>OX459115.1:80545708-82945708 GCA_949775065.1 Brachyopa scutellaris | reverse complement strand
TCGATGTAGCAGTTAAGCATTATTGTTCGTTTGGATGTAAGCAATATGTATGTTATGTGCATGAATATACCGCATTTGAGAAGAAGAAAATACAAGATAGTCCACTTCAGATTAAAAGTGGTTGTATCCTGCTAAACTATGTACATATGTACATCCTCTTTCTTTTCTTTTTTTTTTCAAAAAGGAAGTGTGCACACTTAAGCGATTGTTTTTCATCCTGGGCGCTTTTTTCTGATTGTTTTAAACTTTTCGTTGACAGTGTCAGTTTGAAGTCTTAAAAGAGGTGGCACTGTGTAGGTGAATATAACATCCTTTTATTTGTCGCATTCACATTGATGCCATTGTATTAAGAGCTTAGAACATTCAAAAGCAAAATGCCGCTGCTGTTCGCGCCGTTCTCACGAGCACAATCTGCTCGGAGGTAAGTTAAGGGGGTGAATTTGCTTCAAAATATGTATACATGTATATAACTGTACACATACATAGATTCACCGCTGTCATCTTGCAATTGAAAATGGCATGGTTTGAATTATGTGGGTGTCGGTGGCAGAGAGGGCGAGCATTGAGTTCGTTAGGAGGGTTGGTGGAGAAGCTAGTTTTTTTTCATTTTTATTTCCTGGAGCGTTTTCAATTCGCAACAGTCGACATAGATAATTGTTATCCCAGCCTTGGGTTAAGCTGGATTTAGGTTAATGTAGTCAAGTGGCAGGGGTCTACTTCCTATTTCTAAGCATGTTACATTCATATACATATGTATGTAGGTTTGCCGATGCGTACACTCATATGGAGAGTGAAATAATCTAGTACACTAGAATGGCGAATGCGAGAGTTGTTGAACTTTTCTTAGATGGGGGTGAGTAAAAACACACCATGTACATACAAAGATCTGAAATTCTTGACCTTAAATTCATAATGCTGATCATGATAATGTATAAATGACGACATACAGTAAAGCACCATGAAATATTGCCGGTGCCATTAAATGAAATGCTCACTTAACGTTATGTGAAATAAAATTGATTACATACATATATAAATATTAATTTTCACTTAAATTCTCGAAAGAGAATTATTCATCTTAAAAAAAAAAGTTATTGAATAGCTTACGAGATTTACAAGGTTTAACAACAAAATAACAAAAAAAATAGTTAAGGAACTTCAAAAATGTTTGCATAGGCGGTATTTATAGCTTCGCTTTTTCCTTAAGCTTCCCTTGAAGCAAGTACAGGATTTCGTTTTAAAAATAAAGAAAACCAGGCCTGCAATCTTCGAAGGGTGTTTTCCTTTTACTGTTTTTAATTATCTTCTGAATAGTGTATTATTAAATTAGACAAATAGGCCAATGCCAATCGAAATAAGCTTCAGTGGCCCAACACTAGCTTGGTAATTTCAATAGTCGGCCGGCAGTGGGCCGACAACTTTAGTACCTGGCCGAGCACTAACATTTCTCAAGCATTTGTGTGCTTAAGGGTGAAATCAGAGCAATTTATTAATAAACTTTCAATAATATACGTCAAAATTTTAGCTATATGGTGCATTTCTTTAGTGGTCGGCCATACCAGGCCGAGGACTGAAATTCGCATTAAAATGGGATGCTAGCGGTCGGCCACCCCATTATTTACACTGATATTAATATTTTATAATCTTTGCACCACCAAATACATTCCTTATGCTTTTAAGAACAAAAAAAATTCATTAAAATGTTATCTTCCAAACAAATTATACTATAAATAAACACTTTTGTAAATACGCACAACTAAAGAAAAAACGAGGAAATCACCACATTTTTACACTTTCGCAAATGTGCACGGACTTATGTGCATCTACCAGCTGCAGTATTTGCATTATAATATTTAAGGATAGATGTGAAGGACATGTATCTGCTTGTATCTGCATCTTCACATTAAAAAAATTCCTAACGGTACTTATATTACATGAACGAAAAGGGTTAAAGTGTCCGACCACTAGAGAGTGGCCGACCACTAGTGCCTTAACCCTACCAATCACCTTCGATCGCGTTAATCGTGATTGCATCTGGAAATCTCTTGCTATGAGAGGCATCCCTGAAAAAATTGTCGCTATAATTAAAGAGTCGTACAACAACGCAAGGTGTTTCGCTTTGCACAGCGGACGGCTTTCCGATGCATTTGCAGTGCGGCAAGGAGTGAGACAAGGAGACGTACTGTCACCGATTCTGTTCTTACTTGCAATTGATGATGTAATGACTGCCACGGTGGGTACAAACGAGAAACTTGGTATTCAATGGAACCCGTTTGATAAGCTAAGCCATTTGGACTACGCTGATGATATCTGTTTCCTGGCAAACAACATTGGTGCCCTTAACCAAATGAGTCATTCACTGCAACAGAATGGGGAGGTGGCTGGCTTAAGGATTAATGCCAACAAGACAAAAATTATGCACACTAGCCGAGACCAACAACAGCAGGTTATCTTGAGACGGGAGACCATAGAGGAAGTCACGCAGTTCAACTATCTGGGTAGTTACGTGTCACTCGATGGTGGAACGGATCTGGATATCGGAAATAGACTGAACAAAACTCGTAGTGCATTTGGCATCCTTTCTCCAGTGTGGAACTCAAGCAATATATCGCTTCGCTCTAAGTTAAAACTGTTTGAATCCAATGCAAAATTTGTACTGTTTTACGCATGCGAAACGTGGAAATGCTCCGCCAACATCTCGAGCAGGTTACAAGCTTTTGTCAATCGTTGTCTGCGTTGCATCCTGAAAATCCGGTGGCCCCAAACCATTTCCAACAATGAATTGTGGCTTAGGACTGGACAAACAAATGTGGATGTTGACACCAAGCAGAGAAAATGGCGCTGGATTGGCCATACACTGAGGAAAATCAGATGACAACAAAGCGAAGCAGTGCTTCCAATGGAACCCTCAAGGTGTAAGGTGTTGTAAGTTGGTAGGCCAAGAACAACATGGAGGTCAACTGTTTTGACGGAACCTCAATCCGAAAATTTGCGATCGTGGACACAGCTGAGGTATTGAGCTGCAAACAGAGAGAGATGGAAGGACCTGGCTGTCGCCCTATGCTCCGTGAGGAGTTAAAGTGTTGCTGCGATAGCAGCTCCCGAACAAAAGATATAAAATTTAATGGCGCAAATTTATAGTCGATTAAAGTACACTTTAAAATTATTTTAGCATAGAACTAAGTGTTTTAGTAACTATACTGTAGGTATACATACATATATGTATTGTAAGAAACACTGTATTTTTTTTAGACACGGGCGAAGCCATACGGAACAGGTAATAATATATAAATGCAGTAAAATTGTTTAACTTATTTAAAGGATCTTGTTGATTGTTGTAACACTGATACGAACTCTGATTCCACGACTGCTGGTTCTTTTAACAACTGCAAATCTTCAGAAGGATATGACCTAAAATTATTAGGATTAAGTTTTCTCATATTACTTATGTATGGATCAAAAAAAACCAAAGATTATGGAAAATATCTTCCATGTTTTGTTGCCTTAAAAATCTTCTTGAAAATCTTTCTCATGCATATATTCAAACTCCATTCTAATTTATTTTAATAAGTTCACACAGAAATTAAAAAAAAAGAAGCAAATCAACAACTTTTTAAACACCAAACTTTGTACTGCATGTCCTTCACGAAAGAATCCACTTCAGAAGTATCAATTGACGAAACGGTTGCAATTAAAATAGCAGGATTAATTTGATAATATGCTGAAGTAATATATTAAGAACTTAGCATCAAAAAAAGCATAAAATTGGACTTTTTTTTACAGTTTTGGTCATTTTTCTTTTTTGCAAATTCCGCCTGTGTGCGACGGTTTGTAGAATAACGATGACTACGCATCTTTTCAAAGAAATCAAGGATACAAAAAAAATCTCAGAAGCTTTTGGCTCATTTCAAATGTACGGAATCAGGACCTAGTAAACGTAAAAAGCTAGGGAAGTCCGAAACGCCGCAAATAGAGAGAGCGCTAAAGGAACGCACAGTGGTTCCACTGTAGGCCAAAAGTCGAAAAATTCATTGCAAAAGTCTTCACCGAAAACCATTTAAGCTAGCTGAGATCAACCCAAAGTTATTATTTATGACAAAAAAATGATCCGTTAAGTCAAAACCGTTTGATTTTAATCTCCAAAGTGATAGCATTGCTAGCCCATTGCATTTGAATTTTAGTGCTTTGAAAGTAAGCGTCACTGGATTTTTTTTTTCATCTAATTTCGTGAATGCAAACAATTTTTTTTAGAATGGATCTATAAGTAGAAGGTAAAAATTCCGTTCTATTTTTTTTTTAGGTATAATATGTGTAACTGTACAAGTGGTCGCACTATTAAAGTGGGGGGAAAAAAAATTCAAATAAAATTGCGTTCTGTGTTCCCGCCGCGACCCCCCGACGTATTATATATTGTCAGAAAGGCTGATTTCTGTACTTTTTGATGCAAATTGAATCAGCTCCGGAAATTTGCGGATTCAAATTTAATTGAGCTATAAATTACGATACCTCTTATTATTTTTATTTCAGGTGCTTTCACTAAATGCTCTTTTACTAGAATCTTGTGTTTACTTGACCATACAGCCAGACGTCTGCTTGAGTATAAAAAATCTGATCTGCGAACTTTTTTGCCTGATTTTTCTAATAGCGTGGCATTTAGTGTGATTGAGGACATGGTATACAAGGTAATGCTCGTTTTTGAATGATTCTTGTGCTACAATTAATTTTATACCAGGAAAACTGTAAGTCCCAGACAAAAACTTTGTGTGGTGAATTTGTAGGTGACATTATGGCGCATGAAAATAATACTAAGACAAACAATTTTTAGCACACTTTCTCGATATAAATGCAATTTTCACAAAAATTGGTTAAAACTAATTAAAAAAATCTGTGTTTGAAGACTAATATCTGGCAAATGAAAGTACGCATGGTAACATTTTCTTATTGTGATAGGAACCAATGAATCGTCTATGAAACGAGTCTACTTTGGTTGCTCTAAGTTTAATACGCTCAAAGTTATATTTGAATAACTGTTGGTACCTAGTTCTCTGAAGGAATTTTTTTTTAAACACCCTGTAGCTCAGTGGGTGTTCAAGATAACTAACAACTAGATTTTAATGAATATTGGAACATTGTTAAACTTTGTATTTGTAAAGTTTATATGAGTAGATTTTGACACATTGATACGCCATTGCTGCGTCCAAATTCTATCTTTGTTGACTGCTTTTTGCAGGATTTTTGTTGCCTTAATAATGCATTTATCAGGAACCAATATTGCAGTGTCATCTGCAAAGCTACCCATGAAAGCATTGTCATCTGCTGGAATATCTCTGGTGTATTACAAATACAAGGTAGGTTCATGAATTTCAACCACTGATCCCACATCGAGTACCGGCTCAACAGTCATTTTGATGGTTCTGGGGAAGGTTGTAGCCTTTTGAGACCGCGCCATATCGAGGCATTTCTGTGCTCGAGACCACATTTTACTTAAAAATAAAGAGCATTCGTAATCTATAACTTAAAAAGCCTACCAAGAACGGTCCACTTAAATTAGAATTTGTGCTACAATCGGCAATTTATTAATTTAAGAACTGAAAAAACATTCAAATGTCAATACTAATCCGTTGATAGGAGATATTATGTCTAGCGGTATTACCAAACAAAAAACCTCCTAACATACTTTACACTAGTTTTATGAGTTTAATTATTTATTATTGTAATAAAAGCATTCAATTTTATAACAATGATATTAAGGAATATTAAGTTCTACGCAGAACAGAAAATAGTTAAACAAAATACTTTCATTCAATAAGATATAGCCTAAAAACTTCTGGTGAGTGCTTGTACCTACACAAAGTCTGAAGCAAATGTGATGATAGGAGATATTTTAAGCGCCAAAATGATAGGAGGTATTAAAAGTTGGCTTGAAAGACATTTTGACAGCTGATATAAGTATAATAAATGCATTCAGCTCTGCAGATGAAAATTCTTAACAAAACTACATCAAAAAGTGAATTTCACAAAAAATGTGAGTTAGGAGGTATTCATAGTTAACCGTCGATATACATATGTACAGTAGCTCAAAGTTAAAATGGAAGAAGCTGTATTTAAAACTTTATTTACCAACGTTTGTGTAAGAGAACGTAATTCCGGAGGCAATGAATATTTATGTTTTTGCTCTATATGTTGACAATAAAAAAATGAAATAGGAAACATTTTCGGTAATTATTTTAGCATCCAGGAAAAATTAATACAATATTCTCCAAAAATCTAGCTCAAAGATATAATGGAACACACCCAAGATCAGTATCCCATTTGTAAATAAACCGCATCTCACTTCATATTCCAGTTGTACGTAGTTAGAGAAATCCTCCGTAAGAATTTGTGATTAATTTGTGGTGTTTAAAAGCGTTTAAAAGGAGATAGTTATAGAGATGGCGCCTAAAGGTCCTCAAACTTCAGTTGAGTTGCGAAAACTTGTAATTTCTCATTCTAAAAGTGGTAAAACTGTGCGGGAGATAGCAAGTATCGTAGAAAGAGCACCAACAACGGTATTTAATATCATCAAACGTTACAAAAATACTACAGATTATCAAAATAAGCCAAAACCAAGTGCACAAAAAATATTTACCGATTCCGATGAACGCTGGATTGTTCGTAAAGTGAAACAAAACCCCCATATCAGTGCTCCAAAGCTTGCTGTGGAAGTCGAGAAATATCTTGGCAAAAAAGTCAACCCAGAAACCATAAGAATTGTACTGCGGAAGCACGAACTTCATGGTAGAGTGGCAAGGAGGAAGCCTCTTGTTAGCAAGACCAATCGGAAAAAGAGACTAGAGTTTGCAAAACAATATGGTGACAAAGACGTTTCGTTCTGGGAGCAGGTTTTGTTCACTGACGAAAGCAAATACAATGTTTTTCGATCAGACAGTAGATCGTATGTGTGGAGGAGAAGTAATGAAGCACTGAGAGAAAAAAATTTGCGACCAACAGTGAAGCACGGTGGAGGTTCTGTGATGGTTTGGGGTTCTATGTCGGCTGCAGGCCCTGGAAACCTTCACATTATTGAAGGTATAATGGACCAAACCGTATATCTTAATATCTTGAAATCCAACGTAAAAGATAGTGCTCGCAAATTGGGAGTTGAAAGTAATTTTTACTTTTACCAGGACAATGATCCCAAGCATAAGGCGTATAATGTGAGAAAATGGCTTCTCTACCATTGTCCTCACGTATTGGAGACACCTCCTCAGTCTCCTGACTTAAATGTAATTGAGCATTTATGGAGTTATTTAGAAGAAAAGTTAAAAAAATATTCCATATCTAATCGAAATGACCTTAAAACGGCATTGGTCAAAGAATGGAACAGTATTGAACCTTCCTATTGCCGAAAGCTAGTTGCTTAGCAGAAGTTAAAAAACAGAAAGGATTACCCACCAAGTATTAGTTTAACAGAATATTTTTGTTTATTTATTATTTTCATAAAATATGAGATTGTGTTCCATTATTACTTTGAGGCTGTTTTTTCATCTTTCACTCAAATTGTTTTTTTTTTCGTGATTGAAATATCAACTTGAATTCATGTGTTTATTTATTCCATATGTTAATTAATAAAGCTTTAAGAAAATAACTTCAGAATTTTATTTTATTACATTTGTGAATTACAATTGCTTCTCCATTCCCTTTTTTTAGTTTGTTCCATTTGAGTTACTGTATGTATGAATATTTGGGGGAAGGTTTTATGTATTTACACATGTACTTGTCCAATTATTTAAATTAATGGTTATAAATACATAGAATTATGATGAAGTCACAGCACACATACATATGTAAATACATACATATTACATGTTACAAAATATATCAGAAACAAGAGCGAAATTCCGAAGAAATAAGATCAAATGTAAGTACTCTAAATATAATGATTCTATAATAATCTATGTAACTACAAAAATATTTAATCTCAAAATTATTCCCCAAAAAAGGATTTCCCCATTTTTTTTTCGTGTTCTTGTGAAATTCATTCAAATCCTTACCTCCCCTATCAAATCTATTTTTTTTTATTCCTCTTAAAAAAAAAAAATAATAAAAATATAAATTTGCATTTCAAAACTCTAAATATCCGTCCGGAGCCAAAACCACGACCGTAACTACATCGCAACCGCTGATATGCTCCAAGTGCCCTGGAGCAAACGTAATATGCAAATTGAAGTGAGCTCCGCAGAGCGAAAAACTACTCCAGTCTCCTCCCACTTTTTTAATACAGAAATAAAACGAAAAATGAAATAAACAAAAAAACCACCACACTTTTAGAAGCCAAAAAAATTGAACGTGGTCTCATCAAAGGTTTGACTTTTGGAAATTTGTAAAGCATAATTTATTTAAATTTGTTAGATTCCATGCCATGGACACGTTACTACACCCGGACTCAATTTGTACGCGGTTAACTTCTTGAAGACTCCCTTTTTGGGGGTTAGTATGTGTGACAGTTTAAGGATAGAAGGTCGGTATATAAACTGTTCATTATCCGCTTTCAATTAGCTGTGAAAGGTGAAAAATTGTGCCGCCTGCATGATTCGGTGCTGTTTGCTGTTCCATAGGCTTGCAGATGATATTAAAATCCCAACGGCAGTTCTATTTCTGTTTACCTTCGCTTCGTTCCTCCCCAGAAAGGGTATTCGTATTCCTATGTATTTCGTTAGGTATCGTTAGCTCTGCGGATCCGGATAAATAATTCATTTAATCTGCGAATATAATAGCAAAGCAAATAATCCCCAGAGTGAGGTTATGAGGTATGGGAATATAATTTTTGTTTTTTTTTTTATAATTTTTGATCTCTCAACACAGAGTTTGTGTTCACAGAAAAATAACCAATTTTAGCTGTGTACAAATAAACAGCCGTAACTAGGGAGTTCTCTGTTAAAGAGATGTCGCGTTTTAACTTCCTGTGTGGCCATGCACAGCATAAATCGGGGACTTATGACCCTTGCGGTTAGTTAGTTGGTTGTTTGACTGCACAAAATGTCATGAGGTTAACGAGGAAAAAACACAAAACAAAAATAGAAATAAGCGTTCGAGTGCTCTTAACATTTTCGAGGTACACAAAGAAGTATTTTGTGGTTTAGAAAATGTTGCTTTGCTCTTAGAGGGGTTTTTTGTTTTCTACTTTCAAAAGTCAAGAGTTTTAAAATAAAGGAAATGTTGACAAATTGAACACAAGAAATGCTTGTGGTTTTTGCTAATTTAATATTCTTTTGTAAATTGCAAACTGAATTCAAAATGAAGGACTTTTAGAGTATAACTCAGAGTAGGTGCAACAATAAGCGGTGGACGGTGGGTCTTTCTCTGACAGTATTGCGGTTAAGTGTTTACGGATGATGGAAATGTGAATAAATAAGTTTTTGTGTTTCCTTACAAATTAAAGCGATAAACTGAACTTATTGGTGAGAAATAACGTCCGTTAGGCCTGCTTATCGATATTTTAGCAAAATATATTTTCTTTCTTTTCTGGGGCAGTTGAAAACAGACTCTTGAAACAATTTTAATTGAATAAAGGAAAACCCAGATACTTCCACAGCATTCTGGAGTTTCGAACGTTCCATCAAAAGCTCACGCGTCATCATCACTTGAATGATAAAGAACTAATTTGTTGGCAAATGATTTTACAAAAGAACATTTTGTAAGCTAAGTCGACTCCGAAAACGGTTAAAGAGCTTCATAAGTAAGCAAAAGTGCCGCAATTGGATGAAAAAAAAAACTAAACATAAATACTCTATTCTTCAATGTGTGGAGGGAAAACTATCTTATTCCTTTGCACAAAGGAAAGGGGGATACGTAAAACTGTGATAGTTACAGTTCAATTAAGCTGATTTCACACACCATGAAGATCGTTGAGCGGGTATTAGATGGCCGCATAAGACAAATAATACGGCTGTCTGATGACCAGTGCGGGTTTGTCGCGGGTAAATCAACCACAGATGCAATACAAAGTATAGGGATCATAATGGAAAAGCATCGTGATTCCTTAAGGGATCTGCATATGATTCTGGTTAATTTTGAAAAAGCATTCGATAGACAACCAAGAGATCTGATATGGGTAGCGCTAAGACAACGAGGAGTTCCTGAAACCTACGTACAGATGATCATGGAAATGTACGAGGGAGCAACGACAAAAGTCAGATGTCCCGAAGGAGTCACCGATGAATTCCCAATAAAAGTCGATGTACACCAGGGAAGTGTCTTAAGTCCATTGCTCTTTATTACAGTCTTAAATTATCTGCTTGAGGGAAAAGTGACGGACCCTAAAGTGCATCAGTTATTCTTTGCTGACGATGGAGCCATCATAAGTGATGATCAGACTTCCCAACAACGAGCACTCGGTGTTTGGGTAGATGTTTTAAAGGGAAATGGGTATCGTATTATCCAAAAAAAGACAGAGTATCCGTACTGCCCATTCTCTGACCCAAGTCAACCCATTCCTGACATTTATTTGAATGGAGTGGTGGTTCCCAAGTGTGAAAAGTTTAAATATATGCGATCAATGATCAACAGCGAAGCAACCGTTGATGACGACATCAATCATCGTGTAAGCGTAGGGTGGATGAAGTGGCAGGAAAACTCTGCCATCTTCTGTGACCGAAAAATGTCCCCTGAGCTGAAAGGAATGCTCTACACCGCAGTTTTGTGTCTGGACCTCACATACGGTTCACAATACTGGACAATGTACAAAAAGTATGACTGCAAATTGTCCGCAGGAGTTACAAAGCTTCATCGAATAAGAAGTTCCAAAATCCGAGGAAGCCTTCACGTCAAAGAACCCATCTCGAAGAAACTGGAGCACGACCGGCTCAGTTGGTATTGTCAGTTTCAAAGGAGGGATCAACGTTTTTTCACAATCGCGTAAAAGAGAAAGGCCTAAAAACTCCTGGATCACACAAATGCTGAAACACCAGCATTTGATTGGCCTCAATGATGAAGTGATTCAAAATCGAGAGGCCTGCAGATATTTTTTGAGGTCGAACCGGCGAACCCCACAGGCGGACCAATAGGAATGCAGTGAAGTGGGAGAGTTGTGATCCCTATAATTCTGATCATAACCTCGTCGTTTAAATGGAGAGAAGACTCGATTCTTCAATGTGGGAGTAACCCTCAACGAGAGTTAGTACGGATCTTAACAACATGAACGAGTATTTGCAAGAAAATTATGCCACATTGATGCGAAATATTGACGTTTTATTGATTGAAGTTCGTAAAACAGAAACCTTAAATATATATCTTCTAAGATCGTGCTTTTAAGCGGTAGACCCACCCAAGACCCAAAAAGTCTAGTATGGTACACCGTACACTGGAGGATCGAAAATTGACTCCAGTGTTCGTGCTGGGATCGGTGTGCTCAATACTAGAATCTCTGTGCCCCTTAGAACATATCCCAACATAATGGGCGCTAACATAATTGTCTTCTCAGATAGCAAAGCCGCATTCAAAGCTCTGAGCTCCTACTATTTGGAATCAAGACTGGTAAAGAGTTGCTTCAATTCTCCCCAATCCCTAGCCACTCACAATAAAGTCAAACTTTGGTGGGTGCCCGGCCATTGAAAGAAATGAGATTGTAGATAAGCTGGCCCGTTCAGGTTTAACAGCCAAATTCGCAGGCCTGGAACCCGTTTGGGGCATAAACAGGGCAACAATCTCAGCCTTAATTAACAAATGGGAACATAACCTTAGTCTCTCTCATTGGAGAAATGTCCCGGCTCAGACAAGCCAAACTGTTAACTAAGCCTTACATCCATCACAGGTAACTTCTGAACTACAATAAGAAAGATATTAGGTACCTAACAATCTTCCTCTCTGGTCACTGCCAGTTACAATGCCATCTAAACAAGTAAGGCCTGTCTAGCGAGACCGATTGTCGAGTCTGTTAAGAGAAGGTCGACTTGGCCGAGCATGTCCTTTGTGAATGCATTGTCATTGTTCCACTAAAACCTGGCTATACTTTTGAAAATCATATTCTATCTGAATAACTCATAACTTTAATGCATGTTGGAGAAATATTTTTTTTGCGAAATCAGGGACGCATATCCTCTAGATTTTTTCCTTTTGGTCTTAAGTACTTGATTATGAAATTTTATTGCCATATGATATCGATAACCCGTGCCGACTTGATGTCAGACTTAGAGCTTGAGAATTTGTACTGAAGTACGGTGGAAAGACTTGATAATTCATGTAGTATTGAGAAATAAAACAACAATTGGTCCAAATCATTAGTCTATTAATATTTTACATTTATAAAAAGAACAATTATTATAATAATATTATTATTTAATATTTGTCTGTGCTCTCGTCAGCAGTAATCAAACCATGGAATTCTTTCATCGACTTAACAGTCCTTTCGGCTGTATCGTTTATTGCTCTCCGGGTTGATACAGTACAGGCTTATAGAAGCGAGGCATTAGTCTCACAGAAAGACCTGTACTCGAGCCGTAGTATCTCAACAGAGAATCTGCACTTTATCTTCGAGATTCCAATCTGTGACAGCATTCCAAACAGTCTGTGGCGTCTCTTTGCCGGAATTGTTTAATTTTAAAACCGCAAAAATGAAATGACTATAGAAAGATGTTCTTCTTTGGATTTTCGGGTATCCAGTGTAGGCAACAGTTTACCGTCTCAGGGAACACTTTCTACGTTAGGTATCTCATTTCTAAAAATAGGGGTTCGTTGAATGGAAGAGTTGCTTATTGAAAAATTGTCCATACTAAGCCAAATCGGATCTCCCTCGGGCCTACTTGAATTTGCTTGGGCTTCCGCTTGGTTAAAACCTGGACACTAACATCCACACTATGTGTATTACAATAGATACACGTGGACCTAAGTGTTATGATAATGTAACCATTCTCATCAGCGCGATAAGGCGATAACCTCACCTAACCTAAGCCGGAAGTGCCTCGATAGTGGCTTGAAGAATAAACGCAGAGTTGCTCATACTCAACTGGCACCTGTATAATGCAGCTACTAATTTTGGAGTAATTAACTCTTTCTTCATTACTGTTGTCTCAATTTCAAGTAGCTTTCTCTCAGGCACAGTTGGCAGATCATCTTCTGAATCCGTATTTTCCACAGAACTGGATATCGTTCCGCACAGGCTACAATAAAGAAGAAGTTGAAAGATATTTCTTTCGCCGATATTCTTTTTCTTTAATAGCCTTAGCCGCACCCTCTCCTCTTTGTCAGCTAACTTTGTATCTACTCCAGCCCAGTATCCGGGTCGACCTGCCTCTCTCTAATGCTGTAGAAAGACTTTATCTTCTTCTATTTTAATCAACTGAAGGACATCGGCATATAAAATAATATCATACAAATTGTACAAATCATTTGTGAATGCTAATTGAAACTGCTTGAACACTACTTGTTTTTTTTTTTTTTTAATTTTTTGTAAATCCCGCCACATTTGATATAAATACATTTTTTTTTTAAATATTTTGGTAAAGACAGTAGGTATTCGTGCCTTCTCTCAGAAAATAATACATTCGTGTATAGCAAAATTTGTTTTGATGTTATACTGAATAACAAAACTGTGCATACTTGTCGAATGAAGAGAAGTTTTACCAAGTTAATTGATGTTGTACATCTCCTACTAAAAAATAATATACCTTTATTTAAACTTCGCAATTCTACCGATATCTTTATTGATTAAAAATTACTATGTATGTATGTATGCCTTTACTAACAAAATAAATATATATCTATACACATCGGCTCCGCCTTAGTACGTAAGTATTGACATGTTTCGATGCAAGTCGGCACGGATTGCCGAGGTCCACAGGTCTTGAAATTTGATTTATGAGTGTTTTGATATAGACCTTAAGAAAATTAGCGACTATGCGTTCAAAAATAATGACTTTGAATTTTAAGGGACACCCTATTGTACATATATATTAAAAATTAGAAAAAAATGATTATTTACTCTTGATTATGCTAATATTGAATCACTTCTTAAAAGCAGAATGTATCTTGATTCCTTCTATAATATTAGTTAGGTTAGGTTAGGTTAGGTTAGGAGGGTCGCTTGCAATAGATGCAAATTCACCCAGAGGCCGTAAAGGTCCATTGTGAATACCCTAGTTGTGTATGTCGAAACATACTTTTAACAAAACCATTTTGATCTATTAATAAACCTTTTTAGGTCTGTGAGCGGTATCTTAGCTAGGTCGTCCAGGCAGTCAAAGAACCGTGCCCCCATACAAGATAGGCGCCGTTCCTGAAGAGCCGGGCATTGGCATAGAAGGTGTGCTACAGATTCTATTTCATCTTCATCCATACAACTTCTACAGAAGTCGTTAGTAAGGATACCGTATGTTCGGGCCATGTTTCCTATTATACAGTGTCCGGTTATGACACCGACAAGTACATGGATTTGGCTTCTTTTCATAGAGAGTAAGGATCTTGTTCTATTCTGGTCGACTGCGGGCCACAGGCTGCGGGTTATGACACAGTCATTAGTGTTGTGCCATCGTTCCTCGGCTAAATTAGTGGTGGTGCGGTCTATTAGATGTTTAGCTGTGTTGAAAGCCGGAAGGACATGTCTGTCAGCTAGTGTTATATCCATATCAGAGCCTTTCCTGGCCAGTTCGTCTGCTGTTTTGCTCCCTTCTATACCCACATGTCCGGGTACCCAGCAGAGTAGAACTGTGTGGTGCCTTATCGCTTTAAGTGCCTCGAGGCACTCCTTTACGCATTTTGAGTTCACGGAGATGGAGTCCAGTGCTTTAAGTGCGGCTTGGCAGTCCGCGCAAATGGTATTTTCCGTTGCTGGTAGTTTCTTTGCTAGGACAATTTGTGCTGCTTTCTTAATAGCATATATCTCTGATTGGAAGACGCTGCAATAATCGGCAAGTCGGTAAGACTGCTTAATGCAAAGTTCTTCCGAGAAGACACCTGCTCCGGTACCTACTTCTGTTTTTGAGCCGTCTGTAAAGATGGATGTTCCGATAATGGCACTATCGGGGTTGTTCCAGATCTGTCTGTCTGGTATGAAGACCTTGAAGTATCTGGAGAAGTCGAGCTGGGGTTTCTCATAATCCGTGCAGGGCATGAGTCCTTTTTGGTTGAAAATGTCCAGTATGACCGTGTGTCCAGATGAACGGGGCCTCCAGTTGCCATTTTCTCTTAATCTGAGAGCTCCTTTGGCTACCGTGTTTCTTATGGAGAGATCAATCGGTGGGAGGTGCAGAAGCGTTTCTAGGCCAAGTTGCGGAGTGGATCTGAGCGCACCTGTTATGCCTAGACAGGCTATCCTTTGTACCTTATTTAGATTTCTAAGGTAGGATTTGGTGTTAGTCGCACCCCACCATATTATTGACCCATAGGTGATGATTGGTCTTACAATTGCTGTATACAGCCAGTGTACTATTTGCGGTTGTAGTCCCCATTTCTTTTCAAATGTATTCTTGCACGCGTAGAATGCGTTTAGTCCTTTTTTCATTATTTCTTCTGTATTCCGTTTCCAATTTAGTTTGGAGTCGAATATGATGCCCAGGTATTTGGCTTCCGTGGAGATTCTGAGGCGCGTGCCTTTCAGTCTTGGTGGGTTCCAAGATGGGATTTTGTATCTTCTAGTGAACAGAACTAGTTCTGTCTTGTTGATGTTAATCGATAGGCCGTTGGCGTCAGTCGACTTTGATAATTCTGTTAGCGCCGATTCCATGATTTCGCTATTAGTTACTGATTGTCACTCCGAAGCTTTTCTGTTTCTGTTTCTCGCAACCATTTGTGTGTGTGTGTTATATTTTTGCCCGAATGGAAGGGACCTACAGTTTTTTGCCGACTCCGAACTTCGAGTTGAGAAGCTCCTCATGACATATGATACTCTTTGAATGCCAGGAAACCCCTAAAAGTGAAAACAACTTTTAGGGGTTTCCTGGGATTGAACCTGGGCAGCATTGCGTAGTAATCCAACTCTTACCTCGTTCACCTCCAAATCAGAACTTGAATATCTATTTGGGTTGTATTTGAAGTGTAGTTCAACACTATTTTAAGACAAACGTTTATTTAAGCTATAGAACGTTAAACTATTTATTCATTCTTTCTACTTATTTTTAATACGAGTACATTAATAATATTGTTATCTTAGTCATGTTCGTAGAAAATACATTTGCAAGTCGTAAATTTATAGAAATCTAAGTCGCCAAAAAGGCCAATACTATCGCATTGCCATAGCAGCTTCACTCTCTATCACGAAAATCTTTTCATGCAGCATGTGATACTGCCATTAAATTTAAGCACTTCTTAAGACAATCGCATATATGTTATGTATGTAGATATATGCAGAATACCACCATCCATCTCCTGCATAAGACTTACGACAATCGCTCTTCAAAAATCAATACACACTTTACTCCCATCACTGCATCGGTACCACTCACGGTAAAGTACAGGCACACACGAGTACAATTCTCAAGCTCCTTGCAAACATTGTATCCTTCAGAATTACTGCATTAAATGACAATTATTATGTTCATCAATCTCTTTGAGGGCATATTCAAATAATTTTACCACTCTCGCGCTCAAATTATCACCAATCTGTCCACATATTCTCCATTTATCTCCTCCTAGGAGTTCTCATCCTAGTAGGTGCTACATAATGGGGGAATAACGACGAGCTAATAGATTCCTTGAAACCATTTGTAACAAAAAAAAAAAAAATTTTTATTGGCGCCGCCGGCAATCAATCAATTCCCCGTTTTTGTATTTTATTTTTTTTGACGTCATTGTCCCCAAAAATAGAAACCCCCGATTTGTTACACTTAGTGGGGAATAAGCTCGTCTATTGATTTAATAAGAGAAACCAACATCAGCCCCCACTCCCTGAGAAGGAACAAAGTGCGAAAGTCTATTTTACTTTTTCATTTGGCACGTGATTGTTTTAATATTTCCGTAGTAACGTTAATTTGTTTTTACGTACACATACATATGTACCTATACATATGTACGTGTAATGTAATTATCATAAACAATTTCGCTTTTAAAATAGAAATTTCCGCCTGTACAATCAATAACAATCATTAAGCGTAGAGAAAAGGAAGTGCCAACCAATATATTGGCGCCCAACAACGGCGACGGCTAGAGAAGTCGAACTTCGTAATGAGCTAATTTCACAAAAGGGAAGGTGTTTGCTTTTTTTCTTCTTACGAATGCGAGCGAAACATAAGGAAAGAAACCACACACATTGCCTGGGTTACCAGCTTATAGAGGAGCACCGTTTTTTTTTCCAGTTAAGTAGCACAAGTATTTTCCACGTTACCCGTTCCGTTAATCAAATTAATACTTCATCTCTTTTGCACGTAAGTATGAACCACGGGTAGAAGGGCTTAAAGAGTACCACTTTGGTTCTTATTTTTCCATATTCGACAGGTAAATACCTGAGATTTATAGAAAAGATATACGCGTGGGGTGAAGTGTTTTCACTTCAACAACAAGGACGAAGGAAATTAAAGGAGTAGAAAGACTTTTTTATTGCATACTTATCATAATAACGTAGATAATATATATTATGTAGTAGAGAGAATTACGCTTTCGTTGTTCGTCTATCGAATTGCTATTGGCCATATTAGGAGCTTCAAAGCGAGTAAAAGACTGCGGGCTACTGAACTTCTTTTACAGGAAATATGAAAAATTCACGTAGGTATAGAAAAAAAACCTACTATATACTTATATCGTGTGTCCTTTCACTTATAATCATGGTTCACCCCTTAGCAATTCTTATCCCTATTGTATGCCATAGTTAAGGGATAATCGATTGATTGAAGCTTCAAATAAGCAATTCCGATGATTCCTGTTTATACGTTCAAAGTCCTAACTCGATTGTTTGGTTTTCTCTGTGTATACGTTTCACTATTTCCCTTAGGGGGGAGTGGCTGACAAAGCCGTCTATCAAGTGAAATAAAAACCGGAAGATAAAGTGATCCAAAACCATTGGTTTACTTACGCTCAACAATGCAACAAGGGAACATTATGACCATCCGGATACCGAATGCCTGTCCGAGATGAAATCGTGCACTTCTCTTACGAATATAGTGGTGAGTACAAACAACAAAGGACTACTATGATTGCTTCATGTATTTACGTCTATGTTACCATTGATTTGGGGACGGGAAATGATCTGAGTAAGGAGTAGGCATTATTAGGAACCATATTTCATCATTGTTGAGCCTTTTCCTAACTGCAAGAGGACACATTTTTTGCAAACCAATTAACACTGCCTTCGAATAAGCGAAATGACATCCAAAAGGTATATACAGTAGAATCCGCTTAGGACGCTCACGTTTAAGACGCTCACGCTTAAGACGCTATCCCGCTTTTAACGCTCTTTTTCTCCGGTCCCTTAATTTTGATAAGAATTCGTATGAAAAAAAATCGGTTACTACGCTCTATTTCACGCTTAATACGCTCACGCAGCTAAACGATACACTTCGTAAAATTTGTATTTTCTTATTTTTTATTTTTTTTCCAGAAAAACCATTCGGTACATTGGGATATACGGCGGCACCGACGGCCACCGCGCGCGTTTCTTATAGGGATTTTTTTTTTGTTTTTCGTTAACAAACCATTATGAAGCGTGTCGTTTATGTGGTCGTTACTTTCGAAAGTTTTGTTTCATTTCTTGTGTGCGCCCTACGTGCATTATAATTTGATTGCGTACAATGCTTAGTACAAGGGATGAAAGGAAAACTAGCATAATACATGTATAATTTCAGTTCTTTTTATAAAATAACTATATTTTTAACTGGGATTTATTTTTGTTTAGTTTTTCCCGCTTAAGACGCTATTTTCTGTCGGTCCCTTGAAGAGCGTCTTAAGCAGATTCAACTGTATTAATCGATACAGTATAAGCACATGAAGGACAAGAACGAGAGACAGACAGATCTGCATAGTGAAGTGATAGAAATAGTTATACGACCAAACTCAATCAATAAACGAAGATCTGCACAAAACCTGCAGTATAGCAAATGTAACCCTTTTCAAAAGCAACCCGACTACTGTAACACAATTCTTTATAGACAACTGAACTTATAATCTTATGGATGCCACAATAGCCAACGTTGGAGAAACATAATCCATATCAACACAGTATTTGCAGGGAGGCCAGTTGTACTTCAAATGCTTCTTTTATAAAAAGAATAAATTAGGTCTCAAATCTTCATCTTAGTTTAATTTCTGCTAAAGGTACATATGTAAATAAACAAAGTGAAGTACCACAATGTTCCGTACTATCGCACCTTGTATTATAAAATCCATTAGCACTCAACTGTGACAGCGCACAGTGGTTCAGCAGAGGAAAAAAGTCATTTTTATGAAGGTTACATAAGTGGCTGTTTTTCATTTGGATTTTATAAAAGAATAGTGGGAGCATCAGTATCAATAAAAAAATTCGTAAAGTTCCCTTATTTTTGAAAGGAAATATGAAATAAGCAACCTACGATTTTGGGTTAAAAACGAGCCAGAATTCAAATAGGATTTAAGAGCATAAAAATTATCTTCTTTGCAAAGAAGAATACATCCCGTTAGGTGTAAAATCAGCAATTAAATGACGAAGCAAAAGTTATTGTTACTACTAGTAACACATTTCAGTGAGAAGTGACCTTTAACATAGGGGTATTTTTAAACAATAACAAAAAGTTCAATAAGCGGTAAATTTTAACCGTTAAATTCCATCAAGCTGAGATGTAATACATTTGCTGCACTGAGTCTTCAGCTTAACAGGCAAATACAAATTAGCTGCTACTACCTGCGATTCTTGTGACGGCACGCGTTTAACGTAAAATGTACTATTTTTTTTTTTTTGCAATTTCGCTGATATTGAAAATTTAGTTAACCATTCGTACCTATTGGGGTAAATTGAAAATTTATGTCTATTTTTAATTAGAGTAAGCTATAAATATATTATTCTGACTCGCACTTGGCCTGTTTTTTCATTTAAGTAAGTAGTTTCGGAGATAGGCGTAGGGAATGGAATTTTTCACACATTTTCGGCAATAACTCCCAAAGTTTCTTACAGAAAAAATTAGGAACGATATTTTTTAAATCTTTGCTCAGAGCTTTTTCGAATATTATCCCACATGATACATTTTCAGAATTTTTTTTCTTTCGAATTTAAATTTTGCCCACCCTGTGTAGTTGTTTCACAATATTTTTCAGTGATTAGTTCACTCAAATATGTGGACCCCCGTAATGTATGAGTGTGCTAAATTTCAAGTTTCTAGGTAGAACGGTTCTTGAAGTTTTTATCGTGACAGATATTTTAGAGTTAAAACGAACTTATGATGGTTCCGTATTACCATATGGGTACGGAACCTTTAAAACTTATAAAAATACAAATATAGGTAAATATGTACATTTGAATTTATTTTTATCATAAATCATTAATATTTATTCGTCAGATACTAGTTTTTAGCCGATTTTTAATAAATTTTTTTATTAGTAGTAAATAAAAGTAAATAGAAGTAAAAAAATTCAAACACTTTGGGGAAAAAATTATCAAAATCGGTCCGGGACTTTTAGAGATATGGAATTATTTCCGCGCTTCCATACAACCTGAACCACTGTGAAGCGTATTACCTTAAATGAGTCAACATTTTGGAACAACTCACCTGATGCATAAAAAGTATTTTCATATTTGCCGCTCAGTTAGGAAACGAATATCTGACACTGGAAGTTATTAAAAATATGAGAAGCACAAACTGGCTATAGATAATTCATTTGTCATGCATATAAGTTTTAACACCAGACTGTGATTATGTTTGAAATGACAGTGATTTTTATATTATGTCACAGCTACGATTTAATAAATAAGCTCAATTAACAAAAAAAGGAACTATGGAAATAGGTAGTCGTAACATTTAAAACGAAAAACGTGGAGCGCAATATATTAGTAAGGAGTGTAGAGCAGCTGCCGTTGAGGAAACTCACGCAACAGTTCATATTATTTGCAGTACAATTGTTAGCCACCGCCGTGGCCGTGGCTGTAAGTGCGTTGGACTACTAAGCGCGCTGCCCAGGTTCAATCCCAGCAAAAACACCTAAAAGATTTTTCACGGTGCCACCTCTTTCGAATGTCTGACAAACAATCAAAGAGTATCATTTGTCATGAGAAGCTTCTCAACTCGCCGTTCGGAGTCGGCAAAAAACTGTACGTCCCTTCCATTCGTGGGAAAAAGTAACACGCACACACAAATGGTTGCGAGAAGCTAGGCTTGGTTCTTCGTTTTTAAATGATTTTTCTTTATTTTGTTAAAATAAATCCGTTATTTAACGTGCGAAACTTTTTTATTTTTTCTACCACTTTTCTCTCAACTTTTTTCTGGCTATCTTACTCATTTTCCTAGTCCCATCACGTGCTCACTTCAATCCCAAGTTCGAGTATTGCACACAGACCTCTTTTCTCCCATTATAAAGCCGGAGTACCCATATTGCAAAATGCTTTAGATATACATAACATATACAATATACATACATACATACATATCCTCTCGAGAACAGATGTCTCATTTGATGTCGCATGCAGAAAATCACCCCAGTCACCACCGTTCGTAAAACTGCATTTCCGACATTTTTATTTTGCCTTTTTTTATTTTCATATCCAAAAGTAATTGAAAAATCATCCCGTTAATATATTCACCCCCTGCGAAACCCATCAACCTGTTAAATGAACCCGAAAAACGATTTCAATATGCCACATTTAAACTGATTGCAGATTCTATCGCCCTGAAGAGCTGTGATCAGATAGCAAATGCATAAAATATTGAATTAAAACTAACCAAAACACTGACATAAATTCGTCTAGCGAAACCGCCCAATTTCAGTGGTGAAACCTAAGGATTAAAGGACATTTTCAAAGCAAGTCGCATGCATATAAAGTATGTATAGTTTAATGCTTTTGAGATCTATTACCACAAGCACGCCTCTGGGATTTGAATAACTGGGGACAAGCAACACTCGACTTAGATTGGACGAGAAATATTAAACCGTCCCGGAAGTATACCACTCTGACTACACATGACGCAGATGATAGTTAAGGACATTTTATGTATCAAAGAAGAAACAAGGCCAGCTTGTACATGACACTGGAATGTGCTGTCATTCTCTCGTAAATAAGAGGACTATGCATTGGATTTAATCCATATACACAAAGCTGGTCATTGTTCCAGGGGAAAATCTATTATGATCCCAAGTGTTTTGAATAATCATGCAACGAACACTGCACACAGACTAGTACCGATGTGAACAATAAAGTACAAGTACCACCTCTGTTCAATTCCAATTGAAAACTGATTCGAAAAGCTTGCAAAAGATGCTCGGATACAATGGCTTCAATGTAAGTAGTGAGTTGCTTTATCAATCTGGCTCTGGCCGTATAACAAGCATCGAGAACGCCATCCGTATTGTCACTTTAAGCATATATACGAGTATGTCAATTTCAAAGTGTAGAAAGTGTAAGCTGTATCAGTGCACAGCACACCTGATTTATTCGTGTTTGAAAAGCAGACAAGCGAGGCCATAGGTACCTCATAGATATCCACTATCAATTTGTCTCTCATTTGTTCAAAACACGCTGTCTTTCACACTTTGCGAAATATTTCCAGTTCAGTGAATTTTTGTCCACAGGCAGAGCCCTTCAACTTTCTACACACTGTAACCGGGCTTCACACACAACAACGGAGAGTAATTCAGGACAAGCACAAAAGGATTTATCGCTTTGCAAAAGGGATGACAACTTTCGCAAAACTTTCAAGACTTTAAAGTTCGACACGGCATTTCCCAACTGATGCGGAAAATTTACAGGTAATCCTACCCATCGAATAAGGTAATCGATTTCTTACAGAAACTGTTACTTCCTGCCGCACTCCACCGATCAACTTTTGTACGTGTATTGTGTTCGACAAACAAAAAAAAGGGACCAAATGACTAAATTTTTTTTACCTCTACCCCCAAAACCATGACTGATGAAGTGCGTCCCATCAATCAAACGAGCAATTGACTCAGAAGGCGGACCGAAAATGACTTGAAAATTCTGGGTAAAATATACCCAATCTGTGTAAAAGCTAAGTACTGGGGTGTGTGTACGCGTCACCTTTACAACGAAGAAAAAATATCTAAAAAAGGACTCTTGGGGAGATTTTAAAATTAGTTGGAGTTTTTTTTTTTTTTGATTTTTTTCAGCAGAAATTGAAAAGGTCGAATGGAAATGGTTCGATTACTGGAATAAAAGGCAAAACGTATGTCCGAATCAGAAATTGAACCTTCTGCGTTCATTGCATATTCGAATGAAGTTTAAAATTCAAACAAAGAAATCGAAGCAAACCAACCAAGGCTACGTAACCTTTTTTACACCGCACTATAAACTGTATTGTCGCATAACCACTCTTTCGAGTATTCCTCATCCAAAATTGAAGTTTTTCCATGCATTTTCCAGTTTTCGTTAGTTTATAGAAGATTTGATGAAATCTGCTGATAATCGTTAGGCCCCGTTCCGTTCAGACACGACGTAAACCGCGCGGTTTGAACCGCTGAATATTATAATGCGTTCAGACCTTCAGACAGCTGCACGAGGCGTTCACCTCACGTCAAATATGGAAATCAAAGAAGCAATATGCTCTTACAAAAGAAAAGAAAAATACAGTACTGCGTACATCCAATACTAACTGATCGTTTGTCACAGTTTAAACCCAAATTCTTTTACTATTTAAGAATGTTGATATCTTCAATTTGTGAAAATTTAGATTTGAACAAAATCCATCATATACGTACAAAGCTTAAGTCCTCCTGTTCCATCCTTAGTATTAAAACACTATTGAAACATTTATGCACAAAAGAATCATAATATCATAAAATTTCAAAAATCATCAAAAACGAACGGAAACCGCAAATCAACTGAACACTCTCATATCACTCACGCAATAGAACTACAACCGCGCGGTTGTGTCTTATGTGTGAACGAATATAAGGACGGCAATGTTAATAAGAAATTTGCGCAAATTTTTCATTGTATATATTTTTCGTTTTCGGGACCTTGTTTTTAAGGAAAGTAAACAAATGTTTGTCCATTCCCGTTGGCGTAGTGTTGTAATATTCTTCACATGGGAAATAACTTCACCTCGAGTGGGAAATAAATGCACATTTTTCATGTGAAGTTATTTCTCACCGAAGGTGGGCAATAATTTAACCAGAAATTTTGTGAAATTATTTCCCACTTATGATATTTTCGAACAACACTGTGGTACTGTGGAATAAAGCCGAGCGAAATAAGACCGAATTTGGCAATATCTCTATTTTTAAGTGGAAATAAGGCCCAATGAAGAAAAATTTGGCATTTGGCTTTATCTAATTATAAAATTTGCTCGAATTGTTACTATTAGGGGAGACTGGGGCAGCTTTGAACACTTTTTCCTTTAAAGGCTTCTCAACACCAATATATTTGAATTATTGGACTTTAAACTATTCACACTTTGAGAAGTAAAATTAACCTTCAATTTAAACCAACATTAGTGTAAATTCAATAAAGGCTTATAATTTTTTTTTTTTTTTTTTTTTTAAATAAGCCCTAATGTTCAAATGTGCCCCAACCAGGGGCAGCTTTGAACATGCCTGGGGCTTTTTTGAATTGTAGCTATTTTAATGGTTTATGACAGAAAATGCTTAAGCAAAAAGCTTATCTTATTCTTATTCCAATTGGCTAACGCTTTAAAATATTTATTAATTGAGTTGTTATTAGCGATGTTCAAAGCTGCCTCACGTTCAAAATGTGCCCCAGTCTCCCCTACTCTATCTTATGCTCAACAACTGAAGATTCCATTTATTTTTAGCTGGCATGGCCAAGACAAAAAATTTACGCGAATTTTTCACTATTACTCTATCTTATGCTCAAAAACTAAAGATTCCATTTCAAAATTAGATATTTTATTTTTTAGCTGGCATGGCCAAGACAAATTTTAAATTTAAATACCTTATTTTTAAATGGAATCTTCAGTTGTTGAGCATAAGATAGAATAGGTCTGGCCAGACCTTTTATGGAAAAACGTATTTACTTCCTATTTCATCTGGAAAAAACGTCTTTTTTTTACCTGCATATGTCTGTCAGATAGATTAGTTTTATTGATCGCATCATAAATGAACAAAATGAACATACATATTTCTTATGGTGCCGAAATATGTACACGGTTTTCCGCTAATTACTGATGTTTATGGCTTATACATCCGGTCTCTTGAGCATTTCCTATTTGATTGTAAATCAGAGTGCTGTAAATCTGGGCAAGACGCTGCTGATTGACCAAGTACAGAGTCAGCGGGAGGACTGTTGTTGCTGACAACTTATTTACAAGTTTTGAAGGAACTATTCAACGGATTAAGAAATGCTTCCGGACCGTAGTCGCCTGGCGCATTCTACTATCATTGGATTAACGGATAATGTCGCATCGCAGCAGTGTCAAACGACAGACGAAGCGATGGCCATTAGCTTTTTTCTACAATATGTTGGATGTCGCAGCATCTTTCATAATTACGTCAATAATATAAGAGCGAACAAAACCAATGTACATCGACAATTTCTGCATCCTTTGATTGAGCAGTTAGTTACCCCTCAGATCGAAGCAAGGATGAACAATCGAAAGATTATAGGAGTATTTTCCGTTCGAAATGGCAGCGAATCTTTCTTTGGAGCACCATTACAACAAAATATTCCACAACCCATTGGTAGCCATACATCAACGACCCAAAAAAGTCGTGCAGAATTTGCAGAGCAAACGACCCAACGCAAAGGAAAACCAGATTTGTAGGCACTGCATGTGAAGACTGGCTATTAACAATACAGTATTCTATTATGGAAATGCCATAAGTCAGTAAATCAACAAAATACTTTGTCATATCACTATTATGTATAAAAACATCTTTTAACCACAGAAAAACTTATGACATGTCCAAAATAACAAAAAAAAAACTTAAGGTTGCAAAACTTCCATTGACAGAAGGGTTAATTTTTATTAAACATAAAAGCAGTAAAAGATTAATGCCCAGTTACACAGTGAGAGTTTCGACTGTAGATCAACTAAACGTGAACGAGAGTTTAAACTTTTCGTTTAATTCGCTCGGTTTCACAGTCTGAATTAATCTTCCAGTTAACTAAACGCAGTATTGGAAGCTATGTTAGACAAAAATTCGGCGCTATTGTTTTGAAATGTCAAACGATTCTCTTTATTTTCTCTATGCTTCCACCAATGAAAACGTATAATCTCAATTTGTGAATGCATGAATTTCAATATTTGAATGTGTGAACTTAAATGCGTGAATGTGTGTAGGTACTGACAACTGACAACAGAACAAAATCGTTGTCAAACGATTGTCAACCTCAACGGCGATGACAGTTTCTCTACATTTTCTCTATGCTTCCACCAATGAAAATGCCTACTCTCAATTTGTGAATGCGTGAACTTCAGATTGTGACTGTGTGAACTTAAATGCGAGAATGTGTAAAGTGCCTACCTATACAGGTCATAGAAAAGTTTAAACGGCAGAGTACTGGCGTTGAACTTAAATGACGAGTTAAACTCTACTTTAAGTCTAAACGGAAGTTTAAACCAAAACGAGAGTTTAAACTCTCACTGTGAAACTGGGCATAAGTCTTACGATTTAATCTGATTTGAATAGTTACGAATTACTTTCATTATTTACATGTAAGCTAAACTCTTATTGTGGCTTACATTAAAACAAAAATTGCAATCACAGGGTTCATTGTGCATCATTCGACTGATGAATCAATCACGAAATAAACCATCGAACCGGCAGCTGCAATGTCCTCTACCACCATGATTGCATCCACAAATCAATACATTTCTTTTATTAATTGCCTAAGGTCCCCCAAATTGTTGTCAGTCTCCCTGTTGCTCCCCCTAGTTTTGTAAAAACTAATTAAAACCTTATCAGAAATTCAAAACAGTAAAAAGGGCGAAGGACGAGTGACCTCCTTATAGCAAACTGCATACTATGCTTGATTGCCACGCAAAATGCCCGAAAGTAGTTAGACTCTCTCTACACGCTGTCCTTCTTCCTCGTTGGTTTTAAAACGGAACTAGTAAAAAAAAAAGTTCCTGTAGTTTTATTTTTTACCTTTTTGTTTTGTAACAATATCGCGTGCAGCACAGTTTCGCATTTTTTCGACAATGAACTTTCCCTAACTTGTTTCAACCCCCATTGCACTCGTAAATTACTGTTCAGTTGCTTGTAACTCCCTATTTATCATTATAGCCGAAGGGTAATTAAAGACAGTTGTTAGTATATTTAGCAATTATTATTAGAGAGTCGGTGAATATTGCCTGAATGAGTATTTAGCTCACGTCCAAATGGGAAAAGAATGAGGTTAACGGTTAACCGCACCTCTTGAGTTACACATTCATCAATTGAAGCGGAAATACATTGATGATGGATCGATAAATCGATAACCGGGTGGTTGAATTATTTATATGTAAATGTTTTCTAATAGAGTTTTCGAAACTAAACTTTGCCATGATGGCCTAGAAGGGTCAAGATTATCACGCACATAGAGCGTGAAACGCTGTCATATCGATTAAATCATTATAATTTAACCTGAAGCAGAATAAAAACGTACATCATTTATATGCTTTTGAAAAACAAAATGTGCATTTAAACTGCTCAGGAAATGTATCTTGCGATTCTAGATCGCTGAATCCAGCGAAACTGGAATGAAACGAAACATTTTTAAATTGGGACTTTAAAAATAATTGCATTTAACTGCATACATCGAAGGAATATGACATTAATATGTAAATCAAGGGAAATTGTTAGTATCATAGCCAGGGCCTCCCTAACCTCAGGTCTAAATGAGCTATAGCGCCAGGGCGAAAGCCTTTTGGGGCGGCATTTTTTGTTAGTGTTATAAATTTTTGTTATTTTCTGTTAGTAATTTAGTTATAAGTAATTTTTATTCAAAATCTTCTTTTCATTACAAAAATCACCAAATTTTGGCAATTTGGAGTCTGCTAATAATTACATATGTGTGTTCTTATAATTTCTCCGGTCACTTAAACTGGTATAGTGTATCAATGAAATCCGTTCGGTTTTGGTTCGGTTCGCGTCAGTTTTCTATCAAAAGCCAGTCATACAACTGCATTCTTAGTAACGTCGCCGGGTTCTCTTCGACGTAAAACTGTCTTTAAAAACACCTCTCTACTGACATCACTGTTTACAAAAGGCATCACAGCCTTACCATACCTACTTGCGCCTAATTTCAATACATGTTTCAATATCGGTGAAAAGTCGGTTTCTTGAAGTTCTCTCTGACTTAACTTATAAGCTCGCTCCCAAAACTACGAAAAGTCACGAAAACCCGTTGAAAATTTCGTAGTTTTTCGTAAAAGAGAGTGTTCGCGCAGATTTATGAAATCTTTTTATCACATACATTTTTGATTTTTTGTTTGTTTTTCGTAATTTTCATATCTTTCACACCCACTCTTTGAAATTTGACCGAATACGAACATTTGGTGCAAAAGTACGCAAACGGATCTATTCTTCTAGCTTTTATTTCTCAGTTTCGGTTTTAACGTTATTGTAAATTGTACAATCTACATCTACAGCATTCTCTACTTCTTGGTAATTTTGAAAATATTTCTTTATTGTATCGTGTAGCTGGGCTAACCCACGGAATACAAACAAAAAAGTTTATAAGGTGTTTGTTATTGTTATTGTTATTTTTTTATTAATTTTAAATTTTCTTTAGTACACCTGTTCTTTGTCTAGATAGCATATTTATGATATTTGCGTGATAAAAAATGGCAGTTTGATCAAAAAATCTGTGCAAGTATTTACCATCTTGATGGATACCGGAAATACTCCAAACAAAGAAATTTTAAACTTTGACTGCCTGAAATCACGCATTTTTTTATATTTTTGACCGATACCGTATTATAGTGAAGGAATCTCGGCATAATCAAATATATTTTCTCAAAAAATATTCCGAATGGTTAAGTTCTGTAGAAGAAATATCTTATTCGGCGGCGGAATCTATGGAATCAAAAACGTAGACGCCCGTAGAAGAATTTTCTACGGCTGTAGAACAATTAAGAATAGCTGTGGTGTCTAAGTTTGATGAATCATTTGGTAACTGCATGCATGATAATACATTCTTGGTATTACCTTCTGACATCTGTCCATAATATAGTTATCCCTGGATCAGATGTTATGGAAAATGCTCTCTTGCCTAAGGCCCCTGTTAGGCTTAAGAAAACTATCCCAAAAAAAGAAAACAAGTTTAAACAACGATGTTCTAGCTCTGTTTTCTGATAGCTAAAGATTATTGTAATTTTTTATACACAGTTACTAAAAAAATATATATGTGGTCGCCGTGGCCGTGGTGGTTAGTGCGTTGGACTTCTACGCCTGCTGCCCGGGTTCAATCCCAGCAAAAACACCTAAAAAGTATTTTCACGATGCCACCTCTTTCGAATGTCTGATAAGCAATCAAAGAGTATCATTTGTCATGAGAAGCTCCTCACCTCGTCGTCGGAGTCGGCAAAAACCGTAGGTCCCTTCCATTTCGTGGAAAAAATAGCATGCACACACAAATGGTTGCGAGAAGCTAGGCTTGGGTCTATATAGAACTGCTGACGCCGTATATTTACTAAAAAAAATATAATCAGGATCTCAAAAAAAATTCGAAAATGTGTGAACAAATACCAAATCCCTCCCTCTTATCTCCGAAACTACTTAAGTCAAAAATATGGTTTGTAGATTTTTAGCTAAATATTGAACGAAAACTATAGCGAATCTCATAAATTGTATAGTGTTTTGAGAAAGTCAAGTCGAAAAATCTAGTTCAAGTGATTTATGCCCAGTTTCACAGTGAGAGTTTAAACTCTCGTTTTGGTTTAAACTTGCGTTTAAGTCTTTTTCGGTTTCACAGTGCTCGCTTAAACTCAAAGTAGAGTTTAACTCGTCGTTTAAGTTAAGCGGCAGTACTCATACATTCTCGCATTTAAGTTCACATAGTCACATACTGAGGATCACGCATTCACAAATTGAGAGTAGTCATTTTCAAAGGATGAAGCATAGAGAGAATGAAAAGAATCGTTTAACATTTCAAAACAATAGCCCCCAATTTTTGTCTAACACAGCTTCCAAAACTGTGTTTAGTTAACTGGAAGATTAATTCAGACTATGAAACCGAGCGAATTAAACGAAAAGTTTAAACTCTCGTTCACGTTTAGTTGATCTACAGTTTAAACCCTCACTGTGAAACTGGGCATTAAGGAATCACTTTCAATTTTTGAATGCGTGAACCTCAGTATGTGACTTAAATGCGAGAATGTGTGAAGTCCCTACCTAGTACCTCTATACAAGTCATAGGAAAGTTTAAACGGCAGAGTACTGGCGTTTAACTTAAATGACGAGTGAAACTCTACTTTGAGTTTAAACGAGCACTGTGAAACTGGGAATTTCTGACTCGCCTTTGGCCGGTTTTTTTTTTTTTTTTTACGGTATTTATGTGACTAACTTATTATGCTATATATATATATATATATAGTATAATGTCTTGTTTACGAAACAGTCGATTTTATTTATCAGAGCCGATTATTTCAAAAGTTATGGATTTTTGACGCATCCCCCATAGAACAAAAACCACAGTGCATCACAGTGCTGGTTCAAGTGTTGTTTGTAAGAGAAATATGTACATATAAAGGGTGATTTTTTAGCTGGTTTGGTTTTGGCAACACTGGTTTTGACAGCTGACGTGTGTTTAGTACCTTGTGTCACTGTCAAACAGCTTCAGTTTGGTTTGCAATTTAACCATGGATCGTCTTACAAATGAACAACGCTTGCAAATTATTGAATTTTACTATCAAAATTCGTGCTCGGTTCGAAATGTTCATCGCGCGCTGCTTCCATTTTATGATCGGCATTCTCGACCTTCTGAGCAGTCTATTCGGAAGATTGTGACCAAATTTCGCACCAAATTTACTTTGTTGGACATTAAACCACCAACACGTTTACGTACTGTGCGTAGTGAAGAAAATATTGCGGCCGTATCAGCTAGTGTGACAGAAGACCGCGAAATGTCGATTCGGCGCCGTTCCCAGCAGTTAGGCCTTTGTTACAGCACTACGTGGAAAATTTTGCGGAAGGATTTGGGCGTAAATCCTTTTAAGATACAGCTGGTGCAAGAACTAAAGCCAGCCGACCTACCACAACGCCGAATTTTTGGTGAATGGGCTCTTGGAAAGCTGGCCGAGGATCCGCTTTTTTATCGAAAAATTGTGTTCAGCGATGAGGCTCATTTTTGGTTGAATGGGTACGTAAATAAGCAAAATTGCCGCATTTGGAGTGAAGATCAGCCAGAAGCATTGCAACAGCTACCAATGCATCCCGAAAAAGCCACTGTTTGGTGCGGTTTATGGGCCGGCGGCATTATTGGGCCATATTTCTTCAAAGATGATGCGAATCGCAGCGTTACTGTCAATGGTGAACGCTACCGAGCGATGATAACAAACTTTTTTTTGCCCGAAATGGAAGTTCTTGACTTGCATGATATGTGGTTTCAACAAGACGGTGCCACATGCCACACAGCACGCGAAACAATGGCGCAATTGCGAGGCGAGTTTGGTGAACAGTTAATTTCACGTTTCGGGCCGGTCAATTGGCCGCCTAGATCGTGCGATTTGACACCATTAGATTATTTTTTGTGGGGGTATGTCAAGGCTAATGTCAATAGGGACAAGCCCGCTTCGATTGACGCACTGGAAGCCAACATCCATGCATTCATTCGTGAGATACCGGCCGATATGTGTGAAAGAGTATGCCAAAATTGGACTCAACGGATGGGCTACCTGAGACGCAGCCGCGGTCAACATTTGCATGAAATTATCTTTAAACATTAAATTGCAATGTTCAAACTATCGATTCAAATAAATATTTCATTCATTTTTTCGAATTTTTTGTGTTTTTTTTTTAAAAAAAGTTCTCAACCTCTTAAAAAATCACCCTTTATATTTGTTTTCAGACTTTCAAACTTTGTATTAAATTCCACTTCAATCTTCAATGTTCTTTCACTGTTTTGCTTTCATGCCCGGGTTTGTTTTACAGCTGTTTGTTTTCAGTGATGTGCTTATATTTTACGAAATTATTGAAAACAAAAACTATTATTTCACTTGTTGTAGGCAATATTTGGACTAAGCGATATTCCTTTCATAAATCCAAAAAAAATAAGATCACATAACTGGAATCATTACAAACATAGGAAATTTTCCCCACAAAATGTCAAAATGTACTGCAAACATTTAGTGAACTGAATTCAGCAGAGCTGAAACAGTTTTACAAGACAGTTTTTGTACTCACATTCAACTACATATGTATTATACATAGGTGATAGCGAAAGTCGACACTGTAAAACCAGGTCTGAGAAATACAAAGCTCAGATTAAAAGCCAGAAATAACAAAGCAACATAGAGGGACTACTTTTTAATGAACTGAAGGCGATTGTTATAAGCCACTATTAGTAACGTGATGATCTAATAAGTTCCATACCGGTATATCCTGCAATTAAATGTTAACGACAATCTGCTAAGGCGACCAAGCCGAAGGGCAAGTTACCAGTGTGTTTTTAAGGAACTGTACGTATTCATGGTGAATCACAGTGTATTCAAACGTATTCGCGTGCATTCACACGTATTCGTTCACACAGTATTCCCTGTATGTTTGCGTATTCTGTAGTTTAGGACCACGCAAAAATATTGATTACTTGCCCCTCGGACCAAGCCCCTTTTTTTCTTTCCTTAATTTTCAAACGTTTATCACCTAAGAATGAGAGTACTTCCTCTACGATTGGTAATGTAAATTGTCTTTTACGTGACAAATGGAGATGGCAGTGAATCTATGGACACATATAATAGCGCAGAATCCTTAATAAACCCAGAAAGCCATGATGACGAGTTTAATAAAAAAAAATATTTTCACGCTAAGGGGGCATAGAAAAAGACGACTTTTCATCTCTAATGGAACCTTTTCAATTATTAAACTAAAAAAATATTCTAATTTTGCACCCCTAGCAACAGCAAAACAGTGCCTTTAACCCTTAGAGCGGCCCAATGAATTTGAAGCTTATTGTGATAAATGCGAAAGGTTAAAAAAGAAACAAAAAAAAAAAAAAAAAACCAATAAGACATTTCCCTCACGCCATTATCCTAAATCAACAACAGCCAACAGTATACAATCGATTTGCGAGTTTTCACCCTTTTCTGCTTGAATATCTCGTTTACAGTTCTCTTTTGGGGGGTGACTTGTGATATTCTCATTTAACCAAATGTTGTTCGCTTGAACTGCCCTTTAAGCGGTCTCTCTACCTTTCGTTATTTTTACGCTCCACTAAACACCTAGGACTAATTGGATTTAATTATACGTTCTTTTCCTGAACAGATGAAGACCGCAAATAAAAAAAAAAAAAAACACCGAAATCAATTTTAAAACAAATTCTAATGACCTGTTTGTTGGACCAAAAATTGAGTCCGAAACACAAACACGAACAATTTGCATATAAATTGAGGGAATTATTTAATCGCAGTCTAATCCTCATCCATGGTTGCTTTGTTGTTTGACAGGAATGTCCCCTTAAGGACCCACCTTCACACGAAATTGGTTGCCATGTAATGAAAACTGTAATTAACAAATTCCAGTTTACTTTCCTCGTGTCGTCTGCGTAAACATTTGGAAAAGTGATATTCGCTTCAAAACCAAAACCAAGCAGAACCACTAAAAGCAACAGAGCTACGGTGAATGACAAATAGCATGTTAAAAGCGAACTAAAAAAAAAGTGGGGTTATATCTGTCAGCCCCAATAACTCAACTCTGTTTGACATTGAATTTTGTCGACTCGCTTTGATTGTGTGTGGCAACGCCCAACCTCGTGACCTCACCTTTAACCACAGCATTTCAAAACAGTCCGAAACATGGGCTGATTTTCGTGCGAGAATGAGATAGAACGAGAGTGGAAAATCGAAAACAAACGGAAACAGGAATGGGGAAGCAGCGTCTCTGTGGCAGTAATAAAAGTCTTGACGGGGTGACTTCTGTTTTGATTACCATAACGTGTAAAATGGCTTCAACATGTATCCACAAGGATCTAACCGATTCCGAGACTCGAGAGTTGAAAAAAAAAAAATGAGAGCACATAGAAAAAAGGACTGGAACTGGGTAGTAGGGTACGGGTAATTGTTTGCAGTACGTCTTCACCAGTCAGCCAGCACAGACTGCTGCAGTTGGCAGTTGAATGCAATTTATTGCTACCGTGGGAGGGATAATGATGATTTGTTGCCATTATATGTAGCACCGCAAGCTGGAAAATGAGTTATTGAATCGATCGTTTCGCTTTTCTTTCGGGGGCAACTGAGCTCTACAGCGAAAAGATGGAAAGTAAAATAACCAGATGGATGCCTTTTGGTGAATTTAATGACGTTGAAGATTCGGTGGCCACGGTAATTTATCTAAACGTCAAAAACGAATTATAGGAATATTTCATAAATCTCTCCAAAGCTCCGGGATAGTTTGGAATACATAATATGATGCTCGGGAATACGATTTTGTGTGGGGAATTTTCGTAAGTTTTCAAGTTCTAACGCTTAGGAATTATTTTAGACTCCAAGCTATCTCGGAGACAAAATTTTGAAATGAGAATGAAGAAAGGATTAAATGCTTTTTACGCCTGTAAAATGTCTTTCGGGGGACTGCAACCCTGCACTGGACGTAAACTGCAATGATCAGACCCATCATCACCTATGGATCCACCGTATGGTGGACTGCTACAAAAGTAAAAAGCTACATAAGGCAGCTCGGCAAATTGCAAATATAAGTGGCACTCGGCGTGACAGAAGCAATAAGAAGTAGAGTTGTGTAACTTATGAAGGAGCCGTTCAAAAGATCGGCTCACCTTGCTGAACTAAATGAACTAGTTCAGATAACTTTAGTTCAGTAGTTCAACGGCTCACCTCTCATCTGAATCTGGATCTAAACTGGTGAGTTGTGAAACGCAAACACAATACAATATACAGATGACGGTGACGGCTCAGTAGTTCACTACGTCCACGGCTCACCACTTCAGAACCAGAAGAATGATAAGTATGTCCATATGAAACCGGATTTTTTTGGAAACGTATCCTTTGTAGTTGTAGCAGTACGGCTGTAGAGTAGGTATACAATTCACTACTGTATGAGAGAGAGATAAACCCACAGATAGATACATACATAGATATCGCACGCAGCTCGCAAGCGCAACCCGAAGAATTGTTGCATCGATACAATTCAAACAATTTTGAGTTCCATGGTCGTGCGAGTCAACCATCCTCCAGTGTGTTGTGACTTCAGTAAACACACTTTTTTTCATATATCATTTTGCTGAACCCTTAATTTCGTATTTCCTCTAAATCGAGCTTGTGAACGAACATATACGAACGACTGACTGGTCTATTTCTGGATATAAACTATACCGTATGGATGAGTATGAGAGATGAGATAATTGTATATTTTGTCACAGATACAACTGGTAAGTGAGAGGTGAACGGTGAAGCTGAGTCTGAACTAAAAGAACTGCTGAGCTAAAAGAACTAGTGAACTACATTGCTGAACTAGTTATTTTTACTGAACGAGAACTACTGAACTACTTCAGTGAATTGAACTAGTTTGCCCAACTCTAATAAGAAGTACATCACAATGGATTGGATATGATTCTTCATTATCTTCTCCTTGACATGTTCATCAAAGGCGCAGCAGCAAAGGGGCCCACAGACTAAGAGAATCCGATCTGCTTAAATAAACCACGTATGAACATGCAGCGATACTCGGAGAAATACAGCAACTGAGGAGATGCAACCCCGTTACTCTAACCAAGACTTCACCCTACATTACTCCTCACTATGACTTCAACTTGAATGTGCCAATCCAATTTACTTATAGGCAAGGCTGGCTGCCAAACTCAGAGACTAGGAAATAGCACTCTTTACTGACGCATCGGCTCAAAAATTGACTTATTTAGGTACTGGAGCGGTGGGTCTACTCAGATATCTTTCAGATTGTCGGATACAGACAGTGTCTTCCAAGTGATTGCCAGTAGTTCCATAAGGCACCACAAGGTTAGACTGTGCTGAGTACCCGGACATAGCAATATCGAAGGGGGCAAGATAGCAGACGAACTAGCCAGAGCTGGATCGGCCGTAAGCAACAGTGATGCTGATACATCCATACTGCCACCGATTAAAAGACTGTTCAATACAATCGACCATATAACCGAAAAAAAGTGACCAACGCTCTGTGGCACACACGAATCGACTGCGTCACATCTCGTTCTTTATGGTTGAAACTTGAGCTTAATAGGACAATGGCGATGTTACATCTGGACAAATCGTCCATACGCTTAATCACCGGAATAATCATTTTCATATGACAAGCAAATGTCTACTCGTATGGTCCAACGATATCTGCTGCGGAGATGTGGAAGAAACCGAATCGAACCAACATCTACTCTCCTACTGCCCCACCCTCCAAGAACGACGCCTCTGTACTTTAGGACATAGATTCTTGGCAGACATAGCAGAGCTCGGAAATATAAAGATACTAAGATCTACTCAGATTCACCAAAAGCACAAACTGGTTAACGAGTTGATAAGAAAAGGATTTACACCCAAACTATGAGGGGACTCACAATGGACCTTCGGGTCTCCAAGTGGATATGATTGTTCGAAAAATTACACACCCCTCCTAACCTAGCCTAAGTTCTAGCTCTGAGTGACGTTTGTTGTTGGACTTAATTTTCATCAATTTCATCGTGTAAGCTTTTCAAAATAACTGACACCAGGTCAGTTTCAAAATAACTGAAACCAATCGACAGTCAGCCGAGTGGACTGCACGCGATGAACCGAATCCAAAGCGTGGAAAGTCTCAACAGTCAGCTGGCAAAGTTATGACGTCTGTATTTTGGGATGCGTGTGGGACTTTTTTTTAATTTTAATTATACAGCGTTGTTGGAGCGATTGCAGGACGAAATCGCGGAAAAACGGCCCCATGTGCAGAAGAAGATAGTGCTGTTTCATCAAGACAATGCACCATGTCACAAATCAATGAAAAGGATGGCAAAATTGTATGAATTGGGCTTCGAATTGCTTCCGCATCCACCGTATTCTCCAGATCTGGCCCCCAGTGACTTTTTCCTATTCTCAGGCCTTAAGAGAATGCTCGCTGGAAAGAAATTTAGCGCCGATGAAGAGGTAATCGCCAAGACTGAGGCCTATTTTGAAGCAAAAGACAAATCGTACCACAAAAATGGTATCGAAAAGTTGAAGGATCCCTATAAACGGTCGTTATAAGCGACTTCCACTGTAAGTGTTTTCCAAGATGATAAACCAATTAAATTTTCCAAAAGTAATTACGTTATAACTTTCAGCTATGTATCTACATATCATTAAAATTTTCAAAACAATCAGCATAAATTCTTCGAAAATAATTGCCAAATTTCTGTCTCTCTCTCTCTCTCTTCATCCATCTTAGAAGTTTTTCATTTTACAAATTTCCCGAATAAATTCATTAATATTGAGAAATGGTCCTTTATCTGCTTCTGTTCTGGTGTCGTAAATTTTATTACTTTGTGGCTCTTGGATTTGCATACGAGTACACGCGAAATGAAACTTTTCCGCAAAAACAATACGTCAACACAGTGACGCACAACAAATGTCACCATCATCGGCTTCCCTATACTTTTAACCAAATGTCGTAGCCGTAGTTAAAAGCACTGGTATACCATAGCCAATATACATAGATAACATACAATCCCATCCAACAGTACTCGTATACAATATTACATTCCCCATGCGTTAGAAACCATGCTCGACTCCAAAAACGGGCCTCATCAATTGTCACTTTGACACTAATAGGCATTTTATTTGCACATTGTTTACTGACTGATGATGGTGGTAAGCCTCGGCTCTATTCGACGTACGTACATAAATGACAGCAAGAGATGCTACAACTCAATGATCTATTTTTAGCACAGAGTTTAGGTACGAACCAAATGTCACAGCCTTTGAGTTCTAGGGGCCATCCCCATTTTGGATTTTCTAAATGAAATTGCCTCAATTACTTTCGAATAATTGCGCAATTAACTGGGAATTCCTGAGATATTCTCAAGTGAATGTATTTAAAAATAAATTATTTGCTCATTTAACGGTATTTGAGAAATACAAAGGTCAAGAGATGGCGTGATTAAGAAATAATAATATGAAATTACAGCGGGTGACACTGTCACACACAACTATGGTGTCGAAAATAACGTAATTTACACATCGTTAGGCATTGAAACAAATATCTAGATATGTACAAACATACAAACGATAACGAATTGAGATATTTTATCTAATTCAAGGTTATATTTTTCTTTTGTATAACGGTGTGCAATGCAGTTTCACAGTGCGAACATCTGATAGATTTCCCACAGTCATGTCACGTCAAATTGGTTTTCCTTGCTTTTCCGCAATCTTTTGTTCGAAAACTATTTTCCATTGATCAATAAACAATATATACAGCTTTTTTTTTTTTATTGTTGTCTGAGTACACACATATTGTACTGTCCAGTGCCGAGTTATTGTCCACAAAGTTGTAGTATGTGTGTGATTTGTCCAGAAGAAAGTTTCTTACAAATATTTTTCTTTTCTTTTTATTGTTGTCGAGTAAAGCCAGTGAAAGGATATCTTTTGGGAGCTATTTCTTGTACTAGGTGAAACTTGCTTCAATGGGACTATTTAAGAAGCCAATAAAGAAATAAAACTAACGAGAATATAGCGGTAATAAAAGGAACAGGGATGATCATACTGAGAATAGGTAAGTATCTGGGAGTTTTTTCAAACTCCGTTCTATAGACAACTGGGGGCCTAAAACTTTACTTTACTTTAGGAGACGCTACAGTTCGGGGTGAACTAGGACCTGCTTCTCGCAACCATTTATATGTGCGTGTAATATTTTTGCACGAATGGAAGAGACATACAGTTTTTTGCCGACTCCGAACAGCGAGTTGAGAAGCTCATTGACAAATGATACTCTTTGATTGCTTGTCAGACATTCGAAAGAGGCAGCATCGTGAAAAAACTTTTAGGTGTTTGCTGGGATTGAACTCGAGCAGCATTGTGTAGCACCATTGCGTAGGAGCCGTAAAACGGCGAAGCTCAAGATCCAGGAAAGAGTAAAGAAAGCTACCATAGCACTCTTCTCCTGCAAGAAAACCATTGACAGTAAATGGCGACCTCAACCTCGCATAGCTCATTGGCTCTATGTGTCTGTAATCAGACCGATTCTGATGTATGGCGCATTTGATGTTAAGCGTGTCTGTGCATCAGTGGAGCACTAAGCTCAACACCCTCCGCAGCATTAGGCATACGACTGTATCTCGCTCCCCTTGATATTACTGGTAATCAAATGGCAGTTAGTGCAGTCATAAGACGAAAACCATCTCACTGTGGTCAAGTAACTACACTGGTCACTCCACAATAAATACTAGATAACTTAACTCTCCTCGAAAACATAGACTATACTGTGCCGAAGCCCAATTTTGATAAAAAATGTTACCATCACTATTTCTGATAGGTCCTTTTGGGATGACTTAGGTACTATAACAGACAAGTCAATACACTTCTACACCGATGGTCCTAAAACCAATGATAGTGCAGGAGCAGGTGTTTTCTCAAACAGATTAAAACTAATCTCTCCTTTCTCCTCCCTGATCACTATAGCTTATTTGCAAGCGGAGATTATAGCGATTTCGGAAGCACTATCCTGGATCAAGAGGAATGTAATATTCACTAACGGTATTAGCATTTCCTCGGATAGTGAGGCGGCATTGAAATCTCCGATATCAGTCTCATCCACTTCTAAGACCACCTCCAACTGCCGTTCATCTTTTACAGACATGGCTAAGCAGTACCATTGCTGGGTGCCGGAGCACAGAGACATTCCAGTGAATTGCAAAGCTGACGAGCTCGCTAAACTAGGAACAACAATACTTATTCTACCCGATAAGAAGAATATAGGTATGCCCCTCGCTACTTACATGCTAACACTCAATCTTGACACAGTCAATAAAATCAACGCTACCTGTCTTGCCACCAAACAGATTTGGCCTAGACTAGATCTAAACCGCTCCAGATACCTTTTGTCCCTAAAAAGTTCTACATATAAGTACGACCATCGGTGTCATTACGGGACACTGCCTTATAGGTAAGCACACAACTAAGCTTGACATCATTTCTAATGACTTCTGTAGAAGTTGTAGAGATAAAGAAGAGGAAGCCAACCTTACCTCTCTTCATGCCCAGCTCTTCCCCGTAGTAGAAAACTACACCTAGGAGCAGCGTTGCCGTTTCTCAGAATTTTTATTCTCAAAAACTCATTCTTGACACATTGCTCGTGGCAACGCTGCCTAAAGAAGAAGCCTTCTACAAGTAATGCATTTGCATTACGTTCGACAGCACTGAGTGTAATGGCCGTCTAAGCAATGACCCGAACTCAAATTCACAAATTTTATCCATCGAATTTAAAAAGATGAATAGTTTCAAGTTCAAATTAAACTATTTAATTACAACAACAAAAATATTAAAAACTCCATTTAAAGCTTTAACGATATTTTTAATAATTGCCAAATTAGAAGATGAAACGTGGGCATAAAACGAAGTTTAAAAGAAAATAATAAATACGCATAAACCTTTTGGTTGCTTATGAGATTATTTGAGACTTTGAGTGAACTACAAATGAACCAAATACTGTATCATTCAGCGCATTCCGGTTTTTAGTCAGCCACCTCTGATTGGTCAAGAGCCCGAAAATTAACTAACCATCTAGTCAATTTTTTGAGGTCGGAGACCGGATTTTTAGTCAAGAACTAAACTGATTGTTTTGGTGTTTACTGCTTGGCTGCTGTTTGCTTGTTATAAAAATGAAAATCCAAGTAAATTATGAAAGGGAATTGTATTTTTTCGTTTTTCATTCATACAATCGATGGACTCTGCAAATCGTTCACAGGAAATAATGCAACTTAACCTTTGAAATAAATAATTTATATTCCAAACACATGTGTGACTAATGTTTGTTAGATAAATCATCCCCTAAGTCTTCCATTAATATAAATATGTTTTAGCTCTTCTTTTCTTTAAAAATAGCTTTGTTGTCTAGATCTCTAGATACATACATATCTTGCAATCACAATTATTAAACCATTCAAAGTGAAAATAGAAAGTACAATCACGTTTGTGAAATGTGAGCTGTCAATTAAATAATAATTAGGCAAGTTTCGCACTCCGTTTTTTAGAGTTGACTTAATGTTTAGTCACTAAAAAACGGAATGCGCCTATTACAGAAAGAATAGCGAATATCATTCCGGATACTTAAGTTTGATAGTAGAACACTTAACTGTGAAAGGTCAAAACATCAATCACGTCTATCACAGAATCCGTCGTATTCGGAATTTTGCTATGAACCCCGAAAGAATTATCACAGAATCCATTGTAGTGGACATTTTTGCTACGAATTTCGAATTTCGTAGAAAGTGGTAAGTTGTTAAGTGCGGCAATGCACATTCGGATTCCACTACGACGGATTCTGTGATAGTTCTTTCGGGGTTCGTAGCGAAATTCCGAGTACGACGGATTCTGTGATAGACATGATTATATAAATAGGCGAAGGCAAAACAGTTGAACCCCTTTTTAACTGCCTCAAACCCAACATATGTATTCGCTTTATTTTTTATTCCTGTGGAACAGGCTATGAATAGGGGCAGTGCAGTGTGTATTTTTTTCCAATATATTGTGTCTAAGTCAGGAAAACCCATGTAAAATAATAAATATTACTACGTGCGTTTCTCTCGCACAATTGGTCGAATTTCAACCACACCTTGTACCGGCAAGTGCATGAACATGTACTTTTATTACTGACCTTATCTATGATTTATCAAATCTGTCATGTTATCTTGTCAATAATAATAAATACATGTTTTTTTCCGAGTAACATTTTGGACATGAAAAAATGCATGAGTTGCTAGATTTCGGGCCAAGCCTTTCAATGCAAACAAAACGCATCGCACGTAGTGCAGATTAGACTATATGGTACACGTACGTATACGTGTATCTATAGAAATAAAAAAGCTTATCTAGACGAGTTGTCTAGTTATGTTGTGAAATCACAAGACAGTAAAGAAAAAATAGTAAAATATTCTTTTTTTTTTTTTATGAAAAGCATGAACTGCATGAATTTTCTTTTAACTGAATAAGCCGGCATTATCTTCCAAGTCGTTCGACGAATGATAAGTAAACATTTTGCACTATGGGGAGTACATATTTATATATGTACATACATATACGAAAGATAACTAATCGATTAGGCAATCAAATGCTTTAAAAAAAATATGCACACACACATGATATATATGTACGTAAAATGGTTTTCAATTTAATCATGTAGCGATATATGTACATCTCAAAAATGTCTGCTATTGTTAAAATATCATCTTTGTACAACGCTCAATTACAAAAAAAAAATAACAATTTGAAGTCCAAACTCGATGTAAACAATCTGGGACGCTAGCAGATCGAAAAAACACTTTGTTAAATATTTTGGACATTTTTGTTTATCGTCTGATATTCAAGTGCTTGGCTATCGGTGTAAATGAAAATGTTGCGATTGTAAATTAATTTCATCGATAAGCATTCAGCGGCTTCATGAATAGACATCACCCCGACCTGGAAGACAGTACAGTGGTTTGGAAGTCTTAAAGACATCTGTACCAGATCGTCAACGGTATCTTAATGTATTTCCAGCTATTAAACATCAAATTTATTAAGCTATATTTATTTTAAAGGTGTTGATTGTATGTAAATCACTTATATTTTCTGCATCCCGAAAGGGTTAAAGTGGCCGGCAACACTGTCTATAATTCACGAAATCCGTTATTTTTCAGAAAAGAAAATTTTTTCTTCTCCCATCTGTGTATACTTTGCAGTTAAGTCCACTGCACTGCAACACAATTCGTATTGCAAAATGTTTAACATCTCGCCGAGAACTTTGCTGATTGTGTATTTACCAACGCCAAGGTCAAAACCTTTTCACACTGATCTTTGGTAACATTCTTCAGCCTTGGTTTTGTCCAATCATATAATAAAAGATGGAGTCCATTTTTGATAAAATAATTCTTTTGAAAAACATTAATTCACTTTCACAAATCAAAAACAAGGAACTGAAAATCTTAAATGATGAAATGAATTCGAAGTGAATTCCAAAAATTCGAATTCACTCGGAATGCAGAACACTGAATTTCATTTCGTGTGAATTCTAAATTCGTTTTCAATTCACTTTCACTCGAAATGCAGAACAGGGCGGGACGTCTTTTTTTCTTAATTTCATATTTTACTACATATTATAATTATAACTCTGTGCAAATTTTGCAATTGAATCCAAGTGTATACTGATTTTCAATGTTATGTATGTATGTACACGTCTAAGATGGCACTTGTGCAATTGAGATAAAATAATGATCTCCATTCGAAGGCTTTTTTATTAAAAGCTAATATATTTTAAACACTATTCTTTAACCCAAAAACTGATGGAATTTCAAGATACAAATAATTAATTTCAAAAACTCTTGAAGTACATTTAAATATTTAGTTTTAAATTCGCTGACAGTTAAAGTTTTTTTAAAAAACACCTTGCTGCTAACTAAGATAAACTACCGACGCACACTGTGAAATCTTAGCATTTTAGCGGAACTTTTGTTTTGTTTTGTGCTATAGCAATGCAGCAAGTTGTGAATTGTAATATACTTCTTAAGTGGTTCTAACCAATCTTCATGTTGTTGCAGGAACTTGGGTACCTTCTATTACTTTTTTCCCATTTGACTTTTATTCTCCCAATTAGACTAATTACAAACATCTCCAATTCTCTAGTAGAACTCACTAGCTATATCGTTTTAAAAAGCTAATAGTTGCACTATCTTTCGGAGTCTTTCTTCTTTCGCAGTTTGTCGTTATAGCCCAAAAACACATACATACCTTCTTCATCTCGTAGTAATAATTGAAAAAAAATATATATGGGGATAGCAAAAAGGTGCACGAGATTACCTTTTATTCTGGTTTTAAAATAATCAGAAAAACAGACAATGTAGAAATTGGCTTGTGTACACGTGTCTAAAATTTTAAAACTCTATCCAAAGTGTAACCTTTCACCTTTGTTTTTTTTTTTCTTTAGCCTGAGTGGAAATCGAACAAAAAAGTATAAAAAAATTAAAAAGAAATAAAATCTACTTACTTTCGCGTAAAGTGTTAACATTGTAGATATACAATTTTTGTTAAATTTTTTCAAAACCACTCAGGATTTAAAACTGGAATATTGTTTCAATAAATTGAAAAATTCTATGTATAATTTTTTTTGGCAGGAAAAGTTCACTTTAACGACTTCCTGCACAAAAAATTATGCAAATATACAGCAAGAACAGGCTTTATCAAACGGTTAGTAATACCTATTACGAGCTAAAAAAAAAGTTTTCGTTCATGGAAGACCAACTTAATTTTTTGAATTAAGTTCCGCTAGATTTTGATTATTTCACACTGTGCGACGCGACGATGCGACATGTTAAAATACAGCCATAGACATATAAATGGCACAAAGTTAGATTCCGAATAAATGTTGAAATTTTTCAACTAAAAGTTCATCAAAATGTAAGTTTTTTGCGTTCAGCTTGGTGTTACCAATAGCTCTTGTCTCTACGGCGCGCACAAATAATCCGTCATGTTCCGCTTATTATTTACCGTTATTATTTTCGCGTAGACAATGCCAATTTTAGGTGGACACATATGTATATGGCACAAATATCTTACAATATTCAGTACTCGCGTAGCTTTCAATAGAATCGCATGATATTTTGCAAAATTGAAAAATAAGTTAAAAAAAAGTATTGTGGAGTGCAAATTAATTTAAAATCGGATCAGAAAAACATACCACCGTTGAGCAAAGAACGATAATATGGAAAATGCATGAAGAAGGAGAAAAAGTGGTGGAAATTGCTAAACTTGCGCATAGTTCACGAAAAAAAGTATACAATGCATTTAATTCATGCGTAGAAAATCCCGATGTATTGACCAAAGCCGAAATTCGGAAGCCGAAGCCTCAAAAAAACAGATGTGCGTACAGATGCAGCCATAATAAGAACCATTCAAGTCATCATGGCAGAAAGCATCCGATATTAATCAGTCATTGAACTTAGAAATATCCAGCAGGCTTGTCAGAAGACGATTGAATGAGGCAAATTCGTTTGGACGCATTTCCAGGAAGAAGCCACTGCTCTCAAAAAAAAAAAAAAATTTTAAAGCGATTAGCCTTCGCAAAAACCCATCAAGAAAAAACCATAAATTTTTGGAAAAACGTATTGTGGAGTGATGAAACCAATATCAATATGATAGGACCAGATGGTAGAACCTTCGTTCATCGTCCTAAATGCCAACATCACAATTCTAGGTTCACCCAGAAGACTGTAAAACACTGGGGTGGAAACATAATGTTTTGGGGTGCATTTTCTTGGCATGGCATAGGTCCGCTTATACAAATCAATGGCAAAATGGACAGGTTTCAGTATTTGGACATTTTGAAAAATCATATGGAACCATATGCCTTCGATTTCATGCCAATTAAGTGGACATTTATGCCAGATAATGACCCCAAACACTCCTCCAAACTAGTTAAGACTTGGTTTCATGCGGAGAAGATCGACCTTTTGGATTGGCCAGCCCAGAGCCCTGACTTGAATCCAACTGAGAACCTGTGGAATGAAGTCAAAGTTGAAATCTCAAAGATTACATGGATGATCTTTGGTCTGCCACACAGAGAGCTTGGTATGCCATACCCAAAACAAAATGCCAAAAACTAGTGGAGAGTATGGGTCGCAGGTGTTAAGCGGTCATCAAAAACAAAGGCTTTAGCACAAAATATTAATTATGTAAATGTTTGTAGATACAAAAAATCAACAAATGCGATTTTAACACTATTTTTTCTCCTTTTTTCAGGTTGAGCCATTAATGTGTACAGGTGATTTCATGGTTTTTTTTTTTACATTTTGATCATTTTGGTTTTTTATTAATGAATTATTACTTAAGTTTGTATTATTATTGAATATGAAGAAAAAACCAAATACTTGTTCTTTATTACCAATATTTACGATAATGTAGCATAAGAAAGAGCAAATAAAAAAATGTGCCACTTATACGTCCATGGCTGTACATATTGTATTGTATTGCCAAAATTTCTACCACATATTGGTATAATAAAACACTTGTTTTTATTTTTAATCCTTGAATTCTGATGAAATAGGCGAACACCCCCCTTTAAAATTTCATATTCTAGTGGACATATAATCATTTCGATTATTTAACACAATATGTATTTAGATTCACATCTTTTTCAATCAAACAGTTTCAGTCACTCTGGTCAAGATTCAAGCTTAAATTGATGCTATTTATGAAATTTCCAAATTATATTCATCGAAACCTTAAGTGACTGTTGGCAACATTTTTTAACAAAACAAAATACATATAAGTAAAAATACAGTTTGACTTTACTCTCCACTTCATCATAATATCAATCTTGTTTATATTCAAGGGATTCTAACCATCTCATAATAACAGGTAAAGATGATCATTGCTCATTAAGAACTTTAAAAAAAAAATACCATTTTACGCACATTATTTGTGGTTGCAGACCACCCACATCTTCCTATTTCAATTTTTTTTTTGTTTTGCGCTGGAAACACGGGCTAATTTTAAAACAGATTTCAATTACCACCCCCAAAAAAATAAAAACAAATTCAACGACACCATCCGTGCACGTATACAAATAAAGCGCAGCGAATCAACCCCCATTCCACCTCCCCCCTAACCACCCCTCATTTTGTGTTGCTTATTAAAAGCAAAATCCGCTAGAGACTAGTTTCCTTAGCAAAATAAACTCCAATCTCTGCCGATTCCCCCCCGCCTTAAAAAATAACAAACTTTTACCGTCCGCCGAACCACACTCCTGCCTTTCTGGCATAATTTCTAATGCTACTGCTGTTGGATGCAATTAAAATAAATTCCCATTCGAGGAGGAATAAGGAAAACTAGATTTCGTTGACTTGACATATCAAAGCAGCGCCTGTGTGTTCTACTTCGCTATTTTTGAGACATTAAACATGAAAACTGGCGCGTGACGATGGTGCTGGTGACATAAATAATAAATCACTAGAATTCTGACCGCGTAAAGATTAGGGAAAATTCATTTAAAGAGGGGGGTTTTTTTTGACAGTTTTTTGACATTTTCCGACGCATTTCCCTGGCTCCGGAAGAAGGGTCCTCTCCTGAATACATCGATTTTTACACAAAGGGAGTAGTTGTCCGTTTATTTTGCAAAAGCGGCGGCAATGACAGACAAAAAGCATGATTTATCAATTTGACAGGATATAAGAGTATTTCTACGCCGAGTCTCGTAAGAAATGTCATCCGCACCACAAACAAATAAACAGATTTGAAATCACCGAAAATGTCTCTAAATTTATGAACGAGGGAGCGGTTTCCTTTTCACCAGGACGAGGTCGTAAACACAATTTTCCACCATTCACTTGGTTTTTATTCATACAGTTTCACTTGGTATCTATATATGTGTATTTTTAAGCTTTGTTTCACTTTTCACTTTTTTCTCGTTAATTATTTAGTTAATATAATAACAAACAAATAAATTTAAAAAAATTTACTCACTCTGCAATGCTCTTAGAAAGTGGCCATCTCTCCATGGATGCCTGATACTTCATATTCTCGATTTGCTTCTTTAATGCGTCCCGGTCCATATTTGCTAGAGCACTGGGATCCATGGCGGTTAAAGTTTATCCACATACCACCCCTGATAGAGAGAAGCGTAGCGTTAGCATAAATGTGTGCAAATGCGAGAGTAAAAGAGAACACGGAAAAATATTCACAAACATATAGATAAGATTTCACTAGACGAATCGGGTTGTGGTAGTGTTGGTGTGCATTTTTGGAAATAGAGTTGGGACTGGGAGTTTTGAGATAGGTATGCTTAATGCCGTGTGTTGGACACGGCTTGTTGGGCAGGTGAATGGCGATGACGAGGGTGGTTGTTATGGTTCAAAGGGTGGATGTAATGTGAGTCAGTGTTTTCAGGTTAAACATGTTTTTCGATGAATGTCGTACTCTTTTTCGGGGGAAATTATGGCAAATGCCAGGGTGATGACTTTTGTTGAGAACCTGTATGTGGCTACAGGGTGACTACAATTATCACTCTTGATGATAATTTTTTATATTAAAAGTTCAATTAAGATAACGGTATTATCATTTAACATGTTATCTTACAATTGGCTAAGTTAGAAATCGTTGGTATAAAAGCTTTGAATTTTTTGGTAACCTGTAGATATTTGGTGTAGAAGGATTATCAAAGCAAATAAGAACAAAGCTACTGGCCTCCATATCACCTGCATTCAGAGATCAGAGCAACCTTATTCGTTGTAAGATCAACTTTATGGTATGTTCTGCCTAAGTCATGATGACAAAGCGATCTTAATCCTTTTCAGATACAGTATAAACTTGTTAATCCGGACAATTAAAAACCAAGCAGTGTCCGAAATATCGAAATGTCCGGATTACCGAGACACAAAAAATTAGCGTGAAAAAAATAAAAGAAGTCCTACTGCTGAACTCATGTTTTTAACCCTTTATTTTTTTTATTTTTTTATATGTATGTTATAAACATTTTTAATGATTTTGAACAAAATTTGTAATTTTTACTTGTCGAAGGTTTATCGAAGTTTTCTTTTTATATGCAACATCTCTCAGGCCGACAAATTTTAAAAAACCCCCAGCGGTCCTGCCCTTGTGCATATTTAATACATGTGTTAAAAGCAGATATAGCTTCAGAATGCAAAATGTTTTGGTCTTGGATTTCAACTTCATTTTCATCGCAACTACTGCTATCGAGATCGTCTTCTTCAGTCTGATCATCCGTGACGTCATTCAATCACTGATCGATTTCGTTATCATAATAAATATCCGGTGCTATTTCGACTAATAAGTCAGCTATTTCCGTTGAGCTACTGGAACGTAACATTGCAAGAGGTAGATCATCATCTGAATCCCATTCTTCGTCATAAAGAATTTTATTGAAACATTTCTTAAGGACAGCTTCATCCACCATATCCCAAGCGTTTGAAGACAAAAAAGCAACATCTGATAGTCTGCATTACGCATTGGTATAAGAAAGAGATAGAACTTTGTTTTCCATAGGAAACCGCTGTTAATTTATGAAAGCGGGAAATCCCCGTAGAAATAGCAGACAAAAAAGAAAAAGAAATTTATGATTTATGAGCCAACTGTCCGGATTACAGGGTCAACAATAGAAAACAATTGAGTGTCCGGATTACCGCGTTGTCCGGATTATCAAGTGTCCAAATTAACGAGATTGTACTGTATCAAGAAATTCTCAGTTAGTCTGATAAAAAATAGGCGTGTTTTGTTTGTAACCTATATAGTAAGCCTATAAAACACTTTTAATGTAAAATACAATTACAACTAAACTTGTATAGAATTCGCTTAGCCTGGATAGCTGTCGGGTATTGTGAGTTAATCCCCGATAAAATCAGTGCATTCAAATTACTTTCGGGCAAATTGTATCGAAATACAGTGGATGTCCAGTATAACGAATTATATTTATTTATTTATTTATTTATTCATTTTGCCAAAACAAGACAACATTTCTAACAATATTAATATATGTTGCATAGCCCTTCGTAAAATCAAAAAATTCGTTAAATCGATTGTAATTTTAGCTAACTCATAATCCACCCAATGTATTTATTATATGAAAAGAGAAATCAATGCACATCGACAAAAGAAGTAGGCATAAATTTACAAAAATTACTATTTTAACCAGAAATTGTAAAGCATTCGTTAAACCAATCGGATATTTTTTGCATCATCCGTAATATAAAGCCATCAATGGAAAAAAATCTGATTCGTTATATTGAAAATTCGTTAAATCAGCTATTCGTTAAACTGGACGTCCACTGTAGTTATCGAAAATGTCAAGAACGACGAGACGCCTTGTCACTTATGTACAAATTTGGGCAGTTAAGGATATTTTCAAAAGAAAAAAGGTAAATAATATTTAAAAATAGAAGCTTATTTTAAAAATATATTAATAAAACTTTGTGCAATAATATAACACGCACACACAAATGGTTGCGAGAAGCAGGCCCAGGTTCACCCCGAGCTATAACCTAAAATCAAGTAAGTATGTAATACAAATTTTTTTTTTTAATTAGCTAAAGTAAAATAAATAATACAGCTGAAGTGTGAATTCTGTCACTATACCAAGTGCTGCCAGATATGTACGTACACTGAGTTACAAAAAAAGTGGCGCACCTTGAAATTTTGCAATAATTTCAAATAAGTTCGAAAAAAAACTTTTTTTTAATACTATTTTATTTATTGACATAAAAATAAGTAATTCATGTAAAAAAAGATATATTAAAATGGAAGGACTTACAAATGAAACATAAATTAACGAAAATGGGCAAAAGCTTCAGAACTTAACATTTAAGATTTTTATTTTTATTTTTTTTTTCTAAGGAATCCTTGTTCCTTTAGTAGTGGGTATTTGCTCCCTGAACATCTAATAAAGTTTTAATCCGATTGGGCATACCTTGAATAGGGCATATCTTCCGATGTTGTCGTCCAAATTCTCCCATTCTGCGAGCAGAGCAGATTTCAGCCCGCTGAGTGTCTCTGGAAGGGCAGGTCGCTTCCTAATCACTCTTCCCAGCAGATCCCAAACGTGTTCGATGCGATTCATATCCGGGCTCATCGCAGGCCAAGCCATCACGTCGATTTCTACTTCTTGTAAATATTCGGTAACGCATCTGGCAACGTGTGGTCTAGCATTGTCATGCATCAGGAGGAAGTTTTCTACCACATATTCCTCCAAAATGTTGGTGATATAATACCTGGAGTTCACCGACTCTTCCGCGATGCACAGCTCGGTTTTTTCGTGCATGGAAATTCCTGGCCACACCATGACGGAATCTACCCAGAAATGTTCCCTCTGGGCAACTGTCACCGATGTGAGCGCAGACAAAACCTGGACTCAGCTGTGAAAATAACTCTACTCCAGTCGGCCTCGGTCCAATCTTGGTGAAGGCGAGCAAATTCAATCGCTGTGATGCACCGTGAGTCTCGGTACACGAGCAGGTCTTCTTGCTCTCAGACCACTCTCCACTAATCGCCACCTCACCGTTTCAGCACTCACATCCGTCCCTCTAAACTCTAATGGATTTAAGTCTGTGAGACAGCTCAGCCTCTTTTTGGTGACGATCTCGAAAGCTTTGAATCACCAAATATCGATCATCCCTTGCAGATGTTGCTCTGGGGCGACCTGATTCTTGACGCCGGGTGTAGGCGGTGGTTTCTCTATATACCTTTTAATGGCTCTTCTTAGAGTCGTCTGGTTTCCTGATCATAACAACAGCATACCGCACATTTCGTCCATCCTCAACCAAAGCCATCGCGCTGGCGATTTCTTCTGCCTTTATTTGTATATTTTTTTTTACAAAAATGACTAAAAAACTAATAATTAAACAAATTAAAATAAACCCATTACATCTACGGGATCACGGAAGCCAAAATGTGTATATCTTGCGTATAGTATGAACAAATGATTATGATGCGGTTTTCTTCAATATAATGTGCGTATCACAAAGAAAATGGAAGCAGACTATGCAAACAGACACACAAATATGCCGCCAAACTAAAAAAAATAACATTCTGCAAAAACATAGCGGCATATTATCAAAATGATAACTGCGCCACTTTTTTTGTAACTCAGTGTATATTAAGATAACTTTAAGCATTTTATTATGCAAGCATTTTCTTCCTATACAATGTGGGTAAAAAAAAAATCACCTAATGTGAAATGTCGCGTCTTTCGACACGAAACTGTAACGAAATAAAAACCGAACTGTGTTATTTGGCCCTCAATGTAAGTCTTAACCGTTAGGGATTTAATAAGTTGCATACAGGTAAAAAAAAAATGATGCGATTGTATCCAACAGTCCCGAGCTATGTGTAAACATCACGCGGTGTGTAGCTCCACTTCATTGGAAAGAAAGTAAATTATAACTAGTCTATGTTCGATAAAATTCAAGCCAATCGCATATATACTCATCGAATCCACTCCATTGCTCCTGAGAGTATATTTCTGCACCGATTTCAATGATTCTAACACTTCATCAGTGTAAATAATTTTGAAAAAAAGCATATGAATAGAGATAATCAGCCTTATTTTGAGATTCGAATGAATAGTCAATTCGTTCGACAGTGTGTATTCCTACGAATGATTTTTTTCGTATTTTGACATTCGAAGGAATAAAGTCCATTAACGAAGGAAATCATGAAATAAACTTAAATTCAAAATTGCAAACGTATGAACAATGACAGTTATTTCGAAGAAATAGAATTTCAAAATAGAAATGATGAATGAATTTTCGTTTCGTAAAATAAACTCTCTATTCATTCGAATATCAAAATACCCACTGTTCGACTTTTTCTCACTTTCGAATGAAAACGAATATCAAAATGAGGCTGAATGTCTTGGAGCAATGACGAAATGCACTCTAATTTTATAAATATTATAAACAATTTGTTTAGACTTAATCTTAATATTTATCAGGATCTCTATCACGAAAAGTAGCTCTTATTTTTCGGAACAAGGTGCCACTAGGCAACTATGTAGGGGCCAGTAGGTAGCCATTTTATTCGTTAATAGGTTGTAGGTCTACATGCGAGATTTTTAATAATATTTATAAACTAAAAATCCAAATCACTGCTCTAAAAAATCCTCTCTCTTTTGACACCTCATTTGTTAAGATTAGTTGAGTGGGAGAGCCGCAAATTGTGATAATGATTGCAGATTGCAGCATTATGGTCATGTTAGAGCGCGCACATATACTCACACGTCACACACTTCCCACTGCTGCCCGACTGCTGGCAGTGGTCACCCCTGCAAGAAAATTTTGGGCGATTAATAGCTTTGAACATTGCTCAGCTTCAGGACAACGCAGGAGGATGTTTTATATCTCAAATAAATCAGGGACAAATTTACTAATTTCACCTATTTTTTTTTTTTTTTTTTTTTCAATCCGATAGGCCATTATTGAGTTAGGACTGTATAACTATAATTTTCCCTCCCAATATGCAGTATTTTTACTCTTTTCTGAAAACCATGCCATTTTCCGGGATAAAAATGTATAACAGTTGACCAGGAACATAAGCAATCACTACCTACATCAATATTTCATCGCGCTGGTATGAAATTTGAGTTACAAATTTCGTAACCGTTCGGTATTCCGTCCTCGAAATCGCGGAATTACTTCACTAGAAATTTTGCTAACGCGCGCTTAGATGTTTACACATCAAAAAACTAGCCAGACAAATAGATACTAAACAATAACACATTTCTTCCATTTACCAAATTGTTGTTATTGATGGTGCACAGCTTGAATAAAGACCGTATTCATAAACTTAAACTAAAAATTCATAGAATTTAAAATGCGCGGAAACAATTGTTGAATATTTTTGTTCAACAAGAATTAAAATCTTCACTTAAAACCGATTTATAGTATTTTTTGCATTTCAAAGCATTAAGATGACATTTTTATCGAATGTAGAGAACTGTTAGAAAAATTTATCAAAGGCAGTTTAATTTCGCTAAACACACATCAAATTAAGTCGAATAAGATACTGATCCACTGGACTGTTTTGTTTGTTTTGCATGCACTACCTTGGACTTTTAAGCAGTAAAATAAAAACGATAAAGTTACCACTAATACTGACATTTAAAGATTATGGGGTTATCAGTTAATTTGTTATTCTTATTACTAATCAATTTCTGAAAAAAAAAAACTTTTTGAAGACAAATTTGTTGAAATGTGCTGCACTTAGCAATGTGAATTTTTAGTACCTACACAATTAAAAAAAATCCACTCAAAAGTAAAGCACCGACGACCCGCAAAACACTTTAAAGCACGAGAATGTTTAGTAAATTAATTAGCATTTAATTAATATACGCTTTTTCATTATTTGTTTCTTTCTTGTTCTTTATTTGTATTTTCTACTAAGTGTTAAGTGTATGCGGGTGTTCAAATACGAATTTAACACAGAAGCGTCAGTTCTCGTCTTTAATTAACACTTTTGACGGTTATAGAAAAAATTACGTTTATCTCTTTGATCTGATTACAACAACATGTGATTTGTTTATGTCGTGCGGCTAAATTTCCTATAACACTATTGTTAAGAGAGTGAGACTGCATATGTACGTCTCGTGCTTAGTTTTAAGGTGACCAATTAAAATTGATAATAATCGGTTTACTTGTCATTGGAATGGCGTGCTTGAACTTTTGGTTTTTATCTTTAACCGAAATTATATGAATCGGATGTATTATAGCTTAAATCATATGTACAAATATTTGCTTAAAGTGAATACTTGTAGCTTGGCTGTTGAACAAGTGAAGCTGTAGCTGTGAATGATCATTATTTTGACAGACAGTTACAGTGGCGAGCAAAAATGAGCACATGCTTATAAGAAATTATATAAAATCCAGAAATTCCGTACGCAAAACAGAACACTAATGGAATCAGCTCGGCCTGTCTGTATGTCCGGTTGTCACAGGCCTTTTTTCTCGGAGAATATTTGACGTAGACTATTGAAATTTCGAACTCTTATTTTTTATTTTAGGTGGCCTTACAGCTCGGGGTGAACCAGGGCCTGTTTCTCGCAACCATTTGTATGTGCGTGTTATATTTTTGCACGAATGGAAGGGACCTACAGTTTTTTGCCGACTCCGAGCGGCGAATTGAGAAGCTCAATCGTGACAAATGATACTCTCTGATGTTTGCCAGACATTCTTAAGGTGTTAGACCCGGGCTTGAACCCGGGCAGCATTGCGTAGTAGTCCAACGCACCAACCACCACGGCCACGGCGACCACCTACCTAATCTCCAAAATTATCGCTCAGAAAAATCGGAATAAACTCACAAACATTGAGAATCTATATACATATATATTTATATATTATTATATATTATTTTTATTTTATGTAGGTATATAAAAATGGTGTGAAAAATGTATAGTAATTCATCAATTGAGAACGGGCCGATTTGGCTCAAATTTCAGTTGTTCGCAATTGCCAGGAGAAGGTTTTTACGAAAGAAAATTTTGGAAAAACCCTTCGGAAAAGTCGGGGAGTTGGAAAAATCGAAATGTATGGAGTTTTGTGTGCAATTGTTCCGGAATGGCTTTTCGAATGGAAAAATATAAAATTCTTAGTGGAAAACTCGGAAACACGAAAAATTTGAATTTTTTTATTCGACGAAATTTCGGCATTTTATGATTTGATGTACCTAAAGGTGGAAAATTCGTTGTAAAGCTTGGAAAAATTCGGATAATGGTTCGGATTCATTGTGATAAAAGACGTTTTGCGTGCATTTTGGGTGGAGAAGTAAATGAGATAAATAATTATCTTGCCACTAGTCGAAAGTTGTCCCACGCAACTTTCTCATCTCCAGATATAATTTTATCAAACTTTGAAATCTTTGAAAAGATTTCTTATCTGTGGTCCTACAAAAATACCCTCCTTAATTTTCGCTTCACTCAATCTTGGAAATTTTTGCCGTAAATATTGAAAAGTTAGCCCATTCTTATTGTGCGGACAACTCCAATGTATATTTATAACGAAAATAAAATCTATCTATCTATCTTATCCAAGCCCTTAGCAAAATTTTTCATGAGTCCCAGTTTTATGTGAAGTGGAGGTAGTTAAATTTTGTTGTAATCAACTAGTGGTGGTTCTTTTACATTTTTCTGCCCTGGTTCCAGTGATTGCCGAAGCCTTTTTTTTTTTGTAGTGAAGAGTTCTGGCACGGCTGTCCCATTCGCATAGGAAACAGCAATACCAGCCAAGTAACAGGGCAACTATTTTTAAATCGCCGCAAAGAAATTCATAATTTATGGTCTGTAACAGATACTTCATATTTTCATAAGACTCTTTCATATGAACTGCATAACCAATTGGTATTGAAGGTAGTTTATTACCATTGTGTAACAAAACGGCTTTCAAACTTAATGTCGAGCTGTCTATAAACAACCTCCAATCAACCAACCTGCTTGCTGTAACAACAATAGCAAATTATCGACTTGGCATCATTGTCTACTATAAAAAAATCTAAAACCCCACCTGATTTCTTGTTTCCCTGCAGACTGCAGACAACAATGGAAAATTCAACGCATGCGCTCTCCTAATCGATCAATAAGCACCAACACAGACAAAATGCAAAGAGAGAAAATGTCCTGGAAAATGTGCGGAACAACATCTGAGGTATGCGCTCACCCCTCTAAAAGTGGAACAGCAGCCGGCCTTTCTAAAAGAAAAACACAACCACCCTAAAATACGGGATTTGCTTCTATCACACAAATAGGGTGGAACTCGTGCTATAAATGTGCATAAGAAAAGTGTACTGACACTATCATGCGAGAAAAATGTCGAAATACTCGTATGTAAATATGTATTTGGGGGACACGGTTATTAAATAAATAGAAACAATTGAAGGTACCCTTGTTTATCCCAAACCTGGGTTAGAATGTGATTATCCACCCAATGCCATCGTTGGGTTGGCACATCCTTGTAGTGAATATTGGAGTGGATTGTTTTTGTTTTGATATTTTTGTAGATACATGCACAAGATGGGAGATACATGTGACTAAAAAAGGTTTTCTTAAACACTTGTTTCTTCCAACCATCATAGGTACAATATCATAAATTTAAAACATTACATACACTCGTACATAATATGTATGTATGATTTAGGATAACGACAAACGAATTGTGTACAAAGGCTCCACGGTCTTTCCAATTGATTCTTGATACATGAATGGAATTCACGCGGATTATGAAGGGAATTCGACTTGAAGACTGAATTCATCAGTCCACAACAACGCTAATCGGATTAACAGTTTTTGGAATTGTGATTTCAAAATACCTAATCACTGTTGGTAGTGGCAGATGAGGGGTGATTTTGTGTCCTGGAATTTCCAAGTCATTGACGGTACATTAATTAGGATCGACATTGACGTCAATAAAGTGATATTTCTGTTGCATTATTAGTAATTTAAGATTAATGGCTGCCATCGAGAGGAGGAGCTAAGCGGCATATTTGTATGGCATTATGCGAAAATAATAGTTGGTAAAACTTTTTGGAACACGTATTATAAAGATGTCTTTAATATAACCATGATGTTCTATTAATTATTATTAAACGCAGACAGAGGTTAAGCAATTTCTAGATTAAAGAGTAATGCATTTTGGACCTAGGGATTTTTTTTTACATAGTTCATAGGATGGCCGTTGATAACCAACACGAGTTTAAAGGAATTATGATTTTTCTTTACACTATCAGATCTGTGTCGTGGTGGGCTTAATACAAGCAACAACCACAGGCAGAGATTTGCCGGGGCAAAATATGCGCATCAACAGGTTAGGCTACGCTACTTTACAACACTACCACTAGCAATAAATAAACAAGAAGTAAGAAAAATACATATTATACATATATATATATATATATACATATAATAAAACTGTAGATTAAAAACTGTTTGTTCGCGCATCACGTTAGAACTACTGGACGGATTTTGATGAAACATTGACATGGTGATTGCTTATGTCCTTGGACCATATCATTTATACTTTTTATCCCGAAAAATGGCATGTTTTTAAGAAAATATTGAAAAAACTGCATATTTGAATGAAAAATTATAATTATTAAGCCCTAACTCAATAATGGCTTATCGGATTGAAAAACAAAATAAATCGGTGAATTTAGTGAATTTTCCACTGATTCATTTGATGTATAAAACATCTATCTGCGCTGTCATGAAGCTGAGCAATATTCAAAACAATTATTCAAAGCGACACCCACAATTTTCTTTCAGTGGAGACCACTGCCAGCAGTCCTGCAGCAGTGGCTATCGTTGCAATAGTGTGTGTGTGAGTATATGTACGCGCTCTGACGTGATCATTTGTTTTGCACTTCAATGTGCTACAATCATCACAAGCATTTGCGTCTCTCATACTCAGCCAATTTTAACAAATGTCATAATTTGTGTGGGTATGGGAGCTGTCGGAGCGCGCATCATTTAAGATTGTAAAGCGTTCCATTCGCTTCTCAATCCATTTGGTTTGATGTACCGTGACGTCCGTTTCATTTGTCGTGGGGGGTACCCCCGAAGGTCGATTGTCGGTCTGTCTTGATGTGTCAAGTTTTTAGGTCTGGCATTTGATGCAACGAGTATCAAATAGTATAAAAAGAGTATAAAATAGAAAGAGAATTTTATAGAGCAGTGATTTGCATTTTCAGTTTATAAATATTATTAACGGATTTTAAAAAAAAAGTACCAAAAACTAATATTCTACCCAAATCGAATTGACTCCTGTTGTTTTAAGAGTGAATTTTGGTTCATATATCGCACTAATAATAATGCAATAAATGCAATGTTTCTTCGCTCCCAATGATATTACATATTTTGTATGCATGAGAAAGCCTTTAGAGGGCGAATGCGAAGCAAGCAGTTAATTAATAAAATTGTTTGGTATTGTGGATACATCAGCATAGCCCGCAAAATAATTTGTGATCGTACCCGTCTATTAGAGCCACCAATTTCCTGGTAAATATATTAGAAAGTTAAAGAATATGTTTTTTTAACACTTCAGGTTTGAAGAATCATTTAGAATTTCTAAAAAATCATTTAAATACGTTCTTCAGGAAATAGTTCAAGTTATACAAATTAGTAAAAAGTTGCAGGCGGGCGAAGCGAGCACGGGTCAGCTAGTTATTAGTATTTATGTGCGAGGGACTACATTACGCAATACATTTTTTAGTGTAATCTTGTGAAGATTAAAGTCAAGAAAGTTTACATTTACATTTTTTCTATGACGAGGAATATGCAGTACCTCTATACTACGCAGGAAATGCGGTCCCCCACGAAAGTTTAATCCTAGACAGGATAATAAGTCAGGTGCATCAATCAAACCTGAGATCAGTTGATGCATAAAAATGATATCATTATTGATCCTTATGGAGGGAGGTTAAAAGGATCGTCCCAGGGAAGACCTTTCAATGCGAATCGAATGAATCTGGACGGCTTCAATACGAGTATTGAGATTTTTCTGATAAGGTAGGTGTCCATACTTGCGAAGCATATTCGAGCTGAGGACGGACAAGACTGTTAAATTTGAATTATTAAAATGAAAAAGACAGAGTTTTATATGAATTTGTCTGGCAGAATGTTCTTTCCGTAAGCTTATGGAGTACAATATATGTACATTATGAAAATGGGTTGATTCCAAAAAAAATATATCCAGGATATTAATCGTGTTTTAATTAAAAATGTAAATGTTTCTGTTGTTTGTCAAATGGGCATGCTTCAATAACTTTAAATATTTTTGGACCGCATTGATACTTGTCTTGGACCGCATGCCGCGGGTTTAACAGCCTTGGCTCTAGCTCCAAAATCCTTCCTACTAATATATAAATGTGAAAGTTTGGATGTTTGGATTTGGATGTTTGGATCTTTGGATCTTTGTCACACATTCACGCCTTAACGGCTCAACAGATTTGGATGAAACTTTCGTGAATAGATACTCTACTTCTTGGATTAGCCAATGCGCAACTTTTTATTCTAAGAGTATTATTTTTTAATTCAATAATTTGCATTTATCCAGTTCATTCTGTTGAGAGAGGATTGTTCATGTAGATATTACGCTATTCTCATACGTGCATTGATGGGTAAAACCATTGTCATCGATCGTCATTCTATTGCGAGAGGGTTGTTTTTTTAGATATTACGCTCTTCTCTTAGGCCAAATATCTCTATCGCTTTTATTTTTATTATTTCCATCCCACAGGCGCATTGATGGGATTCTCTTTATGCAAGTAGAGTAGGGGGATGATTTTGCTGATATGGGCCAGCGTTGCCGTTTGGGACGCTTTTGTGTCATTTTGACGCTTTTTCGGCGATGGGACCCGGGACCCCACTTTTCAAAAAAACTGCGCCTTTGACGCATTTTGAAAATATAGGACCCTTATTTCAATTTATTTGCATTTCATGTCTCTTTTACTTACAAAACATAGTACTTCTCTCTTTTAACACACCCATTTTGTTCAACCAGTGATGAAATCAACAAAGTATTTTTGTTAATCAGAATTTCCTTCCCAAAAACTCTTTCTGCATACATGCATTTTTTGTCTTTGTTATTTTTTTCTCAATATTTATTTTATTTTAAGCGCAGCAATGAAATACAGTTTTTCTAACAATTGCATTTTTTCATACAAATATGTGCGGGGACCCCTTTTTTGCTCCTGGACCCCTTTTTTGGACGCTTTTTGAATTTTGCTCGCGGCAACCCTGTATGGGCTAAAGACTTTTAGTTCTGTTTCTGCTTTATCAGCATGAGGATGCAGATCGGGAGAAGGAAATTAATATACTTTTTTTTTGTTATCTTTTGCATCGGTATTAACTTTAAGTTACCTACCTTAAGGTTAAAAATCACTACCTACATACTTAACAAAGTTTTACTTTTTATTTCAATTCACAAATACATATTATATTGTAGTAGGTGTTGGTACACGTTGTTTAGTTTTAAAATGAATAAGTAGTTGGCGATTTCAGACGGACCTTACCAGTTTTACCACGATCAACACCAATAGATGAGCTCAATGCTTACATCAAAGCCTAATATCTTCGGCATTTACATATATGTTACTTTAACTATGAACATTAAGTACAATTTTCGGATATAGGAAACCAAAAAGTACCATCATTTGATATTCACCCCTGTGATCAATTCCAACCGGTTTTTCCGTTTTCAAACCGGTCGGAATTGATCTCAGGGGCGATTATTTGATAATCACATAAATACATATGTATGTACACGTGTGTATATGTAGGTATATGCGTTTGTACACAGATGTATCACATTTCCATAAAGAATTTTTGCAGTCGTTTTATCTATAGGGAACAACCACTAAGCTCAATTTATAAAGAATATTATAGTATAGTGGGCACCGTAGCGCAAGTGGTTAGTACGTCGGACTACTGAGCCAGCGGTCTTGGGTTCGAATCCCGCCGCAAACACCTAAACATTTTTCACAGTGCCCACCTCTTTCGAATGTCTGACAAGCATCAAAGAGTATCATTTGTCACGATTGAGCTTCTCAACTCGCCGTTCGGAGTCGGCAAAAAACTGTAGGTCCCTTCCATTCGTGCAAAAATATAACACGCACCCACAAATGGTTGCGAGAAGCAGGCCCAGGTTCACCTCGAGCTGTAGCGCCAACTAAGTAAGTAAGTAAGTATAGTATGTAGGTATGTAGATTGACTTCAGAATCTTTTAAAATTATAAAAATAGTATTACTTCCTACTACCTCCTTTCTAACATACAACAAGTACCTAATGCGACTATTTTAGTGCACGGGCAACGCCGGGCGGCAACAGCTAGAATGAAATAAACCCTTAATTCGAGACGCCGCGCCAGTCAAACTGTTGGCGAAGGCGATATATTTTCTTGGTACATGGTCTGCTTCTTCCATTTCAAGAATTTAGGCAACAAATTTTGGAACAGAGACTTAAGCAAACATTATTAATTTTAAAGAAAAACCCTTACAAATGGCATTCTAAACAAAACATACGCCATATTGTGTAACATTTAAGGGACATAATTGATTACTGGCACAGCGACTGAACCGTTTCTACAACAAGCTGTTATGGAAGCATTCGTCATGAATAAAAGATTAAACCATTTGCCATTATATTCCGTCACATAAATCATACATGGAAATAATATCCAATCGAATATTTATGTATGAACCAATTCAGTCACAAAATTCATGTCCGAATTGCCAGACAAAGCGGAAAGAGAAAATATTTCAAAATTCAATTAGCTACTCGAATTCAACTCAAACTGTATAAATTATTATTATTGTCCTAACACCCAATTTACTCCTCGCATTCAGCATCCGTAATTAGAAATTCTGTGTGTTTTTTTTCTGTACCTGATCTGTACACTCATTTCGATTGAATATTAATTGAGGAGAATATGTCAAAATCTCCGAATGTCCACCCGGTAAGGGGCCATCATGTGGCTCATTCGCATGCAAAATACTCATAACTGAGTAATTACTGAACGGAAATCAATTTATCGATTGAATTTGATTACGGGCAATTGCCAAGGCGACATCACTGAATCAATTTACTGCAAAATATTGATCAATATTATTGAACTGAGTAACTCTGTGTCACTCTTTGAGGCAACAGCGTCAGCTAGGATTAACAGCATTCAAGAACGTTTGAATAATCCTCACACATCGCCGCAACCCTTTTGTATTAGTCGTAGCTCTGTGTTGTGGTTAGTTCAAGTGGGACTGAGAATTGATTTAATTGAGAGCGTGTTGCCCCGGAAATGTCACATTTAGAAAATTTCAAAAGCACATGAGGGACTCCTGAATAATGAACTATGTTGGGTTAATTTATTCCAGTAATGGAACTAATAACGTCGTGATTAGAGCGCGAGAGGATGTGAAAATGGGAAAAAATGAAAATTACATAACAAAGTGGGTGGGTGGCTCTGTTGATTTGCTGGAAGCGGCGAATTTTCGTTATCTTTCTCCCGATTTTGCAAATTGGAATTGAATTTAGAATTATATGAATATTAAAGAATGAATAAAAAAGGCCTTCTATACCTGCAGAAAATTCTTCGGGAAAACTGGGGATGTAGACGTAGACACTGTGGATGTACTCTGCTCTGAACAATATTACCATATGGAGGATTGGTTTGGTGACACGCTGCCACCAAAACCAGCAGCCTTAAGGATATGACCAAAGTACAAAGAACTGGTACAAACAGCCCGATGACAACAAAACGCCAATAGCAGGATTGGAAGCAATTCTTAACCTTCTGCCTCTAGACCTTTATGTGCAGGAGACCGCAGCTCTCAGGATAAGCCAGTCAAAGTACTGGAGAAAGAATGCATATGGACACGCCAAGATACTTGGCGATTATCTCAACGACAATATCAACTAAGACTAGACTGTTCCATACCTGGATTTTGAAAAACTCTCCTCGTGGGCATTTCCCAGTAGAGAATAGTGAGAGAAAAACGAAATATGTAAGAACTCTAAAACCATCTTCCCGATGCGCTGGGTCAACAATGGACATAGGCATATGTAGAAGCGGGTTGTTCCCGGAAGAACTGGGGATAAGCAGCTCCATACGACTCCCAAACCACAGCAGCATTTTCCAAGCTGAAGTTCTAGCATTGACAAAGGCTACCCAATTGGTGTCGATGATGACGATTTCGCCTGAGAATATTACAATTTACATTGAAAGCCAGGCGGCCATAGAAGCAATAGCTACATCTAAGCTTCTAAAGAATTGTCGCGAAGATCTGAAGGTTCTTGGCACGCAGGCACAACGTAAAACTCTGCTGGGTTCCTGGTCACAGCGGAATACCAGGCAATAAAGCCGCAGATGAATTGGCCAGAAAGGGCTCAGCCCTAGACATTGATCAAGCAGATGGTATGGTTAAACCTCCACTCTGTAACCTTAGGGTCAAAATTCAACGGAAATCACTAAGTGAAGCAAATAATACAAGACGATTGCGTGGCTAGATTATAACAAAACGAGAACAAGAAAAAAGAAAACTCCTACAGAAGGACAGGAAATCTCTGTGAATGCAATAGAAATACTAACTGGACACAACTTATTAAGATATCATATGAAGAAACTACGTCTGAATGATGATGACATTTTGAGGTAATGCGGTGATAAGGATACAGCCCATTTCCTCTGTCACTGCCCCACCCTCTGCCAACTTAGAAATAAAACCTTGGGCAAACTGATGGGTCATCCTCGATCATACTTGAAAATCCCAGGGCGCGGTTCGGCGCACAGTGTGCGATTTAGCAAATTTACCGGGACAAAATAGGAAAAATCAATTATTAATATTTTTACTGTTAAGATGATTTTAGATGAGCTGATACACTAGATAAGCTAGGTATATAAAAACTAACGATAGATATACTGTCTGTATTGATAATCAGCCAGCAAAAGCAGCTGTCTACCGACTAAGCTTACTGTAATGGGAAGTAGTCTCTTTTCGTGTAACGTTGTGAATTGTATTTTCTACCAGCCTTTTATTGCAAAAAAGAGTTGAGTATGGATATTTAACATCAAGGTATGTACAGTCGAGAACGGATAAGTGCACAACGTCCGGGCAACAATTTTATGTGCACTTATCCGTAAGTGCACATTTTTGCACTTACATAATACGTACTTATTTAGAAAGGTGCACCTTACTTACGCACTCAAAAAGAAAAAGAAATTACATATGTATACCTATTTATCTTTTTTTTAATTATTTTATTTAACAAATAAAGTGCAAATCAAAAAAAATAACAAAAATAACACAACGACAAAGATCACATTTCATTTTGCGTTAAGAATTAATTGCACATCATTCATTTTTACACACGTCCATGTAGATATTATATCCAAAATAACATTATTAATATTTACATATGAATATTATGAAGGCAGTTTTATAGTATGTAAAGGGTGATTTTTTAAGAGGTTGAGAACTTTTTTTAAAAAAAAAACACAAAAAATTCGAAAAAATGAATGAAATATTTATTTGAATCGATAGTTTGAACCTTGCAATTTAATGTTTAAAGATAATTTCATGCAAATGTTGACCGCGGCTGCGTCTCAGGTAGCCCATCACAATCTTCCGAATAGACTGCTCAGAAGGTCGAGAATGCCGATCATAAAATGGAAGCAGCGCGCGATGAACATTTCGAACCGAGCACGAATTTTGATAGTAAAATTCAATAATTTGCAAGCGTTGTTCATTTGTAAGACGATCCATGGTTAAATTGCAAACCAAACTGAAGCTGTTTGACAGTGACACAAGGTACTAAACACACGTCAGCTGTCAAAACCAGTGTTGCCAAAACCAAACCAGCTAAAAAATCACCCTTTATTTAAATTAAGAGAAAATATTTTTAATTTAGGTTCAAACTAACAAACCAAAAGAAACTAAAATTTGATTTTCAATTTCGTCTACATTAATTTGCACAAGTCATTTTATTTTTATCCAAATAATTTCTTACAGTATCTAGAGAACGAAGAACTCCTCGACGAGTAATGATGACCTCTTTCGAGTGGCCTGGATCATCAACTTCTTTAGATATAAGCTGCCTAACATTTTCGTCCTGAATTGCAATTGCAAGGATTCAAAATTTGTATTTGCACTTACCCGTTTAAAAAACAGTGGAAAACTTTATTCGGGGATTTGAAAAATTATTCATTTATGAGGAATTTGTACTTACACGTTTTGTACTTATACGAACAAATTGAAATGGCTAGGGACATCTAAAGTCTTTGCACTTATGCGTTTTCCGCTTATCCGCTCCCGACTGTACTTCACGTTTCGCTATAAGAACAGTTTCTTAGGCAATGATTTAGTAACTTAAACTGCACCGAAATGTATTGGTGAGTTATTTGCAAATTGCGTTTATTGGACTATAAAAACTTTTGTATGCGAGTGTACGTCATGAATTTATATATTTTGTTATCTATGTGTCCTGCTTCCTGCACATTTAAATAATAAAAACAACAACTGCAATAAACTGCGTTTCTGAAAACTATTCATGTTTGCTGATGCATGATGCTGAACCTTCCTTGGCATCACTCCACCTCCAATCTACATAATAGAGCCAATGTTGAATTGATATCTGATAGAATTCGCAAACTTATCGAGACGTTCTTGATCAGATGTGACTACTCTGATAATCCATTAATTAATGAACTGAAAACCGCCTATCAAAGACTATAATGATTTCCACATGTTTGAAGATATCTAAAATATTGATTCTAGTCTATTTAATTGTTAATTTATTTTGGTTTTTTTTTTAAATTTATTTATTTATATGTTAATTTATTATTCTGTTAATTCAATTATTTGTTTATTTATTCATTTGTTACATTGTTACATAATTCTTCTAATTACTTATGTATTTGTCAATCTATTTATTTGCTAATTTATTTATTTATTCACTTATTTATTTATTTATTTATTTATTTATTTATTTGTTAATTTATTTGTAATATATGCTATATTGGCTTTCTTTTGCTTAATTTAATTTTTATTTTAATAATTTTTATTTTTTTTCTCGTTGTTTCCCTTCAAAAAAAAATCCATTGTGAAGTATAAATGTCAATTTTTTTTTGGAAGAATATTTCAGTTGAAAGATATAGGTACATATCATATCATATCTCTGTATAGTTAATTGTGTGGTGACTTGCCTTTGTAATTTTATAACGAAATAAAAAAAAAATATATACATATATATATATTCATGTTTGCTCAGATATCCTTCTACGTGTAACAGTGGAATGTGTTTTATACAGGGTGGCCCAAAAACACTCACCCGATGTTGTTTAGCTATATCTTTAAAATGAAACGACGTAACATCATAACTTATTTTGAATGTTTATTTGATATTAGAAAATTGAGAATGACTACAACAGTACCGAAGCAAGTTATTGTGACGGAACTAGAACTACGTACTTAAGGTAGAACTAAAACTACGTAAATATGTTTCTTTTTCATATTTAAAACATATTTCACAGTTGAAAATAAATTTAATACATAATACAAATGAGTTGTTTTATTTATACTAACAATTTTGCCCAGCTAAAAAATCGCACACTGTGCGGCGTCTGGATGGTTGGAACCTTGAAATTAATATTGCGGATGGAATATCACATGCGGTCGCCGTGGCCGTGGTGGTTAGTGCGTTGGACTACTACGCATGCTGCTCGGGTTCAATCCCAGCCCGAGTCCAACACCTAACAAAAAAAAAGTAGTTCACGGTTGCCACCTCTTTCGAATGTCTGACAAGCAATCAAAGAGAATTATTTGTCAATGAGCTTCTCAATTCGCCGTTCGGAGTCCCTTCCATTCGTGCAAAAATATAACACGCACACACAAATGGTTGTGAGTAGCAAGCCCAGGTTCACCCCGAGCTGTAGCGCTACCTAAAGTAAATATCACATGGGTCCACATGGACCTAGGTGTGATGAGGCGGTTCTCATCGGCCCCTCTAACCTAACCTAACCTAAAATCTGATTTTTGTTGCTTTCAAAACGTTTGTATAATGGGTGACAAATAAAAAGAACTCAATACTTATGTACATCTATACACATACATATATGTCTGAACTCCGAATTAAAATGTATGCAAGCAGAGCTGTCAGTTGTTAAATTAAAAATAGAAGACAAAAGCTATAGCAGGTTGAATACAGCAAACTTTGAAGGAAAGGGCTCTCAATCAATCTAATCTATGTATCTAAAATGTTTCAACTTCAAAAAAAGGTTAGTTAACATTGCCCCTGGGAGTGATAGTAGATAGACAACGGTCTCACTTGAAAATTTAAAATCTATCGTATTTCATTGGGCGTAGCGTTGAATGTTAAGGGCCATTCTGTTTTATGTCAAAACTTGGAGTGTTTTTTTGCAGTGTTTACTGTTAACAAATTCCTAATTGTTATATCCATTATTAGGTAAATATGTGCCCATGCATGGTTTTAGATACTCCACTAAAACAAAAAAAAAAACATTTAAAATAATGAAAAGAATTGCATAAAAGACAGCTGCAGTATATACTATCAAATTCAAGTCGATAAAAACCAAGTACATTACTTTACAGGATATTCGAGTCAACATTTGTTCATATAGATACCAGTTGCACTGTATAAATTTGATTACGAAACGTTGGTACTAGTACCGGAACTCGGAAATAGAAAAAAAAATAATTCAAAAATTGCATTTGGAGCAATTTTGAAACAGTCCCTTCGAAGACATGAGTCTATAAAATGAGCCATGTAGTCGCCCAAAAGAGGTTATTGACAATGACGAATTGAAGATATCGGTAGAATGAGATACACGTTAATGCGATATCTGATAATGGAATAAGAAAACGCACGAAAACTCGAGTTACATGTTGGATAAATGGGTCTCACACATTCCCCAGTTGGAATCCATAACAATCCATAGTTTTTTAATTAAACTGCAAAAACTGTCCGAAAATTTTGCAGTTTTTTACGTATTGCACAGGTAGCATAACTTTTTGTTTGTTTGCGCACGTAGTTTTACACCCCCTAATGGGGCCAAATAATATACCAAAAATGCAGCTTTACATCGCGTTTTGCGTTTTTAATTTAGAATATGACTGGCCTATCTGTCGGGTTTATAGTTTTAAGTGTTCATTTTAACGCTAAACTTGATTTCAAAGAGTATATAAACTACATTGTGAAAAAATCAAACTCAATGCCAGGTTTCGTTAAAATATGGTGTAAAGAATTTAAAAATCCTTATGTCACTCTCGGCGGCCGTGGCCGTGGTGGTTAGTGCGTTGGACTACTACGCATTCTGCTCGGGTTCAATCCCAGCCCGGGTATAACACCTAAGAAAATTTTTCACGGTTGCCACCTCTTTCGAATGTCTGAAAAGCAATCAAAGAGTATCATTTGTCATGAGAAGCTTCTCAACTCGTCGTTCGGACTCGGCAAAAAACTGTAGGTCCCTTCCATTCATGGAAAAAGTAACACGCACACACAAATGGTTGCGAGAAGCTAGGCTTGGTTCTGTATAGGACTGCTGACGCCGTATATTTTTTTTTTTTTTTTATGTCACTCTCTCACTATCTGACAGTCTTGTCCATCTTCACCTTGAATATACCTCGTAAGGATGGACACCTTATCATAAAAATCTCAATACTCGTATAATTATAAGAACCCACAACAAATTTTGTGTATGAAATATAACCGAAAAAATAGTAGAACAGATGAAAGCTGGTATAAGGCTTATGCCATAAACGAAAGTCTTTTGTAGCAAGTATTTAAAAGCTAATCATAATTTTTATACATTTATCTTTAATCAGAATATGAGGCGTGAGCATCTACAACGCTCTTCCGATGTCAAACCTCAAGTATTAATTTTTTAAGAATTTCTGAATTTTCAACTCAATGATACGAGTATCTTGAAATGTTTTTATGGCCTTTTGCTTGGTATCGGAAGGCTGGTGGCTAAATGACTTCAGACTGACTGAAATATCAGGACAGTACCGTTGGCGGGAAAGAATTTCCAATCCCAAAAACAAAGAGTTTTTGTACTGTTACACGTGAGATATGGGGTTTAGCATTGTCATGTAATAGTATCGTACCATGCCATTGCATGCTCTTTTTACGTCGATTTCCTCAGAAAATTTTAAGGCGTTTATCGTTGCTCGTCGTAACGAAATGTCAATAAGACGGTCAGCCTTAACTTTTCTATGTAAAGAGTGGAATTAGGGATGTGTTTTAGTTTTACATACAATATGTACATTCACAACCACTGCCTACGTCCATTACCACTCCACTTTTTACCACAGGTTATTATCCTGTGGGCACCGTATCGCAAGTGGTTAGTGCGTCGGACTACTGAGCCAGCGGTCTTGGGTTCGAATCCCACCGCAAACACCTAAAAGTTTTTCACAGTGCCCACCTCTTTCGAATGTCTGACAAGCATCAAAGAGTATCATTTGTCACGATTGAGCTTCTCAACTCGCCGTTCGGAGCCGGCAAAAAACTGTTCCATTGTGCAAAAATATAACACGCACACACAAATGGTTGCGAGAAGCAGGCCCAGGTTCACCTCAAGCTGTAGCGCCAATTAAGTTATTATCCTGCCTACCTTCTCCGCATTGCAGTTGAGGATTTGATAAAACTCCTCACCATTCAACATGAAAGATCCGGATGTTTTTTGTTTCCCTAAATATAGAATTTGTTAATAACTCGACTTCAGCGACAGCTATCGGATCCAGATTGTGTAGTTTTCTTTTCAGGCACTATACCAACATAAATTGTGAATATGAGTAATTTTGGTCAACTGATATGGAAGTTGTTAATAACTTGACTCAGGTCCCAGACTATTTCTGTACCAAATTTCTTTATGAATGGTTCAGTTTAGGCGTGAAAAGGTTTTATTAATAACTTTTTCACCTATGTTCTTCCCCAGGTCCCAGACTATCTCTCTGCCAAATTATATTAGAATTGGTTCAGCGGTTTAGGCGTGAAAAGGTTTTGTTAATAACTTGACGCCAGCGCCCCCTAGCAGGCGGTTTTCCTATGCCCTTCCCCTGGTCCCAAACTATCTCTATACCAAATTACATTACAATTGGTTCAGCGGTTTAAGCGTGAAAAGATTTTGTTAATACCTTAACTCCAGCGCCACCTAGCGGGCGGCTTTTTCACCTATGCCCTTCCTCAGGTCCCAGACTATCTCTATACCAAATTACAATACAATAGGTTCAGCGGTTTAAGCGTGAGAAGATTTTGTTAGTAACTTAACTCCAGCGCCACCTAGCGGGCGGCTTTTTCACCTATGTTCTTCCACGTGCACCGCAGGTCCGAAGAGGCTATACCAAATTACATTACAATTGGTTCAGCGGTTTAGGCGTAAAAAGGTAATAGACAGACAGACGGACAGACAGGGTTAACTTTCGCATTTATAATACTACAAGCTGATCCCCGTCCAAAACGACGAACATTTTTACAGAGCTTAATGGGCAAAAATATAAGTTAAGAAAATTACTATGTGAATTATATTCACCAATAAAAGCTCAGTGTAGTTAGAAGATTCAATGCCTACTTCTGTAGATGAATAATTGGCTATTCATATGTGCTCGTCTATTCCTTTCGCGTGCTTTTCAGCGCCGCTTCGTATAAACTGAGTTTCAATTCTAAGAATAAGCTATAATGCAGAATTGAATTGGGAGAACTAAAAGAAAGAAAAAGACAACAACAGCACCATCATCCGTTGGGCCCACAACATCACTGAGTTATTTTTTTTCGACATTTCCTTCTGGTGCAAATCATGCTTTCGTTGTATGCGCGGCGGATTTTAAATTTGAAAACAATAGAAATTTAATTCAATCAAAACTCAATCAATCTTATGTACCCACTTTCAACCCCATTATTTGTTGTGGCCAAATAAATAATTTTTGTTCCTCAAATTTATTTCCAAGATGGATGTTTTTTTTTTATTCATTCGCATCCACTTTCATGCCAAATTGTATTGCAAGAGAAGCAAAACATGGGGGGATATATCTGTGGCAGTATGACAGAGTAGCTTATGTCAAAAAAAGAGTTTTCGAGATTTTTCAATTTTTCACTAAAATTTTTAATTATGATAGTTTATAACTTTTTTAGGCTAAATTATAAAATAAAGAGTATGTTTAACATTTTTTACTATATTTCATGGAAATGCTATCGGAAGAAAGTGAAATTAAATGCATTTTTAAACTTAAGTTGTTATGTAAAAATCGAATTGCAAATTATGAATATCTTAAGTCACATAAGTTTTTCTGTCACTTCTATAATATTTAATTATAGTGCCTTAAGTGGACTTAAGATTTTGTGTCGAACTTCAAATTTTAGAATTAATAGACATAAGACAATACTTTTTTATTTCAATTTATTCGTGATATATTATATTAGTAACAAAAATACATCAAAAGGAACTAAAACCGTACAAAATTCATTGAGAGTTGGATATTAAACATTCTTTTCTTTCATATTTGGTTTCATCAACCACAATTAACCCGAAAGCAAATGCTTGTCTCAGGTCATAAGAACCAAGTTCCAGTATTTTTTAAGAATAAGCTGTTGATTTTTATAAGCTGTTGATTTTTATAAGCTATTTCTTAGCTACATTTGCTCCGATTTTTATCTAAGTTATGTAAAGTTCGTCTTTGTACAATTTTTTAAGCTCTAGATACGAGTATGTAGCTTTGTCAGAGTTTCTTTTTTATTTGCGCATCTTCTTTTATTGCTTTGCGTTGGTAGTGATTTCGTTATTTTGGTCTACATTACATTAAAAATAGATGTTGTAATCGTATGAGATTTTATTCCAATGAGAGATGACTTATTTCAACATAAATTTAGTATATAAAAAGTAATCCCTGAGTCTATAAGGTGTGGTCTATGACCGTCTACCAGATTGACAATTTGTTTATATATATATAATAGGGGACCAGGCAGCCAAACTAGCGATCGCTCATAACAGTTTCTACCGTAGCTGCAAATGTCCAGTTCTAACGAGAGCCAGGCAACGCATAATAGGCAATCTATTCCTAGACGATCTTAAAGAGATATCTGGGAAAAGGATTGGGGAGTTGATCCTCTTCCTAAACTCCACAGGGTGGATATAAAAATCTCAACATTTCATCCAAATACACTGGTCACCTGAGGTTGTGGTATCAAAACGGCGCTTCTTGCGCTATTTGGGTTTTGTTCCATTGAAACCACCACTTCTACCTACCTACCTACCTAATTAAACCTAATTGAACTTTCCTTTTTAATGTTATTGTAGGGCACCATAGCGCAAGTGGTTAGTGCGTCGGACTACTGAGTTAGCGGTCTTGGGTTCGAATCCCGCCGCAAACACCTAAAAAGTTTGTCACAGTGCCCACCTCTTCCGAATGCCTGACAAGCATTCAAGAGTATCATTTGTCATGTAAAGCTTCCCAACTCGCCGTTCGGAGACGGCAGAAAACTGTAGGTCCCTTCCACTCGTGCAAAAATATAACGCGCACACACAAATGGTTCTGGGAAGCTAGGCTTGGTTCTACCTAGGACTGCTGAAGCCAAATATATTACAAGCTTACTGGAAAAACTAACTATTTATGCAATTTGTATCGTTTTCATGTCTTGTAGATGGTGTCGAAGTTTGGGTTTGTTTTTTTAATGCCAAAGACAACATTTTTCTTGCATGGTTTATTTTATTTTATTTTTCGAAAATATTAACAAATTATGTATGTGATACAAATTAAGCACACAATTCTAAATAGTAGTATTAGAGCCCCCGCACACTACAGACGTTCTATTGGCCGATGATTTGGTCTCGGCCGAAAAATGAGTTTGATGTGCTACACGACTGGTTCAAACTAAAGTATCGGCAAGCTATCGATCGACTACATAATCAGTATGGTGCACTTCCATGCGCGCACACTACCGATTATAAAGTCGTCCTATTTTGTCGGTAGCTCACTTTGCTCTGAGTTTTAAATTAGTTGGCTCTAAGTTCTAGATATTTCCAAGTACTTAACTATCAATAGCAAATCGTTCGTGAACAGTAGGCCGCTTGTTGTCTAGTGTGTGCACTCACTACCAACCCGACTATAAATCGGCCCAGTGTGCGCACTAACCAGCCCAACCCGACCAAAGAGAGTCTGTAGATTGCGGGAGCTCACCTCAAAGTTAAAGACTTATTCTTTGAATACAAAACACTTCTGATTTCTTCAGCTCTATAGAACATAGTACAAAATATTCCCTCTTAAGTCAATGAATCCAACTGATATGCAGCCAACAAAACTAACTTATGTCGACATAAGCTACGGTTATTTAAAACATAAAAATTAAAAGAAAATCTTATGTAGACATAAGTGTTTCTGATAAACTTAATATTTCCAATTTGTATTTTTTAAATTTTTACAGAAGAACTTATGTCGACATAAGAGTCAGTAAAATCCAAACAAAATTTTAGCAAGGTATCTTAAGTCAACATAAGTTTTTATAAAAAACGCAAGAGGGACCAAATAAAATTAGAATTCACATTACTAAATACGACTTAAGAGTTTCTGTTGAAACATAAAATTTGAATTGGATGGACTTAAGAAAATTGCTTGACATAAGCTTCTCTGTCGAATGCATTGTTTAGTCATTCAAACATAAGTGGTTAAGAATAATACGATATCTTTGCAGAGGAGAATGCTTTTAAAATGGGGGTGAGGTAGAAATGTAGATTTCAAACTGTTAACGGCTATCAATTTAAAAACTGGAAAGTCGCTTATGTCGACATAAGCTACTCTGTCATATTGCCACAGATATGTACATATATGTGCATGCAAACACGTCGACGTTCTTTTCACATTACATCGTAGTTCTTATTGCTAATTCATTTTTAAACAGTCATACCGATGGACCGAGCAACAGCCGAAAAAATCCAATTTTAGAAAATCAGTTAAAAACTCAAGTACCGTTGTACAACTTTTTGGGCAAAAACCTGGTATGATATTTGATAGCATATGTTTAAGCTAACCTAAATTAGAAATTTTAAAAAAATCGTTGGAGCCGTTTTCGAGAAAATCAGCTTTTTATAAAATCGGTCCCAAATGAAGTATAGGTACCTTATACCTATACTTATGGGGCTAGAATGCAAATTCCAAATTGGCCTTGTGGTATAGTCCCACAGACCCCAGATATGAAGTTTCAAGCAAATCCGCCCAGCCGTTTAGGCTCCATTCCGAGATAAAGCCGTGTTTACAGAATGAGCGTTACTGCTTATTATATAGTATGATATGATGATGATGATTCTCTGCTTTAGTTTCGAAAGAAGCTTTAGCCACTCTTTATTGGCTAAATAATGTTTACACTCATGTACTAACCAGATAAGACCTTTTTTCATAGACCAATTCTCTAAGCCCTGAATGTGCTATCTCGGTCCGTTTTGTCCCGCCCTGTCCTGCACTAAATATTTTCATTTCAAAAGTAATCTACTAAATGGAACTTCGTATCTAACAAATTTGTAAATGCAACAAAACCATAACTCATCTGCATTTTACATGTTCCGTTGTTTTTGTCATTATAATCAGCAAAAGAAGGAAGGACGAGACACTGCATTGTGATTTGTTTATTTCCTTTCCAGTGTGTGTAATAGAGATAACACTGGTCTACTTGATGGGGATATTCGTTAGTCTAGCGGATTAAAATACTTTTCGATAAAACCGGTAAAGTGTGACGGGGTGAGGTTTATTCAGAGGTTCCTGATTAAATGTGAACTGAAGAGCAGAACAAAAAGGATTGTGCTTAATATCCTGACAATGATTTGGGAAGCGGATTTTGTTCGTTAGTAGAAGATTCAGTTTGAAACTTTAATACATCCTATTTGTATTGTTTTATCAAATGGTATGCAATGTGTGTACAACTTTTAGAGCAAGAGGAAAACATACATCCTACAGCACAGTGTTCAGGTCAAAGATGCAGCTTTTCGTAAATTATTTTTTGAATCTCATGTAAAAACTGCTGTAGAACTTGCGCTAACAAAATCGAGCCTATTCTGGGCTCCCAAACTGACTTTGTGGTTCAACAGATCTTCTAGGTCGCAGTGTCCTCTGCAAATGGTGGGTCAGTATCTTTAAAAAAAAATACTGTGTAGAAAATGGATTGTTTTTTTGGCACTGATTCGATCTGATTCGTAAATGTACTTAGGCAGATATTGCTATGAAACTCGATCCTTTGTTGAGTTAGCTTATTATGTGACCCGCGAATATGCGTCATCTTGGTTTTGGAGGGGTTCAATACAAGTCCGTTGTCGTGACACCACTCAACAGCTTTATCAAACTCATCTTGCATTATTCTCGTGGCAGTATCAAGACACTTATGTTTGACGAATAAGGCTGTTTCATCTGCGAATGCAAAAGGGCTAGCTACTATTTTTGTAAAAGGGATGAACATACTCACTTATCAAAAAATTACGGCTTTTTATAAAAATGAATTGGTGTCGGTTCGTACGCGCATAACTTGGCTGAACATCACCCGATTTGCATGGGGATTTCGTTGGATTCGTAATGAGCCAGGTAAACACATTACGGAGCCGAAAATTGGAAATTTCGAAATTGCATACTTTCAGTGGCGATACCTGAAAATTCCATTTTCTATGGGAAGGAGAAAATATTGTCGCTCACGAAATAAAATTATCTTTCAGGCCATGAAACAAATAAGTAGATCAGCAGAATAAACTTCTATGCATATCGCTTGATGATTCATTCGCCAAGGTATCGACAATCATCACAATCATCTTAAAAAATGACTTCAGTGACCTGAAATATATGAAATCGATTTTCCGTATATAACCAATTAAACACAAACTTACTTACTAACTTAGTTGGCGCTACAGCTCGAGGTGAACCTGGGCCTGCTTCTCGCAACCATTTGTGTGTGCGTGTTATATTTTTGCACAAATGGAAGGGACCTACAGTTTTTTGCCGGCTCCGAACGGCGAGTTGAGAAGCTCAATCGTGACAAATGATACTCTTTGATGCTTGTCAGACATTCGAAAGAGGTGGGCACTGTGAAAAACTTTTAGGTGTTTGCGGCGGGATTCGAGCCCAAGACCGCTGGCTCAGTAGTCCGACGCACTAACCACTTGCGCTACGGTGCCAAATTAAACACAAACATTATTTTTAAATTTAATTCACTAATTCATTCTTCGACGTTCCAAATATTCGTCTGCTTCCTCTGAATGCCTGTCACTCTCTGTTAGTGTTACCAATGGAACCCAATCTTTTTACATCTGCCCGTGCTGCCAATGCAACCCAATCAGTCAACATTTCTCAATCGTTACACGTATAGGTATATACAAAATGCGTTTAACAAAGTTTGATTCTTCCAATAAAGATACTCGACTTTCGAAAGGGACATTAATAATTTATTCAATTTTAGGCGGAACAAAGTTCGCCGGGTCAGCTAGTAGTATGCATAAATTAATTGAAAATACAAATTAATTTTATTCATTAAAAGCGCTGTTATCAAGAGATTTTAGTAAGGCAACACGATTGTGTGATCTTTCTTTGGGGTTTTATCAGCGGTAAGGCACCTTGTAAATTATGTAAGTGCTCCCTAGACACTATCAACATTTTTATGAGCCGCAATGTTAGCAAAGCATGTTTCACTAATGACTCGTGCTTTATAAACAGTTGCAATGCGACATCGAATACACACAAAATCTTTATATCTGCCCAGTGTTGCCATTGCCAGCCACTTTAAGTGATATTCCCCATCACAGACCTTAAAATTCCCATTTTTCCCCTTTCTTTCTGGTGGCATTCCCCATGGATTCCCTACGATAAATTTTTAAAAAAGCAATAGGTACGCTCGAATCCTTTTTGCACCAAATATTGAAAAATGTATGTGATTTGAAAGATTTGACCATTTTTATATATTTGCCCAGAGAAATTCCTTGTGCTAAAGTTCGCAGCGCTCTGTTTTACGAAAAACTGCAAAATTTTTCCATACGCGAACGGGTTTATGTAGTTCTCATACTTTTTGGGAGCGTTTAAGCATAATAAAAAAACAGACTAGATAAAATGTAATCATAGCAGTGCAAAATCTTTTTATTGAAAACTAAATAAAAATTGCCGAACACTATGAAAAAGAATGAGAGAATTGTAGGGATGGTTAATTATGTACATTATTGGTACGTTAAGGTATCAAAAAAAAAAAGAAATGTTCGTCCTAAACCATTCGTTTGAATGCATTTGAAATGAACTTATGCATATGGCTCCTTTTACAATCAGGCGTAGAAGTATAAGACCTGCTACCTGCGCACGAGGAAGGCATGTGAGTGAGTTATGTTTACGCATTGCTACTAACACGTTATTCTTTTTTGTTACTGCCTTGTGTCTCAATTAAGAGTTATTGACATTCTGTTTTTATTTTCCCCACATTTCGTTCTAAAAGGGAGTTGATTCCCCTTTTCCCCTTTCATCAAATTTAAGACTGAAATCTCCCATGAAAAGGGGAATTCCCCACGAACTAGCAACACTATATCTGTCACAATCAGACATGCCTATAGGTACATAGAATCAAAGAAAGCGTTGTCAAAAATATCCTCAATATTATGGAATCCCTCTCTCATTTTACACTCGAAAATAAAATTATCAATGGCAGCTTCACAGAATTTACCATAAAGGGGTTTTTATTATGAATTCGAAAATATTCACCAAAATGTGGATGGGGCTCCTTTAGTTTTTAAGTAGGATGATTTTAATACAAAAGAAGACACGATATTATTTATGTGCTCCCACCCTTTTCTAATTCTTCACCAACAACAAATAACTTGCCTGAAACAGTTTCCTACGAAAAAGTAGCAATGCAAAATCTTTACGAGAGCCGAAAAAAAATCATTTTCCCCATAAGATACAATCAGGAGAATAACAGAATTAAAGATGCCCCGTACCGTCGTGTCGCAGAGACGTCGAACTTTTACCAATTAATTATTCTCCAACAGGCAAATTTTCCTACCACCTTCAGCGGCCCTCTCTTCTCACCGTCGGCTTTGTCGTAGACTTTGTATGAAGTTGTTGCTGGAAAGCAATCGTACATGACCTCAGTGAGAATTGTTTGTAATCGTAAATCGTTGCTGAAAGCCTTGTGTCGGATGGGTGTGTCCTTTTAGACCAACGAGCTTTGTGTTGTGTACTCTTTTATCCTTACGGCTTGGGTTTTTGTGTGCATCCTTATCGAAGGTGCATCGGCAGACGAAGAAGGATAGGGCCAACAAAGGCGCATTCAGATAGACTTGAAACCCCCAATGACCATTATTTATTGGGTAGTGAGTAATAGTTCTTGTTAATAGCTCGTTCCTTCATGGATACCCCCACACTGTCGTCGTTTGTTAGCGCCTGCTATATCGCTGGAGGAAAGAAATTAAATAAGGATTACAACATTTTGTTCTTTATTGCTTCAAAGGCTCAGATTAATGGGTCTATGTAGAGGTTTTTTACTTTTAATGGAATATTGAAATTTTATTTTGTATGCGTTTACGCCTGCCGATACAGACACGTGGATATTTTTGCATTATTCAGTTTTTATTTTTTTTGGTGAGCGGTTGCATGGTTTCATTATAGAGATTTAATTAACCAGATAAATTAACGATAATGCGCGGTAGTGGTGGTGTTCATTATATCTACGAGTATTCAGGACCATCATGTATTATCATCCGGTGAATGCGTGCGGGTAGTACGAGTATAAGGTTGAGGCTGCCTATCATTTATTTCCTGTCAGAGCTTAATTGAAAATTTGTGCCGCGATACTGGTTAGAGAAAAGTGAATTATAATAAATATGCGTATATTATTTCGTGTAATTAAAGGTCTACTTGACTTGTTCCTTTGTACTCTTGGCTTTCGGAAATCCACCAAAAAATTTAAATTATGTAAAAGGAAGTGATCGTTCGCATAGAATTTCTTTACTGTATAAAGAGGGCCATATACTGGACAAAAACAACAGGTACAGTTCACTCGATTGATAACCAAATGCCCAACAACACCGATTTGATTGGAAAAAATATATTATATGTTAAATGAAACATAAATATTGAATCAGGTGCCGAAAAAAAATAAAAAAAATGTTTTCTCAAGTTATTGATAAAAAACCGGTTGCATCTTTACAGACACACTGGGCATTAACCCCTCAAACGCGTTCTGAAAATGATTTATTATGAATACCTTATATCATTTCACATAATATAATTACATCCGCATGATTTTTTTTATCAATTTAGTGCTACGAATTCATAAGATATTTGATAAAAAAAAACTCAATTTTTTTAAGTTTTGTTAAAAAATATTGCAGTCAGTAATTGTTTAAATTATAATTGCAATTTGATAGTTAAGAATTTGAGTATTTTATTGGAGGTAGAATTTGAGTCAGTTAACGCAAAAATATAAACTTCGGAGCTTAAATGCTAGTATTAACGAAGATATCATGTTTTGAATGGTTGTATCTTTAAAAATACACTGGACATTTAAGGGTTTTAAGTGAGACAAATCATATAATTATGTAGGTATATTATTTCTTTAGGTTCCACTTGCGGTTGCGCCTATCAAATGTAATGGAACTTTCCTTTAAAACCGTCTTAAATTTGCAATGGATATTAACGCGGTTTTATTTGAGTGTACCTCACAAGAACCCTCATAATATACAAAGGTTCAGTATCCGTATCATTGTTGTCAATTACCTCTACTGTTCGCCATATAATTGTGTATTGCGACTATTGGACTCCCCGAATGTTGGGCTAGCTGGGAAATCGGGGGTAAGTCATCTTCAGGCTCGAATACCATTAAACCATTTCCATTCGAATACACTTTATCAGGGTAATCCCCAACTTTGGGCTTTCTACGAGTAAAATTAATGAATTCATTTTGTTTAGAAAATTTCCGCGCAGGAGGGGTGTCCGTCTAATAGGAGTGTCCGTTAGGAGAGATTTCACTCTAACTGAAGGGTTTTCATCGAATTAACTTCGCAAGAAAAAAACACAGGTGTTGCTGTTTCATTTGTAAACAAAAGTGCAGCTCTGAATTTTTAAATTTGATTCGGTTGATATCTTAAAATAAATGGTATGGGGCGTTGATAATTGATTTAGTAATAATTGATTGGCCAAGGAATTGACAGTAAAAAAAAAAACCAAAAAGAAAATAAAAATAACCATTGCATTCTATATCATCTTAGCCTCTATTGTCCTCAAACAATCGTTAAACTTGTTTATAATGGTCTTTTCAAATCTAAACTGCAATATGGTATTACTTGTTGGGGTAGTGCATATTTCAATAAAACTGAGCCATTACTAGTAAAACAAAAGCACGCAATACGCATTTTGTGCAAAGTCAATAGCAGAACGCCAAGTTTTCCTTTGTTCAAACACTTCGGGACTCTCCCGTTAAGGCATCTTTACTGCTATAAAGTATTAAAAATTTTCTTTAAAACTCGGGTTTTTACTCTGTAAGAAATATCGAAAGCCCTACAATTTATAAAGCACACTTTGGACGATTTTACTATGCCATCGCTCCTCGCTTGTTTAATTCTCTTCCATATACAGTAGATGACGGATATAAGAACATCCTATATAAGAAGACTCGCTTATAAGCAGCCTTGGATTTACCCTTAGGCCGACTAGGCCCAGGCCTAGGGCATCACGACAGATGGGGCACCAAAAAAGCCGCAAACAAAACGAGGTAATTGAAACATAATTTTCTTGACGGTTCTTCCAATATCTGTGAAATACAAATGCATGTCTCATTCTTCTTTAGTCTTCGTCATTTAAACGGCGAAACACTTCACCAAATTCTACTAAATGATACAAGTTGGGATTCGGGAAGGTCATGCTACAGCTACTTTTTCAATCATTAAATCCTATGATAAATTATTAGGTACATTAACCAACATGACAGAACATAATACACTAAAGGGAGACGCACGAAGGGAATCTGGTGATCTATTCAATAAAAAGCACACATTAGAATTTCCTTTAATGCTTGTGGCTTGGAACGATATTTTACAAAGATTTCAATATCTCTCAATCTTTCAATACATTAAAGTTTTACAAAGTGAAGACGTAACACTACTGACGTGCGCGAATTTATATAAATCATTGTCCGATTAGCTGGAGAACATGCGTGAAAATTTCAAAATTGTTAAAATGCGCTCTAAGAAAATTTTACCCATGGCAGCTACACAGTTACACGAAAACGCATTCGAAAAAATATGGATACCGATAGTAATACTCCCGAAGTTCATCTGAGCCCAAAGGCAAAGTTTTGAATAAACGCTTTTTATGTGATAATTGATCAATTGCAAATACAAATGGAATCCAGTGGTAATATTTACAGTGAAATTTTTGAATGAATCGATTTTCTTTGCATTACCAATGAAAAAGTCGATATTAAAACCTGTGTCCAGTGTTTGGTATCAAAATATCGCCGAAAATCTAAATTCAGAACTTGCCGATCACCATTTTCATTCCATCGTTGTATTTTGCATAAAAATGGTATAGTAATAGTAAATAGCTAACATCAGCTTTTCCAAAAGTAGATACTGCATTACGTTTATTCTTAAGTTTGATGGTGACAAATTGGTCTGCGGCAAGATCATTCTCCCAATTAAAGCGGTTAAAATGTCCTTGTCGAACCATGATGACGCAGGAGAGGCCTGATGCATTATCTATACTTTGCATTGAAAGTGATTTACAACGAGAAATAAATGTTGACCATACTATAAATATACAAGACTTCGCTACTCACAAATCTAGAAAACAATATTTCAAATAATCAAGTCCATAAGAATCTGTAAACATTTTTGGGTATTTTTTTTGGTGTTGAACTCACTGCATCTTGTCTTCTGCTTTTATGTATTTACTAGGTAACATAAAAGGAAATATAAAGTAGGGCACCTTTTATTGTAAAGGCCTAAGGTCCAAGAAATTTAAATCCGGCGCTGCTGATAAGACACACATTCCAAAACACCACGCACTTTACCATATAGTAACGTGTAAAAAAAATTGTTTATAAGCAACACGTTTATAAGAAAGACACTGATATAAGAAACTTATTTTGATACAAAATTCTATACATTACATAGAAAATTAAACGTGCATAAGAAAGTTTTCTCCTAAATTAACTTTTTTTAAACGCTGCCTTAAACATTAATCTTAAAATATTAAATGAAGTGCAATCACTTTTAATTTTTTGTTTTTGTTATGTTATAAGTTTTTTTTTTTGTCATTCATATGTACAAATAAACGATACATAATAATGTGTCTTTCAATACTAAGATTGTTTTTTTTTATATGCTTTTGCGATACTTATAAGAAATATTCTTTCTTATATCCGTGTTACTTTCTTACATCCATTTATTATTTAAAAGAAAGCACGAATAAAAGAAAGAAATTCCTTGGCTTTTTGGACTTTCTTATATCCGTCATCTACTGTACTATTAGATGTGAGAGAGTGAAAAATGTATTTCTAAACGATATTAAAAAATGGATACTCTCCTTAAATTATTCAGCCTTAAATAGTTTTTTCACTAATTAATATTGATCATTGTTGAAGTGTATACCTTGTCATTATACGTATTTATTCTTGTCATTTAGAATATGTATTTCTCTTTTTGTATTTTAAAAATAGTGCTCTTTTGTTCTTTTTTGTACCACCCCACACACTTTTTATAAAATTTGCATAGTATTTACATTCGACACTTGTCATTTGGACAATAGATTGTACTTAACTAATTCATAGCTAGTACTATATCACATTGAATTTGTAAATCAATTTTGTACACTAACATGAAATAAAGCGTTCAATTAATAATAATAATAATAATAATAATAATTCATATCGGATTATCCCAAGTTTCCTTATCCGAGTTTGGTTCGGTTCATTTTACCTCGGATAATAGAAGCTCTAGTTTTATAGTTGCACACCATTTTTGTTGGCGTTGTTGTTGTTGTTGTTACCTTTAGTACTTTTGGTCAAATGTTTTTTTTATAATCTGCACACGCTAATGGGGTTATGAATACCCTTATAATGTTAGACTGTGCGCTGTCAGTGGTCGATTTAGTACGATTTAGCTGGTCATAAATAAAAAATGCAAATTCATTTTTGTAACTTTTCTATCATTTTATCTAGAGAGCAGTATACAAATGACAAGTTCAAACCAAAAATGTTCCCAATACTTTAATTTGTAACGGTACAAGCTCCACAAGCTCAGTTATCTGTTTCAGTTAAAAAGTGCAAGGTTTTACCAATTTTAAAGATCAATTTAAAAACTGAAATATGTCCCAAACTCCTTATTATAAGTACCTACTATAAGGACTGAAACGAATAAAATTTGGAAACTTTATAGTGAAAAAACTAAATTTTGTGATAGTTCATGACATTCATGTTAATAATTTTTATTTGCTTCAAAAACTATATTTTTTAAAATTCCTTTACAGGTAATCAAAGCAGAAAAATTATTTAGGCTCCCATTCTCTTGCAACTCTTTTCGCATGTCCTTCATAATGTTGATGACAGTGACATCCGAGACCTTTTTGCACGCTCTTTTCCGTTTAATAGCAAAATCTTTAGGGTCCTTAGCACACTGCTCACTTTTCCTCAATTTGTTGAACCCTCGTGCTTGTTTTTTAAATGAAATTAACCGTTTTTTCAGGCACTCATTGATGTGCACTTTCGCGGTAATTGTAACAAACGATGTGCTTCTGTGTCCACATTGGCGAAGAGCTTGACATACGAGATATTTCGATCCGAACTTTTCCATTCCAATCTATGTTTCTGGTTGTGGGAGAATCTCTTATTCAAAGGAATTATAAAACTGCTCACCTGGAAGAGCACTAAAGTCGGCTTTGACGTAGGTTTCATCGTCCAAAATCAAGCAGGCTTTCTTGTGCCCAATCAAGTCGTATATCCTTCGAGCTCGTGTTTTTATGGCCTTTTTTTGCTTCTCGGAAACTTTTGGTATTTTTTGTTTATTTCCGCGTTTTTATATCAACCCGTTTTTCACATCTTTGTACCATTGTTTGGTTGATACTACATTTTCGAGCAACATCTCTGGATGACATGGCCCGGTTCTTAACGATCGTTCCCACTATTTTTTTTATCCAAATTTCTCTCACGTGCTCCGTTTTTTCCTCCACTTTTTTTGTTTTCGCCTAATAGTCAACGTCTCCAAATATCTTTTTATAACAGAATCCACTGTATTACGTGCTACGTTCAAATTTTTTGCCATAAAATGGTTTGGTCGCGAAGGATTTTCGAGTCATTTGTCGATGCTCTTTTTACGGCGTTCCTCTTGACTCATCGTTTATAAATATTTACAACTGCATTTTACAAAAATCAAATGTAAACTGAAACTATTGAGTATGAAAGACAGTTTGAGAACAAAATGGTATTTAATTATTTACACATGGGAGGTATAGCCGTTATTAAAATTTACAGATTTTATTCGGTTCAGTCCTTATAAAACAAAAAAATAAATTGAAATTTAAAAAAGACGCTTTATATTCATCAATTTAGTTTTGTGCTGCCATACAATATTTTTTTATTTTTTAAAGAAGAGAAATATTTTACTATACGAAAATCTAAAGATGAGAATATAAAAGTTCTGTATTTCTTTATTATGAATTGAAATGTTTATTTTGAAATTGTTGATAACAGCTAAATAATAGTATCTTTACATTCACCCAGTTCTTATTTTTTATTTTTCTAAGTCCTGGCGTAAAAGTAAACAACGATTTCAATATATGTATATGTGCCCAGATCCACTAGTAAGCCTACTCAGAGTAAACTTCCTTTTATCCTATTGCCCCCAGTTTGTTGGATCGCTCTAAAAACCGCTTTCAAAGCAAAATGGACTTTTCCTCATCCAACTTTCTTCGACTTTACGTCATGTTTTTGCTTATAACGTCTTGCACTGCTTTGACAACAACATCTAACGAGTATGACGGTAGTTATACATTGAAATATTTTCCGAGGTAAATGTAAACACAAGAAAATGGATCGATATTTAATTGATAACTTAAATAGTTTATTTTAAAAACAATACTTACAACATTCTATAAGTACTAAGTACATTACATAAGACTTACCTATTAAAAAACTTGTAAAAACTTGTAAAATACTTTAAAAAATAGCTTCCGACGCAAAATGCAGCCCACACATGAAATACATTTAAAACTGAATGCATTAAATATATTATGTGGAAAAACATTTCGGTGTCCGTCATTTCACTTATTGTGACCGTTATAGAGGCTTTACTAGTGTGTAGAATGAGCCGTGTTTACATTTACCCCTGTTTACATTTTCCCACATTGATCCTATACGTGATGACAGATTTTTTATATCTTCCATTTCTGACTGTGCGAATGAAGTAGTAGTATATGTATTCAAAGCTTTCCATATTGGACATAAACATTAGCGATGAACAGCATACATGACTTCCATTGATGTGCAAGTAGACTTCCTTACCACAACAATAAACAATCTTTTCGTAACTCATGTTCCATCAAAAACATTTACGCTACGTAATAAGAACTGCGAATGGCTTAGTCCATATATTGAACAACTATTCAAGATCAGGGACATAGCGTACAAAAGGTGGAAAAGGTTTAGAATCCCGGAACTCTTTTTTGAATACAAACTTGCCCGGAATAATGTTAAAAAAGAAATTAGAAAAGCAAAATCGAGATTTTTCATCGCTAAGTTTAAACCTGATCTTAACAGCAAAAAACTGTGGAATAACATTAAAGAGCTTGGGATTGGAAAACAGAAGCCTACTAGCATTCATGTTGATGTTAATAATCCTGATAACTTGAATGCCGAATTCGCTGAGGCTTCAAACACCTCACTTGCGGAAAGTATAGCATCTGATCTGAATCATGCAATAACTCCATTTCCATCTGTTAGCTTTAACCACAGACAGTTTTACTTCCATAGGATTTGCGAATATGACATAGTTAGTGCTATCAGCGCCACCAAGTCGAATGCTACCTTATGCTATGCTGGCTTAGATGGCATGCATCCTAAATCTTTAAAACTAATTTTATTGGAGATACTGCCTCACACAACTTACATATTTAATAATATATTAACATATTCCTCATACCCGCGATCCTGGAAAGCCTCAAAAATTGTCCCAATTCCAAAGAGTTCTGCCACCAGTAACAAAGAGTTCCGTCCAATTTCGTTAATGCCATTCCTATCGAACGTTTTCGAGAAGATAACTAGTCAACAGATTCACTTTTACCTCACCGAGTTCAGTCTTTTATCATCTCACCAATCTGGTTTCAAACCACAACACAGTTGCACCACAGCGTTGCTGAATCTAGTGGATGACCTTCGCACAGAAATGGATAAAAAGTACGCTACGACGCTGGTTCTACTTGACTTCTCGAAAGCCTTCAATACTGTGCACCACGATATACTGCTGCACAAACTAGGATACTTTTTCAACTTCGACTTCACGGCAATAAAACTAATCGAAAGCTACCTTAAGGGTCGTACTCAAGCGGTTTTTGCCAACAAAAAACTTTCGAACTTCCTCGAAACAAAAGCTGGAGTTCCACAAGGATCTATAATAGATTCCTTATTGTTTACACTCTTCAACAATGACATCCCTTCAGTGCTTAAACACTGCAAGATACAAATGTACACTGATGACGTACATCTGCATTTAAGCTATCCAACAGGCCTTGTGGAAGATGCTTCACACCAGATTAATGCTGACCTCAGCTCGATAGTTTCATGGTGGAGCAGAAATAGGCTGAAATTGAATCGGGGCAAAAGATAGAAAATTGCCACAGCTCGTGATTGATGGGTCAAATCTTAATTATGTCAGCAAAGCAAAGAATTTAGGTGTGACATTTAATAAAAAAGTTACGTGGGACGACCATATAATAAATACAGTCCCTAAAATCTACGGATCTTTGCGAGCCCTCTACCAAACAGGAAACTGTCTTCCAGTAAACATCAAGGCGATGCTGGTAAAATCCCTGCTCTTACCAGTTCTGTTTTATTCGCTGCCAGTTTTTTGTGACTTAGATAGTAACAGCTCACGTAAACTGAGAGTGGCAGTCAATAGTACTGTACGCTTTGTATATAACATAGATCGAAGGGATCATATTTCACATCATGTAAAGGAGTTTCTAGGAATGGACCTAGCAAAGTATATTGATTTTAAAATTCTTACCTTCTTATTTAAACTCAAAGACAGCCAGGTTCCAGTATACCTTTTCCAGAGACTGCAATTAACAACCTCATCTAAAAGCGCATCATTTATAACACCTTCTTACAAATATAACACAACGAAAAAGCATTTTTTTAGCTATGCCATAAGACAGTGGAACTCGCTTCCGGTTACCATTAGAAGATCTGCAAACATTAGCGACTTCCAAAGACAACTTAGAGAATTTTACCGCACTTTAAATGTTAAATGTTAAATGTAAATATTTAAAATATAAATACTTATAATACGTAGGGTACTAGGGTCTTATCATTTTATTTATTTGTTTATTTATTCATTTATTCAATTATTATTGTTATTAATTAGTTTTATTATTATTGTAAGATAACCAAATATTTAATGCTGCACATATAAAAGATTTATGTATCTAAGTGTTAACATATATGAAATAAATACAAATACAAATACAAATACATACTTAATGCGTAACTTACGCCCAAACGTTCATATCACTAATTTTTCAAAAGTGGGCGGCAAAGGAGCGCACACTACCTGTAATCTTACAATTTGAGGAGTCTTGGCTTTGCAAGGAATTTCAATTGGCCGTATGAATTCCAGACGAGTTCTAAAATGGGTTGGGAATATTAGTAGATCTTCCGAAATTAGGATGAGAATATGCATGAAGCAAACACTGCTGGTACATTTTTCAATGATCAAGGGGAGCATAACAGAAACAAAGCATGAACTTGTATAGCGTTTCGCCATAGTACTGAAAACTCTTTCATCTGGATTAAAAATTGACGCAATCGAATTTCGGAAGAATTATTTAGATACAGTCAGCAAATAGTTTCCGATCAAATGCAATTGGTACAAAATGTCCGTGAACGTTCACAAAATCCTTCTGCATGGAGCTGATGTAATTGAAAGCTTCGCTAAGCATATAGGCCAAGTTTTTTAGGATATATGTCACGAAACTCTACCAACGATGATGTACTTCAAAAGTTACTCATTCCTTCCGACCCTATCATAAGTGATAAAAAGCATTTTCCAAAAAAAAAAAAAGTAAATCGTTGCCACCGCATTAAGTATGTTGTTAGAATCATAATTAAATAAATTTTGCTTTAAAAGAATAAAAAAAAACGTTAATTTAAGATTTAAGTCCAGATAGTGACACAAAATCGACCACTGTGCAGCGGGAGCACATGAATGACAAGAACAAGATATAGACAGATGTAGTTTTTGTTCGACAATAATTACGCTTCCAATCCTTCACCTCGATCAACAGTATTACAAATCCTGCAACAGAACGACCATTCCACCGATGTCCTATTAATTACAGCCTTAACTCACTTTCCTCCCTATTTCATAGTAGCGTTAGTAATTAAAATAACCATTCACGACCCAATGCTATCTCATCAAGCGAACTCATCCCAGAATTAAGTATCAACATCCACAGCCAGCAATATCTCTTAACCAGTTTAAAGTGAATAACAACTTTTCGCATGGTTAAAGTTACTTCTCCCTCTCGCTCTCTGTCTCCTCGATAAATAGGAGTAGTATGAGTACAACAACTACTCTAACAGTAACTCTGTTATATGAATAAAAAAGGAGAAAAACAAAACTGTCTCTGTGCTTGGAGTATAAAAAGTGAAATAAAGTTTTGATCCAATTAGGACGCAGTGCGTTCTAATGGAAGGATACTTGCCTGACACATCAACTGCGTGCGATCCTTTACCATTTCCAATGCGCCTCGGTGATTCCTTATAATTTCAAAACATGTAATGTGAGTCCTGGAAAACTACATACATATAAACCGTGACAGAGCAAACTATATAATTCAATTGGATTAGTGGTTACAAAATGGCCTTGTTTTGAACTAACTAACACACACGAAACGTAGCCATTAACAATCAGTTTGTTTTGAGGACAGAACTAAAAAAAAAGAAGCAAGAGAATAATCCCTTAGTGGATAAGTGTAATTAAATTAGCTGGTCAACGAAATAATTTTGCTGTGACCCCATAGGATGGCATCTATAAATTTACGGTCACGCGCCTGAAAATCAATTAGCTATGCACGTATGTATGTCATTGAGAGGCTTCGATATTCAATGCGCGCCATTACAGCGAAGAACATAACAACATTACGTACTCGTACAACCTGAACGGACATGGATGCGTATTATGGATTTTTTTAAAAATTGTTGAGTGTTAATTATGCCACAAATTCTTGCACTTATTTCATAAATGTGAATTTTATAATTTTATAAGCGAAACAGTATAACTTTATCGAACTTTAGTATCCTTAGCATAACGTCAAAAGCCAATTAATTTTATTAATAGGAATATTGGGTTCTTACTTAGACGAAACAATCAATGCTCACATTAACCCGAATCAGCCCAGTGTGACCATATGGTCACAGACGAGGGGTGCATGGGTTTCTATGGTTTAAAGGGTCTCTAGGTAACCGATTTTTAAAATTTTTTCACTTTCCCGTTCTTAATATATATCTCAACTTATTCTTCTATGCTTTGTACTTGTACCAGTCATTCTCAAATTGTGAAAGTTATACGTTGTGAATATTTAGTAAAAAAAAAAAAATGTGAAAAAATTTAAAAAGTTATTACAACAAAAAGTAAGAATACATTTATTATTAATAAATATTTCTTATATATTTTTAATTTCTCATATTTAATTAGTTAATAAGCTGCAGTTGGAGATATTGAATTTAGTTTCTGCGGTTTAGAACATATTAGTAGGTTTTATTAGCCGTGACTATAGGTGTGACCATATGGTCACGCTGGGTTACAGTACCTAACTAAAATTTTTTACTTATGTGGGTGTTTTTTAAGAGATGTAGGATTTGAAATTGAAATAGAACATAGTTTCGATTTCGATAGATAATTTTATGTCCTTTGATAAAAAATAATTTCTGGCAAATCGCTACCACGCACGGGAACGTCTCAGAAACTGCATCCTGGAGCTCCAATTTTCGATTACTTTTTCGAACATTTGAGGCCGTATATCCGGAATGGTGCGCTCGATGTTGACTTCCGAGGCTAGAATCGTTGTTGGCGTAGACCAACGACTTCAAATATCTATCGTCGTCAAACCATGCCATCTTAGAAGACAGGGCACGGGTCCATTTCTGGAAATGATGTTGTCATTGAAAAATTCCTTCAATTACTCGGTGGTTTCTCTGTCAGTATGGCATGTTCAGGCACTTTTGAAAACAAAAAGTCGTTGATCATAACATTGACAGGCACATTTAGCTTTTCTTCATTTTTAAAGAATTAGTAGCGGCATAAACGGCACCAAACAGTGTAACATATTTTTCGGGGTGTATTTGTAGTTGATGGATCCTTGTAATTTTCTTCTCTCCAAATATGACAAATATGATTTTGCTTATTACCAAACCCACTGAGACCGAAGTGAGCCGCATCACCGAACAAAATTTAACTGTAAAAAGTGGATCAACTTCCAACTGTTCAAGCGCCCAATTACTGAACTGACGGTGCAAGCAATGGTCGCCCGTCTTTAATTCAATCACTAGTAGAAGTAAAGATCCTTGCGCAAAATCTTCCTCAAAGTCGATGAACACAGGCTAAGTTCTTTCGCACGATGACGAATCGATGAACTATGATCTTCCTCAATATTGTCGTCAGCTGCACTCACATTTTCAGCTGTGCGCATTCTGCCCATTCTTGTCGGTGGCTTGGAGTCCCGAAAAGTAAATGTAGTGCGACATTTTTCAATTGTGTTCCGAAAAGTCGGATTTGTGAAGGTTTCATAAGTCCATCAAAATAAAGGAAACAAAGATTGTACTGAGCAAGTAATATGATCATTCTGTAGTTAACTTCCACTTCTTATGGAATAAGTCCCATCGTATGGATCAGAATAGGAGCTTATTCCGAAATGGAATAAAATGTAAGAAATGGTGGAACAGTATTTTCACATGGTTAGTAGATGTCTCGGTACACACTACATGACAACTACAAGCTCAGCCCATTTCGACTTGTCTCAGTTACAATTCAGACGAGATATTGCAATATACTAAAGCAAATAGTTTGGTGAGAAACCAAAGGCCGTTGGCCGCCGTGAAAGAAACTTGAAAGGCACAAGCAAATAAACTCTTCGATACGATGGTAAGAATCACTTACATATGTTTAGATACTTCTGTCGGACGGAAAGAATGTTTAAACTGTAAATGTTTTTTTAGGATTTCAACCAATGTTTCATTACTAGTGCCCAGCATGATATGGTCACACCCATTATCTCGGATTAGGGGGTAAGTGGGGAAAAACAAAAATGATATTTGGGTTTCTTAAACTCTTCTGAGCATACTCATAAAATATTTCTCTAAAAATCGAAAAAAAAAGTTCTGGGCTGATTCGGGTTAAGGTCGGTAGTTATCGACCGCTCATAAATCGCTCTTAAAGTTAAGAGGCTCATAAGTTAAAATTTTTGGTTGGTATTCACGGACCACTAATAGGCTTTTGTCTATGCTAACTTCGACTATGATAGAATCGATTTTCGGATTTCCGGATGCGCTCTTTTCGAACATGTCAGTGACAAATGGCAATGTAAATATGGGGATGATGCAACACAGCATGGTTGGGACCACTCATAAGTCTTATGAGCGCTCGTAAATACGCACTAATAGCGGTTGGTGAATAGGTTTATGAGGCTCTTAACTTATGAGCCGTCGATAACTACCGGCCAACAACAACATGAAAGCCTATGTACAGTAGGGTGGGTCACTGTTGTATGGAAAACCTTTTTTTTCTTATTTTGGATTGGAATAGTGACAAAAGATGGACCCATCCATATCTAAGAGATTCTAAAAAGCAAACAATATGCGTATACGTGGAGCCCACGCGCGATAGAAGTGAAACTTTTTTTTAGATACTGATAGAGATCAGACAAATAAATAAATAAATAAATAAAAAAGTGAAAAAGCAAAAAATATGGGCTCATTATTTTTTTTATTCTAAAGGTAAAAAGGTGCAAATCATACATTAAGGTACACAATTTTCTGGAGTCACATTATTACTTTAGGTAGCGCTACAGCTCGGGGTGAACTTGGGCCTGCTTCTCGCAATCATTTGTGTGTGCGTGTTTTAATTTTGCACGAATGGAAGAGACCTACAGTTTTTTGCTGACTGCGAACGGCCGGCGAGTTGAGCTCATTGATAAATGATACTCTTTGATTGCTTGTCAGACATTCGAAAGAGGTGGCACCGTGAAAAAAACCTTTAGGTGTTAGACCCGGGCTGGGATTGAACCCGGGTAGCATTGTATAGTAGTCCAACGCACTCACCACTAAACCACGGTGCTGTCACGTTATTATATTTTAATATTCCGCATGAACAATTTAACAATTTTGAGTAGTTTTTTTATTTATGCTCATCAAACTACTTAGGTGTAGGGTAAGTTGGACCAGGTGGACTAATTGCCCCGCTGAAGTAACAAATACCTACATGTGTGTTCTGTATTGTAGTTCTGATTACTATTGCTTGTTCTAGAATGCGTACATATAAGCGAACAACTCTGATAGCCTTAACCCTTTCAGTATTTTGATACCATATGGTAACATGGTTTCTTGTAACTCCCAAATCCCAATCTTTCTCTATGAAAAACATTTTTTTGTTTCAATTTCTTCCTAACTTCGTGCTGTATATATTCAAGCATTTGATGCAAATAAAATTCAATCCTATAAGCTCTCAGTGCGCATTGAGCACTCGTGCAGGAAAATACTCCAAACTAATATCTATTTTTTTTACAGTAGACCATTTTTATAATTTATTTTTTATTTAGATAATCGTCGAATTAATTAACATTTTTGATGTCATTTTGTAGATAGATAATGGACGCACAGTTTTAAAATTAAAATAATCGCATAAGTTAATTCTAGTAAATTTGACATCTTTTTGTGTTTTTAGGACATAATTTCCAAAAACCACTTTAGAACTAAAATTTAACAATAATTGTTTTTCATCCTTGTTAGTATAAGCCTCTGTTACAATACAAAGAAAACAAATAATGTTTATATGGTTTTTATTGTTCAGAGTAATGAAAACAGTTCCTTACTAAACAGATATTTATTGCGACTGACTAATGAGTAATTCATGAGGTTCTAGATTAAATTGATATAGTAGTATTGATATAGTAGAAGTGATAATGCCAAGTATAAAAGCTGAAGAGAGTTGCTGTATTTGCTTATTTCTAACACTACCCCTCAAATGGCATCTCGCTAGTTTATTACATCCATACCAAAGCGAGTTATACATATGCTGTGCTTAAGTGCTGATAACCCTTTTGTCAAAACATCAGCCGGCATCTCATCGGTGGGAATATACTCGATCTTGATATCTCCTCTTTCAACACATTCTCTTATGAAGTGGTGACGTATATCCACGTGTTTGGTGCGGTTGTGATGTACTGGGTTTTTGCATAGATGTCCAGCAACCTGGTTGTCGTTATAAATGGTTGTTGTATGCTGCTGTCCCAGGAACTCAGACAGCAAACGTCTCAAGTGAATTGCTTCTCTTGCTGATTCTGAAACAGCCATATATTCAGCTGCATTCGCAAACTTGAAAGCGTATCCGGTATATGACCGTCTATCGTCGACACTTGCACCCCAATCTGCGTCGGTGTATCATACTAGGTCTTTTCCAGGTCTTCTGAACTTCAAACCAAAGTTTTCAGTTCCTTTCAAATATCGTAGCACCCTTTTTGCTGCTATCCAATCTTGCTTACCGAAAATGGAGTTGAATTGGCTAAGCACACTGACTGCGTGTGCGATGTCAGGACGTGTTGAAACGGCCAAGTACATTAAAGATCCAATCAGATTCTGGTACGGTATTTTTTCGACTTCATTCTTTTCGTCCTCAGTCTTCGGACACATGTCCTTTGATAATTTTTCGTTTGGGTTCATTGGGCTTGTAACTGGCTTACAATTTTCCATATCAAAACGCCTTAAAACATTTCGTATGTAGCTTGACTGCGACATACAAATTTTGTATTCTTTGAAATTCTGTTTAAATTCGATTCCAAGACAGAAATTTAACAGTCCTAGATCCTTCATTTCAAAAGATTTTAACAGCTCGTTCTTCAATTGGATTAAAAAGTTTGAGTTATTCGATGCCACAATCAAGTCGTCGACGTAGATTATCACAATTGTGATATCCCCTTCCTTCTTGTGAATGTACACACATGGGTCTGCGTTCGATGGCTCTAGCTTTAGCTGTTTCAATTTTTCATCCAACTTTTTGTACCACTGCCTACCCGACTACTTCAAACCATAAAGTACACGTTTAAGTAAGCAAACCTTATCCCCATCAAATTTCTTTAATTCATTTGTGCTTAAAATTTCTTGAAGTTCCTTTGGGATTTCCCAAAAAATATCTTCGTCGATGTCACCGTTTAAGTAGGCGCTCACGAATTCCAGCTGGTACACTTCGAGTTTCATTTCTACGGCTAGTGCCATCAACAGTCGAATAGATCCAATTTTAGCTACAGGCGCATGGAAATCAACTCCTAAACTTTGCGTAAAACCCTTCGCGACCAGTCTGGCTTTTCGACTTGAACTTTGTGCGCAGGACCCACTTCGATTTGATTACCTTTTTCGTTTTTGGACGCTCGACAACAACCCAAGTTCCGGTTTTACTCAATGCTTCATATTCTTTCTTCATTGCACTTTTCCATTCACTGGCTTCGGGACTGGAGAGAGCTTCTGTAACTGACTGAGGATCAGTATGTTCAATTAACCCAGCATTTTGGTATTCTTCGTCGGTTGACGAATCTCCAGATGTGCCTTCGTCCACTTTCACCATCTATAATCTATAAATATTATAAAACTGTAGAGGTTTTTTGTTGGTTACCTAATGGCGTGAAAACCGCTAGAAAGATTTCGATGAAACTTTTTTTGAAATGCTTCTTAAGTACAAGCTATGTAATTTTTTGCTCAGCCTACTGGGTCTTACATAGTAGTCAAAATAAATGTATATCGGAGAGGAATATTATCATTATACAGCGCTAACTCAATAATGGCTTATCGGATTGAAAATCAAAAAAAAGGTGACATTAGTAAATCTGTCGCTGATTCATTTGAGATATAAAACATCCTCCTGCGTTATCCTGAAGCTGAGCAATGTTCAAAACAATTATTCAAAACATCGCCCACAATTTTCCTTCAGCGGAGACCACCGCCAGCAGTCGTGCAGCAGTGGGTATCGTTGCAATAGTGTGTGTGTGAGTATATGTGCGCGCTCTAACATAATGATATGCTTTGTACTTCAATGTGCTACAATCATTATCACCATTTGCGGCTCTCACACTCAACCAATCTTAACAAATGAGGTGTCAAAAGAAAGAGAATTTTCTAGAGCATTTTCAGTTTATAAATATTATTAACAAATTAAAAAAAAAACGATCAAAAACAAATATTCTACCCAAAGTGAACTTCTATTGTTTTAAGAGTTAATTTTGGTTCATATATGTATGTAAATACTAATGTATTTGCTATGTGGAAGTCATCAGGGATGTTTGGTTTACAGTGCTATTTTGCCGAGACTTTAGGCCAGTGGTGCCCAACCCGTAGCTCGCGGGCGCCTGGTAGCCCGGGGCCTGTTTTCTAGGCACCCGCGAGCTTTAGTCTAAAATCTTACTAAATTACGCCATATGTATCTTGCGAAGTACAAAAAGTGGAGCTATTTCACCAGCTACAATCTTAACTTGCAAGGTGTTTTGACAACATGTTTTATATGGAACCTCTCTTTATTTTTGTCAAAAATCCATTCATCAATATCGATATTTGACAACTAGCTTCATTGATGGCAACTCATTGCTTCATCAAAAAAGCGGAAGCTGAACTAGGATTTATTACACTTCGCAGTGATATCATCCTTAAAAGCACAGACAATAAAAGCGAAAAGGTTTTCAGGCTCATGGACCCTGTTAACCTTTAAGTAGGTAGGTGAGTTATGTAATGTAAGTATGCAGGTGGGGTGCTGACAACACGCCATAATGATTTCACTTTATTGCGCTTAGCTTTCCTCTGGTAAGTCAAAAGTCAAATTGTCATTGCTAGTATCGCCTGTGGTCGAAATTCTACCAATTGTGCGAGATAAACGCACCTGGTTTTAACCTGGCCTAGGCAAAATCACATACATACAACCTTTCCAACAAAAAGAAAATAAACCGAATATGTTGTGTTAAAGACAGTAAAAAAGGGGTTAAACTGTTTTGCCTTCGCCTATTTATATAATAATAATAATAATGATGATATTATTCTGGAGTAGTTAACAATGTTAAAACAATTAACTTTAACACCCCTTGATAGAATTTTTAGTCGTCCTTTCCAAAATAGTGCTTTCGGTATTGATTTTTGAAGCGATTTTATGTTTTAACAAACTCGCCATCATCCGTATCAATTAAGTCCGGTTCTTCACTTGAATCAATAAAAGCTGAATGCGTTTCTGATCTTTTTCAAATGACATTTCTAAATTAAATACACAAATTCATCCAACTTAAAAAATTAACCAACTGGGTAGGAGGGGTGTAGACAGCACCCCTGCAGCTTGAACAGTCTGTCACGGCTTACTTATGCAACTTAACTTTTTTAAAACCCTTTGAATCTTTATAATAGAAAGCAACAGGAATGTACTGTACCGACAACGGGTGTTGTCAGTCGCAAAGTATAATATTTTTGAAATAAAAGGGCTTGGGGTGTTGTCAGCACCCAGTTAAAGTTTAAATACAAAAAAGTTACGTAACTGTGCACTCATCGTTAAAGCATTTGTTGGGTCAATATAAATAACTATGTAAACGTGCTTTTTCTGAACTAAAAGTGAATAAATCGAAACACAGAAGTATGTTAACAAACGAGCACCTCAAAAATTGTATGATCTTGGGTTGCACAGAAGATTATCAACCAGACTTTCAGAAGCTATCTGAAAAGATGAACAGCCAATTATCACATTAAGTTTGTGCTGTTGCGGTCTACTGTTTTTTGATATTTGTCATAAAAAATAAAAAGTGGTGTAATGCAATAACGGGTCATATTAATAAAACCTGAATTTACTCAAATATGTAGCAATTGCTAAAATTTTGAGCATTTGCTCGGATTCGTATGCGAGAGAACTTTCTTGAGCATTTGCTTTGTTCGAGAATAAAAGGCATATCTTAGCATTTGCTAGGTCTGCTTTTTAGCTGAATCAAAGTGTTTGCTCCGTAGTTTTTTTTAGCCATAAATCGACTGACTTGCTGTGCTTTTGCGTTAAAAAAATAATTAAAAGGCAGCAGAATTGATAAAATTTCCTTGTGATGCTGATCAAATGGAATACGATAGAAAACTGCAAAGGGTTACCGTCGATATATTCCACTTTTGCTTTATGCAAACTATAGTCCTCGTGAATTTTGTTCAATTCGTTGACAAAATAATTTTTGAAATACTATTTAATACTCATTTTTAAGATGAATGCATAAAAATGTCCCTAAACTAAATATTTTGTTAACTATTGATTCATGTTTCTGGTGTCTCCTGAATAATTTACAAAATGTCAGTTGTGCGATATGATGTCAAATGTCAAGCAAATGCTCACTTCAAAATTTCGAACATGCTCAAGTTAACTTACGTTTTATTTATACGAATTTCGAGCAAATGCTAGATGTCTTTACTTTGCTCCGAGATTTTACTCGAAGTAATAGCTTGTTTTTATTAATACGACGAAATGTAGTTTCCTTTATCCCAATTAGGTTTTTTTTAAACTCGGCGGTGCCCGCGTAGCATGTTGGGATTTTCAAAATAGCCCTTGGAGCAAAACAAGTTGGGCACCACTGCTTTAGGCAAACGTTATCAGTAGTACCACGAGGCACATCCGAACGCACAACATTTCTCTGATTTGTTATTTAAAATTGGTGGAGGAACGCTTCCGGAAGAAAATGGAAAAGTAAATTTATCCCAAGGTTTAAGGTGATATATCACAACTAAAAAACCGTAAGAATTCTTAGCTTTGTGAGCGAGCTATTTTGTTGCCTCGGAATGATTAAGCTTCAGCAATTAACAGCGAGATATTTTCACGTGCTGATGGTCAAAGTGCAGAATGTATTTCAATCACCCGGGTTGTGGACCAAGAAGTAACAACCAGATATCTGGACGAATTTTTAAACTCTCGCTTTCGCTGCCATCACATAAATTAAAACTAAAAGTGGGTGTACCTTCTATTATTCTAAGAAACTTGAGCCCGCCTAAATAATGTAATGGCACCCGACCTAGAGTTACAATTTTGCAATGACATCTGGTAGAGCCGGAAGTGTTGACGGGCTACGGTGCGGTGCGGTTTTTGAGAACTATGAAATCTGCAGTTAGGGGCTGAAAGTTACACATTGAAACGTTTTTGATAAAACGCAGTTCATCAACAAAATTTACAAGACTAAATTTCAACTAGTTATTAATAAATTCTCAACAGATAGCTATTTTAAGCGCCATTGGCAAAAGCGTCCCAAAAGTTCCAAAAACCTTATTTATCGCTAAACTTCCTCCTCTAGTCCTGGAACTTATTAGGTTAGAAACGTCTGCAGAAGGAATTGGCAGAGATATCGCCAGCCCATTTACAGAAATCAGGTGTCAAATCTGAATAATCTAATATTCAAACACATCTCAGATCACCGTAATTGCGAATAAGCGAATAAGAAACTTAGTTCATTGGAAAAAAACGCAAAACCCTTTTGGAACATTCTTAAGGTGGTAAAAAATAAAAACAGACAATTACCATTTCTTAAAGACTTAATCAATACTTTCTTTACAGATATAGCGACGGCAAAGAAACTTGCTTTAAATTTTGCGTAAAATCATAATGTGTCATGTAACATAGGTGATCAAGATTCGAGATACGAATACGTTAGTAAATAATAAAATAAAATTCAAACATTTTTGCCACAAAATCTTAACCAAACATCCCCTATCGCCTATGTAACCGAATACGACATTGAATATGTAGTGCATGAGCTAAGGGTACGAAAAACTGGAGGTATTGATCTATAATAAGAAATATCTACAACAATTGTTGCAAAATAATGTAAAAGATTTATAAAAAAACAAGTAAAGTCCACTTATATAAACACATTTTTATGGTAATTATTGTACTAAAGCTTTGTTTTTTGTGTATCGTAAATAGTCGTGATTTAGTTATTGATCAAATTCTTACTATAATAAAAATGTAACTTTTTTTTGACTGCAAAGACTTTGTTCCCATTTGTCTTAAAAACTACTGCAAGAAATTAAATCCGGTTTTCACAGTTGGATTGCAAAATGTCTGGAATACAGACATAGGATATTTTTTTTCGTTATCTGCTATCCAGAAGCGGAAATCTAAGCCGATATCTGGGTAGAGATTATTTTTATGTATACCTTCAAGCTCCTAGCTTTAGAATGCCTTGGCCGATGGGAATGGAATTTTCATTATTATAAAGTCCAATTTTGTACAAACATTTTAAGATATAAATCATCTTCGAACGTTATACAGAAGTTGAAAAATAAGCATTAAATTAAAATTAACGATGAATTAAAAATGACATACAAATCAAGAAAAGCTTAGATCGTTGGATTTTACCAACGACCAGTGGAGATAATTTCGTGTGTGCGCAGGTTTTTTTTTCTGTGTTGTTTTTTTTTTTATTTTGGGACTGTTTGAATGCACATAACGCAGAAACTAATGGACGGAATTTGATGAAACTTGACATAGTGATTGCTTATGTTCTTGGTCAACGTTTTTTATACTTTTTATCCCCCAAAATAATCTGGTTTTATCAAAACATTGAAAAACACTGCATATCTGTAACGAAAATTATAATTATTCAGCCCTAGCTCAATAGTAGCTTATCGGATTGAAAAACAAAAAATAGGTGAATTTAGTAAATTTTCCACTGATTCATTTGAGGTATAAATCATCCTTCTGCGTTATACTGGAGCTATGCTCAAAATAGTTCATGAAATGTTCGCCAATAATTTTCCATCAGTGGAGACCGCAGACAACAGCCGTGCAGCTGTGGGTGACGTCAATAAGTATGTACCTATATAGGTATGTCGTATGTATATTAAAAGTAATGTTTGTGTGTTCGACTTTTATGCGTTCGCGCATCGCTTCTCCATTTGCGATAAAACTTGGGGATGTGCAAAAAAAAACATTGTTGTTGTGCGCACCCAGGGGAAGGTTCCTTCTACGGTGGGGAAGGGTTTCACTTCATTGCAATTCTATTTTTTTATATTTTTTTCCAAAAGCAAACGCATTCATCATGATCTCGAATCTGCACTCGGTGGAGACAATAATATTATGTACAGTCGAATCCCTTTATGTCGAATTTTCACGGGCGATTAAAATTGGTGCAAGTTAGAGGGATTTTTGATAAAATTCGAGCTAGAACGATTATCCCTTTTTGTTGAAAACGCATTTATTCATAGATCATAGTGGAAGTTAACAAAAAAAAAAAAACAGAAAAAAAAAACCTTTAAATGAACATTAATTAATAGCAGAATAATTTGAGATACAAAGTAGGTACCAGTCAGTTTCCGATTTCCTGGTATTTCCACTTCAGCTTCGAAAATCATTTGGACTTACCACAAAAAGCATTTAAATACGAGGAAATATGTAGGCCAAGTTTTGAAAATCGGATAAAACATGGGAGGCGGGCGAAGCAAGGCGAGTACGGGTCAGCTAGTTGGTAATAAATAGTTACCATATTTGGCATATTTTGTATATTTTTAGTAAAATATACGATATCTTATTGCATATACGACATACGATGTATGTACCTAATATAGTAAAAAAAAAATTTGTTGAGATTTGCAAAATTAAGTTTTTTTTTTCTTTGAACTTCACGTCAAAAACGAAACGTCAAAATGACGAAAAAAAATTTCTGCAGAATTTGACAATGGAAAACGACCGAAAATCATAAGTTCTGATAAAAAATTCATATTTTGTATTTTAATACATACGAGTATGTGTATGTACAATACAATAATACATATTTTCAGAACAAGGATCACGGATGGACGAAGCTAAAAAAAAACCAAAATAAGCGCTTCCTGTAGTTCAAGCAGCTTTTCAATAAATGAAATAGTCGCTTTTATTTATTTGCATTGTTTATTTATTGTTCTTTGTTTATTCATTGCATGCAGTTTTGTTTTGTTGTTATGAAGATGTTTATTTTAATTTATATGTGGACCTATTGGATTGTTTTTGTTTATAATTTGCAAAATGTCAAACTACAAAAGCAGTTGTACCAAACTTTAGAAGTTTAAATTTGAAATGATCTGAATCGTTTTATTTTAAGCACTTGATCGGATTAGGATCATGTGAATAATAAAACACGGCTTATGTAACAAACATATATTCAATTTATATAATTTGATATTTTCTTATTTTGTTTTCTTGTAAAGATTGAATTTGGTATACCCGCTCACCCACTCTTAATTGTTCATAGCTAGCTTATCACTATGATATAAGATACTGTTGGTTACCCGGTGTGCTTCGCTACACCCATTGAGAGCAGTGTTTATGTCATAAAATGTTCTCAAATTTTTTCGAGTGACTTTCGCTGCACCGAAGCACGAATTGTATTTGCGAATGTTGTTCAAGAACTGCTTGGAATTGAATACATATTTACATATTGTACGTATAAATATAATTCTGAATCAATTTTCTCGACATTAAAAAATAGTAGTCACACTCTGGTGGAGAATTAAATGCCGACAACTCTACTTGGATTTGAAAACTGTCCAAACAACAATATCCAACTTTTTCGACCTAGTTGAACTTAAACAGTTTTTAATTCATAATAATTAATTTTTATGTTCTGTGCATTACATGCGGTAAATAAATACTTTTATTTCCTTTTTTAACAATCTCAAAAAGACAACAAATTTATACGGATATCGGGATATATAAACTTTTCGGTTAGATGTAGGAACTGGCCCAACAATCATTAGTTCATATCATAAAAATAACCTGTTCGTTTAAGTGCCAAGAACTCAAAAACTTACCATCCGATTGAGTTGAAACTTACACAATATATTTGTTATGAAGCGAGAAGTGCATGTAAATTAAAAGTTAGCTGTTAGCTGTCACCGTGCATTGCTGTAGTAATAATTTTGAGATTTTGGCTTTCAGCGCCACCTATCAAAAAACTCTAAAACTTTTGATTTACAAACATTTCTCACTTCATAACAAACAATATTCTGTAAGTTTCAGCTCAATCGGATGGTTTTGAAATTTTGGTGTTTCAGCGCCATCTATCGGAAAACTTGAAAAAAACTTTTTATGTACGAACATTTATCACTTCATTACAAGTAAAGGGTGATTTTTTAAGAGGTTGAGAACTTTTTTTAAAAAAAAACACAAAAAATTCGAAAAAATGAATGAAATATTTATTTGAATCGATAGTTTGAACCTTGCAATTTAATGTTTAAAGATAATTTCATGCAAATGTTGACCGCGGCTGCGTCTCAGGTAGCCCATCCGCTGAGTCCAATTTTGGCATACTCTTTCACACATATCGGCCGGTATCTCACGAATGAATGCATGGATGTTGGCTTCCAGTGCGTCAATCGAAGCGGGCTTGTCCCTATAGACATTAGCCTTGACATACCCCCACAAAAAATAATCTAATGGTGTCAAATCGCACGATCTAGGCGGCCAATTGACCGGCCCGAAACGTGAAATTAACTGTTCACCAAACTCGCCTCGCAATTGCGCCATTGTTTCGCGTGCTGTGTGGCATGTGGCACCGTCTTGTTGAAACCACATATCATGCAAGTCAAGAACTTCCATTTCGGGCAAAAAAAAGTGCTGTAACAAAGGCCTAACTGCTGGGAACGGCGCCGAATCGACATTTCGCGGTCTTCTGTCACACTAGCTGATACGGCCGCAATATTTTCTTCACTACGCACAGTACGTAAACGTGTTGGTGGTATAATGTCCAACAAAGTAAATTTGGTGCGAAATTTGGTCACAATCTTCCGAATAGACTGCTCAGAAGGTCGAGAATGCCGATCATAAAATGGAAGCAGCGCGCGATGAACATTTCGAACCGAGCACGAATTTTGATAGTAAAATTCAATAATTTGCAGGCGTTGTTCATTTGTAAGACGATCCATGGTTAAATTGCAAACCAAACTGAAGCTGTTTGACAGTGACACAAGGTACTAAACACACGTCAGCTGTCAAAACCAGTGTTGCCAAAACCAAACCAGCTAAAAAATCACCCTTTATATTGTGTAAGTTTCAGCTTAATCGTATGGGGAGTTTAAAAATGTTTAAGTTCCAGCGCCATCTACCGGAAAACTTGAAATTTTTTGATGTACGAACACTTCAAACATAATAAAAAAGTATATATGTATGTATGTCCTATATAGTGTAAGTTTTAGCTTAATCGGATGGTAAGTTTATGGGTTTTGAGGTATCAAACGAACAGCTCATTTTTATACATAAAGATTGTATCAATGTGTAAGCATACCAAAAATTAAAATAATAAATAAAAATTAACATAGAAGGATGACATAAGAATCCTGTCTCTCTAGTCGGCCTACTGAAATTACGAAAAAAAAATCGAAATGTAGTAAACGGCCGGGCCGAGCCTAAAGGAAACATACGAAAAATGTCTCCTAATGTCGGTTGGTTTTAATATTTTTGTACAAAAAAAAGTTAAAATAAATCAAATAATGTAAATGGTTTTTCAATAAGAGCGCTACAAAAGTTTTTTTAAATAAAACAAAAACGGTTTTGGATATCAATGAAATTCTTTATTCCTGTGAAAGTACGTTCTCCAAACTTGGTTTCCAATAAATTGATTGTGACATTCGCTGTGTAGCTTGTGGCACCGTCCTGTTGGAACCACATGTCCTCCAAGTCCATATCATCCGATTGGGGCCAAAAATATTCGGTTATAATTGAACGGTAGCGATTCCCATTCATAGTAACGTACCGGTCTTGATCATCACGGAAGAAGTACGGCCCAATGACGCCGCCGGTCCATAAACCACACCAAACCGTAATTTTTTCGGGATGCAATGATGACTCATGGAGTACGTGTGGATTGCTGCCTGACCAATACCGCATATTTTGTTTATTGACGAAGCCATTCAGCCAGAAATGAGCCTCATCGCTGAAGATGATTTTTCGATGAAGATCCGAATCATTTTCAAGTTGTTGCTCAGCCCAATTCACGAACATACGACGCTTCTGGTGGTCAAGCGGCTTCAGTTCTTGCGTCAATTTAATCTTGTAAGGATGTAGGCCAAGATCTTTTCGCAAAATTCGCCACAACGACGTCACAGAGATGCCCAACGCTTGAGAACGACGTGTGAGAGACACATTTGGGCTTTCTTCAACTGAAGCCTCAGCGGCAGCAATATTCTCGACACTACGGGCACTTCTTTGTCTCACTGGCACTGAACGGGTACTGTGCCTGTGGATTCAAATTTTTCCACTAGACGCTCAATTGTTGATCTGCTAGGACGATTATGACGACCATAAATTGGACGTAGCGCTCCTAACGTTGAGGCCACTGACTCCGAATTTCGGTAGTAAATTTTAATAATTTCGAGTCGTTGTTGGCTCGTATATCTTTCCATCATGAAATGGCAAACCGTACTGAAGAGAAATGTCAAAAGAGCGGCAAGAAATATGGCGTCGTTTGCTGTCCCTGTCGCTCTACTTTTGTAGCATCCCTGTTGAAAAACCCTGTACTTTACCCTCAATACTTTACTGATTGCCAGTTAACAGGTTTTGCTGACTTTGCCTTTTTTTTGCCTTTTCTTACTCATATTGCCTTGTTTGCCTTTTTTAACCCACACTGTCTTTTCTTGCATTTTTAATGCCATTTGCCAAAGTAACTGTGAACTTCCTTCTTAACTATACAATTTATCTTTTTTTAGACGAAAGAAATTTCAGTGTTCACACGTATGATAGCTGGTTTTTCTCTCATATGAACATGCACATATAACTGCACGCGTTGTTTATACTAACGCGCATAAACAATAAATCCCTATACACCAATACAACCTTAAATACATTTGTACTCAACATATGTATGTACAATTGTAGAGTACATGCGCTTCTTCTTGTGCCGTACGTGCAATCTCAGGCATTCGCCACAGTTTTATTTACCATCATTTCATCTGACAAAAACCGTTAGACATCTGGGAAGTAACTGTGCATCTTTTTATCTAGATTCATATTCTTTGATATACTTAGTGCGAGTCGGCTGAATATTGCGAAGTACGAAGTACTACGAAGAAGTTTGTGGTGAAATTGGTAAAAGATTTTTAGTCGACCCGAAAGAGCACATATTTAAGAGTTTACAAATAATAGGTGACTCCTAGTAGTTGTATGTATTTTAATTTGAGCATATCATCTTAGTGCAATGCGTAATATTTAGGAATGCCTATTGAAGAGGTGTTAAGGACTTTGAACGGGATCGAGGAGAAATTATGAAAAGCTAAAGGGCCAGTAGCTGAAGATGTGATGAAATTGTACGCAGTTTTTTCAGCAAATGACGCTGCAAACTCCAAATTGGACTCGAATATTAAAGTCAACGACGTGGCATCTATTATTTTGGTTCCACTAAACTTTGTGTTTGTCCATGTTGAAAGTTCCTTTATTTCATTCAAGGCTTTCCTGAGAGATAATTGCAGGCTATCGTTACCAGAAACTTCAAAATGTTTTGGGTTTTCCAGCGCTATTACAATGTATTGCACAAAAACCTTTATAATTCAATGCCTTTTTTGCCTTTTTCTGCGGTATAATTTTGCCTTATCTGGCTTTTTTTGGTCAACAAAATCTGAACCCTGCTGATTACACTTACAGTTCACTTGCAGTTCACTTTTTCTTTTCATAGTAAAAATCACACAAATTACCACTCGTAAGAACTTGAATCAATGTGCCAATTATTGGGTAGAAACCATTTGATGTATTACACCAACCATTTGCGCCTTCACCTTTGCACACAGATAGAAGAAACGTTAGGCTATTGGAAACATTTTTTTGCGTGCGTGATCTAGAAATGCATTTACTATTACCCTTCAATATATGACGCGGCGGCCGGCTACTAGAGAGGACCGACATTCACCCCATCTACTTTGGAAACTTTATCTCTTTAACATTCTTACTATGTACCAATAAACAATCACTCAATATCCTGCACATGGCAATGGCATTTCACATTGTACAACTAAAACACCAATTCAAACAGGAGTTCAATTCTGGGGTCCTACTTTCTATTTCGTTCCAAAAGTCAATCATATTCGAAATTGTTCTTCGTTTCTCTTTTGAATTGGTACTCTGTAACACTTTCAGAAGGTAAAAAATACTACTAGATGCTTTTTCCACTTAAGGATTTTTTTTGACGAGTCTCGATATATTTTTTATATTTGTATGTACTTATGTTTTGATATGCATACAAGATGTATTTCCTTCTCCTTTGAGATTCACTGGAGTTCCTCTAATTTTAAAAGTAGCTGTTACTCTAAAGTTTTTAGCACAAGGAGGTCATCAGCACCAAACAGGACATAATTATTACACAATTATGCCACAGCAAACAGCATCAAGTTCTATTGCAGAAGTATGTAGACGTAGAGCAATAGATACAATATTGTATCCAAAATATATCAATTTCAAAATGATTGAAATAAAACGGAAAATCTCGAATTGTTCGGAATTGTAAATCCGAAAGTAGTAGATTTCATCCCGCTCTCGAAATAGAGAGAACAAAATATTCGTTCTCGAAAAATTTCACAGAGTAGGGCCCCTGTTCTGGAAGAACTATTGCCGAGATTAGAGCCAGAAACAGTTAAAGATCCATCAATAGTGTGCTCCTTTAAAAATACCAGGCAAAGCTTTAAGAAAAGTGCCGTAAAATAACACTTAAGGTCTGTTCTAATAAGCGCATACGACGCTCTTTTAGTTACCCAATAAAATTGTTTGTATCCCAGACAGACGACTTATTTTGAACTTCAAGAATTTCAGTAAAAAAATTTAATATTAGGCGTGTTTTTTTTCAAACCTATATAGGCTAAACATGTTTCCGCAACATGTTTTTAATGTAAAATACAACAAAACCTTAGCCTGGATAATTATCCAGTCTTATTTTTGTATGGAAAGCTTTTTCGAAATCTATATAGATTTAAAAAAAAAACGCGCCTATTCTTATCAGTCAAATAAATTCACTACCCCCGCTTCGGTTCACAAGTCCATAATAAGATATTTTTATCCAATAATAGAAACAACCAAAGAATACAAAAAAAATGCCTCAGGACATCATTCTCGTCATCATAAATGGACGAAATTATCTTTTATCATAACAAGTAATGTTCAGATATCACACGACATTTAAAAAAAAATGACAAATAGGTACAAAAAAAAAAACAAAGTTCAACTAATACTTAAAAATAAAACAAATAATCAAATTATTAATTTAAAGCACACTGCGCTCCTCCCAACCAATCATCCATTGCAGCGTAGTAAAGCCATTCAAATTCAAATACAAAACCGCCGAAAAACTTTCCTCCATCCATTTAAACTCTACGCAGTTCCGTTTTCGGAATACGAAAGTTCTATTATCATCATCCTCATCAAAACCTGACTCAATATGTCCTCTGTGGATCAAACAAAAAAAGGACATCACCATTCACTACCGGGAAACACCAACAGACATTTGCAACTGGGAAAGCATATACATAGTCGCATGTATAGGTATGTATGTTTGTATCGACTTCATAGGATTCGTTGGATAATCCTCAAAATGAGATTCGTCAGGATATGGTGATTTTCGTCTCTAACATTGATGTGTTGTGTATATTTTCCGGTCCTCCAGTAGAAAATTAATTAAAAAGAAAAAAACAATTCTCCTGGAGGCAAGGATTTCTCATTTCCTTTCAAACTGTACAAATCAAAACAAAACTTACCTCAGAAAGCAATTTTTGCAATTTTCCTTATTTGGTTTTGTTTGTCTTCTGTTGCATACACAAATTTGCTCCAATCCAAGGCTTAGTTCAAAACCCACTCTGATTGAAGTCACTGATTTTTTTCACTCCCGATCGGTTCGACCGAAACTATCACGACCACGGAGCTGTCTAACCGGCCAGCGTTTTTAAACGCACTACTAGCTGGTGTACAAAATATTTAGTTGTCGTAAGTTGTTGCTTGGCCGTAGCATATAACCTTATTGAGCCGACCCAATCGTCAGATCCATTTGAATACCGAACAGAGACTCCGGCACAGGCTACATGCCAACCAAACCCAACACACACACTTTAGGGGCTCTCAGCGGTCGGTGTAATGCCGACCCAACTTCTGATGAAATCCAACTATTACCATGCACCTCGCATTCATCGTGCCATCTCCGTCCTACTGTCCCACCTACCAACATACACACAGAGAACACCGACGAAAGGTAACCCGCAATAACTGTGTACTTGCACACTGTACAGTAATAAACAGTAAAGAAAAAAAATAGAAGCACCCAACAGAACCAAAACTGAAAACTACCCTCGACGTAGTTACACACCGTGCTTTCCACCGGCACCCAGCCACTGCCGATGGTTCTTCCCTTAATAATCGAAGTGGTGGGAAAGCGACTGTGGTGGCATTGTCCACCTATCCCAACACCACCATGATGATGATGACGATGGTGATGATGTTGTTAAACAAGAGTGCTTCCGCTACCTTTCATGGGCCAACAATTTACATGGAATACGGTCCAAATCTGTCCTCATCCCATCGGACAGTTGTACACCTTCCTCCTGGTACTACGCTGCAAGCCAGTCTCTGTCTCTGGATGGCATAATGAACACACAATGGATGCAACAGTAGTCGCACTGCCATTTGCAACAGCACCGGTTATTTAACGTGTATAGGGATTCAATTTATAAGCAGGCTACCACACCTGTGTGTGTATGTCACCATGTGGGGGTGGGGTAGTTTGCTTGCACATCGTCGCCGTTGCGTTTGCAATAACAGACAGAATGGTGTTGTTACGTTTTCATTGCGTTTTAAGTTTGGCCAAATGTGTTGCCTAATTCCGGCGCGGCGGTTAGGTGTATTAGATCCGTTGTTCTAAGAAATGTTGACTACGAAACCATATGAACGCAATTAACGAGTGTTTGATGGAAGCGTGATGCACTTGAATTAGAGTGCAGGTGTTCTATAGTTGATAGCTTTCCAAAATGTTATCTGACTTCAACATGAACAGATTTCAGACTGTTAAACTACGAGGAAGGGGTAAAACTTTGTAAATCCTCATATACTGACGCTGCTAAAGATAGAAGTATTGTGAGAGATCATAAGCCAAGAACTTCTATACAAACTCGTGAACCAAAGAATCTTCGTATTCAGAAGAAATAACGTAAACGGTCGAAGGTTATATGTGCAATGCACTGAAAAATGCCCAAACTATGTCCTAAACATCGAAACAGGCCTGGCCATAGCCTTCTTCTACTTACAGTCCGGGGTGGACCAAGGATGAAGAATTTTTTTCTTGAAGCGACCAAGGATATCTTCATTCGCTTTCGATAAAGTCCATGCTTCAGTTTCATACATCAAGACTGGGATGATAAGGGTCTTATATAGAGTCTCCTTAGTCGACCGGGAAAGCATTTTACTACTCAATTGCCTTCTTAACCCAAAGAAACAGCAATTGACAAGAGTAATCCTTCGTTTGATTTCCGACGAGATGTCATTTTTTGATGTTATGGCAGAGCCGAGGTAGACGTTGTTGTAGTTGTAGCTGTCTATTGTGACTTTCTGTCCAATTCGTCGATTTTGAGTGTTAGGCCAGTCAAATTCTACATTTCTACGTCCTCTGTAGCTTGGTTTGTTTGAATCCCCTCGTTTTTCAATCCTAAGCGAAGGAAGTCGATCATGCGCAGCTTGTTGTTATCGTTTGATAGCAGTTTCTCCTGGGGTACCTTAAATGAGGTGGCAACCATTTTCCTTCAGCCTGATGCCACTCGCGAAGAAAAAGCTGCTGCTGGAAATAAACTTCTTGTGACTCTGTATGGCGGAGGAGTCACTAGCACTCTTTACACTCGCCGTTACGAAATCTTCGTGTGATCAGCTGCCAACGCCAAGGTTCACTTGGGTCACCTGCCCCCAACGAAAGAGGTTGCAGCTCAACATGCATAACGAACATACCACCAGGTTCAGGAGTGGAACCAACCAAATAAGGCTGGAACAGTAACCAGAAGGGACTGCTACCCGACTGAATAGACTTAGAAATATTTTATGTTTTTTTTTATCACATAATGCCCACAATTTCATGTTAGGTTAGACTCATATTTTAAAACTTGTAGTATTGCAATTTTTGTCTTTTTTACGATTACAAGAGAACTATAAGGGTAACTGACCCCATATATCATATCTCAAAAACTATTAAACATACGTAGCTAAATTTAACCATCTCAAAACGATGGTGTCAACTATTGTCAAAAAAACCCATAGTTTTTTAATTAAACTGCAAAAACTGAACAAAGTCCGAAAATACTGCAGTTTTTCGTAGTCGTAGCAGGTTTTCACCTGTTGCGCAGGTAGCACAACTTTTTTTTGCTTGCAAAATGTAGTTTTATACCTCCCTAAGGGGTCCAAATAACATACCAAAAATGCAGCTTTACATCACGTTTTGCGATTTTTTGCATTTTTTTTTTTGTAAGATTTGACTGGCCTATGTCCTTTTTCGTTGACAGCATATAATTTGTTTTGCCCTCGACTAGAGCTAAATATATACTATACTCGCAAACGCACCGGTGACAGCTCCCTCTTTATTTTTACTAATGATGTCAATATCGTCGGCGTATGCAAGTAGTTGAACGGACTTTTAAAATATCGTTCCTTTTATGATGTCAAAATTAGACATGGCTCTATACAGTTCATCCCTCATAGGCGGCCTTGAAATCGATGAACAGATGTTGGGTATCAATTTGGACTTCTTGGGTTTTCTCCCAGGATCTGCCTAAGTGTGAAAATTTGGTCTATGGTGAATTTTCCTGACCTGAAACCGCACTGATAGGGGCCAATCAGGTTGTTGACGAAAGGCTTCAGACGTTCACAGAATATGGCAGATTGGAGCAGTTGAGGAGGTCTCCTTTCTTGTGGGCCGGGCAAACGATGCTGAGATTCCATTCATCTGGCATACTTTCATCTGAACAAATTTTAGAGTTGGTGTATGCTCACTAACAAGTCATTTCCAGCTGCTTTAAATAGCTCTGCGGTAGACCGTCAGCAGTCTTGTTGGACTTTGGCTTGGATATATCTGCACTTCATTTTGATCAGGTGGATGGGAGTTGTGGCTATGATCATCTAAATTGAATGGTTCATACTGCCTGACAGCGGGGTATTGGTATTCTCGCAATTAAAATCACACAGGAGACAATTTCTTGTAGATTTGTCTGGATTTGTAGTATTTCCTTCTCTAGCTGGAAGAAACTTGTTTCGTAACTGCTTAATTTTTCTTATCCTCTTCCAATGCGCGTTTTCGGTTAGAAGAGCATATGCTAAACGTTTGAGCAGGAGCAGAAAGATCTTCTATGGACTCTGACACATGCCGATCAAATCGAAAATGACACTTCCCAGACTTGATAAGTTGTAGTCAGCATATCATTCACCGCCGCGCCGTGCCGCGCCCCAGTGTCGGCTTTATTTTTATAGCGTACTTACATTTCTTTCATCATCTTCTTCTGCCTTCTTCCAAAATCATACTGTCACAGATAACTATCTTCTACTACAGCATCGTCGTTAGTTTGTTTCCCAACTGCTTTCATTTAATTAACAGCAAAGCAATACCGAAAAGTGTTCTTTACTTCTTTTCCACTGAAATTCCATGATTTAAAATCACTTAACTCTGTCACCGCATATCTAACAATACCTGTCCGCATTCGGTAAACCAAAATCAGGCACACAACTTACAACGTAAGCCGCAGCAGTATTTTCACTACCAGTTCATGCTGTGAGCTGGTGTCTTTGTACTACCAACGACAGACATGTGCTCTCACCTAATAGCAGTTCAAGAACATTTCAATAAATTCCATAAGACTCAAATTTATTAAGAGCGAAATCCTCCTTCACCCAATCAGTGACGCAAATATTCCACAAGCAACGCACTCCAAAATTGTTCGAAAATATCCCACTTCGAGAATACCCCTTTGAAAGTCATCAAATATTGTTAAGTGGGAGAGGTTCCTATCTGCAATTTACCACACATCGATTGAGATGAGTACCCAGTAGGTATGGGCTGCTGCTGCTGGAACAGGACAAACTTTCCCGCTGTTTGCTAAGGACGAACTCGGAATTTCATTATCACGTACACTGAAACTGGGTTGGAAAGGAATGAATTCGGGTGGAGAAGTAAAAGTTTTACAAAAAGACATGATAGGAGAAATCAGCTTAAACAACTTTATCACAAAGTGTCAGTTGAGAATTTCAACTGATATTCTCAGTGCAGAATGAGCTTTACCTACAGATGACTGACATAACAATATTTTGGAATTTGTTCAACGGATGCTGTTCTCTTTGGGATACCAGAGTGTAATGACAATAATCTCACACAAATCTTCAATCAGTTGTGCTTTTGCATCGGCTGCAGACCAGTGTGACCATAGTGGAATATAATATTCCACTAGCAGGCCTCTAGAGAATATATGTTTTCAGAAAATATTCGCATACATGTACATAAAAGTGGAATATTTTTTTCGTCAAAAAGAATTTGTACATAAAAAAATATACTCCTTATATAAGAATTAAATTCACTAAGCTTTGAGCTCTGGCAACACCATTTTATGTTTATTTGCTTCTGAAGTAATAGAAGTACAGTCACAGGCTTTTTTTCTACGCAGATATTTGTTTTGTATTACACAGTGCAACCACTAATTTCGGGCCTAAGATTTGAGCATTGATCCTGAAAGTACTTACCAAAACTAGAAACTTTGCATCATTCGTTTTGTCAGATTGGCTGCCTAAAGCTACGAGTACACGACATGCAAAACCACATTTAAATGTAAGTGTGACGTAGTTTTGACGTCAGAGTCAGTGATAAATCCTACATGTCGTGTACTCACTATATTTGTGTATTCATGTGAACAAATTCTCACATGAGCAAATGTGAAATTCCATGTGTCGTGTACTCGCTATAATTGGCCACATGTACGAATTTGGACTGAGACGACATTTAAATGTGAGTGCCCCAGGCATGTGATGACACGAAATCGTACCATGATATTTTTTTTCGAATGCCGCATTTTTCTTTGACGTTAAAATCTAATTTTTTAAATTTTGCGATGAGTTTTTGTTTTTATTTTCTATGCTTAGTTTATTCTTCTATATGAATCTCACAGGCTATGTTTATGTGTCCTATTATGGTTTAATGTTAGCGTCGGTTTTGAAATAGTGCAGTTCTCTGATGCATGAGAGATGTTAAGAGCTACATTAAAGGTGATACAAATTGGAGGGCTATTTTTACTTCGCAGGTGTTGGTGGGTAGCTGCGGTATGACCAAGTCTTAAGCAAACGTTTCAACAATTAGAATGTCGTTAGATTCTTCTTGACCCGGAGGCTATATAAAGTCATAAAAATCCCAAATGGTGCACCGAAATAATAACGTACATATTTATATTTGTATGTGTTACCGGCCAAATCCGATTTCAGGCCAAACTAGTTTATCCTAAGCATATCAGGACAAACTAGTTTAGTCTAGACCAAACTTGTTTATCCTAAGCGTGTTAGGCCAAGCTAGTTTTGAATTCTGATTCAAGTAATCTATTGGGTAAAATTTAAAGGCAATCAATTATATGAGCAATATTTATTCAAATAAATCCTACCTAATTATAAAAAATAGTACCTATTGAGGGGAATTTTGATTTTTTTTTTTCCATAAAGGTGAGCTAGTGTAATGAACTTACTGCAGCTATCAGTTCATTTATTACTTCGCATATCAACAACTCGCATTTTGTTTCTTCACAGTTTTTATTTGGCAAACTTTCATTTAGGTTTGCAATTATTTCGCCATAAAATATTCTGCATTCACTATTTCGCTTATTTTATATAGTGAATGCAGAATATTCTATCACGAAATAGTTACAAACAAATAAACTGATAGCTGCCGTAAATTCATTGTACATACTAGTTCGAAAATTTCCCTCAATAATATTTTTTATAATTAAGTAGACTTTATTTGAATAAATATTGCTCATCTTATTGATTTGCCTTTTAATTTTATCCAATAGATTAATTCAAAACTAGTTTGGCCAAACTAGGTTTGCCTGAAATCGGGTTTGGTCGGTAACATATATAAATGCGACCAAGACTATACTCTGAACATCATCGTTTCATTTCATCTTGTTTCGTACTGTCCTTGTTTCTAATAAACCATGATGCACAGTTTGATTATTATTATCCAGGCGGTCCGCATTACCCGACTGGTCCATATTGCCCGTACTTACTCTATATGAGATTGACCGATATGAGGTCATTTCTGACAGGGGCTTGCCTCGAAAGATCATTGCCTGCGTACACAAACTATCTAATAGGAAATCACCAGGCTATGGTCATATAACTGCCCAAATTATAAAAGAATTGCCATTCACTAATATAATATGTATAATTAATTCCTGTTTAAGATTAAAATATGTCACATTACTGAAAGATAGCAGAAGTAATTGTTATATAACAATATAACAAATATATATAACAAAATATGTCACATTACTGAAAGATAGCAGAAGTAATTGTTATATAACAATTACTTCTGCTATCTTTCAGTAATGTGACATATTTTAATCTTAAACAGGAATTAATTATACATATTATATTAGTGAATGGCAATTCTTTTATAATTTGGGCAGTTATATGACCATAGCCTGGTGATTTCCTATTAGATAGTTTGTGTACGCAGGCAATGATCTTTCGAGTAAAGTAAAGCTTGCATAACATTATCGTCTAATTTGTCAGGAGGTTCCAGGTTTGCGTTAGCCACTACAGGTGGAAGAAGTTTGAAAACATTAGTCAGGTGTTCTGCAAAGAGTCGAACATTCCCTTTTGGGTCTCCAAACCATTTCCCATCAGATGTATTATAATATTAGTGCTTTATAATAATTTCTGCTGGATATTTTACAGATGCTTGCCTCTTCTGTCGATACGTCGCGTCACGTTGGTGTACCAGTACCTTCTATTTTCGGCTGCCTTTTGTATGTCGGCTATGAATTGTTCCACCTCAATGTCAATATGTAAATGCGAATTAAAATGTTTTTTGCATACACATGCAAAAATGTGAAGTCTACATCCCATGTACTCGCTTTAATAAAATGCGTATGAAAATACTCACTGCATGCACATGAAAAAATGTGATGTCCACCTGCCGTGTACTCGCTTTATTTTTGCGGGCTACATTAAATGCCGAAAAATTTAATAAACAAAATTCAAAATATTTCACATGACTTTTGGGACAGAATCAACATGAAAATATGTGAAATTGACATGCCGTGTACTCACTATATTTTTGCTTCGTCACATGCACTACATATACAATAAATGCGAGCATTGATTCATAATTTTTTCTGACGTCACGCATACATTTAAATGTGGTTTTTGCATGTCGTGTACTCGTAGCTTAACGTATTTTATAGCCTCATGAATATTTTGACTCAAATCTTATTTTGAGCACTTTTTGGTTTTTTTCACATGGCTATATCTTGGGTAACCGTAGGTGTTTTTTTTTATACGTCTTCAGCAAAGTTATAGGTATTGATTATGAGAAAAAAGCGCAAAACAAACTGATCCAAAAGGACTGCATCCATACCCATTTTTTCACATTTTTCGACCATTTTTGGCCCATAACTCGTACGTATTTGCACTAACACCATCTATTGAAAAAAAAAATCAGTCCAAGCCTTTTTTTACATATAGTTGACAAACAAACAAAAAACGTACTTTCTATGTCAAATGAATTTTTACAATATATTTGTGGGCAATGTGGCGTATACGTAATTTTTCTTCTGTGAATTTTCCCTTTTTGTTACTCAAATTTAATACAATTGTTTCCTCTTTTATTGAAAACAATGTCAAAAATCGCATCGAAAAATAAATCGTTGCGAGAAAGAATGGTCCGGACCATTCATTGAATGGTTTCTCGCAGTGAAGGTGCGAGAATTTTGACATTTTACGCTACAATTATTTTTCTCGCAACGATTTTTGTTCTGGGAATAAGGGGCTTAACAAAGTTTTTAAAGTTTAGTATAGACTCTAGATGCCCTCAAGTGGCCAACGTTCTTTGAAGAGTGGTCTGACCATTTTTTTCATCTTCCAAAATGGTTGATTACCGAAAAAATAATTTTTTTGTGAACAATAATGACGCAAGCATACGTTGAGGTGCTCCGATACTATTACATATTTCATTTGGCACATCTGAATTCGGATTGATTATTGTGATACATTTCCAAGATTCCTTGCTTAGACGACCTTTAATATTACTCTGGGGTGGCACTAACCCATTTCCGTATTGAACTTCGACCCTAAGCATTCGCATCAGGCTGCAAAAATGCATCTTTCCCAAAAAGTATCTACTGCAACCATAGCATAACGAACATTTATGTACGTATAAATAGGGAAAAACAACCAAAGACAGTAATTTCTGTGTATTTTGCTAAACTTTAAACAACTGGAAAACCATCAATTTTATTTTTTAGCAGTATACATTGTAGGTGTAATATTATAAGGTTTCTCATAACATCAGTTACAGAAAAAATTAAACTTAATAGATGAAGAAAAATCCTTACTTCTTGAAGAACTTTAAAACGACATTTATACGTTCTTTCGTAAACAGATATGTAGCCTTGCGATTTTTGTACTTATAATCGGCTTTTTCTTAATCCAAATTCCGCTTAGCGACGTCATGCTGTGTGTACACTCACATTCAAGTTTTCTTATGCCGAAATTTCAGCGTGAATGTCAACAGCGGTCCTGAGACGAACCTTTTCAGAAAGGCGCTACATCATCCAATCAACACGCGGTGTCGTTTTTCGGGGTCTGGGAGCGCGAGGTTTATTAAAACTGCTACCATAGCGTTGACCTGTTCCAAAGCTCGATGACAACCATTAATTGATATATTTAAATGTTTCGATATTGCGAGAGTATCATATCTTCACTTCTTAAACGAAAAATTTCTCGCCGCTGTTCAGTCGTTATGTGTTTGCCCCGTCCCATTCCTATAACATCACAAATCGAGTTATTATGACCAGACAATAGCTAAGCAATATTTTGGTTAACATTACACACTGAAAATTAAACATTTTCACACAGAAGTTGAGTTCAAACTAAGAACCGTATAATTTCCCTATTTAAGTGTTTGTACCAATTTAACACTTGGCACGGTATTTTATATCTGTACCGTGAAACGTAGACAAAAAAGATGTTTTGCATGTTACAGATAGTTCTAAAAAATCTGTTTTGAGGATAAACTTCGCATTTTAACCAAGCTTTTTCCTTAAGTTCCGGTATATGGTGATGTGAACAGCATTTTCCTATTTATATGCTCGCCACTGTACCTGTACTCGTATATCAAACTATCGATCGTCACAGAGTATCGACCGAAATGCTACCATTCCGTTTATTTGTATATTAAAATTCTATTGTAAATTACAAAGTCTCTACTCATATGGCTTCTTTCAGTTATTTCCATTTCCACCACGTAACAAATAAAAGAAAAATCCTAAGCGCACAGGTGCCGTTTTCTACTTACTCTCAGTTCATTGTACAACAGCAAGGTCACTTTTGCCAGCCCACTACTGTGTATCTGTTTACATTAATTATTGAAATCGATGGGAGGTTTTCCGTTTCTCTAATTTTATTTTATTTTATTTTCATTTATTTTACATTAATTGCTTTGCTGCCACTGAGAGTTTAACGCACCACAACACCCCTATGCTGACAAAAGCACCGGAAAAGTATATTTCTAATAAGAGAGCAACACTACCTGATCGTATCTACGTAATGTATGTACGTAGAACGTGCATGTTTATAATGTTAATAGTGAATGTATTAGTTTTCTTGTAATCAAGTCAACTGCACCGATTAAAAGTCTGCTATTCAGTCAGCTGGCAATATGCCTGTACGTGTACAGGTGTGCTTGTGCGATGCATTGGAAATCTAAATCAACAAAAGGATTGTAAAGGAAAATAGCCTACACCTGCTCATGCAAGCACACATCCATGCAAATCTTTCGGATGCATTGCTACACAACATAAGAACAATGGAACAATGTCTTCACATAGACTACCGCAGGGGCGAGTAACATGTTTGCTTTGTAGGACATATGCGGAAGGCAAATGAATGTGTTACTGTCAATGTTATTCGAAGGAGATATTGCCGAGAGGAAATATTGCCAACAATGGAACAATGTTCTATGGGATATGTTGAAGGAAAGCAGATAGAAAAGAGATTTAATGTACTCTTCCTAAATTCCGCATGTTCTTGACTGCATTAAAGGACCTCCTTAATTTCACTAGCTATAGAGTTTTCTTAGATATTCATCTCAACTGGAACTCACATCTTAAGTTCACATTCTAGTGCAAGTTGTCGCTTGTATGGTAGGATCCGAGGTCTTAATCCAAAAATTACATACCAGCTGTATACCAATGCGGCCTTATTATGGTGGCCAAAAATACTTGTAAAGCTTCAATGGCTTGCGTGCCTTGGAATCATTCATTCTACGCGCATCAGTAGCTTTGGAAGCTTTAATTAATCGGTGGCTTTTGTTACATTCCCCAAAGTGTTTTAGGATAAAAAAAGGCCATCGAGCTCTGCACGTAAATAAATCTTTATAAAGCCATCAAATGAGCTATTATAAATATCTTCTCAGACACCCAAGCCATGTTGCTGCAATGCCGTCCAATTCCTCGCCATTCCCAAAAAATCTAAAAATTGGTGTGTGCCTGTGCCTGGCATAGAGGCATTGAAGACAATGAGATTGCGGATCAGGCCTTAGACTAGGCTCAACCATCCTATTCTCAAGACCTAAAGCCCGTGGCAGCGTGATAACAACCACAACATTAATAATTAAGTGGGAGCATGAACTTCGACTTTCTCATTGGAGAAATGTCCCGGTGCTCAGATATGTCAAAAGTGTATTTAAGCCATATTATCCATCATATGGAACCTTTTAACTTTAATAAAAACGACATTAGGCAGTTCATAGGCAAATCTCTGAGTTGATAAAGTCATCATTCAATGCTTTCCGAGGTGAACACCGTGGTATAGTCGTTCGACAGTTGTGTGAACTGTTGAACTGTGAACACTGTTTTGTTTTAAGTGCTCCGAGCTTGAACAAACAAAGAATCGTGTAAAAAATCGTTTGTTTTTGCTCAAATCACTAAATTTACGCACCGGTGCAGAGTTGGTTACGATTTGAACAAGGCACAAGATGCAGAAGTGTGTAAAGTGTAAAGATGCAATTTGTGGCGAATCCAAAATAAAATGCGCGGGTATGTGCGGTGGTCGCCGTGGCCGTGGTGGTTAGTGCGTTGGGCTACTACGCAATGCTGCCCGGGTTCAACTCCTGGTCGGATCTAAGACCTAAAAAAAAAGAGTTTTTTCACGGTACCACCTCTTTCGAATGTCTGACAAGCATCAAAGAGTATCATTTGTCACGATTGAGCTTCTCAACTCACCGTTCGGAGTCGGCAACTGTAGGTCCCTTCCATTCGTGCAAAAATATAACATGCACACACAAATGGTTGCAAGAAGCAGGCCCAGGTTCACCTCGATCTGTAGCACCAACTAAGTAAGTAAGTAAGTATGTGCGGTAAAAATGTTCACATCGCGGTAAAATGTAGCGGGTTAGATCACTACAGTAGTGGGATTCTTGACACAAATCCGTTAATAAAATTCATTTGTGAGGCTTGTATTTTATACATTCATAATATAGATCTAGATTATTAAAAGACATGCAAGAAATAGTTAAAAGAAATGGGTATAACTTAAAGGAATATAAAACAGAATTTGAAAAATCCCTGAAGAAAAATGAAGTGGAAATAAAAAACTTGTTAGAAGCAATTGAGACAAGATATGTTGACAGGTTGGAAGCAATGAAAACTGCAAGCTTCGAGCAGACGATATGCAAAAGTCGCATATATATGCGAGTCTGACGTAATTTTTGTGTCATCATATGCGATTAATGCTCGCATATCGTCTGAACACCAATTTAGGACAGCCCGCATATGCTCGCAAAGCATATGCGGACGATATGCGACACCCAGTTCGCAAACCAATTTGCGACTTTTCCGCATATCGCGTGAACACTTTTGAATATCATTTGTGACAATTTGCGAGCATATGCGATCATTTGCAAGCGTCCCAACCATATGCGAACGGACGAAAACCTTACATTGCATATGACCGCATATTTGCGAACAAATCCGAGATCTCAAAAGTTTGAAAATTTATTTTGGGGTGTGTGTAGGTACCTTTTTTTTTTTTTATCTTACATTTTGCTTTGGTTGGGTTGTGTTGTGAGTTGTGACAGTTAAATTGTGAAGATCGTAATAATCGTAATACTTTGTAAAATTACATAGAATCACATGAATCTGTGTTTGTTAACTCGAAAAAATCACGGTACATCGCAAGCTGAGAGCAAAATGAGAGCGTAAAAAATAAAGAGCGATGAAATTGTACGCAACATCTTTTTCTTGTGATGAGCTGGACAACTCTGTCAAATCAGGCCATCTGACAGTTTATGAAATCTCATAAATCTTCATTGTTAGTGAAAAACAAAAACAAATCGAAAGGTTTGACCAAAACTGTGTTTGTTTACTTTTGTGCAAGTTTCCTGTCCTTGAGTTATGCTCGCTTGTGCACAAAAAAGATACCAAACAGACCTATTATATGTAATAATCAATCCGTAGGCTACCTAGCGGTACGTGTCGCCATGTAATTATAGTCGAAATAGTAGGTCTCTTTGTCTTTGGTAACTTTTTTTTGCACAAGGAATTGAGACCTGTCAAATAGTAACATCGTCTCAAAGATAGAAAACTTGAACAAAAGTTACCAATCGCTTTTGAAACAACACTTGGTAAAAAAAATTGAGAGCCATGAAACTGTCATGATTCTATGAAAGTTTACATAGTAGGTTCGCGTACTTTTTGCACTTAATATGGGTTTTCTGTCAAATCTCGAAGAGTGGGGTTAAAATTCTCTCGAAGACAGAAAAATCACGAAAAAATAATCGAACGCGTTAACTGGAATACGGAAATGGTATTGCAAAGACCAAACATTTTCGTCAGTGGACAAGAAGCGCAGCATCAGCAACGGGCCATCTAACGCGGGAATGCTTAATCGCATGTTCCTGTCCGCTGTTTGTATTCGCAGTTTTACCAAACTTAGTAGATGACCAAATTGATCGGACGACATGCGAACGAAACCGTGATATAATTCCGGTTCATCGCCACGAAGTTCTAGCAACAATTTTGCGCAAAAGCCTTCAGTCTCGCGAAGTCGCACCCAATCTTTGGCAAATACACGACGAATCCTTTGCACTTGCACACTCGCTTCTTCGTGGCTTCCATCATCGTCGTCATTTTCCATCATATCTATTGCCAAAATAGCAATAGCAGCCCATTTCCTTTTTGACATTTTTAATATATTCCCACACTTTAAATTGTCACAAATCACCAACACATTACAGAAAATACAAAACGTCAAAAGATTGATAATGCTTGCAAATCTGCATATTATTGAAAATATGTGATCTGCAAATTGTGTCGCATATCGTGTGAACACATCGCATATAGGCCACAACATTTGCGACCCCATTTGCAAACATATCATATGCGAACATCATGTTCGCAAATGCATTTGCGAGTTTTGGGACAAAAGTCGCATATCGTGTGAACACGTCTATATGCGAGTTTGCAAGCAATGCCTACTTTATAGCATTTGCGATAAATTTGCGAGTTTTTTCGTGACGTCAGCACTCGCATATATATGCGACTTTTGCATATCGTCTGCTCGTAGCTTTAGGAAGCCTGCGAAAAAAGTGTAAAGGAAATGAAAAAAATTAGTGAATTCAGTGAGTCTTTTAAGATACAGAGTGAAACATTTTGCGGTAATGTCGACAAAATAGCAAATGACACTCAGGTCGTTATAGAAAGTGCAAGAGAAATGAAACAGGACATAAAGAGCGAAGTTAAAAAAATTATAAGTGAGACAAAAAATAATGTAACAAAGTTGAACCATGCTGAACGGCAAATGGCAAATGCCACACAAGAAAATGAACAACAACTAGAGAACCAAAATGCTAACATTAGCCGCGTTTTATTATCACCCTTGATCCGGAGTGGATCTTTGGTTTGTATGCATTACAATAAAGCCAGAACTACATCGGAACAAAAGTGATAAAAAGTACAACAAACTCAAAACAATGGCTGAGTTCCAAAACATCAAAAAAATGCGCATCGGGAAAACATCACTGCCATTGTTTTGCGATGTTACGATGCTTTCATTTTGCGATGCATCACGATGCTTTAAAATTTTTGACTTTTTGGAACGGTTTGTCCTGTTTAACAATCATTTCATTTGATCCATAAAAATGTCTGAAATTCTGTCAATTTTTTTCTGAACATTTTTCAAGAAAATATCCAAATAACAAATAACTAGGCTTAAAATAAACATGATGTTTTTTTATTTTGGTTTTGGTGTGGCGGAATAAGAAAAAAAAATACTCAAATCACAACGCATCACAATAAACTATGATGCGTAGTTTGCTTTTCTTTGCGCGTTTTGGAACGCGATACATTGCATCACTGCTATATATTGACGTTATGGAACGCTTGACTTTGCAGTACTGCGGAAGAACTGCGTTTTGGAACTCAGCCAATGTATTGTACTCCTCCATCCCATGGCACATCTGTATCAGTTCCTCTCAAATAATTAAAATTCACCGCGGCAAAAGCTAGAGCATGCCTTAGCTTTGACCACGGCGATTTTGCACGAAAGCTTTCCTGTTGGTCTTCCAACCAAATACTTAAACGATCTTATATGAATTCAAGTAAATCCAATTGGATTCATATACATCTCTACAACCATAGATGGCGCTTATTCACGTTTTTCTTTACCAGTTGATATCCGAAGAAATTAAAAAATGATTTTAGACGTATATTCACGAAAGCAATTACCGATATTATTATTCCCGTAAATTTTTTTTACAATTTTAGGTTTCAAACCAAAACATCATACTTGAAACAATTGTTCGAAACTCACAAGCCAACGTACAAGGAACGTAGAACACAGCGAACTGTCACCGGTGCATTTGCTAGTATAGAAATAGAAGCGGCTAAAATGGGTTTAGCCCTTATCGAGGCAAAACAAAGTATACGCTGTCAACGAAAAGGGACACTTAACATCGACGAATTGGACAGAAAGTCAAAATAGACAGCTACAACTTCGAGGTAGTAAAGGACTTTGCCTACCTCGGCTCTGCTATAACATCCAAAAATTACATCTCGTCGGAAATCAAACGAAGGATTACTCTTGCCAACCGCTGTTTCTTTGGGCTAAGAAGGCAATTGAGTAGTGAAGTCTTTTCTTGATAGACTAAGGAGACTCTATCTATATAAGACCCTTTTCATCCCAGTCTTGCTATATGGAGTTGAAGCATGGACTTTATCGAAAGCGAATGAAGATATCCTTGGTCGCTTCGAGAGAAAAATCCTTCATATGTTATTCGGTCCAGTTTGCGTTGGCGGGTTCTGGAGAAGAAAATTCAACGACGAACTGTACGAGCTGTACAGCGACATCAACCTGGTCAAAAAACTGCACATTGGTCAAGAGGTTGTTGGTCCACCCCGGACTGTAGCTAAAATAAGTAGATCAATTTTCGTGAATTTCGGATTCAACTCGAGATTTACACCTACTTCCACTAACACCAAAATATTTTACACGAAATTAAAACGCATGACATCAAAATGCTATCAATCAACACAAATATTATCAGAAAAAAATAGAAAATACAGTAAAACTTGTGAATAGTGGAATGCTTCGGTGCACATTATTTTTTTTACTATTCGCAACATTTCTACTATTCGCAGGTTTTTCCACAATCGGCAACCTAATTTCTTTTATTATATTCTCTTCTAAATGTCAAAATTCTCGAAAAAGGAAACGAAGCCGACAAATGAATTTTAATTAATGAATTTTGGCGCATTCATATTTTGATTCCGCTATTGAAGAGTGAATTTTCATGGGGAAAAAACAAAATTCATTGAAAAATTTTCCAGTATTCAGACTTCGCAGGTTTCCACTATATAAGAGTGAGTTTGTATGAAGAAAATCAAAATTGGCATCCAAAAATGTCCACTATCCAGGTTTCGCAAGATTCTTTTATCCGCAGATTCCACTATTCACAAGTTTTACTGTACATAAATACCGAAAGTGTATTTAAAATTGTATTTATTATTATTATTTTTTTGTTATTTATTTTGTTTTACGAAGAAGATGTCAAATGACACACTAATACCATTGCAGAAAAACAGATCAATCTCGTTTATTTTCCATTTTCAGCACGAAAAATCTGAAATCTGAGAGCAGAATCTGAAAAGCCCAATCGAAAACGACATTACATTGTTTAAATCCGCGTTAACCGTTGGTATGTAATTTAAGTATTATTTTTAATAAATTGTGATAAGTTGTACTGCATTATAAAGCAATAAAACAAAATATGTACCAACACAAAAAATTAAATAAAAATGAATTTACGAAATTTATCCACTTCAGACTATTTTCAATTTTTTTTAAATTTTGGTAGTGGCTTCTGTTGGAATCAACCGTTTGAAATTTAACGGAAATTTAACGTATTTTCGCAGTAACTTGAATATAAAGCAATAGATGGCCATAGTTTACATGATGGCAGATAAATTATTTCACTTTGTTGTCCGTATGAAACACGTAGCACTGGTTATGTTGGAAGGAACCAAATTTTAAATTTTAATTCGTTGTACGAAAGTTACCTTTCACTAGCAGTTCATATACATATAATGTCAATGACAATATAACTGTAAGTCCGCAAAAAAACAATCGATAGTTTTTTACTATCAACGGGCGCATTCAAGATCTTAGTTGACTAGATATGCAGTCAATCTAAGATCCTGAATGCCAAAATTGACTGCATATCTAGTTGAAAGTTCAGATGTCAAAAATGTCATCTAATTTCTATTTTCGCTTGGAATTGTTTGGAGAATTGTTATTGCAGCACAATAAATCTGTTTTTTAAAGAAAAGAAGAACAAAAGCAAACTTAGAAATATGAATGCATGAATTAGAGGATGACATTTTATGCAAGTAACATGTGTAACACATGTGTTCGGAATGTAAATTAGTTATTTCATAGGCCAAGTTGCATTTTTTGCTGTGAACGATTTGCTGAGTTCGTCGATTGTTCTACATAATCCAACAGTATATATAAACTGCATAAAAAATAGAAAAAATAAAAATGCTCCTTCATAATTTACTTGGATTTTAATTTTTGTAACAAGCAAACAACAGCCACACAGTATAACCACACCAACCAGTCAGCTGTTTTTTGGCGGTTAGTTTGTGGGCTAGTCAAGATTTTCTTGACTAAGAATCCAGTCCCCGACCTCAAAAAAAATTGACTAGCTGTTCTGTCAATTTTCTGGCTTTCGACCAATCAGAGGCCGTTGAATTGACTGCATATCTAGTCAACTAAGATCTTGAATGCCCCCAATCAATAGGTGCATTCGATAGTTTTTTACTATCGATACTATCGATAGACCATCGATGTTTAAGCATAACTAGTGTTCGGCCAGTTAAGGTACCCCCACACCAACGCGATTTAATCGCTTCCGCCGCGACGGCGATAAATTCGCGGCGACAGAGACAAAGAAATTCGCGAGCATGCCCACACCAAAGCGACAGTTTTGTCGCAGTGCTTGCGAAAATGTATTCCTCATCAGACGAAGAAGAAGCGCTTTTATTTATTGCCTTAGAAGATGAAGAAAATTCGAGGTTACATTTCTATCATTACGTTTAAGATTATCATTATAACTTGTTAATTTTTTCAATGAAAAATTAAAAAAAAAACCCCAACCACTTTCTTTTAATTATATTCCAATTTTGGGGGCGACTTTCCAATATGCCAACCTCCCGTTTTTATTGATTTTTTTTTTTATAGGCCCCAAATGACCCCTAAAACACGAAAAAAAATAAAATTAATGTGAGGAAATAACAAAAAAGGCAAAAAAAAAATGTTTCATTCTCGAAATTCTAACCTCAAAATACTTAAAATTACCATTTTAATGAATGAAAGTGGTCATTTTATGAGAAAATATGGTGAAATATATATATGCAATTAATAAATAAATATTGTAAACAGTTGGGTGCCTGGTGCGCTGCGCGCTATTAAAAAAAAAAACTATGGACAGGACATCGACTGAAATCATTAAGAAGTGGCCGGGTCCTGTATGGCTGTTTCCTCAACTGGTGTTACTAAACAGTTGGGTGCCTGGCGCGCTGCGCGCGATTAAAAAAAAAAACTATGGACAGGACATCGACTGAAATCATTAAGAAGTGGCCGGGTCCTGTATGGCTGTTTCCTCAACTGGTGTTACTAAACAGTTGGGTGCCTGGCGCGCTGCGCGCGATTAAAAAAAAAACTATGGACAGGACATCGACTGAAATCATTAAGAAGTGGCCGGGTCCTGTATGGCTGTTTCCTCAACTGGTTTACTAAACAGTTGGGTGAGTATGAGAATCTCAACGCCAAAAATAATAATAATAAAAGTGCATAATAGACCCGCTGAACGCATTAAAAACAGAAAGTAATGCATACTAGACCCACTGAACGCAAAAAAACAGCCTGTCAAGTCATTTTTATGTCAAATATATTGACATTTGTATGGTTTTTGTGCAGATTTGTAAGGTTTTGTGAAAAATGAATTATTGTTTTAAACACATAAACAAATGTTTCCTCACAATAATTTATATACAGAACATCTTATAATAATCTATATTTACCAAAAATAATAATAAAAAGTGGAAATTCAGGTTGGCATATTGGAAAGTAGAGCTCAATTTTGTTCCACACATTTTATCCTTCTTCCACACATTTTTATAATCTTCTTTTAATAGATCGTTTAATCTAGTGTCGCTGAAATCTCAGATATCGGTGTAGACATAGTATAAAACATTTCATTGGCAATCTATTATTTGCCTCTTCCTTTTTAAAGCCCACCAATTTGCAGGAAAAGAAATCAAATGGTTCGCAATAAAAAAAATTCAAATTGTAGGTAGGTAGTTGTAAAGAGAGAGCAGTAGGTAAATGATTTATAAAAGACGAAATATTCAATTCAAATACATTTATTAAAACAAAAATTGAATTCTCTCAATCGCTCGCATTTCATCATTTAATTTGAATTGAAATCAAAAAAAATCAATGTCAGGTGCTAGACGGGCGGTTGATTTTTACAACAGAACTTATCGTTCACTGCGACATCTCGTTTCTAAACATTTAACATCTGGTGCTGCCAACCTCATTGAATGATTCGTGATAGATTTTGAAGTCACAAAATTATTTGATCTGGCCTACTCTACGCTTCACTCTATATTCTAGAGCAAATGCCATAAGAAATGTTTCGATACATTTTTACTTCAAAAAACGGAAATTCAGATTTCAAAAATCTAAAAATCATTAAAAGCATTTGTTTTCACTATTTTCATTCTTTTTTTTTATTCAAACGCATTTGCCGTTTTTTCTTTTAAAGGTAGCTAGCCAGTAGTTGCTAGCAAAGTTAAATTTCACACGTAAGCGGCCCGTAAACACTAAAACATGGTACGAGTAAACATGCAAAACAAACCAAGTTTTAGCTGATGTTGATCGTTTGCGGAGTGGTACGCGTACCAATTTTTTGGTCTCACCAACATCAGTTTTGGTCTCACTAAAATCAAAGCTAGTTTGATTTTTGTGGAAGTTTATGGGCGGGGCTTTGTGTTGCTGATACCATGTTTGAGTGTCTGCGTGCTTATCTGTCAACATTTGCAAAGAAGAACTGACTGACAAACTAACTTGACAGATGGTTCGAGTGAATTGAAGTCAGTTTGGTTTCATCGTCTACGGGTTTGAGTGAGACCATGTTTACTCGTACCATGTTTTAGTGTTTACGGGCCGCTTAAAACAAATACAACTCTTGATTTTCTCGCCAGCCAAAAGCAGCTGGCAAGGAATTTTTTGATATCTCATGGCAAGGTGGCGTTGAAAGCGATTTGTAGAACATTTGACAGACTGCCGTCTGCCGTGTAGGTACGAAAATTATATAATTTTTTTCAACTACCTAAATTATGATTTCATACCACTTTTCGTAAATTATCCATTGAATATATTACAGAAATTAATTGTTTTCACAACAAATAACAAAAAATCAATTTCGTTGGATGCCGAAGGCTTTGACAGTTCACACTTAACAGCTGATTTCATATGACCGAAATAATACACACCAACTTGGAGGTAAGTCAGTTGGTTTCGGCTGGCTGGGAATCGTTTTAATGAACGACTTTCTAGCTACGTTTAAAAAAAACACGGCTATTAGTTCATTTTACACACGTGAACTATAAATTCGAAAACCGATGTACGAGATGTAGAATCCACACTAATTTCGAACATTTTTGACATCAGCAGCGCCCCCACGATGTCAGTTACAAGAGTAACCATATAGTAGTCTCACTCACTCCTTCAATTGTACTCGTTTCGTTTCGCTGCCAAAACTGTCAAAATGGAAAACACATACTCAGACTTCGACCTACAGCGGAGGGGAACTTGTCGTAGAGAACAGCATTAAAAAAAAAGGCAAGTCCACCCAAATGGTTTGTTCATGAGTTCAATTTGCAACAAAATCTGGAATACTATAGCTGCACGCAAATTTGCAGACCCATATGGAATATTTATGAATACTTCTGTGCCGTACGATAATCAGTTAGTGGACTCTTGGAAAAATAATGTCCAATGGTGACGATGTGCTAGACAACTGGGAAGAAATCGACGAAGCTGGGGTAAGTCCACAATACCTCTTATCCAACTCTCCATTCTATCTTTCAATACATCTGCTTTTGTTTGTGCCTTCTGGACAAATGATTGGTGGCCAAACAGAAGTTGCAAATTTTTCCAAGCACATGGAATTTGTTTACGTTTGCGATTTTTTTGTAATTATAATATGTATGTACATATAAACTTTAATGAAATGAATTCACAAGCGTGGGGCACCACTTGGGAAGTGTTTTTTTTTTTTTTTTGTACTTTGCGTCTTTGTGACAGACTTAATAATATTATCTTAACCTCACTTGGAGTGTTGCAGAGTTCAAGTGACTAATTTTAGAAAATCTTATGGCGAAAGTCGAATGCTGTTTATGGAATAAAATGTAGCATAAGTGCACTCGCCATATAGTAGGTTTGTTTATTTCTTTCAAATTTTAATTTTTAACCACAACAATCCAGAAGCAACGAATGCGTGCTCGTCTGATTTATGTAAATAAATTTTCGTTTTTGAATTAATTTCCATTCACTTATATCAAACACGTAAAGGTTATTGTAAATGCACGGAAACAAGTGTACATAGTGTAGATTTAAAACAAAAGGCATTATGTCATGTAGGTTAACTATATTTTATTGTGTTTTAAAGAAAAATTTAGTTCTTAGAAAGCTTTTGAAGTATGTACATACATAATTTTTTTTGTCGCTCTAGCAATACAGCCATAATTTCAATTGACCATCGAACACAAACGAAACCTTCAGCAGGATAATCTGCTGCCCGTGGTTTGTGGGAAGTGCATGTTTCGCGTCGTTTAGTATAAGATATGGCAGACTTGTTATCTGTGACTCTTCGCCAGTTCAATCAAGCAACTGTTGCATTGTATCTGTTTTAAGCTACATTTAAACAAGACTTCTCCAATAATCTCTGCACTTAATGGACGCATATTGTCTGACATTGTAGGAAAATTGCACTCTTGTTTGGTCAAAATTAAGAACAGGGTAAGCATAAGCACTGGATAGAGACCGATAGCAATTTGTATTTTAAAAGTTTTAAAGCTTCTCTAGGTTTCCTAATCTTTGCGAATGGAAATGTAGCAGGGTTTCATAGCCGAATCACAATATAGCAGATTGAGTAGAAACAAAAGGGTCTAATACGAAATGTGACCTCAGGCGTTTGGTTCGCTTTTCATCGTAAATATCGTAAGTGAGACCTCAACGCCACGCGACTCTGAAACCACATCTTGTGTTGCAAATTTGAGGACGCGCGTTGACAAATATTTGTTGCAAGTCCATAAACACGTCAATGAAGAAAATGATATAGGTACTACTATGCCTACGAATCAACATATACGCTTCTGAGCTCTGACCAACTCTTTATTAGTTGCTGTAACTGTTATTTCTGTTCAACTCTTCTGCACCATGTTTTTCTCGGTTCTTACATCTTCAGTCTTATGATAACGGATTCCACTGCAGTGCGTTGGTGAGCAATTCACAGCCACTTACGTCGTTGCATGGTGACGCATGTTCATAAATATGTTATGTCTGCGTACAGTTGGGCCAAAATAACCTTTAGATATTACCAGACTTAAAAGTTCCTCTATAGCGAAATATGTCTTAAACTTCTTTATAACGAACAAACTTATTGGTCCCTTGGAGGTTCGTTTTTAAAAAGTTTGACTGTATATGAATGTATACATCTGTTGACGAACGTTTGCAGCTTTCTTGTAGCAGTAGTAGTCACTTTCCATTTGCTGCACCCGTATAACAGCACGGATTCGACATGAAAACGAAAATAAATGTATCAAAATCTTACAATAATAATAATAAAAAATCTAACAATGCTCGACTTACTCGTTATTTTAAGTTGAGTTTCTAATTTAACCTTCTTCCTGGCAGGCACTACACTACAACAATTTGGCATATCAGAGATTTTTTATGGAATTCGCTATATTTTTATCTTTTTAGTGAACAGTACAACTGATTCACTTCTTTTTTTTTTTTTTTGTCGATCACTACTCCGAACCATATACATATATATAGACATCACAAAGGTATCGTTTATGTTTACACTTTTAAAGACACCATGCAACTTTTTCAAATTCCGAAAACTGTTCGAGCTAAACTTCAGTCATTGGTTTTGCCGCTGCAGCTTGCCTATGCAGGCGAAGTGACATTAGTTTAGTATCACATAGTCTTATTTTTGAAATTGAATTAAAGTGAATAAAGGAGCTCACACACCGGAGCGGTACGAAATCTTATTGCGGTAAATAGAGGTGCACACACTGGGGCGGTATACCGCTTCGGGTACTGCGGTATTGCGGCGGTACAATTTTGTACCGCAGCAAGCTGCGTTGACCGCGTACCGCCTGTCAAAATGTTATGTGAACAATTATTTCTGACGTTGAAAATAAATCAATTTTATTATATTTGACCTATTCACAGTTTAGAAATATGAGCGAAACGGATAAAATATGGAAAAATATAGCAGAGGTGTTAAAAAAAAATAGTAAGTGCTCTTAGTGCTAAAAAAGGAAAAGTTTAAATTCTGCGAATATCGCTTTTGTGTGCACGGACAGGCGGTATACCGCTACGCGTCTCTACCGGTACCGCTACCGCTATCGCGTACCACTCCGGTGTGTGAGCTCCTTAAACTAGCTATTTCGGTAGTATAGTAGCAAAAGCGGTTTAAAGTGATCTAGTTAAAAATCAGAATCAAGTTTATGTTGCCCTCGAAGAAATGTATACTTATTTCCACATAGATCCAAGCCAATTGTAGAGAACGAGAAAACGCAAACACTTGCAACATGGCATTCATCACTCAGTCATTTTTTAATGCTCTCCACCGAAATAAAAAAAAATACGTTTTTATTTCTTATCTTTCAGCTTGACAGCAAATTGGACAAACTCAAGAGAGATCGGCAGGAGCCCAGCAAGAATCAATTAGAACTACATCAGCAACAGGAACAGAACATTGGCGATACAGCAATGTCTTTTCAAAATAGTATTCCAATGATGATGGTTATGCAACAGACCGAGAATGAATACAAATCGTCAAACTATACAACACAGGTAATGCCGGCTGTGAAAATTCTGCGTAGACCCGCACAACAGAACTCTGGTTCCAATAGAGACAATGGTATACGGCCGAAGCAGCCGATAAAAACTCTTCAACAGCGGGAACAGGAGTATGCTGAAGCAAGACTGAGGATATTAGGTTCAGCAAAGAATCCCGAAGATGATGTAGAGTAAGTTTTTTCCACAACTTCCGGAATTCACTGATTTAAGTGTTAATGTTTTTTAGGACATCGGCTGCCACTGCCTCGATAGTACCAAAAGTGAACCAGAAGTCTCCAGCCGAGACTTCAAATGTTGTTTGCTCCCAGCCACAGGCAGTTACAGTAATTCAGTTAAATAACAGAACATCGCTGTCAAGTACACGGCCGCCGTCAGCAATGATGAACAATTCCATTTCCACAGCCGGTGTTGTGGTCACGGTCATTGGTGATGGCGATGTTGGCGTAGGAACAAGCTTCTTTCCACCCACTTCATCGATGATGGTAGGTGGGATAAATATGCGTTATAACGAGAATGTTTTGCGCATGCCCCGAGGTCCTGATGGGACTTCCGGATTCCAGATGCGGCGGTAGTGCATTTGCCACAAAGTACACAGACACCCGGCCAACAGCGATATGCGATGATGATTTTTTTACGATTTTTGTTTTCCAACTTATATCTAATTTTATTATTATTTTCCTAATTTAATTATACACAAAAAGTCGCCGCATTAAAACAGAATATAATTTTTTTCTGTATCAAAAAAAAAACACCCTATTGTTTTTTCTCAACATTTTGCTTTTGCTTTTATTTGTTGACATTTTCCACGGAGGGCGGAAAGCTAATTTTTGTCTTATTTAGTCATCTTTCGAATCGCTGCGGTGTATAAAAATTGCGATATTAAATTATTTTTCTAAATAAAATAAAAACTTGAGGACATTTAAATTTGGTTAAGAATGTATAAATGGAATTTAAAAAATGTTGAAGGGGCGTGTATGTTAGATGTGCATTTTGAATTCATTTTGCTTTTAAATTCATAAGCAATTTTTTATCGTATAGGGAGGGTTAAGGCATAAGAAAACTAACGTTTTAAGTTTAAAAAATAAATTAAACGCATTTGCTTAGTTGAATAATAGAATGTTGAATTTTTCTAGACATTTATTTGTACGGTACCGACGACAAGGATAAGGTGAAAATCTCTCGGCCACCCAAGGCTGGAATGCTATCAATAAATTGGTAGGGTTTGCCGCAAGTATTGAAAATAATACGTAAATCAACAAAATACAACTATATTATGCTGAATCTGAGTTGGACAAGGACGATCTAATTGAAGGAAGCAACGATCCATTCTGTTGTGATGAAATTGTAAACTTTTCATTGCGTTCTTTTGAGTATGTTGTGATATCTACATTTCAGAATGACTTATCCTCGCCTGTAACCGTGAGGCATGAAAAATTATTTAACATACCTACATAAATTTATTTTAACGCATCGAAAGTAGGTACTAAACATTCTTTCTAAAACGTTATTTGACTGAACTTTCAATTTTAATAACAAAAACCTAATTGCATAGTACAAGACAACATATTTTCCTCCTTTCTGTGCAAAACAATTCACTTTTACTGCTGCCACCTGAATTGGCAAGCTTTACATAACTCTCCACGGTAAGTTATTTTTGCTTTTAATCATGCCGATTATGGAATCCGGCGGTTCGTACTCACTGGAAGTACATTCGATCTGCATTTCATCCCAGAGCCATCTATGGGAACTGTCGGATGAACTGCTTTATCGGTCCGCAGACTGCATTATCAATTGCGAGACCACGTTATCAATTCGTTGTCAAAATTTCAAGTTTTCGAGTGACAATTCATACCAAGAAGTGCAAAAATGTACATTATATTAATTTCTTTATTTAAATAAAAGAGTCTCATTCTAATAAGTCCATAGTTATTAATTAGGGAACTTAAACCAAACAAAAAAAAACATGATTGCACTTCAGTGAATTAACAGCGATTGAAGCATCCCATTTAATTTTTTTTTATAATTATTAGATTCGTTCGCGTACTTTTTGCACTAATATTGGTTTTCTGTCAAATCTCGAAGAGTGGGGGTAAAATTCTCTCAAAGACGAAAATATCACGAAAAAGTAATCGAACGCATTTAGCACCAAAAAATGAAGAATGTATGTGATGTGACAGATTTGACAGTTTTCATAATACACCCGAAAGAAATTTCTTGGACTAAAATTCGTAGCATGGGGAAGTTTCTAACTCTCTCGTGAGCACTCTCTTCTACGAAAAACTACGAAATTTTTGCGTACGCGAACGCATTTTCGTTGTTTTTCGTTATTTTTCGTAGATTTTCGTTGTTTTAGGACGGTACGCGAACGGACCTATTGTTTTCCAAGCAAATATGTACTTGAAATACATTAATTTCTTAATTTTCCAGTAATTTTCATTTGTTTTTTTTATTTTTTTTCCATGCTTAGAACTAGATCATTTGTGATTTTTGATTGTTTTCGCTTGCCGGTATTTTCGCGCGAATGCAATTCATCAAACTTTGTATGGCGTGTGAATCGACTGTGTTTTCGGTACCTAATAGCAATTTTTCTTACCGACAACCGTTGACTTTCTTACCGACGTTTTCAGTAATACGAAAAACTAAAAATTGAGGATAACTCCCGCCGCATCTGATTCCATTCCATTCCATAATCGGAATCAATATCTTCTATATACAGTGGCGTTCGAAAAATTTTGCTGAAACAATTTTTTTCAAAGTTTGGCGAATTGGTTGCAATAAATACATATTTTTTAATGAGGTTTTGTTTAATAAGGTATTTTCAAACGTTTCATGACACTTTTAGAGTGTTAGAATTTTTTACCTGCAGTATTGGGAACTTTCGTCAGTTTTAATAATAAATGAAAAATGCTTTATTATTGCAGTTTTTTTTTATATTTTTTTATTGCTTCCCAGAAACATTCACCCCAATTCCCAATGTCGTACTTCGACCCGTATTCATAGTCGTATTGAGAGTCGTATCGCATCCGAGTTGCTATTCCCAAAGTCGAATGCGATGTACCTACACGACAACCCATCGCATGGAATGCATTCCAACGCACATTTGAAAAGTGTTTGGTTTTTGTTTTATATTTTAATTAGTTAAAAAATAAATTCAGTGGATTTTTTTTTTGACGACGACGAAGAGGATACTTTGGAAAATTATAATTTGGCTCGCAGAACAATTCGTGATTGTCACCCCAATTCCCAATGTCGTACTTCGACCCGTATTCATAGTCGTATTGAGAGTCGAATCGCATTCAAATAGGTATTCCTGAAGTCGAATGCGATGTACACGACAACCCATCGCATGGAATGCATTCCAACGCACATTTGAAATGTCAAATACCAAGCGGAGGGGAGAAAAAGAGAGTAAAAAAAGGAAGCGGAGGGAGGGAAAGGACCGTAGCTTTTTGTGCGTTTTTTGAACGCAACACAAGTATGAAATTTCAATAAAGATAAAGAAAATTCTTGAAGTGTTTGGTTTCTTTTTAAACGATAATTTTGTATTCAAATAAATTATAAAGTATGAATTCAGTGGATTTAATTTTCGACAGTGAAAAAGAGGACATAGCGGATGATTTAACAATTTGTTATCGGCTCGCAGAATAATTCTTTGTCAATTCATTAGAGCTACTGAATTCCTTATATGTTTTGAAAATTAAATAACTAAAGTGCAAGTGTTGTGACATGCTTTTTTAATACTTAAACTTTAAAAAAACATTTGAGCTTTCTAAAGAAGCATTTAAATTAGTTTTGGATTAAACTAGTCCAAGTGCGGAGACGTATTGCAAGACGTCCTGGATCGTTCATATGGATGAATTGGACACAAAATGCCGTTCCTTGAACAACGATCTAGGGAAGGAGAAACAAATACTTGTATATTAGAAATTCATGTAAAAGCAATAAAATAAATTAATCAGTCAAGGCGTACATTTCAGGCAATTCAGGATACTCTATTTTGTCACGATTCTTCACTTTCTGGAAAATATATGTAGACATAAAATAGTTCATAAAAATCTTTAATAAATATTTATTAGTTCGGAATAAATGCAAAAAACACTATTTCAAATGTAAAATTATCCATTTGTCTACTTACATTTGTTTTTTTCCATTTTTTTTAATAAAAATAGCAACCACTAAGGATGTGCAAAAATTAATTATTCGATATTTATTATTCGTTACTTGAAATGAGTACACGTAACGAATACTCATTTTTCAGTATCCGGTATTCAGTAATCATATTCAACTCGGCTGTATTCTCATAATTCACACACACTATCCGTTTCTTTTCTCTGTTGGTTCGTGTCATTGGTTTTGATTACTAGGTACTCAAAATACTGCAAAAAGTATATGAGTACTGAATACTGATACGCGAAAAGTAATCAAATGAGTATTTGAGTACTTTTCATTTGTGGATTGTGGTGTGTATTGCAGTGACTCAGGCAGATACAGAAAATAAATTCACATATTATATAAGTATGTATGTATCATGTATGAGTATGACTGTAGGTAGTCAGCGTTTGTCTATTTTGGAGCTACAGGGTGTTGAAAAAAATTACTATGGGGAAAGGTTCATTGGTCCATGTTATGAAAAAAACGTAAGGGAGGGGGGGGGGTCTATCTTCAACACCCACGGAGCTACAGGGTGTTGAAAAAAGTTATTATGGAGAACGATCCATTGGTCTATGCTAAGAAAAAAAAACGTAGGGGAGGGGGGGGGGGTCTATCTTCAACATCCACGGAGCTACAGGGTGCTTAAAAAAGTTCCTTCAGAGAAGTAGGTACCAACAATTATTCAATTATAATTTCTGGTGCATTAAGCCCAGAGCAACCAAAGTGGGCTTGTTCGATAGAAAATTAATGAATGTTTAGTACGGTTACCTGCGGCTTTTACCATGGGATTTCATTTTCGAGTTATTGGTCTTCAAACACTACTTTTTTACATCTTTTTTAGTAAATTTTTTGTGAAAATCGCATTTATCTCGGGAAGTGTGCTAATAATTACATAATTTTATTTTGCATTTTGGTGCGCCATAATGTTACCTACAAATCCACTATACAAAGTTTTTACCTGGGGCATACAGTTTTCCATGTACATATGTATAAAAGTATTTTAGCACAAAGAAAAAATTTCTATCAAATTCTATGAGTCTGACAACGTCTGGCAATGAATTTGTAGATTTTTTGTTAACAGTCATCTACCAACCGTGTGAACTGACAATTTTTCATCTGACAATATTGTCAGAGAAAACATTGTCAGAGCATTGTCAGGCCAACCGCCTGACAATAAATTGTCAGGAATTGGGACAAAACCTGGCAACCGTGTGAACTGGCAATTTAACATTGTGAGGTAGTTTGTCATTGCCAGTTCATTCGCAGCTAATTGTTAGCACATTTATAGACCTGACAATATTGTCAGATCTGGCAATCGTCTGAACACAGCTTTAAGCTACCTCCCAAAATAATTTTTTTTCGAATATGAATTACATTCCATTACATAAGCTACTCCAGCTTATTGCCACAGATATATGGACTGCTAGCGAAATGTCACTTTTTTACAACGTCTGCGGAAATTCCAACATAACAAGCGCCACGTGTTGGAGTGGATTTGTTTCAGTTGGTATCTTCTTCCTGAAGGAAATTTTTTCAACACCCTGTAGCTCGGAGCGTGTTCAAGATAGAAACCTCTCATACGATGTTTTTCATAACATAAACCAATACCAACATTTATAAAATACGAAAATATAGTATTTAAAAAGCCTAAATAGATGAATTATAATTTGTTTTAAATTAACGACCGATTTTTCTTATAGCGCTTCTTTGATTATTTGTTGCATTCATCATCGTCTTTGGAGCGATATTTACTAGGCGTGTTTTTTTTTTAGCCTATATAGAATAAAAAAAAAAGTTTTCAATGCATAATACAACAAAACATTAGCCTCGATAATTATCCAGTCTAAAGTTTTGTTGTATTTTATATGGAAAACATGTTGCTGAAACATGTTTATTCTATATAGGCTAAAAAAAAAACACGCTTACTATTTGCTCTAAAAATATACAGACTTCTAATTGGGAAACCAAGTACTAAGTACCGAATACTGAATACCGAAATGAAAGTAATCAGTAATCATTCGTTACTCATAAGTAATCAAATTGCACATGACTGGCAACCACCCGTAGTCAAATGAGCTCTCGACTATAATACGCTATAAATACGAGCAAAATACGAGATTGGGAATACCAAAAATTTCGTGAGTCGAATGCGATGCTTTGCTTTTGACAGAAGGCAATTAGACATGCGAGTATGTTCGCAGAATACGACTTTGGGAATAAGAATGTTCGCGTGAAGTCGAATTCGAGTAGGAAATACGACATTGGGAATTGGTAGTGATTGTCCATTCAATGAGTACTTTGTTGAACCTCATCTTTCTTTTATTACCGCTGTACATTTGTTATTCATTGACTCAGATAGGTTTTTCCATGTGGATACAGGTATGGTGTTCAAGAGTCGGATCAGTAAATGTTTTAGGGTTTCAATTGGCTCTGGACGCTCCTTTGCAATCTTAAGTCGCATGCTTGACCAGATGTTCTCAATTAGATTGAGGTCTGGGCTGTAGGGAGGCCAGCATTTCACATCGATATTGTTTTGTATTTGTATTTGTATTTGTATTTATAGCTATAAATTAAACTTTCATTTGAAAAACAAAAACAAGTTCATACCTACAATTTTGGCTGAATGGCAAGTAGCATTATCTTGATGAAAAATGAGTCTTCAAGTGTCACTAAGAAGCTCTATAGCGGATGGCTCTAATTTATTTTCTAGGACCCGTAGATTAGCTGCTGCAGTGACTTTTGATTCTAAAAATGCCAATCTACCCTTTTCATCTCCAGAGAAGCATCCCCAGACTATCACACTTTTTGTTTTGGGGGCATTCAGAGCTCGGTCTTTCCTTTAGTTCTCTTTGCGCAAGAATCCTCCCATCTCCAATTTGCAGCTTAAACTTGGATTTGTTGGAAAAGATAACATTATTCCACATGTCTTACATCCAATTAAGATGGTTCTCAGCCCAAATTGTTATTGGAAAATCCGGCTTCAGTACTTGCTTGAGTGCTCTAAGTCCAACATCGGTATAAATATTAATTCTATTATATGAATAACCCTTTAGCACTTTTGAGTAGTTTCTGGAGGAAGTACTAATTGAAATTAGACTTCTTGGCTTATTGTAATCAGTTTTTAAACAGGTATACCTTATAGCTCGATGTTATATTTTCTTAAAAATCTTAAATTTTTAATTTTAGAAAATCGATGATTCGTTTGAAATCGGCAAAATTGGTAGGTTTTTCGGGATTAATGCCCAACTGCACCCCATGATTAAGATAATCACCCCTATCATTAAATCCGCCAGGGGGAATGATTCACGAAAATTCGAAAATCTGTATCATTGAATCCGTTCGAAGGGAATCGTCCACTTGTCGGTAATCTGAACAACTTTTCACTTGATCATTGAAAACGAACGGATCTAATCTCTTCATACAAAGTTTGACGTTTCAGATCCGCGAGAGAATCGTTGCGGATCTGGTGCTTTTGCTGTGGGATTGGCTAGCATTTTTTTTACTGCCAAGAACTTTGAACGTTGAAAGTGAAGAAACAAACAAATGGAATCAGAAATAGTGCGGCATAACATCCACCATTAAATCGATCTTATTTTCGGCCAAAACCAAACGGGACATAATGCAGTGCAATGCAATGCAAACGGGACAGAATTCCAATTTTCTCTGGTGTTTTCACAAATCGGGAAGGACAAGCGTGCATAAATGTTCAAGGCTGGACTCGACGCGTATCGTCAAAAGTCGCCAAAGTTATGTAAAGGGAATGAAGTTGTATAACTTCGCTTTTCAAGATCAGCCCCAAGAGTAGTTTGAAGATGAAGGATCTAGAATAGGCGGCAGAAGTTCAAAAGAATGGTATTGGCACAGAGTTGACCTGGTCACTGCCAAAAACTTTGAACATCGAGAGTGCAGAAACAAACAACTGATGAACTAACTTCAGACATACGTTGAATACAGTAATACACAGATCTTTACACAAAACATACGACCGAAACAAGGAAATTTTAATGGAAATAAATGTAAATACTAAAAACGTTGAACTTTATAAATAAAATAAATGAAACACGACATTGGAATGCAGAATATTGCAAAGAAAAAGCTTAAGAAAACCCAAAAAAGTATTTGTTTATAATTTTTTATTCCTTAAGATTTTTGTTTTCACACCACAATCGCCTTTTCAAGTGTCAAATCAGAAAACAGCTGATTTCAAAAACATGAAATGGAATGTAGATAAAGTAGTGTATCCGGCGGATTTAATGATCATGACGATAGGTGAATGTGAACCGAATGAGTGAAGGGAATCTCAGATCCGTCGGATTTAATGATAGGGGTGAATATCTAACTTGACTACATACTTAGGTCTTGCTTAAGATTCTGTACCTTCAGGGTGCAATGTGAATTCTTAAATATTATAAAAATGATATTCAGTATTTAAGTTAGTAAATGGACGAATAAAAGTAAATGACATTACTAGCCCAGCATTGGTGAGCTAGTTACACGGCAACAAATACAAGAACATCATATAAATGGACATCGAAAGCGAACCCCAAAATGCTTGCCGTTGTTGCCATGCCTAAGTCATGCATTATATAAGATCCCGCTTCACCGCTGACAACACATTACCTAAGCTCGTAATGGCACATAAAAACTCATCGACTCTGAATCACACACGATGCTAACAAGAAGCTACCATCCAGCTAAGAAGCGACAACGAAGTCCAACACGCTGACCGCTGTTACCATGCACATAGAATGCAAGTACATAGGAAACCGTTTCACCTCTGGCAACACATCATGCATCGATTTGGGAAACACAACATCCAAGCGTCACTCTTTGTTTAGTCGTGGCTTGGTAATCATATTGTAATATTGTAATAAATAAGAAACCCTATATATTTTGCGTGGTCGCCGTGGCCGTGGTGGTTAGTGCGTTGGACTACCACGCAATGCTGCCCGGGTTCAACTCCTGGCCGGATCTAACACCTAAAAAAGAGTTTTTTTTTCACGGTGCCACCTCTTTCGAATGTCTGACAAACATCAAAGAGTATCATTTGTCACGATTGAGCTCCTCTACTCGCCGTTCGGAGTCGGCAAAAAACTGTAGGTCCCTTCCATTCGTGCACACAAATGGTTGCGAGAAGCTGGCCCCGGTCTCCTCGAGCTGTAGCACCAACTGAAGTATATTTTGCTTAACTATAAAAATCGATTATTGCATAAAAGTTAAATAAAAATCATGAATTGGAAATGTAAAACTAATATTGTTCAATTAGTGATAATAAGTTATTAATAAATAAAAACATAATTACATATTAATAATAAAAACATTGAAATAAAGAAACTTAGCACGACTTATTTATTTTGAACAATTTACTGAGTGATGGCGAGCAAGAGTTATAACTCTCTCTAGTAGTTCTGGACAAGGCGTTGAAATATCACTCCGTCCTATCACAAAAGAATCTGTTTTCGCAAATAAGAAAAACATTGACGTTGCAATGCAGTGACTACCCCTAATGAAGGGTTATCGCTACAACCAATATCAGTTGACCCTCTAGAAGTAAATAAATCCGATTAATTGAAGTCAATAAATCCGATTAATTTAAGTGATTATTTTTCATGAAGATTTCTATTTTCGTAAACATTTTACATTTCCATTCAGTTGATTACATGTTTTCAAGCTGAATTCAAAAATGATAAGCGAATTAAGTGTTTCACGCTACAAAATTGAAATATTTGTGCCACAATTTGCCAGGGAAATGTTTTATTTAAGCCCTACATAAGAAATGATTGATGTATCCAAGCAGTACCGCCGCAGCTGCTCAGGCGGTAGAGGGAAAGTTTGTAAAGAAAACTGAACTCCAGTCGATGAAATGGTTTCTCCATATAGCTTATGGGAAGTCGGCGCATCTTTTAAAACGCTGAAGAACAACAAAGCTTTGGACTCAGATGACGCAATACATAGATACGTAGTTTAATATACAGTGCTGGTTCTAACTTTTTTTCACAAGTCAGTTAAGTTACTAGGAATACTTGCCTCTGCCCAGCGTGCCAATTTTATGGCAATGGAAGAATGCGCCGATTGAGTTAGCCTTAAAAAAAATCAAACGATAATGCTGCACACCATTATCGACAGCTATTATTTTAAAGACATGAAGGAGTTTAAGCAGTGGCGGATTAAATGAATAGAGCGCCCTAGGCAAAGCATCTCATCGGCGCCCTTCTGGCAGCCAGCCTAAAAAAAATATTAATATTTGATAAAAAAACAAAAATAGAGTTCTGAATGTTAGAACAAATGTGTTAGCTCATATGATTGTACATACCTATACATATTTATTATTAATTTGACATTCAAGAAAAAGTGTTAAAAAAAAATTAAAAATCTTTGCGTCTACATTTTTGGCTTGCAAAATTATCTATAATATCATCATGATTTAAAGAAAGCATTAAGTCGGATTCGATGTTTAGTATTGCCAAAGAATTTGATCTTTTTCCAGCCATGGTCGCTCGAAGATAATTTTTTACTTTTTTAAGACAGGAAAAACTCTCACCACTGACTTTTCTAAATCATCAGAATACATTATTACCAACATGCATGCTCTATTTTCAACTTATTCAGAGTTCAAATCAACCAAATTGCTAAGAACGAAAATTTGCTATTTAAATTGCTGTATGCTTTTCTTCTCTTTTGAAGTTCAGCCACAAGTTTATCTAATATAATAACTAGATAATATATCACTTTAAATGTTTCCCGACCAGATAATAAACGAGTAATATCTTTGGCAGATTCGTCTGGAGTGACCTTCCTCTTTCGATTCCTCTTTTTGTCCTTCTCATATTTCTTGACTAATGAAAGTTCTAAGGCTTGCTGTTCGTATTTATTAAAGTTTTCCCTTCCCTCTGAAATAAGTTGAATCAGAGTGTCATACATTTGTATAACTGTACAAATATCAATATCAATGGACTGTAATTGTTTGTTGGTTTTGTTGACATGAACCAAAATTAAACTCCAAAACACGATCATGAAAGCAGTTTCTAGTCGTTCTAATTTCAAATGCCTTTAGCTTCACAAACAGCAGAACGCTTCTGCTCAGGAAGCTTTCAAAGCATTATATATTTCTGGTAATGATTCCTTCATACTTTTACAAGCATCTGCTCGAGGCTGACCAGCGTGTGTCCGAGGGATTTTTGACAGGAATTTGATTTTTTTTAACATTACCTAGGAGTATTTGTGCTTGAAGAATTTCCCATCTTTGAGTTGAAGCTGTACAAAATGTGTAAAATTCTTTTAGTAGACCAAAGAACCAACAAGCTTCTTAAGCGCATTCAGCGGCACATTCACCCACTAAGTTAAACGAATCTGCGGATCAGGGTATATATTCTGCAATGGGACGTAGTTCTTTTTTTTTGGCCTACAATCTATTGTAAATGACTGACATTTTTGCGGCATTATCATACGCCCGGCCTCTACAGTCTAATTTCTAATATATTAATTTAGAAGATGAAAGCGTACATAGGAACAAGAGACGGGAATCGATTTTGTTGCATACTATGGTATAGTTAGTAGTTACAAACGTACATAATATGTACATATGTACGGGCGTTATATTAAACATCAAGAAGGTAAGGCACGATTCGGAATCTCTAGAATTGAAAAATCTTTTCAATTTGTTTTGGTTATTTTATAAAAGTTTCGTGCGTGTGTCTCTTTGTAAAAAACTTCTGGCAGGCGCCCCTTGTAACCGCGCGCCCGTAGGCAATTGCCTAGTTTGCCTTAGGGATAATCCGCCACTGAGTTTAAGTACATACTTTGAAAGAAACGACACCCAGATGGAGATGCGACGAAGAATGACCAACCACGGCTACTTCGGTCTGTCCAAGCAACTAGGTCCCGAAATAAAATAGAGCAATCTAGCAAGTTTTAAGCTCCTTCGAAAACAATATTTTAGCCAAAAGAGTCCTGCAATTCCATCCCCCTGACTTGCGAAAAAAGGGAGACCGAATCTTCGGCCATTACGAAGCGATTGTGGGCGCCAAAAGGCTTAGTCTCGCAAAGCAACAGTTCAGTGCAGAGTAAATAACATAACACTCTCCACGTGTTTCTTATCAGTTCCATTTTTCAGTCACATAGACTTTAGAAATAGACGGTAATAAGAAGTGTTATCGTGAAAGAGAGATAGAAGAGGAGAAAAATTATTTCAGAATTTGAAACAGGGTGCTCTTTTCAAAATACGAAAAAATGAATTTGTGATACATTATTGTTTAAAAGTGGGAGAGGCACAAAATCCCGATATAGCAAAATCCTGAAATAAAAAACATGCATTTCTAAAATTCCCGAATCACTTTTCACTTTAGTGAAAAATCCCGAATTTTTCTTTGTGATTCTCATTCGTTGCACTTAACCAAAAGCTTTTGTTTCTGGTTCATAGTGCGCGTTTTGGTAAGTTCCGCGGTTTTTTGGTTCAGGTAAGGGTGCTGAGTGAGTGACCTGGTGAGTTGGTTTTGTCAGTAGTAAAAAACATTCATTGCAAATAATTATGACTCGTAATAAGTATTTGTGATGAATATCAATTTATGAGAATCAAAAAGAATGGCGCTTTTTGATTCTCATCATGTGCACCTAAGAAAACGATTTTTGTGTCTCGTTTATACTCGTAGTGTGTTGTGTTGTTCTTAGTTTTTTTTTTTTTTTGTAGGTTGGTATGGTGTCATAGGAAGAAATCGTTCTTTTAAGAATGATAAAATGGTTCCTCTAAGAGATACAGTTGACTCTCCCTAAGTCGTACTCTCCATAAGTCGAATTTCTCTCTAACTCGCACTTTTTTGCCATATTTTAACATTCCCTTCAATTTTCCATACAAAAACCATTCTCTAAGTCGAACTCTCTTTATTTCGAAACTCTCTCTCTATTTTTTCTCTCTCTAACTCGAACACATTCTCTCGATTATTGGCATCTTTTTTCACCCCTTAAGTCGAATTTTGTTATGCACAAAACAAAATAAAAATACATTACCCCTTCGGAATTCGTATTTGAGTATATAACATACATATAGATGTACATAACTACTAACCATCAAATACATACATACTTCAATATCCTAAATATTTGTAGCATCGCGTGTGCGATCATCGTCAGCTCGTCGTATTTCTTCCTATTCATATTCTTGGTACCTCCAAAAAATATACAGTTTTTAAAAAGTTGCAACGCAAAAAAAAACATTGTTTCCTTTTCCTTGTTTTGTTTTTTGCATTCAAAATAGATACTTCAATGGATCTATCTGCGTATGTATGTATGTATGTATATAAAAAGAACTTGTTTTAGTAGGATTTTGGTATCCCGTGAAAATTCGACTTAGGGAGAGTCCACTGTATATACAATTTCATTCAAAAGAAAAAATATAAAATAGCCGCATAATAGAGCTGTGTCAATTGTTCAAATTTGAAGATCGAATCGTTCAAGTATTGGTTTCAAAAATGATTCGGTCTTTTGAATCGATCATTCAATCATTCAATGATAGAGATAGATTGTATATATATTGTATTGGTCCACTTCATTACAATACAACCAAAAATCTCAATCATCTGAATACATTCGTTCATTTTAGTATTGGATAGAGATGGAGAGTTTGGGAGCGCACACGAGATCAATTCTATTTGGAGAAAACCGGTTTCATATCATACTTCGGGCCTTCGGCTCTTCGAGCGCACAAGGGATGATTTCTGATGTGTACTTACTGAACTCCTTTTCACTGTGCTAGTATGCTAGTATTTTTGTGTATCCAATATATTTTAATAGTTGTGCACTTATTAGTTTCCTACCCCATTCATCCTCTTAAACGCAGTAGAAGATATTCTTCTGGTATGGCTGTACAATATTGTAATTCTCTTTCGTTCTTTTTTAACCGAGAGAACCGAACCAATCATATGAGCGAGAAAAGTATTGGTTTTTGTGAACGATTGACTTGTGGTTGTGTGAATGCAATCATCAATACTTTTTGGTGAACGGGTCAAAATGATCGAATCAGTCAAGATTGACACAGCTCTACCGCATATTCACGAAGTACAATATCCGCGCGCGCGAATTTTAAACTATTATTTTCTCCATACTCGGGATTTTGTGATTCGGGTTTCCTGTTTCGGGATTTCGTACCCAACCCTGCCCAAATCAGGTGTACCCGAATATGTCAAACGGAAGTTGCACCTGAAATACATGTTATTTCTTAGAAATGTCTTTCGTAGACTCTTCAATTCTTCGAAATTCGTTTCTGTAATAAGTGTGGTTTCTTAAAGTTCGAGCCCTTACTTACTTAGTTGGCGCTACAGCTCGAGGTGAACCTGGGCCTGCAACCATTTGTGTGTGCGTGTTATATTTTTGCACGAATGGAAGGGACCTACAGTTTTTTGCCGACATCGAACGGCGATTTGAGAAGCTCAATCGTGACAAATGATACTCTTTGATGTTTGTCAGACATTCGAAAGAGGTGGGCAATGTGAAAAATGTTTAGGTATTTGCGGCGGGATTCGAACCCAAGACCGCTGGCTCAGTAGTCCGACGCACTAACCACTTGCGCTACGGTGCCCAGTTCGAGCCCTTGTACTTAGTAAAACTGATTATGGACTTTGCATATACGGCAGCTGTCCTAAATCCATGGTAAAAGTCATCAAACCGAGCTATCATCATGCAGTCAGAAGGGGCATCAACGCATTTCCCACCACAGCAATCAAAAACATACTCGATGAAGCCGGCCACCCCTCGATTGAAGAGCAATACCTCAATACGCCTAATTACACCTAAAATAATACCATCGGCAATCGCCTACATTGTTAGAGCTGCTACCGAAATGGAGTTTCCATTAAGACATTTTGGTAACTATACGCCCTCACATCCACCATGGTAAATCAATCAATCCTCATTCATCCTGGACTTGAACTCAATTCGAAAGAGGAACAACGACAGCAAAATCTTGTGTTCCCTTTATAAAGACATTACATCAGACCTGAAATCAAAAGGATGGGCATTTGTCTTTACAGACGGCTCAAAAACAGCAGAGAGCGTTTCATTCGCCACAAAAATACAACAAAAATCGAGGAGAACATGTCATAACAACCGACAGTCGTTCGATGATTAGAGCAATACTGAACAATAGCTAGAATGTTACCATCATAAACAAGGTACGTGAGATCCTTACCTTATACATACGTCCACCAAATAAAATCAAAATAATGTGGGTCACACAAGATTTGGGAATACTAATGATGGAAACACGTCCAGAAGATTTTTCGATGACGCGTCGGTACGTACGCACCTATATTGGCTTACGTGGCTTTGATATAAGAAAGTTTACTCAGAATATATTGAGATAATTGGAGGTTGTGAAGATAACGGTAATCCACCATCTTAGAGCGTGCGCCAAATTAGATTTACAATATCATCAAAAATATACTATACTATACTACTCTTTCCGAATCTGAAATCCATTTTATTGTATCTCATTCTGTTTATAAGAAAATCTATGCTCTCTTTATTCTAAGAGCCAAATTGTTTAAGGTAGGTTAATTCCAAATTGTTGAAAAAGACATGATTGCATTGAATAGAACAATATTGTTCATACATTTTCAAGATTCAATAAAAAAAATCCAGAATGGTCTAAGTCCAATTTACAGTGTCACTACTTAGACCAATTGAGAATATTGTTCTGAGCGACAAAGAATTCTCATTTGGTCTATCTTAAACGAGTGCACTGCTGAAATTTCAACCAGTATATTAACTGACGATAATTCATTGCCAGGTACCAGGCAGGTTTATTTTTTATGGTGACTTTGGCCATACCAAAGTCCAGGATATATTACAATTTTAAACAAAAATATAATCCGATCACTTCGTACCTTTCTCAAAAAATAAAGAGATAGTTTGCGTACAAAGTGATCTACTTTATATAAATTATAATTAAAAGATTATGGGGAAAGCATCATTTTAAAATCTGTTTTATTATTTAACAACGAAAAATAAAAAAAAAACAGAAAATATAATGAATGTTTTGCCTAAAGTAATAAAAACTTCAAGTGGAAATTTGATTTCTAAGAAAAAGAAAAATGACATCGAATCAATTTTTGTATCCCTGCTGAATCCAATTTTATATAACTGAACTTAAATAAGAAGTACATAACACCATACAATTTTTTTTTTTTGTTTTTTAACTGAATTTGAATATCAGAGTTTACAAAACTGATATTTTTTATAGTAAGGCAGCATTATAAAGTTTATTTCTTTTTAGAGAAACAATATTAAACTTTTGAATTTTTTTATTTCAATCTTATCTTATTAATATATAAATCTCAGTATGACGCTCTTACCTGTCAATTTTCCGATTAGACAAACACAAAAACTAATGCACACAATCAAGTAAAACTTCGTATTCCAGTTCATGAACATCCTGTGCCTATTACAGGCCGATTTTTAAATTAATTTATTCGCAATATTATTTAAATTAATGCAAAATTAAAACACTCTAACAAACGCCACTTTCTTGCGAAATGTCATTTATTCAAACTACAAATACTTAGAATCCACACTTGTGGATTGTATATATTGATAGACTGCCAACATTGGGGTGCGTTCACACTGTATTTGATTCTTCGAACAAAATGACAATGTATGTATTGTAAGTAACATTATAGTTTTTAGACACGGGCGAAGCCGGGCGGGACAGCTAGTAAATAAATATTTGTTCAGTGTACCTATGTACAATGTACATGTGTGTTTTTGTGTTGTTTTCTTAATCAGAAATAACATTTCATTAACGAAAATTGTATCTAAAATTGAATACAGAACACTGCACAAGGGGAGAGTCATATATATTTTAATTGCAACAAAATTATGCTCAGATGTTCTAACTACCATATTTTGTTCTATGTCCATGCACACTTGTATGGGAATGGGTTCTATATCCATTTTTGTGTTTTTCGTTTCTAAAATTATTTAAAAATAGTAGGTAATCTTCTTCTATACTATTTATAAAGACGTAACTACTTTTATGTATGTTCCGGCTAATCTCGGAACTACTGAACGGATTTTGATAAAACCTTTGCTAAAATATTTGTTGAGTTCCTTTTTAATGGATTGCATATATATTATCGTGCTTTATACTTTTAATTATGCACAAACATTATTTTTTTTATTTGTATGCTTACAATTTAAACACTTGCATGCACTTTACGTGATAACGCGTGCGCCTATTTCAATGAAATTAATTTGGTTGATTTCAGCATTTCTCGCCAAAGATTATAAGGTATAAATCATTTTCCTACGTTACCTAGAAGCTGAGAAATAGACATAAATAATGTGATTGTTAATGGTTTTAATTAAAAAACACAGAAAACTATTGAAATTGTCCGTCAACCTGCTTGGAGAGGATCACGTTGTTGCATTACGAGTATGTAAGCTTTTCTCTTCGCTTTTGCTCTTGCAGTATGCTGAGTAACTGGCCGAACACAATGGTGAAGCTGTAGTGGACGTAGAAAGTTGAAGTTGGCTGAACTTTGCGCTTCACCATACAATTCATACTACAGCATCAGCTTCGCGTTGTGTTCGCGCTATAGGGTTTACGTGTATTTTAACTTTGACAGCGCTGCCTACTTCCACTACAGCTTCGCCATTTTGTTCGGGCAGTGAATCGTGTTTTGTTTTTGTGTGGTCGGTCTGGCGATTATTTTCATCGCTCATCCGATGGTGATGATGATGGCTGATGAAACTTTGGGGAGTTGCTGTGTGGGTGTTCATACTGGTGAAGGTTATATATAATCTTTATTCATACATGTGCATATAAAAATGAATTTCTGTTTGTTTGTGTTTATTCGATAAATTCCGATTTCCGAACTACTTTGCCGATTGAGCTCAGACTTGGACATAAAGTAGGTTTTGAAGCGAGAATGACTAAGCACATGATACAATTTCTTTACGGTAGGTGAACAAATTTATATTAAGGACAAAAAAAATCTTTTTGCACAACTGAGTTATAAGGGAGCCAATCTAATATATACAAATTAAAGTTTGTTTGTTCGTCTTTTCTCCGTTCGCGCATCGTTCATCTGATTGCGATGAAACTTTGGCAAGTTATTATATGAACCGCGTTCGGAAAGTTTCTGGAATCGGTTCAGTAGATAGTTTCAGAGATTACCCCTTACATACGAATTTCACCTCTTATTTCAGAAACCTACCCTGGCGTGCGTAAAACAACTCGCTTTGAAAAATTATGCTTCTACCTCAGTACCACTCCGCTATTGACCTGCATTTGGAAGCCAATGTGATATTGATTGTAATCCCTGTGACCAGTCCCGTGAGAGTTTTAAGGTCACTTTTGTGTATGTACTTTTTTAAGAAGATAATGACAAATGAAAATACATAATTCATAGAATTAAAGGTCATTCATCACACTACCAAACGCGTGCCGTGCGTGGATATGACGGAGAGTGGCCAGGGGTTTAGGTCAACGCAACATATTTAAAATAACTAACGTTTGACAGATTTTTCAAACAGAATCATCTTCAGCGATGAGCAGAATTTTTATCTTGATGGCTTTTTTAACCATCGAAATTGTCATATTTGGGATTCAGAAAATCCAGGAGTGATTGTTAAGAAACAAATGCATCCACAAAATGTCACTGCATGGTGCACATTTTGGGCCGGACGCACTGTCGGACCATTTTTCTTTGAAAATGCGGCTGGTCAGACAGTGACAGTTAATGGTGCTAGCTATCGCGACATGATAATCCAGTTTTTTGTGCCTAAATTGCAAGATATGGATATGGATGACATGTGGTTTCAACAAGGGGGTTCCTTTACTTACTTTATAAATCGATAAAAAAAAATAAGAACCGGTGTTTTCTATCAAAATTACTTCCTGAGTGAACTTTGGGACACCCTTTATATACATATACAGTGAACTGTCTCATAACTGGACACTGACGGTACCGAGAAATTTGTCCAGTTAGAAGAGGTATCCGGTTATGGGAGAAAAAAAAAAAATGACATTTTTTAAAAAGAGTAACACAATAGACATGTTGTATTAATTTTATTTTATAAACGTATTCATTTTTATGTGATAAACACAAATTACCGAAAAATACTTATTTCTGGCACATATGTACATTTAAAATACAAACCTATTTAAAAAATGCAATAGGATTTATAAATGCACATACATAGTTGTTGAATAACACGTTTGCGGACAAGACAGCCTATGCCGTCAATAGTTGAGGAAATTAGCGGGGCCATGATAATTTTAGGTATGTTAGGACAAGACGGGATACCCTGACGGGAAATACAGGATGCTTCCATACTCCGGTATTATTTGTCCTATCAGAGACAAATTTTAAATTCACTGTGACCAGCGGAATCATTTTAAACTTTATACAAAATTCGCACAATATAATATAAAATATCTCTCAAAATGCCGGAAACATGCGTGTGTAATTCTAGCGTTCCCCACAGAAAATCAAGTGTCCGCGAACGTGATAGTAAAGCAAAGGCACACTCCATAGCTTACATTTTTGTTTCGTTTCTTTGCAACGTGTAAAACAAAATAAAGCATTTGTCAATTTGTCCATTTAAGAGAGAGCGACATTCTATTGCGGTTACGAAAATTGGTGTCCGTGTACGATTATGAGAGAGTCCGGTTATGGGCGAATTTGTTGTATGCAGAATCGTGTATTTATTTCCGTTCTTTGAAATCTGTCCGGTTATAGGAGGTGCCCGGTTATGAGAGGTGTCCGTGAGGAGAGAGTACACTGTATACATATGGCAATATATAAGAAGAAAATATTTTGTTTTCTATTAAAAGTTGCTGGAAGGCGAAGCAAGGCGAGCACGGGTCAGCTAGTTATTTATAAAGCAATTTTATTAGTTTAAAAAAAATTAGTTAGATGACTTAAGGGGGATTCTAGTGTAGAATTTTGAAAAAATCGTTTTTTTTTTTCTTCGTATTATTAAAGATTAGACTATATATGTACACACGTGGACAAAAAAAACCTCGCACCATTACTTTTCTTCAATTTTCATGAAAAAATCAAGGTTGTTCTTATGCTATAAAATTAATATTATATTTTTCTTTAATATGGATTTACTTGTTAGTTTAGAGTAACAAACATACATATATATTAGTCGAAATTTGACTACACAATTCAAATATATTTGCATTTGTATGATAAAAGGGAATTTTACGTTTACGCAAACTGTTTTATCAAAATTTTCATTACGTACAGGTGCAACTATTAAAAAAGCCTAAGTAAAGATTGGATACAACCTTGAAAAAAAAAAATTCGTGTGTGTAAACTACGCGCGGCAGAAGTAAAACTTTATCCCTTAATGTACATAAATGTCAGTTAATGTGTCTTTCGCATAGTTTCTGTTTAATATCTTCGCTGTTTATAATAATTCTCAAAATTACCTCCTTTCTCGAAATTCTATCTGAATCCATTTATTTTATTTAATAAATAAAGAACAAAGTAAATACATAAATGAATAAATAAATATTTATACAAATAAATACATAAATAAATAAATGCATGAATAAATATTTATTTTTTATTTAAAATTTAATAAACAAATAAATAATTAAATACATAAATAAATAAATTAATAAATAAATAAATATAATAGATAAATAAATAAATAAATAAATTGAATTTCGAATGACGTCACTTATGTATGCAGCGATTGTATTTGTCTTTCATTCGATACCCATATTAAGAAGGTCGTGAAGATGACGGTTGGTTGGTTGTCCGCCAATTTGAACTTAGAATAACGTCAGTTAACTAATCATATTCTACTTATCAATCCCGTTCACTTGATACGCATATTAAGTAGGTCGTGAAGATAACGGAAATCCGCCAACTTGGTTCGTTAGCCATATTGAATTCCGAATGTACATATGTATGTAGCTAATCTATATGTCTTGTCAACTCTTTTATTCGATACCCATATTAAGTACATAGATCGTGAAGATAACAGTAATCCGCCATCTTGGTGCGTCCGTCATATTGAATTTAGATTTACGTCAGTTAACTTATCGTATTCTACTTGTCAAACCCTTTCATTTATTGGATGGGTCGAGACGATAACGGTTTATTAATGTAGATATGTATATGTGTGGGTATGTATGTGTGTATGTATGTATGTGTGTATGTATGTATGTGTGTATGTATGTATATTTACCAACAACCTGCTCCATTACTTCGAAAAGCTAGTATTCATTCTGTCGAAGGTGTGACGTAATCAGTCGTCACACTTTTTCGTTACAAAAAATTTTGACTAACGTGCGTATAAAAGTTTTACTTCAATAACATAAAAAAAGAATTCACTGGGGCAAATTTGTCTTTTTGGATGAAAATAAATTCAATTTGAACTTACCAGACGGTTACGGTCTTTGTTCTTTCGAATACCATCCAAATTGAATTTATTTTCATCTAAAAAGACAACTCTGCCCCAGTCATTTTAAACACCTGTAGTTTGCACATTCTGAGTCATTTTATCTTTGCAAATTGTAGTCGCTGTTGCTTACGTGCAGGATTAAGCAGTGGTTTTTTTATTAACTTTCTTAGCTTTAAGTATTGAGGACTCATAATTGGGCGATGAACATTTGATTTGCTGGCAGAAACCACAGCTAATGCCCTGATGTTGTTTGTAGAGTGAGCCTAATTGGATGCTGACCTTGAGTTTTCCGCTTGTCTTGAGGCGTTAACACTGTTTAAATTCTTTCTTTGTAATTGCTTTCATATGAATCGCGTTTATTAATGTAATTTCGCACAGCATATTCACTCCGCTCTAGTTTACGGGCTATTTCGCGCTTTGAAAGCCCTTCCAAATGGTAAGCATCTATTTTTGCTCTTTCCTCCAAGGTTTTTTTTTTTACCCATTTCTTTCTTAACTAAAAGACAAAAACTTTCTTTAATCACAAATTAATATTTCACTGCAGTTTGCTCGATTACTATTAACTGAAGTTTCCCGTGCGTCTAATCAAGTGAACCGAAAAAATGCTGCAGTTTTGACATGATTGAGGAAAAAGAGTGCAAAAGTACCGTTAGGTGTCTCTCACCAAAAAAATTTGTATGTCATTTTACAGAGAAATTTTAGGTCTGTTTGGTACCATGCTAGTTTTCGAAAGTTCTACGTAAACTACATAGAATCTGACAGTTTCATGGCTCTCAATTTTTTTACTCTCATTTGGCTCTCTCCTTGCGATGAATTATCTGCAAGACCAATTCCTCGGGGTGGGCCGAGCCAACTCTGTCAAACCAGCCATCTGACAGTTTGTGAAATGTCATAATCTTCATTGTTAGTGGAAAAGAAAAACAATTTGATAGGTTTGAGCAAGTGCTGTTTGAAAAGCGTTTGTTTACTTTTGTGCAAGTTTTCTGTCTTTGAGAAGAGTTCTCTCTCTTTGAGAGGATTCTACTATTTGACAGATCTCAATTCCGTGTGCCAAAAAGATACCAAACACACCTATTGCCACTGTTGCCGTTTCTCCTGTTATAACAGGAGTCTACTGTTATTTAGCTCCGAAAAAGTGAAATCTACTGTTTCCTGTTCCCAGACAATTTTAAGGCCGTTCTCCTGTTAGTTTTCTTTTTCTTCTTGAAAAAAAACGAACGAATAATCTACGGTAAACCCATAGCAATAACATTCCTGGTTGGTGATTGCCACTACAAGTCTATGTGAGTAGGTCCATTCGCGTTCGCTCCCAAAACTACGAAAATCTATGTATGAAAAGTTACGAAAACCCGTTCGCTTACGCAAAAATGTCGCAGTTTTTCGTAAAAGAGAGTACCCACGAAAGAGTAATAAATCTCACCATGCTACGAATTTTGGCACAAGAAATTTTTCTGGGCAGATTACATGAAAACTGTCAAATCACATACATTTTGCATTTTTTTGTTGTTCAACGCGTTCTTTTCCTTTTTCGTAAATTTATTTTTGAGAAAATTTCACATCCACTCTTCGATATTTGACATAAAACACATATCGCATGTAAAAGTACCCGAACGGACCTAGTGACATTGACATTGACATTTAGGGGAACCCGGGGCATAATAGGCACCTCGGGCATAATGGGCCCCCTCCGTATTTTTCTGTTGAGCAAAGTTGCAGCTCCGAAAGTAAATCTATCTGCTTTAATTTATCGGTGGCTTTTAGGGAAAAACCCTTTTTTGAATAAAAGTGACACGTGTGCTGTGTTTTTTCTACAAGAAGGTTTTTCATTGAGTTGAAGTTATTTATAAGTGAAATAAAGCGTGTTTTTTTTTTAATCAAAGGGCAATTTTAAATTGGATTTTCATAATTTAATATCAAAGTAAGTAAATAAAGTTTGTATAAATCCACTTACTTCCCTTTTTCGGTTAGTTTAGACAAATTTTTTTTATAGGTTTTGTGCAGAATACGTTATGGGGCAGAATGGACATGGGTGTCCATTATGCCCCATTCATTTTGCACTCTTTTTATTTGTTTGTATAATTCTATCAGCATGAAGTTGAATTTCACGTAGTTCGCAAAGCCTATTTCAGCTCGAACAATGCCAGCCGCCATACACTGTTTTCAAAGGATTGGAATATGGGCGGTTAATCCATATGTATTCAAGGAGAATTACTTTTTGCCATGTCAAACCACGGACATGCCAAATAAGGAGGAGTCTCCGATTTTAGATAAAACCGTTTCATATTCGGTGCCACCGTTTATTCCGATAATCTGACACCAATGGATCCACTGTTATCACCCCTATGGCCCGTTTTGACAAATACCTATGCATCCTTAAGCATAATATGTATGTATTTTGTATTTATTGTTTACGTCCTTTGTATCTAATTCCTTCTTAAGTTAAATTCAGGAAAAAGGCAAAGCATTATATGAACAGATGGTTAAAGAGGTTAATTTTTAAAAATTAACTCAGTGAAAATGCAGACAATTTTATGAAGTGCAAATGCGTTGGTTGCAACGGAGCAAACATTTTTTCTATGATCCCGACAAAAGTGCACTTTTATACGACATGCTGAAGGGAAACGACATATCAATAAAATTAAGTCAGCGCAACAGCAAATTATGTAGTGCCAAAAAACTTTTTCCTAATGCAGTAGACATTTTACTAAAAAACATCGTATTTTATAGGTTTTTGGACGAAATTTTAAATCTCCTGTTACTTTGGTAAGTCCAACAGAAGATCTCCTGTTTTTTCACATTTTCTCAGCGGCAACACTGCTATTGCTAACCTTTCTGCTGAATGCAATTGTTTACTTATTGATCCAAGTTAGGGGAAACAAATTGTATGCGTCTAATCGAGTGAATCGGACTGTATGTATCTATATTAAAGTTATTTATGTATGTTCCTATCTATTTTTCAAATAATGACAGTAATAAATTTTTAAAATTTTTATTGCCTTTATAACTTGAAAATAACGTGAACTTGTATCCGGCCAATGTAAGGCCACTTACTTTTTTCACCATAACTTCTTACCAAAATATGATCATTTTAAAAAGGTAGATGATATTAAGGAACTAAACAGTCCCCTATATATGCTTTTTATAGATAACCATTAGAACAAACCATTATCTTTTTATAACGTTTCAAAACTCAAAAGTGGTCAATGTTAGGTATTTCTAGGGTATGCAAGTTTATAATTGGTTCCTGTTATCTGCAAAATTAATAAATTTTGTAAGAAATAAAGAGAGAATTGATCCCACTTGCTTTTTGAGAAATGCTCTCTTTACTTAAGTTAAACAAGGGGTAAATGGTAAATTGGTAGATCGCATCGAGTGGAAATGGAACGACTGTACATTTATTATTTTGATATGCGATCGCGTTGCGATTGTCATTGAACTACATCGCCACTGGTTTGATTAGTGCAGCTAATTAAAATATTTTAATGATAATAAAAATACCCACAAAAATGATGCTGATGCAGTGAGCAGTGATGTTGATGATCGGTTTGATTCCAAGCCATTCCAAGTTTCATTTCGGTCTCGGTTCGGTAGCAATAGCAAGTTTAGGTTTTCTTTTCCATTCACTGTTCAGTTCTTTCCGATTATCTGTCGAAGTTGGTGTATCGTTTTATTTAGCCGCTTTAATTGAGTATTAGTAGTGTCAAATCAACCAGTTTTATCAACACGTGGGCCGAGTTTCGCTTGCTTCGCTATTACCTGTGCAAAATAATAACAATTGAGACAGATACATATCTGAATTTTGGTTTTTAGCTTATCCAATTTTTTATTTATTATTTTGTAAATAAAAAGTTTATTTACTTTAGTGTAGTATGTCCGGAACTAAAGTGTTAGTGATCGGTAATGGGGGACGGGAGCATGCAATTTGCTGGAAGTTGTCGCAGAGTGTAAAAGTGGAAAAGATTTACGCATTACCCGGTAGTCATGGCATCGAACAAGTGAATAAATGTGAAAATTTAAAAGGAGTCGATACAAAAGATTTCGCTGTAAGTACAAGCACTGCCATATATATTAGTTGCTCATTAAGAATACATAAAATGCACAAAAACATGCTTAAATTACGAGTACATATTTGCATTAATCGGTACTGATACTGAATACTAATCTAGAATCCGATCGCAGTTATGAACGACTGATCAGTCTATGAATTTCACGCGCCCCTGTATACCTATTTTTTATTTTTTTCAATGACTGTTAAAATCTCGAAACTCACTGCACTGTGGAGTTGGAAACGCCAGAGTAGAGTGGGACTCTAACCGCACCAAGAACACCTTAATCATAATCATTCAGAGAAAGATCGTCAAATGATTTTAGTTACAATTTCAACGATCAGTTGCGTTTGAGAAGGTATTATAATTTAAATACTGGTTCTCATAATAAATTGTCAGATTATAAGTTCGTGAGGCTTAGTTCTTCTTAATCTATACGAATATTATATCGTACATTTAAGAGCTCGTCTATCTCAGAATTAATATGAATCTGCAGACGCATGTTGTGATGGATTGCGGATACTCCCGTCACATGATCGATCTGCAGATCACGTTGCAAGTCATTATTTCTAATATACCATGGGCAGAGAATGAATTTTGTTGACAATAAAAAATGCTAAAAAAAAAGGCAGAATTATACCGCAAAAAAGGCTTTAAGCATTACTAGCTGACCCGGCGAACTTCGTACCACCTCAGAAACAATAAATGTTGTGTCAACTTATTAGCTGAATTAAATTCAGTTTTTTTATTTTAATAAAATAAAATGAATAGGTACTCAAAATGAATTAAATTCATAAATGTACAAAAATCAAAATAAAATATATTTTAATTACATTGAAATGAATGTAATTCACGTGGCATTCGCTTTATTGAAATGAATCGAAATACTTTCTGTAAAACAATATCCTTTCAGTTCAGATGTCGAAGCATGCCGACCAGCGTTGCCGCGAGCAAAATTCAAAAAGCGCCCACAAAAGGGATCCAGAAGCAAAAAAGAGGTCCCATTTATATTCGTATGAAAAATGCAATTTTTCAAAAAACTGTATTTTATTGTTGAACTTAAAATAAAATAAATATTGGGAAAAAAATAACAGACAAAAAAGCATGTTTGCAGAACGAGTTTTTGGGAAGGAAATTCTGACTAACAAAAGTACTTTGTTGATTTTGTCAGAGTACTTTGTTGATTTTATCAAAGTGATGCAGAGGCGTCCTAAACGGCAACGCTGATGACGACTACCGAGCCAACCTTCACTTGTAAATTGTGCGGTGGCAAGCCAGGCAGATCCAATGAGTTTAAAAATTCAGTTGGATAGTTGGTTGCTTTGTCTTCGTTTGTTCCACAGTTGATAGATTTGAAGGAATGTAATGTAGTGGTTTAAGTGATCAAAATCTCCTTCGTTGAGACGATCCATATACGCGAGAGCTTATCGCAGTATGCTACAAAATTATAATTGTAGTTTACAAAGGGTAATTTGTAGAAATTTCATTATTTCCGTTTCACCAAAAGTTAATTTTCTTTGTTGCTAACAAGTACAAAATTGTTAAAATTCATTTTTTTTTTGTAAGTTGTGTTTCACGAAATCAAGAAATTTTACAAATTTGTTCAATTGCTGAAAATTTCTTACAATAGAAAGATCGTGTATCGATTTAATAACAATTTGTATTTTTCGAAAAAAATCGCATTTCAAAACTTAAAATGTCTTTATGTCGATGGCATAGTAGCACCGATAGTTATATACATAAGAGCAGATTTTGTGCTTAGTAGTCCAAGGAAAATATTGCAGATTCTTTTGTTTTCAACGAAAAGTTTCGGTTAAAACGAGTTAAGGCAGAGGAAATAATAAGATAGATTGGACCTAGGATTGCAAATGAGTCTGAAAAAATCTTTTTACTGACACTGACACAGCAATTTCTTCCTATCATTCAACCGGTGATAACAATTTTGTTCTATTTATTCATTTTTGTCCTTGATGTAATCAGTTAGTGTGAACTGAATGGAACAAAACTGTGTTAGATACACATATTTCAATGCGAGCACCCCCATTGAATAAAGCAAAACAAAGCAGACTAACGCAAACGATTTTGCTTGACTGCCTAAGTCAAATATCGCAGGTGTGTTTATGGGACTACGTACATTGAAATTAGCAAAAAATTATTTTAAGCAAAACAGTCAAGTAAGGCACAGACACGAGAAGACATTTTAGGCATAAAAAGGTGAAAAAAACATGAAAACAAATGGAGCGCCCACTTCAAATCAGTCAAACAGACAAAATAAACAAAATTGATTAAAACATGCGAGCGATGACTTATCGGGATTAATGCTTTATTCATTCAAAGCCAAGTCTAGTGTAGTATCAGCTCGACGTGTTGTAATGGAAAGTTTATGTAATTCGTTGTTAGAATCACTATATTTTCCATTTTTCATTTTTATAAGATTGTGACGAACGCAGGCTGTCATTGTTATAATATCCACTTTGTCTGAAGATACCAACATAGCTTTTTCCAAAAACCCGAAATCTTTTTGTAATCATACCAAATGCACACGGCCAATCTTCTTGCTCTCGATAAACGGAAATTAAAGTATTGAAGTTAAGTGAGCCAAAATCTCATAACTGTTCAAATTAGAACGATTGACACAGCTCTAAACTTGTATTATTTGCTCTTCAGTAGAAGACAACTAATAAATCCTGCCTATCAATAACTAACAATGGTGTGGGTTATTAACAGGCTTATTCGTTTTGTAAACAAATTTGTAAATGTAATCAACAAATACAAATTTGTAATTGTACTTGTAATTTGGTGAAATAGGCCACAGGTGTATATTTAAACGTGCGCTTGAACTAAAAAAAAGTAAACAAATCTCTTCTGTCTACACTGCACGAGGAGTGGTTTATGTTAAACGTCAAACCGATGACACAGCTGTGTTAGTGGACTGCATCGAGGGACTCGAAGATGTTGCCAGATCAGCCGTTCTTGATGAAGAATAAAATTTACTTTCATTCCTTACATAATTTTCATTAAATTCTCTTTTTTTTTTTCTTTTTTCTATTTATTTTTTTCTTTTGAAAATTGATTCTTTAATTGATTCTCTTTTTTTGCTTTTTCTGAATATTTATTTATTTATCATACATATGTACATATTTTCTGTTTTGTTGTAATAAATATGGTTAACAATGGATCATTGCATTCGATGGTTAGAATCTTGAGCAAACAGAAAAGCGGTCTTCGGGTTTGTCATCTAAATGCGCAAAGTTTGTTACCGAAAATTGACGAGTTCCGCGACTTATTTGCAGGGTCAGATGTTGATGTCATATGTGTTACTGAGTAATGGCTTAAGGATGAATTAAGTGACAAGGTCTGTTGTCTGTGTTTTTCGCTCAAACAGAAAATAACGTATTGGGGGAGGCGTGGCAATATATGTTAAGGAAACAATTAAATGTAAGCTGAAGCTTTCAACCGAAGCTGGCAGTAGTATAGAGTACTTGTTCATTGAACTGGTAGGCAATGAGGGTGGATTACTTATAGGTGCAATATATAGGCCAAATAGGAATATGAATCTATCACCGTTGTTAAGTGTCCTTGGAGAAATTTCGTTGGTTTCCCCAAATATTATGCTATGTGGAGATTTTAATAGTGATCTTTTAAAATCCAATATTATCACAGAAAATATGGGTACGTTTAACTAAACACCAGTAAATACTTGCACTCCAACTCACTTTTCTGGCAGTGGTGGAACGCTTTTAGATTTGTTCTTCGTAAGTGACATGAGTAAAGTGGCACTGTACGATCAGCTTTCTGCTCTGGTATTGATTGGGATCATATTTTTTATACACCGTCATCTAATGAACAGTTGCGGTTCTTAACTGAGAATATTAAAACCTTATTCAATAGTCATGTTCCTTTGAAAACAAAAGTCATAAATCCGTACAATAAACCATGGTTCACTCATAATATACGCTCATTGATGCTGCAACGCGATAATGCAATGATAATGAAATGTTATCGTTTAAATGAATTCAGACGCATGTATTGTTTACTTCGCAATAAAGTTGTAGCGGAAATACGTATGGTCAAATCACAAATGTACTCCAATCGGCTTAGCCCCGCCTTAAGTGGGCGTCAATTGTGGAATAATTTACGCAACATAGGAATTGGTAAGTCAAGGAGCAACCGAGCTGATGATGTAGATGGTGATACTCTAAATAAAAAATTCGTTTCTTTACCACCACTTCCTTTGTTGGGTACTGAAACTTAATTTTCGTCTGCGGCTCAGTCGGACCGCCCCGGTTTTGGATTTCATGCGGTTGATAGTGTTGATGTTGTTGAAGGTGTGCTCACCATAAAGTCAAATGCTGTTGGGTTGGATGCAATGCACCCTTCATTTTTAAAAATTATATTGCCAGTTGTATTGTCACATATTACCTTCATATTTAATACAATTTTAATGTCAGGTGAGTATCCGTGTTTATGGAAGTTAGCTAAAATCGTACCCCTTCCCAAAAATGCAAAAGGCGATGAATTTAGGCCCATTTCAATTCTACCCTTTTTATCCAAAGTGTTTGAACGTATTCTGCAAAAACAAATCGGTTCTTACCTTAAGGCGAATAATATGCTGACTTCAAAACAGTCTGGTTTTCGTGAAAAGCACAGCTGCATAACAGCTTTGCTAAGCGTAACTGACGATATAAGACAAGCGTTGGATAGGGATGAAGTAACTTTCTTGGTTTTGCTTGACTTTTCGAAGGCTTTTGACACAGTCAACCATGCGAACCTATGTAAAAAGCTTACGGAACAATTTAACTTTTCATCTGATGCTACCAAGTTAATTTATTCTTACTTAACTAATAGAAAGCAAGCAGTCCAAGTCGGGGACAACTTATCTAATTTTCTCCCGAATATTACCGGTGTCCCTCAAGGTTCAATACTTGGTCCGCTATTGTTTTCAATGTACGTTAATGAACTTCCATCCATTGTCGAAAACTGCTCATCACATATGTACGCAGATGACGTGCAATTATATCTCGGGCTCATTGAGCATGGCGTTTTAAGTGTTAATGAGGACTTAGAGAAAATAGTACAGTGGTCGAATTTAAATGGTCTCATCTTAAACCCAAAAAAATCAAAATGTCTGGTAATATCAAGACATCGATTAGAGCTTTCTTACTTTCCCTTAGTTGTGTTGGGCAATGTTCCCATTAAATATGTTGAAACTGCCAAAAATCTTGGAGTGACATTCAATCGCTATCTGACCTGGGATAACCATATAAATTCATTAGTCGGGAAAGTATATGGTGTACTGCGTACTCTGTGGGTCGTTTACACCTGTAAAAACACGTTTTTTACTTGCAAGGTCCTTGATTATACCAATATTGATTTACGGCTGTGAGATTTTTTGTATATGCAACTATGCAAGCAAAAGAAGGCTAAATGTCGCTTTTAACCCATTAGTGCATGAAGTTAATTTTAAGTTTTTTTTACATTTTGTCGTTTGTTTACAGTGAAATACTCTTTTTTTAAAAAAAAAAAATACGAAATCAGAACATTTTGTGTTTTTATGAGTAGATAGAGTGTGTCCGTTTAAACGGACTCTATGCAGAGAAAACATTACAAGTTTACATTTAGATGACGTCCGTTTAAACGGACCATATGCACTAATGGGTTAACAGCACTGTACACTATGTCTATGGGCTAAGAAGACATGACAGATTGTCTGGTTTTGCTTCTCGTCTGCTAAACATGCCTTTTGAAAATTATCTTCAGCTTCGCTGTTTAACTTTGCTCTCCGATATTTTGCTAACACGCCAACCACAATACTGTTTTGATAGAATAAGAATAGCATCCTCGCATAGGTCTCGTCAATTGATTCACCCGCGCTGCTCAATTTTAACATCTGAGCGTCAATTTTATGTCAATGCCATCCGTCTGTGGAATTCTTTACCGCGTCATATTAAAGAGATACAGAACACAACACGCATTAAGAAGGAGTTAAAGAATTATTTTTCTGTAGTAACATGAATATAATTTTTAGTTAAAGATTTGAAATTTAAAATTTTTACTTTTTTTTCTTTTCTGCTTTTCTCATTTAATTTTTTTTTTTCTTTTGTATATGAATTTAAATTTGTTAAATTTTAAGTATCAGCCCTATTTTGTAAAATTAGCTTAAGACTAACTTATAAGATATTGTATCTTACAGTCTCTAAGCAATCTCGAGTTAAAAAATAAATAAATAAATAAAAATCAGTTACAAAATATGTACATACATATGTACATACATATACTTACTTACTTACTTAATTGGCGCTACAGCTCGAGGTGAACCTGGGCCTGCTTCTCGCAACCATTTGTGTGTGCGTGTTATATTCTTTGCACGAATGGAAGGGACCTACAGTGTTTTGCCGACTCCGAACGGCGAGTTGAGAAGCTCAATCGTGACAACTGATACTCTTTGATGCTTGTCAGACATTCGAAAGAGGTGGGCACTGTGAAAAAACTTTTAGGTGTTTGCGGCGGGATTCGAACCCAAGACCGCTGGCTCAGTAGTCCGACGCACTAACTTTTTTTTACTTTTAAAAACATTTTTATTGTTCAATTTTCAATATTTACTTACATACTAGACAAAAATGCTTAAATCTAATTTAAAACTAACAAAAATTACTTAATTTAGCTTACTGGCCCTTAGGGGGCACTCTAGGCTTAACTCTATAATTACAAACTATTGCCTTTCGGCTTTTACCTAACTATATTACGAACACGCTAATATTACAATAACATCCCAAGAAAAGTTTGGAAACTTGGGTTCCGTATCAATGTTTTATTATTTGTATCTTAAAACTATAAAAACTTAACCTACCTAAAATACCCTAGCTACTTAGCCTTATCTAACTGTAATCAGTGTGGTAAGCGCCCGTTGCCTAGTGCCCCGAGTGGTCACCATCCTGATTGCATCTTCGGGCGCTTGGCCGTCGCCATTACGACGCCCCCTCGCGCCGCCGAGACCTGAGCGAGGCCGCAGCGTCGGTCACCTCTCGGAGACGATACATCGTAATAGCGGGCCCAGCTACTCCACGGAGACCCCCTAGCTTACCTTAACCTACGTAACTAACCTAACTTAAAAAACTAGGATGTTACAAAAGTAACGCACCGACCTGGGAGAGCGCGTCATCGACCCCCTCCTCCTCAATAAGCCACCATAATTCGGTATATTGCTTTTCCGTATCTATTACATCCCGGTCCGCGATTGCGGTACTGAAACGAAGGAGCTCATGAGCATTGGCGTCGAACCCGCCGTGGATGAGCCGCTTATCTCGCGCACCGCGGTGGCGGTGGTACAATACCGGGATACCATCCCTTTTTTGAACTAACCCTTTAGCATCAATATGAAGAAATACCTCTGGTGGGATAGAGCCCGATAGGAGCGTACCCTCATGGTACATTTCATTGGGGTAATAAGCCCCGAAGATCAGGCTATTGTCGCTGGTCATCGCCCTTGCAATATGCCTTCGAATCGCCTTAATAAGGAAATTGTCAATCCTGTTCAGATGTGCCCCATTGTAAAGGACCTTGTTGGGATAATATTTTATGTACTGGGACTCTGGTGTTCTGTACAATCTGAGACAGGTCCTAAGACATTGCCTCTCAAACACCCGAATCTTTTCCATGTAGAAAGGCGCAACATTGAACCACACCGGACAACCATATGCTATAATTGTGTCTGATTAGGGCAACGTAACAAATGACCTTCACCCTGGAGTCAAGCTGACTGCTGTGAAACAGTCTTCTTGTCAGAGCAAAGGCCATTTTAGCCTTGGCGAGACCAGCATCTATATGTTTATCAAAATACAGGTACTGGTCGAGCCAAATACAAAGATATCTAACCACACTTTTCACAGCCAATGGCCGCCCGTGCTGTCCAATAATGCCAAATTTTTTCCAGTTTTTTCTGGTATCCCTAGAAGCCCTAATCAATGGAGTCCTGAACAAAACTGTTTCCGTCTTTTGGAAGTTGATCTTCAACTTCCAATCGTCGCAATAACCCTTAATTTGATCGAAGTCACGTTGCAAAAGGATATTAATAACCTCGAATTTTGGACCTGATCTGTACGCCACCAGATCGTCTGCGTACGCTATACCAAATCTGAGCGAACCTACAAGATCACTTGTATAAATGTTGAACAGTATCGGAGAATTCACCGCACCCTGTTGTAAACCGTTTTTAATATCAAAGATTGTACTCGAAGTTACGTTGCCACATTTGACGACAAACTTCTTTCCCATTAACATACGACGCACTAACCACTTGCACTACGGTGCCCACGACAACAATTTCACTTATTACGACACTTTTCATGACAGGTGGCCGAATACTGGAGACGGCCGGAATAAGGCAACTCTACCCTAGTTGCATTACACTTTTAACCACAGATATTTTACACAGGCATCGCATGCAGAGTAAAAAAATCACCGAATGATTGTTGCATATCGATCCAATACATAACAAAGTGCTCAGTCGAGTAACAAGCTTCTTTAGTTGTGGACCCCCCTAAGCCCTAACTAAAGAAGCTTCTTACTCGACTTCGGTTGGTTGCGAGGTATGTATGGATATCAGTGGTGTGGGGAATAGGTAACAAAGTAGAAACAGCGAAAATTGATTGAGTGGAGATTAGTATTGTGCGCGCGAGTAATATTCCCACAGATCAGAGTTGTAATATTTTGTTTTATTTTGTTTTATTTTGGAGTATTGTGCATTTATTAAGTTAATTTTAATTTATTTGGTACAAAATGTAAGTAAATGTAGGTAAATTGAATAAAATAAAGCAAAATAAGGCAATATTATAATGCAAAAAAATACAAATGAATGCAAAGAATGCAAATGCATTCATTAATTATTGCATTCAATTAAATGGTACCTAGAAAAAAAAGAATGCGGTCTTTTGAATGCTTAAGAATGGTGATTGCATTCTTGTTATTGAAGTCTCGAAATTCAGTCGATGAATGTAATCAAAAAATTAAATTCATTCGATGATTTTTAAAGAATGCATTCCAAAATTAACCCTCTGGGACTGACGACGTGCCCTTATTTTCACAATTACACTGACGTGGTAGTATACCAGATACCACCATTTTGGCAGCTTGTATTTTCAAAATTCATTTTATATTCCTACTTTTAACTATTATATTTGAAAGTTGATAGTATTCATTATTAAAGTATGCATTATTAAAATTAATAAGACAAACATAAAAGTTAAACATATAATTTTATTGATATGCCAAATATCGACGCAACGCTAGTTTTTCGATTTTGTGGTGTCTGCCATACTACAACGTCAGTCCCAGAAGGTTAATTTGGACACCCACCCCATGAATAGGTACATACATATATAGTTGGTAAAATGGAAATCAAACAGTTTTTTGTTAAGGAATTCATATTGCTAAATGTAGGTTTGGGCAAAACAGACACCCGAACATATATTCGAGACTGGGGTTACATAGACACCCGAACAATTTGGTTCCACTCAAAAGCCAAGAAAATTTCTGATGGGAAATACATAATTATTATGGGTCATATGGTATGACCCCATTTCTTAAGTTTTTTCAAGAATTTTTTGAGGAGAGATAACGGAGAATATTCTTTGAATCCTGTCCTATCCTATCCTATCCTATCCTACTCCTATCCTATCCTACTAATATATAAATGTGAAAGTTTGGATGTTTGGATGTTTGGATGTTTGGATGTTTGTTGCTCTATAACACCTTAGCGGTTTAACAGACTTGAATATAACTTTCGTGAATAGATAGTCTACTTCCTGGATTAGAGATTAGGCTAATTTTTAAACAAAACATATAATTCCTTGATTCCATAATTCGAGTTATTCCATCCTATCCTATCCTATCCTATCCTACTAATATATAAATGTGAAAGTTTGGATGTTTGGATGTTTGGATGTTTGTTGCTCTATAACACCTTAACGGTTTAACAGACTTGAATGAAACTTTCATGAATAGATAGTCTACTTCCTGGATTAGAGATTAGGCTAATTTTTAAACAAAACATACAATTCCTTGATTCCATAATTCGAGTTATTCCAATTTCCGCTTTTATTATTTGGTCATTATTTTTGGGTACACCATTGTCATTGATCGTCACTCTGTTGGGAGAGGGTTGTTTTTGTAGATGTTATGCTCTTCTCTTCGCCACAAATCCATCGCTATCGCTTATTTTTTATTTTCTTTCTACCCATACGCGCATTGAATGATGGGTAAACCATTGCCATTGATCGTCACTCTGTTGGGAGAGGGTTGTTTTTGTAGATGTTATGCTCTTCTCTTCGCCACAAATCCATCGCTATCGCTTCCCAGCAGGAAAAGGTAATCTATTGGAATCGAACAGGGAATCAATCGCTAGTATAGAATATTGATTCCAGAATTCATTATTCTTAACACAGACTATGTCCTAGGAAAATAATCGATTACCTGAAAGTGTTTTAAGAATGCATCATAGAATTCATTCTTTGTAATGTATTATATAATTCAGGCATTTATAATTAGTTACATAATGCATTTCTCCGACATAAATTAAAGAAATGTATTCAGCTTTAAATGAAAAGTACACTGTTTCGTTTTAAAATATTTTATTACAAAAAATTCTAGGATAAAATTAAAAAGGAATTTAAATACAAAAAAAAAAAAATATTAATAAAATAAAGCACAAAGTTTTTTTTTGTTAATTGTCTTCGCCAATCCGTTTAGTATACATTTCTAACTTTTTTCACTCCTCGCTGTCACGCGTGCCAACACAAAATAAGTTTTTCATGCGTTTTTAAATATAAAACGCGAAATTTGTAGGCGACATGAAGGCGCCGACAGACAACACTGTAACCGAAAAATCGTTAAATTCAAAAACACTACATTACATTGTCTGCAGATGTGGGAATCTACGTGGTAAACAATTTGCTTTGTTATTATATGACATTACCACGTCGATTCTTTTGGATACATTTTATTTCTCATCTATAATAACTAATTATGTATTCGATTGTCCAAGGAATACATACCGTACTTTCCTGCTGGGTTATTCTTTAATTTTCTTTCTACCCATACGCGCATTGAATGAGGGGTAAACCATTGCCATTGATCGTCATTCTGTTGAGAGAGGGTTGTTCGTGTTAATACCCAGCAGGAAAAGGTAATCTATTGGAATCGAAAGGGGAATCAATCGCTAGTATAGAATATTGATTCCAGAATGCATTATTCTTAACACAGACTATGTCCTAGGAAAAGAATCGATTACCTGAAAGTGTTCTAAGAATGCATTATATAATTCATTCTTTGTAATGTATTATATAATAAATGCATTAATAATTAGTTATATAATTCATTTCTCCGACATAAATTATAGAATTTATCCAGCTTTAAATGAAAAATAGACAGTTTATTTTAAATATTTTATTATCAAACAACAAAAAAACAAGAATAAAAGTAAATAGGATTTAAAACACAAAAACATATTATTAATCAAAATCAAACTCAACGTAACTAATTCAAAATCAAAACTAAAAAAAAAACAGCTCAACTCATTTTGCTTTTTTCTTATCAAAGTGGATTTTTTTTAACTGCCGTACTTTTATAAGGTGAAATGCCTTTTTAATCTCGGTGGCATATTCTTTCTGGGTGAATCCTTCACGTTTTAGGACCTCTGCAATTGAAAATAGACATATGTTAATATAATGGAGAAATAAAATATGTGAACAATTAAAAGGTGTACGTACCATACATTGCCTGGTTTAAGTTTTCGAAAGCTTTAAATGATGATTTTCCTTTTATCCCCTCAAAATTGTAATTCATTATTAGTTCTTCCACGACAATTTTCCCAAAACTTTCTTCAGTTTCAGCACTTTCTACACAACTTACTTCTTGGGAAATAGAACTTTCTTCTGCACAATTACTATTAATACATATATTTTCTTTTAACAGTTCACTTGCACAAAGTCTTTTTTTGGCTAATAGTCTTCGCCAATGCCGTTTAGAATACATTTTCCTTATTTTATACTACACTCTTTACTGTTTCGCGTTGCAACACACAATGAGTTATTCATGCGTTTTTAAATAAAAACGCAAAATTTGAGGCGACATGAAGGCGCCGACAGACAACTGTAACCAAAAAATCGTTAAATTCAAAAAACACTACATTACATTTTCTGCAGATATGGGAATCTAGGTGGTAAACAATGTGCTTTATTATTATATGGTATTACCACGTCGATTCTTTTGGAATGCATTATATTTCTCATCTATAATAACGAATTATGTATTCGATTCTCCAAGTAACACATTCCGTATTTTCCTGCTGGGTAATTAATGCTCCTTTTTGAGATTGTGACTCAAAGTAGAGGAGGGATGATTTTGCTGATATTTGCTACCGACTTTACCCAGCAGAAAAGTACGGTATGTATTACTTGGAGAATCGAATACATAATTAGTTATTATACATGAAAAATATAATGTATCCAAAAGAATCGACGTGGTAATGTCATATAATAACAAAGCAAATTGTTTACCACGTAGATTCCCACATCTGCAGGAAATGTAATCTAGTGTTTTTGAATTTAACGATTTTTCGGTTACAGTTGTCTGTCAGCACCTTCATGTCGCCTACAAATTTTGCGTTTTATATATAAAATCGCATGAAAAACTCATTTTGTGTTGCAAGAATATGCCAGAGACATTAAAAAGGCATTCCACCTTGTAAAAGTTCGTCAATTTAAAAAGATTTACTTAGAAATTGATTTTTGTTTTTAACTTTGAGTTTTATTTTTTAATTTTGACTAATTGAGTTTTTTATTTATTTTATAATATTTTTTTTGTATGTGAAATGTGTTTTAGTTTTATAATAAAATATTTTAAAACGAAACAGTGTATTTTTCATTTAAAACTGAATACATTCCATAATTTTTGTCGGAGGAATGCATTATATAACTAATTATAAATGCATAAATTATATAATACATTATAATGAATGAATTATATAATGCATTCTTTTTCTTTAAATACTTTCATGTAATCGATTATTTTCCTAGGACATGATCTGTGTTAAGAATAATGCATTCTGGAATCAATATTTTATACAAGCGATTGATTCCCTGTTCGATTCCAATAGATTACCTTTTCCTGCTGGGTAGTTAGTTGTGTTTCTGCTTCATCAGCGTGCGGATCTAGATCTGCAGAAAGGGGGAAATGCAGGATTCTTTTTACTATCTTTTTTTGTCACTTTACAGCGGTATTTGGTTACCTCAATTTTTTATGCAATCGTTTCATCATCGTTTCATCGTGGGCACCGTAGCGCAAGTGGTTAGTGCGTCGGACTACTGAGCCAGCGGTCTTGGGTTCGAATCCCGCCGCAAACACCTAAACATTTTTCACAGTGCCCACCTCTTTCGAATGTCTGACAAGCATCAAAGAGTATCATTTGTCTCGATTGAGCTTCTCAACTCGCCGTTCGGAGTCGGCAAAAAACTGTAGGTCCCTTCCATTCGTGCAAAAATATAACACGCACACACAAATGGTTGCGAGAAGCAGGCCCAGGTTCACCTCGAGCTATAGCGCCAACTAAGCAAGTAAGTAAGTTTCATCTATAGGGAACAACCACTTAGTTCAGATAATAACGTATTGGCTTCAGAATTCTTTAGAATCTTAATTTAAATAATATCGCTTCCTACTATCATACTACAATCAAATGACGCGACTAATTTTGAGCACGGGAAACAGCTAGTATCCAATAAATTCGAAAATTGTATGAATGTATCTTCCTTTTGTCACAAATTCATTTTCCTTTGTCCACGATTGTATGTAGCTAAGAAGTTTCACTTCGGTCGCGCGAGTTATGTAAAGCTTACAAGTAAGTGCTCAAACTCAAACTCAAACTCAACAACATTCAAAACAACATCAAAATACGTTATGTCTCTCTCTAGTATGTAAGTTAACATGTAAAATTAGACAACGCTCATCTAATCACTCACTCTTAGTTTCGACAGCAATCAATAAAGAAGTGTTAAAAATTGATCTTGTGTGTTTTTTTGGCTACCTCTCAAGAGTGTGGTTATATAATATATATATTATTCGCGTACTTCTACACGTACCATATTTTTTCATGAATTTTTCCAATTTGTTAATAGTTATTCTGCTATTCGGGGCGAAGACACGTCCAAAAAGTCAAAGGTCATAAAAATAAGTTGGCCGTTCTTTTTTTTAGTTTAGTTTATTTATTCAATGAATGCCTACACATTAAGAATATACTTCTTATAAATTAGTGCTAAGCTAAAATTATGCAAAAATTTAACATTGGAAAAAACTACTTCAATGCAAAATCAGTTGGGTACACCATTCTTTTGTTAAATAATAATAAAAATAATATTCCATTTAGTTCAAAAGCTTATGAAATTACTTACAAATATACAAAGCAAATACATTTATACATCTATGATTCAAGCAAATACATAAATCCCCATTCAACATAATTACTGATCTGTGCGATCACAAAAAGATAAAAAGAAAAATAAAAATATATAAAAAAAAAACTCGGAATTAATTTTTAGTTTTAATTTTGATTTTGAAGGTAAATTCGTAGCTCTCTACGAAACTGTGTTTCGTCCCTCACTCTTCTCACGTGCCTTGGAAAAGACTTCCACAAACGAATAGAGTTAATGAAGAATAACGAGGATGGATTAGTTGTTGGGATCTATTTGAGGAACCAAACCGAAGCCTTTCAAATAGACTAAGGGGTTCATGTGACTCGATTATCTTGAATAATAAAATAATTGTTCCATATCGCAATAATTGATCAAAGGAAAGATTATAGATTTGAATTGCGTTTTCAAAAACGACAATCAAAAAAGCGACAGTCAATTATCGCGTTAGCCGATTCCACCCCGGTATTCTGCAGTACCGCCGGGATGAATACATCTCCCTTTTCTCACAAACTCTTCTTCCTTTGTCCACGATTATAGCGTAAAAATTTGACTTCTATCGCGTAGCTCCCTACGCACCCTTTTTTTTTTTTACTAAACAAACGTTTTAAAACAAAAATAAATGTTACCTGTCTATTGTGACTTTCTGTCCAATTTGTGGACTTTGCTTTGCCCTCGTTTACCGCCAAACCCTTTTTAGCCGCCTGCACTTCTATACTCGCAAACAGCGTTGCCAATTTAGGGTTATTTTTTCGCAGTAGATTCTCTGAAAAATGCAGTAGATTGAATATTTTTGCAGTAGATTTTTATTTCAACAGAAAACCACAAAGTGGCTTGTTTTTTTGTTTCTATTGTCAAAATGGAAAAAAGTGAGTTTCGCACCACTTTTTGCGCGGTAAAACCAAAAGGGACTGAAGACAGACTTAAAATATATTATGGAGACTCTGCTCCCTCGCATGGAATGGTACAAAAGTGGTTCACTGAATTTCGTACGAGCATAAAAGACACACGTCCTAATGACGTCATAACGGAAGAAATGGTAAAAAAAATCCACGATATTGTGTTGGACGATCGACAGTAGCTATTTCAAATGATAGCGTCGTTGGAATCCTGCATGACCATTTGGGCATGAAAAAGTTATGGACAAGATGGGTGCCGCGTTTGCTGACGATTGATCAAAAACGGATTCGGGTGAAGTTTTCAAAGCAGAATTAGAAACTCTTCCAGCGTAATTCAAGTGAATTTTAACACCGGTTCGTAACAGTTGATGAGTCCTGGATATACTATTACACGTCAGGAATGAAAAAACAAACCAAATAGTGGGCTTTTCCAGGCGAACGTGCATCAAAAAGGCAAAAACGGGTTCGGCGTCCGAAAAAGTCATGGCACCGGTTTTCTGGCATTCCCACGACGTAATCTTCATTAATTACTTGGAAATGGGAAAAACGATTACCGGACAGTACTATGCTATTTTATTAGATAAGTTTAATGCAGAATTGATGGAAAAACGGCCCCATTTGAATATTGCTCTTTCATCACGACAATACACCGGTTCATTTGTCCGCAGTAGCTACAGTGAAATTAGCTGAATTGCTTGAACTGCTTCCTCATCCACCCTATTCTCTTTATGGGTAGTGAGTAGTGATCGCCTTCAGATAAGGAATTCAAAGTTTTCGAAAAGTTTTATTGTTAAGTTTTGTGCTAAAAGGGATGTTCTCGATCTTGAAGTCCACACAAAGCATACTAAAAAAAATGCAGTAGATTTAATTTTTTGGCAGTAGATTCAAATTTCGAAATAAATGCAGTAGATCTACTGCAATTGCAGTAAAGTGACAACGCTGCTCGCAATCGCCTGGTGAGAGCTCGCTGTGTTCTACCAATGATGTCAATGTGGTCGGTGTATGCAAGTAGTTGAACGGACTTTTCAAAGTTCCTCGTGTGTTAACTTGTGAGACTTTCCTGGCATTTCTAAAACCGCACTGATAGGGGCCAATCAGGTTGCTGACGACAGGTTTCAGGTGTTCACACAGTATGGCAGACGGATATTTCGTTGTTATTTCGAATCATAGTTGGATGAATTCAGCAAAAATTTGACTTTTATGATATTTTTTATTCGTTAAAATTGTATTGATGTAAATAAGTCAAAAATAATTAAAAAGCCCGACAAAGCTTGAGGCCTGGCCTGAGCCTGACAGAGACCTTAAAAGCCTAAAGGCCAAATCCTGACGTTTGGTAAACATAGGTGTATTAATATTTTTTTTATGCGCGCTATTGTTAACAACGGTTGCAATTTTGTGCATGTTCACACGAGAAAAGAACCCGCTCTTATACGTATTGACACATACATTTCAACTTTAATTGAATCTCAGTAGTGTCATATTAACCAGTTTTATTTAACAACACGTGGGTCGAGTTTCGCTTGCTTCGCTACTGCTTGTGCAAAATAATAACAATTGAGACAGATACATAATATATGAATTTTGGTTTTTAGCTTATCCAATTTTTTATTTATTATTTTGTAAGTAGAAAGTTTATTTACTTTAGTGTAGTATGTCCGGAAATAAAGTGTTAGTGATCTGCAATGGGGGACGGGAGCATGCAATTTGCTGGAAGTTGTCGCAGAGTGTAAATGTGGAAAAGATTTACACATTACGTATTGACACATAAATTGCACATCAACGTTGACAAATAGCACAAAAAGGCTAAAAAATTAGTAGATATGGATTAAAAAAGGCAATATGAGTAAAAAAGGCAAATAGTCAACCAAATCCGTTCCCTGACCTTGAAGCTTAACCTTTTTTTATGCGAAAAAGCTTTCGTTTGCTATTAAAGGTCAGAACCTATGCCAGTGATCGGCAGTGTATGTACTAAAAATTCTAGTTTCAGTATCCTGACACCAATTTTTTTCCCAAAAATTGTAGATGTAAAGGGTGGACCAATGTGTATTTCACCACTAGAGTGGCGAATCCTTGCATAGTATAAAGCAAAGTCCCGATCGGTGTCATATTCCGTTTGTGGTTAAGGATCTCAAGAACCGCTGAATAGATTTTAACGATTCTTTTGGTATAAGATTACTAATTTCTCGGATAGGGTTTATCAATTAGCTTTGGATTAGAAAAATGTTTAGTTTTAGAGTTTAAGGGACTTCAAACGAAACATCAATTTAAAACAAACGGCTATTACTTCAGAACAGCTTCTCCCATATGATTGATATTCATTCTCAGAAGCTGAATCACAGTGGCAATTGTGTGGAGTTGATGATTTCTTTTTTGTAAGTTACACTCCTCCGAAACGGCCGATTTTTACTAAATTTTTTGTGTATACATATTTGGTAGGTATGCGAATAGGTTGTAAAGTGTATTTCATCTCGCTAGGTGGCGCTGGAGTCAAGTTGTTAATAACTTCTATATTAATGGACCAAAAATGCTCATATTCACAATGTTGGTTCAGTGCCATAAGAGACAACTATAAAATCTGGACCCGATAGGTGGCGCTGGAGTCAAGTTATTAGATCTTATATAAAAATGAATATATGTACAATGTACATATTATGTATGTTTGTCTTTTATAGACTCGGAAACTTCCCAACCGATTTTGGTAAAATTTTCAGAGTACGTTTTTCTTAATATATAGAATACAACATAGCATCAGTGCGGTTACACAACAACCGGCGGTTTTGGTACTTATCATATCATACATAATTTCCTAATTTGAGGTGAAATGTGAATATGAAACATTTTGGTCAATTAATATAGACAGTCAGACAGACAGACAGACAGACAGACAGATAGGCAGACAGACAGACAGACAGACAGACAGATAGAGCGTCTGATTCTTCAAACTAAATGACAATGTATGTATTGTAAGTTACACTAAATTTAAAAAATCAAGATTGTTTCATATTGACATCTACCATCTAAAGTCATTAACGATTTTAGTCATGGATAGATACTCGGTATTAAAATGTTCAAAGATTATTACGAGTATGAAGCTCTGTTCCAACCTCTCATTTAAACCAACCAACTCACTATCTTGTTTCTTTTACATTTCAGGCCATCAGTAATTGGTGCAAGAGTAACTGCATTGATTTAGTGATCGTCGGGCCAGAAGATCCTCTCGCTAATGGCTTGGGCGATGTTCTTCATAAATTTAACATCCGTTGCTTTGGCCCACACAAGCAAGGAGCTCAGATTGAGTCTGACAAAAAATGGGCCAAAGATTTCATGATTCGGCATAGCATTCCGACAGCGCGATTTCAATCCTTTACCGATACGGAAAAAGCCAAGGAATTCATTAAAAGGTAATACATACATTTAAATTACTACTCGCGGTTTAAATACAAGCAAGCAAAACTTCTATCCACAGTGCTCCCTATAAAGCATTAGTAGTCAAAGCCAGTGGTTTGGCAGCTGGAAAAGGTGTTGTGGTAGGCGCTAATACGGATGAAGCCTGCCTAGCAGTTGATGAGATTCTGGGACAAAAGAAATATGGAGCAGCTGGCGATGTATTGGTCATTGAAGAACTTCTTGTGGGGGAAGAAATTTCTGTACTTGCCTTTGTTGATTCGAAAAACGTTCGGGCGATGCTTCCCGCACAAGATCACAAAAGATTAAAAGAAAAGGATGAAGGCCCAAATACCGGTGGCATGGGTGCTTATTGTCCGTGTCCTCTTATATCAAAAGTCGACCTAGAAATGGTCCAAAAGGATGTTCTACAGAAAGCCGTAGACGGTCTTCGTTCAGAGGGTATTCAGTATTGCGGTGTTCTGTATGCAGGTATAATGTTAACTCCCGATGGACCAAGAGTCTTGGAGTTCAACTGCCGTTTCGGTGATCCTGAAACGCAAGTTATTCTTCCACTGTTAGACAGTGATCTGTATGAAATTATGAGTGCCTGCTGCAACAATAAACTTAACGAAGTAGAACTTCAGTGGAGGAATAATCTTAGTGCAGTGGGTGTTGTAATGGCGAGCGCTGGCTATCCAGAGACCTCAACAAAAGGTTGTCTTATTCAAGGTGGGTACCTATATTCGTAAATTTAAAATAAATTTCGTAAATTTCGTTTTTACTTTTAGGAATTCCTAAAAATTCTGAATACCAAATTGTATTTCACAGCGGGGTGACAATTGATGACGAAGGGCAGTTTTTAACTAATGGTGGACGGGTTCTGATTGCTGTTACCCTATGTAAGGATCTCAAAGCGGCCGCATCCGATGCGACAAAAATGTGTCAAAGGATAACATTCTCTGGCAGTGGAGCTCAGTTCCGGACTGATATCGCTCAGAAGGCATTCAGATTGTAATTACATATTTATCTGAAATTGAAGTATTTTGTTGAAATTAGCATTTGCATAGAATATACATAAATGGCCATTTAAAATCATTTCATTCACTTGATAAATACCACCAAAAAGCTATGAAAACATCTTCGAAATTGTTTTGGTGAAGTTTGAAATCTTATCTTTCGGTCGATATCAATGAATCGCAACCTCCATTGCAGAGAGCAAATATCTGCGATTAAAGAGAATGCTACGAATCGTCTAGGTTTCTTTAATCAATTGCAGAATTGCTTCACTTCTCTTACTGAGATGCAATTTCTTAGTTGCCAAAAAATATAATAGAACCACATGCGCTTCAACATCGACGCAATGCTTCTTGCAGATCGCTGTTTTGTTACTTAGTTCAAGCTTCACAAGTCTTGTAAATTTTTGACCAATATTAAATTTGCCAAATCTGACGGTTACAAATTATTTAGATATTTCAAAGAAAACTACTATCCAAGATTTTAAACTCCACAAAATGTTTTTGATAAAATGAGAAAACACGTCTATATACATTATACATATTATGTATGCAGAGTTTTGTAAAGGTAAAGGATTGATTTTATCTCTTCAACGTTTTCGTTCAATGGACTCACAATGTCCGTCTTCTGACACCGTAGATGAAAAATGCAGCAAATAATCCATTTTAAATCTATGAATTGTTAAATACATCCACCGATCTCTTTTTTCAGAAAATTCACAAAAAAATCAAAGCACTTGGCATCTAACAGTCATGTTAAATACTCGTATGTGTAGGTAGTCATGTAGTAGAACTGTTTAAGTACAATAAGTACACATTTAAATGTGCAGGTGACTATTCGTATTTAATTATTCCAATATAGTTACTCGATCATACAAGAACGTTTGCATTTCATTCACTCGATAATAATTGTGGTAATTCGACCCTAGATTTGAAAACTTCCCGGTTAATCTTTCTGTAGGTGTCGAAGAATATCTGTACAATCAAGGAAATAGTGTTGGTCTTAAACTTACGAAATATGTACATACTTACAAAGAAATAATCCAAACAAATTAGGATAAAGACAAAACAAGAGAGAGATTGGTGCACAACCGTTGTGCTCCTGGATGTATCTTTTAGACGCACCTAGTGCTTAATAATACGAAAGTAAGTTCTTATAAATACAAAACAAACCCGATTTTTTATTGTCATCGTCTGTGGTTTGGTTTTACAATGTTCCAAACGGGCAACTAATTAGAAACGAAAATGAAAGATGCATATTAGGCGTGTTTTTTTTCAAACCTATATAGACTAAACATGTTACCGCAACATGTTTTCAATGTAAAATACAACAAAACCTTAGCCTGGATAATTATCCAGTCTTATTTTTGTATGGAAAGCTTTTTCGAAATCTATATAGATTTGAAAAAAAACGCGCCTTATTTAGGTTTGACATAAATAACACTTTTTAATCCATGAAAATATACAATTATTTTTCCGTACCTATCATAAATGAATACTAATATTAATATTATTAATACATTCACACATTTGAGAAATTTCCCTCATTTGGATAAATGTTAGCATTGAATATGAAAATAATTAAAATTTTAGTGGAGCACATAACATGAGAGAAAACACCAAAATTTGTTCTACCTTCTACAAGGTACAGTATTAATGTTTTTTATTAATATATTGTGGAAAAACCGTTTTGTTACATATAGTCTAGTCTAGTATACTCAGAGTGTTCATTTTCTATCAAGTTCGCGCACCTGTCAAAAATTCAAGAAGATGGCCGCCATACGTGCCCTGCCAATATTTGTTTACATTCGAAAACAAAAACAAATGACTTTGAATTAAACGCCAAACTCACAAATTAATTTGATTTAAACACCAAACTCAGTACAATTATTGAAAAGGCACGAATTGCGGCCATTTTTCCTGCGCAATATGTTACCTGTATTACGTGTGTACTGTGGTCCAGTGCAATTAGTCATAAATGAAAAATTACGGAGCCCAGTTATAGCTAATGGATTTTAATGATTTTTTTTTGTTGGATTTCTAATACCATAAATCAAAAAGTTTGCCCATTCAAAATTACCGAAATTTTTAAAATCGGTAAATTTAACAAACAAATCCGAATTCCAAAGCGAAAAAAATATTTTTTTTTTTGTTACTATACAGGGTGGTCCGGTTTGGGATACAGATATTTTGGGGTCAGAGTCATTGGTTCATGCGTTGAAAAAATCGTATGGGAGGGGGAATCTATCTTGAACATCCACTGAGCTACACTGTGCTTAAAAAAGTTAATTTAAATAGGTACCAACAGTAATTTTTTTTTTATTAATATTGGCGCAAATTCATTATTATTATTTGACTATAGTTACAGGACAGCCGGCTATAAATAAAAAAGCCAGCTATAGCATTCGTTCTTAATAAAAACATTTTTGCCTGTGTATTAGTTAGTATCGACTTTGGTATGTTTTTGTAAAGTGATTTGAACGAACAAACCCAAACGTCAAAATATTCTATGAGAAATTTATAGCCGACTCTAATTATTTAAAATGACGTTTGGGTAATTTTAAATTTCGAGCCGGCTATAAATTGAAAGTCGACTATAAGGTGACTATGAATAGCAAAAAGTATATTTTAGGTTATGTAGGTGAAGAAATTCTTTTATCGTCGGCTCCATCTGACTATGAATTTGCGCCATTATTTTCAAGCGCCATAACGTCACCTACAAATTTACCATACAAAGTTTTTAGCTGCGGCTTACAGTTTTCCTGGTATTAAGATAATTAAGTCACAAGAACCTGTAAAAGGAATGTACTAATACTAGAAGTAGCATCATTTTCATGGGACAGGTCTTAAAAAAAACATTAGCAGAAAGTTTCAAAAAGTGAACTTTTTACTTTACAGTATAAGAAAATCAAAAAATTTCGAAACATCTAAATTCATTCACTATAGCTGGATTCCTTAGTATAAACCTAATTGCACAGCTTCACAATAATACTGTAGTGATGAAAAGAGTTTCACGTATATAGCGACACATTACTCTTTTAGATTTCCAAGAACTAGTATCACCTGTGGTCGAAATTCGACCAATTGTATTAGAGAAACACACCTGGTTTTTACCTGGCTTAGACACAACATATTGAAAATAAAAATACACACTGCACTCTCTACTCTCCACAACTTTTCTAACAAAAAAAATCAAGCGAATATGTTGTGTTTAAGGCAGTTAAAAAGGGGTTGAACTGTTTTGCCTTCGCCTATTTATATAATGATGATGATATGATCCATATTTGAGATTGTTTGCTTGCATCTCCCCATAAATATTTAATGGGATTAAGATCAGCAATCCGAAATTTCGATAGATTTTTCTTAACAAAGAAAGTTCGTGCGCTTTGCCGTATGCTTTGGATCGTTATCCTGTTGAAACTTTCATGTAACAGCTAAATTTTGCTCTGCCCATGGCAACATCATATCTCAACATATCTTTTTTTTGTCAAAATGCCATCATTCTGATGGATGGAAGCATCGTTGATTGATCCACCCCTATATTTGACAGCAGGTGAAGAGTATTTAAATAGAATTCGCTTCTTTTTAGCCGAAGAACAATTAGTCTTCCATCAAAACCGATGTTTTTGAGTTTCCGTGGAACTCGACTTGAAGTCCAGTGTCCAGCTACGGGTAAACGGCTTCTGACAGTCCAAACAGATATCATTGAAAATGTTTCCTTGAATAACCCCTGCGCTTTTTTTGGTCCATTTTCGATAACCTCATCATCTTTTTGTCATTAAGGACTATCGAATTACGACGTCCGTATTTTATGAAAATGACATTACGGGGATCAAATGCTTCAAAATATTTTATTGTATTTTTGGATATTTTTTTAAGCTCCTAAATAGCTTTCATTCGTGGAAAAAATAACACGCACACACAAATGGTTGCGGGAAAGCTAGGCTTGGTTCTGTATAGGACTGCAGATGCCGTATATTTATTTATTTTAAATAGCTTTTTTATCAGCGAATGTGGCAGAAAAATTGACAATGCGTTTTCGAAGATAATCACGCCAAATTGTTTTGTTCCTAAGTAGTTGCTCGTAGCTATTCACAGATAAAGTTGCAGTTACTAGACTAGTATAGTAAACAGAGCTGAACGACTATATTTAACTGTTAACGTAAATTCATGGTATACATACAGTGATCAGAAAAAGTATTCGACATAGGTGTACCTTTCCAAAAACTCAATAAAAAGTGTATAAAAAAATAATAAATTCAGATTGTTTAAAGCAAAATTACATACAAGGTTTATTTATTTCTTATTTCAATTCATTATTTTTTTTTAATTGTTCGCATTTTAAGGAAAAACAAATTTAATTACATAAAATGAAGAGAAATTCACGACAAAAAAGTATTCGACATTTAACAATACTAGAGGAAACGTATATTATATTGAAACACTAATATTTAGTAGCTTTTCCTTTGCGTCGTATGACCTCTCGTAGACGATCTGGCATCGATTTAACCAATGTTTTTGTATATTCAGGATCAATAGTACCCCATGACTCCAGTAAAGCAGTTTTCATTTGGTTTCTGTTGGTAAACGTGTGCGCTCGCAATTTTTTTTCCAAATTACCCCATAGGTGCTCTATGGGGTTAAAATCGGGAGATTGGGCAGGCGTTTTGATCACTTTGGGGCAGTTGTACAGCAGCCAAAGTCTTGTATTTAAAGCGGTGTGCTTTGGATCATTGTCTTGGTAGAACTGAAAATCTTGTTCAAGGCCTAATTTTTCGGCACTAGCGGGTAAATTCTCTTTTAGGGGGTTAATATAATATATATGATCCATCGTTCCGTTAATAAAAACCAAGTTTCCCACACCTGAAGCCGCCATACACCCCCATACCAAAACACCTCCTCCGCCATGTTTTACTGTTGGCACCATGTTTCTTTCTTCTAGCTCCGTATTTGGTTTCCTATACACCAGAACTTTGCCATCACATCCAAAAAGGTTGAACTTGCTCTCATCCGCAAAGATAACATCGAACCAGAACTCCTGAGACTTTGTAACATATGCTCGTGCAAATTCCAATCTTAGTTTTCTGTTCCTTTTAGAGATGTATGATTTTTTCCTCACTCATTTTGCATGAAAATAGTTACTTTTTAATACATTTCTTATAGTCTGCGGAGTGACCTTTATGCCCATATATTGTTCTGCATTTTTCGCCAAAACTGATGCATTCGTTTTTGGATTTTTCTTAACTTGTCGGACAATCCAGCGCTCATTATTCGAAGAAAGCTTTCGAGGACGACCTGCTCTAGGTTTATTTTCCATTGAATTTCCGCATTTGAATTTTTTCATGATATAGTGGACGGTGGTTCTTTGTCTTTGAATAATATTTGCTATTTCAATTTCGGTTAAGCCTTGTTCAAAATGGTGAATAATTAGATTTCTTACTTCAATTGAAGTTTCCTTGCCTTTGTGACTCATTTCGACGTTATTTAAATATAGATACTTCACCGAACAGCGAAACACGAACAAGAACAGACACGCCACTTACTGCGCTCATCCATTAAACGGTACTTTTCCAGTTAGTTATGACACTGAACATAACACATTTGACTTGTCGAATACTTTTTTTGTCTGTAAATCGGAAGTCGTTTACATTTTGCCTCATTTTTTTTAAACGTGAATTATTGCAAAAAAAGAAATTGTTGAAATAAAAAGTACTAATGTATAGCTAAATAGTTGCGCTTCAAAAGAATTGCCATTGCGAGTATTTCATGTATGTATTATGCAAAACTTGAAAACAGTATGGTATGTCGAATACTCTTTTTGATCACTGTATGTTATGTATTGCATACATAAATATAAGTCAGCAGCGGAATTAATAAGAATTCACTTCGATGTGAAGAGCTGTAAAACTTAGTATTCAAATGAAACCTAAATTTCGAAAGGTGGTTGTGTTTTTCTGAGCCATTATATCATATTTTACTGCTAACTGAACCAATATTCCGCCGTTTAATCCCACTGTTATTTTGTTAAATATATTATGTTTCAACAAACAAAATGTATGTTTGTGTTTTATTTCCGATTTCGTCCTGTTGGTGTAGTCAACCTCTTTCGTATAAAGCCAGCGGTGTTGACATTGATGCTGGTGATGATTTGGTTCAAAGGATTAAGCCGCTTAGTCGGGGCACACATCGTCAGGGTGTTGTTGGTGGCTTGGGTGGCTTTGGCGGCTTGTTCAGTTTAAACGAGGTGAGTCATGGAGGTACGGTAACATGTTCAAAGTAACTAAATGGTCTTATTTTCAATATCAATATCAGTTACGATATAAAAATCCTGTTTTATGCGAAGCGACAAATGGCGTTGGCTCCAAAATTAAACTCGCACTGGATAACGAGATGTACGAAAGTATTGGATATGACTTACTGGCCATGTGTGTGAATGATGTTCTAGAATCTGGAGCGGAGCCGGTAGCATTCTTAGACTACATAGCATGTGGAAAACTGCAAGTTCCGATTGCAGCACAAATTGTCAAAGGAATAGCCGAGGGCTGTCGGGATGCTAACTGTGCCTTGTTGGGTATGTTTTAAATGTATTTTTCAGTTCTTTTCTGTATCTTATGACTTGCACATCTTAAGGAGGTGAAACGGCCGAGATGCCTTCAGTTTATGAAGTGGGTAAGTACGACATTGCTGGATATTGTTTAGGTGTTTTGGAAGATGGCACAGAATTACCTAAATTTGAAAAGTACGCGGATGGAGATTTGATTATTGGACTACCGTCCAATGGCCTTCACTGTGGAGGTTTCGACTCAATCTATAGGAAACTACATAGCCTGGGTGTAAATTGGAGCAACATGTCTGAATTCGGTGATCAAAGCAGGACATTAGGTTGGTGGTTTATGGTACATATTTTCTGCCGAACCTATTACTATTATCTGCTCTCTTTTTAAAGGTCAACAGCTAGCAGAACCAACACGTATTTATGTGAAAGACATGCTCCCTTTACTGCAGGCTAGTTCGGTCAAGGCTATTGCTCACATAGTTTCTGGTTTAGAAGAAGACCTTAAAAAGCTCATTACACCTGGCTTTAAACTTATTCTCGATTTGAGCAGTCTACATATTCCGGAAGTGTTCGGTTGGTTGACATCTAAACTTGGATTATCCAGTAGAACCCTTCTTGCCAATCTCAATTGTGGTCTTGGACTAGTATTTATTGTGTCCAAAGAAAGCACGGACTGGCAGAAAGTGTCATGTGCAAAGGTTATTGGTCGTATTCACACAAGCAACGAATCAAGTCTGATGGAAATATCCAACTTTGAAATTGCTTTGGCGAAGGTAGTAGCCAACTATAAAGGAAAATTAAGCTCTATGGAACTGCCTAAACGCTCGCACACAGAAATCGAAGGGGATAAATTACGAATATTGGCGGATGAAGTAAAACATCGACCAGAGTCGTTTGTATCACAGCGAGGAAAACGCTTAACTCGGGTTCCTAAAACGTTCAAGGAACCAATTTTAATCATCGGCACTGATGGAGTCGGTACGAAAATTAAAATCGCCCAGGAAACAGCACTCAATTCGACAGTGGGAATCGATTTGGTAGCCATGTGTGTCAACGATATTCTATGCAACGGCGCTGAACCGTTTACATTTTCTTCGTACTATGCGGGTGGATGTTTGGAGAGATTACCTGCTAATAATGTGATGACAGGCATTGCTGATGGATCACAACAGGCGGGTTGCAGTCTAATTGGTGAGTATTGCACCTAACAGAAACTAGTAATAGTTTCTTCAATCATTGACCAACCTTAAAAGGTTGGAATGCATTAATAACAGTTGTTTACATAATGAGGTAATTAGTAAGAAAGCAAAAAGTAAGCAAAATCTTCTTCAATAGGTTAGGTTAGGTAAGCATGGAGTTATGAGCCTGAGCCATCACAAAACACTAGGCACCATAGTTGGCCCATGGCGATCTCTAGAATCATCTACACTGAACCAAAAAGGTACATGATATTAATGAAAAAATTCATATTCTAAATGAAAAAGTTCATTAAAATTGAGCTAAACATCAAGTTCTTACAGAACATGTATCCCCGTTCATACGTTTATGAATATATTCATGCAGCTTTGAATCGTTCATAAAAAGTAAGAATCTATGCATAAAATTAATGAATGCCATTCATAAATGAGCGCGAGCACATGAAGGAGAAGAGAGACAGACAGATGGAAAAAAAACAGATCGGCGTAGTGGTAGGAAACTCATTTGTAACGTTTCAACTAACTCTATGGGTTGGTGTCCAGGATAACCGGAGAGTTTTTTTTTTCACAGAAGTTTTTCCAGATGTTTCTTCTTTTGTGTGATGAACTCTTTCAACCATGCCATACTATCCTACTGCCAGTGTTATGCCTTCTCGTAGTAGTAGGTTTTGTTATTAACTTCTGAAACTGTTCAACTTTTTTTAATTTTTTTTTGATAGAAATAAATACTTACATCTGAATTTGAACCGCGGACCTTCTGCGTGACAAGCGACGACGACTACCATTACGCCAAAGCCATAAAATAAATACGAATGCATTGTGTGTATAACTATTTACACATTCGAAACCTTTGAGTTTGTATCTATACTTACAGTTTATGGACAAAATACATACCCCTTATGAATCGGTATACTGCTTATGACTTGATACATACTTTTTGAGAGTAAATACATAATGCATATGAATCTATACATTCATTTTCTTTTTTTCTTTAATTCAAAGATTATTTTCATTAATTCAATGTATTTTTTCTTAAAACTCGTGATGGACAGTTGTATGAATAGTTCATACGCTTATGAAAAAATTCATTAAAAATAAGAATCAGCGTTCATACCCCAAATTTCTCATACAAATATTTTTATGAACGCGATTTCATACAAACAATGAATCGTTCATAAAAACATTTTATTTTTTTATGATCTTGTACATAAAATCAATGAATTTTTCTTAAAAATGAATGAATTTTGCTGTATGAATGCCATTCATTGATATTATCTACGATAATTTTTTCAGTGTATTGATGGTCCCTAAACCGAAACTTTTCCGTCTAAACATTTGATCTCCCTGCAAAATTTTATAATTTGATTGTGGCCAGTTTTGGCCCCCCCTCTTCCAATGTATCAAAAAAGTAACTCCCCAAAACCTTTTTGCACGAACGAACAATGGCATGACATTCAAAAAGGACATGTTCGAACCCCTCCGCTGAAAACAAGTCATTGCAGTATCTGCATTCGTCCGTAATAGGATATCTCATTCTTTCTTATTCCTATTAAAGTTATTAACTTTACCCTATTTAGTCAAAGTATTACTTTAGTTCTTTTGAGATCTAAGGCCGGCCAAAGAGCCTTGGACGCCCTATGTCCCTCTATTCCTGACCATCTATTGCCAGCCATACTAATGATAGTAGTCTTTATTTTCGCCCTGATGCCGCATGATGGTGCTGCGAAGTTCACCATCTCGGTTATAGGCAGTGCCCTCCCCGCCTTTCTTGCTAGCTCCTCCGCGAGTTCATTTTCTTCTACACCAGAGTCCCGTTACCCAACATAGTTGAACCTTGCTAGGTCTGTTTAGGGTTTTGAGCACAGAGCAACAACCTTCTACAATTGCCGATTTAACGTTATACGATACTTATAAAGCAAAGCTACGGTCGGTGTCAGATTACGTTTGTGCTATAAGATCTTAAGAATCGCTGAACAGATTTTAATGATTCTTTTGGTATAAGATTACTGATTTCTCAGAAAACGTTTATCCATCAGCTTTTAATGAGATTAATTTTTAGTTTTAGAGTTTAATGGAGTTTAATGGACTTCAAATGAGAAATCGAAAATCCAATTTAAAACAAACGGCCATTACCTCGGAGCAGCTTCTTCGTATGCGTAGTGGCTAGTGGGTTTTTGATTTTCTTTTTCAAAGCAAACTGAGTGACTTTTAATATTGTTGCGTAAGTTAAGATAGACGAGCTGCATAATTTTTTATAGTCTTTGAAACTGCTTCAAGAAAATTTGAATTGTGTTAGAATTACTCAATCAATTAAAGTGTTTTGAACAAATATAGTGTTTCAAACTGTTTTTTTTTTTTTTTTATTTAAAGCATACTTAGTAACATCGGAACAGCGTTGTAGATGCAAACGAATTATATTATGGTTAAAGAGAAATGTATAAAAAAATATAATTGGTTTTAAATGTTTCAGAGTGAATATTTGGTGTGATTCTATAAAGTCTATCGACTTTGGCGGCTTTAATTTCTATCAAACATAAATAAACAAGAAGTATGAAAAATAAATAAAAGTTGACCATACAGTGGCTGGTCAAATTATTAGGGACAGTGTGTACAACTTTTTTGTAATTTTCATGTTTAAGTGAATTTCGCGATGAAATAATTTTCTTTCGGATTTTATTACATACTCCGAAATGCAGTCAAACTCTTGACTCTATGGCAGATTGCCGAGTCGGGCGTAAAAATATAGGGAACCATTCTTGGACGGGCCACACCATTACGCTTACAGGGTGTTTTACCCTCTCCACAAGGCAGTCTGGGTGAACTCCTCTCCAGGGCGTCGTCGAACCAGTGTTGCCAGCTACTTTAAGTAAAATTCCCCATCATAGACCTTAAAATTCCCCTCTTTCCCATTTCTTTCTGGTGGCATTCCCCAGGGATTCCCCACAATACATTTTCAAAGTGGAATAGGTCCGTTTGAAACCTTTTTGCGCCAAATATTGAAACATGTATGTATGTAATTTGAAAGATTTGACAGTTTTCAGATATCTGCCCAGAGAAATTCCTTGTGCTACAGTTCGCAGCGCTCTATTTTACGAAAAACTACAAATTTTTTTCGTACGCGAACGGGTTTTCGTTGTTTTTCATAGTTTTTGGGAGCATTTAAACATAGTAAAAACAGACTAGTAATCATAGCAGTGCAAAATCTTCTCTTATTAAAAAATAAATAAAAATTGCCGAACATTATGAAAAAGAACGAGAGAATTGTAGGGATGGTTAATTATGTACGATATTGTTACATATATTAAGTTATCAAGAAAAAGATACACAAGTCCCTAAGTGCGTTTAAAATTAAACCAGATCCACCTAACGTTCTAATCCATTCGTTTAAATGCATTTGAAAGGAACTCATGCATATGGCTCATTTTTCAATCAGGCATAGGAGTCTAAGACCTGCTACCTGCGTACGAGGAAGGCGTTGGAGTTACGTTTACGCACTGCTATTAAAACATTGTTCTCTTTTGTTATTGCTTTGTAACTCAATTAATAGTTATTGACATTCTATTTTTATTTTCCCCACATTTCGTTCTAGAAGGTAGTTAATTCCCCTTTTCCTCTTTCATCAAATTTTGGACTGAAATCCCCCACGAAAAGGGGAATTCCCCACGAACTGGGAACGCTGCGTCGAACGAATGAGCTTTTGTCAATCTGTTTTTCCTTTTGGGATATTAGTTCCCAGTGTGTAGACATTTGATTTTAAAGCAGCAGTATTTAATTGCTCTTCTAGTTCTGTTTGCAAATTTATATTAAGTTAGTAAATGAGAAATTTAGTGCGAGCATAAAAAAATGCAAATGGTAATCATGACTACCAAAGAAAGCAAAAAAACCTTTTTTTTAACAACGGAAGATTCACGCAGGGTTGGGCTATGGAGTTTGGTGTTGCAATATGAACAATCTCGCGTATTTTGTTCCAATATTGGGAGCAAGGGGATATCGATCCCAAAGTTGGTAGTGGGCGTCCTCGCGAAACAACTCCCCGACAAGATCCTGATATCACAAATCAAGTAAAAGTCCATCCCCGTCAACGTCAATGAACATTCGGAGGATAACGTAGGAATACATACAGTTAGGCGACGATTGAGGCAGTGAGATCTGTATGCAAGACGACCAGCTAAAAAACCATGCATCATTTGCATCAATACAAAGAAGCGGCTGGATTTTGTGAAGCGCCATATGCATTGGGCAAGGGAGCAATGGGCAAAAGTTTTATTGAGCGATTACAGCAAGTTCAACTTGTTCTCGTCAGATAGCATTCGCTATGTGTGAAGTCTATGAAGGACTGCGGGACAAAATTACAACCCCAGATATCAAGTTTCGACAATTAAGCACGCCAGGGGAGAGCAATCTACAATATTCATTAAATAAATTTCTAATCGGGCTTTTTTTAATGTTCTTTCTCTCGTCAAAGAGTGGGTCAATTATTTCAAGTAAGTGGTCGGATGAATGCCCAAACTTAAAAACCATATGCTTCAATATTTGCGGTCGAATATGCCTGAAGACACGTCATTCCAACATGATATTGACCCAAAACACAACAGTCGGTTGGTAAGAAGTCTGTTGGCAGAGGCGAATGTTGATGTTTTGAAGTGGCCCTGGCCAGTACAATCTCCTCACCTAAATCCCATAGAAAATGTATGGGATCTTGTAGATCGGAAGATATGAAGGCCAAAGCCATCGAATTGCATTAAGCTGATGCAATCAATAAGGTCAGAATGGGACCAAATATCTTCGGACTTATTGGTGTCCCTGGTTGATTCAATGTTTAGTAGATTGCGTGCTATTATGGCTAATTAAGGTTATGGAACAAAGTACTAAGTAGAGGTGGAGAACTTTCGATTGCACTATCGATTATAATCGATAGTTTTCACTATCGAGAACAATCGATACTTCTTGACCACTATCGATTGTTTTCGATAGCCATTTAAATATAAAATTTCAAAAATTTCTTTAACCGGTCGATACCTAGCGAACGGAGTTTATTTAAAATTTCCCAGAGGAACCCGATCATAAGCCAACTGTTAAAATGGTTTTAACTTAAAAAGGGGATTCCCCGTTTTATGAGTCAGCAACGTAGGAATAGGAGCATGAGCTCTCTTAACTTAAAAAGGGGATTCCCCGTTTTATGAGTCGGCAATTCAGGAATAGGAGCATTAGTACTTGGTGCATTTAACTTTTTTTATGTAACCCTTAAGAGGAAAAACTATCGATATGTATCGATAATTATCTATAGTCAAAAGCCAACTATCGAGAACTATCGATAGCACTGACTATCGATATTTCTCCACCTCTAGTACTAACCTGGTTTACTTATTAACTCCAATATGACGTAAAACAATGAATAAATCCGTTAATTTTGCAATTCTTTTTAGTATTTGCATTTGCGAACATTTTTAATGGCAGAGTTCATCTCAAAAACAAGACCATACTATTTCGTTTGCATTTTTATATACCTATGTACATCAAAACGAAGTTAAAAAATTATAAAATCTTCTAGATATCCATTCAGTTGAAGTTCCATTGTTATACCAATCAAAAGTCTACGATTTGGCTGGATTTTCATTGGGCATTGCTGAAAATGATCGCATTCTTCCCAGAACTAAAGAAATCCGCGAAGGCGACTCTATTATCGGTATTCCATCGAGTGGTATTCACAGCAATGGATTCAGTTTGGTGCATGCTGTTATGCAGTTGGCTGGAGCAACCTTCTTCGACCAGGCTCCTTTCAGTGAGAAGACCTTTGGTAAGAGACACCAAATCTGCTTATAATCACCTAACTTCAAACTATCTGTCTCTTTCGAATTTCAGGTGAAGAATTCCTTACTCCAACTCAAATCTATGTAAATGCGATCACTCCACTTCTATCTAAGGGTGTCATCAAAGCTCTGGCTCATATCACAGGCGGTGGTCTGATTGAGAATATTCCCCGCGTCTTAACGAAGGACTTAGGTGTTCGACTTAACGCGAAATCCTTTGTAATTCCGCCAGTGTTTGCTTGGCTTGCAGCCACGGGTAACGTTGCAAGTTACGAGATGCAACGCACTTATAACTGTGGCATTGGAATGATCCTGGTTGTAGATCCCAAACATGAATCGGATCTCTTGCAGCAACTCCGTTTCGATCATCGAGCTACAATCATTGGAAATGTGATCAGTAGGAAATCTACCAATACGCCTCAAGTTGTTGTAGAACACTTCGATGATTGCTTGCTCAGCATACAACGCCGCTTGGAGCTTCCAATGAAAAGAGTCGCGGTTCTCATCTCTGGTTCTGGAACAAACCTTCAGGCACTCATCGACGCCAGTAGAAATTCAGCGATGGACCTGTTCTGCGAAATCGTTCTAGTTATCTCAAACAAGAGTAAAGCTTATGGGTTGGAACGCGCCGCCAAGTCGTGCATTCCTTCCGTTGTCATTCCTCATTCCAAATTTGCGAAGAGGGAGGACTTCGACTTAGCCATGTCAGAACAGCTTGAAATGCACAAAGTGGATATCGTATGTTTGGCTGGATTTATGCGTGTTCTTACGGAAACTTTTGTTCGCAAGTGGAAGGGGAAATTAATAAACATTCACCCATCGTTATTGCCCAAGCATCCAGGATTACATGTACAGCAAAAGGCAATAGATGCAGGCGATACTGAATCTGGATGTACAGTTCACTTTGTTGATGAGGTCAGTTGGAAATTATTTATTTAGTAAACACTTTTTTACAAATGTGATGTCTTTCAAACAGGGTGTGGATACAGGTGGAATAATTGTTCAAGAGAGCGTGCCAATTTTACCGGGAGACACAGAAGAAACGTTGGCGCAGAGAATTCAAAAAGCCGAACACTATGCTTTCCCTCAGGCACTGAGACTTGTTGCAACGGGTGCAGTAGCGCTAAGCAAAGATGGGAGCATTGCACGAAAATAATTATTTAAATTAACTTTTTCCTCAGAATAGCATTTATAAAAACATACAATCAAAAGACTAAATATACTCGTGTACATATGAAGATATATAGAATTCTATTTATGTACAGTCAAAATCGGTTATAACGACCTTCAAAGGACCGACGAATTTGGTCGTTATAAGCGATAGGTCGCTATAACCGATATCAAGGTTAATTAATCTGCTTTCAAGTAAATACCCTTTTTATGTTTATTTCATAATTTTTATTTATTCTTAAGGCGCACATATGTATGTACGAGTAAATTTATTTGTCTGTTTGGCAAAGTCATTTGCATTAGCTTGCAAAATGGGACCACTGATGGGTATACCGTATACCGTATACTAGAACTTCGCTCTGTCTTAAACCATATTAGCAAAGCCTTTTCAACCTCAGTGTACAATGAACTATTTTTTACGGTAAGTTTTGCTTCCTAAAATTGTTTTTTTTAATAGTGGAGTGTGAAACAGAATACTCTTTGGCAAGGTTTATTTTGCACTCCAGCGTCCAATCTAAAAATTATACCTGATTTCTCTTTAGTTGTAAAGATTTTTCGTTTCTGATTCATTTTCCAAGTCAATTTTATGCGAACCGAACAAAATAAAACTTCTACGACCACTCGTTACACTGAAACAAGCACTAAGTAATTTTCCAAACTTCTATTAAACAAACTCTAAAACAATAATAAACGCAAATCAAAAAAAATGTGACATCAACAAACGGTAAGCTGTAACATATCCGAAATTAAATGTACAAATACATCGCATCTACAGATAAAAAATTTACCGTTAAAAAAAGCAGTCGTGCCAATAATTGCCTCGATTCGTTATCGACGTCGTTATAACCAATATCTTATTTCTAAAAAAAGGGAAAAATCGGTCGTTGTAAGTGATGTCGTTGTAAACGATTTGTTTTTCAATGGGATTATAATAATGGAGCTCAATCGGGACCTAAGAATTTGGACGTTATGACCGATATGTCGTTATAACCGATGTCGTGTTAAGCGATTTTAACTGTATTTAAAGAAACCGTGATTTATAAGAAAAGTCCGCTTATTCAAGTACATACATATGTACTATAAAAAAGAAAAGTTAATTTGGTGCTCTTAATAAACGCGTAAATACAGAAAACCGTAAGATTTTACTTAAAATGGCCGTGGTGGACTATATTCTAGGTAATCGGTTAAAGTACAATAGATGAATTAAATGGAAGTAAGACGAACGAATAGTGAAAAGTATTATTTCGCTTAGCTGTGTTGAATAAGAAGGAACGAAATACTTCAGTGGATATATTCGCATTTATCTGTTCAACCCTGAATTGTACTTGGCAGCCCTCTAGGACATGCGTCCTGACCTGTTCTGCTGCAAATACGTGAGATTGGTATATTTGGTGGTTATTGTCTCCGGACCTACCTGCATTTCATAGATAGAGAAGGGATTCATACATTCTGATGAAAAGAACTCATTCGGTTATTTCTATTGCTAAGTTCAGCCCATCAAAAAATTACATCTCGTCGCAAATCAATTTATCGAAAACGGATGAAGATATCCTTGATCGCTTCGAGAGAAAAATCCTTCGTAAGAAATTTGGTTTGCGTTGACGGGTTCTGGAGAAGAAGATTCAATCACGAACTGTACGAGCTGTACAGCGACATCGACCTGGTCAAAAAACTGCACATTGGGCGTTTAAAATGGCTAGGACATATGGAGCATATGGACATAAACGGTCCGGCTCGGAGAATATTCGATTATAACCCGAAAGGTCAACGCAACAGAGGACGACCTCCCCTAAGGTGGCGCGCATAAGTAAAACGAGACCTCAACTAACTTGAAGTGCGCTTCTGGAGGCAGTTAGCTAAGGATCGGGCTAACTGGAAAAGGTTGTTGGTCGAGGCCTTGGTCCACCCCGGACTTTAGCACCACCTAAGTAAATAAGTAAGTAAGCTCAACCCATTGTCCAGCATCCAGGATCGGGCGCATCTCATTACTTCGTTGAGGCTCCTTTGGTTGTCCTCAGTGTCTCAAATGGTGATCACTGCTGCGATATCATCAGCATTACCTAGCAGGTAATACAGTGCAGTGAAAAATTTTACTCATAGCCTTTCTTACGCTTTCGGATGGCAGTTCTTGGAATTTATGAGAGCTACGGTTTTTTTGCACTAGGAAAATAAAATTGTAAGTGCACGAAAGTCAATGTAATTATAAATGAGAGGTGCTCGTGATAACGGTAAAAAATTAACCAAAGTAATTAGAAAACAAAAAAATGGGAAAAATTAGTTCGGAGTGCAAATCTAATATTTTGTATCTGTCACGTTTAAATTCGACAACCTATCGAATTTCTGAAAGACTTAATATTGCTCAATGAACTGTGGTATGGAATTTAAAAAAAAATATCATGAGACCGGGACTATCAGCAGAAGCAAAGGCTCAGGGAGGCCAAAGAGGTCTCCAGTGGAAGTTAGTTTTTTTGTACTCCAAAGCCGTCGGCATCGGTTCAAGACTTCAGTGGATATATAATGATCTTTTACTTTTCTTTCTTTAGGTGGCGCTACAGCTCTGGGTGAACCTGAGCCTGCTTCTCGCAACCATTTATGTGTGTGTGTTATATTTTTTGTACGAATGGAAGGGACCTACAGTTTTTAGCCAACTCCGAACGGCGAATTGAGAAGCTTATTGACAAATGATACTCTTTGATTGCTTGTCAGACATTCGAAACAGGTGGCAACCGTGAAAAACTTTTTTAGGTGTTGGACCCAGGCTGGGATTGAACCCGAGCAGCATGCGTAGTAGTCCAACGCACTAACCACCACGGCCACGGCGACCATATAATGATCAGGGAACACATTTTATTGACTTTTCCTTTTTTTTTTTTACTCATATTGCCTTTTTGCATTTTTTAATCAACACTGCCTTTTTTTGCCTTTTTGGTACTATTTGCCAAAGTAGCTGTGCACTTTCTTCTTAACTATACAATTTATCCCTGCTCACACGAAAGAAATTTCACTGTCCACACGTATGAGAGCAGGTTTTTCTCTCGTGTGAATATGCACATAATTACACACGTTGTTTATATACAACCCTAAATACATTTGTATCAACATAACATAGGTACATGCGCTTCTTCTTGTGCCGTACGTACAATCTCAGGCATTCGCCGCAGTTTTATTTACCATATTTTCATCTGACAAAAACCGTTACACATTGTCATTGTAAGTGAAAATGCCCGCAAACGTTTGTGGTGAAATTGGAAAAAGATTTTTACTCGACCGGAAAGACCACATATTTCAGAGTTTTCAAATAACAGGCGACTCCTGGTAGTTGTATGTATTTTAATTTGAGCATTTGATCTTAGTGGAATGTGTATTATTTAGGAGAAGAGGTGTTAAAGGCTTTAACGGACTCGATGAGAAATTACAACAAGCTAAAGAGCCAGTAACTGAAGATGGGATGAAAAGATTTTACACGGTTTTTTTTTTAGCAAATTAATGATGAAACACCATTCCGCTTGTAGTTGAGTTGTTACACATTTCTGAAACTATTAAACGCGGCCAGGTTTGAAGTTTCTATAGACACGTTTAATCGATTCTAGGCTTAAGGCTTCAACGTTCCACTTACTCATCTATTTTACCTCTATAATAAAGTTCTGCAAAAACTTGGCCGCTGTTATCTCACTACTTTTTACGGCCTACATTTTCTATAGGAACTTGGTCTTTCTTACAGTAATGTTTTTGATGGGATACCAATATTTACTTTACTGAATATGAACGTTGAAAGTATGCTCAACTAATACGAGTAGAGTAAGTCACATTCTGAAGTATAGGAGCACGGCCCCCCTCCCCCCACCGCTGCGTACGCCTATGGAGCCGACGTCATGGATGGGCGAAGGAAAGAAGCAAACCAAACCTCTTCCCACTAAATGAATATTTAAGCTGATTCAATTAGTATCTTTATTTTTCGTAACTACTACAGCATTATATTAATACACCATAGTGTTTTCTAATAATGGCTGTCATTATTAATTTCTATTTAATTATCTTAAGGACATTTTCTCTAATAACCGAAATGGGGTCATGAAAGCAGTTCATTACTTCAGGTATTCAGTAAATAATTGTACACTGCTGTTCAAGATGATTGTAGAGGATTTAGTTAATTTCTTTTTATACCGTGTTTTTAAATTTGCTCAAAAATATTTGCCTCTGAATTACACTTTCCGAAAACAAACTACGAAATTTAAATTCTATTCCATCTTGAGTGTGATTAGTATTATTACTTCAATAAAGTTCATAAAAGTTTGTGGCATTCAGCAAAGTTGGTGCACCATTTTTTACGAGTGGCTAACAGTTGGCTTGTACCCCATTTTTATGTACTGTAACTTTTGGATAACAGAGCGGCGAGCTGCGATGATTTTCAACTCCTTTAAGTCGACATTGAATGAAATTGAATTATCGATCGAATGGAACACGAAATGGCTTTGTTTATTAATATTGTTAAAAATGTATACATTTATACCCTTTTTGGGATTATTTGCAAGGTTTCTAATAGAAATGCGTAAACATTTTACTTGGACTATGGTTCAGTTAGTAGTAAACTGTTCCATGGTGTATCTGCATACGCAGATCACTTGCGTGCACTTGGTCCTTGCATACATCCTCACCGGTTATACAAGGCAGAACGTTCACCTCAAAAGGATATTTGAAGATATAGGTATATGCAAGGAAATCAATTTAGAAAGTCAGTGCTCCCAAAGGGTACGTAAGGTCAACCGTGCCTGTCGAAAAACGATTAAATTACTAATACGTTTTAAAGAATTAATCACACCCAATTTGCAAATCGTGATTGCTTTGACTTTCTTCACTGCGATGATGTTTTTCGAAAGATGTAAAGAAAACGAGTTATGCAATACACTTTCGTACTACGCCCAACTAGGTTTTTGGCTTAACTTCGTTGATATGATATTCATTGCAAGTCTATACCACCAAATAATCATTGAGGTACAAAAAACACGACAATTCGCTGGAATGCAAGGATCAAATCGATCAGCAGACTTCGATAAAAACGTACATTTACCTTTACCACAGAGTTTGAAATTGTAATGTTTATTTTTTCCTCTAATTACAGGTTTATATTTTGTTACAACAAAGTATATTGTTTGAACACAAACTGAGTGATTCAAATAATAATTGGATTTATATAGGAATTACGAGGAATGTGGTCAAAATGAGCTTATTTTTAATTGCTGTAAAAATGTCCTTTGTACATTATAACTAATTTCTGTTTGTATTTGCTGGATGAAACTTATGGAAAAAGATTAACTGTAGAGATTGTCAATAGCTTAGCCAGAAGCAATATTGATTAGACACAATTTAGAATGACGATTGACTTTTTGTGATGTTGCCAAACAGAAAGAGTTTTTGTAAGAAATATTAATTTATTTCTATTTTATGTAAATAAATAATTTTTTTATTGTGGAGTTGGAATTAATTTTTACTTCATTACTTTAATATGAAAAGTGCTGCCAAAAGTCATCGTATTTTAGTGAGAGATTATGGTGACCATGATCTATCTGAGCAAACGTGTCGGAAGTGGTTTGCAATTTTTAAAAGTGGTGATTTCGACTTGGAAGGCAAGGAATGACCTAGACAGCCGAAGAAGTTCGAAAATGAAGAATTTGATGAATTGCTCGATCAGGACCCATGTTAAACACTTTAAGAATTGTCTGAATCGTTGGGAGTTGACTTGACAATGGTAGAAAAATGCCTTAAAGTAGTGGAAATTATCCAAAAGCAAGGAAATTGTTTCCCATTCAAATTGCAACCAGGGGACGTCGAAAGGAATTTTTTCACCTGCGTGAACAGCTGCTTCAACGGCAGAATAGGAAGAGATTTTTGCATCGAATAATCACTGGCGACTTCGACAATCCCAAGCTCAGGAAGTCATGAGAAAACATCAAACTTCAACTTACTTATTTACTTAGGTTGCGCTGCAGCTCGGGGTGAACCTGGGCCTGCTTCTCGCAAACATTTGGGTGTGCGTGTTTTATCTCTGTATTTCAAGCTTCAACGGTGCAGCCAAATATCCGCATGGATCCAAGCTCATGCTCTATATTTGGTGCGATCAGAAGGGTGTGGTCTACTACTGCTCAAACCGAATGAAACCAACACCAAAGATCGCTATCGCTATACCGACTACAATTAATTCACTTGAGCTCTGCAATGAAGGAAAACGGCCGAAATACTTTGAAAGACACGACGAAGTGAGCATGACAATGCTCCTTTGCACGTTACAAAACCGATCAAAACATACTTGGAAACGTATGGGAAGCCAAACCCCACCCTCTGTATTCTCCAGACATTTTCTCTGGAGCCATCCGCCTCATCAGGTCTTTAACCGAATAATAATAATAATATTTGGCTTCAGCAGTCCTAGGTAGAACCAAGCCTAGCTTCCCGCAACAATTTGTGTGTGCGCGTTATATTTTTGCACGAATGGAAGGGACCTACAGTTTTCTGCCGTCTCCGAATGGCGAATTGAGAAGCTCATTGACAAATGATATTCTTGAATGCTTGTCAGGCATTCGGAAGAGGTGGGCACTGTGAAAAACTTTTAGGTGTTTGCGGTGGGATTCGAACCCAAGACCGTCCGACTCCGACGCACTAACCACTCGCGTACCCACTGAATAGATACTTTAATTTTCTTCAGCTTGTTTCTCTCATTTTGCAGCTTAACTAAAATTACTCACACTTCTCTTTATTTGTGCGTACATACTTGGTGTATATTTGGGTTCCCAACCGTCCTCCTTTTGGGAGGACAGTTCTCCTTTTCAGCTCTTTGTCCTCCCGTCTTCCTTTAATTAAGATTGTCCTACTTTAGGTCTTAACTATCATTTTCGAAATTACATTCTTGATAAAATGATGTAAAAATGCCAGTGTGTGGCTTGGAATGAAAAATGACATTTGAAATTATGGCAAGAATTATGAGGGTTTGAAATTTTTCGTCGATGATGCAGAATGACGCATTATTGATAATGTTTAGGCAAATTTATAAGCAAAATATGTCATTCCGAGAATGATAGTGTATAGCCTAGACCTAGAATGATATGATGAAAATTGACAGTCTAGGCATGTCATTTCAAAAACTGAATTACTTCCAATAATTTTTTATATACATACAATATGTATTTTATTTATTTATATCGGTGTCCTCCTTCTGCTTCAATGAAAGTTGGGAACCCTAGGGAACCCTACCTCGCACTTCCAGTACATCTAGAAGTTTCAGTTTTCAAAGAATTTTTGGTGTATATTAGGGTTCCCAACCGTCCTCCTTTTGGGAGGACAGTTCTCCTTTTCAGCTCTTTGTCCTGCCGTCTTCCTTAGTAGTATAGATTTACCGATTCTGGGACACAGGGAGCAGGGAGCCAGGAAGTGACGTCATCAAGAATAATAAACAAAGGGTTAAAATCATAAAAAACACGTGTTCAATCGTTATACCAAATTGAATAGTTTGAGAACGCCTGTCTTTATACTTCTCTCGGCAACTGTATTTCGTTTTAGCATTTTAGCGAAATACTAATCAAATTACTACTTGTTTCAAAAAATGAAAATATTTTATAGGGGAGTACAATCACGACGAGGGGAGCACGGGAGTACAGTGTTTGATAGGGTAGTACGAATACTCCCTTAGTACTCACTTCGGCAGCCCTATCTGCTTGTATACCATGATGGTCAGACCCATTATGTCATGCACGGCCTTAGTCGTGTTATCAGAGACTATAGCAGAAAACGGTTAAGAAACTTCAACAGATGATCTGTCTTGGAATTACCGGTGCTATGCGCACCTGCCCTTCAGCAGCCCTAGAAGCTGAAATTAGCTTTTCGCCATTATTTTTATTTTTTTTTTTTAAACACTATCAGATCTGTGTCATGGTGTGCTTAATACAAGCAACAGCCATAAGCAGAAATTTGCCAGGGCAAAATATGCGTCAACAGGCTCATCATTTAGTGCTGGTGTTAGTGGTTAGGCTACGCTACATTTCAACACTACCACTAGCAATAAATAAACAAATATAAGAACAAATATACATAATTAGAGTTTATGTTCGAGGAACTACATTACGCAATACATTTTTTAGTGTAATCTTGTTAAGATTAAAGTCAAGAATGTTTACATTTAAGTTATAGATTTTACTCATGCGGCTAATAGGCTCATGCATCCCGTAATTTGTTCTGTGATGAGGAACATGCAGTAACTCTATACTACGCAGGTAATGCGATCCCCCACGAAAGTTTAATCCTAAACAGGATAATAAGTCAGGTGCATTAATCAGACCTGAGATCAGTTGATGCATAAAAATTATATCATTATTGACTCTTCGATCTGATTATACCGATCTTCGTAAGAAAGGCAGCCGCTAGAAGTGCTATTAAACTACAACTTATTCATAAGTACAAACCAGGTAATCTATGGTCACCTGAATATTATCAACATTTATTCCGATCACAGGATGCTCTGCACCGTCGCGTCGATGATAATACCCGGTTGTTCAATAAGTTTTGTCGTGCGATAAGAAACTCTAGATTTTATGGTTTGAAATATTGTTATTATTAAATTTAGTCTACCTGAACTTCAATACATTCTTGTTCCAGCGATGTTCTAATTTCTGGATTCCATGCTCCATCCCTGAAGTGAGAATCCAGACGACTCTCAGAATATGCTTCCACTGCTGTTATTACCTCTTCTTTCGATGAAAATCGTTTTCCACGCTTCCATTTTTTTTTTAGATATGAGAACAGCCAGATGTCAGAGGGAGCTAAATTTTTTTTCCACTGTAAATCAGGTCTTTTCTTACAAATTTTGACATTCAGCTGGTTTACGGTCAGATCTGATAGTGTTTAATAAAAAAAAAAAATTTTTTCATAATTTCTCAGGCTATGACAGTCATTTGTTCATTAAAGAATTTTCAAATATTCCAGGCAATATAAATGTGATTGCAGTAAATAAGGAAAGGTATATATCGTTAAGAAAGACTATTCCATTTGAATTTTATAATTCAATTGAGATTCGATTCCTAGACTCTTTTAAATTTATGGCATCTAGTTTAGATGCCTTGGCTAAGAATTTGTCAAGAGAAGATTTTAAAATTGTTAGATCGATCTTCAAGTCTAATGAAGAATTCAACTTAATGACTAAAAAGGGAGTTTTTCCCTATGAATACATAAATTCGTGGGAACGATTAAGTGAAAAAAGTCTCCCACCGCTTGATAAATTCTTTAGTTCAATTAGCAATTCTAATTGTACTGCAGAACAATATGATTTTGCAAAGACGGTATGGCAAACATTTAAATGTGAAAGTCTATTAGATTATTTAGAGTTATATCTAAAAACAGATGTCTTATTACTAGCCGATATATTTGAGAATTTTAGAAAAGTTTGCAGAAATATCTATGGGCTGGATCCCTGTCAATATTATACAGCACCTGGTTTATCATGGGATGCTATGTTAAAAGTAACAAAGATTAGACTTGAATTACTTACTGATATAAATATGTTTACGTTTGTACAAAGAGGTATTAGGGGTGGTCTTGTGCAATGCTGTTGCAGACACTCCAAAGCTAATAATAAATATATGAGTGACTTTAAAAGTGAACTACCTTCTGAATACTTGACGTATTTGGATGCAAATAATTTATATGGTTGGGCAATGTCTCAAAGTCTACCGTATGGTAAATTCGAATGGATAGACACAGATAATTTCAATGTATTCAATGTATCACCAAACTCTCCATCTGGCTACATTTTAGAAGTTGACTTGGAATATCCAGAACATCTTCATGATGAGCATAGTGATTTCCCATTTTGTGCAGAAAATAAAAAAAGCCCAAACGCGAAATTTAGTAAGCTCATAGCAGACTTGAACCATAAAACAAAGTATATCATACATTATAGAAACCTTCAACAGTGTGTTAAGCACGGAATGAAAATTTTAAAAATACATAGAATTTTAAGTTTCAAGCAATCATGTTGGTTAAAACAATACATCGATTTAAATACACATCACCGTAAATTGGCTAAAAATGAATTTGAAAAGAATTTCTTTAAATTATTAAATAATGCTGTTTATGGTAAAACGATGGAAAATGTTGATAAACGAAAAGATATAAAGATAGTAACAAATTGGGAAAGTTGTGGAAAACATTTAGGTGCTCGAGCTTGGATAGCAAAACCAAACTTTCATAGTTCTACTCAATTTACAGACAATATGGTTGCAATTCAAATGAGTCGCGTTCATGTAACTTACAACAAACCGATTTATTTAGGTTTTACTGTACTCGATTTATCAAAATGGAAGATGTATGATTTTCATTATGAATACATGAAACCAAAGTATGGTGACAATTTAACTTTAAATTATATGGATACTGATTCTTTCATATATTCTATCAAAACTGAAGATTTCTATAAAGATATACTGGATGATATTGATATGAAATTTGATACATCAGATTATCCCACTGATAATCGATATAATATTCCAAATAAAAATAAAATGATAATCGGGATGATGAAAGATGAGATGAATGGTGAAATTATTAGAGAATTCGTTGGGCTTCGATCTAAAATGTATTCCATAGATATCGAAAAAAGAAAACAAATTAAAAAAGCTAAAGGTGTTAAGAAAACAGTACTAGATGGTATGAATATTGATGATTATAGAGATTGTTTATATAAAAAGAAACTTTTCTATGGAAATATGTTTATAATTAGGTCAAAGATTCATAACATATATACACAATGTATTAATAAACTAGCACTAAGTTATATAGATGATAAGAGATATATATTGGAAAATGGTGTTAATACACTTGCCTGGGGTCATAATATTATAAAAGAATAGTGTTATTATATAGGTTAGTTCAAAGATAAATACGTATAATATAGTTATAAAATAAAAAAATTAAATGTAAATTAAATATTCCAAGTTTTCAATGTCCTAGTACCGCTCTTTATAAATGATAAAAAAAAAATGTTTATAAAATAAATACTAAACAGAAGACTGTATGTTTTTATTTTCACTCCATTTCGCTTTTGTTGTTGCTGTTCTTTTTTTTCAGATATTTTTACCATACCATTCGTCTTTTATTATGAACTGCATGTTTACTGAACGAATAAAGAAATGTAATATTTGATCATCAAGATGGATTTACGAATGGAAGATCTACTTCAACGAATCTGGTACTTTTTTAAAACTATGTCGTGAATCATTTCAAACTTGGTAGGCAAACTGATGTAATTTTTACTGCAAAAGTCTTCGATAAAGTTAGTCATCGTACCCTTACTCAGAAACTATCGAATATAGGATTCCATTCTACCCTGCTTAGTTGGTTTAAGCTTTGAGTGATACATACTCGTAGTTGGTAGGGTTCAATATGTTAAAATTGATGATTATCTTTCGGCTCCTTTTAGAGTTACATCTGGTATTCCTTAAGGGAGTCACCTTGCGTCATGACCAGATATACTCGATATTCTATCGTTTTATAGCACTTTCTTGTTACGGCTGCAGTCTCTGCACCAACCGAAATATAAATATCTACGGCAACTTGTAAAATCCATTCATGGAATACAATGAATTTTCAAATTATTGTGAAATTATTGCACCTTCCGAAGCAAAACGAAACTAAGTGTTTATATTTGATGATGTAGCTTGTGATAAACAAAACAACATTCGAGAATATGTTTGTATGGGATGACACAACGATGTGGATAGTTTCTACTTATGTCAATTTTATACACGCATACCAAAACATTTGTTTCGAGACAACGCAAACTACATAGTTATTTTCAAGCAAGACGAGCTAAATCTGAATCTGATCATATAAATTCCGATACGACATTCAATCAGTTTAAAGAACCGTGCACAAACTGTTGGAAAGATGCATTATTTCTGATGGTCATCAACGACCTCCCACTAGTCTTCAAATATTCTGAGTGTCTTCTTTTTGCCGATACTCTTAAATTATTTCGCTCCATTAAATCTGAATATGATTACGATTTATTATATCAAGATGTCGCCGCGGTCAATGATTGATGTGAGCGGAATCACCTCCTTCTAAACGTTTCTTATTGTCCTGCTTACTGCAATCGCTATCCGCTACTGATATCCGCTAACTGCTATCTGTAACCGACCGGTTAGCAACCGCCCTGTTTGGAACCGACCTGTTTGGAACCGATCTGTTTGAAACCGACCTGTTTGGAACCGCCCTGTTTGGAACCGACCTGTTTGGAACCGCCCTGTTTAGAAGCGGCGACCTTAAGGTGTATTGTGCCCCCTATCAGTCATAGACGCGCATGCCACATATTCGTATGTATGTCTGTACATATGTACATCGGTGTTTTTGTTTTGTTTATTGGATGAAGGAAGTAAAACGGAGTGTGAGTAATTAGTTGTGGCGCCATATGAGTGAGAGCGAGAGGAAAGATGTGCAAATGGTTTATATTTGTTGGTGGAGAGGGAAACAATGGTGAGAGGGGGGGTGAATGATTTCCTGGGTCTGGTTTCCTGGGTCTATTTCAGTCTACAACCAAAATAAACAAGCTGATCTGAATGAATATTACTTACAGTATACAGTCATCAGAAAAAGAATCATGGAAATAGAGAAATGCTTAGAGTGTACTGTCCAAAGAACAACATGCGATATCTTGCTCGCTTGCCCAACAATAAAGAAGAGTTATTGATTTGGACTAAATATAAAATAAGAATTTATGGACCATTGGATTAAATTTTGATATTAGCGATGTAGTGACCTTTTGCTAAAATTATTTATCTGACACACACACAGTTCTTAATGAATAAACAGAAATATATAAACAATGGTCTTGAATACCTGATGATCATACGCTTGACCATTATCAGCCAAAACAATACCTTATTGATCATGAATATCCCACTCAGAATAAACTATCTGATCTGGATGAGTACACGTTTCAACCAACAGCCAAAATAAACAATCTGATCTGAATGAGTACACCCAGGAAACCAGACCCAGGAAATCATTCACCCCCCCTCTCACCATTGTTTCCCTCTCCACCAACAAATATAAACCATTTGCACATCTTTCCTCTCGCTCTCACTCATATGGCGCCACAACTAATTACTCACACTCCGTTTTACTTCCTTCATCCAATAAACAAAACAAAAACACCGATGTACATATGTACAGACATACATACGAATATGTGGCATGCGCGTCTATGACTGATAGGGGGCACAATACACCTTAAGGTCGCCGCTTCTAAACAGGGCGGTTCCAAACAGGTCGGTTCCAAACAGGGCGGTTCCAAACAGGTCGGTTTCAAACAGATCGGTTCCAAACAGGTCGGTTCCAAACAGGGCGGTTGCTAACCGGTCGGTTACAGATAGCAGTTAGCGGATATCAGTTAGCGGATAGCGGATTGCAGTAAGCAGGACAATAAGAAACGTTTAGAAGGAGGTGATTCCGCTCACATCAATCATTGACCGCGGCGACATCTTGATATAATAAATCGTAATCATATTCAGATTTAATGGAGCGAAATAATTTAAGAGTATCGGCAAAAAGAAGACACTCAGAATATTTGAAGACTAGTGGGAGGTCGTTGATGACCATCAGAAATAATGCATCTTTCCAACAGTTTGTGCACGGTTCTTTAAACTGATTGAATGTCGTATCGGAATTTATATGATCAGATTCAGATTTAGCTCGTCTTGCTTGAAAATAACTATGTAGTTTGCGTTGTCTCGAAACAAATGTTTTGGTATGCGTGTATAAAATTGACATAAGTAGAAACTATCCACATCGTTGTGTCATCCCATACAAACATATTCTCGAATGTTGTTTTGTTTATCACAAGCTACATCATCAAATATAAACACTTAGTTTCGTTTTGCTTCGGAAGGTGCAATAATTTCACAATAATTTGAAAATTCATTGTATTCCATGAATGGATTTTACAAGTTGCCGTAGATATTTATATTTCGGTTGGTGCAGAGACTGCAGCCGTAACAAGAAAGTGCTATAAAACGATAGAATATCGAGTATATCTGGTCATGACGCAAGGTGACTCCCTTAAGGAATACCAGATGTAACTCTAAAAGGAGCCGAAAGATAATCATCAATTTTAACATATTGAACCCTACCAACTACGAGTATGTATCACTCAAAGCTTAAACCAACTAAGCAGGGTAGAATGGAATCCTATATTCGATAGTTTCTGAGTAAGGGTACGATGACTAACTTTATCGAAGACTTTTGCAGTAAAAATTACATCAGTTTGCCTACCAAGTTTGAAATGATTCACGACATAGTTTTAAAAAAGTACCAGATTCGTTGAAGTAGATCTTCCATTCGTAAATCCATCTTGATGATCAAATATTACATTTCTTTATTCGTTCAGTAAACATGCAGTTCATAATAAAAGACGAATGGTATGGTAAAAATATCTGAAAAAAAAGAACAGCAACAACAAAAGCGAAATGGAGTGAAAATAAAAACATACAGTCTTCTGTTTAGTATTTATTTTATAAACATTTTTTTTTTATCATTTATAAAGAGCGGTACTAGGACATTGAAAACTTGGAATATTTAATTTACATTTAATTTTTTTATTTTATAACTATATTATACGTATTTATCTTTGAACTAACCTATATAATAACACTATTCTTTTATAATATTATGACCCCAGGCAAGTGTATTAACACCATTTTCCAATATATATCTCTTATCATCTATATAACTTAGTGCTAGTTTATTAATACATTGTGTATATATGTTATGAATCTTTGACCTAATTATAAACATATTTCCATAGAAAAGTTTCTTTTTATATAAACAATCTCTATAATCATCAATATTCATACCATCTAGTACTGTTTTCTTAACACCTTTAGCTTTTTTAATTTGTTTTCTTTTTTCGATATCTATGGAATACATTTTAGATCGAAGCCCAACGAATTCTCTAATAATTTCACCATTCATCTCATCTTTCATCATCCCGATTATCATTTTATTTTTATTTGGAATATTATATCGATTATCAGTGGGATAATCTGATGTATCAAATTTCATATCAATATCATCCAGTATATCTTTATAGAAATCTTCAGTTTTGATAGAATATATGAAAGAATCAGTATCCATATAATTTAAAGTTAAATTGTCACCATACTTTGGTTTCATGTATTCATAATGAAAATCATACATCTTCCATTTTGATAAATCGAGTACAGTAAAACCTAAATAAATCGGTTTGTTGTAAGTTACATGAACGCGACTCATTTGAATTGCAACCATATTGTCTGTAAATTGAGTAGAACTATGAAAGTTTGGTTTTGCTATCCAAGCTCGAGCACCTAAATGTTTTCCACAACTTTCCCAATTTGTTACTATCTTTATATCTTTTCGTTTATCAACATTTTCCATCGTTTTACCATAAACAGCATTATTTAATAATTTAAAGAAATTCTTTTCAAATTCATTTTTAGCCAATTTACGGTGATGTGTATTTAAATCGATGTATTGTTTTAACCAACATGATTGCTTGAAACTTAAAATTCTATGTATTTTTAAAATTTTCATTCCGTGCTTAACACACTGTTGAAGGTTTCTATAATGTATGATATACTTTGTTTTATGGTTCAAGTCTGCTATGAGCTTACTAAATTTCGCGTTTGGGCTTTTTTTATTTTCTGCACAAAATGGGAAATCACTATGCTCATCATGAAGATGTTCTGGATATTCCAAGTCAACTTCTAAAATGTAGCCAGATGGAGAGTTTGGTGATACATTGAATACATTGAAATTATCTGTGTCTATCCATTCGAATTTACCATACGGTAGACTTTGAGACATTGCCCAACCATATAAATTATTTGCATCCAAATACGTCAAGTATTCAGAAGGTAGTTCACTTTTAAAGTCACTCATATATTTATTATTAGCTTTGGAGTGTCTGCAACAGCATTGCATAAGACCACCCCTAATACCTCTTTGTACAAACGTAAACATATTTATATCAGTAAGTAATTCAAGTCTAATCTTTGTTACTTTTAACATAGCATCCCATGATAAACCAGGTGCTGTATAATATTGACAGGGATCCAGCCCATAGATATTTCTGCAAACTTTTCTAAAATTCTCAAATATATCGGCTAGTAATAAGACATCTGTTTTTAGATATAACTCTAAATAATCTAATAGACTTTCACATTTAAATGTTTGCCATACCGTCTTTGCAAAATCATGTTGTTCTGCAGTACAACTAGAATTGCTAATTGAACTAAAGAATTTATCAAGCGGTGGGAGACTTTTTTCACTTAATCTCTCCCACGAATTTATGTATTCATAGGGAAAAGCTCCCTTTTTAGTCATTAAGTTGAATTCTTCATCAGACTTGAAGATCGATCTAACAATTCTTCTCTTGACAAATTCTTAGCCAAGGCATCTAAACTAGATGCCATAAATTTAAAAGAGTCTAGGAATCGAATCTCAATTGAATTATAAAATTCAAGTGGGATAGTCTTTCTTAATGATATATACCTTTCCTTATTTACTGCAATCACATTTATATTGCCTGGAATATTTGAAAATTCTTTAATGAACAAATGACTGTCATAGCCTGAGAAATTATGAAAAAATACTGGAATAAACTTTGCAATCTGAAATCTTAAATTACATTTGTTATGAGCTGGTCCTCTGTATTTACCTGTCAGATGACAGTGATCTGCTACACGACCACCATGTAAAGTTTGTTTACAAATATGACAACATTTACTTTCATTATGGAATATGATTTCATCTTTTGTAAGAGGATTCATCGGTTTGTTTATAGATAAATATTTTTCATTGATATCTTGCACATCTTGTACTAAAACCTCAATAAACTTTCGTGATGCATCTAAGCCCTTATAAAGTCGAAACCTATTCAATGAACTGTTAAATGAACAATTTATAAAATAGCTAAAGGCACAAGGAACATGTTCTTGAACTATAGTAGTAGATGGTATGTTTGATTCTGGAATGCAAGTATCTACAGCTTTAAGGATACATTCAAAATCTGCATATACCACAAATGGTACATCCAACTGTCTTTCATAATTATAATATTCTACAATTGCCTTTTCAGGGTCTGGCATCTTAGTAACAATTTTCTTACATTCTAACTTATGTTTATTAAAATTATATTCGTTACCAAAATATTGAAGGCAGCTATTACAGATAAAAACCTTATGTCCATACGTTCTTATTTGAGTATTTATTAATCTGCAAAAAAAAAAAAAAAACAAAAAAAAAGTTATAATAAAGTAGATATGAAAATAAATTATACTTTCTTACCTTGAAATATTCTTAACCCAAACATAGTGGAATCGTTCCATGTTTTGTAATAATAACAAATTTATATGAGCTGGTTTTTCTTCAGGCGTGTTATAGTAAGGTCCGACAATCATATTATGTTCCTCCTCGTAACCGAAAACATTAACACTTATATTCGGATTCAATTGTTCGAATTTTCGGACATCGCTTAATTTGAAAGGAAATTCTAGATCTTCAAACGATAGTGTCACTCCATTTTTAAGTGATATTGTTTTTTCTGTGATGTCATTTATACTGTAGGATGAGGTTCTTTCTGCGTGAATATTTGATGGTATTATTGCTGAGATTACCGCCCATTTAAAACAATATTCATCATTATTTTGTATGTTAATACATGCTTTTTTAGTTAACAAAAAACTTGGAAGTTCCATGTATTGGGATCCTTTAATTGGTCGATATTCATTCATGTTTATCTCTATATGGATGATTCTTATTAATGCCCATCCACTATCATTTTCCTGAAATTCTTCCATTTTTCCAACAATGTTCGAACACATTTTATCGTACAACATATTTAACTCTTCCTCATTCTGTACGAGACACATCTTTGATTGGAATGATTTTATTGACACTTGCATATCATCATCATTTTTATTTATTTTCATGTATTCACCAAACAATTCCATATTAAATTTAAAAGAGGAATGTTTATTTAAAAGATGTTTTAAATTTTCACAAATAACACTTTCAGAATCCTTTAAAAATGCTTTGGGTTCTATTATTTCTTCTTTTTTGTTCACGTATATTAATGTCTGAATCCGGTCATTAAATGTGCTTTTGACCACTTGCAATTCTTCGCATGTTTCACATGGTTTTGCACTATTATGTTTATGCAAATTCGTTCTAATGTGTGAAGACCACTTATCTTTTGGAACATCTATTTCACAATCTGTACATATTTTCGTATTGATACTCTTTGAGGAATACACTGAAGAAGTAGTTGGTTTATCTTCAGATGATATTTTTTTAGAGCCATTTAAATTTAAAGTTGTAATGTTTTCATTTGAGTGAACATTATGATATTTTATATTATGATATAATAGAGCATCACTTCTGTTTAATGTTTTATAACAAATATCACATCGCAGTTTCTTTGAGTGTACATTTAAAACATGTCTCCTTAGATTCTTATTTAAGGAAAATTCCTTTTCACATATGTCACATATAAAACACTTCATTTTCTAAAAAAAAAAAACAATAAACCACACAATAAATCAAACAATAAAGCTCTTATAGAACAATCAAAATGTTTGCGATTATATTCAACGGATTTTATTAGTAGACTACTCAGCGCAACGTATAAGTTCGTACTGAAAACTTCCCATATCATACCTGAGTCTTATGATATCGAGTGCAAGAAGTGACTGTGAATTATATAATGAATGAATTTTTTTGTATGAATTTAAGTATTTGTCTATAGTATCGTAGTATATAGTAGTACCGAACACAAAAAGCTCTTTCTATCACAACCTCGATCCCCATGTATGTGTACAGGGCTGTTAAAAATATTATAGTGTATTGATAATAATATCAAATTTTGTATAAAAACATTATATTCAGCGACCGAGAGCAACTGCAAAGACAACATCAACAACAACAACAACGGCATATTCCATAGAAAATAAAAGATAAACAAACAACATATTCGTCTCCATCAGCAAGTTTCATAAAAAAAAAATGGTCGAAAGATAAAGAGACCAAGACTTTTAAACATATCGAACATGTCGAAACATGAATATTCCTGCACCAATTTTTGTATAAAAATATCATAGTCAGTGAACGAGAGCAACAGCAAAGACAATAACAACAACAACAACGTAGGTATATCCCATATAAAACAAAAGATAAATGAACAACATATTTGTATCCGTCAGCTAATTCCATAAAAAATATGGTTGAAAGATAAATAAACATATTCATACCCGTCAGCAAATTCCATAAAAATATGATCGAAAGATAAAGAGAACAAGACTTTTAAACATGTCGAAACATGAATATCCCCACCAATTTCTACGTCAAAATAATTTTCCCTGAAATATTGTAGTCAGCACTACTATCTGATCTGGATGAGTAGACCTTGGAAAACGTTCATCCCCTCTCAGCAGCAACCAGAATAAACAATCTGATCTAGATGAGTATTACCCCCTCTACCCATTTCAGCCAACGACTAAAATAAACAATCTGATCATAAACCCCGCTTGCCCCCGCTACCCCACCAGTTACGTTGCCAAACAAAATAAACAAACATGGACCTTCGATGACCTTGGATTCTAATGACATATTATACATACACACATATATAAGATAACATAACAATGGCCTTGGATTCTGGATGAGCATTAAACTCCGTTTTGCCCCCGCTTCCCCATTTCAGCCAACAGTCAAAATAAACAATCTCATCTGGATGAGTAGACCCCCTCACCATCGCTCCCCTCTCAGTATTGATTACGTCAGCTTTATCATCGATATATATGTAAATTGATCTGTGATCTACCAACAATTTTGTTATATGTATTCTCAAACATACATTTTCAACATTTTGTTTATTATTCTTGATGACGTCACTTCCTGTCCACATGCGATAAACACTCTTTTTTTATTGATATTCCCGATAAGAACACGTGTTTTTTATGATTTTAACCCTTTGTTTATTATTCTTGATGACGTCACTTCCTGGCTCCCTGCTCCCTGTGTCCCAGAATCGGTAAATCTATACTACTTTCCTTTAATTAAGATTGTCCTACTTTAGGTCTTAACTATCATTTTCGAAATTACATTCTTGATAAAATGATGTAAAAATGCCAGTGTGTGGCTTGGAATGAAAAATGACATTTGAAATTATGGCAAGAATTATGAGGGTTTGAAATTTTTCGTCGATGATGCAGAATGACGCATTATTGATAATGTTTAGGCAAATTTATAAGCAAAATATGTCATTCCGAGAATGATAGTGTATAGCCTAGACCTAGAATGATATGATGAAAATTGACAGTCTAGGCATGTCATTTCAAAAACTGAATTACTTCCAATAATTTTTTATATACATACAATATGTATTTTATTTATTTATATCGGTGTCCTCCTTCTGCTTCAATGAAAGTTGGGAACCCTAGGGAACCCTACCTCGCACTTCCAGTACATCTAGAAGTTTCAGTTTCCAAAGAATTTTTGAAAATGATATACTTAATGCCTTAAAAGCAATTAAGTCAAATGCAATTGGTTTGGATGGCATGCATCCGAAATTCTTGAAAATAATAATTCTTGAAGTACTACCAGAATTAACGTTTATATTCAATAACATCATTACTTATTCTACGTATCCGAGATCATGGAAGTTATCTAAGATCATTCCTATCCCAAAAAATTCAGCCAAACAAAATAAAGAATACCGTCCCATCTCTATACTTCCATTTGTATCGAAAGTTTTTGAAAAATTAGTGAGCCAACAAATAAACTCGTACCTCAGCGCGTTTAATCTTCTTACACCCTTTCAATCTGGCTTTAGGCAAAAGTATAGCTGTACTACAACGCTGTTAAATCTTGTAGAGGATCTCCGAATAGAAATGGATAAGAACCATCTTTCATAGCTTGTATTACTCGATTTTTCCAAAGCTTTCGATACGGTACCACATGATATACTTATACTTAGGCTTAAAAATTACTTCACCTTCGACTCAACAGCACTTAAATTATTAGAAAGCTACTAAAGTGATCGTTCCCAAGCTGTATATGCTAATGGAAAGCTATTTAACTTCCTTGAAACAAAAGCCGGCGTCCCACAAGGATCAATAATGGGCCCTCTCCTATTCACCATATTTAATAATGATCTTCCGTCCGTGTTAAAACACTGCAAGGTTCAAATGTATGCGGATGACGTTCAATTGTATCTAAGCTACCCTTTGGGACTTGTGGAGGATGCAACTGAGCGATTTACGGAGGACTTGAAGTCAATAGCTTTATGGTCGCGAAATAACAGACTATTGTTAAATTCAAGCAAGAGTCAGGCAATTGCTATCAGCCGATCACCCATAGATAATCTACCTCTCCCTCAACTTTATATTGATGGGTCGCCACTTACATATGTCTCCAGCATTAGAAATCTAGGAGTTATATTTAATCAAAGCCTCACTTGGGAGGATCATGTTATTAATAAAGTCTCTAAAGTCTATGGATCTCTACGAGCCCTATATCAAGCTGGAAATTATCTCCCATTTAAAATAAAAGCGATTTTAGTTAGGTCACTGCTGCTACCAATGTTATTATATGCCCATCCAGTGTTTTGTGACCTAGATAGCAACAGCTCGCGGAAGTTTAAAGTCGCAATTAATAGTACTGTAAGGTTTGCTTACAATCTGAGTCGAAGAAATCATATTTCTGGCCGCGTTAGGGAATTTTTCGGAATGGACCTACAAAAATATCTGGATTTCAAAACATTGACTTTCCTGTTCAATCTTAAAGTAAATAAGACCCCAGATTATCTTTTTCAGAGATTACAGTTTGCATCCTCAGTCAGAAGTGGTGCATTGATTGCACCCACGTTAAATTTTAACGTAACAAGAAAACAATTTTTTGTATACGCCATAAGACTGTGGAACTCGCTGCCAGTTAATATAAGAAGATCAATAGGCATTAGCGACTTCCAAAGAAAACTAAAACAACATTTATGCACATAAAAACTAAAATTATGACTTTAAAATTAAAATTTCTAATAACTTAGAATTAAATTTATTTTGTTTTTCTGTTGAAGAGTTTTAGGGTTTGTTTTATTCTGTTACTCTGTTTTTTTTTTGTTTTTAAATATTCGTTTCAATACATTAATAATATCTAAGCAATGATACTAAAAAATATTATTTAAATTTAAAGCCTTTAATTTTCATTATTTTTGTCTATTAAACTCAAAATGTATTTTTATATGTTTATTGTTAGTATCTTCTTTTAATAATTTGAATAACCTTTAATCACTGTTTCACTTTTAAAGATAATTGTATATCTACGTGTAAACATGTTCATAAAGTAAATAAATTACAAATAAATTACAAATTACAAATTAGTGTATATACATATTAATTTACTTTTGTATCTTTTTAATCTATCTATTATTCCTATTTAATTCTTAGTTAATTTATTCAGCTTCTTTTGCTTCTTTGTTACTATGTAATATGTATATAAGTTTCTTGAAAACATCTTTGTTTTGTTTATAATATCAAATGTTTACTACTTCCTACCTGTACTATTTATAGGTGTTTTTATCTTACATGTACAACGATTTATTTATCAACCAATAAATAATAAACATTGCTTCTTCTAATTATCACTTGTTCCGATTGATGATTTATGGTCTGTTCGCGCAGAAGCTAACTTCTTATGAAGATTGCAAAAAATGGGTCGATTTGTGGATTGCGTCTAAAGATGAGGCGTTCTTTCGACATGGTATTCGTATCCTGCCCGAAAGATGGGTGGGAAAAAGTAATGGCAATGTCAATACATTGAGTAATATAATTTTTCAATTTCATTTCAAAGAAACAACTTTTTTTTTGATAAAAAAAGAACGGTACGAATTAATTCCAACTCTGCCCCTATTTTCGTAAAGGCCCTATCCACAAAATTTTCGATTTCGAGGTTAATGCATATTTGGAGTAAGGGCATTGCCTCCGATTTAATTACATTTATTTCAAAATGCTAGATCTTAAAATGCGACAGAAAATTGCAATTTTTAGAAGCTCTATTTACAAATCATATCTATCAATATTTTAAAAAAGCCCTAGCTGACACATAGGGCCTTTTATAACACACTGTATAGGGAACGTCTACCCACGTTTTTGAAGTGAATACTTCTTTAGGGACGTATTGTTTTTTAGAACGAGCTACGACTTACGATAAATGAGTTACGATAAATGCGTTACGATAAATTTCGATAAATGTGTTTTGATAACGGGGAAATGATACCCCATACCGGGAAATATGTATACATCAGCTGTCTGTCTGTCTCACTGTCCGTCCGTCTTTCTGTATGTCTGTCTGTTCGTCCGTCTTTCTGTATGTCTGTTTGTCCGTCCATCTGTCTGTCTGTCCGTCTGTCCGCCTGTCCGTCCATCCGTCTGTCTGTCCGCCCGCCCGACCGTCTGTCTGTGTAGCTTTTCACATCTACACCGTTGAACCAATTATAATGTAATTTGGCAAGATATAGTCTGGGACCTGAGGAAGGACATAGATGAAAAACTGGCCGCCAGGTGGTGCTAGAGTCAAGTTATTAGCAACTTCTATATTAACTGACCAAAATGATTCATATTGACAATTTATGTTGGTATAGTACCAAAAGAGTAAACTACAAAAACTGGACCCGATGGGTGGCGCTGGATTCAAGTTATTAGCAAATATATTTAATGAAACTTTGAAAAGCTGTTCCTTTCATAAATTGTATTACAAAAATATAGTCAAGTTTACATTCATATTTACTAAATTTTATTACACATTTTCTATCGATTCTTCTTCTTCTCTTACACATTCCACATACACAACTGCTTTGGATTGGATGAGTATTCACTTCCCTCGTGAGCTTATGCGGATGAGGCTCACACATATTTTTTTAAAAAGCCCTATCTTTGATCATGTCTTTTCTTATAGTAATAGAATATTTTATGTTTTTGTGTAATAAAAAATACTTTTTTTCAAATAAATGAATTTAATGCAATAAGTTTTTTTCAGCTATGGAATATAGTTTCAAAACCATTAGGAATTGTTGTACATAGGGCTTTTTTTTATATATATTTTCGAACGCTTAAAAGCCCTATCTACCACATTTTTACAAATACCTAATAATTGTTCTTTCGTAATTACTTAAAAAAATAAAGCATACATTATGTAGCCAAACAAAATGGGGGCAGTAACTGTCAGCACACTTTTCCGAGATAAATGCGGTTTTCACAAAAATTGGTTAAAAAAAGTTGTGTTTGACGACCAATATTGAAGCTTGAATTGATCTTGATTCGATGAACGAATTTGGTTGCATCTCGGCCTAAGATAAAGTCGGTGAAAGTTTGCAAATTTGTAAAAAACGATAATATGCCATTAGATCGGATCATGATATTAGTGCACATGCTACAGAATAATATCAGTGATTTAGGATGGATAGCTGCAGCAGATAAAAAGATTCACGAGTCGGCGCTGATAATCTCCTCAAATGGAGTAATTTTGGCATACCACCTTAGTCTGGGAATAACAACTTCAGTGCCTCAACTCGATTAAGTGCCATTAGACAAGAGGGATGTTTCTTACCCAGAAAATGGTTGTTGTGAATCATGAATAAATATGGGGGAGTGTATGTAAAACAAAAATGACTATCAACTTTTCAATAGCCTCTAAGGTTAAATTTTAGGTATGTTGCAATGAATCCGGAAAAAGCTAGTATACATAGATATTAAATGGCGATAGTTAGTTACATGCACATATAATGGACCAATACAAAGCAGTCACAAGCGTAATGAAACTACTTTTATTTCGTAAGTCAAGGAATCGACGCAAATATTTTTTTACCAAACTTATAAAAAGACTTCCATACGTCGCTAACAACAATCTATTAGATGAGTCCTTTTAGTCCAGATTGTGCAGGGAATGAAAACATAGTTTCGTGTTTGTTTTCGTCCAGTTGTCAATGGGATCTAAATATATTATGTAAATTTATCTATAAATTAATATGTATATATGTATATATAAGAGTATCACAACTGCTATCACAAATCACAGCTAAAACAAAGAACTAAAGAAAGAAATAAAATCCGAATTAGATTCTTTCACTGGTGCACTTTTATCTGTTGTTTCAACAGCTCGCTTTTGATTCTTCGGAAGAGAGTCGTCGCTTAAAATTGATTTAGCTATCTTATCCAGCTGAATGCGAAAGAATTGATTTTGCATTATAGGTACGATGAGGTTATACTTGTCTATGTTTTTGTTGATTTCTTTAATATCATCAAGATACTGGCTAATAGTAAGTTCCCACTTTATTGCCTCCTGCTCATCGACAAATGGATAATCCCCGAAAAACGCCCGCTGTTTACCTAGATCGCTCTTTAAAATGTGAACAGAGTCTCGAATATCCTTTTGCAGCATGATCCACTCGGGAGTAAATCCATTGTCAAGCAGAATCTTATTCATCTTGTGTGTTGTGAAATCCAAGTATTGATTCTGCGATTGCGATGGTGGTAATGGTTTTCCCGTGCCAGTAAGGTTATTGAAATCGCCCTTAGACATAGCTTCTTGGATTAGATCCTCTACGACGCGATCAAAGCCATATTTGGTCTTAATTGCATGGTTTTTGTAGAACGAACCCTTTTTCATTAGCGTTTTCTCGCCTGCTTGGGCTTTGTCAAGACGGTGATTGAGTACCCTTTCCTGTGCTTTCATTGCCTTCACCTGTTGGTACTGCTTTTCACGCTGAAAGGGATTACCTATCCCATAGCCTTCAAAGCTGAGGTATTGCCGATGCTGTGGTGCCGTGTGTTTAATATCAAACACCTCTTCTTCTTCGTCTTCTTGTATGCCACGCCGATTTTTAGCAAATTTTTCTTGGAGCACCTTAAACGCTTCATCCACCTCTTGAAAACGTTCAGCAGAAGCGTCTTTGTGACCACTATCTGGATGGACTTTCTTCACAAGTTCAATGTAGGCTCGACGAACGGTGTTCTGGTCGGAAGAATCCTCTACTTCGAGAATGCGGTAACATTTCTATTGTAAAATAAATACTCTTTCCAAACTATTCGAATATATGTGCATGGATTTTATTACCTGATATAATTCTATTCGCTTAATTTGCATAAAACGACTGGGCAAAATATATAAATTCCATTTATTTCTTAGTAAAATGTTCAGTGTGAACATATTTCGCTTCACAAAATATGCGAAATTCAAAATAAAAAACGTAGAAGTTAAAGCATTTGTCATTCAAAGCAATGAGACTTATCTGGAAGTTAAAATCGTAACTTACTTAACTAGATTTTGAAATTTATGTTTAGATAATTCGAGTTGTGAAAAATTTTATTTTATTTTTATTGGATCGTTAACAACCCGAATTTCTTTGTTTTGTCTGCAACAGCTGGCTGGCAGTTTGTTGTTTTGGTTCGATAAGAATGACAGCTGATGCTGTTCGCAAATTCGTTTTGTTCCACAAAAAATTATGAAACAAATATGTCGTTGGAACGAAATATGGTGCAGATTGCGTTCATAAATGTATATTGATCTGTGTTTAAGAAATAATTCCGGCAACGTATTAATAATTCCATTTTCAATTACAACACAAGAAACGACTTAAAATTGCTTTTCTTTTCTTATGCCTGAAATACTTGTGCAGACAGGCTGCATGCAGCGCCGCGTCCTAATCTGCATCTGAAATACATGTGCAGAGTTTTTTGACAATCCCTCCATTGAGTTGGCTGTCGCAAAACAAAGCAAAAAATGTCAGAAGGAAAAAAAATAAATGCCAAATGATCAAAATTGTACTATTTTCACGATTTAGTACCGGGGCTGCGCGGCAAAATTAGAAATAGAGACTTCATGCAGCGCTGTGCCGCATGCAGAATCAACATGTATTCGCTCCCATATAAACGTGTGTATTCTAATTTCGCTGCACGCAAAATCTCCACATGTATTTCCAGCATCTCAACCGATACAGATATTGTAGGCAAATCGAAAAACAATTGTTGGTAAATATTTAATATATCCGTCATTTTTTTGTATCTTCTTCACATATTGCCATCATTTTACCTACATACCGATATTGATCTAATAAAAATGTTGTAATAAAAAGAAAAACATTTTAATTTGTCTTATTTGTTGTTTTTATTTTAACGAATTGAATTAATTAAACAAAAAATGTTTTTTCGCTGGATTCTTGTTGTTTTGACATAGAGATCGTGCATGTGTTATGCAGTTGTTATGAACTCATCAGTGAGTAAGTTTGAAATAACTACAAAGGTTTTAATTATTACGAGAAGAGGTCACAAATAATCTAAAGAATAATTGATTTGTTTATAAGACGCTTGCCCAAATTTTGGCTTATGGAATCCAATTCTTAAACAAGAGTAGAGGAAGCTTACGCGACTTAGAGTAATGCCACATTAAATCTTGTTATAGTTGATTCCCCAGACTGATATTTCATAAGTATTTAAAAAAAATATATCCAATCCCCTTACCAATATTATGCAAATCCTTTTCATTGTTTCGCAAAAAAATAACATACATTCCGCACCAACTTCGCCATACAAATTCTTATCAAATGTATCGACAATAGGTTGCCTAAAGTACTCCTTCATGCCCTCCGTATGGAGTGTAGTCAAATCGACGCCATGGAATGCTGATTGATACCAGAAGTTCGCCTTATTATATTGCTCCGAGTACAAAAATTCATCGCTAAACGGTGCTATATGCAGGTCTCCATATGTAGGGAACATTTTTCCATTTAAGCCATTTACGCGCATGCAAATACGTCTCGAGCATACGTTTGTTGAATAGCATATATCCCATCGGTTCGGAAATAATTACATCCCAGGTCTACCTACTATTGTGGGTTCACTTTCCATAACCTACAAATCAAAAAAATATTCAATAAATAACTAAACAACAATTATTTTTTCACTCACATTAAACGTATAAAAAGATAATTTTCCGGACGCAAATCGTTGCGCAAATCTATTTAACCACAAGATTATCGTTCCTGCAAATGAAGTATTTAATTTTATAAATAAGAACGCACACAAATATTTGTATTATTTAATTTAAAAATCTATCTCGCTTTGTTCCATACAGTTGTTTACGTGCTGTCCAATTCTGTATATCTCTAGCACTTCTAAATTTCTCCGCTAGGGTTTTGCCTCCAGTTGTCAATAGGTGCAACCATATTTGGAATATAAATTTAAATACCATTCTAATGTAGTCCGGCCCCAAAAATATCTATCCCTAGTTTTCATTTCATTCCTATAGCATTCCAGTATTCCGTTCCCGTCAAAACAAAGTTCCAAAAAAGAAAATCTTTCTGCTGGCAGCTCTCGGATTTTCTCCATAGCTAGTTTGATTAAATCATTTCGTGCAAAATGTCCGAGAAAAAGAAATCCAGGCGTCGTAAAGATGTAAGTTTTATTCATAAATCCTAGTTTTAATTATCTTATTTCATTCTTAAACGTAAATTTAATAGATTATGTACAGTTTGGTGATAACCTTGTTCCCGAATCTTTATGAAATTATTGTGAGAATTAGTGAAATCTGCAATATTCATTAGTGTGACGTGACAGTTCTCTATCAAGTAATTGGTTTGATCATGTGGGGGGCAGCGAGGTAATTTGGTAAAAATTTCGTTAAGGTATTCTTTTTTTCTTTTCGGAAACAATTGAAATTGCTTTTCCCGTGATATATACCAATGTTTTTCTTTGGTTTTTTTTCTGCGTCATAACTATAAACGCCTTGCGTCAGACGTGATGGTTGTGTGATGGAGAAGACTCGCTTTTGATGAGCTACATTCTACATTATCTAGCTGTGTGTTGGGGGAATGATTGTGCCTATGTGGGGGTTTCCTAGAGTGAAGGCATTTTATTTTGTTTGTATTGGCCGTGTCGGGGGTTAATATTCTGTTCGGCTGGAGGTTTTTCCATTTTAGTTTTTTCTTTTTTTTAATAACGACCGTGGAAATCTATCAATCTAATCATGGACGGGATGAAATTCAAGCGCTTGTTCTGAATTTAATTACGTTGAAGATTAGAATAACTTTTTGTTTAAGAGAAATGTTTCCTAAACGGATGTAAAAACCAGTGAAAAGAGCGCATGTTCCAAGCAAATAGACATTTGGAGAAGTGCTACGTTGTTTTTAATTGTTTTGGGTTTCTCCTTACAGTATGTCTCAAAAGTGCTGCTTTAAAATCAGAAATATATATTTTAAGGTGGATGATGATCTGTAAAATGACAGATAAATCAACAAGTCATGGAAAGTAACTTGCCATGCCACCCCCCTCATGGTTTGTAGCTAAATTAACATTATTGATCTGTAGATTTTTCTTCCATTCGTGCAAAAATATAACACGCACACAAATGGTTGTGAGATGTAGGCCCTGGTTCACCCCGAACTCTAGCACCACCTAAAGAAAAAAGATGTGTACACTTTGCTACCTTACGTGGTTTTAACTTGGCTATTTCTAGGGTCAATATTGTTCAACACTTTTGAGGTTTCAATGATTGTGTTTCGACATCCTGGCTTACTGTGTATTTATTCTGCCCTTCTCTGAACAAATCCAATCATTATATCAGGTCCACCACGATTATCTTTTCCATACAAAATTACTTGTAGTAATCTGTATTTGTCACCAGGTGCTTGAACTTCCGGAATTGTTGGGTTTCTAATGAACGTTTGCGTACCTTTTCTTCGCACGAAATCTTCAGCATTCCCCGGTACGTATCAAACGTATTTACTTTTTGTTTAGGCGAAATAACGGCATTTGGAGTTCATGAGTAATTTTTGAAGCAAAATTCTTAATATACGTTAACTTTTTCTAGAGGTCAAATAATCAAACTTCTTATCCTTTTATTGTAACTAAAAGTTTTAAAGTACGTCATTACATCTAAAAATGTTACGTAGTTCGAATCCTTATCCCAGACACATTTTTTGCTTTTCACTTTAAAAGACTTTCTGGAGTCTTTTTCTTCATGGGAAAAGGGCATTATTACGACAACTGTTGCGCAAAGGTTTGAAAACGCCATGTTGTAGATCTCGGCGAAATAAGCGCAAAATATATAGTAAAAAAAATTAGTTAATCGTTAGTTTAGGAGATATAGAGGTTAAAAATTAATTTTTTCCATTGAGATAAACTATTTTTGCTTTGGTACAAATCGTGTTGAATACATATAGGAGTAAAACTAAAAAATCGATATTTTATAAATTTCATTGCTTAAATTCTTAAAAAGCGATTTTTTTAAACCTCGATATCTCCTAAACTAAGCGATTAATTAATATTTTTTACTTTATATCCCGTGCTTATTTCACCGAGATCTACAAAATGGAATTTTCAATCCTTTGCGCCACAGCTATCGTAATAGTCCCGAAATCACCGTTCATGTTTTGGTTATTACTTTTTTATGTGCATCTTATGTGGTCTTGTGGCACAATCAATTCTGGTTTTCTTATGATTTGAGGAAAGTGATTAGGCGCGAGTGTTATGGAGAAAGTTCTCTCTTAATATTAACGTTCGACATTTTTGTTAGATACTTTTTTTTGTTTGTTTGTAGTTTTCATTTGGAAATTGGAGAGAGGTTAGTTTCATGGTTGCTTTTCGTGTTCCATTTTTTTTTTGTCTATGTTTACATATCAGTACTGCTGGTGCTACCAACGGTAATTAGAACAAATTTTCTCTTGCTGACGAAATCATAATTTTTTTTTTGTTTCAAAGAAATAGGTTGTTTGTGCAGCGGGAATAGGCCGGTGTGTTTGTATAAGTCCTCGAGCAGTAATCAAATTAAATCGATATAAACAAAATTTGTTTATTTTCGTTGAAGATGAGATACTGCTCAATTTGATTACGTGTTGTATCATTTATCTGGTGCTGTTTTAGTAATTTCATATAGCGTTCCGACTTGATGCTCGAAAGAAAAATGATTTACTTTCTCTTAGTAGAAATTGTTGACGATGGCGAGGAAAAGAACCAGTCTGACTGATTACAGATTGTTTTCCATTCTGTATCAGAAGCTCGCGAGTATTGATTTTAATGTACACGATAATTGGCTTTTCAATTGCATTTGAAGTGGGACGGGTTACGAGATAGGCGAAAATGTTCATTATATCAATTAGAATTCAAGTTCACTGTCAACTGCTATATATACATATGTACATACATCCAAACATGTACATATTTATGCACGTGTAGCAATTTTTCCGACTGACATTGGTAGTGGTCGTCTGTTTTCCTTACTTAGGCATTTTAGTTGAACACTTTATCAGCGTGATTTCAAGGCAAATGTGTATGGCTAATTCATTTTAAATAAAATGACCCTTCGACGTAAATTATAATTATATAAATTATGAACCGATCACGCTATACGCTGAAGATAAAGAGCAACAATAAGATATAAAGAGTTGCAGGTTGCATTTTTTGGTGGTGCAGTGTAAGTGCGTTGGACTGCAAAGCATGCGTACGCTTTGCGAAGTTTTTCCACTTAATTTAATCTGTTTTGTTCACTAATTCAAAATGCATGTTTGTTGTTGCATACGAAGTTTTAAAAAGTTTTATTATTACAGTGGACGTCCAGTATTACGAATGCTCGATATAACGAATTTCCAGTATAACGAATGAATTTTTATTTCCCACTAATGGTTCTATATAACGAATGGTTTAAAAATTGTACGCTCGATATAACGAATGCCTTGCAAATTCCTGTAGGTGCAAGTTTACTTTTGTCGGATATTGTCATATTTTGTATGTATCCTTACTTCTTCTTCGACTAGTAACATCTGTTGAGTGTACACTGGTCCCTCGCTTTGCGCAACTTCTTTTTGCGCGGTTTCACTTTTGCGCGAAATGCATTTGCCTACCAAAACTCGATTTGCGCGGCTTAAATAAATGATTACATTTCATTTTTCAGAAACACAACACCCTAAATTACATATATGAAATTCATACTTTGCTTTGCGCGGTTTTGTTTTGCGCGATTTCGCATTGCGCGAGACTTTTTATTCCCATAACCACCGCGCAAAGCGAGGGACCAGTGTAACAATTTTTTTTTTTTTGTTAATTCCTGGTAATGATCAGTTATGCTAACATGTACATATCTACATAAATGTAATTTTAAAGGAAATTTTCTGTTTCAGTTTGTTGGGATTTTTACGTTTTATTTTTACGAATTTATTTCGCGAAGTATTTCTAGTGGCGCACTGATGAAAAAATTAAACATTCAGAAGCAATGAATTGCTTCAATAAATGCATACAGTGGTAAGTTCAAAACAATATCGACTACTCAAAAACACTTTTATTAAGAGAAATGCTAGAGGAGGCGGTCAAAAAAAGCTTGGAGGGAACCAAAAGGGAAAATAATATTAAAGACTTTTTTTCCAAATCATAATTAGGTGCGTTTTTTTTCAAACCTATATAGATTTCGAAAAAGCTTTCCATACAAAAAAAAAGACTGGATAATTACCCAGGCTAAGGTTTTGTTGTATTTTACATTGAAAACATGTTGCGGAAACATGTTTAGCCTATATAGGTTTGAAAAAAAAACGCCTATTGTTTTGTTTACCAAAACTTTATTAATTAATTTCTATTTTCTTATAAATAAATACATAAATTTCATTGCTAAAATCACTTGCTTTTTATAATCTAGTATTAATTAGCAAAAAAAAAGACGTTCGATGTAACGAATTTTTCGATATAACGAACGACTGTGCATTATATAATTCGTAATACTGGACGTCCACTGTAATTGTGTTTTTCATCACAGTTAAGCCTAGTACGCTGTTGATGTGAAACGAAAAATTCCATACAAAAGTGATAATTCGAAATCGAAAACTAAAAATTTCGCTCTGATTTTCGATTTGTTGCAGTACGCTGCAGTGGGTGACAGATTGTATTACATTACTTGGTAGAAGACTTCATTCATTTTTCGACCACAATTTATTGTCCGGTACATTAATTCCCTGCGAAATGTTGACGATTGCATTTTGTTCGTATTTTATATTATCGGTCTCGTGTTTGTTTTTTTTTCGTTTTGGTGTTATTAAAATATGGAGTCCTATGTAATTTTAAAGGAAGAAGACAGTATCTTACTTACTTCTGAAAACCATTGAAAGAATTACAGGCAGAAGATATTGTATTGTTGTTATTAAATCTTCTTAACCCTTGGCGCGAGCGTAGCAGTAAACTTGCCGCACTTTTTACATATCTACTATAGTTTGATTTTTATTTCTTGGAAGTGCTATTGCCAATGGCTTTTTGTTAAGTATTCGTTAATTTTGAGTTGATTCGTCGTGCGCTGTTCGTTGTTTTGCGATGCCTGCGTTATCAGCATCCAAGCAAACACCGCATTTGCTTATTGTTCGAGAGTCATAAAAACAACAGAACCAAAATAGTGTGCCTGGACTGCTACAATAATGTGTGCAAAAACTTCCGTTATTAGACATTTCAATGCACTGAATGTAAGCAGAAACATGTCTAAGAGGAAGTTCAATGAATAAATTAAAAAATTTGTCCCAGTGTAACTTTAAGTAGAGCGCGTTCCAAAGGGTTAAAATTCGTCGTTGTTCTTACAAGACATTTCAAATTTAATTTGTTTTCATTTAAAGAATATATTCTAATGAATCTTTATGAATTATTTATTTTATAGTTATTCTCATTCAATTTAATGTTTTAAATTTAATATACATATGTATTTAAATATTGTCGGTTGTTACTATTCTCATTTAACTTCGCAAGCTTTTCGCACTCGATTTGGAGACCACAGGAAAATTGTTTCGCATCAGCAGCGTACTAGGTTTTAGAATGGAAGATGTTACCTAATGCCAAGTGTGAATGTGAATGTATCGTCAATTACCCAATCGAACTTCTGATCTCATTAGAGCCACCCGGAATGCCGCCACATGAATTAACACTGAAAGTTGGCTCACCGTTGATGCTAATTCGATATTTGCAACCCCTGAAGCTGTGCAACGGAACCAGACTTGCCGTGAAAAAACTCACTGAATTTGATCGAGGCCATAATCATCACCAGCTAGAGCAAATTCGAAGATAAGCTGATTCCGCGCATACCAATGCTTTCGACCGATTTGCCCTTTAATTTCAAGCGACTGCAATTTCCAGTGCGCTCGCGCCTTTACAATCACAGTCAACAAAACGCAAGGGTAATCGGTAGCCATTGCTGGATTAAATTTAAGAAATGCATGCATTTTTCGTGGACAATTGTATGTTGCTTGCTCCAGAGTGTTTATAAAAATATTGCAATTTTACTTTTAACAACTTTTTCGAATTTTTTTGAAAAAATCGGAAGCGATAGGTCCGTAGTTATTGATTCATTTTAATCCCACTTTAAAAATACGATTAACCTTCGCCATTTTCAACCTATTCGGAAATTTAGTATGCAAAATGCTTTGTTAACCCTCCGATTGGCGAGAAGGTCCCTGGGGACCTTTCGATTTTTTTAATGGTTACAAGTTTGTCTCTACAATATGCATTTGTGCACTTCATACAACCAAATATACAAAACTATTAAGGCAAAACTAGCATAATGATAATACAGTACATTTCTTGCAAAATTGAACACAAATGCCTCGAGGTCCATGGGGACCTTACAGCTTGTATATTGCTATCGGGACTGTCGCTAATCGGAGGGTTAAGTACAGGCTCTCGGTACTTGAACACGTGCGAAACCAGCGCCGCAAAGTGGGGCAGAAAGCACCAAAACCCCATATCAAATAAGAAAATTAATTGGCGGTAAGGAATTCGTTACTATATTTTTTGGATGGTGAATATTCCAAATAACACTAAACTCAATGAATAATACCGTTCACTCAACGAGACCGTTTGCACGAAGTGCATTAGTCGCAGCCATTAAGCCACAGTGATTTAGAACGTGTGTGATTCGCGGACTAATTTTTACGAAGAATTAATGATTTTTTGTGCAATATAACTTTTTTTTTTTGAAATGGTACCGTTTAGCTTAGGTATTTATTGATCTACAAATTATTATTATTTTGTATACAAATATTTACATTCCGAATAATTAGGGTCCTTTTTCGTTCAAATTTATATGAACGTTTTTTGCACTTATTTAGAAAGATACATAAAATTATGTAGTTGTATTTTAAGCTTACTTACTTAGTTGGCGCTACAGCTCGAGGTGAACCTGGGCCTGCTTCTCGCAACCGTTTGTGTGTGCGTGTTATTTTTGCACGAATGGAAGGGACCTACAATCCGAATCCGAACGGCGAGTTGAGAAGCTCAATCGTGACAAATACTATTTGATGCTTGTCAGACATTCGAAAGAGGTGGTACCGTGAAAAAACTCTTTAGGTGTTAGACCCGGTCTGGAATTGAACCCGGGCAGCATTGCGTAGTAGTCCAACGCACTAACCACCACGGCCACGGTGACCATTTATTTTAAGTTATATTAAGCTAATAAATTTTTTTTTTTTCTATTCAGTGTCTATTGTGCTTTCTATAACTGTAAAAAAATGTTGCCGGTTTTTGCCGTTTATTTTAAAAAAAAAAGATTTATAAGATGCATTATTATCAAAAAAAAAAAAATCAAATTCTCATTACTCTATGTATCAATTTAATATCTGTCTGTAGCAAATTTGTTCAACACGTTAAGATTAACGCGTCTATAGCTTTTCAAAATTCTCAGAAGTTCAGGAGGACAAAATATTGATGTCTAAATGCAATATTTGACTGAACACATGAAAAGAAAGACGAACAATTTTGATGATGCAAGTTAAGTGGAAAATTCTTCTAGTTTTAAGTTCCAGTTCAAAATTCGATGGTTTAAGGCTCTTACGACTGAGGAATATTTTCATATTTCCTTATTTTTCAGTTTTCTGTTCTTCACCAGAGAAAACACTAATCAAAAAGAGGAACACAATATTAGTATGTAGTTGTATCTGGTGGGTGTGGGATTAATGTTAACAAGTTTCGTCAATTTGGTGAAGATACCGAAAGATAATTTGTTCATAAGTATGACTGGTATAATATGTCCCCAACACTCCACAGGTATTTTATTCACCGGCATGAAATAGTTTAAACTGCCCCTTAGCGATATGCCAGTTAACAGTTAACAGGCCCAAAAAGCTCCAAATAAAGATTTTAAGAGGTTTAGAGAATATCACTCTAAAAAAACCAGTCGCGAAGAAACCATTAAGATATGTTCTGAATTGTTTTTTGCTAAGTTCGGACCCACTCATAATGTGCACGAGACAATTACTTAAAAAGAACAAACACGATTCCCAAAAGAAGCTCTTGATTTGTTAGAATCCTCTTCTGGTCCACAGGGTTGTGACACCGATGTAGAAGATGAGAAGAAGAAGAAAAAAAAAAAATACATAGTAGGTAGATACATTTTAAAACAGTTACAATTAAAATCAAAAAAGCAAAACGAATGATTTTAGGGGATTATGTATTATTCTATTATTTAATTTTCCTTATAACTCCCTTTTTTCTCATTCGATTTTTTTTTTCAAATTCACACAAACCAATTGTAATATTATCTTTGAACTGTGGTGCAAATTTCATGATAATCAGATAAATATTTGATTTAATACGCACTTTGAGGGCTTCTTGCCCCACTGTCCGCCGTTCAATTTATCAGATTGTTCAACTTACTGAATCAAAACAAAAAAAAGTCCCTTTTTAAACATATTCAGTTGAATGTTGTTTTGTTAACCTTCGTATCAATTCGAGGTCACCCGGGTATCCTTGTGGTTATCGAACCAATATAAAACTTATTTCCGCTTATAACCACATACCAATAATTCCAGAACCTTCTTGAAATTTAATTCCGTTTCAAATTCTTTCGTTTTGGTTAGCAAATTCAATGGCTTTATCGAACAGTTGAACTGATTCCTTATTGTTTACAAAATGTTGTACGATAACGACATCAACAAGATAAGACTTTTTGATTTAAACACGCAATAACCTGTCACAGTAAAAATCACTTTGAAAATGACTCAGAACTTTCAAATCAGATACAAAAGAAATTGTATTGGATTCGCCTCTATGAAAACCGGTAATATTTGTAACAACATACAAGGGTGCAAAGCGAAGATTCAAATTACAAACAACCTATAGAGGAAAATGGCATGTTCAAGTTATTGGATTGTTCAATTGTTCAATGGAAAATATTTAATGTGTGGGAATCACATTATATATAATTTTAAATTTTATAAATCTCAAAAGATAAAATTTGCTCAACGTACAACCTATTAAAACGAGATGCATTACGGAAACAGCTTTCTGTGCAGATATCAGAGGTAAGGTTTTTACCTGATTCGGAAAGAATTCATTGCTATACTAGCAACATCAAAAGCTACATTTTTTTAAACAACTCATTAATTATACTACATTCCCTTCTCAAGTTACATTGGGCTTTATGGAAGTAGTTTTCCTTGCAAATAGGAAAAATAGAAATTTCTTCTTTACATAAAAGTTCATAGTTTTTACTCGAACTCGTAGATCGTAAATGACCAGCATTCGTGTGGGCTGTTAGCTTTATTTATTTTTTGTTTACATTTTTTTAATACTACTATGTTGCTATTTCACATAAAAAGCGTGTAACAAAAAACTTCGGGACTGCTAAACAATGTTTTTTTTTTTGGATTTGCATACTGTACTTATCAACGATAAACAAAAATCAATTTAATGCTTTGAGTGTGTTTATAAGAATTTTAAAAAAGAGTTATTTTTCATTCTCGCGAAATGTACATTATGTATATCATGCAGGCCATTTTTTAAATGCTGTTGTCGTTCATCATCTTTGTTGACTTTACAAAAATTTGTACATACATACAAACCTCATGTTACAACCGTAATGCGTTCCTAAAAACTTGGTCGTATCCCGAACGGTCAGATCTTGGGTACGACTTTCCATACATTTCATCTAATTCGTTCTTAGTCTTAACATTGCAACAAAAATTAAAAATAAAATATATGTATGTTACTTTTCACCGAGCTGATGGACCTATGTAATTTGAATATACATACTATGTACGTATGTATGTACTTTAAAATAATGTTTTTTCGTAATAACGCATATGCACTTTCAAAATTGTTTATATTGATGAACAAAGCAGAGTTGATAAGCTTTCGATCATTGTTTGAATCATTGAAATTGGTGCAGAAATAAACTCGCAGGCGGAGGAATCACAAGCTCTTGCGCTAGCGATTTAATTAGGTGCTAAATGATAAAAAAAAATCGAAGTTCGTTTGTTTTATACATATTGCTCATTCGACGTACTGACGAATGGTATAGATACATAAATGTATGTACATAACAGAGTGGTAAGACCAGTTACAGTGATAAGACTATAAAATATACTTGGCTCTGGATAATCGGGTTTCTACTTTAGTTGTAAGTTTGTTTATAATTACGTAATACATCCTCTGTTTTGCGATCACACTATACAGTATACACTGTCAAACTGTCATATTTGTGAATCCCAAAAAACTTTAATAGCAGGGTTAGGCTCTTGGTCTGATTCACTGTTTCTTTTTGTTCTTGCTACTTTGGTAGTTTTAAGATCTTTTTTGAGTATTTCACTTAATTCACTTATGTTTGACTAGCTGTCCCGCTCAACTTCGCCCGGGTACTAAAATCGCCGCGTTACTTACAGTTGTGTTCAAAATAATAGAAGTGCTCCACTCGAAACATTAAAAAAGCAAGACATCAAATTTGTTTATATGCGATACATAAATTGTTTGATGCAATTTTTAGGAAGAGCATTTAACTAACAAATGCAACTCCTTAAACAGTTGTTATCAAATGAAGGTAAGAAAATTTTACCAAATGCTCGGATTTGAATGCGAAATCAACTGTTCAAACAAATAGTAGTGCGATAGTAGTCCTTTGGTAAATTGATGCAGAATTGTAAGATTGTGTTTAAAAAGTTTACAAACATTATGAAAATAACATGTCAATTTGTTATTTAAGGAAATAAAACAATAGAAACTAGCTTTAACAATTTAGTGGGCTTCGCAAAGCATTGCACAATTGAAAAACGATAACTCATTTTAATGCTGCGGGGGCAGGGAAAAACGTGTCGAATTTCAAAATATTTTTGGATGAGCCCCTACTATGATTGATAGTGTAATAAAATTATTAAAGAAAAGCCGAGAACTCGGGGTCGCAAGCGAAAAACTTATAGAACTGATAACAGGCGTATACGGCGGTAAAACAAATCCGACCCTTTTGACTCGGCGAAAGTAATCAAAAAGGAATTAAAACTTACTGTAAGTAAACTAGATATTCGTAGGCATCTCATAGAAGATCAAATACTTGTACGGAGTTATTGAAAGTGCCACTGCTGACTTAAAAACATATAAGCTCAGAAGAGAACTGTTTTGCAAAAGAACACCTTGAATGGCATATCGACATAAAATGGCATAAAATATTGTGGAGGGGCAGAAAATAAAGTATCTTTTACAATGGTATTGGCTCTGGCTGATATGCGCCCCAATCGCCCAATACCAAATTCCACCCTAAATACAATATGAAGACAGTAAAACATGGTGGATCGAAAATAATAGTACGGGATGGCTTTTCGGACTAAGATGTGGGATCAATCCATGTGATAAAGTAAGTGAAGGATCATCAAGTGTATGTTGATCTATTAGAAAATGTAATGTTACATTCCGCCGAGCACGTAAGAATGGCCCTGTGAACAGCGTAAGCACCTGAAATATGCTTGTCCGACAGTTAAAGAGTAGTTTCCGGTAAAAGAAATTGAGGTTATGCCGTGGTCATCACGGTCATCTGACCTCAATCTCATAAAAGAGGTTTCAGATGCCCAACCATCCAATTATCTTATCAGGAGCTTTGACAAGTGATTCAAGATGCGAGGAGTAAAATTCCTCCAAAACGGTGTTATGGTCTAATGAACTCCTTGCAACGCAGGTGCACGGCAGAGTTGGACAATAATGAAACTTCGATAAAATGATGTCAACTTAAGTTGCCTCTGATAGTTTTGGTATTGATTTCGGTGTTATTGACCTAGTTTTCTGGCTTTTTAACACACACTACTATTATTTGGAACAGCACATAATTGTATTAATATTATGTCTTCCTAAATTATTTACATATGTAATCTTTTGTATTGACTTTGAAATAATGAATACAATATATGAGCATTGTGTTTTTACTATAAATATGTTTGAATAAATCTTAGTTTCGTTTAAAATTCGCTTCAAAGAAAAGTCTATGAAGCACTACTATTATTTTGAACACAGCTGTATGTTCATACATAATACATATGACAAAACGCTGTTCTTGATAATGTGGTTCCCGAGAGAATTAAGAACCGACGCGCCTTGTTGCATCACATAAAATGTTCAAAGTGTGAATAAATAACAGCATCATATTTCTACTATTATTCAGTTGTACCGCATGAAATGTTCGATTCAGTAATGTAAAAGCCAATGGCATTTTTTTTATAAATCACCAAAGACCTATTAACAAGTTGCGGTATTACACCGAGTTGCTGTTTGTGCTTCAGGATCCGCGATAAAATATAATTGGAGGAATTTGTGATCAGTAGGATAAGAAGGGAACAGGATACCGGCGAAATGATATACTTGTCCTTGTATGTTAAATGTCGGCATGCAACGAATTTCACTGACCTACACAGGTCAAATGAAATGATTTCATGTGATATACTATATTGACGAATGTGCTCGTTTCGTACTTTTTAGTTAGTTTTTTCCGTAGTCGGGTTTTAGTTTTTAAAACTTAATTTTTTATGTACAACTTTTTAGTTTCAAAAAATATGTAGTGTATGTACAGTAGGGTGGGTCACTTTTTATGAAAACGATTTTTTTTTCTTATTTTGTTTTGGAATAGTGATAAAAGATTGACCCATACCTAAGAGATTCTAAAAAGCGTAAAAAAACATTTCTTCGTATCTTCCTTCTACCCGCGCATTGATTTTGAAAATTTCGATATTTTTCGTAAAATGCCATTTTAATTTCACTCTAAAAAAAAGTGTTGAATTTTTTTAGGAAGATAAGAGATAAGAATAACAATGAACAAAAACATTTTTTTTATTAAAATAACGCATAAGTCTCAATAAAAATATTAAAATAATAATAATATAATAATAATAGTTAGTGAGAACTTTAAAATCTATCTTGCTCACAAATTTTAACATAAATCTTCTTGAACTCATTTTTGCTTTGGTGAGTCCTTCTCTGGAGTTTTTCTTTTGCAAAACTACATCGAAGACTCTGTTACCGTTTTAACAAAACGTTCTACAGCCGGAGTGTGACATGAAAGTCTTAGGAAAGGTATTATGTCACACCTCCTGATTTCACTAGGGAAATCAGTTTTCATCTATAATATCTGGAAGAACAGGAAGCCGTTGATACTCTTGTTGCCAGGCTATGGCTTTGCATTAACATGTTTGTCTGGGATCAAAATCATTCTTTAGCCTTTCCTTTAAAATTCTCCTGCCAAAAAGTACTCGAATGTGTTTCTGAGGATCTAAATCACTAATAGTAAAATATCTTCAGGATATGCAAAGAAACGATTGCGTTTAATAACTGGATCTATTACTTTCTTTAGATGAGCTGGAAGATATCGAGAACTAGAAACTTTCTCATCTAATGACCGTGTGGTATCTTTCCTGGAGATATGCTTGCTAGGTAGGAAGAGCATTCGCCATTTATGACAGCCGATGCTATCTGATAAAGGTAGCTTTGATCTCTCTTAAGCCCCTTATTCCTAGAACAAAAATCGTTGCGAGAAAAATAATCGTAGCGTAAAACGTCACAATTCTCGCACCTTCACTGCGAGAAACCATTCTTTCTCGCAACGATTTATTTCTCGCAACGATTTTTTGACATTGCATAAAGGGAAACTACACATTTTCGCGCCTTCAAAAGTCATTTCCTCTTTTAAAAAATTTAAATTTGTTGTTCAAAATACTCTTAATTCAATATGAGTGATAAGAGGAGGAAAATAACACAAAAAATAAAGTTCTCAAATAACGAAGAAAAATCTCAAAACTTGTACGTCAAAAATCTCGTTGCGAAATTTGAAATTCTAGGAATTTACCCTCAAAATCTCGTAACACAAGCTACGATTTTTTTTCTCGCAACGATTTTTGCTCTAGGAATAAGGGGCTTTACAGTATTTCCTATATGTCCTATCCCTTACCATATAAAATAGTATTTGCTTATTTGTCAAACAACAACTGTTTGGGATTTTCTTGGAGTAGTCTTTGATGTCAACAGCATTCTAACTTTTCAAACTGCACAATAGGTTTTCTTTCACCGTCTTCAAGAAGGTTTCCTATACTCCCTGCATAAAAATTTGGTCCAGTATCTGTACCATCTAAGTGTAGAAATAGGTGGCAGGTGGTTCATTCATATACATATGAAGCAAATATATGATCCATTGTAGGGGTTGACTTAAACGTTGTTTCACAAGTCTTATTATACCGCCTTTCTTTTCAGTATTTATCGCTGTTCCATCGCAGTTCACAGCTTTTGTGTACCTATTTCAAGTTAATATTTTGAGAAAAAAGCAATGGTAATATAGCGAGTTCGACGGGCTGAGACGTCTCGTCAATCGCGTAGCTAATATAAATTGAACGTGGTTCATTGATGCCCTTGGACGTTAGCTTGGCGGTATCTTTCTGCACCTTTTTCAAAAGTCTATAATGTGTTGTTCTTCCTGCCATCAAAATAAAATGCTGAAATATTAAGACAATTGTCCTTAACACAGAGTGGGTTGCGAAGATTTGCTCTTTCAGGACGTTATTTCGATTTATCGAAATATTTATATTTATTCAATAGCTGACTGTGACTGGGTGTCATAAGGCGCAGCTGATACAACCGCAATACGCAGTATCGGTCACACGTTTTGGACAAGGTTGGTAGTCTTAGAATTGCTGTTTTCTGACACTAATATTAATGTTGATTGCAAATACTCGTCACTTTGACTACTTTCTGAGTCATCAAATGAAATGGAGTATTGTTCTGATAAGTCAATATTATCTTTCTTGTAAGCCCTATTTTTACTACGAAATAAATACTTGAAGTTTTTTGTTCCCATTACCGTGTTTTTTTTTTTTTTTTTGCTGAACTAATGGGTATATGCTACCTATTATCAATTTTGTCTCCGATCTCTAATTAATCCGAAAATTATTTCTTCTTTGCTTCTTTTAATATAACGTTCCCAATTATTGGTTTGGAAACAAAATTACGAGCAATGATAAAATTAACACTTATTTCACTTATTTTAAATGAAATGCGCGAGTAGAGCGACTAGACATAAAAAATTAAAAAAATATGTACACGCATATTAGATGTTGGGGTCACATTTTGGTTGCTATTCCAAAACGATCGGACGAAATTTAGTTTTTCGACCCACCCTAATGTACAGTCGTGGCGAACTAATTAAGAACAATGATACCAAAAAATGATTTTCGATTTTTTATTTTTGCTTAGAGTTGAAAGATATTTTAACTTTGTAGTATTTTGTATTTTGTTAATTTAATATATAAGTAACAAAAACAAGTAACAACAAACTAAAAATATAAGTTATAAACAAAAAAATTATTCAAATTCAATTACGTGTTTTGAAATGGTTGGCGAACTAATTAAATATTAAATTTAGAATTTAGTATTGTATTCTACTCGCCAAGCCCTTTCATTTGATACCACTGTAAATGCGGTTGTAAAGACTAGTCGGGTAAAAAAGAAGAAAAAAAGAGATAGTCCGCCATTTTGCTTGGTGCGCCCGCCAAATTGAATTTTTCTGTGACGTCACATAACCTAAGACACTCTCCGGATAGACGAGTCCAACGATACCTCATTTGTTGAAATCGGTTCCATAGTTCAGGCTGTACGAGGTGACATCCTTACATACTTACAAACAAACCCAGCCTGTTAAAATCATAACCCTTCCTCTGGGTAGTCGGTTAAAAAGTGCACGGGCAATGCCGGGGGGCAACAGCTAAAAATACATTAATACAGCTATGTGCACAAAAATAGCACCAACAGTCTTTGACATGGAAATTTTAAAAAAACAGTGGAGTACAAAAAAATACTTCATTGATAGCGATGTGTCAGACCTAGAAATGTTCACCTTGCCCTCGTATACAACGTTCTGCGGGACTCTGTTCTTTGACTAGACACTGAGCCCTGAATAATCTCAACTAGGAATGATTTTAAACATACGAATATAATGATAAAAATAGATAATGTAATACTTTTGCTTCTGATTGTAGTTTTATAAAATTTCAAATGAAATGATTCTCAGTATACTGAGATACATATTTGCACAGTTGCTTGCTAAAGTATGAATTGTTTCTAAAAACATTTTATTTATTGTTGAACAACCATCCGTGCCACTTGTATCAAATTAATTTTTCCAGTAACGCACAGTTTCAATGAAACAGTTTTTACTTGACGTAATCTTTCACTCAAGTAAATCTTTTACGTGTAATTAATATTATTCTTTTTACTTTACAGGAATATGTTGGTCCTGGTGAGCAAGACGCGGATAAACCATCCAAACAGGAGTATAAGATCGCCAAATGGCTTCGTAGTAATGTGAAGACGAAGAAAACAAAATTTCTCAGTCACAATGTAGAATACTTTACAGCGAATAAAGCCATTGATGCTCTGATGAAATCAAAATTCGCAACTGGTGAGGAACCAGTGTTTCCAACACGTGAATACGCAATAACATTGCTCGACACCATGTTAGAGCACAAGTTTTTCCATCGCGCAAAGAAGGTGCCCGTTTGCATTGAAGAGCTTCGGTCAGGTAAATCCACAAAGCCAAAAGATACCGCCAGCAAGGATGTCAAAGAACAGACAGAGGAAAAACCTAAGGAAGAAAAGGAAGAAAAAGGATCTGCCGCCGAGAAAGTTACTGATGCAGAAAATAGCCACGTAGAAGGTGGCCCTACTTCAGACGACGTTCAAAGTAAAGAGAAACGTAAGCGCAAAATACGCCTCGATATGCACCCCGAACAGGTGTTTGTCGATGGATCCGAGGCATATGTTTGGATATACGATCCTATTCCAATCCATTATTGGATATATGGCTTAATATTATTGTTGGGAGCTATTGTGATATGTCTGTTCCCGTTGTGGCCGCTGGTGTTGCGCAAGGGCGTATACTATTTGAGTGTCGCGGCCGCTGGGTTCCTGGTATTTATATTGGCATTAACTATAATCAGGCTTCTCATCTTCACCTTGGTATGGGTGGTGACCGGTGGTAAATGGCATTTCTGGATTTTCCCCAACCTAACAGAAGATGTGGGCTTTTTTGCGTCATTTTGGCCGTTATATGAAGTGAGTTTTTTTTTTGTGTTTTTAAATTCAAAATGTAGAAGGGCTGCAATTTTTTTTCCAGAGTAAATACATTTCGGAGCTTAACAAAGGCAAAAATGATAAAAAAACAAAAAAGAAGAAGAAAGACAAAGATAGCGACGACGGCGAAGACACTGTTGGAGATGTACCACCGCTCGAGCCGGAAAAAATCGAACAGATTAAGGAAAACGATGCAGATATGCTACTTAGACGAAGAAATGTTGGCGACAGCAGTGCCGGTGACAACAGCGGAGCCGAAAGCAGCGACTGTCAACAGGACAATTCCGATGCCAAAGGGTAAGAGAAAGATTGTGTTTCATATAAGAGAAATAAACATTTTGTGTTTTCGTATTATTAAAGCTGTATGGGGAGCAATGTGCTTCGTCTTAGATAAGTGTTTAATTGGAAGACTGATTCAAAATTTTTCATGACTACTTCAATATTACCTGAAGTGCTTTTGATTTCATTGAAACGCAATGCGTCCATACACAAATCAACCAATCTTTCAAGTTTGCCGAGCCATATCAAAGGTAATTAATTTGAAAATAACTTTGAAGCGGGAAATTAGGTTGGCATTCGATTTTTCGTCAAAGTTGCGTAGATACCTTATAAAGGGTGTCACAAAATTCACACAAGATTTGAATTTTTCGATAAAGTGTTGTAAACCAAAGACAACGTAAACTGACAGTTCAGCTTGTTTCGTTTTAAAACTAAGAAGGATTGGCAGCTATGCGCGTGTGAATTGTGAATCTTGCGTACATTTTGGGACACCCTTTAGGTATCTGAAAAGTTGTTGTTATTTAAATAACTAATAGTTGGAATATTTGGAGCTTTGAGACGGTGGCAATAAAAGCATTTAAGGCTAAATCCCTGAATCTATAAACGCCATCACTCGGATAATTTTTTTTTTATGGCGACGGTCGGCGATAGAACCACAAGTGATTTGAGGCGAAAATGTTAACAATATTAAAATACCCTTCTTTCTGCGACACTCGAAAGCCATGGAATTTATAAAAAAAAAAACTGTCGAACTGAGATATGAAAATATTTGCTATTGTATTTGGGATATACAGTGCTCTCTTGCCTAATGTCTTGAAAACGTTGCCGTTGATAATAAAATGCGGGTGTAACAATTTTTTTCTTCGGTTTCTTAACCCTTTTGATACGGATTTGTATCGAGCCCAAGAAAACTTCGGTCTCAGGTTCCCGCTTTTTAAAAAAAAATATTAAATTGATTTCCATTCCAATTTTAAAATTTCCATATAAGGGGGCGTGGGACATACAGTGGCGAGCATATAAATAGGAAAAAACAACAAAAGACAGTAATTTCTGTGTGTTTTGCTAAAACTTTAAACAACTGGAAAATTTTATTTTTTTAGCAGTATACATTTTAGGTGTAATATTATTAGGTATCTCGTAACATCAGTTACAGGAATAATTAAACTTAATAGATGAAGAAAAATCCTTATTTCTTGGAAAACTTTAAAACGCCATTTCTACGTTCTTTCGCAAACAGAAATGTAGCCTTGCGATTTTTTTTTTTACCTATAATCGGCTTTTTCTTAATCCAAATACCGCTTAGCGACGTCGTACTGTGTGTACACTCACATTCAAGTCTTCTTGTGCCGAAGTTTCAGCATGAATGTCAACAGCGGTCCTGAAACGATCCTTTTTCAGAAAGGCGCTGCATCATCCAATCAACACGCGGTGTAGTTTTTCGAGGTCTGGGAGCGCGAGGTTTATTAAAACTGCTACCATAGCGTTTGACCTGTTCTAAAGCTCGATGACAAACATTAATTGATATATTTAAATGTTTCGATATTGCAGAGAGCGTAATATCTTCAGTTCTTAAATGACAAATTTCTCGCCGCTGTTCAGCCGTTATGTGTTTGCCCCGTCTCATTTTTATAACATCACAAATCCAGTTATTATAGCTAGACAAGAACAAAGCAATATTTATGTAAACATTACATACTGAAAATCAAACATTTTCACACAGAAGTTGAGTACAAACTAAAAACAATATAATTTCCCTATTTATGTGCTCGTACCAATTTAACACTTGGCACGGTATTATGTATCTGTACCGTGAAACGTAGACCAAAATATGTTATGCATGTTAGGTTAGGTTAGGTTTTCGGGCTGATGATGGTGTGTGTCCTCATCACACTTAGGTCCATGTGGACCCATTGTTATCAATGTCTATGCTTTCATCCAACCCGACGCCTTAGCAAACTCAAGTATATTAGATGGTGATCCATCAGAAAGCTCCTCGATGTGATCGAAGAAGAATTTGCCTAGGGTTCTGTTTCTTAGTTGACAGAGGTTAGGGCAGTGACAGAGGAAATGGGTTGTATCCTCATGTACCTCTTCATCACCACACCCTCTGCATATGTCATCATCATTCAATCGTAATCTTTTCATGTGGTATGCTATGCATGTTACAGTTAGTTCTTAAAAATCTGCTTTGAGGATAAACTTCGCATTTTAGCCAAGCTATTTCCTTAAGTGCCGGTATATGGTGATTTGAACTATGTTGACTGAATTTTCCTATTTATATGCTCGCCACTGTATATCCTCCTGATTCCCCCGGTATCGTATATGATACCTTGGATAATTCAATTGTTTTCGGTGTCCAATCGAATATCATGAAGGAAGCCCAAAATAACATTTATACAGAGATATGTCCTGATTAGTAGGATTTTTTTTTTTTTTTAACGTGGCACAGTCTTGTACATACAGGGGTGGCAAGCTAATTAGCACACCCATTGAAATTTTTGCTTTCTGCCGACAAAATGCATTAAAAAAGTTCATTAACGATTCCAATTACAAATATTTAGTTTTATTTGAACATAATATTATATTTTACGAAAAATAAAAAACAAAAATAGAAAATGTAACTATAATTTCGAGAAAAAAAAGACAATGATTAAGATCAATGCTTTATGGACGTGTTATTATGTGAGGCAGCTGCTCTCTAAAATGATACTTAGAGAGTCTGGAAAATAGTGAGAACAACTTAAAAGTAATTTAAATGTGATTTTGGCTATTCAGATTTACTTAATATTTGATTGGGTATCCTTTCTGAACAATAACGGCAGCATATCTCCTGCCTAATGACGTCATTAGGTCAGCGCAGACTTCAGGAGAAATTTTGTACCATTCTTCCCGAAAAATGGTCCATAACGCGTTTGCCGTGGTTGGTTTTAATGCCATTACATGTCGCTTGAACATGACCCATAAATTTTCTATATCCGGGCTTTGTGGGGCCAAGTCAGAACGGCAATATCGTTTGCATCAAACCACTCCTTAACTGTGCGGAACGTATGGCATGGGGCATTGTCTTGCTGAAACACAATTTGCCGATGTGTTGCAAATGGAAAATCATCATAAAAATGTACCAAATTGTTGGCCAATATGCTCTGGTACATAAGCCCATCCATTTTTCGTTTAACTTTGACTATTGGGCCAACAGTATTCGCGGTAAAACAGCACCATAACATCACGCTGTCACCTCCATACTTAACCGACTTCGTAGTGTACCTTGGGTCTAACTCCTTGTTGGGAGAATGTCGTACGTAGGTTCTGTCATCGGGTCCACACAGATTAAATTTGGATTCATAACTCCACATGACAGAATTCCAGAAAAACTGACTTTTGAAAATATGACATATTCCGAAAAACAGCCATTGTCTTCGATTAGATTATGAAACCTTCGGTTTTTTGAGACTCTGGCATCCTCGAAGATTATTTAGCAAACGCCAAACTCTAACAGTCCTAGCTGATATATTCACACAGCAATTTGGGCGCATTTGAGCTCTTATTTCCATTGAAGTGGCGAAGGGGGGTGCCTAAGGGTAGTCTGACTCTCGGACAATTCTCACGTTTTTAGGTCTTTTTTGACCTGGATTGTTTTTGATTTGCAAAAATCCCACGTAAATGGTAATGCTTAAGTGCATTCTGTACTTTTTTTTGGTGAAAAGCCGAAAAATCTTGCAATTTCGCATATGTTCTGCTCTTTTTGGTGCAAATTCTGAATCTTCTTCTATCTGCCTTCATTGAACTCCTTTTCCCATATTTATTCTCAAATCTTAAAAAAAAAATGAACAACTAAGGGAGATTCGAAAAAAACTAGCTCTGATCACAGAATTGGATTTTTTCAGTAAAAACTTACTTGAATGCTTGGGTGTGCTAATTAAATTGCCACTGTAAAACACAAACACTTGCGGTAAATCTTATATAGCACGGAATCGTATTCCAAAACAATATATTTTTTTCTCGATTAAGTTTTGTCATTGATACACGTATTAAACTCTTAAGCATTTGTTCGCTTATAAGTAAAAGAAATTGCAGAAAAAAACACAAGTTTGAATATTCATAGGGGTGTGCTAATTAGCTTGCCAGCGCTGTATATTATTAGTTAAAAGTTGTACTTTCAGAAATCTGTCGTTTTGGTATTTCGAAGAAGAGGTAACCATATTTATAAATTAGTTTAGCATTGTTTTTCATGCTTTCTTTCTTTCTTTTGTTTACACAAGTTAATATACAATTGTTTTCTCTTCAAAATAAACAAATACAATCAATAAAAAATAATTAGTTTGTTAGATATAGAGCCAATGTATAATATATTATACTCCCCTTTTCTCAGAAACCCCCCATCCCACTTTTTTTTAAAGGTCGAAATTAACTCTCAGATAAGCCCTATGAGTGACCATAAGTAACATCAAACACATGGTCATTCTGGTTTTAGCTTGGGTCTCAGGAGGATATGTCCCATCCGTATTCTTTAGTGGTACAAATATATCCCATTCAGTACTTTCTCCCAAAAATATTCAAAATAAGAAGTAAATACAAAATCAACTTTTATTGTTCAAATTAATAAATTAACACAAAGAAATGTACAGAAATGTCAGCAATTTAATTAGGGTGTAATGGCGGCGTCATATTGTTACTGCGGAAAGTGCCTCCCCGACTGTCGATGTCAAATCGTACTTTCTATAAAAATAATCATGTTTTTAGCGCTTCGTAACACCATAGCACAGAATTTAACTGCGGCAAATGCTCACCAATAAATAACGAAAATTGGGGAATCCCCAAAAATAAGATATTTATAGGATACAAAAACCTACGATAAAACTTATAGCGGAAACATAACTGAGGTAATTGACTCCCTTGAGCACCATCGTAATGCAAACAGTGCTCTAGCGAAGTAGCCAGTTGCATTTCAAGGACCTTCATGTCCAATTTTGGACGTACATACAGTAAATAATCGTCCTCCTTGATTTTAAGATTAGATACTTAGTTATGTCTCAGCATGTAGGTATAGTTAAGAAAAGATTAAGGGCCTAAAATTTGCGTTAGTATACATTTGACCATGCTAAAATTTCTGTTTTTGCAATTTTTGTAACTGCTAATATTACGAGTGAATGTATGGGTCAACTTCAATAAAATATATGCGCATAAAAAAAATAAAATATTTGAGTACAAAAAAACGCAGTGGATTTCGTAAAAGTAAATATTATTATAAAATTTATTTTACGTTAATCGGTTCAGTATTTACAGAGATTACCGCGGCACATGAAAGACAGGACAGAGCCAGACAGTTCATTGTTATGATGTTAAAAATGGCTCCGTCGACACTTATCTCGATGTGATGGTTTGTCCTGCATCTGACTTCCAGTATTGCCTTCAGTATTAAAAAAGCCACATGCTGGGTGTAAGCAATTTACCCAATAATGCATTTCGTCGATAACCACCACTACTACTGTTCCAAAGTCGCAATATCAGTAGTCTTGTTAAAGTATCTGTATTAAGTAAGACGCGTTATCTAGGTTTTACGTTTAGCTTAGCAGATATTAACACAATTTCCAAACTCGTGTATGTAGTTTTATTATTGAACTCATTTTGACCGAATATGTCACAGTTTTAAATGATAAATTTTCTTTTTCAGATCTCGTACTCCATCAGAAGAGAGTGACGGCTCGGAGGTCTCCGGCAAGGACTACGAAATCATATATCCTAGTGACGTCCAGAACGTCAATTAGAATAGTATATTGGATTATTCACTGCGATATGTATAAAAAGCTTGTATGTCCAGTCATCGAAACAGCGATGAAATTGACATGGATAGGTTATACAAAATAAAACAAAAACACATTCAAACGAACCAAAGTGAAGCAACAGGTCAAACTTACTTGCTACTTTGGACGAATTTTTAGTGTTTCTCAATATTCTTAATGTTTACCTTTTATAGAATACTATTATTTTATGATTATATTTTTAATTTAAACAAATTTTATATATAAATATAAATAAAATATACATAATGTTTAAAACTTAACAAAACAAAAACATTTCAAATACTTGTATTTAATTGATAAGAAACTTCTGCGGTCTGAGTGAAGGCGGAGGCATTCTCCATAGTTTCTGTTACCATTTTACTTCATAACAATGCAAGTTTGTATGGACATATACGTACATACCTAAATATGTTTTCCAATTTCTTATATTTCATTCATCTTCTTTTCAAAACATTGAAATAATTGAACCGAACACACGTTAGCTGTTGTAAAACGTTTATTTATAAGGATTACAAGATGATATTGATTCAAGAATATAAAAATAAATTTGTGTAATTTAATTTTTTTAGAAATAAATGGAAAGTGCAAAGAAAAACTTGCAAAAAGTACAAATCTTTTGTTATGCTTAATACATTATCAATGTTTCGGCAAAGGGAAATATTTGACATTGGGATCGAAGTCTTTAACGTAGCATTTGTAAAATTATATTCGAATCGGCATACTTACGATACATGTTAGATGTTTTTGAGGATTGCATGCTGCCTATGGCTTTGACATCAGGGCGCCAAACTAGCTACGCCGTAAAAAATGTCCACCAAGTGGCAATTATAAAACAGCCTTGCAAACTCGTTAAATAGAGTTTACCAGACCTTATTTAATTGTGGAAATCGAAGATGGATCCAACTATAATAAGATAAATGCGGTCTAATGATTAGTTCTTTGTTTATTCTTTAACTAAAGCAAAAACATTTCGACGTAAGACATTTTCACTATAAAAATCGTATGTTACCATGTTTATAGAGATCTACTAGTCTATTTTGGAGGAAGAGGATAAACACTTACAGTTACAAACGATTTTTTTTAAAGGAAACTGCAACATGTATCTTATTTGAGTATGTATCCAACAAATTCAGGCAGGATTAAGTAAATGTAGGAATATAATAAAACGCACGAAAGGGTCACGGAGTATCGAAATGTCTATCGACATATAGGTGCAAACAGTGCAAGCAACCACATCATAGTCTGCTGCACAGACAACAACAGTCGGAGAGCGCCTCTGGAAGTAGAGTTGCATCATCATCGGCAGCAACTAATACTGCAGTGGAGAGGGATCAAGGTTCTGAAGGTCAGGTTATTCTGGCAACCGCACTCGTTTTGGTAAAGGATTCGTTAGGCGCATTTCAAATAGGAAGAGTTCTTGATTCTGGTTCTCAAGTAAGCTTCGTGAATGAGAAGTTTGCGAAAGCGCTTCGTTTGCAGAAACGTAGAAAGAGTGTCGATATTATCGGAATAGGGGTGTCAGAAACAAAGATATGTTTTCAGACACAAACAACAATTCGCTCCAGGTACAACAACTTTGAGGTAACCTTGGAATTCATTGCCGCTCCGTCGATCAATTGATACCAACCGGAGTCAGCACTGAGCGTGAAGGACTGGAAGCAACATTGAACTCGCGGATGAATCGTTCCATCAACCATTAAGGATAGATTTGTTGCTAGGTGATGAAGCCTTTTTCGATCTTCTCCAAGTAGGTCAGATTAAACTGGGTCAGGAACTTCATTCGCTACAAAAAACTTCGCTAGGTTGGATCGTTTCAGGAAGATATAAGAGTCATCCAAATCCACCAAGGAAGTTCTGCTGTGTCAGTTCGAAAGACGATTCACTCGATCGATACGTCGAAAAATTCTGGGAAATAGAGGAGGTTGTAGGCCATAGGTCGAAATGGACAGAGGAGCAAAAGGAGTGCGAAAAACATTTCGAAGAAAACGTTGAGGTTCCCCCTAGTGGTCGTATCATAGTTCAACTCCCCTTTAAAATTGATCCGAGTTGTTTGGGAACTTTATACGATATTGCGTTTAGGCGATTAAAAGTTCAGTATGCCGATTTTCTACGAGAGTATGAACGGTTGGGTCACATGATACTAGTAGGAGACCCCAAGCTGGAAGAACCACACTACTCCCTTCCACATCAGTGTGTAATAGAGCCGGATAGTGTCTCTACCAAACTACGAGTGGTTTTTGACGCCTCATGCTGTACGTCGTCGCACGTTTCGCTCAACGGAATCCTTATTGTCGGACCGACAATATAGGATGACCTGTTCACCATATTGCTGCGATTTAGGTTGTACAGGTATTCCTTAACAGCGGACATCGACAAAATGCATCGACAGGTTTTAGTGCACCCATCCAATCGCCGATTTCAGTACATTTTGTGGAGGGAGAATGAGCATACACCAGTTCGCACATACCAACTCAATACCGTTACCTATGGTACGTCCGTCGTCGGCGCCATTCTTGGCCATTCGATGCCTTCAATATCTAGCAGACAAAAATAGTGAACGTTTTGCACTAGGGTCTCGGGTGGTCAGACTTCTATGTCGACGACATGTTAACTGGCGCGGATGACTTGGATACGCTGCTCAAACTGCAAGGAGAGGTCGCCACACTTCTAAGTTCAGTGGGTCTCGAGCTATCAAAATGGAACAGCAATGGCTCAGAAATGGTTGATGTAGTTTACTCCCAAAATAAGGAAATCAAGCTAAATGAATCCAATCTTAGCAGTACTTTAGGCATCACCTGGAACCCACTCATCGATACGTTTCTTTTTTCTTATAAACCTAATCGAACATTTTCCAAGGTCACCAAGAGATCTATTCTTTCGTTTTTATCGTCGCTTTTTGACCCAATGGGTCTAGTAAGTCCCATAATCATCAAGGCAAAAATAGTTTTGCAAAAGCTATGGGTTGAAAAAGTGGGTTGGGATGAGTCAATTCCCCAAACCATTGATACCGAATGGAGGCAATTCATGCTGGATTTGCAATCGATGCAGAACATTTCGGTTCCTAGATTCGCATTAATCCCAAACAGGAAAACCTTTCAACTCCACGGCTTTGCTGATGCAACTATGAATTCATATGGCTGTTGCATCTACCCAAGATCCATAGATTCTTTCGGGTTAGTTCAGGTAAAGTTTTTCGTTGCCAAATCAAGAGTTGCTCCTGCGAAGAAAAAAACAGCTGCCTCGGTTAGAACTGTGCGCATCTCATTTGTTGTCCAAATTGTGGACAAAAATCCGTAAGATCTTCCCAGCTTTGCCATCTGCAGTTTACTTTTGGACGGATTCTTCAATTACTCTTCACTGGATTTCGACACATTCTTCAAAGTTAAGTACCTTCGTGGGAAATAGAGTCGCTGAAATACAGGAAAATACAACCGATGTCGTTTGGAAGCATGTGCCTACCCTTCAAAATCCGACAATATGGTTTGAAGGGCCAAGCTTTTTATTGGAAGATGAGGACAAATGGCCATCCATTGTCAACATTCAGCTGTCCCTAGAGGTATCGGCGTTGGAAAAGAAGAAAATAGTCGTAGCTTGTCAAAAATTGGACTCCAACGATTTACTCAATGTAATCGAAAAATACAGCTCGTACAACAAACTTATTCGTATATTTGCGTACGTTCTAAGGTTTCGAAATTGTAGGTTGAATCGAGTTTCACAAGGAAGTCTGTTAGCAGTTTCAGAATTAGATGACGCTCTTCTTCGCATTGTTTACTTGGTCCAACAAAACACGTTTTCAGATGAAATAAAGTCACTTCAAACCAATCGAAAGCTAAAAGGATCCATCAAGTGGTTAAATCCTTTCATCCAGGAGATAAATAGTCTACCCCTTCTGAGAATAGGAGGACGCTTGAAGCATGCCAACATCCCGGAGGAATGTAAACACCCATTGCTGCTCCCCAAAAACTGTAGTTTTACTCAGATACTGGTTAGGCATTTGCATCTGACAAACTTCCATGCTGGTCCAAAGGCACTTGTAGCATTAGCGAGGAATCGGTTTTGGATCATCAACGTACGGGAAATCGCTCGTCAAACAGTCCGGAATTGTACCCATTGCGTCAAATACCGACCGAAGCTATTGGAACAAGTCATGGGTGACTTGCCTCTAGAGAGATTAACCCCGTCACGTCCTTTTCTCTGTTGTGGAGTCGATTTCTGCGGTCCCATTTACACGCACTATAAGATTAGGGGCAAGGTTCCTTACAAAACCTACGTAGCAGTGTTCGTTTGCTTCTCAACAATGGCAGTTAATTTGGAAGCCGTATCGGATTTGTCAGCAGACGCTTTTATTGCAGCCATGAAGCGAATGATAGTTCGAAGAGGTCTACCTCGAGATATTCATTGCGATACCAATTTTGTAGGAGCGCAATCGAAACTGGTGGAATTGCACAATATGTTGTTCAAAAGTTCTTCCCAAAACAGCATTAATAACTTTTGTACTAATAGTAGCATAAATTTTCATTTTATACTCCCCAGGGCACCTCAGTTTGGTGAAATTTGGGAGGCGGCTGTAAAGGTAGTAAAGGGTCACCTCTACCGGAGGAGTTGTCCACAGCCCCGGTGGAAATCGAGACGATAATGAATTCACGTCCGATTATCCCGATGTCGTCCGATCCTAGCGATCTCGAAGCAATAACGCCAGCACTTGCTAATCGGGTCATCACTCAAGTCCATTCCTGAGCCAGCAGTGGAGGTGCCAGAAATCAGTTGCATCCAGCGTTGGCGGCGAATAAATGCCGTCAACGGAGTATATCCATGAACTGCAAGGTCGTGCAAAGTCTCTGGATGTCTTCAAGCCCAAACGTCAAGGTCGGCAGCCCCGTTATCGTGCACGAAGACAACGTTCCCCCTCATAAATGGCTCATGGGAAGAATTACCAATATCGTCAGTGGTTCAGATGGTAAAGTCAGAGTTGCTGACATTAAGACAACTAAGGGAGAGTGCAGGCGTCCCATCCGAAAATTGGGAGTTGTTCCGTCTTGAAAGGAGTTCTTTCAAAGGGGGCGGAATGTTGGAGCAGAATCGTCTTCATCATCGTCGTCATCATCATCGTAATCATCATCGTCATCATAATCAGCGTCACAATTCATATCATAACTTCTTATTATGAATTTATTATTTGAAATTATCGAATTTGAATACATATTTAAATCTGGCGCCTAGATTATACCATTCATCATATTTAATGTAAATTTTCAATTCGGCACATAATTCATACTCTTAAAAGTAACATAATTCTCTCTCTTCAACTTAAAATCAGTTACTCAGTTCATGTATAAAAACCCTCGCAGAAATAAAACTTTATGAATTTTATAGTTAAAACCCTAAGGGGAAACTCTCGTCTTTTTCTTCGCCGACATTTCGCTTAACTCGTCGTAATTATAAAACTTCAGTAGTTTCGCTATTTTTTCAAATATATTAAATTGTCGATAGTGAGTCAAAAATTGTATAGTCGTTAAATTTCGAACCCGTTTGGCAATCGGTCAGACGCAACAACCAGGATCAAATCTATCTTAAGTCGAAGGTCAATTAGAGGTCCGCGGTTGACGGTTGGAAAACTATCCGAACGTTCAATCATTATTGTGCCGTAACTTATGTTTCTGGTTTAGCTTAGTTTCGCTAACCAAAAGCACATCAGGGCTTTAATCTTCTTACAACTTAAAAAGTACGGCTCTTCGTTCGATCCTAATCAGTGAATTTACATTCACCGCAACGATCCTAAAGGTATTCTCCGCCGGCGCACACATTATGACTGAGGTGCGCTAGGCTCGGCAAAAGCGCGCAGATTTGGTCCACCTTGTACCTGATGTTGTAGCTGACCCATCTGCTCTTGAATAGAGAGCAAGAAAGCCATGAAATCAGCCTCCGGTGCTTTAGGCAGTGTACCGTCTTTCACATTCCTGCCGCCATTTGGGCGTAGGATATTTCGGGTGTGACGGTTTGAGATTGGCTTGGACGTGGTAGACTTTTCCCAACGCTTTTCTGCCGTCGAGCCAGGTTCACTTTCTTCATATCTTGGAACTTGGGGCAGCTCCGATAGTTTGCGGTGTATCCCGAGTTCCTACATAACGCAAACGAGAGTTGAGATTTCTCTGACGCTCCCTCTTTCCCCAGAGAACATTCTTCGGACTTGTGGTTCTTTCCACACTTCACGCATCGAGGCTGCATCTCGCAGTTTGACGCGGCGTGCCCGAACCTCTGGCAGCGAACACATTGAATTATGTTACCACTTTTCTTTAGTTTTTCCCATGTGACAACCTGGTAGTCTACGACCTTAATATTCCTTAGAGACCATCCAGTTTGCTATTGGGCGACAGCCGAACCAGGAAGAACAGTAATTTCCGCTTCTCCCTTTTGGCCCTTGCTGTGGTGAAAGGCTTGACCCCTACGAATTTGAGCCCAACGCACGTGGATTGGTGCATTATCTTATTGGAATGTCCAATATATTGGACCAAAAATATTGCTAAACTTAGAGAAAGCTACTCCAATTATCTTCTTGAAGGAATTTGCGGTCATTTCTAGTTCTAAAAGTTCACTTTTAGTGAACTCCAGATCAACAGTTCCATACCATGAAATCGCACCCCACACTATAACACCTCCTTCGCGTCTATGGTAACGCTCCAAGAAACGTGGTCCCTTCCTTAAATCATCCGGACCATCGATATTAAATTTGTTTTCATCTGAAAAAAACCACTCTTGTCCACATTTTATTCCACGTCATATGCGTCCTGCCAAAATCTAAGCGATTTTGTTTTCGTAGGGGATTTAACGGTAAATTTTTTGCAATTTCAGGCGTTTCAAATGTTGGCATTATTTATTACACGCACTGCGGTATTAAGACTCGCCTTTGCTTTGACTTTTGCGGCAGAGTTGCTGGAATTGGAAGCTAATCTAAGAATAATTCTTCTGTCTGCTTCTGATGTGGCTCTTGCTGGCCTCTCTTTCATGTTTTTTCCGTAGCTTTCGTTCTGTTGTAAAAATGACTATACAACTTGAGCACTTCCTCCAGTTTTTACGCCGATTGTGCATAAGCGGAGTTCATTTTCAGCATAAACTTCTATTTGCGCCTTTTCTGCAGTAGTTAATGCAATTCGTCGGCCCATTTTTGCTCTAAATGAAAAATATGTAAATAGTCTCGGTCTACCTTTTTATTACTATTTTTGGATAAAGTTCCGAATAGTACTCATCTCCGATTTTCTTCAAATTTTTTGTCTTATACGTCAGGATTGAAAATCCAAAGCGATTTTTGGCGTAAACTACTTGAAAGGACTAAAAGGACATACAAAGTTTGAAAATCCTGGAGGAAAAAAACTCAAATATCTTCAAAACTATAACATATAAGTGATACCTACAATTAGCTACAATTAAGGACCTTCAATTGAAATAAAAAGCTTTGTAATCCATTAAAAACTTTTCGAGATATAATCAAAATTTGGAAAATGTGCTCATATTTTAGGGGAGTAAAGGTTTTATTTTTCAAAAACAATTGTATCAAGGTACCTTTTTTATACTAAATTACGAAACTACATTTTAAAACCTTTTCAACGGTACTTTAAAGCAGATGTTTCTATTCAAGTGGAGCAAAAAAAAAATAGTGTTTTCTTTGTAGGAATGCAAAAATGCAGAAAATAACAATCTAACATGACTTTTTGCCTTATTTTGTGCATGCATTGTTTTTCGGTATGAATTCCTCTTTGAAACAACAAAACAATAAAGTTGCTATTTTAACTTACCAAAGCGCTGAACGGTGTAATCTTGAGAAAAATCCTTGTTTCTATTCAAGTGGCGCGGAGTGTATACCTATATGTATGTATGTACATAATTCATGTACATAATTCATACATACATACATAAAACATAATTCTACCCCTCTAGCTGATACATAACTACTTTCACGAAACGAGCGAAAAATCGTTTTCATATCACTGCAGTGCAAAAAACGAACGAACGAACGAACGAACGAACAAAAAACTGAAAAAACGCAAATAACGAATAACTAACAAAGAGTTATAAAAACGAAAAACGTACAAAGAGTTACAAAAACGAAAAAACGATAACGAACTGGTGAAGTAGTTATTGTATACATCAGGGGTGGAATCTCGTTTTTCTTCTTTATGCGTTTTCATGTGTGTGTAACAGAATTATTCATTCGCCCAGTAGCGAATTTGGGCATTACCCCAGTGATTCTTTCAGGCCTCCCTTAGCTAAGTATCGATTACTTTTGCTATTACTTCAGCCATGATTTTAACATTACGATGTCATAGGGAGCAAGTACTTCCTATCTCGATTCCTTTGCAGGCCTTCTTTCAGGGGTTACCAAGAAGTTGTTAGAGTAGGCCTTCCTATAGCCCTTCCAATGAAGCACTTATTTCATCGGTTACCAGTTATGGGTAAAAGCAGGCCTTCCTATTATATATTGCTTCCAGGGAAGCTTTAGTTCCAAAACGAAATCAAATAAATAAATCCAAGTGCTTATATGTTGTATTTGTATATTTCAGACAAAGTATTTCTGTGGCCACAAGGAAAAACGACATAAGTCGACTTATGTCGAAATTGAGCTTTTTACACCAACGGATGCGCAATATTCGATTCTATTTGCCATGTTTTTTTCTTATTTTTATCTCTAACGGTTGCTGAGGTATAGACCAGCAAAAAACAACATTACTAATGTTCCTGCAAATATGCATATGGAAAAACTGCATAAGTAAAGATTTTCCGTAAGCTGTTGATATATGTTCTTATGCTCCAACAGCCAATGAAACTATTTATTTCTGTATCAACAACTTTCTTATACGATTCATATTTATTGTAAACTACCGTCAAACATTTCAACTGCTCTCCTGAAAAGTTGTAAAAAACGACTTATGCAGTTTTTCCTTGTTGGCACAGATTTACATATTATAAAAAACATGTACATAGAATGTTATCTCAGTTTTAGAAAAAAATCTTGTAAATAAAAACAAAGATAACTAGCTAACTTTCACCACACTTTTTAATTTAATTTTTCGTTGAATACTTTACAGCACTTTATTAAAATTTTACTTTGCACTTCTTTTTTTCTCCGAACGTTTTTATGCGCCAAATATTAAACTACTAAAAATCGGTGAGTTTGCATTTTTCCCCTCAGCTTATTTTGCAAGAAAAAAAAACTTACTTAAAAAGGGAAAATATAGGAAGCGGAGCGGTAATGCCACTAAAACAGATTTCAAGACAGATTCCATTACTAACTCGCTTCCTTGGCAATGCCTAAACTCAGGCCTGAAAACGGTCATTCCCTTAGAAGCGAAGTAGTAATACAATTGATGCTCAAATTTTAAAAGTGGTGAAAATTTTAAAACAAGAGCCATTACCAACTCGCTACCTAGGCATGATTTTGGAAAGACCTTCCTATTTTTAAAGATTTTCATTGATGAAGTAAGGGGTGATTTGGCAAGGTCTGCTGAAATCGCCAACGATTCGCTACTGGGCGCATACCTGCGATAAATTGTGTATTCTTTGGGTTTTTTTTAGTTTGCTGGGATCGCCTTTGGTTGTTTTTTTTCAATGAATTTTCAATGTGCAAACGCAAAGGAGATAAATGTAGTTACTTTTTAAACTGTTTTTTTTATTATAAAAAAACGGTTACGTCGTTATGGGATGAAAAACTGTTTTTTTAATTAGTTCGTTTTTTTGTACCCACTAGGTACTACTAAATAGTGATTTTTGTGAAAAAACATCGAAATTTATTTTGCGTTAGATTCGAGTTTTTTTTAGCAAAAATTAAAGCTTATTATGTATGTATGTTATTGGTTAGTAAATGTATTATATTCTGGTTCTGCGTTTGTTTTGCTGGATAATAATTAGGCGATTTTGTTTTATCAGTTTTTATACTTCCACAGTTTTTTTCGAAATAAAACCTTAAAAAAATAAAGTTAATTTTTGTAAATATTCTTTCCGTTCAATGCACTAAATGCTACACACACGAGTACAGTTTTGAAAAACAAAAAAAAAAAACAGAAATTCATGCATTTAAGGGTTAAACTGTATTCATTTATGTTGCGTAGCTTAAAAATCCAATCTTGAATGAATTGAAATACAGTGCACTCTCGGTTTTTGCAACTAATGAAAACAGACGTTGTTGCAAATATCGAAAAGTTGCACAAATCGAACAGGAAATTAAAACACTTTAAAAAGGCCTACACGCTATTCTCTGAGTTACTTACTTACTTAGTTGGCGCTACAGCTCGAGGTGAACCTGGGCCTGCTTCTCGCAACCATTTGTGTGTGCGTGTTATATGTTTGCACGAATGGAAGGGAAGGGACCTAAAGTTTTTTGCCGACTCCGAACGGCGAGTTGAGAAGCTCAATCGTGACAGATGATACTCTTTGATGCTTGTTAGAAGTTAGACATTCGAAAGAGGTGGGCACTGTAAATAAAACTTTTAGGTGTTTGCGGCGGGATTCGAGCCCAGGACAGCTGGCTCAGTAGTCCGACGCACTAACCACTTGCGCTACGGTGCCCCCTTCAACCGCTCAAATTCGGTAGAAGATTTTCTGCCGTTTCTTATCGCAGACCTCAGTCCCCTCGCCCACAAAACCGGTTTCCTGCCGGTATAATAGGTAAATCTCGTGTGCTGTGGCCCAATGATTAACTTTTCACTGTGCGCATGCCAAAAAAAAGGCAGCAATCGTTTTCTCTGTAAAGGAAGTTAACGTTTTCAAAGAAATTATTTTTTTGTCATCACAAAAACCAACGAAATTATCTATGTACTTTCCCGCCCTTCCGTTGGGCCTTCGCATAATATATATATGTACATACTGTGAGCGTCAAAAGTAAGTAAACACCCATATGATTTCTCGAGTTACATGTATTTTAAGCAAAAAAATTAACAAAAATCTAATTCCAATGATACAAAATAAAACCTTTATTCATTAGCAATAAAACAGCGAGAAAAAATAAATCAAAACGAAACTAATAAAATTTTTTTTAATATAAATTAACTATACTCCATATTTTACGCGTCAAAAGTAAGTAAACATTAGCAGTTTCTTTAAGGAATTCATAAATTTATTATCTTAAAAACAAAACTCAATATTTTGTTTGAATGCCCTTATACTTTATAACTTCTTTAAGTCTACATGGCATGGATATACCAAGTTTATTTCGGAGGTTAATTGGGACCATTTTTCAATTAAAGCCTGTTTTAGGTCATTTTTGCTTTTAATAGTCCTTTTACGAATGTTCCGGTCCAAGTGATCCCATAAATGTTCTTTTGTGCTTAGGTCCGGTGATTGCAGAGGGTGATCGAGCTGTTTTGGAGTCCTATAAAGCAACCATTCGTTAACGAGCCACGAGGTATGCTTAGGGACATTGTCTTTCTGAAAGATCCAATTCCTAGTCGTGCTTAATTTGTCCACGCTCGGTTGCATGTTATCCTTAAGAATGTTCAGAGAGTCTTGCTTAATCATTGTACTTTCAATGAAGACAAAATTACCGAACCCAGATGCTGTCATACACACCCACACCATAACCGAACCACCCTGTTATCAAAATTCAAAAACATTTTCGTAGGCACATTTTTTTTGCATCGTTGTCGCCTACTATGCTTTTTAGTTGAATTTTGTATTTAATATCGAATTTTGTATTTTTTTTGTACAGTAGAACCCGGATATAATCACATCAACCGGGCAGCCAAACTTTGTGACTGTAAGCGGGCTGTGCTCTTATCGGGAAAAGAAAATATAACTAAATTTTTAACAGTATATGAGACGGCACACAAGTTCAACCTGCTGATTTCTGATTTTGATTCAGAGATGTGCTTATGTTGAGCTTACATAGCCATGTGGTATAATAGTCCACTTTTGTCAGGTTTGTCGAAAAAATGATTGTTACGTTGCAAACAACCCATTTGCAGTCCATAAAATTGTCTGGATTTTCACTGAGCCAATTTTTAAAAAGATTCCATCAAAACTTTTGTTCATACTTTTTCTTTTTCCCTGAATTCAACTTGAAATGAGATAAGATACAAAGTACGTAAACAATTACAATGTTTATTACGCATTTTGTGTATAAAAGCGACCTGAAAAATGTGTGGGCAAGATTTAGGATATTGACTTAAAAATAAAATATCTGCAAAGCAAAAAAAGGTATTATTTAAACGCAGCTAAAAAGGGTGTTATTTCTTCTAAAATTAGAGCACTAAAAGAAGTTTCTGTAGTAAGTATCAGCGAAGATATTTGAGTTAGTATGGGTCAAGGTACACCAAAGCAGGTGTTTTCTTAAATTCTCGATAAATGATGTCCAAATTGGAGATAGACCCTTGCTGTCAAACGAATTTTTTCTTAGAATAAGCCCAAAAATCAGTTGCCAAAGTCTTGACATTTAACTTGGAAACACCCTGTAGTGTATACTATCTATATAAAGGGTGATTTTTTAGCTGGTTTGGTTTTGGCAACACTGGTTTTGACAGCTGACGTGTGTTTAGTACCTTGTGTCACTGTCAAACAGCTTCAGTTTGGTTTGCAATTTAACCATGGATCGTCTTACAAATGAACAACGCTTGCAAATTATTGAATTTTACTATTAAAATTCGTGCTCGGTTCGAAATGTTTTTTTTATCGATTTATCGAAAAATTGTGTTCAGCGATGAGGCTCATTTTTGGTTGAATGGGTACGTAAATAAGCAAAATTGCCGCATTTGGAGTGAAGATCAGCCAGAAGCATTGCAACAGCTACCAATGCATCCCGAAAAAGCCACTGTTTGGTGCGGTTTATGGGCCGGCGGCATTATTGGGCCATATTTCTTCAAAGATGATGCGAATCGCAGCGTTACTGTCAATGGTGAACGCTACCGAGCGATGATAACAAACTTTTTTTTGCCCGAAATGGAAGTTCTTGTCTTGCATGATATGTGGTTTCAACAAGACGGTGCCACATGCCACACAGCACGCGAAACAATGGCGCAATTGCGAGGCGAGTTTGGTGAACAGTTAATTTCACGTTTCGGGCCGGTCAATTGGCCGCCTAGATCGTGCGATTTGACACCATTAGATTATTTTTTGTGGGGGTATGTCAAGGCTAATGTCTATAGGGACAAGCCCGCTTCGATTGACGCACTGGAAGCCAACATCCATGCATTCATTCGTGAGATACCGGCCGATATGTGTGAAAGAGTATGCCAAAATTGGACTCAGCGGATGGGCTACCTGAGACGCAGCCGCGGTCAACATTAGCATGAAATTATCTTTAAACATTAAATTGCAAGGTTCAAACTATCGATTCAAATAAATATTTCATTCATTTTTTCGAATTTTTTGTGTTTTTTTTTTAAAAAAAGTTCTCAACCTCTTAAAAAATCACCCGGGTTCTACTGTATATACTATATCTATATATATTTAATTTTTTTTTTCTCATAAATGGAAGGTTTTGTCATAGTGTCCTTCTTAAAATTCAACTACGTATATACATATGTATGTATGTATATGTAAGTCTTTGTTTGATTTTAGATAAAACTACAACAGAAAGATAAAAATAAAACAGCATCGAGTCTTTGTGTAAATTGTGCAGACAACTCCAATGTATATTTATAACGAAAATAAAATCTATCTATCTAAACAGTATACTTTCTTAATAGTTTCTAAATTTTGTACGGAGTTTGTTATGGTATTGTGTTATGTGTTGATTGATGGCATTTTCAAGTGCTGCATTTAAACGTCATATAAAATGTTTTGGGGTTACTGCAAGTAGTTAGGTGAAAATCTAGAGTTGGAATCGAGATTGTCGAAAGTTGATCTAGATAAAAAAAATGATTCTTTTGCCCACTGAAAATAAAAATACTACTAGAGCGAAAAAATTGATATATGTATGTATGTAGAGAAAAAAATTAAATTTTTACGCCCCATGGAAATGTTCATACATTAGATTGGTTACCCAAAATCTGTTTTGCTTATCATTAACCTAACCAGACAATGTCTTATGCTGGTCACCTCCATCACAGATATAAGATTAAAGTATAAGTACTAAATATAAAATGTGTCTAGGCCCCTATTCCACAAGCGTGAGTTTTGCTGTGTATACACGAAAAAATGTATACTATGTATGTATGTATGTATTTTTTTTTTTGACAAATTTCGTATGCACAGGTGAAGAATATTATTCACTCTGTTTTCGGCTGTGAGAACGGAAAGTACCTACTGTAATTTTTAATTTTTTTGTTTTTGCAAAGCTAATGAAAATTTCAAAAACAAATGTCAAACTTATTTCACCTTAATCTCTCACAAACAAAATTACTCACCCACCTCACTCAAACTCACAGCGTATTGCGGTATCGCGTGAATTTGAATTGGTATGCACAGGCCGTGAATGTGAAGCGAGAAACTCACGCTTGCGGAATTGGGCCCCTGTGCCGTTATTTTCAAATACATAAATGCAAATGTGCAAAATGTCAAATGAAATACAATTTTTGAATTATTCCTTATAACCAAACCAATGCCATACAAGGCGAATTGTGAAATAGTATATAATTTCCACGGCGCTTAAAACACTTGATCCAAGAAAGAAGCCTGCAGTTCCACCAACGGAAACTAAAACAAAATTGATGTTAATTTATGGAAAATATATCTAACTTATTATATTCACACTATAGCATACATACCTAGCAAATCAGTCAATGTAAATATAATCTGTCGTTGATACCTTAAGCGTGGATATTGACTTATTTGTATAATAACACCGCTGCCCCTTATGAGATCACTGGTGAGAGGAATGGTCTATAACAAAAGTTTTTTCGTATATATATATGTACATATGTATGCATGTATAATATACATTTATTTAAACATTTACCTGCAAAATTTGTTCAGTAATTTCCGAACTTCTACAGTTAGGTAGACAATTGCACTGTATTGCGTTCAATGATGTTTGGTTTTTAATTTTATACAATTTATAGAAGATTTCTAAAAAAAAATTGATACTTTATTATTACTCCACTACTTCTCCACTCCGGACGCTCTGTCTGTCTGTCTATCTGTTTGCCTGTCAATCTATCTATCTATCTGTCTGGCTGTCTGTCTATCTATCTGTCTGTCTGTCTGTCTGTCTGTCTGTCTGTCGGTATGTCTGTCTGTCTGTCAGTCTGTCTGTCTGGCTGTCTGTCTGTCTGTCTGTCCGTCTGTCTGTCTGTCTATCTGTCTGTCTGTCTGTCTGTCTGTCTGTCAATCTGTCTGTCTGTCTGTTTGTCTGTCCACTGGTTGTTGAGTAACCGCACTGATGCTATGTTGTATTCTATATTAAGAAAAACGTATTCTGAAAGTTGTACCAAAATCGGTTGCTTAGTTTCTGAGTGCATAAAAGACGAACATACATACATACATGCATTCATTTATATATGTATATATATATATGTATGTAAATCTAATAACTTGACCAGCGTCACCTATCAGGTCCAGATTTTATAATTTTATCTTTTGGCACTGAACCAACATATATTTTGAATATGGGCATTTTTGGTCCATAAATGTAGAAGTTGTTAATAACTTGTCTCCAGCGCCACCTAGCGGGATGAAATATACTTAACAAGGAATTCTCAAGCCTACCAAATATACACAAAACATTTCGTAAAAATCGGTCGAGCCGTTTCGGAGGAGTTCGACCACAAACACCGTGACATGAGATTTTTATATATTAGATATACAAGGTGTTAGTAAAGCATACATACATATATGTACATTGATATGTCTGTATACAATACTAGCCGTAACCCGGTGCACTTCGCTACACCTATCTTTTAAAAATTTGCCCGCCTTGTGTTGCCCGTGCATGCAGTCATTCGGATATGATCGAAAGGAAGTAGTAAAAAGCAATCACTGCTGTTATACATATTTTTCGACTTCAATTTCCATTTGTTTTGAAGTGAATACTTCTTTAGCGACGTATTTGTTTTGAAAACGCGCTACGATAAATGTGTAACGATAAATGTGTTACTATAAATGTGTTACTATAAAGGGGAAATGATACCATACAGCGGAAATATGTATACAAAAAACATCAGCTGTCTGTCTGTCTATCTGTCTACCAGACAGACAGATAGACAAAAAGATAGACAGACAGACAGACAGACAGACAGACAGACAGACAGACAGACGGACACACAGACAGACAGACAGACAGACAGATAGATAGATATATCGACAGACAGATAGACAGATAAATAAAAAGATAGACAGACAGACAGACAGACGGACAGACAGACAGACAGACAAACAGAAAAGATAGACAGATAGACAGACAGACGGACAGATAGAGAGACACATAGAACAAAAATGGAAATTTAAGTTGAAAAACAGAACAGCAGTGATCGCTTCCTACTATGTACTTCTTTTCTATCATACCCGAATAACTAATTGCGCGGGCAATTTTTGAAGAGTTAGGTGGAGCGAAGCGCACGATGAATAGAAAAATAAATAAATAAATAGTTATTATAATTGTATTGGTTCGCACCACCAAAAGAAACGATTCAGAAATGTTCCTGAAGCCAATGGGAAATAATCGGCAAACATTTTTAAACCAATGTTTTTGAAATGTTTCGTTCGATCTGGACATGGACACCCCTTTACTGAATGCAAAACAGTTCTTCCCACTCAGAATAAGCCGCGACTCATCTATTTTGCAGCGAACATCACCCGTGTTTCAAACCAGTATTATCTTTTTTTCTTACCTGAGTATTTGAATACACATTGCTTCAGTATCTGGTAGTGACAAACGGGCTTCTTAGCATTGCGATTCGGATAGAAATGCGGAATGCATTTGCATAATTTATACGCCAGTTTAATTCGACATTCCTGATAGCAGAGGTTTCTGGTGTATATTGGAAAATGTGTCAAATTCGATTCATCCTTAAAGCGGCATTGCCTTTGCTCCACACTTGTCGACCTGTAAGGAAACCTCATTTACTTAACGGTTTTTTTTTCGTTTTGCATTAGCATACTGCTGAAACTGATCGGACGCGTTGATATCAAATAATTGGATAGTTATCTCGGATATTATATCACTGGCATCACGACGTTTTTCCAATTGCATGACTTCGTATGCACCATGGAGAAACAACTGTAAGCAATTAATTAGAAATAGTATTGACATATAGTATAATTGTGTTCCCAGAGTGTTCTCACCGAAACTGGTCCAGTGAATCCCGTAAAGCTGAACGCTGCATCGTCATCAAATAAATTTGCCTCAAATGATTTGAACATTTCATTTTTAGGTTCAAAAAGATTGGGCTTAGCAGGTTTTCCTAGCAACAGATTGCTGGTTGACAAAGCATCGATGAGGAAATTATTTGTTGTGTAGCAGATTCCCCATTCAGTAAGAACTTGCTGTGCTTTTAAACTTCCGGTATCTACTTTTGAGACAACGCGGTTACCCTCCATTGTTCTCAGATAGTCCGAAGTAAGAGAGTAGATAAGATTCATATAGTCCATAGGATCAATATTAAGCTTCTGTCGGAGAGCAAATAAATTTCCAAGTTTCATATTGAGAAGAGTAGATGAGCTTACATCAACACTTGCGTACTCTTTGATTTGGTTAAAATTGAAGTAAGTAGAATTCGCCAGCGATTCTAGGAAATCGAAGAGTTCCAACTTGTTGGTGCCGGTGATACCTTTTCGACTAGAAAAGAAATTGAGTTAATTATAAAAGGCGTTATTAAATAATAATATATACCACACCGCAACTTGGCCTAGAAATGCTTCTGTACCTTCCACCCATTGATCTCTTCATAAGAAGCACGGCAGCGAAAGAAGCTCTCAGATTAAGATAGAATGGCAATTGGGGGCCCTATTCGTCTGAATACATGTTCATACTGTACATTTTCAATCAAAGAGGACTCATGCCATGCACAGATTACGAGAAACCCCAGTGTTGTGGAGCATTAATATTAAAGTACAGTCGGTAACAAATCAATAATGTAAACGTTGAATCGATAGAATTCGATAATCGATGATTGTGAACACTAGTATAAGCCGCCTCTCGAACTACAAAAAGTAATGGCCGGGATTCCGGCATCTTCGTTTCTGAAATCATTTTCCGTTGAAATCATTTTGAGAAGTCCTAGTAATCTTTTTTAATCCTAAACTTCCTTTTTTTTATAGGAAAATAAAATACCGCACAGTCTTACTCTGCTGGGTACCCGGACATGTGGGAATAGATGGAAATGAAACAGCAGACGGTCTGGCCAGAGAAATCTCTGATTTGATATAACACTAGCTGATAGACATGTCTAACCGGATCTCAACACAGCAAAAAATCTAGTAGACCAAATCTAGTAGACTGCATCGCCACTAATTTAGCCGAGGACCGATGGAGCAATGCTAGCGATTGTGCCATAACCCACAACCTGTGGCCCGCAGTCGACAAGTAAAGCCAAATCTATGTACTCGTCGGTGTTATAATCGGACACTGTATAATAAGAAACATGGCCGGTAGATACGGCATCCCTACAAATGACTTCAGTAGAAGTTGCATGGATGAGGATAAAATAGAATCTGTAAAACACCTTCTATGCCACTGACTGACGTTCACATGACTGCTTTAACTTCTTAGAAGTCATGTTTCTAAAGCAAGGCATTGATTTGCGCTTCCCATTCCCGACAATCTAAACTTTATAGACTAAACTCTGAACCAATAGTCTCCGTTGCTAGGCTCTTTAATTTTAATATTAACCTGTAATTTTAATTACTTGATAATAGATGATAGTAATGATGGCTGGATGTTGTGGGAAATAGGGTAGGTACTGACTGGCTTTAACTTGGCAAAGCCCAGTTTTGTATTTGTTACTACACATCAATTGTGCTTATTTTACCTCTAAGTGGTAGCTATCGGATACTGGTCGCTGCCCACACAGGCTCGACTTGCTAAACTTATAAGCGCGAGTGCCGATCAAGAGAAAATAGCAGCGCTATAAACACGTCAGCGGATGAATTACCTCGATGAAACCAATGCAATGGTGGCGTTAAATTTCCGGAACGGAAACAAAACATTATCGTCGATAAGGATTCCCATGTACAAGTCAGTATCCGAGAAAAGAGTTGATGGTGGATGAGCCCCTTTTGGGCCAACGGCTCACCCCCGTAGTGGGTTACTGACACCGGTGCACCCGGCCCTTTGTCCTAGGGGTATACAAGGATCTGGCCCTCCAGGTTAATGGTTGTGTGTGTGATAAACTATTTAACCACGTAGAAAAAATATGGTTCCGAAACCGCAAATAGCCTCGGAAAAGGACGGATCTACTGTTGAAAATGTAATGGAAGACAGGCAGGATCGCCATGTAATGGAAGACTAGTTTTGCTGGGCCCTAGTGTTAGGGGACTTATGGCTCCTCTAAGCCGAGTTCATTAAGCAGGCTACCCACAAGGATGAGATAAGGACAACGGTGTTCGGATCTGCAACTGAAATGATCTCACTGCCGATTTCACATATGTACATATATGCTGACGATGTTCAATTGTACATTCGTTTTTCTTGGCATGGTTGAGGACTCAATCGCTGAAATAAACGATGTTCCATTTTTGAGTGGTTCACTCGCAATGGTATTCAGCTGAATCCCGATAACACTAAAGCTATTCCAATCTCCAAACATCAACCGCATTTCACCTAATTTTACTCCAATTCTTTGAAGAAAAATCTATTTGTAAAAAGAACGCACGTTCGGTCGTATCCAAAGGCATGCATGTTAAAACTACATCTGTTAATGATTTTGTGCAAATAAAAATTTTGTAAGACGCAAGCTGCTTTGGTGATTTCACTATAAGTAGCTAGAGGCCTAAATAAATATTCCCCATTTTGGAGATGAGATCCCGGACGTATTTCCACGATACGCCTAGCCATGACGGGTGTTATTTTCTCCTTTAGCATCGTCCTGTCCATATCTTTCTGAGATCAAGAATAAAACTGTGGAGGGGGTCGCTGATGCGGTCTCCCAGGTCGGTGTGTAATTGCAACATCCTTGTTTTTAAGTTAAGGTGGTTACATATGTAGGTTACCGTTAGTTAGGGGGTCCTCGTATAGTAGCCAGTTCCGCTTTTACGAAGCATGGTCTCCGAGGCGAGAGGTGACCGACGCTGCGGCCTCGCTTATGTCCCGGTACCGCGGGGGGGCAAACTAATCGATGTTCGCTGTCTCTGCTTTGTTGGGTACGCACGCACTCCATATATGGCGCTTCCCCCTCCGCAATGGTGTCGGTTTTTGTAACATAGGGAATCGCGTGTATTCGATTCACAAGTTTCACTTCAAAAATACAAAAATGAGTGTAAAGAGAGAATTGAAAAAAAAACATCATCAACTCCACACGATTGCAACTGAGTGCATAATATGCTAAAAAAAATTAAAAAAAAAAAAAAACACTTTGGAATTTATTTTGTGTTATTATTCGTTTTCTCATTTGAAGTCCCTCAAACACTAAAACTAAAAATTAATCTCGTTCAGAGCTGATGGATAAACATTTTCTGAGAAATTAATAATCTTATCCCAAAACAATCATAAAAATCTGTCCAGTGGTTCTTGAGATCTTGGATCTCAAACATAATCTGTGACCGATCGGAACTTTGCTCTATACTATGTATAGAAACAGAAGATATTTATAAGAAGAAAGACGAAGATAAAAAAAATTTGATTTCTTCATGATTTTCCTGAGACAGACTGATTTCGGTGGGTTGTATCTGTATGTGAATTTGAGGAAAAGTTCAAAAACAAAATCTTTGTGCTATGGTTTTTATTTCAGAGCCAATTTTTCTAAATGAGTGCCATGAAAACATGTACAGGCACCAGCGGCTTAAGGCTCCCCAATAAGGCCTGCCCTGACAATTTTTTGTGGGATGGAATGTAATACATACATATGTTACTGTGATACTAAAGAAGTCCACCAACTCCACAAGAAAAAAAAAAATCGGTACTTACGCACAATAGTTTTCAAACTTGTTATTGTCCAATCTATTCATCGGGCAAATCGTTGCACTCGCGAGGGTAGTATTCCAGTAGTGATAGTCTCTCTCAACCGATATCACGGTACTCTTGGTCCTGAACCTATCCAACGATTTTAATGCCAAGTGAATGGATAGAAAGAGCGCAACTAACGTTAAAATAAGCCACATGATTCTATAAAGGGAAACACACACACGATGAGTGCGAAAGTTTATTTTCCAATTTGTAATAAAAATTACCTCTCCAGCAATGTTAATCGAACTCTTCCTAAGTATGGTAAACCGTGAATGGGTGCTTTTTCCAGGAATATGTTAAGGAACTTAAAATTCCATCGGCGGTCAACAACCTTGTTTGCTTTCATTTTCAATTTTCAATTTGAATTTGTTGGTTTATCTTAAACACTTCGAATAAAAATCTGGACTTCTTGACTTGCACGAAGCTTCAGGAGTATTAAATATTGCATCGTTGCATACTGCCGACCACTTAGTGGAACTGAATATTCACTCAATGCCAGCCGCCCCTATTTAATGTAATTACGGCTGCTAGGAGTCCACCATGCTAACCCACACTGGGTCACGGGCAAGTGCATTAAAAGTGTATTAATTATTTAGACATTATTGTTGGCTCTTCGAAACAACCAGTGATTCTGTTAAGTGAATTTCCATGTTAGATGGGGATGTTGAGGACGTAGCGGATGTAAAGAACCAAGGGTGCAGTCCTGCAGCGTTATTAAAATATTTTTATTGTAGTAATTCGATAAAGAAAATATTGCAGGTCAGGCAACTCAGATCAGGTTCGCGAGATAGCGGAAAGGACTCTTATCTTTTAATTACCTACTTACATACATATGTACCTTACATACATAATGTTTTCTTGGTAAGATTTTTAACAATTGATTATTATTTATAGATAAATCAACACAACTTGTGTATAGAACTTAAATTTAATTATAAAGAAATCAGTGTTAATTTGATATATAGTAAATAATTGTTATTATACATACACGTAAGTCCCAAGTGTGTTCTTATGATTGCTGCCCAGCTATATTAAATTTTATAGCGAGTCATACATACGTCATAAATTACTCAGAATGTGATTCTACTCGCCCTTTCATTTGATACCCATGCCATGGTGGTTGTAAAGAAAAAGGTAATTCGCCATCCTGGGGCGTCCACCATATTGAATTTAGAATGACGTCACTTAGCTAGTCTAATTCTGCTTGTCAATCCCTTTAATTAACCCATATTAAGGAGGTCGTGAGGATAACGGTAATCCACCATATTAGGGGGTCCGTCATATTAGATTTGCAATGTCATAAAATATACTATATTTTTTGAAATTCGACTAGTCAAACCCTTCTATTATGATATCCATGTCATGCGGCTTGTGAAGAATAAAGTAATCCGCCATCTTATGGCATCCACCAAATTGTATTTAGAATCACGTCACTTAGCTAATCGTATTCGACTCGTCAAATCCTTTCATTTGATACCGATATTTAGGAGATCGGGCAGATAACGGTAATCCACCATCTAGGGGCGTCCGCCATATTAGATTAACAAGATCATCAAATATACTATATTGAGTTGTCACCGGATATGCAAAATTTCAGCATAATCGGATATCTGGAAGTGGGTGTAAAATCGATTCCCAGATTCCAAGCTCACACAAAGTGAAGTTAATAGCCGCGTTTTATTATCACCCATGATCCGGAGTGGATCTTTGGTTTGTATGCATTACAATAACAATCCGAGATCTTGCTTCTCATTTAGATCTATTTTCGTGATCTCAAAATTAGTTCGGCTATATTTCAGTAGGATGCACTTCCGCTTGTGAACTTTGTTTTCGCGCTAAAGGTCTGTGTCTGAGCTAAAAGCTGTGTTATAAAATGGCAACTTCGCGCTAAAGGTCTGCGTCTGAACTAAAAAGGTGTTTATCTGAGCTAAAAATGTGTGTATTGTAATCCAGTTTGTTTAATCAGGATCAGATCAGCATAATGAAACGCCGCTAATATAGGGCTTGTAAAAAGACCATTAGTTACGGTAACTATGTGGTTATAGCTTAAAAGTATGCAACGCCAAATTTTAAGTATAATCACAGAAATAAAGACATAAAAACGTTGCATATCTATAGGTTTTACATTTGTTCGAAGCTCCGTACGGAAACCTAAAGAACAGACGACAAGAAAGCTAATTAATATTGCAGTGTCATCCATCATGTTTCTAGTTTCAAGTCTCTAGCTCATTGGGAATTTAGTGTAAAATCAATTGAAAATTTGTACCGAACATGAGGGCAGACAACAAAGCAACCTAATAAAAACGATGTAAAATACTAATGAGTTATCTTTATCCATAACTCATAAGCAGGGTTCGGATTTTGTTGACCAAAAAAAACCAAAAAAGGCAAAATAATACCGCAGAAAAAGGCAAAAAAGCCATTTAATAATGAAGGTTTTTATGCATTATTATTAACATTGTAACCCACAACATTTTGAAGTTCTCTGGTATGTAACAATCGCCTGCGATTATTTCTCAGGAAAGCCTTGAGTGAAATAAAGGACCTTACAACATGGCAGAGCCTAGTGGAGCCAAGATAAGAGATGTCACGTCCTTGACTTTAATATTTGAGTCAAATTTAGAGTTTGTAGCGCCATTTCGTTAATTTGCTGAAAAAACCGCGTACAATTTTTTCATCCCATCTTCAGCTACTGGTCCTTTAGCTTGTTGTAATTTCTCCTCAAGTCCGTTTCAAGTCTTTAACACCTCTTCTTTTAAATAATACGCAGTCCACTAAGATCAAGTGCTCAAATTAAAATACATACAACTACTAGGAGTCACCTATAATTTGTACACTCTTAAATATGCGGTCTTTCGGTCCAAAAAAAATCTTTTTCCAATTTCACCACAAACTCTGTCTTGGGGCATTTTCACTTTCAATGACAAGCAACAAAATATTTTGGGAGCAGCACGCATTTAGGCACACGCAATATTCAACAGACCAGCACTAAGTATGACCAGTATAATGTCACAGAATTATGAATCTAGAATCTAGATGAAAAAGTGCACATTTACGAAAAAAAAACTTCCCAGGTGTTTAACGGTTTTTGTCAGATGAAACTGCGGCGAATGCTTGAGATTGCACTTGCGGCACAAGAAGAAGCGCATGTATGTATATATCGAGTTGATACAAATGTATTTAGGGTTATATTGGTGTGTAGTGATTTTTTTTATGCGCGCTAGTATAAACAACGTGCGCAGTTATGTACATGTTCATACAAGAGAAAAGCCTGCTCTCATACGTTTGGACACTGAGATTTCTTTCGTGTGAGCAAGGATAAATCGTATAGTTGAGAAGAAAGTGCACAGCTACTTCGACAAATAGTACCAACAATGTAAAAAAAAGTTAATATGAATAAAAAAGGCAAAAAGAGGCAATATGAGTAAAAAAAGGCAAAAAAAGGCAAAGTCAAGAAAATCCGTTGCCTGCTCATAAGCAAAAAGTTTCACTTCCGTCGTGCGTGGACCCCACTCCATGCAAAATAAATTGTAAGACTTTAATTTGTTTTCTAAAGTTAATTATTTTATTTATTCAAGTCTTAGGAGCTAATAAGGACAGGTAGTATGCAGATACGCTGCTAAATTATAACTAACTCTAAAAACCAAAATATCCCTACATGTGTTGGATCGATATGAAGTATCGATCCCTTTTGACATTATTACAATAGAAATGAAAATAGAAAAGGCCATGTTGTCTTTTAACTCGGTATATATTCCCATTTTTTTTTTTTTATCAATTAAAGGGATTAGCAGATCATTGAAATCGTTTTTATTTATTTCATTTATTCCTATATGTATTCTTTTCTGGCTAGAATTTTTCATAAGCCCTTGTCCTTCTTCTAAAATAATTTGTTGCTTAAATATATTTACTGGACTATCTTTAATCGGAAAATGATCGTCAATACTTTTTTTAGTTGGCGCTACAGCTCGGGGTGAACCTGGGCCTGTGTCTCGCAACAGTTTGGGTGTGCGTATTATATTTTCGACGAATGGAAGGGACCTACAGATTTTTGCCGACTCCGAACGGCGAGTTGAGAGGCTCATTGATAAGTGATACTCTTTGATTGCTTGTCAGACATTCGAAAGAGGTGGCACCATGAAAAACTTTTTTAGGTCTTGGACCCGGGCTGGGAATGAGCCCGGGCAGCATGCGTAGTGGTCCAACGCACTAACCACCATGGCCACGGCGACCATATGCCGTCAATGGTTGAGGAAACAAGCGGGTAATGACAATTTTATGTATGTTCGGCCAAGAGTATCCCTCTCACGAGAAATACAGTATATGTACTTCCATATTCCGGCATTATTCGTCCTACCAGAGACAAATTTTCACTTCACTGTGATCAGCGGAATCATTTTTATCTTTTTACAAAATAATATGAAATATCTCTCAAAATGCTGGTGATATTCGTGTGTCATTCTAGCATTCCCAACCGAAAATCATGTGTCCGCGAACGTGATAATAACGCAAAGGCACATTCCACAGTTTACATTTTTGTTTCGTTTCTTTGCAAAGTGTAAGGAAGAGGAAAACAATACAAAAACAATATAAAGTACATTAAAAGTTTGCATACGTAAGTAGATGTGTTTTGTCCATTTAAGAGAGAGCGACATTCTATTGCGGCTACGAAAATTGGTGTCCGTGTCCGGTTATGAGAGAGTCCGGTTATGGGAGAACTTTTTATATGAAAACTCGTGTATTTATTTCCGTTATTTGAAATCTGTCCTGTTATAAGAGGTGTCCGGTTATGAGAGGTGTCTGTACAACTTATTTCCAGTTTGTTCTTTTTATTCAATTTGAGTAGGATGTTTTCCATCTCCTGATACAGTCTGTATTTCGTGAAGATCTTGCAGGATTTGCTCGTACGTTTCTTGGACTCCTAAATCCTGTTTCAAGGCGGATCTCCATAGTGGCCATGTAGTTGTGAGGATACACCGAAGTGCATTAATGGCTATCTCTTGAATTTTGTTTCTAATTATAAGATTAGCTATGGCTTGGTTGTCCTCCACTATATATTCATACACGAAGTCGATGTAGTCGATGAATGAAATTACATCTTCATCCGGTGTACCAGAGAATGTTGGGATTTTTTTCAATCTCTGCAGAGCGACGTTCTGGTCCACAAGTTGTGCTATCTAATGTTCACTTTCATTTTCACTTTAAACTTTAGTTGGGATTTATATTACAAATCGTTTTTTCTTAATGATGCAGTATTAATCTCTCTGTGAGAATTTGTGTACTTTTTTACTTAACACTTTAACACTGCTATCGTAGTTAAAAAAAATTAATTTATATTTCAATTTTTCTTCGTGTGTCGGGTCCAGCACTTCTGTACTGTTTACAGTTCTATCACTGAATTGTATCTCTCAGGTTATATGCGTTAACCTTCTTAGTACAATCCTACTGACTGCGCCAAGTAAATTCTAAGACTTTAATTTGTTTTTAAAAATTAACTATTTTATTTATTGAAATCTTAGGAGCTAATAATGACAGGTAGTATGTAGGATACGCTGATAAATTATACTTTACTTTAGATGGCGCCACAGCTCGGGGTGAACTAGGGCCTGCTTCTAGCAACCATTTGTGTGTGCGTGTTATATTTTTTCACGAAGGGAAGGGACCTCCAGTTTTGTGCCGACTCCGAACGGCGAGTTGAGAAGCTTATCGACAAATGATACTCTTTGATTGCTTGTCAGACATTCAAAAGAAGTGGCACCGTGAAAAAACTTGTGGGTGTTGGACCCAGACTGGGATTGAACCCGGACAGAATTACGTAGTAGTCCAACCACTACACCACGATCCTGCTAAGTTATAACTTACTCTTAAAACCAGAATATCCCTACATGTGTTGGATCGATATGAAGTATCGATTCCTTTTGACATTATTACAATAGAAATGAAAATAGAAAAGGTCATGTTGGATTTTGATACTTGGCAGCTGCACAAAGTCTCGAGTTCGAGTGTCGTTTTTCGGGTTACTCATATGAGTGTTGTATCTCTTTTACGAAATACACGTGGAACATCTGGTGTGGTACTTATGTGATTAATTGGAACTGCCCCACTCGGGAAAATGGTAGGGCCTTACCTAAGTAATGGGTTCTGCAGTACTGAATATAGAATGAAGCTTCATTACAATCAATAAAGCCTCTACATTCTTAGTGAAGTTCTTCCGTAAGGCATTCTTTTTTCGTTACTAAGTAATGACACTGCATTACCCAGTCGATGAAAGGTAATGGAGAAGAGAATGACATGTAAATACCATGGACATTTGCTTGGCTCGCCTTGTCAATGCCTTCCGTCAGGCATTCTTTTTTTTTATTAAGTAATGCCACTGCATTACCAAGTGGATGAAAGGTAATGGAGAAGAGAATGTATTGGTTTGAATGAATTTTAAGAGTTTTAAGAAGACATTTTTCTAACTGAAATCGTTGCGTCGCTGTTCCGGGAGTTTTGTTTATTTCATCATTCGATCGTAATATTATCACTCCGGCTGCGATTTTCGAAGTGATAGTTAATTTTTTGCGTTTTTTTGAGTAAATTTGTAATTTGAAGTGAATAAAAAGTGAATCTAAATTGTAATAATTATATAGTTATATTTATATAATTTAATTTAAATCTTTGTTAGCAAAATAATGAAAGACCAAACAAATTGGAAGAGAAAATTTAATACTGACGAAAACTCGCCGCCGCGCCAGGAAAAGTACGGCGACAAAATGCAACCTTGTTCCGGAACTGTAAGCTTGACTTATTAAATTCTGATATTTTGATTGAATTTTTGTTCCCACCCAGCTGATTTTGAAAATATTAACGAATTACTTACGGACATGACTGCCGAATTTAGTGCACTGCACAAGAAAATGGACGAAATTAAAATCAAATACAAATATGTTCATATATATTCATAATTTAAAAACTTTACATTTTTCAGAAACTATTTGTTATGTGTTCAACTGTCTATGATAGACTGTTTATTATATCAAATTCAATGTTTTACAAAGCATACATTTGTAAGTACTAAAAGTAAGTGTAAGTACTAAACTTATACATAGATAATATTATAACACTATTGAAAGGCAAAGTGAGATAATTATGGAAACGCTGGCTGAAAATTCCGTTCTGCTCCGGAGATTGGAGAGAGTCGAAAACAGCAGACTCCATTCGTAAAGTGTTTATTCTATAGCGACAATAGAAGAACTGAAGACTTTAAATATCTCAATAAATGAAGAGACATTTGAAACCCATGTAAAAAATAATTTTTTTTTTTTTATCCGGAAAGCTTTCAAAAACTCAAAAAACCGATACTTTAAAAATATTTGTTTGCAAAAAAAAAAAAGAAAACCAATAAAAAAAAATATTAAGAAACCCTATGTTAATGTACCCTATTATTTTCCAGCGCGTTATTTGAAGTGGGATAAATGTCGTGAAAGTCCCCCTTACAGAGTAATCGAGGATGGAAGCTCTACCTACTCGGTAATGCAGGACATAGAAGTCATGACTATGGTAGTTACTCGGTAATGCAGAATGGAGGCGATCGCCTCCCTCCTATGACATGCTGTGTAAAATGTAATGCGTGCTATCCACGTGTGAGAATCGAGTTGAGAAGTAGTTGTCGTTACCGAGAAGTACTTCTAGAATCGATGATAGAATGGGTTCTTTCGCGACTGGGGCACCATCTGGTTCCTTAAGTGTGGCCGCTTCCATAATCCCGCACACTTTTTTTCCCTAGTACAGAAAGCAATCTTGTGGTGGCAAAACAACATCATTATCACTGCTAATCTGTCTTCTCACACAATGCCATTGTTAGTTATTTGTTCTAGTAAAATAAAACTACGTGCCACATAATATGATGATTTAATCGATATTAATTTGATGGAGATGTACAGACTTCTTGTCGACCTACCTACGTAAACTATCCTTTGGCATAGTTGTTTCTCAATTTCTTTTAATATGTATGTAGCTGTTTACATCATTATAAAAATGTAAAGGGTGTCCCAAAATTCACGCATGATTTGAATTCGTTCCCATTTGTGCGATTAAATATTGCCAGCGTGTTGACAGCGTGACAGCTGACAGTACAGGGTTATTAAAAATGGAGTGCTACACGAAAAAAACAACTCGTTTTCATTGTTGAGCAACAGGTTTGGCGATGAGGCTTGTTTTCATCTTGATGGCTTTATTAATCGTCAAAATTATCGAATTTGGGGCTCAGTGATTGTTGAGAAACAAACGCATCCACATCGTGTCACTATTTTGTTCGGAATTTGGGCTGGAGGCATCATCGAACCATTATTTTTTTTTTGAAAATGAAGCTGTTCAGACAGTAACAGTAAATGGAGCTCGCTATCGCGACATGATAGTCCAATTGTTTGTGCTTAAATTGCATGCATCGACAAGACAGCCCTAGATCCTCTTTAGCGTGTGTAGATCTATACATAGTATGAAAGTCCCCAAAATGTGTCTTTCCGTATGTACAGGATTATCTCGAGAACCACTAAACGGATTTGATCTGCATTTCCTGGCGGAATTAATGGGCGTACTCGGACTACTCCATTACTTATAGAAACTGAGAGTTTGAGATCGAAGTGGAAGAAAATCAAATTTTGGGTGTTCGTAATTGAATCACCAGTTGGAAGAAGGGAGTAAATCCATCTGACATAACTTTTGGGAAATCGCAAAAAAACTGAATGACTTCTTCATACAACTGTTCTGAGATTTTTTTTCTATAGTTGAAATAAAGGGCACTATGTTTCGAGTTTTTATTGCTTTCTTCGACCAAAGAGGTGCGTCTACGTCTACAGATGACATTTGCATCAAAGTGTCATTTTGTGAAATTTTGTGATTTACTCCCTTCTTCCAACTGGTGATTCAATTATCGTCCTCAAATTCTAGGGAAATGATAATATGGCATATGTAAGTAAATTTTATAGTTGATGATTTCAACTTCAATTACGAATTTGAGGTGTGTCTCCTGTTACGGAATCGTTTCTTGTCTTGATAATATTTCACTATTTCACAGCACTGCAATTGCTGATATTGAGTTTTTTGCTGTGTTCAAATTACATTTAATAAATTAAAACACCATCTGAAACAGTTTTTAAACTTTCCAAAGGTTCGTTCAACGACTCCTCTTGCAAGAATATGATGTCGTTGGTAAAATTGTTCAGATGCTGTTAGAATAGACGGTGTCATAATCACTCTGCTTTGCTTATATCCGCCACCCCCTAGAATTATTGCTCCCATGCGATTCATGTCCAGTAGTATCCTTTTAATGCTTGACGAATTGAATATTCGTGAATCGTGTGCACTTTCTCTCCAACGTGCAACAATATCCAATATTTTGCTATTAGAGTCAACTAGAGCCTAAACATTAAGAGACGACACCGGTGGTGGCGTGCTCCTATTTCCGCACCTAGGCATTGAGGAAACCCAACATTTTTCTAGAAATGGTCTTTTAATTTCACTGTTACCCTCATTTGTTTCCGGGAAATTAACAAATTCCGGGAGTTTTGCACCTAGTGCATTGACTACTTTGCCGATCACCGTGCTCGCTGTTTTTTGACTTACTCCGTGTATATCAGCTGCGAAAAGTTATGTTGCAATTAACCAATTAGGAATTAAACCAAATAGGAACCTGAATCGGGGCACCGTAGCGCATGTGGTTAGTGCGTCGGACTACTGAGCCAGCGGTCTTGGGTTCGAATCCCGCCGCAAACACCTAAAAGGTTTTTCACTGTGCCCATCTGTAAAAGCTTTCCAACTCGCCGTTCGGAGACGGCAGAAAACTGTAGGTCCCTTCCATTCGTGCAAAAATATAATGCGCACACAAAAATGGTTGCGGGAAGCTAGGCTTTGTTCTACCTAAGACTGCTAAAGCCAAATATTTATTTTTCTTTTTAGGTACTTGAATCGAGCTGATAGCTTTGTTATCGCATCATCATGTTTTCGGGATTTTGGCTTTTCGTCATTTTGGCTTATCGGGATTTTGGTTTGTCGGGATTTTGGTTTTCGGGATTGTGACCCCAACCCGAAATTTTATGATAGTTACTTTAAAACTGGCTTAGATACGGGTGAGTCACATTCAAGCAATTGTCGATTTTGAAAGTAACATCGATCGTTTATTCTGCGGATTTTGGGCTGAATTCGCGTTTAGGTAAAAGTCGAGTTCAAGTTCTTCTATTACTAAGGGTCAATGTCTCTTTTAATTGCGTGTTTGGAGTTGCTATCTTCCAAAAATCAGACACATCACCAGATGAAAGGATAGTTTTTTTAGTTTCATTAAACGAAAATGGAAGATCATTCTATTCATCGTTTAACGCAAAAAATGTCGACATTCATACATACATATATTCCGCAACAGAATTTAAATTTTTTTTTGGAAAATATTCTGTTTTCTATACCAAGTCCTACTTGAGTATCCAGAATTTCTAATGATTTAAAGAATAAATTATTATAAATTATTATTATATTTATATATAAATATAAAAAAATTAATAGCTTATTAGGATTGTTAATAAATATTTTGTTTCTTGCACTATTCTAACGACAGCTTATTGACGAGTAGGGAAGTGAATTTTACGTTTAAAATATGGTGGGTGATACATATCTCAAATTTTACAAAATTTGCGATAGTTCTTATGTACTGGCACGTCTTGATGGTCAAAGTGCAGAATACATGTCAATCAACCGGGTTATGGACGAAAAAATAACAACCAGCTATCTGGTCGAATTTTTAAATTCTTTATCTGCTCCAGGGATTCCTTCACATAAATTAAAACTTAAAGTGGGTGTACCTATTTTCCTTTTAAACAATTTGAGCCCATCTAAGTTATGTAACGGCTCTCGATCTAGAGTTACAACTCTGCAATAAAATCTGGTGGAAGCGAAAGTGTTGACGGGCTGTGGTGCCGGTGAACATGTATTTATCCCTCGAATTCCGACCATACCTAACATTTGTTCGTTCCAGTTTAAGCGTGTACGCTTTCGCATAAGCGTCTGCTTTATTTATAGTAGATGATGTTTTATAACATTTTAGAGTTTGTTGGTTTTTGAGAACTATGGAATCTGCACTTAGGGGCTGAAAAACGACATTGATAAAATGCAATTAATCAAAATAATTTATTACAAAATTTTCTGGACTTGCACAAATACTTCGATGCTTCTTCGCTCCCATTGAATGCGAAGCAAGGCGGGCACGGGTTCAGGTAGTACATTAATAAAATTGTTTGTTATTGTGGATACTTTAGCATAGGCCCGCAGAATAATTTGTGATCGTACCTATCAGTCTTTTAAAGCTTCCGATTTCCTGGTATATTTGAAACTTAAAGAACATATTTTTTTAACACTTCAGCTTTGAAGAATCATTTAAATAAAAATAAAAATAAATATATGGCTTCAGCAGTCCTAGGTAGAACCAAGCCTAGCTTCCCGCAACCATTTGTGTGTACGCGTTAAATTTTTGCACGAATGGAAGGGACATACAGTTTTTATGCCGTCTCCGAACGGCGAGTTGGGAAGCTTTACATGACAAATGATACTCTTGAATGCTTGTCAGGCAATTCGGAAGAGGTGGGCACTGTGAAAAACATTTTAGGTATTTGCGGCGGGATTCGAACCCAAGACCGCTGGCACAGTAGTCCGACGCACTAACCACTTGCGCTACGGTGCCCAGAAGAATCTTTTAGAATTTCTAAAAAATCATTTAAATCGCTCTTGAGGAAATAGGTTTTGCAAATTAGTAAAAAGTTGCAGGCGGGCGAAGCGAGGCGAGCACGGGTCAGCTAGTAAATAAATAAATATAAGGCGTCTGCAGTCCTATACAGAACCAAGCCTAGCTTTTCTCGCAACCATTTGTGTGTGCGTGTTATTTTTTCCACAAATGGAATGGACCTACAGTTTTTTGCCGACTCCGAACGGCGAGTTGAGAAGCTTCTCATGACAAATGATACTCTTTGATTGCTTGTCAGACATTCGAAAGAGGTGGCATCCGTGAAAAACTTTTTTAGGTGTTGGACCCGGGCTGGGAATTGAACCCGAGCAGCATGCGTAGTAGTCCAACGCACTAACCACCACGGCCACTGATTATAATATACACTGAGTTACAAAAAAAGTGGCGTAGTCACACTTATTATCATTCATTGTTATCATTTTGATAATATGTCGCTATGTTTTTGCAGAACGTTATTTTTTTTAGTTTGGCGATAGATTTGTGTGCCTGTTTGCATAATCTGTTTCCATTTTCCTTGTGATATGCATATTATATTGAGGAAAACTGCATCATAATCTTTTTTTTTATACTAGACGCAAGATATACATACATATACAGATATACAGATATACAGACCGAGGCTGTCTGGAGTAGAGTTCTTTTCATAGATGAGTCCAGGTTTTGTCTGCGCTCACCAGATGGACGTAGCAGAGTTTGGAGATGTTCAGGTGAGAGATACTCTTCGGCTACAGTTGCCCAAAGGGGACATTTCTGTGGAGGTTCCATCCACGGAACATTTCCATGCACGCAAAAACCGAGCTGTGCATCGCGGAAGGGTCGGTGAACTCCAGGTATTATATCACCAACATTCTGGAGGAAGATTTGCTTCTATTTGCACCATTTATTGGAGAAAACTTCCTTCTGATGCATGACAATGCTAGACCACACGTTGCCAGGTGCGTTACCGAATATTTACAAGAAGTAGAAATCGACGTGATGGCTTGGCCTGCGATGAGCCCGGATATGAATCCCATCTAACACGTTTGGAACCTGCTGGGAAGAATGATTAGGAAGCGACCTTCCCTTCCAGAGACACTCAGTGGGCTGAAATCTGCTCTGCTCGAAGAATTGAAGATTTTGGACGACAACATCGTAAGGAACCTTATTTAAGGTATGTCCAGACGGATTAAAACTTTATTAAATGTTCTGGGAGCAAATAGCCACTACTAAAGGAACGAGGATTCTTTGTAAGTTCTTCCATTTTTTTTTAATTTTTTTTTTACATGAATTACTTATTTTTATGTTAATAAACAAAATAGTATTAAAAAAAAGTTTTTTTTCGAACTTATTTGAAATTATCGCAAAATTTCAAGGTGCGCCACTTTTTTTTGTAGCTCAGTGTATATATTATACATATGTATGCAGTTTTACCACTTTTTTGTAAAAACCATGTCATTTGCTGGGATAAAAAGTATAAATGATGTTGAACAAGGATATAAACACTCACTATGTCAATCACCCCAATTATGCAAGTCGTATTTGAGAGTCACATACGAACATAGTCGTATTTTGTTATTATGGAAGTCGTGTCACTACGAACATACTCGTACGCTAATGACTTTTCAGCTGTCAACAGAATCGGATGCCATCGCATACGACTTTCAGCTGATATCAGCTATTATGCAAGTCGTATTTAGTCGTATTTTTAACGTTTTTAGTGGTATTTTCTTCGGCTGCGAAATAAACAATTGTATACTCTTGAATGGAAACGATTTAATGTTTTTCGAAGTTATTTTACTACTTAAATTACTTTAACTTTCTAAAAAACTTAAAAACAGCAACCAATTCGAAGCTTTGGCATATGCTACGGAGATTAATGTCGGCATCGCAAGACAGATGTGTGCTGCACGTTCATCTAAAAGATGAACAAATGGTTGTCAACAGAATAGTTTTATTAAACTGCAATGGTCAATTATTTTTTTAGTTAGAAAATTGTAATTTAAATTTCGGAAAATACATCCATATATACATACATACATACACAATGAATTTGGCACTTATTGCGTTTCAACTATATCTTAACAATCTGTGAATATAATTCCTTTTAAGGATATTCCTTCATGTGCTCATTAAAGAATAAATCTATTGAGTTTGTGGTGACATCTTTCGGGAGCAGTTGTAATAAGACATCTCCTGGACCTCGCCGGCAAGGAAACCAGTACTGACAGGAAAAAGTTCAGTTTGAAGTGCGACGTAATGCGTTGCTAACATGCAGCAACTTATATGGAGTCGTATTCAACGCATACGACTTGCATAATAACAAACGAAATACAATACGATGCGAGTACGACTTGAAGTGAGATACGAGATACGACTTGCATAATTGGGGTGAATGTTTCATCCAAATCCGTCCAGTAGTTCCCGCGTGATGAGCGTTCAATTCAAACAGTTTTTAATCTAGTTTTAGTTAGTTTATATGACTTTTATTTTCATTTTTAATTCATAACATTCAATATAATTCTAAGTCTATTATGGTTTGGCCTATGGCCGTCTACCAGATTGACAATAGTTACATTTCTATTTTTGTTTTAACAGAGAACAAAGAAAAAGGCAATATGTATATACATTAAACATTAAAAATCTTCTTCAACTATACATTTTCTATAACGTAGAGCATTTGCACAGTAGTTGAAAAGTAAATGCCAGCCTCGGACTCCATTTAAGATTTCAATTGCTTCATCTAATTCCAGGGTATACGAATCGAAGAATCTCAATCGAATTTCTTTTAAAACTGGGCATATTGCAAGGAAGTGAAATATATCCTCTCGTATCTTCATATTGCAAAGATTGCACAAGACAGGTAGCTCTGGACGGTGTGGAATGAAATTCAAATTTAATAGCTCTCCTCTGATTTTAAAAACTATGCTGATCTTTTCTATTGAGTTACAGTTTAAAAAGTAAGTTTTTTCTGCTAGATCGTATTTCAACTTGCTGTAATATGTCCTATACTGGGAAGACTGTGCTTCCGTTACAAATCGATCATATATAGTTCGACCTACTTTTCAGTTTGAAACTGGCACTGTGTCGTGTTAGCCTAGTGAGTTATTTGCTAGGAATGTTTTTTACCCCCAAAAGTAAAATTTTATGCATAGTTGTGAAGTATGTTGTGGAAAAATTTGGAGTGAAAGTAAGCTCCGGATAATTTTTACAAACAAATTACTAACTCATCTATTCAGTTGAAGTCAGGTTAATTTAAGTTACTAAAATAAAAAAAGTTACACTTACTAAAATAAATACAGTGCACATGGTGTACCTTGGTCCTATACTTTTGGTGTACCATGGACCGGTCCAATTAACACATTGATTCATACTTCATCTGTAATCCTATTGAATTTCTCGGTATTTGGATCTTGTTCACCTATATGGGGTAAAAATAGACCTCAGGTCAATAAAACTTCAATGGAGGAGCCTGTAAAGGATGTTTTGAATAATAGTCATGTCATACTATCATATATGTGCTTCCAAGGAAAATAACTTTGCTTTCAACTTTTTCAGCATTTAATATAAAATTTCTTTGCTTTTTGTAATAAGTTGTCAGTTTAGATATATTTATATATTTTTTTAACTGTAAAAATTAAACCTAATGTTACTGTAGTCGATAAAATTTGCAATTTAGTGTGTATGGTCCGAGGTACACTATGGTCTGGTCCAAGGTACACTTACATAGTGTACCTTGGACTAAGAAAACCAAGATCACTTATTTAGCTCCTGAGATAGATTGACAACATTTTTAAAATATTAAATAAATATTTTAGAAAGAGTAATAAATTGGTTATAGTTTCGAGTCTTCAACTATAGAATAGATAGAATAGAATAGAATAGATTTTTATTGTTTTCTTATCATACAATTCATAATATAGGTTTACAAAAATTGCTTAAGCATGGCTATGCCGTCTGCCCGATTGACATTTTGTTTTTGCACTTTGTGTTTTTATTATAAATCAATAAATTAATAAGAGAAAATTGAAAATTCAACAGTTTTTTTATAGTAATAGTTAATAATTAGTAGATATTCTTAAAAAGCTTCGTTTAAAATCTGGTTTCTGTATGATAATGCAGCCCTATAGAAATTATACAGCAATTTTAAATCTCCTTCACAGTTAAGGATCTGCAATACTTCCGCCTCAGTTTTCAAATCACTGCCGAAGAAAGCTCTCCGTATCTCTTTCAGGATCGGACATTTCCCAATAAAATGAACGACATCTTCCCTCACAGACAGATTACAAAGACTGCAGTAGATACTTAAATCCTCACGATGTGGTATGAAGTTCAATTCTACTAACTCACCCCTCATTCTGAATATAGCAGAAATTACCTTTTGACTATTTTTGCTGTGAAAATAGTTCCGTTCACATAGATTATGCTGCAGATGGCTGTAAATTGCTCTATGCACTGAAGATTTAGCGGTGCTAATGCAGTCTAATCTTGTAACATCAACTTATTTGTAGTTTCTGTTCAGCTCTGTGTTATGAGCTTAACATAGAATGACAGAGAACAAGCATCGCTCACATGCAGATGTCACTTACCACACTTGTCTTCGAAATTCTACAACTTCGAAAAAGAATCTGACAGAAGCGATTTCCGGCTATATGCTTTCTTTTGCACTTGAACTCCCATCCAACTAAGAACTCTTAAGCGTCACTTATTAGAATAAGAGTACTATAGTTTTTTATAAACAAAAAAAAAAAAAAAGCTTAATTAATTTTGTTGTGCTAAGATCACATATAGACGATAAATAATCGTATAAGTTGTACCATAGTGAGATAAAATTAGGAACGAGATAGCAGTATAAAAGGATCTTTGTTGGCATCCTGAACATCATTCACGTGGGGAATAGATGAATTGTCCACTTTGTTCAAGCACGTGGTACGTCATTTGGGCACAAAATATTGACCCGTAGAATCACCAAAACCTCAACAAAGTTCATCCTAACCTGTCCAGCACGTGGAGCCATCAGCAAGCTCCCAATACATACAACAATCAGTCGACAAATGTACATATGCGTGTACAACTCCACGAATATCCAACATAGCCAAATCAAGCCAACTATAATCCCAGTCTGCAAGATAATCATCAGCAGCTGTATATCATTTATATAAAGTGCATTTCCTAACCTAAATTATCTAAAGTTCCGTCTCGAAAATTCTAATCCTAAAGTACATAGTTTTTAATTTGAAATACCTAGCTAAAAAAAAAAATGTGCCTACCTAAATTCTAATACATATATATTTGCTACCTAACTATATAATTTGTTCCTATAAAATACCTTTTTGTTTGAATTTGTTTATATACCTAATATCTTAAATTTAAATATTTCATTATACTACTAAAGTGTTAAAATCAGTGAGATAGTGGTTAGAATCATTTATATTAATAGCAACAGCATCATCATTACCATCAAACAAGCTTCAAGATGTTCCTGACATGTCACGAAAATCATCGAGCAGAAATAACAGGTAACAAGTCATCTTAATTTATAAATTCACCACTATTACATTCGAATAAAACACTTTAACAGCATAAATTTAAAATACCCTTGCACATACATTTCTTTATTATATATTTACATTTAAACTCAATCATCCCTCTATAAATCATACGTATATACATTCACATTCATAACTTGCATTCATTAACTAAAGTAATTACATAAATACATACAGTAAATAGCAACAAAAGCTATTCGGAACATATCGAGTAAACATTAGGTACATATATGTACACAAGTGATTCAATCTTTGTTTTTTTTTTGTTGCTATCTACAACTTTTGGAATCATTAATAAATGAGTTTGTGTTTAGACAAAATACTTGTCACAAATCCGGAATTTTGATTTACAGTATATATTTAGGTATAGTTTACCTATATACCTTATTAGTCTGAATTACAGACATACAAAGTGCATAGCATTCGTCACCTCGCATATTTTTTTTGTTTGCTATATCAATACCTGAAATCATGGTAATCTCGAATCTTGATAAGAGAAGTTTCGAATTAATCATGTACTAATTCCCCCCCCCCCCTTCATCGGTCATCTTCATCATCAAGATCGTCCACACCTTCTCTTAGGCATGCGATAACACCTTGCATGTCACTGCACAACCGGTGCGACACAAAGATGCCTCCACACACAGACACAGTCATTGAACAGGCTGATTATAATTCGAATAATGAGTTCTCTGCAAATGCACTTGTCAGCACATAGCTGTTCCTCATGAGGTATTCCCCATTCACCTTAGATCTTGTGAATACTTCTGGTGACCTGGTATCTGGCCTGACATATGTGTGTCAACCGTTCGATTTTCTCTTAAATCTCTTTAGTATTCTATTCCATCATTCATTTTAATTTTTAAATTTCAATAGTCACCTCTCCCCACGACCTAACCCTGAGCAGCCGGAAGAAAACCGTTAGTAAGGGAGCATTGGAGGTGAATTGAATGGGAATGTGTGTAACACTCTTAACATGAAAGTGTAATGTCATCGTTGCTTCCTTCATTTAATAGCAGTTGGCATATGGACGCAGTCGCAACCACTTGTACTGCGAACATATGCTACAGTTATTATGGCGCCCAAACTAAAGGGGCTATTCCAGCCCAAACCCAAAATTCTTATACATATGTGGAGCTTTACATTTTTTTTGTTTTAATTCTGGTTACCTAATTTATTAAATCGTTCGGATACAGGCATACGTCATGATCAAAGAGGATCATTTGCACTCAGCAGTGTGCTTCAATTTGTTTTGGTGAATAGGAAAGTGTTTTGTTTAGCACTGCATACAGTGAGTTAGAAGGCAATGAAACTGTTTTCGTTTTGTTTGCTATCCTTACGAATGCAACAGATGATAGTTAGAAATGTCTCAAGAAGCTCAAGTTTCTTAGCATTCCTATCATTTCTTTTATGTGGAAATTAGATTTTACGGATAGGATTTTCCCATTCGTATATCTTTTCACATTTTTCCTTGAATCCAGTACAAAGAAGTCCAATACGAAGAAGTAGCTGTAATATTTGTGTGTGTAACTAGAGGTTGGAGTTGATAACGATGATGAAAATGATGGAGATGACCGAAATTATGTATTTATATGCTCAACAAAACAACACTTTTATTGATCTTATCAGTTGAGAACAATTTTAATTACGTTTCCCTTTGTTTTTTTTTTGTGTTATAATTCTTGACAGGTTTTAATATTAAAAATTTTTTTTTTGTTTCGAAATGGAGTTTTTGGATTTCGCGTGTCTGGACGCAGACGAGATTAGGTTTGAGTGTCAGTTGAGAGGTCTTCCACTGGTAGGCACGGTTAGGCAGTTGGCTACAGAGCTAAAGAAAATGGCTGAGGAAGAACGCAAAGGCATTAGAACTTTCAGGCCCGTTGCCATAAATAGTCCGAATTTAGAAATGGAAGCATGTCAGGAGAAGTTTGATCGGTTGGAGTCATTAGTTACAGAATGTGTGAAATCTGCGAATCAAGAACAAGAGAAGCAAGCTGTTTCTAAAGCAATCCATTTGAGAAATAGACTTGATCTGTTGTCAGAGAGAGAACCGAACTTTAAACTTTCAATAGTAAATCTTAAGTCCAAATTGAAGAGCTTGATTGATCACATGCTAAGCGTTGATAACGGAGCTGGTCCAAGTTCACCATTGCATTTTGACGAGGTACAAGACAATAAAGTTCAACAACACTTCGAGACGAAGGCGTTGTCTCAGAATTTGGTGGGTACCCCTATGCATGCTGACAAAAGCAGCAATCTTTCTCTTGCTTCAGTACACTCAGGTCTAAATAGTAGCAGACAAGTCATAGGAAAACAAAATTGTGGTACCATTCCAAAGCGTGTTTCAAATGGTCAGTATTCAAATTCAGATTTACTGAGCTCGAATCGTCAACCGAATGGGAACGTCGCTGCACAGCATTCTTCGCATAGTCAAAGTTTCACGATGAACGATATGGCTTATGCTTTGCCAAACGCAGTACCACCCACGCAAGTAAAGCCAAGGCAACCGCAACCGAGTAGGTATAGAAACCAGACTTCTCGCGCTGCACACTTCCAAGATCAAGACTTTTTTCATCAGAATCAGCGTATAGGTAGAACCGAACCTTTTCAATATGCTTACGAATTTACAAGCGATACCACAGGTAGATTACGCAACGTTAGCAATTGGAAGCTTCGTTATGACGGTTCGAATAGTGTCCTTTCTATTGAACAATTTATAATGAGAGTTGAAATTTTAGCCAGGGGTGAGGGAATTCCGCTTGATCAACTATGTTTGTCCATGCATTTACTGTTGTCAGGGAATGCTAACAACTGGTTCTGGATTTATATCCAAAGGAATAGAACACCGGTATGGCAACATTTTCGAAGGGCAATCATCAGCGAGTTTCAAACCTACACCACAGATCAGGAAATCAGACGGCAGATTGAGAATAGGAAACAAAAGCATAGAGAGTCGTTCGCAGAGTTTAAATTAGCAATCGAAAGCCTTGATTCAATGCTTCGAGTTCCTTATTCAGAAGCGGAAAAGGTCAGCATTCTGAAGTCAAACATGCATCCTGCTTTACGCAAAAGGTTAATACTTGAGCACATTGTGTCGGTAGGCGACTTGAAGGAAAAATGTATGCTGATTGAGAAGGCATTAAACGATATAGGCGAAACTCTCGATGACCAGATATTCTCGAGAAGAAGACAGGTGAATGAGTTTACATATTTACCGAATTCTGATAATCTTACATTCTCTCCTGAACAATCAACTGTTTTCTCAGTCAGTCAAACTGATCAGAATACATTTGAAGTTGAAGAAAGTAACTTCATCATATGTTGGAATTGTGAGGATATAGGACATAGTTTCATTGATTGTCCAAGAGACCAGCGAAATTTATTTTGTTACTCATGTGGAGCTAAAAACGTCACGAAACCCAATTGCATCCGGTGTAACAATTTAAACCGCAAGTCGGATGTCCGCAAGGAAAGGGGAGTGCGACATCCGAATGCAGGTCAGTCATATCCCCAAAACAATGTTCGTCTTCTACACAGACCGACATCAATCAGAAATTGTACCACCCAGACAGAACAATAAATTATCTTAAAGCACGTAAGCACAACATCAGAAAAGTCAGACAAGCAAAACTCTTATCAGATGTTAGTGGTCGTCCTTTAGCCAATATTCAGCTCAAATGCAAGCCTGTAACTGGTTTATTAGACAGTGGAGCCACGATTTCAGTTTTAGGTAAAGGGGCCGTGGAACTTCTGAAAGAGCTTGGAATCCCATACCTATCATTAAAATCAGATCTGTGTACAGCCGATGGCACATCCCATAGCGTCATCGGATATGCATATATACCTGTAAATTTCAATAATACTTCAAAAACCATCAAATTCTTCATTTCACCTTCGCTTAAGAGACTAGTGACCTTAGGTGTCGACTTTTGGTTTGCATTCGGATTACATCCCACCTTTTTGGAAGAAATATCCACCCGTAATCCAGATGTAAACTCTCATGATTTGACCAATGAGCAACGAAAGATACTTTCGGAATGCATTGATGCAATTCCATCTTATGAAAAACTTGGCTTGGGACGAACATCTATAGTAGAGCATGATATCGACGTGGGGGATGCTAAACCCATAAAACAACGCCATTTTGCGATTTCACCAGCGATGCAGAAGCTACTGTATGCAGAAATCGATAGAATGCTAGAACTCGATGTCATCGAAAAAAGCCAGAGCAGTTGGTCATCACCTGTTGTTATCGTGAAGAAGGCAAACGGAAAAACAAGGCTTTGCTTAGATGCTAGGAAGGTGAACGAGCATACCATTAAAGATGCTTATCCACTCCCTATTATTGATGGAATTCTAGCGAGGTTGAAGAAGGTCAAATTCATTACCGCATTAGACTTGAAAGACAGTTTTTGGCAAATTCCCCTAAGTTCATCTGCAAAGGAGAGAACAGCTTTCCCGGTGCCTGGTCGTGGGTTATTTCAGTTCAAAGTAATGCCATTTGGATTGAAAAATGCCACGCAGTCAATGTGCAAATTGATCGATCAAGTTATACCTTACGAACTGCATCAGGATGTTTTCACTTATGTAGATGATCTTCTGATTATTTCCGAGACTTTTGACGAACACGCAGAACTTTTGAGAAAGGTAGGTTCCTATTTAAAGCAGGCTAACCTAACGATCAATCTGGAGAAAAGCAAATTTTGCCAACGTGAGATATGTTACCTGGGGTATATAGTTGGTGTAGACGGGTTAAAACCCGATCCAAAAAAAATAGCAGCTATATCCAAATTTCCGCAACCAAAGACTATCAAGCAATTGAGACGCTTTCTTGGTATGTGCCAGTGGTACATGCGGATGGTGCCAAACTTTGCTGCTATTGCTGCACCTCTAACGTCACTCACGGGCAAAAACGCTTTTCAGAAGGATTGGTCGAAAGAGGCTTTATCTTCTTTTGAGTCTTTAAAGACGATGCTTACGACAGCTCCGATTTTGGCTGCGCCAGACTTCGAAAAACCATTCCAAATACATTGCGATGCATCTACTGCAGGTATTGGAGGTGCGCTCATTCAGTTGGATGACAGTGGGACTGATCGGCCAGTAGCTTTTATGTCAAAGAAGCTGAATACTGCGCAGAGCAACTACAGCATAACCGAACTGGAATGCTTAGCTGCTGTGCACAGTGTTCAAAAGTTTCGGCCGTACATAGAAGGTACTCGGTTTGTCATTGTCACTGATCATGCCAGTTTAAAGTGGCTGATGTCGCAAAAAGACCTCAACGGTAGGCTGGCCAGATGGTCACTCAAGTTACAGCCATTCGATTTCGAGATTGTACATCGGAAAGGCAAAGACAACATTGTAGCTGATGCATTATCGCGTAGTATGATAGAGGAGATTGTCGGAAATGGAACAGGTTATCTAGACGCTGATTTTTCTGCGGATGAGGAGTATCAGAACCTGCTAAAATCGATTGAAAAGACAGCGGATCGATATCCTGATTTAAAAATCCACAATAACAGAATTTTCAAACGCGTAAAGTTTCGTGATTTTTCTGTTGCAAGTGAGTCGGATTGTTGGCGTTTATGGCTACCGAAAACATTTCGCCGTGAACTAATAAAAAGCGAACATGAACCACCAAATTGTGCTCATCCAGGGGTTAACAAACTTGTGGAAAAGTTAAAGCGGTTGTATTATTGGCCAAAGATGGTGGTGGATGTTACAGACTATGTCAATTCTTGTGAAAAATGTAAAGTTTCTAAGGTTCCGAACATGATATTGAGGCCGCCAATGAATCCTCGGGAGCCACCATTGCGTCCTTGGCAAGAATTGCACATAGACTTTGTGGGTCCATTCCCAAGATCCAAGAAAGGTAACACACAGGTTCTAGTTGTTCTCGACAACTTTTCAAAATACCTTGTTGTGAAACCACTTCGAAGTGCCACATCTAAGCTTGCAATACAAACGCTGGTAGAAAACGTGTTTGACTTGTTTGGTATTCCTGAAAAGATTCTTTCTGATAATGGTTCTCAATTTGTTTCGCACGAATTCAAAAACTTTCTCGAACAACACGGTATCAAACACGTATGTACCGGGATATATTCGCCGCAAGCAAACGTAGCGGAGAGATCAAATAGGACCATTTTCACAGCCGTGCGGTTATATATAGAAAAGGATCACCGCGATTGGGATTCTCATCTCGGATCAATATCATGCGCATTAAGAAATGTAGTACATGAATCCACAGGATTTAGTCCATTCTATTTATTATTTGGGTTCCATATGGTAACTCATGGAACCACATATGCGCTTTTGAGAGAGTTTGAATCCTTATCCGGTGAGACGCCAGAGATCATTGAGAGGCATGACCATCTGATAAAGGTTAGGGAGAAGGCGTATGAATATTTGAAGCTTGCACAAACAAAACATGCCAAAGCTTACAATCTGCGATCGAGGCCCGTAAATTTCGCGGTTGGACAGATAGTTTATCGCCGCAACTTCGTCAAAAGTAGCGCCCCCAATAAGTACAACGCCAAGCTTGCACCTAAATTCATGAAGTGCCGTATCAAACGTAGAATTGGGAACTGCTTATATGATTTAGAGGACCTGAACGGTAAATACATTTGCAGAGCACATGCGAAAGACATTATCTCTTAAGCAGAGGTTGCCCGGTTTCTCAGTTGGTAGAGCATGAGTTGTTCAGGGTGTGGGTCTGCCCCGCGTTGTCTCATAGTGCATTTCAAACATAACGACTGACGGTGCATTCGTTCTGCTTGCTTTGTAACATCAACTTATTTGTAGTTTCTGTTCAGCTCTGTGTTATGAGCTTAACATAGAATGACAGAGAACAAGCATCGCTCACATGCAGATGTCACTTACCACACTTGTCTTCGAAATTCTACAACTTCGAAAAAGAATCTGACAGAAGCGATTTCCGGCTATATGCTTTCTTTTGCACTTGAACTCCCATCCAACTAAGAACTCTTAAGCGTCACTTATTAGAATAAGAGTACTATAGTTTTTTATAAACAAAAAAAAAAAAAAAAGCTTAATTAATTTTGTTGTGCTAAGATCACATATAGACGATAAATAATCGTATAAGTTGTACCATAGTGAGATAAAATTAGGAACGAGATAGCAGTATAAAAGGATCTTTGTTGGCATCCTGAACATCATTCACGTGGGGAATAGATGAATTGTCCACTTTGTTCAAGCACGTGGTACGTCATTTGGGCACAAAATATTGACCCGTAGAATCACCAAAACCTCAACAAAGTTCATCCTAACCTGTCCAGCACGTGGAGCCATCAGCAAGCTCCCAATACATACAACAATCAGTCGACAAATGTACATATGCGTGTACAACTCCACGAATATCCAACATAGCCAAATCAAGCCAACTATAATCCCAGTCTGCAAGATAATCATCAGCAGCTGTATATCATTTATATAAAGTGCATTTCCTAACCTAAATTATCTAAAGTTCCGTCTCGAAAATTCTAATCCTAAAGTACATAGTTTTTAATTTGAAATACCTAGCTAAAAAAAAAAATGTGCCTACCTAAATTCTAATACATATATATTTGCTACCTAACTATATAATTTGTTCCTATAAAATACCTTTTTGTTTGAATTTGTTTATATACCTAATATCTTAAATTTAAATATTTCATTATACTACTAAAGTGTTAAAATCAGTGAGATAGTGGTTAGAATCATTTATATTAATAGCAACAGCATCATCATTACCATCAAACAAGCTTCAAGATGTTCCTGACATGTCACGAAAATCATCGAGCAGAAATAACAGGTAACAAGTCATCTTAATTTATAAATTCACCACTATTACATTCGAATAAAACACTTTAACAGCATAAATTTAAAATACCCTTGCACATACATTTCTTTATTATATATTTACATTTAAACTCAATCATCCCTCTATAAATCATACGTATATACATTCACATTCATAACTTGCATTCATTAACTAAAGTAATTACATAAATACATACAGTAAATAGCAACAAAAGCTATTCGGAACATATCGAGTAAACATTAGGTACATATATGTACACAAGTGATTCAATCTTTGTTTTTTTTTTGTTGCTATCTACAACTTTTGGAATCATTAATAAATGAGTTTGTGTTTAGACAAAATACTTGTCACAAATCCGGAATTTTGATTTACAGTATATATTTAGGTATAGTTTACCTATATACCTTATTAGTCTGAATTACAGACATACAAAGTGCATAGCATTCGTCACCTCGCATATTTTTTTTGTTTGCTATATCAATACCTGAAATCATGGTAATCTCGAATCTTGATAAGAGAAGTTTCGAATTAATCATGTACTAATTCCCCCCCCCCCCTTCATCGGTCATCTTCATCATCAAGATCGTCCACACCTTCTCTTAGGCATGCGATAACACCTTGCATGTCACTGCACAACCGGTGCGACACAAAGATGCCTCCACACACAGACACAGTCATTGAACAGGCTGATTATAATTCGAATAATGAGTTCTCTGCAAATGCACTTGTCAGCACATAGCTGTTCCTCATGAGGTATTCCCCATTCACCTTAGATCTTGTGAATACTTCTGGTGACCTGGTATCTGGCCTGACATATGTGTGTCAACCGTTCGATTTTCTCTTAAATCTCTTTAGTATTCTATTCCATCATTCATTTTAATTTTTAAATTTCAATAGTCACCTCTCCCCACGACCTAACCCTGAGCAGCCGGAAGAAAACCGTTAGTAAGGGAGCATTGGAGGTGAATTGAATGGGAATGTGTGTAACACTCTTAACATGAAAGTGTAATGTCATCGTTGCTTCCTTCATTTAATAGCAGTTGGCATATGGACGCAGTCGCAACCACTTGTACTGCGAACATATGCTACAATCTATACTTCTCATCTACTTTTGCAACAAGATTATAAAGCGCTTCTCTGTTGTCCTGTCCATTACTCTCCTGCAGGTTTAAATCAAAATTGAGGCCACAGTAGTCTGCAAGCTCCTTTAGTTTCCCAAACCATAAATTCTTCTTTTCTATAGTATATAATGCTAGAGTCTTCGGCAATCTTTCGTTTGGCATATCAAAAACTTTTAGTAGGTAATCCACATGTAGCTTAAGGGTTTTAATAAAGAGTGGTGATAGCCCCGTTTCGATTATAATCATATAGTTGGGAGCAGTTCTAGGTAGCTGAAAGCATCTTTTAACATAGCACCTTAGCAGTTTTTCTACAGTTCCATACTTTTCGTATCCCCAAGTTTGTGCTGCGTACATCATCACAGATTCAGCCACTGATACAAAAACTTTATATTTAACCTCGTGTGATATAAGTTTGTTTGTGAAACACCTTTTCCAAGTTGCACTAATCGCACTTTTGGCTTTCATCAGTTTTTCCTTTAGGTGACTTTCCATATTTAGGTTACTGGTTATTGTAACACCGAGATACTTATAATCCCTCACTATCTCGATTGGTTCTCTGTCGAAGTACCATTTCTCCCTTGTAGACATTCTACCAGACCCCTTTTTTATGATCATAACTTTTGACTTGCTCAGATTCACCGTCAAATTCCACAACCTGCAGTACCCCTCAAGTCGATTGATCATAAGTTGGAATGTTTCGGGTGAATACGCAAAAAGAATAACATCGTCGGCAAAGAGGAGAGCTTTAATCAATGTTCCGGCAAATTCTATTCCACCTGGTAGATAGTCTATCAAATCGTCAATAAATAACGCAAAAAGATATGGACTTAAGGGGCATCCTTGTTTTACACCCATTTTTGTCTCGAACCATTCTGAGATTTCCACACCATTCCATACGGCAGATTGATTGCCTTCATAAATTCTCTCCAAAATCTTTCCAAATTTGGATGTCATTCCAGCATTGTACAGCTTGTAGAATAAGGCTCTTCTGTCGACTGTATCAAAAGCTGCCTTGAAGTCGACGAAGAACACATACAATTTCTTTTTTTGGTCAAGGAATGTTCCGGCGATACTCTGTAGTATAAAAATATTATCAATGGTTGAATATCCACTGCGGAATCCGGCCTGAAATTCTTTGAGTTTCTTACAATTATTTATCCATTTGCACAGTCGATGACTTAATAGGGAGGTAAAAATCTTGTAAGAGGCGTTGAGAAGGGATATTCCACGATAATTGTTTGGATCTGCTATGTTTCCTTTTTTGTGGATCGGGTATATAATGGCTTCTTTAAATTGTTGAGGGATATCGCCTGATTCCATAATTTTGTTAAAGGTAAATGTAAGTGCTCTGGTAAGATCTTCAGTGCCATATTTGAAGAATTCAGCAGCAATTCTATCTGTTCCTGGCGATTTTCCGTCCTTAAGTTTATTAGTTATCCAGCGTACTTCATCTTCCGTAAAAGGAGTATCTAATATATGATTAGAGTACGACGGTATTGCATACTGAATAGGCGGTGCAATATTAGCTGGGTTCAAAAGTTTCTGGAAGTGTGCCCGTAATGAATCAGCAGTGAGCTCAATACTAATCTCGAGTTTTTTCCCATTTAAATTCTTGACTGCCTTCCAAAATTCCTTGGAGTCTCTACAGTGAGTGAGTTTTAATGCCTCAGTTTCATAGAATTTAGCTTTCTTTTCTTTGCATAGTTTTTTGTAGGCAATGTTCGCCTCGATGTACAAATTTTTAAAAAAGGAATTGTTGAGTTTTCGAAAGGCTCTAAGCCATCCGAAAGTTGTTTTTCGTGCTACCTCACATACCTCGTCGAACCATTTCTCCTTATTTTTTCTGCTAGTTGTATGCAGTTGCGTACTTGCCGGATATGATGATTTGATTAAGGATTCTATATCGCCGATACATAGTTCGCATCCTGTTTGCATTTTGCGCTCAAGATTCATTCTGTACTCCATTCCTTTAGTGTCCTTCCATAGCAGTCTCGGAGGTAGCTGGAGTTTTCTCGTTTCTTGTTGTGCTGTTAAAGCTGGGTTTAGTACAACCGTTATAGGTAGGTGATCTGAGAATGGCTTACTTAAAACCTCGAAATCGGCTATTAAAGAAATCCAGTCATCTCTTGCTAGACAATAATCTATAACAGAGCAGCCCTGCTGTCCCACAAAAGTATATTCACCGCATTTATCGGAATTACACACACCATTCAAAATGCTAAAACCAAATGTATCACATAGTTCCAATAATTTTGTTCCTTTTGAATTTAAAGTTTCATCTTTTGATTCTCTCGCCTTTCCCGCAAACATATTTTCTCTTCCCTCTTTTTTTCCGATTCTCGCATTTAGGTCACCAATTACCATAATATTACTAGTATTATTTCTTTCTAAGAGATCATTTAGTGCACCGAAATCTCTCTCCCAGTGATTGCAGTTAATGTATGATGGGATGATTATGTATTTGGTTGCATCTATGATGATTTTAAGGAAATGGATTTCTTCCAAAACAAATTCACAGCTGAAGTCGGTCATAGATTTTTTGTACCCAAAAAAGCACCCACCACTTGCTCTTCCTCTCGTACTCTGTTTAACTGCTGGGATCCATATAAAATTAAAACTTTTAAATTTGTTGGTATACAATCCATAATCTTCTTCAACTACAAAAGTTTCGAATAAAAAAACTATATCATACTCATTAACTAAATCGTAAAAATTTCCATATAAAGACTTATTATTAAGGCCTGATATATTATAACTTAATATTTTAATATTTTTGAATTTACTTTTACATTTATTTATATTTTTGCAGACGGCGCCTTTACCCTATGCTAATTCAGCACCAAGAAGTGACTTGTTGGTTGATGTCCTTGCTAAGCCGCTTCCAGATTGACCACTAGGTGTCGCTTGACCGGGTTTGTTTACATTTGTGCTTTGACAGGTCTCCGCCTCCTCCAGGTTGAAACACAGCTGATTGCTTAGATCTGCCTGATACAGATTATTTAATTCTGAAATTCCATCTGCAGTATTGTCAACCAAAAGTCCCTTTGTTTGGCTCCAGCAAAAGTGTTTTTCGTTGATAATCATTTTGTCGTCTCTTATAAATACTTTAATCGCTGGATTAATTTCGATTAGCCGACTTCTTATCTTTAATAATCGATTTCGCTTCTGTCGTATCGCGATCGGAAGATCTTTAAAAATTGTGACTCCCGTGTTCCTTAAGACTTTTGATGCTTTTAGTGCTGTAATGACTTGTTGCTTTGATTCAAGTTTGACTATAAAGTTCTTTACATTAGGATTCCCAGAACGTACTTCCTGTATTCGCAAGCTATCTATCGGTGGTTGGATAATATTTGCGCAGACACTTTTCACCAGTTCGTTTTCATCTTTTCCCTTTTGGGCTGTAACTCTCAGCATGAGATTATTCTCAGTGTTTTTTCTCTGCAATTCCTCCATTTGATTTTCTAAGTGCTCGTATTTTTTCTCCAGTGCAGCTAATTTAGTTGATAGTTGGATATTCTGGTATAAGATTTTTTTGTTTACAATGGCGATTGCTTCGATGTCACTTTTTTTTTGCGGTGTCTTGCAACTTTATATCGAGCAATTTGCTTAGCATTTCTGTTAAATCGACTTTGGACATGGATCCAACTAGTTTTTCAGACATAATCTCACAGATTTGCGACTTTTTCTGCTCGTTAAACGTTTTAGGGGATGTTTCCTCAAGTTTTCGCTTGTTCATATAGATGTATAGTATATTTGGATTTCGTATAATGTTCCTTTTCTGAGTTTCAGCTACTTCCAGCACTATGTTATTATAAGAAAAAACGTAACTTATTAGCTTTTTTACGAGAGCTATTGAAAAACACAAACTTCAACTATATGAAGGGATAATATGGTGAGGAGTAAACGCTGATTTTCTGAAAACTGGTCCGAGTTACACTACTCTCCCCTATAGAATAGAAGATATTACATTTGCACCTTATCTGTTCATCTCTATTGTGTCACATCGAACAGATCTTTTCATATTATATTCTTTTTGACAGCTACGAACACAACGGTTTCTTAGAATCCACTTGTGGCTTGATTTTCATTGTTGGCTGTTAAAAATTAAACATCTGCGTGTAAGCAAAATTTATAAATTTCTGTGCTAGTATCATCCTCAGTTTATACTTAATCGTTACGTGGAATTTTTTTTAACTTCTGGTTTGCTGTAATTTCGTTTTTTTGACGACTCTATATTATATTGTATACAATGGCATGTATAAGTTGGCATATGTATGTACATATATTCAAAAATTGTGGCGGGAACGAATTGCTGAATAAAGTACGAAATTTGAATTTTGTACGATGAAGGTACATAACGCAAATTAATGAAAATATCTGAATATCGTTTACATATGTATTTCTTTTTATATACTGAATTATTACGTCAAATATAACGGTACGGAACCCTAAGGGCCGTAGGTATTTGTTTTTGTTTTTAAAAAGTTTTAAATTACTTTTTATTTGTAAAATCCTTTTCCCCCTTTAATTGCTCTGCGTCACAAAACTGGGAAAACCACACCAGTAAGTGGGTTTCAACTTTCCAGTCACCGCTATATGTCAGAGTTGGACTAGTAAAGTCCTATAACCTACATATACATATATCTATGCATTGCCACATACAAACAAATATTGCAGGATATCTCTTATTCGCAAACACTTGTGTATTTTTTTGCGTGTAACGGTTTAACTTAAATTCTCCGAATGGTTAACCAAAGTTCAACATAATGCGAATATGTATGTACATACATATGTATAAGTAGTACATACATATCTACATATGTATGTACTTAAAACAACAGCATCCTGGCAGGCAAATGTGCAAATATTCATTTGTTGCCACCTATGATACCAGGCAGAAACAAAAACAGGAATCATTCTACCAGATGCCTACCAAGAATATTGTTTGTCGAGCCGATCCGACCACATTCTCGCTGAAACGCAAAATAACCAACATTAGGGTTTTATAATTGTTTTTGCTTAAAGCAAATAATGTGGAGATACATTTATGTATGTACGAGTAGGTATGAATGGGTAATGTGTATATGTTTCAGCACATTTGAATGCTACAGGGAGTTCTTATAAGTCCATAAGGATAGCAATTAAAACAATTCCCGGCCGGCGAAAACGATTCATTAAGTATAATATATTAGGTAGGTACATATGTAGGACTAATACGCAATCCTGCCCGGGTTCAACCCCAACACCTAAAAGTTTTCACGGTGTCACCTCTTTCGAATGTCTGAAATGCATTCAAAGAGTATCATTTGTCACAAGTAGCTTCTCAACTCGCCGTTCGGAGTCGGCAAAAAAAAAAAAAACTGTTGGTACCTTTCATTCGTGCAAACATATAACACGCACACAAAAATGGTTGCGAGCAGCAGGCCCTGGTTCACCCCGAACTGTAGCGCCACCTAAAGAAGAAAGTAGGTGCCTATTTAATTTCTTAAGGAATTGCTACAGTAAATTTAAAGCTGGCCGAACGCTTTTTATTATTTTGCTTGAAATAAATAAATAAAAAAGTGCGTAAGAATCTCGCGCGTTAGAAGTGAAGTGAAACTTCTTAGGTTCTATACTCTGGTCCACAAAAGTTGTCAGTACAGCGAAGATAGGATATTTGCCTCTCAGTATTGTTACAATAGCTTCCATAAATCTGTCCTTCTTATAAACACTCACTGGATTACCGTAGTAGCATGACAAATCGCCGCAAATCGGAGAGCAATCCCCGTACGGTAACCATCTCCTGATTTGAGAACAACACAATTCATCTATTAACCGTAATTTTTCACAGAATTTTTATTTTTAATTGTGCCCTCTATTATCCGCAAAACCTCTAATATACGGAACTTTGTTCGGTCTGTGTACTCATATCTATTTGCAGAAGATATTTTGTTATTTTGCAAGTTGCGTCTTAACGGTGTGTGATTTTATTTGGTTTTAAAGCGGATACACCATCCACCAAGAGTGTCTGTTTTGACTGATAGATATGATGCTGTGCACAACTGCGTGATGGGAGTGTCACTAAAAAATTATCTCACAAATATTTTGGATACTGCGTGACACTCAGCGGCCATTTTTGTATTTGCTCGATTTCGTCATTCAAAAAGCAGACAGGTAGAGATCGACGAAAAATGATTTTAGTGTCATACAAAACCAATAGTCTGTACACCTGCTTCATCACTAAAGGATGACATCAGTTTTGCGTGACCCTGCCTTGGATGGTGTGTACCCGCTTTTAGTGTATTTAAGAGTTGTTGTTGTTTACTAATGGAGAAAACTGGCCTAGGTCATCATTTCTCGAGCCGCCCAATATAAATGTGTGATGTTGGAGCTCTGCTTTCTAGCGTCGTCTAAGGCTGGGCATCTGGTTAGGTGTTCTTCGTCCTGTACTTCGTTTTTATTGCATAGTGTGCAGACGTCTGATTCTTTGATGCCAATCTTTTTCAGGTGTGTTGCTAGGCAGTTGTGTCCGGTTTTTAATCGTAAAAGTGCTACTGCTTCTTTCCGAGGTGCTTGAGCCAAGTTAGGATAGAGACTAGCGATGTTTTCGTATCTCTTTCCTTCCATTGTTCTGCGTTCTTTATGCAATTCTTTGTTTAAGAGCGAGGTTTTTATTCTGTGCAATCTGTTTAATATTGTGATAGATTCTGGGTTTCTGTTGATAATGATAATGTTGGCTCCTTTTTTGGCTAGGGCGTCTGCAGCTTCGTTTCCTAGGAGATTTACGTGTGCCGGTACCCACTGGAAATTTACTCGATCTCCTTTCTGCTGAAGCATGGTAAATAGTCGTGTGATATTTCTTGCGATTAGCGTTTCTGTTTTGCTGTTGTAACTGAACAGTGATTGTAGAGCGGATTTTGAGTCCGATAATATTGCGATGTTTTTCGTTCGTTCGTTTCTGTGAAGTATTTGCGATAATGCACATTCGATGGCTGCAAGTTCTCCTTCGAATACCGTTGAGTTTGCTGGAAGTGTGAAGTAATGGCTGAAATGTTCGCAGTATATTCCTGCGCCGGCTCCTACACTATCTCCCATGAGGGAAACGTCCGTATAGATACGAAGCCTTTGTCTGCTTGGGAATTTATCGTTTATGGTGTTCAGTGTGATTTGCCTGATTGCCTCGATTGGCATATCGTTTTTCTTGATTGGTATTATCAGTTCCGTTTCGACTGGGATCATTATGAAGTCCAGTGGGTCTATGGATGGAGCTATTGGCTTGACTATGGGTGTTGGTCCTATTTCTTCGAGTGCGTTTTTGGCTGTGTCTAGAAAGCTTGTGTGTGTTTTAAGTCGGGACGATGTTGGTTTGTTGTAAATCCACGGGAATTTGTCTGGTTGTATTCTTAGTTTTTCGTAGAGTTGTGTCGCTTGTATATTGTGTTCCGTGTGGATTGATAGGTTTTTTGTAAAGTTTCTTAAAGCTGCCGTAGGTGTTGTTTTAACTGCCCCTGTGATGATTCTGAGTGCGTTATTTTGGGCTAATTCTAGTTGGTCTCTTTTACGGTCCGAAGTCGTCAACAGGAGTTCGCCACCATATTTTATTATTGGTTTTATATATGCCTGGTATGTTCTGTTTAGTAAATCAATCGTGGCGCCCCATTTGCAACCAGCTAGTCTTTTCAAAATGTTACTTTTTTGTTGTGTTTTGGTTTTTGTTTTTTCAATTTGGTCTTTCATGTTTAATTTGGCGTCCAGTGAAATCCCGAGGTAGGTGGATGTATAATTACGTTCTATTTTTCTGCTCTTGATTTCAATGTCAATATTGTCTATTTTGTGTTTAAGAGTGAAGATTTGGTAGAAAGTTTTGTCTATATTTATTGTCATGTTGTTTGCGTCTGACCATTTTATTAATTTATCTATTGCAGGTGTTAATTTGGCTTTTAAGTTTAACGCTGTGTCTTTTTTATTATCTGTGTCTGCCCATATGACCACGTCATCAGCATAAATGGCAATGTTCGTGCCTGTGTCTTTGATGTTTTTTATTAAGTCATTTATCTATATGTTGAAGAGGATTGGGCTTGAGATGCATCCTTGTGGGACTCCAAACTTTGTTTGTTTCCATTTTGAATTCGTTTTATTCCATCGGGTCGAGATCCAGCTATGAAGCCTTTTATCCATCTAAGTAACTTGTTGTTTATGTTTAACATTTCCAGTTTTTTTTATATAGCTGTTCCCCCCACACTCCGTCGAAATCCGGTTTGTTCTGTGTATAAAATTTTCTGTTTTTCTAGGTAGTGGTTTAATCTGGTTATTGGGATTTTTTCCATTAGTTTTAACGGGATGCATGTGAGTGAAATTAGTCGGTAGCTTGATATTTGGTCGGCTGGTTTGCCTGGTTTCAGTATGGGTATTACAGTTGCTTTTTTCCATTTGCTAGGTACACTATTTAAGAGTTTAACCATGTGAAAACGGGCCAGAAAAGTTGGAAGCATTTGTGAAAAAATTGGACTCAAAGCTCGATTTTATTCAAACCTCCAATATCCGGAAAAATCGATTATCCGGAACACCGTTGGTCCCGAGCATTCCGAATAAAAGAGGTTTATCTGTTATTACACCACCAGGTTTATCTGTGGACACCACTTTTGGCATCGATGCATAAAGATACTCGAAAAAATACCCTCTACGTCTACATCATACAAACATTTCATCAAAATCGAGGTGTTATCCATTTAATAAACAATTACCGAAATATAGATCTTGTATTGCAATGTGCATTGCACAAGAAAGAAGTCTTATCTGCCACCAAAAAATTATTGAAATATTCAAAATGGTATTGCAAGCTGAATTTTAAGGTTTGAATTAAAAACGACGTTATTTATTCTTCACATTATCTTTAGGAATAAAACCAAAGAATATACAAATATACAAGGAAGTTGCATCTCATATAAAATTTTTGTATGAAAACATTTTTACCCGAAGAAGAAATTGTATACATAAACCCCCTTTCACTGTGGTAGTATTTTTTCGGAGCAAACTCCGTAGAAGATTCTTACCGCACATCTCAGTCCCTTCGCCCACAATACCGATTTTCTGTCCGCAAAAATCATCTCGTGTGCGATACTGCGATGGCCCAATATTTGCATGGTGAGGTTGAAAACAAGAATGTTATTTTCTTGCTTTGTTTTGTTGTTGTTTGAAAATAAGAATTTTATTTTCTTCGCTTGTTTCGTTGTTGTTTTCTTCGCTTGCTTGTACTTCTGATATTCTGTGGCTCGAAATGTATGTACCTACATATGTACACAGAGACCAAAAAGTCTCCGTACAGGTATCACTTTTTACTTCTCAACTGATAAAAACATCAAAGCACAGTGATTTAAGATAAAAGTTTCACCCGAATTTGAAGAAATACATCTGACGAAATAGTAAGTTATCAAAGAAACAATATTTTAATAAAAAAAACATCAAAAAAAAAAAAACAATTAATTAAATTCAGTGCTTGAATAAAGCCAAAAAAGTCTCCGTACAGTGGTTAATTTTCTTAAAAATATAAATAAATATGAGAAAAAAATACCAAATTAATACGTAGTTGGCCCGTCTCTATTATGAATGATGTCTTTTAATTGGTTTCACGTGGAATGAACCAGGTTAGATGTGAAGTCTGGGCCATTTTTTGTCCAATCATACAATAAAATTGTTTTGGCTGATTTTTATTGCTTATAGAATGCTGGCAACTTTTATTTTAAGTAATTCCACAAGTGCTCGATGGGGTTCAATTCAGATGACTGCGCTGGGTGTTTCAGCTTCCTTTGAACATTGTCAAGTAACCAATCTCTTATCAAACCTGAGGTGTATTTGGGGTCATTATCTGGTTGGAAACAGAAAATTGTTGCCAGACCTTAATTTAGTTGTGCTTTAATGTAGATTTCCTCTGAGTATATTTAGAACTGCACATTTATCCACTCAGTTATCGACGAAAATGAGATTACCCACGCCGGAGGAGGCCATGCAACCCCAGACCATTTCGTATCCACCGTAAGATCGTATTTTACTGTGGGCGTTAAATGTTTGATATCCGTTTCAGTATTGGGGGTTTTCCACACTATACGACGACCATCCGATCCAAAAATGTTAAATTAACTGTCATAGCTGCATATAACCCTGTCTCAAAATGAATTATCCCTGTTAATAGTCTCAATAGCGTACTGGAATTTGGCTTACTAGTTCTATTTCTTGATGAATGGTTTCCTGCTGCTGACGCGACCATTAAAACTATTTCGTTTCAACCCATTTCTTAGACAATTCTCATTATCTATTCACAAACATTAATTTCATCAATTGTTTGAAGATTTGCAGCTATTGCACAGGCACTTGTTTTCAAAACCTTGTTCAGTACCCTCATAATTCTCTTCTTAAGCGATGGTAAATTTTTCTAAGTCGTCCAGGATCTTGCTTTATTTGTTATAGTTTTGTTTTTTTTTGTAATGACTGGATGCCATATTACACCGAAGAACCCATTTTGTTAACAATTTTGGAAATTTTAGCTGGAGATTTACCTTTTTCCTTTAGATAAACCATATTTTTTAGTTGCGATAGAAATTTCGTTATTTTTTTCCTCTATATTAAAAAAAACTCACTTTTTTAACCAAAATTGGGAAAAACACAATTGGTTGTTTCCGAAAAGCAACTTTCGGCATGACTTATAATACAGAAAACACCGTAAGATCCTTGGAACGCTAGCTGTACGGAGACTTTTTTGGTCTTCAGAAACGGCCGTACAGGAACTTGCGTTCATAAACTTCAAATTATAATATGAAAGTAAATGAAATTTGGTAGAAATAAACAAGAAAAGATTCTCTTTCATAGAAATGTTTCTTTTTTTATTTAATCATTGTATTTGGATCTCATTGAAGCATTTATTTCGGGCATGTGCCACTGTACGGAGACTTTTTGGGCTCTGTGTACGTGTATTTTTTTAAGAATTTATTTTACTGCCTGTTGAAGTTGGAGAACGGGAAGTGTTTCACTTTTTCGTCTGATTCCGGCAAATTTGCCCTACCGCGGCTAAAGGAGTTTCACTTCAAAAATTGTGTTTTAAGACCAATAACTCGAAAAAAAAACCTGGGATAGTAACAGCCATGGGTAGCTGTGATGGGAGCGTATCGGAACCCCGCTTTTTCAAATCCCGTTTTTTTAAAAATCCCGAAAAAAAAGTTTTAAAATACCGTCTTCTAAAATCCCGTTTTCTTAAAATACCGCGTCTTAACATCCCGCTTTTTAAAATCCCGTTTAATCCCGCTTTACCCATTTCTCTGCATCCCAAGTTTGTATTTCAACAAATTCATCTTTCAAAATTTAATATTGCTTGTTTAATTTTCTAGGAAAGAAATAAGAAAAGTGCCTTCAAACGAAAAAATAAACGGAAAATTATGAAAAATATATCCAAATCAGGTTTTGTGCGTCGTATCGCCAACAATATACAATTGAACTAATTACATAAAAAAATTTGGTTGTTCCATTAATATTTCAATGTATGTAAATATTTAATATACAACTTCTGATTTTTATTTCATTTATTTTTAAATGAATATTCTTAGTTCATTTGCATATTCGTTAAATAGTTATATGTACATACATATTTGTTATTATATTACATTTATTGTTTCTAGCAAATAATACGAGTAATTAATAAAAGGTTAGTGCATATTATTACCTGTTTTTATTTCACTTATTTCTTTTTTTTTCTAATCTCGCTTTTGTTTTATTTTAAAAAATGCCTTGCAATCAATTGCATGTTAAACAAATCTCGCGCGAAACAAATAGTTCTGATTGCAAAAACGAGATTATAAGAAGCGGGATTATAAGAAGCAGGATTGTTAAAAAGCGGGATTATAAAAAGCGAGATTTTAAAGTCGGGATTTTAAAAAACGGGATTATAAAAAGCGGGATATCGTACCCAACCCGCTGTGATAAACATTGATCAAACGAACCCACTTTGGTTGCTTTGGGTTTAACACACCAGAATTTATATTATAATTGAATGATTATTGGTACCTACTTACTTCTCTGAATGAACTTTTTTAAAAACCCTGTTCAGTGTGGAGTGAGTATGGAATATAGGCACCCCTTCCCATGTTTTGTTTTTCATAACAGAACGAATAGTTCTCGGTAGTAAATTATCTAATCATAAATTCCTTTAACCAATTTACCGCGAGTGAATTATAAAACAAAGAACAAGAAAGAAGGTTTGTGCATGATAAACAAATTAAATTTAGAAATGCAGTCTGCAAATTCTAGAATTCATATAATTATTCCAAGAGTTAAAACTTTGTTCAGGCAAATTTGCAGGAATTTTATCTCAAAAGAAATTATCGAAGAGCAAGACATTTTTCAGGCTAATTTAAAAGAGAATTGTAGCAGCTACATATATATGTTTATATATTATATAACAATATAAAACTTGATGTACATATGTATATACATGAATTACTACTTGCCTTACGCTATGTTTTGTATTGTTCTTTACTTTTCTTTTGTTTTATACTGTAATTACCTTTACATATTGTACCAGATATATACATATACAGTGGCGGAAAGATAAATAGCACTTTTCTCCTACGAGCCTTGTAAAGACTAAGAATGGAAGAAAAACTCGAATGTGTTTAATAATTACTTATTCTATAATTTCACTATTAACTTAAATAAATAATTCAGTAACAATTTTTATCGTAAAATCACAATACAAAATAAAATAATTAAAAGACTGAAAAAGGATGGAAAACTAGGTGGAAATATAAATAGCACTGCAGAGTATTAATATGAAGAAATTGCAAAATGTTTAATATTTTTAAATCCTTTTATATTTTTTACATTCAATATTAGGCGTGTTTTTTTTCAAACCTATATAGGCTAAACATGTTTCCGCAACATGTTTTCAATGTAAAATACAACAAAACCTTAAATCAAATTTTCGGATGCATTAGGCTCTGTATGATTTCCAAATATTAGCTTGTACTGATATAGATCCTTCCTGCCAGATACTCTAGCTATAGGACCAATACCATGCCACGTAAAGGCTGCACAGACCATAACGTACCCGGCATCGTATTTGAGCGTCTTAATCGTATACTTCGTAACAAAAATAGTAAATTATTGGATTTCAAGGAGTGGGGGTAAAATTCTCTCAGAGTAAGGCAAAATTACGAAAAAGTAAAGGAACGCGTTTACTACAAAAGTCACGACAAACGAAATGTCAAAAATACATGTGAAGCAAAAGTAAACAGAGTGTTGTTGTATGATTTTGGATTTTACAGAAAAGTCCACCCCTGATGATTTCTTAGAACCAATACAGTATGCAATATAATTGCGAAATGCAAATTTCAACATTCAGAACGTTCAACTTTCATCTATGTTCCTTTTCTCTCCGTTTTTTTACTTTTTGAATTAAAATAAAAAAAAGGAAATAATTCAAACAAGTGAAACGGCTGACTTTGACAGATAGTTCAATTTCTAACGGAAGAAATTTGTACAGTGAGAAATAGTAAGATTTTTTAGTGAGAGGAAATTTTCGCTCTCTCGTCGCCTCTCTCTGAAACTACTTTTTTGTGTAAAGGAACGCGGTTTGTCTAAAATCAGTAAGAATCAGTAACAATTTTTAAGTAAAGGAACAGACCTAATGTCTTGACCTTTTGGGCAACAAAGGTACACTTTCCCATCAGATCCAAGTCTGTTGAACTTGGATTCGTCGCTCCACAAAACATTTTTTTAAAATTGAAGAGGTTTACTGAAATGCTCTTTGGCAAACATCGAACGTTTCCTCAAGTGCTTGACTGCAACAAGTGGCTTTCTTCTTGCAATGCATCTATGTAGTCCTACCTCGCTTAGGCGGTAGCGTATAAGTTTTCACTTGATGTTAGCGCCATATTCGTCCTCAATTAGGTTCCTTATTTTAATTGAGGTCTAAAATGGGTCTCTTCGACCTGCCGCTACTATTGCTCTGTCCATGACCTTTGTCGTTTTTCTGGCCCGTGTTTTTCTTTGAAGTTTTTTAATACCTTGTGTTCCTTAACATGTCTTTTAGCATTATAGACCACTTTTTTGGAACGCTTCAAGTCCTTTGCAATATCCAAAATAGGCCCTTAATTCTTAAACATGTTAAAGATTACCATCCTTTTTTATGAAGTGGATTCCTCTCCCCAATATTAAACTTATACAAAACCACTTAGATTAGTAGAATACACAAAATAAAATTAAGCTTACAATAATAAAATGGTCAAAATCAATTTTTTCATGAAAAACAAGAAAAAGTGCTATTTATTTTTCCAGCTACTCCACTGACTTCAATTACTCGAATGATGACATGTCACCTCTTGGTTTGTTTAATAAGTTAAAAAGTACGTTTATACACGCAGTTATGCTCAATTTGCATACAGATATCAAAAAAATGTTTATAGTTTTAGTTTGAAGAAAATTATATGAGTTTGAATAAAGTTGTTCATAAAGGTGCTATTTAGTTTTCCGACACTGTATATGTATATGTCTATCTTGAACTCCCACTGAGCTACATAAATGGTGCTTAAAAACGTTCCTTCATAGAAAATGTTACCAAAAGTTATTCCATTTTAATTTCTAGTGTATTAAACTTATAGCAACCAAAGTAGACTCGTTTCATAGATAATTGAATAGTGTTTATAACGATTAAAAACTATTACCATCCGTATTTTCGTTTTCGAGATATTGGTATTCTAACACAGATTTTTTTTTGATTTTTTTTAAACAATTTTTGTGAAAATCGCATTTATCTCGGAAAAGTGTGCTTATAATTTTTTTTTTACTATTATTATCTCGATGCGTCATAATGTCACCTACAATCTTACCGTAAAATGTTTTTACCTATTGCTTACAGTTAGGCCGGTATAAGGATAATTTAATTACAAAGACCATTAAAAAACGAGCATTATTTGGTCTTTGGTCTTTGGTCTTTGTAATTAAATTAACCTTATGCCGGCCAAACTGTAAGCAGTTATATTTAAAATATAACCATATGGGGATGTGCTTGGTGCTTAGAATATATGCCTTATAAGCGAGTTTTTTCCTATATGAGATTCTCTTATATCCGTCATCTTCTGAATAAACTTTTTGGAAGATATAAAAAAAAGAATTGATATTCAAAATCCCCTTTTAAATTCACTGGAGTACTTTACGGTCACCGTGGCCGTGGTGGTTAGTGCGTTCGACTACTACGCAATGCTGCCCGGGTTCAATTCCAGACCGGGTCTAACACCTAAAGAGTTTTTTCACGGTACCACCTCTTTCGAATGTCTGACAAGCATCAAAGAGTATCATTTGTCACGATTGAGCTTCTCAACTCGCCGTTCGGAGTCGGAAAAAAATTGTAGGTCCCTTCCATTCGTGCAAAAATAACACGCACACACAAATGGTTGCGAGAAGCAGGCCCAGGTTCACCTCGAGCTGTAGCGCCAACTAAGTAAGTAAGTACTTTACACCAGAAGCAGTTGCATCAAGAAATTTTAATTCAAAATTGAAATTTATTTTTGTTTTTTTTTTTCCCCCAATGATAAATCGAATAATATTCAAAAAATAAACAATCAATACAGAGCACTCCTGACTGCAAAAAAAATCAGCAATTCAAAAATTTCTCAATCTGCGATATTTGGACGGAATTTAATTTAATAAGAAATTAATGTTATGCTCATAGACTAACTATGAACAACCTACTTATGTATAAACTAAAGTATTTTTGTCTGAAGTTTGTTTATTTTGTTATGAAGTTATTTAGGTTTATTTATGTTAATGTATTGTTGACTTATTTTTGTTTGTTTAAAATTTTTCTAAATAAAATGTCATTTCGTGCAAAAAATACAACACGCACACACAAATGGTTGCGAGAAGCAGGCCCTGATTCACCACGAGCTGTAGCCCCACCTAAGGAAGTAATGAAGATCTTTGGACATGATATGAGACCTATGTACATATATAGAAATTAATGCTTGTTTCTATACCGACTATGCATCGTGTTGCATAGCTGCATTATAGTGAGAATCCGATTTTCCGGAAAAACAACACTTCAAAATTGACAGCTAATGACATTTGAAATACCCTCAACTCGGTGGGAACGGGTTACAGGGGTTTCGATGAAAGGTTATTGAAACCTCGAGGTTTCAGTTCGGTGGGAACATGTTATAAAGAAATTAACAGCACAGACACCCCCCAAATAGTTGCAGCAGATATATGGGTAAAAAGTATCAAGTTCACTTACTCCAGCATATTAAGTCCACCAAACAACAAACATCTAAATTAGGATGCCATAATTGGCAGCAACAATGCCATCATTGCAGGCAACCAATATGGTTGACGAAAAATCTTTTTCCAATTTCACCACAAAATTTTGCATTTGGCTTGAATCTTTTCACGGGTCTTGAGGGAATTTTTTGGAATTATTTGGAAATAGCACGTGTGCTACACGCAATATTCAACGGACTGTCACGGAATATGAAGCCAGATGAAAAGGCACACACTTACGAAAAAAAACTTCAGAGATATCTAACGGTTTTTGTCAGATGCAAAGTTTGTAAATTAAACTGCGGCGAATATCTGAGATTGCACGTACAGCACAAGAAAAAGCGCATTTGATACAAAAATGTATTTAGGGTGGTTGTATTGGTGTATGTGTATATGGATATTTTTTTTATATGCGCTGTATAAGCAACGGGTGCAATTATGTGAGTAGTATAAATTTGCCGGTTCTGGCTCACAGGGATGCGGGATTGTTTTTTCTTATCGCAAATGTCAATCAAAAAGTGTGTTGACCGCAGCATGTGTGCTTATCTTGAGTGTTTGTGGTTGGTGTACCTGTCAGAAGGGGGGGGTTGAGTGTTGATGTACGGGGGTCGGGGGTACATGTGCATAGTTTAAAGTTGATAGTAGATTGAAGGTTAAGTGTACTATGTCTATGTGAGGGTTGATGTACGGGGGTCGGGGGTACATGTGCATGGTTCAAAATTGATAGTAGATTGAAGGTCAAGTGTACTAAATTATTATTCGAAAAAGTGTGCTTATTCCAAAAATAGTTCTTATCAACTTCAAAAACATTTTTGGCGAGCAGACATGTGAATGAACTCAAGTTGCATAATCTATAACGAACAAAACAAAATGACCTGAATGTTTGTGGTTAGCGCGCGTTTGATTACGAGTTAAGCGAATGTTTGCGGTTAGCACGCATGTCAATCAAAAAATTATGCTCGAGACGTGTAAATGTTGCGGTTAGCACGCATGTCAATCAAAAATTATGTTATCATCTTCAAAAAATTATGGTTAACATTCACTTGTGGAAAATGGTGGTTAACACTGGCTCAAGTTATCTATGTACGTGGAAATACAAAATGTTGATAACATTAAATTAAGTGGTAATTCATAAATAGAATGAAATAGAATGATGAGAACCAAAAAAAGGGTACATAAAAGGAGTGTTTTCATCAAAGATTGTATTAGTTGTGCGAAATGTTTTGGATTCAGTTTATTACAAAGATTGAAAAGAAGTGCCATTGTTCCTCAACACGTTGTACAAGGAATAAATATTGCACGAGAACATATAAAAGAATTTTTCTTTAAAAATGTTTTGGATTCAGCTAATAAAGTCAAAGGATAAATATTGCATTTGTCATTCATCATGGAAAAATTTCCAGATTATAAACGTTGATGTAATTGACGATAAATTATCAGTTTATTTTACAGCTGAGGATGGCTTTAAATGTTTGTTGTTCAGCATGCGCAGAGGAGAGTCAGCACCAAGTTTTTTATCAACAACGGTATATCAGTTTAATGTTAATGAACATCTAAAAATTGAAGTAATGGGTGGCACAATAACATTAGTAGGCGTTACAAATGATGGTGTTAAACGTGTAAAGTGGACAAATAGTTTTCAAGAACTTTGTGTATTCCATGATTTTGATGATAGATTAGCCATATCGTTGAGCAGCATTGATGAAGAGGATATGAAATTGATAGATGAACTAAGTATTATGAACAATGAAAATTAGTACGCATTCATTAATTAGTGATGAAGGATGGACAACATAACTAGCGGATTATTTTTGAAACAAATTCACAACTTTTTAATAGATAACAGAGAAAATTTGCTGGAGGAACATTTCAATGAGTTTCTAGAGTTTCACTCAAGACTATATCAATACATCCATGTTCCAGTCATTGAATCTAAATACGGTCATCATTTTTCGAGCTGTAGCTGGTCTTCAGATGCATGTAAAGTTGGACCAGACACTTGTGCATGTTTTATGTTAGAAAATAAAATAATACGAATAAAAAAACTAATGTTACTCTATAATAAATTTAATAAAAAGTAATGATTTAAAGAAATTTGTCTTAGTTTCAATTCAACCTTTCTAGAGTGCATACAGCTATTACAGAAAAACAAAAATGACTAAATTTGTTTTATTGATGTTAATCTATCTTTCATGGGGATATCTTGTACAAGGTAGTCCAATACCAATTAATCTGTCTGCTGTTGGTGATAATAAAGGAAATTTGGAGTTTACTTTGTTGTTACCTAGTAACGATACTTTAAAAATTGATTTATCCTTTCAATTAATGAAGATTAGCGAGACATTAGACAATCAGCATAAGAATAATAAAACAACAACAACATCAACAACAACAGAGGCACCTAAAACGCAATATTTTACTGTTGAAGAAGCCATAGAAGCATTTAGGCAAGATTTGATACGTAAAGAGAAGGAAATAGCTGGAATAATCGAAAGTGAAAATATCTTTTACAGACACTTTAAATTAGAATATGATCAAGTGAGCTTAACCATTCGTTGTACTTATGATAGTAATTATAAGGATCGCAAATTAAACATAAACTGTTATGAATATCGTGAATATGAAACTGAAAGAATTTTGAGCAATGGTGAAATTGAAGTATTTACAGCAAAAGACACATCAATTCATTCCGATGTCGAATTCATTGATGTTAAAAAATACAAACAAACCCTTGAAATGACTATTTCGTAAATTGTACTGAAATGTTAATAAAAAGAAATAAAAACAATAAATGATACTTTTTTACAAAAAAACATGTTTTATTTTTCATTCCATATTTAAATTATAGAGAAATTTCAGACATAAATGACCACAATTAAAAGAATTATAGTTTTGATGTTGAGTATAGTTGTATTGTAGATTTTTACCCAAGTATTTAACAATTTCTTGAGGAGGTTGCAGATTTCCAAAACTGTCAAAATATTCTTTATGATGTTTGTTCTTAGCATATGCTACCCAATGTGAGCCAGACCCAAACGAAGAATCCAGATTAACGATACCACATTCTCGCTGATATGATTGTTTCGGTAGAGTATCCCGCATGAAGACTCCTCTGAAATGTGTGATAAGTCCAAATGGACTAAAGTTCAAGAATATTTACATATATTCAAAATCATTGCATCAACCCAAATATCAATATCTACGACAATTAATACAACCCATAAAGGGTATGGGGTTTCATACATTCTCTGAAAATGATGATGTTCTACCACCAGATGAAGCGAAAACTGACTCTATTATTATTTTCGATGATGTTGCATGTGAGAAGCAAAACAATATAAGATCATATTTTTGTATGGGACGTCACAAAAACATATGAATGCAATCAATGAGAAGGGGTACACATTGACTTATATTGGACCCTTAGGTAGATCATCACAAGTAAAAATTGAAAAAAAAAAAAAAAACCATTATGAATAAAATAAAGTGAGAGAATATTTAAAAAAATAGTTTGTTTTATTTTCTTTTTATAAACTTCAAAAATTTATACGAGTCTTTTAACCTCGCCAGTAAGAGGTGTGTATTCTATGATACGATCATGTATGAGTACGCAATAAGCTGATGTGTCTGCTGGAATATTCTTTACAGTTTTAATCTCCAATCTTATATCAATGGGTCCGGATTTGATTGCCTCGTTCTGGTGTGTTACATCGACTACAACGATTGGTGCCTTGTTTTTAAATTCTTCACATGATAAAAGCGGTTGCGGATCTCGCATATAATAGCTCTGTTGAAATTTTGAATACATTTCATATAAAATAGCATATCGATCACGTTCAAATTTAAGATTTAGGTCATCGTACGGATATGTGTCAGAGTTGAGATATACTTTTATATCTAATAAATCGCAATGTTTCAATCCGGATTTTGATTGAAAAACAATCAATATAAACCGAGGTCTTTCACTATGTTGAGAAAGTTTCACATTCCACAAGTGATGTGTTCCTTGCGATAGTATGGGATTAAAATGACAGTCCCAACATCGAAATGCCATTGTTAAACGTTGACCACTATTTATTGTTTTGAGAATTTCCAATTTTGCAAAATCAGCCAGGTGTACGTGAGGAACCTTCCATGTAATATTTAGAATGTTTAACTGTATTTTTTCTTTTTCATCAGTAGAGTAGACAGCATCCTGATCAGATTTCGAACGTAATAATATAAGTTCGTGCTTGGAATTTAAAATAATTTTATTAAAATCCTCAGCAAATCCCAAAAGCATTTTAAGTGGTACACAAAAATTAAAATATCCATTTTCCATCTCCTGATTCTCTTTTGTTGTCCATCCTGCATTTTTGAGCATTTCACTTTCGTTTATATTTAAGGATACGAAATTTTTAATCATTGTTGTCATCCCTACATATCGTGTACGATCTACCTCATTTCCATTGATTTCATAACGAATTTCATCAAACAAGAATGCTATACAATTCCTTCTCAATTTAATATTTTTCGATTTTGTTCCATTGTCCAGAGTTACAAAGCCCTCGATGTAAATGTAACTATCACTGGGTAGCACATAGAGATCTTGATTCTGAATAGCTATTCTTATTTCATCACTATTCTTAAATGATTGTAAATATGGTATATAGCTGTGATATTCTTTTTTTATAATGCTCTCATCATAGACGGGTTTCTGTAGAATATTTAGTATTTCACTAATGATTGTTTAATACTAGTCCTTTGGTTGAAGACCCAAAGATTGTAAATATGCTTTGTTGACAGCTGACAGTGGGGCTACCTTTCTTATCAATGTTCGCTGGTTGAATGATGTTGAAGAAGTGATTGAAGGTCTGCTTTTATTGTAAATAATCATTGTATCTTCGGTTTCAAATGAAGTCTGAGAGTAATTGTTTCTCCACGAAAATTTACTAGATTTTCGTTTTGATCAACAACTTTAACAGTTATTTAACTTATCAGTCGAGTGTTCACTGGCAAATAAATAACATTTTTGGGGATTTCATCCATTTTATAGCCGGGACTACCATTTAATGAAAACTCATGAAGTGTGTGTGCAGGAGAATTATTAATATATGACCCTCCCACAATGTTGCATTCTATACGTACTGCATTAATTTTTATTATGTTGATGGGCAAGTCTGATTCGTATTCCTCTCCCCCCTTTATCTTTCTGTTACTGAACCCCAATAATGATCCGATAGATCGATTTTTACTAAAATCTATATCATCAGTACAGTATATTTCAGTTCTCAACGTGTTGTAATTAGCATCAATATAAAGTACTCCAGTTTTGTTTATATCCTCATACTTTTTCTGCAAGTATTCAGAGATATCTGCGAATTCATACGAACCAACTGGAATCTCGATAACTGTATCTTTTATGTGTAACAAATTATTTTCCAAGTCAACGTTGGGTACAGTATTATATGTATGAAAATCAACTAAACCGCACTCGTAATTCTGATCCAAATCTATTGGGGGGAAATAATTTGCTACTAGATTTGATGTATTCCCCGTTAAAGTGAGTGTTATTGACATTTTAACGAACAATGATAGAATGAAATAGAAAATACAAGAAACAAAGCTTTTAAACCAATTTATTTATTGAATATATATATATGTGTGTGTGTGTGTGCATATGCTTATGAATTACAATATATCATTTTTATTTATCCAAGAATTGTGGTCACTTGAGAACCCCAACCATTTTACTAAAACTCTATTTCCTCTGGTGCTGAGAATTTTCTCAACAAGATAATTGTTTGGATATCGTGTCTTCATTAGCTCAAATTCATAGAATCCTCCCTTGATTGTGTTACCCTCATAATCCTCTAATATGTATGTAGTTGGATTTGTGTTTTGAATTGATTTAGTTTTAAAAATTTCCGTTGTCCAATTCGGTGTGTATCCTTTAGCGAAAATATGTTTGTATTTACTGATTCGTACATTGTCTCCAATATGAAACTTTGGTTTATTGAGAATTTTCAAGTTGTTGTAAGCCGTCTTCAGTAGTAGCTTTTCATTGGTAGAATTTACAGCACTTGGTGACATTTTAATAGTTCTATGTTTTGTGTTATTATATCTCTCCAACAGCTGTTTATAACCATTAATCCATTGATACGATCCATGGTAACTAAATTCTTTCCACATAAGATTCTTCAAGGTTCTGTTAAAGCGTTCAATTATGGATGCCTTCACAACACTATATGTTGAATAATGATTAATATGAAACTTAACCATTAGATTCTGAAACTCTTTGTTGAAAAATTCCTTCCCATCATCAGTTTGCAGATTTTTTGGTGATCGTCCATCCTTAACAAATATACTTTCCATAGCTTTTGTGGTGTCAGATGCGTTTTTAGTTTTAAGAGGTACAACCCAGGCATATTTTGAAAAGGTGTCTATGATTGTCAGAAGAAAACGATATCCTTTGTTATAGGATGAATAGTTACCCATTTCAACTAAATCTGCTTGCCAAAGATCATCAATTCCTTTTGTTATCACACGTCGTCGTTTAAAAGATCTACGAGCTTGTCTATGAACCTCATCCACTATTCCTCTCTTTGTATTAGTAGTACTCATTTCGGAATGGTATAAGTCTTTTCTAATTTAGCTATATATTTTGGTTCCAATATTTGTTTGAAAATAATATTTTCGAATCCTTGGAGTCTGTCTTCAATATATAACTTCTGTGTTGTTGTATCATTGTATATATTTTCGATTGAGGTTGTTTGTGATTCTATTCTCTTGTTTATATATTCTTCAACACTTTGAATTTTCTTGGTGGTTTTTGCTATGTCTTTGCTAATGTCATTCTTCAACAGTATGTTTTCCTTTTCTGCTTTTGTAACAATCTGATTTATGCTTGTAGAAACAAAACTCTTAGTAACAGCATCAACCCAAATTTTTTATTCTTTTCAAATGTAAATTTATATTTCTATCACGATCTAAATTCAATCCAAGGGTTTTTCTCAGTCTGTTTTCATTCTGGGTGTGATGAGAAAAGTGACCAAACTTGTCAACACTCATTTTGTCAATGTAAGAATGCAATCAAAATCATGCAATTATATTGCTTTCTTTTTGTACAACTCGCACTTTTTTATTGTACCAGTTGCTAGCAATGTTCATAATCTGAAATTGGTGGTTGCTTTGACAATTCAAATGAGAACCATAAATATAAGGAATGCCAGGAGTGCTAAATAAAGTTAGTTAGATTGTGAAAAACAAATACTTTATTCAAAATACAAATTAAACTTAAATTTATACATTTCCACAACATTAATAATTACAAAATGGATAGTCCATATCTTAAATTCACACTTTTAAATTTGTTTTATCTCCTTAAGGGTTGCATCACCTTCTTGTTGATTTGGGCCTTCTTCTTCTTCCACTCCTTAAATTTAGCAAGCTTACTTTCCAGCTTCTGTTTGTAGATGACACCATGCATCAATGAAGAAAGATCCTGTCGATTGTAGTACTTTGCGTTTGGTTTATTGTTAGACACTAAGCTCTCAGTTAAAGTCAATTTTGCTTTTACTTTTTGTAAGGTTCGCCGATTTTGATGTAAAAACTCCTTGCGATATACGAATAGATTGAAGGCCACTGATGATTTGGTTTGTTTCTTAGAATTTTTGTTAATATCATTCTTCAACAGTACGTTCTCCTTTTCTGATTTTGTAACAATCTGATTTATACTTGCAGAATTCTGGGTGTGATGAGGAAAGTGACCAAACTTGTCAACACTCATTTTGTTAATGTAAGAACGCAATCAGAATTATACAATTATATTGCTTTCTTTTAATTCTTCAATAATGGAAACAATTTCATTATTATGATTTGTATGACCTGCCGATTGTGATGAAATCAAAAGTCGTAATCTGTCAACTAATTCATTTGGATCATTCCAATAAATATAATTAGGTTTTTGTAGATTCACTCTCATTAAACCTGAACCTTTATGTTTATGAATTGATGATGAACTTTTATCCTTCAACAAGTTTTTGATAATATTCTTGTACTTGAATGCTTTAGTACCTTTGGTTTGTTTGTGTTCATCATATCTACGTTTATGTGCATTTGTTTTGAGTAAAATTTCCTTGTACACTTGCAAATCATTAGCACTATAGTGTTGTGGTGTTTTGTGAAAGATCAACTCAAAAAGACCTGGTGTTCTAGACCAGCTTTCACCATTAATCGTAATCTCATTTGCACTTATTTCCATTGCAGCATTACCCATTCTCCATTTGTAATTCGAATCTCTATATGGACCATATAAGGTATCAATTTTATTGTTTTGTTTCAACTTTGTTAAATCCAATAATATTTGATTGTCACTGTTATCTATTTCATCCAGTTGTGTAAAGAAAGTGTCATCCTTACTTTCATTGCTTGAAACATTATCATTCGAATTGGATGTATCTCTTTTTTTAATAGATTTGATTGGAGTACTTGCATTAATTTCTGATGTTTTATTAAATGATTTAAAGTTGATATCATTGTCGGTTTCATCATAATTATGCTTTGCACTTTTAACTAGTTCCTTAAGAGGTTTAGTGATGGGTTTAAAGGTATCTTCCAACATGCTCTCTACAGCTGATTCTCGTGTCTTAATACTATTAAACTTCCTCCTCAAGGCCCTCCTAGCATTTATAACATCTCTTAATACTTTCACATTCATTTTTACTGATTATCTTATCAGACCAGATCAGATCAGTTTATCTGATCTGATTGAATGCAGATGCTATACTAAGTACAAATATCGGTTGGTGAATGTTTATAACTGAATAAAAACATCAAATCCTTTCCTGTAACGCCCGCCATCCATGTGATCATCTTTGTTGATAACAAGGAAGCCATATCTATCTTTCCAACATTCACTACATATATTTAAAAAATTTTTGAAATTCATATCCATCCCCACATGATCATTGTATATATGTCTTGTATTCATTTCATCTTGTTTAAACATTACAATCATATTTGCATTGTCTCGTATTAAATGTTTTGGAACTCGCGTATATGTTTGACATAAATAAAAACTATCTATGTTTTTGTGACGTCCCATACAAAAATATGATCTTATATTGTTTTGCTTCTCACATGCAAAATCATCGAAAATAATAATAGAGTCAGTTTTCGCTTCATCTGGTGGTAGAACATCATCATTTTCAGAGAATGTATGAAACCCCATACCCTTTATGGGTTGTATTAATTGTCGTAGATATTGATATTTGGGTTGATGCAACGATTTTGAATATATATAAATATTTTTGAACTTTAAACCATTTGGACTTTCTATTAAACTTATCATAACATTTGTTTTTCCACAGTTTGAGGGGCCAACAATTAAAGCTCTTATTGAATTTGGTAAAAGTAAACCATGTCTAGCTGGTTTCGATAAACTATTGATTGAGAGATCAATGTTTCGAACCTCAAGATCTTTGTGTTGTTTAATGAAGCGCATTGTAGTAACTAACATGTTTTTATTACATTAATCCAGTCTGAAGCGAAACGTTAATAAGTCATGAACGTATAAGAAAAATGGCGGTGTTGTATAAAAAAGAAATCAGACATAAACGAAACCCTGTTGGAGGAGGAGTGCTGAATAACCTAATTAATTCTCTACCAGTGGAATTACATCTACCAGGCTATCAATTTTGCGGACCAGGTACCAAACTTAAAGAACGTTTAGCTAGAGGTGATAAGGGAATTAATTTGTTGGATGCCGCATGTAGGGAGCATGATATTGCATATTCCCAGTCAAAAGACATAAATAAACGACACGAAGCAGATCGAATATTAGCTGACAAGGCCTGGTCAAGAGTAAAGTCCAAAGATAGTAGTTTTGGTGAACGTACAAACGTATGGTTCGTGACGAATGCAATGAAGGCTAAAGTCAAATTTGGTATGGGGGTCAACGATAAAAAAATTAGAAAAACTAAGAGTGCTAAAAACAAAAATAAAAAACCCAAGTGTAACAAGGATCTCTTTAAGTCTGCTGTAAAAAATGCTAAAAATATTTTAAATGAAAAGAAACCTGAAGACATTGAAAGCGCAATAAAAATTGCACGGAAAGTAATAGGTACTTCTTTTAGAGGAAAAAAGTCTGCAGTGAAAATTCCACGTATAATACCATTTCCTAAAATTGGAGGTTTTCTACCACTTGTACCAATACTTACAGCTCTCGGAGCAATTGGTGGTTTAGCATCTGGTGGGAGTGCTATTGCAAAGACAATAAATCAAGCTAAATCGGCCAGAAAAGAGCTTGAAGAAGCAAATCGTCATAATAAAACTATGGAAGCCATTGCCTTAGGAAAGGGGTTATTCCTTAAACCATACAGGAAGGGTTATGGTTTATTTTACAAGTCAGAGTCAAAAAACTTTTAAGAAACCTACCCAAACGAGCGCTCACCGATATCGATTTGATGAAGTATGGTAAATTCATACCACATTTCAGAGGAGTCTTCATGCGGGATACTCTACCGAAACAATCATATCAGCGAGAATGTGGTATCGTTAATCTGGATTCTTCGTTTGGGTCTGGCTCACATTGGGTAGCATATGCTAAGAACAAACATCATAAAGAATATTTTGACAGTTTTGGAAATCTGCAACCTCCTCAAGAAATTGTTAAATACTTGGGTAAAAATCTACAATACAACTATACTCAACATCAAAACTATAATTCTTTTAATTGTGGTCATTTATGTCTGAAATTTCTCTATAATTTAAATATGGAATGAAAAATAAAACATGTTTTTTTGTAAAAAAGTTTTTTTTTTATTATTCGATAAATCCGTTAAATTTTCTTACCTCTCTTAAAAAGAGAGGTACCACAAGATTGACATCACAATCCTGCGTCTTCAGCATCTCGTCTATTAAGCAGATAAGATCTGCTATTTTTGTAAGATTTTTATAGGACTTACACCTATGGAAGTCCTGGGCCGCTTCTCTGGTCAGGCTTAAAATGTTGGGGATTTCCCAACACCCTTGGTATACGTTGTCTAAGTATAACCCAATTTCTGAATCCATGTTCTCTGATTGTTGATACTTGCGAATGTTTTTAATTTCAAATCGGTTTGGTATTTATACAAAAATTTGGTGGGAAACTTCATAGATATTATCAAAAAATTTTTTTTTGGTTCTCATCATTCTATTTCATTCTATTTATGAATTACCACTTAATTTAATGTTGTCAACATTTTGTATTTCCACGTACATAGATAACTTGAGCCAGTGTTAACCACCATTTTCCACAAGTGAATGTTAACCATAATTTTTTGAAGATGATAACATAATTTTTGATTGACATGCGTGCTAACCGCAACATTTACACGTCTCGAGCATAATTTTTTGATTGACACGCGCGCTAACCGCAAACATTTGCATGCCTCGTAATCAAACGCGCACTAACCACAAACATTCAGTTCGTATTTTATTCGACATAAATTATACAACTTGAACTCATTCACATGTCTGGTCACCGAAAATAGTTTTTGAAGTTGATAAGAACTATTTTTGGAATAAGCACACTTTTTCGAATAATAATTTAGTACACTTGACCTTCAATCTACTATCAATTTTGAACCATGCACATGTACCCCCGACCCCCGTACATCAACCCTCACATAGACATAGTACACTTAACCTTCAATCTACTATCAACTTTAAACCATGCACATGTACCCCCGACCCCCGTACATCAACACTCAACCCCCCCCCCCTTCTGACAGGTACACCAACCACAAACACTCAAGATAAGCACACATGCTGCGGTCAACACACTTTTTGATTGACATTTGCGATAAGAAAAAACAATCCCGCATCCCTGTGAGCCAGAACCGGCAAATTTATACTACTTATGTGCATGTTCACACGAGAGAAAAACCTGCTCTTATACGCCTGGACACCAAAATTTATATTGTGTGAACAAGGACAAATCGTATAGTTAAGAAGAAAGTGTACAGTAACTAGGGTTGCCAGATTTTTCTCGCAGCTCGACGGGACAAATGGCAAAAATATGAAAACAACGTGGAGCCCTAAGATCAACACCATCTCTCCTTTCGCCTCCCTGATCACTGTAGCCTGTTTCAAGCGGAGATTATGGCGATTTCGGAAGCACTGTCCTGGACCAAGAGGTATGTAATATCCACTACCGATAATAGAATCTTCTCGGATAGCCAGGCGGTCTTGGAATCTCTGGAATCAGTCTTCTCCACTTCTAAGACTACCTCCAACTGCCGTTCATCTCTTGTAGAGATGGCTAGTAAGTTCAATATTCACATTTGATGGGTGCCGGGGCACAGGGACATTTCAGCGAATTGTAAAGCTGACGAGCTCGATAAACTAAAAACAACAATACCTATTCTACCCGATAAGAAGAATATAGGTACGCCCCTCGCTACTTAAAAGCTATCACTCAAACTTGACACAGTCAATAAAACCAGTGCTAGATGGGAAGGTGGAACTACCTGACTACCTCTAAATGTCTTCTGTGCCTAAAAAGACTTCACGATTATTGGTGTTATTACATTTCACTGTCATATACATTTTTACTTTCAAAGAATACGTGATAGAATAAAATTCATTAAAAAATATAATTTCATATTAAGTCTCAAATTATTTGTGTTTAATATTTTTTCGCAACTCGGGACAAAAGCTGTCCCGGCGGGACAATCGAAATTATGTCTAAAATCCGGGACGTCCCGGGTAAACCGGTAACAGTAACGTTGACAAATATGCATCACCAAAAACGCAGAAAAAGGCAGTGTAGAGTCTAAAAAGGGCAATATGAGTAAAAAAAAAAATGCAAAAAGGCAGTCAACAAAATCCATTCCCTGCTTATTATCATCAAAATAATTGTCTTAGAACGGAATGCAAGTGATTTCATTGCCTGCCACCATCTGTCTCCATCTGTGTGCTCAGTTGCTAGGCAAATGTAAATAGTGATTGGCAGGATTATCGTGGAATTTTCCCAATTTTAATATGACTCTGCTAGATTTTGGGATAATACTAAATACTAAATACTAAATAAATAAATTAATACTGATGCCCGAGAATAATGGTTTGTGTATATGTGCAGCTTAAGAGACTGAGCTGTGTTTAACTTATTATGGCTGGCTAGTTGGAAAATGCAAGTGTCTGATGTGGATTACCAGAGGAATGGAGCAGATGCAAATTCTTGCATCAATGCACACGTTGTTGTCGAAACTTGCCAAACTTTGGAATTGTTTCAGATTAAAATTGTCTCCTCGTGCGAAGTTTTTGTTGTTTGGGAAAACTTTCAAAGTAACTTATTACGGAAGTTATGACAGCTTTTGTTAAAATTGTTATTTTTCTTATTTTGCTTTTGTATTAATAGTTGCAGAATTTAAATAAGAAAAGTCGCAATGAAGTCTCACCCATGAACTTATGTAATTATGTACATAAGTATCTTTATCCATACATATTCTGCATTCTACCCAGTGATATCCTAAGATCTCTGTTCTTCTGCCAGGCAGTGCAGTGGCTTCTCCACTTTCTCTAGGCATATTTTACATCTTTCCACGGTTTGATGCTCAGTCACTGAATGGTATCCCTTGTTAGGAAGTGATAAACATTAATCAATTATTTATCGAACGAGCTCACTTTGGTTGCTCTAGTTTTAATACACTAGACGTTACATTTGAATAACTGTTGGTACCTACTTCTCTGAAGGAACTTGCTAAAACACCCTGTAGCTCAGTGGGTGTTGAAGATAGACCCCGCCTCATACGATAACATGAACCAATAAATCTGTATCCCAAACCGGACCACCCTGTATACATATATTTTAACAAGTGGAACTAGAAAACAGGAGCTTGTTGCACCTTTGTGTTGATTTAAAAGTTACACTTGTTCGAAATTTGGAAATGAAAGATAAATTACATGAATGACTACCGAAAAAGGGTGCAAACAGCCAAAGTATCGAAAATGGGTGCGTGCAACAAAAATAACAGCAAGAAAAAGGAAAATACAGTTTTTAATCCCATTCTTGTTCTTTGGCTTGAAAGTCGACTACACTCTGTAATTTTTTGAAACGACATTCCTAGACTGTGGTTTCTCATCATTTCATTCCAGGTCTTGCCTATATATTATTATTGGCGGAATGACATTTTTTGCTTACAAACTTGCCTAGACATTATCATTAATGCGTCATTCTCCATTATTTTAGCAAAATCCACGAAAAATTTCAACCTTCATCATTCTCGCCATCATTCCAATCATCATTTTTCATTTCATTTATCAAAAATGCCATTTCGAAAATGATGTGTAGCTAAGATATTTAAGAGCAAAAGGAGGACAATTTTACTGAAAGAAAGACATGAGGACAGAGGGCTAAAAAGGAGAACGATTAAGAACCCTATCTATAGCCTATTTGTCGATTAACAACAAAGAAAGAAATCTGCAGCGATCGAGTCGGGCGATCCTTCAAAATGTATATTGTGGCGCGAGCTGTGTGTGCAGTTACACCGTCTTGTCCTGTTTGAACCACATGTCCTCCAGTCCCAATTTATCAATTGGCGGATTAAAAACACTGCCAATCGCATGGCGACGAGTTCCATGGCTTGTTGACGTGTATTCTGCATCTTCCAATAGGGTGATACATTTTGGGCCAGGTCCACGTTGTACTATGCGTGATTTCTTTATGATCTAAGAACGATGTCAAATATGTAATCATTCTAACGAAGGTTGTCATTGATACACATACCGAGGATGGAGAGTCGTTCGGTTTCAGCGATGCAAGTGCTATTCATAGATAATGGCGAGGTAATGAGGTTTCGCTTCAATGACAGAAGACAGCATTGTGTTTTGGAAATATTAAATTCCACTCTATTGGTTTTACCCCACTTAAGTATGCTGTCAAGGTCGGAATTTAATGAGCCATTGCCCTTCTAATTCTACGCCCGAAGATGGGGGACGTAAACTAGGAAACGAATATGAAAAGCTGAGGGTACTGTCATCAGCGAAGGAATGGATTGGATTAGAAGTAACAGACAGGAGATCATTTATAAAAATAAGAAAGAGGGTCGGAGACAAAACGGAGCCTTGAGGAGCACCAGCATTTATTTGGTGGGTTGCAGACTTGAGACCGTCCAAAACAACTTGAATTGAACGGTCCGAAATGTAATTTCTCATCCATTGAAGAAGGGTATCATCGGTCCCAAATGCAGGCATTTTCGACAAAAGAGCTTGATGCCAAACTCTGTCAAATGACTTTGAAATATCAAGTGCAACTATCTTACTTTCACCACCGTGGTGAATTGATTGGTTCCACTTTTTGGTTAGATATGTCATTAAATCACCAGTGGACCTGTTGCTGCGAAAACCATACTGCCGGTCATTAAGAAGTTTTCGGGATTCAAGATATTTCATAAGCTGACGATTTATCAGCGTTTTCATGACCATAGAAAGAAGGGACGTTAGTGCAATTGGTCGGTAGGAGTAGGGAGAAGAAGATTCGCCTTTTTTTGGGAAGGGCTGGACAAATGCTGTTTTCCACCTTCTCGGAAAGAGTCCTGAAGAATAGGAGAGATAGAAAAGCTTACGCAGTGGTTTTGCTAGCGTAGAAGAACACCCCTTCAGAACAATAGGGGAAATACGATCTGGACCAGCGGATTTGTGTATGTTGAGATCTTGAAGTTCCCTTGCCACTGTACGAGTGCGAAAATGGATCGGTCCCATAGAGTATTCTACGCGCTCGAGTACAGGGGGAGATAGAGCACAATCTGAAAGCGTGGAGCTAGCTGCGAAATGAGCAGCAAGCAGATTGGCTTTATCTGAAGAGCTGACAGCTGGGTTTTCATTGTAAATGAGTGTCGGAACAGATGATGAGGCCGAATTCTTAATATTTTTAACAAACGACCAAAAGTTTTTACTTACTTAGTATTTTTTGCCTCAACTTTAGGTTAGTGCTGCCCAGTGTTATCGCTTTGATTGCATCTGTTTACAGACCACTACCTTGAGCATATCATGTTGCATCTAGGGAAGAGAGGAATAAGCTCGTCCTTTAATGCCACATTACGCGTATATACAAACAATAATAAATCATACTTTTGCAGCTTTTAGTCCTTTTTTTTATCAGGATGTTATGTGATGTGGAAACACTTCGCTTCAATGAAATTCAAATAACGTGCTGTGAATATATTTCTCGCCAACCGGCAGCCACCTCTGACACCATCCTGGTACCCAACTCAAATTGCCAGCGCAAAAGGTTTTTCTATACGCGATCTGAAATCCTTTCTTCCAGCCAGATGTAAACACATCATCAGAGCCAGAGGTGGCGGACATACATAGTTAAATTTATTCCCAAAAGCTGAATGGTGGTGTTTGTTACCTACATACTCTTCATACTCCTACATCAGTAGACCGAAAGAATATGAAATTCATCGCCTTATACACGACGGATACACTATCAACTTCACTGAAGGACGCATGAAGTAAAGCGCCAGAAACCAAGAAATATTCCGTCCACACAGTCAAACGCTCATCGGATGAGACTGAGAAAGGGACTCAAAGTCAGAAAGCAGTCAACCACTGAATGGTTTTCCCCTTTTCTTACATGCACTCTCCGAAGGTTATAAAGCCACCGCTACATGGCAAAGCGTTTATAGATGATATGTACTAGCATAGGACCATAGGAGCAGTGTAGGCACTTCAAAGGACTCCCGGATGCCTTTGTAGCGATATCCACTTTTTGTCTGTGTGCCTGTGCCAGTCATGAGGTAACGTGACTTTTTTTCTTTTGCTTTGTGGTTCGAGTCATTTTTTTCCTCCTACCAAAATTGTGTGTTGAATTTGACGTTTGATTTACCGTTACCGGGTGAGATATACTCATACAGTTTCCGTGCGAAGAACTCCTGGTTATATGGCCAGCAAAAGTGATAGACGGGTGGACCTCCTTTTGAGCTTATTTTTTCATTTGCTTTTTCTAGGCTCTAGGGTTTTTTAGCTTACTGTGGTCTTGAATTTTAAGTGGATGAAATGGAATAAATTTTGCAATGGAAATTACTGTCACATTATAAATTAGGGACGGTTGCGCAGGTTGGGGGACGCTGACTATCCTTAGCGTATGCCTACTTTGTATGCGGGGGAGAGGTTTATTTGTAGATTCGATAATTGAAAGGGAAAATGGATGAGTTTTAACCGTCGAAAGGAGCAGACGAAATAAGTTGGCACTGAAAAGTTTTACTATCTTTAGTTGCTCTGCTGCCAAAGCGTTTATTTTTATTTTCTTTGTGCCATTTTGAAATATATTTCATGTTTGAATTGTGAACTGGATTGTATGGAATTTAGTGGAAAGTTTGGTTTAAAGTATGTATGAAATGAAATTAAAACCCTTTTTCGATTTTTATTACAATTGTAATAAAAAAATTTTTTTAAGTTAAACAAACATTAGCATATGAGTGAAAGAAAACATTGCTAAAAGAAAACGACTTTCCTGGTAGTATGTACATTATGAGTCAGAGCTAATGCCAAATGAATCAGACTTCTTTTGACTTGCAAGGGGTAACCCCCTTATACCGTGCATATGATGCCAGGATTAGCTTTCTTCAAACTTGTAACGTTCGGTATCTGTTGCGATTATTATTGAAGAAGGCGTAGCGGTTAGTGTGTCAGCGGTATGTGTATTCGCCTACGACGCTTGATATGCAGGTGCAATCCCAGGTAGCACCCAAAAGTTTTTTCACGGTGCCACCACTTTTACAAGTCTGACAAGTATTCAAAAGTATCATTTGTCACGATGAGCTTCTCAACTCCCCCTTCGGAGTCGGCAAAAAAAAAAAACTGTAGGTCGCTTACATTCGTGGAAAAATATATTATTATTATTATTATTTTTGAAGGGTGAGATGCACCGCGACCTTAAGATCTATTGTGCCCCTATGCCGCAGAAGGGTTCGGGGCTTTTCCTGGCAAGTTTGTCCGCCTCTTCATTACCTTCTATCCCAAGGTGTCCTGGTACCCTGTATATGGTGACGTTGTTTCGTTTACCCAGTCTTTTTAGTTTGTATAGACATTCCCAGACAATTCTAGACTTGATGATCTGAGCTCCTATTGCCTTGAAAGCTGCTTGGCTTTCTGAGCTTATCAAGATTGAGTTGGGCACATCTGTCGATAGCACAGATGCTTTAGGTTTATAACTAGCTGATCCACGTCTAAAACGACGAACATTTTTACAGATCTTAATGGGCAAAAATATAAATATTCACCAATAAAAGCTCAGTGTAGTTAGAAGATTTAATGCCTACCTCTGTAGATAAATAATTCGCTATCCATATGGGCTCGTGTATTCCTTTCGTGTGCCTTTAAGCACCGCGCCGGGCGCTTCCACCATCATCCGTTGGCCCCACAACATCACGCTGTTCTTTTTTCCGACATTTCCTTCTGGTGCCAATCATGCTTTCGTTGTATGCGCGGCAGATTTTGAATTGGAAAACAATAGAAACTTAATTCAATCATAACTCAATCAATCTTATGTACCCAATTTCAACTCCATTATTTGTTGTGGCCAAATAAATATTTTTTGTTCCTCAAATTTATTTATAAGAAGGATATTTTCTTTTTTAATTAATACTCATCCTCTTTCATGCCAAATTGTATTGCAAGAGAAGCGAAACATGCGGGGGATATATTTGTATGTTATGTATACATATACATATGTACAGTATGTACATGCAAACACGTCGACGTTCTTTTCATATTACATCGTAGTTCTTATTGCTATTTAACTTCTAAACGGTTACTATATGAAAATCAGTAATACCGATGGAATGAGCAACAGCCGAAAAAAGCCAATTTTAAAAAATCAGTTAAAAAGTCAAGTGTCGTTGTACAACTTTTTAGGCAAAAACCTGGTGTGATTTTTGACAGCATGTGCCTAAGCTAACCTAAATTAAAAATTTTAACAAAATCGTTGGAGCCGTTTTCGAGAAAATCCGCTTTTTTATAAAATCGGTCCCAAATGAAGTATAGGTACCTTAATTTTTGGGGCTAGAATGAAAATTATAAATTGACCTTGTGGTATAGTCCTACAGACCCCAGATATAGAGTTTCAAACAAATCCGCATAGCCGTTTAGGCTCCAGTCCGAGATACAGCCGTGTTTACAGAATGAGCGTTACTGCTTTATTATATAGTACTAGTTGAACCTGTGCTTGCCTTGCTTCGCATTCTAAGGGCTTTCTCATGCATACAAATATGCAATTTCAGTGGGAGCGAAGAAGCATAAAAGTATTTGTCTAAGTCCACAAAAGTGTTTAGTAAATTTTGTTGGTTAACTGCGTTTTATTTATAATGTTTCAATGTGTAACTTTCAGCCCCTAAGTGCAGATTTCATAGCTCTCAAAAACCGCACCGCACCGTAGCCCGTCAACACTTCCGCCTCTACCAGATGTCGTTGCAGAATTGTAATTTTAGGCCGGGTGGCGTTACATAATTTAGGCGGGCTCAAGGTTCTTAGGAGAATAGTAGGTGCACCCACCTTTAGTTTGAATTTATTTGCTCGAAGCCCTGGATGGAGCAGATAGAAAATTTCAAAATTCGACCAGATAGCTGGTTGTTACTTCTGGGTCCACAACCCGGTTGATTGAAATACTTACACTCTGCACTTTGAACATCAATACCTGAAAATATCTCGCAATCAAATGATAATTCCGAGGCAACAAAATAGCTCGCTCCCAAAGCTAAGAATTCTTACGGTTTGTTAGTTGTGATATATCACCGTAAAAGAATGAGATAAGTTCATCGGTAGAAGACTCTGTTTGGCACAAATAATGTGATAAATTTACTTTTCCATTTTCTTCCGAAAGCGTTCCTCCACCAATTTTAAGTAACAAATAAGAAAATTTTGTGCGTTTGGATTGCCGCCTGTTCGTGCCCGAATATTGACGGTCACGTGCATTTCAGTAACAATGGACCCCAGAGACTTGACTTTTTCAGACATGCATATACTTCGTCAGCTTTTGTGCCTCATGGTTCTACTGATAACGTTTTCCTAAAGTATATCCTGTTAGGTTTTGTTAACGATTTAAACCGTCTACGGTGCACACAATTAGAGATCAAGCAGCAGGAGTTCATTTTGGGTAGAATATTTGTTTTTGATCTTTTTTTTTTAATTTGGTAATAATATTAATAATCTGAAAATGCAATTCACTGCTGTAGAAATTTTTCTTTCATTTGACACATTTTTTTGTTTTTCAATCCGCTAAGCCATTACTGAGTTAGGGCCGTATAATCATAATATTACTCTCCGATATACAGTTAAATTGATTATTATGTAAGAACCAGTAGGCTGAGCAAAAAATAACATAGCATGTGCTCATCCCGGGTAACTAAGAAGCATTTTAAAAAAAGTTACATCGAAATCTGTCCAGCGGTTTTCACGCCATTAGGTAACCAATAAAAAACCCTCAACAGTTTTATAATATTTATAGATGATGCTATCAAACATAATTTGCTATTATTAGTTACAATTAAAAGCATTTTTCCGCATTTTTAATGTATGCTTTTCTCGAAATTACATTTTTTGACTTATCGCTCCATTGCACTGAGGGTGCAATATGTATGTATGTATATTAACCTTTAACATGAGAAACACAATTTATTAGTCCATAGTAAATTTTACCCTACCTAAAAACAAATACCAAAATAAATAAATAAGATAATTTAATATGTATATGTAGACTTATTCATATTATTAATCTGTCTGTCTATCTATCTGTCTGTATGTCTGTCTGCTAACTGTCCGTCTGTCTATCTATCTATGTGTCTGTCTCTCTGTCTGTCTGACACGTACCAAAACCACCAGTTGTTGAGTAATCGCACTATGCTATGTTGTATTCTATAGTAAGAAAAACTTACTCTGAAAATTTTATCAAAATCGGTTGGGTAGTTCCCGAGTCTATAAAAGACAAGCAAACAAACAGACAGACATTCATTTTTATATAATCTTCTATACATATAATAAAACTGTAGATTAAAAACTGTTTGTTCGCGTATCACGCTAGAACTACTGGACGGATTTTGATGAAACATTGACATAGTGATTGCTTATGTTCTTGGACCATATCATTTATACTTTTTATCCCGGAAAATGGCGTGGTTTTAAGAAAATATTGGAAAAACTGCATATTTGAAAGGGAAATTACAATTATTCAGCCATAACTCAATAATGGCTTATCGGATTGAAAAACAAAAAAATAGGTGAAATTAGTAATTTGAGATATAAAACATCCTCCTGCGTTGTCCTGAAGCTGAGCAATGTTCAAAACAATTATTCAAAACATCGCCCACAATTTTCCTTCAGCGGAGACCACCGCCAGCAGTCGTGCAGTAGTGGGTATCGTTGCAATAGTGTGTGTGTGAGTATATGTGCGCGCTCTGACGTGTCATTTGTTTTGCACTTCAATGTGCTACAATCATCATAAGCATTTGCGGCTCTCACACTCAACCAATTTTAACAAATGAGGTGTCAAAAGAAAGAGAATTTTCTAGAGCAGTGAATTGCGTTTTCAGTTTTTAAATATTATTAACAAATTTAAAAAAAAAATACCGAAAACTATCCAAAATTAACTCCTGTTGTTTTAAGAGTTAATTTTTGTTCATAATATCGCACTAATAATGCAGTACTGACGGAACTCAAAATATGACTTCTTTCTGAACCATCGAAAAACTGAGTATTTATTTCCTGTAACACATTATAAAATAAAATAATAGCTTATTAGGATTATTAATAAATATTTTGTTTCTTGCACTATTCTAACGACAGCTTGTTGACGAGTAGGGAAGTGAATTTTACGTTTAAATATCTCAAATTTTACAAATTTTGAGTTACAACAGTATTGTATTATTAGTGCGATGTGTATGAATATATATGTATTTGCTATATGGACATCATCTGCGAAGCATTTGTTGTTCATTAGTACGAAGCCAAGGTAATATTGCCCTTTGCTGTGGCGTCGGTCGTCAGTAGTTACGATAGTTCTTACGTACTGGCACGTGTTGATGGTCAAAGTGCAGAATACATGCACTTTTCTACACTGGGTTATGGACGTAAAAATAACAACCAGCTATCTGGTCGAATTTTCAAATTCTTTATCTGCTCCATCACATAAATTAAAACTAAAAGTGGGTTTGACTATTATTCTTCTAAAAAATTTGAGCCCACCTATGTTATATAACGGCACTCGATTTAGAGTTACAACTCTGCAATGAAATCTGGTGGAAGCGAAAATGTTGACGGGCTTTGGTGCCGGCGAACACGTATTTATCCCTCGAATTCCGACCACACCTAACATTTTTTCGTTTCAGTTTAAGCGTGTACACTTTCGCATCAGAGTCTGCTTTGCGGTGACGATAAATAAGGCGCAGGGACAAACACTCACCCCAATTATGCAAGTCGTATTTGAGAGTCACATACGAACATAGTCGTATTTTGTTATTATGGAAGTCGTGTCACTACGAACATACTCGTACGCTAATGACTTTTCAGCTGTCAACAGAATCGGATGCCATCGCATACGACTTTCGGCTGATATTAGCTATTATGCAAGTCGTATTTAGTCGTATTTTGAACGTTTTTAGTGGTATTTTCTTCGGCTGCGATTTCTTAAGTGACTCTATACGAAATTCAACGAACATGAAAAATAAACAATTGAATACTCTTGAATGGAAACGATTTAATGTTTTTCGAAGTTATTTTACTACTTAAATTACTTTAACTTTCTAAAAAACTTAAAAACAGCAACCAATTCGAAGCTTTGGTATATGCTACGGAGATTAATGTCGGCATCGCAAATGACAGATGTGTGCTGCACGTTCATCTAAAAGATGAACAAATGGTTGTCAACAGAATAGTTTTATTAAAATGCAATGGTCAATTATTTTTTTAGCTAGAAAATTGTAATTTAAATATCGGAAAATACATCCATATATACATACATACATACACAATGAATTTGGCACTTATTGCGTTTCAACTATCTCTTAACAATCTGTGAATATAATTCCTTTTAAGGATGTTCCTTCATGTGCTCATTAAAGAATAAATCTATTGAGTTTGTGGTGACATCTTTCGGGAGCAGTTGTAATAAGACATCTCCTGGACCTCGCCGGCAAGGAAACCAGTACTGACAGGAAAAAGTTCAGTTTGAAGTGCGACGTAATGCGTTGCTAACATGCAGCAACTTATATAGAGTCGTATTCAACTCATACGACTTGCATAATAACAAACGAAATACAATACGATGCGAGTACGACTTGAAGTGAGATACGAGATACGACTTGCATAATTGGGGTGACTGTGTACCGCGGGCATGAACCTCACCACCGGCTGCTTCTCACACGGTCAATTATACGTGTCTCTTTCCTAAAGGCGGGCACGGTTTCAGGCAGTTCATTAATAAAATTGTTTGTTATTGTGGATTGTTATTGGCCCGCAGAATAATGTGTGATCGTACCACTCTATTAAAGCTTCCGATTTCCTGGTATATTAGACAGTTAAAGAACATATTTTCTTAACCCTTCAGCTTTGAAGAATCATTTAGAATTTCTAAAAAATCATTTAAATCGCTCTTGAGGAAATAGGTTTTGCAAATTAGTAAAAAGTTGCAGGCGGGCGAAGCGGGCCGAGCACGGGTAAGCTATAGATAATATAATTACAATTTTTTTTACCTCAACGAATAGCTTAGTTTTTTTTTATTTTATTCAATTTTCACTTAAATAATGTATTTTTTACGCACTGTGAAAAGAGGGTGATTGTTTATTATTTCAACATACATATGTACATACACCTATAAATAGACTTCATATTTCTACGCTAACTTTTACATCTATTCATTTAAATTTTAAACATTGGTTTTATATTGAACATGGTCCACGGCTATAATAAGCAAAAGAATTTGCAGTTTTTACTCCTTTTTTTACAAAGATAAATTCTCCGAATTTTGCCATAAACTTTCAATTCAAGTACGTCGTATCGTATAACGCTTTCACAAGTTTCCTACTTAAATTCTTTTGTAAAGCAAAACTTACAAAAGTTATTTCAGAGCCTGGGAAATTAAAAACAACTCAATGAAATGGAAAAAAAATCCAAGGACGAACGGAAGTATAAAAAAGGATTTTTTTTTTGCATTTTGCAAAAAAAAATGGATGAATGGAAGAAACAACAAATTCCCAAAATGTCGAGATAGAACAAAATGTTTTTCATCCTCATGTTTCCTTCTACGAGTATATTCTGTGTAAAAGTTTATCCCTTGTAAGTAAAATAAAATTAAAAAAAAATTCTTTCACAGTTTCAACTTGAGAATTACAGAAGCATTCCCTTTTTTAGGTCTGGTAGAAAAATAAACACATTGCTTAACGCATCCGCCTACATACCAACATACGAGTGCTCGTACATGCAGGCTATGAATGTCCATTTAACAAATAATCCCAGAATTCCAGAACAGGCGAACGAAATATTAAACCCAGAACCCAATTCACGGGCGTCTCCTTCATTTGAAGATTTAAGGGTTTTTTTTTTGGTTTCGTTTTGTGGCACACTGCAGTGCCACTATGTTATGCTACAGAAAAAGTCTGCTGGTGCTTTTACATCCGTTTACCGGACCGCGCTACAACAATTTGTGTCCGTGTTTTTTTTTGCACTTTTTGGGTGTACTTTTGTATCCTTTATTTAATTGGCGAGTATAATTTTGCACGTTGGCAACAAAGCGAAACATTCCCGATGCACACGGGACAGTGCACTGTAGCGTTTCCTTCATTATGGCCATCATCTCGTCTTTTCATAGCCGCTGCCAAAAAGGGTTTGAACTAAACGTTTGGACGGATACAGTTGTCCTTTTTGCGCTTTAACATGGTTGAGTGCCGTTAATGCGGATGTGATGGCGGTCGGTTCTGTGGCGCGGTGAATGTGTGTTCTCGTAGCTGAAGTGACTGAAAGAATTTGCTGCGAAAACTTAATTCACAGCTAATTAAGTTTCCAGCCACGAGTGGTTAGGCAAAGCCCACACTGTGCACGGAATGGCGAGCGAACCAATTTCAGGACGAGAGACAACACGTAAGAAGTATTTTTTATTTTATTTTTTTGCTGACAATTTCCTGACTCCTGCGATTCCTCGGAGCAATGATCCCCTTTTTTTCCTCATTGCGGATAGGTGGATTGTGTCGTGCAGGAATCCCAGTGAAATTTGTACGCGGACTGTGGTGACGACATGATTTCCATATTATTCTGACTGGAAGCTATAAGGAAGTAGTATGTATTCGTCTCTGTTGTTTTGTTCCCTTTTGTCTGGAAGGGATTTCAGTCTCTTCCTTCTTTGTTTCAACTTTTTTTTTCAGTTGTATGTGTGGCCAGGAGTCTTGCTAATTTAAACTAATTTGCTTAAAAGACCATACCATTAATATGATAATTTTTGTGCTCATTTTTGCTTGTCACTGCTTTCATGGGAGCATGAGAGGAAATGGAAGTTTAAATTATTCGGAGATGGAAACGGATGCAATGTAGCATTCCGGTTTTGTGAAACGAGAAGAAACATGGCGGGAGGATGACGCGGTCATGGTCAGGCTCGCGGCAGCCATAGAAGATGGGAAGTAGAATATGAAAAGGTAATTTTCTATGGATTAACGTGAAATGATACAACGGTATTGTCGCGTCGCAAGGGATTGGGTGACCGAATGAAAATTTACAAATTTAATTCTGTACAACTTGAAGTATGCCTGGGAATACCTTCAAAGTGACAGGTTCGTAAGCTTGTTAATTGTAATAAAAATATAGCAATATCATCGCACTGGCATAGTTGACTTGAAGTTGATGTAGATTATCGAAAAACTTAAAATAATGATCAAACATATACAAAAAACCTTTTTTGTTGCTTCATGCAAACTATGGTCCTCGTCAATTTTGTTCAATTCATCGGTAAAATTATCTGCTTTCGTTTGTATTTTCTTCGCAGCAGACGCGTTAGAGGTCATACGAAATACATAAGTTCTTTGTTGACATTTTATATCGTTATACATATATGAGAACACTGTACAACAGACATTTTGTCAAAATTTAGATTTCAATACAAATAGGGTGATGGCACTAGTATTCGGCCGTTTAACTTTTTTTTTTACGTTTGACTGGTCTTTAAAATTCCGTCATTCAAAAAATGAATTGAGTATTTAGTTTATCTGCATTTTTAGTTGATTTCCTTTACAAAAAAAACTATTTACAAAAGTTCAAATCAAAGTCTGTTTCTTTAGTAGTCGTTGAGTACTTCAGTATTCACTAGTCGGCCCCTGATTTTTAGTCCTATGTTTTCGTTCTATTGTTCAAAGTTAAGAAACTTTTCGATATCTAATAATTAATAAAAACCAATACGAATAATTTAATTAAAAATAAAACACATTTACTGATATGAAAAATTAATTAAACACAATATAAAGTAGATATTTACTCCCTAGTTAATGAAACAACAAAATAACCCAAAAATAATGAAAAAAACAAAGCTACTTCAATAACTCCCTAAGTGTTTCAATATAGTGCACGTATATGATCTATATTATATTAAACTTCGTAACAGCCTAACCTACGTTAACAGGAATGCACGGTGTTCTTCTATTCTGTTTTGGGGCCTTTTAAATAACACCAACATCGGCTGGTTGGGTAATGTGAGTCGTATTTAGCAAAAGTTCATATAAAACTATATCATTATTTTTGAAAAAGTCGCTCAGTTTCATAATTAGATGCGACTTATGACCATCGACCAGAAACAATACTGGCCGTTTGATGCTATTTGCAGTTGGCCAGTCATTGGCACGGCCACGTACTCAAAAAACGTCTTGAAACGCATACAGCCACTCTTTGGCATTTCTAAAATCCATTTGTCTGGGGTACTTTTGATCACAGCCTAACGCAAGGGCACATGATATGGAAGAACGACTAATGGAGATGACATTTTACGTTGGGCACTGAATACAAAGAAAACGGTAATCGTATCCTTGTCGTTTCCAGGACTGATCCTAGATGTATCTCCAGCCCTTAGGTAGGATAGGTATCTACTATCATTTTTTCATCCAAAACATAAAAGGCCGACATTAAAAACACCAATCTCCGTAGTCGGCCACCATTCATTCATGAGGCCGACAGCCGACTACTGAAAAGTCAAAATAAAAACTCGAACTTGAGTTGTCGTTGTCGGCCGGGGGCCGAGCTTAGAAGAATCATACAAAAAATGTCTCCTAATGTCGGTCCCCTCTGCATTTATTAAAAAAAAAGTTTTTAATTTTATTTTTGTGCAAGAAACAAGAACAATAAACTATAAAAACCCAAAATAAATCAAATTATAAACTTTACCCTCAATACTTTACTGATTGTAACAGTTTTCGCAGTTCACTTCCACTATTTTTTTCTTAGTAAAATTCACAAAAATTACTACTCGAAAGAACTTGAATTAAAGTGCCAATTATTGTGCGGAAACCGTTTGTTGTATTGCACCAATCTTTTGCACACAGACAGAAGAAACTTTAGGCTATTGGAAAAAAAATGTCTGCGTGTGTGATCCACAAACGCATTTACTGTTACGCATCAATATATGACGCGGCGGCCGACTACTAGAGGGGGCCGACATTACATGCCATCACTCTATTCAATATTTATTTTTACAAGTTTTACATTACGTTCACTTTCTGTGAGGGCCAAATCTGGGAATCGATTTTACACCCACTTCCAGATATCCAATCATCCTGAAACTTTGCGCACGTGTATAGTTCCGGAGACAATACAATATGGGTAATTTGAACACATTGTAAATCCAACAAGGCGGACGCTTTTTTAATTTCAATTTCTATGAAATTTCTGTGAGGGCTAGATAATCCTGTGATTTTGCACACGTATATGAGTCCGATCTCAATACAATATGACGTCAAAAATCTAATATGGCGGACGCCCTAAGTTGAAATTGTCAAAAATCTCGTTGCGAAATTTGAAATTCAAGGAATTCATCCTCAAAATCTCGCATCGCAAGCTACGAAATTCAAATATGCCACATGCACACACTGCTGCATGGCTGTTGGCTTCGGTCTCCACTAGGCTTGCCACCCCCTAGAAAATCTCGTGGAGGACTTAAGAAAATTAAACTTTTTTTAAAACTTAAAATACGTATATTGCCCAATTATTACAAAATAAAAAATAATAAAATAAGATCTCAATGAAAAACGGATAAATAATTAGACTAGAAAGATGCAAAAAAAAAAATGCTTCTTCACTAGCGCGACTAAATGCTTGAATAATAAACATGTCAGAATAATAGCGAAATTAATGTTTAAAACCATATTTTTCATTGGCTCTCGATAATTTCAGAAGCTCATTATTGCTCTTGACGTCATCATAAAAATCGTACTGTTTGACTCTTTGAAAAGTGAAAGGAATTAGATTTTGTTTTAGTAATTACTATATGTGTGCGAAGGACATTTTTATTTTAATGGAGGACGGACGACCTCGACCTCACCTTACATAGGAGGACTCTCCCCCTCAAAGGAGGACGGGTGGCAAGCCTAGTCTCCACTGATGGAAAATTGTTGGCAATGATTTCATGAATTGTTTTGAGCATAGCTCAGCTCCAATATAACGCAGACGGATGACTTATACCTCAAATGAATCTTAAAGGAATTTACTACAACCAATTTTTTTTTGGGTTTAAATCCAATAAGCCATTTCTAAGTTAGGGCTGTTTAATAATCGAAAATTTATCTTTCCGCCACTTCGATCTCAAATTCTCAGCGACTATAAGAGTAGTCTGAGTGCACCCATAAATTCCGCCAGGAAATGCAATAGTGGAAACCGCATCTAAATCCGTTTAGTGGTTCTCGATATTAGCCTGTACATACAGAAAGACACATTTTGGGACTTCATTTTATACTACATATGTATAGAAGATCTGGCTCCCTCTCATACTGGAGACAAAATATTGGCATTTAAAGGGTTTGAGTTTAACACCCCTTATTGAGGGAGTTCATACATAAATATGTACATAAAATTCAGTGGCATTGGCAAAGCTGTGTATATGAGAGGCGGCAGCAAATTAAAATCGATCTGCGTAAAGCTGCAAGAAAACCGCATTTCCCGATTTGTTATTCGTAGACCAGACGACCATGCGGTAAGGCAAGTGTTGTATTTGCCAAAGACAAGAAAAGGAAAGCACCTTTAAGAATATGCATACGGGAGAGGAATGTGCACGACCGAACAAAAAAATTGGATAAGGCCGAACGCAGAAGAAAATGTATGATTTGTACATATATTCCGTAGAAGGCTTACATGTTAGGATTTTTTTATTATTCCCAAATTTAAATATTACATCTATCTACTTGTTTTTTTTTTTTTTTTTTTTTAAGGGATTTTGAACCACCAGTTGCAGAGGGCACTGCGAACTAAAAGATCTATTGTACCACAGAGCCAGTTTAGAGAGCCAGGAGAGGCTCAATTCTTTTTATGAAGTTGAGGATCTCACTGGTGGAGACTGTACGAAGTTCCGTGGGAGTTAGGATTTCCCTGTGGAAATGTTATCTCCGGAAGGCACAAAGTGCCATGCAGTCACATAGAATATGTTCCGCAGTTTCGTCGTCTGCCATACAAAGACGACATTCAGTTTCCTGAATAAGACCTATTTTGTTTAGGTGATATCGAAGATGGCAATGCCCTGATAGAAATCCCACTAATCTTCTGATATCATTTCTACTGAGGAGTAGGTTGTTTTTGGATTTATTTTGGAAGGCTAAAATGGTTCTCTTAGCCTGACGAAGACCCTGGGTATTTTCCCAATAAGAGATACACATGTTGTGTTCCCTACTTTTGATTTTTAAGTTAATAGCTGAATTTGGAATGTTGCAAAACGGCTCAGCGCCGATGAAGGATTCAGCCGAACCTTTCCTAGCCAGTTCGTCAGCTTTTTCGTTTCCATCAATACCCTCATATCCGGGCACCCACCAAAGTTTGACTTTGTTTCTGTGGGAGAGGTTTTGGAGAGTATTGAAGCAGTTCAGGACTGATTTGGAGTCAATCAGGTTTGAGCCTAGTGCTTTAATGGCTGCTTAATTATCTGTGAGTGTATGGATGAGGACACCTTTTATTCCCGATATAAGGATGACGTTGGCGCACACTTGAATGGCATGAATTTCCGCTTGAAAAACACTGGGAAATTGTCCCGTTGGTATTGATATTCTAGTGTTTGGTCCAAAAATACCAGCACCCACCCCGGTAATTGTTGTAAAAAGTTGTTGGTGGGATAAGGGATACATATGTGAATTTAGACCACTCTTTTTTTTATTTTTATTTTTTATTTAATTTTATTAATGCAACTGTATTGTTTTTATTTTTATTTTTGTCCAAAAAATATACTGCAAATATTTTACAGGTCTTCTTGAATTCAATTCTTGTTCAGGTAAACTTCGTATTTGAAAGTTGGTGTGTTTGTAAAGCGCCATTCGATGTCGCTATTTTTTTATTTCTTCTTTTATAGTGAGGAATGTTGTCGATAGTGTAAGCAATAAATCCGCAGACTACCTAGCGGTACACGAAAAGGGTACGTCTCGCCATAAAATACGCAGCCCAACGATTGCGATGCAAAATGCATACTCATACGCAATAGACCGCAGCTGTGTAAACAGTGCGAGGACACCAACGAACGATCGTTGTGTACAACCGTAAGGATCTTATGTATATCCTAGTATGTACGATGTAAAAGGGTAGGAGTAGGAATGTTTGTCCTACCTAAGTATATATAAAAAACAGATTGTAAAGTCGGCGCATTATGTTGACGACTGGCTACGAGCAATAAGTAAAATAAAGCGAAGATAGCTTAATAAATAAGTTTTATAAAGTGATCGTGTGTTTTTATTTGAAAACGTAATTATAATAGTAATTTGTTTGTTGTGCGTTAGAGTTTATTTCCCAATAATTACTAAATTTAATGTTGTCGCTTCGCAATTGAAATCAAACGATATCATATCATAATATATAATAAAGCAGTAACGCTCATTCTGTTAACACGGCTATAACTCGGACTGGAACCTAAACGGCTGGGCGGATTTGCTTGAAACTTCATATGTGGGACTATACCACAAGGCCAATTTGGAATTTTCATTCTAGCCCCAAAAATTAAGGTGCCTATAGTTCATTTGGGACCGATTTTATAAAAAGCGGATTTTCCCGAAAACGGGTCTAACGATTTTGTTAAAATTTCATATCTAGATTAGCTTAGACACATGCTATTAAATGCCATACCAGGTTTTTTGCCTAAAAAGTTGTACAACGTTGACTTTTTAACTGTTTTTCTAAAACTTTTTTTTTTTTTTGGATATTGCTCAGTCGATTTTCATATAGTAACTGTTTAAAAGTGAAATAGCAATAAGAACTACGATGTAATGTGAAAAGAACGTCAACATGTTTGCATGTAACATACATACATATGTACATACATACATACTAGCTGTCCCGCCCGGCTTCGCCCGCGTCTAAAAAATATAATGTTACCCACTTTATCAGTTTAACTCCGTACTAGTTATACGCAACTTAAAACTTAAAAGCCTACTTTAATTTTTGTTCAATGATATACACTTTTTAGTATGCTGCTAAAGCATTTCTACTTCACAACGTTCCTATGAGAAATTTTATTCGAACACACATAAAAGTGACAGTTTTGATAAAAAAAAACTTAGTAGTCTAGCTCCATATTAAATATTTAATATGAGGTTCGGGTGATTTTAATTTTAATACGAGGCGCTAACGATAAAGTGGGCTTTATGACGACTATACTTATGAAAACACTTAGTTGTGTACTAAAATAATTTTAAAGTGTTCTTTAAATGACTATAAATTTGCGCTATTGTTATTTAGTTCGAAGAATCAAAGACAGTGCCAGCGTACCCCAAACTTGCAATCTACCAATATATACAATCCACAAGTGTGGATTGTAAGTATTTGTAGTTTGAATAAGTGACATTTCGCAAGAAAGTGGCATTTGTTGTGTTTTTATTTTTGCATTCATTTAAATAATATTGCGAATAAATTAATTTAGAAATCGGCCTATAATAGGCACAGGATGTTAATGAACTGGAATACGAAGTTTTACTTCATTGTGTGCATTAGTTTTTGTGTTTATCGAGTCGTAAAATTGACAGGTAAGAGCGTCACATTGAGATTTATATATTAGTATGAAGTATGATACCCCTCGCATGTTTTGCTCCTCTTGCAATACAATTCGGTATGAAAGTGGATGCATATGAATTAGGTTAGGCTAAAAAAGAAAACAATCCATCTTATAAATAAATTTGAGGAACAAATTTTTCAAAAGTGCAAGGAAATTTTCAAAAATACAGTCAAACTTCCCTATAACGGACTGCTATATAACGAAGCTTTTTTCAAGTACACAGCTTTTTCGTTCTACTTCTAGTGTGTTTTGATCTCCTCATAACGAATTTCCATACAGCGAATTTTTCTCTACAACGAACAAATTTCGTTGCTGGAAATCGAACTATCTAACGGTTTTGTTTCCATGTAACGAATTTTTCAAATAATTTTCTGTTTCGCACATTAAAAAACTTCGTACCGAGAAAAAAGTAAGACATATTAGGGAATTCCCCAAAAGTTGAAATAACAGTAGGAAATAGGAAAGTCCCATCAGCATCAATTTTGGCAGCAGTTGCCTGTGTTCAGTGAACGAATTGACAGTGTCGCAGCGAAGTAGCCTTTCTCTTGAGAAAAAGTTGCTGATAAAGTGTTACCTACATTGGGACGAATTTCTTCATCAATTGACGTATTTCGAACCTTTCTGGTGATGAGGAGTAACGTACCGACTAATGTGTTTCAATTTCTAAATGTATTAGAAGATTTTGTTGAGGAGGAAAAGTGGAAGAGTGTAATCCAAACTAAAAAAAAAAATAAAAATTCCTTATTTCTGTATAACGAATTTTCTATATAACGAAGTGATTTTCTGGTCCCGTGCGAGTTCGCTATAGGGAAGCTTGACTGTATTTATATAGCTACAGCCAATAATGGTGCTGAAAGTGAGTACATAAGATTGATTGATTTTTGATTGAATTAAATTTCTACCGTTCTCAAATTCAAAATCTGCCGTGCATACAACGAAAACATGATTTGCACCAGAAGGAAATGTCGAAAAAAAGAACATGGTAATGTTGTGGGCCTAACGGATGATGGTGCTGTTGATGTCTTTTTCTTTCTTTCAGTTCTCCCAATTCAATTCTGCGTTAAAGCTTATTCTATGAATTCAAACTCAGTTTATACGACGCGGCGGTTAAAAGCACGCGAAAGGAATATACGAGTACATATGAATAGCGAACTATTTATCTTCAGAGGTAGGTACTGAATCTTCTAACTACACTGAGCTTTTATTGGTAAATATAATTCACACAGCTATTTTCTTAACTAACATATATTTTTGCCCATTAAACTCTGTACAAATGTTCGTCGTTTTCGACGGGGGTCAGCTAGTTAGATTATGTTTTAAGAAATCAATTTTTAATGGGATTGTATTTTGTTTGGACATTCCTTGCTAAAGGGTTGATCACTAAAAAGATTAATTTTTCTGTTCCAAAAATTTGCCTTGATACGAAAAATTTCGTCGATAGATGCAGCTGGGAATACAATACGAAAATTGATATGAAAAAGGTTCAAAGGGTCGATACCAGAAGATGTACCCGAATTTATTTAATTAACAAATGCCAGTACTTATTCGTTCATTATCGTTATCGGTTCATTCTTGATTGTCACAGAAAAATACGGAAACACAACACCCAAGAGTCCATTTCAATGCTCAATCGCAGAATTTTGTGTCAGTGTCAGCAACCTTTCATTGCACTCACTAGGTCCCATGTCGAAATCCCTTTGCTTTTTTCATTTCGACCGGCTGGCTGTGTAGAATAGGTACTTCTTCTAACGGTAATGATTCCCTAATTCCCTCTCAGGTCCCCCAGGAAACAACTCACTACAAAAAAGGTTAACACTACCTTCCAGACCAATAAAACAAGGTAAACCCTATCGTTCAACTTTTTGAATTTGCAGATGCAGACCACACGGCCGGATAGCAATTACCGCTCCTTCCGTTTGTATAGGTATATAATAGAGCTCAACAACTCTCCAACCGAATCATGTTCACCACCCCGGCCTGCTTGGTTTCCTCTTTTGCCATAATTGAATTTTGATTTTGTAATTTTCTTTTATCGTTCAATTTTCATTAATTCGCCCCATAGATCTTCCATTCCGCCCACGGCCACGGGTAGGTACTTCATTGCGAAGTTTTATGTGTCGGAAAGTGATTTCTGAAGAAACTGGTGAGTTTATCCTTCGCGTCCAACAAAATGAAAAATAAAAAACTCGAGAGCAAAAAGGACTCGGTGAAAAAACCAGCCAAGAATGAGAGGATAAGGCAAAGGATTCCCTTTCATTCACATTATTGAATAATTATTGCGGCGAGCTAAGTGTTCTGAGAAAGCACTACTGCTTGGCTGTGGTAATAGTTTCTGATGTCCCGATGCCGCGTCTTCTCTTGTGGTGGTCAAAATGGCGAAATCGTCGGAATGTGCACTTAGCTTTTGATATCGTGTGATAAAATGGAATCGCTAAGGATGCTGGATTATCTCTTAGTTTCCACGAGAATCGCAGATTGTCCAATTCAACAAATTTTCAGGATTACTGTGGGGATTACTTTGAAATTCCTTTTGTGACTGTCGCGGCGGCCGGCGGCGGGATCGTTTGAAACTAATGGGAGAGATTTCGAATGAGATTTTTCTTTCTATTTTGGAGAAATATTTAACGGTATTTCAGTAAAGGAATTTTGATGTTAGTTGGAATAGCAAAGCGGAACAGACCAATACTGAGGCACTATTGATGTTAAGAGCAACATTGTTTTAATTACGTCGCCGCTCAAAATCGTTTTTTTTTAAATTACATATTTCGATTTTGACATAAACTATAGTAATCAATCTGCTCATTTAATTCTTCAAAATATCAAAAAATTGTAAAGCCCTTGTGAGAAAAGAACTGGACAAATTCCATAAATACCTTAGAGCGCAATAAAGTTGATGGTTTGCATAAAATGCTTTAAAATGTGAATTCAAAAACCAATTCTTGATACGCGAATATATAACCTTGTTTTCACAAGAAAAATCAGCTTGACCCTCACACGGGCGACAATTTTTGCCCCTTAATCAGTACATTATTAACCCCGGTTAATATTTTTGAAGTGAAACTTCTTAGCTCGCGGTGTGAACTCAAAATCGTGTAACGAAATCCCGTCACGAAAAATATTACATCTCTTTCAGAACCCAACGTATTAGCACACGTTAGAATGAGATAAAATTCCTACACTCTACAGAGTCTATAGTCTACACTCAGTCTCAGCTTTGTACACAGCCCAGCTCAGTCGGGCGGCCGCTCACGTAGTGTAAGCGCATGTGTGTGCTACTTGATGGGGTTTCGGGTGGTATACAGACAGTGCTAGCGCGCTCATACATGATAGCATTGTAAGCAGCGTTGTTACTTAAAACTGAAAGGAATGTAGTATGTTGGGCAAGAAATAGTAGCATTATGAGAGAAAAAGTAGCAATACATTTTTTTTAAATAATTCAAATTAAGAAAATAGCACTCCTCAGATGAAAGAAGAACATTACATAAAATTTATAACAGAGATTAACCATAAAAAAAGGTTAACACAATAACAGTACAGCCATAGCCGACAATGAACTAAAAAAAAGTAATACGAATAAAAGATCTTTGCATCTTGTGTTATTCATCATCGATCAATTAAAACTGATTACAAAAATTGAGCATTGCAATTCAGGCTCAAATATGGGTGCCCTTCCAATAGTTCTTTAGATAGCAAAATATTACCCATCGTCTCAGAGTTGAGTCTATTGCTGTAATCACTTTTAATTATATGAAGATAAGAAAATGTTCGCTCTGCAGCAGCACTGTTATGCAATATAAACCTACGCTGGAGGGCATAATTATAAGTTCACAAACGTAAAGAGTTATAGCAATCAAACTAAATGATTTATTGGTTTCTAAAGATATGTTACAGAAAGTAAAAAAAATGTACGCAAACAAATAACGTAAATTATTTTTGTATATAAATTACTTAACATAAAAAAAAAAAACATTTTGACAAAGCAAGTGGAATATATAGAGGACATAATTATAAGTTCACTTTCATTGAACATGCAAATTATAATGATTATGTAAAACAAATAAATCTTCAATATTTTGTTTGTCCTCTTTTGCTCGCCATTTTCGAAAACCCTTCGAGCCATTATTCCCCACAAGTTTTCTATAGGGTTCAGATCTAAACTACAAGCCGGCCAATCCAGTAACGGTATATTTTTTTTAAGTAAACCAATACTTTGCCTTCGTGGAAACATGGATAGCTGCATTGTCTTGCTGAGTAATAAACTCCGCACCCATTTAATTTTTAGCATAATCAATGAGGGCGATTTCCAGTATCTCGATATACTTTTCGGAACTCATCTTCGTGTTAATGGTCGCCAGTGGCAGCTTGCCAAAAAAGCTTAAGGCACCCCATTACATTACAGAGCCTCTTGATAATCTTAGCTTCTTATCATGCCTTATATCATGCCAATAGTGCCGAACACCATCCGGACCGTCCAAATTGAAGTCTTTTTTCATCGCTAAAAATCACATTTTGCCATTCTACTGTATATGGCATGTACTTTTCAGCGAAGGACAATCTAGCCAACCTATGATGCTTTGTCAGTGATGGTTTTGCTACTCGTTTTGTCCAGATAACATTGTAACTAGTCACTTGTATTCAGTACTCTTCTTAAATGTCTTGCGGTAACGGTGCGGTGAGTCTGTCATACCATTTTTAACCGCCTTATGCTTAATAAGCCGTTTTCGCCGCTCTGTAATGGTTGGTTTTCTTCCGCTTCTTATCAGCGAATTGTATTTTTCACCCAATTTTACATAATTATTTACAAGGCACAATGATCTATCATTTTTTCCACCTACTTTTTGTTCTTGTCTAAGTTCTTCTTATATTGCTCTCTCGGCAATTGTCAAAACTTTCCCCCAGGGCATGTTTTTCCTGTTCTTAAAATCGATTATTTTCTACTGAATTTTAATTTTTATACATTAATAAACCTAACATGGATCCAAATATGTATTAAAAATGCTTACAATATCCCAAAAAAAGAGTATTTATACAATGCACTTATGAATACATACTATGTCCGACCAGAACACTTGGAAAAACACAACTGCAAAACTTTATGGCGTTAAATATCAGATACCTAAGCATAACGGCATATGTTCACCAAAGCTAAAGCTAGTCGCGCAAATGAAACACATTTTTAGCATTGCTACATGATTTTTTATGCAATTTCGGTGTTGAACTTATAAATACATCCGACACTGTAGCATGTAAGATGATAATTCCAAAAACATAAGGTCACCTATTTTTACCATTTCCTAACTTTTTACATTCAATCCGTAATTGGACAATATCCTTATTCCTATCTCCATAATTCAGTATTAGACTTTTTTTTGCTTATTTTAAAACTATCTGGACCTACAATTGGAAGCAAATTGACTAAACTAAATAAATAAAGTTTTAATTGGGTCATTTTCAAATAGTAGTATGTGAGAACAATGTGGTAGTAGGTAGTACGGCGGGTAAAAAAGTAGCAATTTTACTACTATAGTAGTAAAAGTAACATCGCTGATTGTAAGTGAAACCACTCTCATGAAGCTCTTTTCGAAATGAAATATTGAGAGCGTGATGAATGAAATATGAATGAGATTGAGAACTAAAATATTGGATTTGACTTTTACCACGTACGAGCTGTCGAGCTTACGACTTACGACTTACGAGTATGACGGATTTATTTCTTTTTTCAAGAAGGTAGGAGATATTTGAATGAAATCATATGAGCAAAACCCACTGTATGTGTGTGAGTGCGTATGTGCAGGAAAACATACAGTGAATAACCCAAAACAAAAGTCATAACATTGCGCAGGTTATAATATGTTTTTCTTTTCCTAGAGTTGGGGAAAATATGAATTTAAGGTTTTAGTTGATCTGTTCTGTGCCAAAAATGCAAAGTATGATTATTGACTATTTGAACGAGAATAACATTGATATTTAGCTGTAAGATGGTTAAAAACTATTGTTTGTTTTTATTAAGCTTGGTGTTATACTAATACATAATACATACATATACAGTTTTTATTGTAATTTTGTTCAAATTAAAGCCAACGAAGATAATATTTAACCCTCCGTTTAGCGGTGACCCAAAAAGCGGTAAGTCATACTTTTTGGTCTGACAGACCATATTATCCATTTTGCAGTTGTGGCTTATAAAATCGCGGTATGGTCTATTCCATGTGTAAGATTAAATGTAAAATCGGTGTATAGTAAAGTTTTTAAATTATGTATGTTTGTGTTGATAGATACTTACCTTTATTGGATAGAAAGGAAGTACAAAAAAGAAAGTTTCATACTGGTAGAACTTACATTTATAGAGCTGTAAGAGGCAGACGGGGCAAACAAAGGCCCATTATCGTTCAATAATTTCAGAAAATATGGTGGCTGCAATGTCGATGAAGAATATTTTCGAAGTCAAGGGAATTGTATAATATGTAGTAAGTGAGGGGTAGTATTAATTTTGATACTCGCAGCTATGCCAAAAATGTTCATGGCACCTTTAATATGCTGAAAAAGCGATGTTTTGGAATTGACTGCTCGTAACTCCATCGGAGGTTTTACCAATTGATTTTCTGTGTAAATAATCCGTCAACAAATATAATATTATGAAGCGAGTGCAGAAACATATATGTATAGCACGCTAAAAAAAAAGTCTGTGTCCAGCGATTAGTAGCACGTTCGCACGAGTAAAATGATACCATATGGTCCATCCATTGTGTCCACTCCCGCCTTTTATTTATTGTAGTCCAATGTTTGATGGGTTTTACTAGCCTCTCCATCATCGTTATATGTTAGGTGTTTAGTTGAAATATAAATAACTGACTAACTCTTTCTTGGCAAGTAGGAATACAATGAGAATTTGTTGTAATGGAAACAAACAAACCTGCTATTCTATGGGCAAGTAGAAGAGGCCAGTAGTTCTGGTGGAACAAATTTTCGGTTATTACGAACTGTTTTAACTTAAGCATGGCTCTTGGATATCAAGGCACTGGCTAAGTCGAGTGTGGAAAATAAGTTGTCAGCTTATATTGTTCGTCCTGTACCAAAAAATGCTATAACAATATCCATTACCACTCGTATAATCGTATAATAATCGTATAAACACACACACCCACCCTCAATTCCAAGAAAAACCGTTTTTAATTATGTGGTCTGACGGACCACAACGCTAAACAACGTTAAAATTTTACTCCAACTGTATTTTTATTCCACGAAATATGGACAACTGTTTCAAAATATATCGCATTGGTCTCGCTGCATCGAGTTTGAAAAGTCATGGCACCGTTTGCCGAAATATTTATAGGAAAAAAAATTACAACACAATAAGTTTCAAAATGGTCTGACAGACCACAACGCTAAACGGAGGGTTAAATTATATGGCTTATTCATGCGGTTGCGGAGCATGTAAGTAGTAACTAATCTACGCAGGTAATGGGATCGCCTACGAAAGTTATTAAAACTTTTAGTTATTTTGGTTAATCAAAACAAATAAGTAAATAAATTATATTTGTAACTGTATATTAAATTCAGTTGTCCGTGTTGAAGGATGTACATATGTATGATATCTTTTATTCTGTCCGTCCTTTTCGCTCTTCGCTCTCTCGCAATCTGTATCTCTCCGTATTTATCTCATTCGTAAAATTATATGACCAATACAAATAATATCTACACCATTTTTAAAAAAAAGTTTCGCTTCTACCGCGTGTGACTGACACACACACTTTTTTTTTTCTTTTGTGTTGTGTCAACATTGTCGATTGCAGAGAATTTAGAAATAGAGACATCTTGCAGAACAGCACTGCATGCAGAAATTACATGTAGCTTCGCGTATTGAAACGTGTGTGTTCTAATTTCTCTGCGCAGAGAATTCTGCACATGTGTTTTGGGCATTATTCAGCAGTTCCTGGCTATTCGTTGCATTATCAGGACCACTGGAGTCCTAAGTATGGCTAGAACTTCTCCCTGAAAGAGGCTGAGGCTAAGGATACTTTTAGCCCTGTGTTCATGCAAAATATACCAGTCCCAGTTTCTTTAACAGTCCGCGAAGACTCCAGTGTCTGTATGCCGAGTTACTATTATTTGTCCGCTCTTCCCGTACAGGGTTTTGTTGGCTTTGCCATAGCCGGGCAAAATCAGAAAAGAAACAAAAAACAACAGCAAACCCAAGGGAATCAACTTTCTTTTCTATCATCACGATTCAAAATAGAACAGAAAAAAAAAAAAAAAAAAAAATGCCACCTCCAGGAGACGAACCAGCAACCTATGAGGTGAGAAGCCGACGTACCATACAATACACTGAGCTACTGCCCATCTTAAAGAATTAGTATCCAACTTGGTATATATTTCTCTGGTAAAACTTTTTTAGCGCACATTTTTCAGTAGAAACATCAAGCGGTTACACATATTAATGTCTAATGTCAAAAGTACAAATTATATGGACCAAGAACATAGGCAATCACTATGTCAATGTTTCATCAAAATCCGTCCGGTAGTTCTAGCGTGATGCGCGAACAAACAGTTTTTAATGTACAGTTTTATTATATGTATAGATAGACAATTAATTGTATTCCCTTATTTGTTTCCATTGTCTTAGTCTGTAAGAGCTACGTATCTCTGATTGATGAATAAATAAATAAATATCTCCAGAAGCTGCGGAGATGAGGAAGAAAGCGAATCGATCCAACATCTACTCTGCTACTGCCCCGCCGTCCAAGAATGACGAATCCGTACTTTAGATCACAGACATATGTAGGTAGCAGAGCTCGGAAATCAAAAGATATAGGATCTTCTACGATTCACCATGAATACAAACTGGTTTAAGAGTTGGTAAAAAAAAGGATTTACTCACAAACTATAAGGGGATTCACAATGGACCTCCGGGTCTCCGAGTGGAAATTACTCTTCAAACAATCACACACCCATCCGAACCTAACCTAACCTATGTATCCAGAAATGTGATCACTAGAAAACGTGAATTGCCCATGTTTTAATTAGTTTAAATTATCGATTGAAATACGACGCGGATTAAGGTTATTGACATAAATGCATGTTATATACAATAAGCGAACATGTTACGAATTAATTAACCAGTCTGTGTAATTAGGTGGGCTGCGCTACGGTGGTTAGTGCGTCGGACTACTGAGCCATCGGTCTTGGGTTCGAATCCCGCCGCAAACACCTAAAAGTTTTTCACAGTGCCCACCTCTTTCGAATGTCTGACAAGCATCAAAGCGTATCATTTGTCACAATTGAGCTTCTCAACTCGCCGTTCGGAGTCGGCAAAAAACTGTAGGTCCCTTCCATTCGTGCAAAAATATAACACGCACACACAAATGGTTGCGAGAAGCAGGCCCAGGTTCACCTCGAGCTGTAGCGCCAACTAAGTGAGTAAGTGTAATTAGCAGGGCCCGGATTTCTATGCAAATGCATATATTTTTTGGACATCCTTAGAAGCAAATGAATCCGATAATTTTTCGAACTGAAACATTTGCTTTAAAATGGCATTCAATCGTTAGCGCATATTTTTGCATATTTTGGTATAAATGCATATTTTGGCATATTTCAACAATAAATGCATATTTTTCGTGCATATTTCAAAAAAATTAACTTTAAACACTTAAAAAATTGATTTCACCGAAATGCAAACGAACCTTTAAAATTCTATCCTTCATCTGGAAAAAAATTCTATTGATAACTTGGCAGCACTAAACACAATTCCAGCTGTCATGTTATTCTAATGCCATTCCCGTGCTGTTTGCTATTTCTACCTGATCAAAACAAATTGTAACTTGGAATGAGAAACATTAAAATTTTGTATATCCTAACGGTACCAATTTATTTCAATAAATATTTTGTTTACAATTCTCTTCAAGTGAGTTATTTTTTTTAGATAAAATGTCGAAAGTTAAGACCTCTGTGGCCGGTTATTTGTGCAAATATGTTTCACATAATGCAGATGTATTCTCTTTTTGAAAATTTAAAAAAAAAACTTTATGGTACATACATATATGTTCTCAAAACATATTCAATGAATTTGGACAACTAGTACCTTATTTAAATGAGATTGAAATGCAATATTTTTTTTATTTTCTTTTCAATTAAATGAAGTTTATTTTGTTTATTTATTTTTGCATTTTTTAAATTTTCAACGTCTTTTTATTATTTTTCAAATTTTTCAAAGCATACTTTCACTTTTTAGGCGCATATTTTCTCATTTTAGGCGCATATTTTATGCGCATATTTTGTATTTTTTAGCGCATAAAAAGTCCTGTAGGAATTTGGCATTTTTTAATCAGTTCTTTGGGATGTTATATTTCTTAAGCACCTCTGCTATAAATGAATTATCACTTATAAACTTGAATACATAATCTTTTCTTGTAAATGCTTTTACTTTCAATGTTTTATTCAGTAAAAATCCTCTCTTCAAATGTCCTGTAATTCAAAGAAATGTGCGCAATTACGTCAAAGAAGTCATACTTCTAACGAATAGTGTATGTATACGTACTCTTTTAGTTACATGCGTATGCATGTTTATTTTTAGAAGGATAAAACCACCATTAGAATCACTCAAAGTCATGTTGCATCATTTTAATGCATATTTTTAACACTACTTTCTGTCACACAGATACGAGTATGTACTATGTAATAAAAGCACCTTACACATATAAATCCGTGTGAGTTAATTAAAATCACATTAAAATCCAACATCCCGTGAAGATATAAAACTAATGCGCAATTTCAAAATACATACCTACATATGTATGTACCATGTACATAATATAATCAAACAGAATAATATTCTCCTGTCTGTGCGTGATTCGAGGTTGCCAGGTTAAGTTATTTTTCACAAAACTTATTGCACATTTCTGGATATGTAAACAGTAGGGTAGTTGAAATTAAAAAAAATAATAAAAAAAAAAACTGTCAAACAGAGGACAGTCCTGATAATTAACCCGCACTTTATTCTCAATGTTTTTTATTCAGACTTTTCTGAGCGATATTTTCGGAGAAAAATTATAGGACAGCAACTATTAACGTTTTTCCATTTGACTCCCCAAAACTAGCCCCCCAAAGTCGAAATTCAGCTTTTTAAGTTCTGGTCTATGTTTGGGCTACAACTGTTCCAAATTTCAATAGTCTACGTCAAATAGTCTCCGAGAAAAAGGTCTGTAACAGACAGACAGACCGACAGACAGACCGACAGACAGATAGACAGACACCGAACTGATTCCATTAGTGTTCCGTTTTGGTACGGGCGGAACACTAAAAACAAGTAAATATAAGGCTAAAATATAAAATTGAAAATAAAACGTGCTGAATGACGAATGCGGGGTTTCTGTTTATCATAGCATTTAAAGTCATATGTAGAGGATGCCCATCAAACTCATTTAAAACGATTCAAGCTTCGTGTTGAATATTATGTAAAAATGTGGTTCGAGCTTACATACACAGCCGTGGCCAAATTTATTAGGCACACTATAAAATTCTTAATATCTTCGAAAACAAAAGTTTAAATGATATGAAAAGAATTAGATGGGATAAATAAATAGTATTGTTAAGGATAACTAGTATTTAGTCACGCCGCACAGTGGTTGATTTAGTACGATTTAGCTGGTCATAAATAAAAAATTCAAATTCGTTTTTGTAATTTTTTTACCGTTTTATCCAGAGAGCACTATACAAATGACAAGTTCAAACCAACAAATGTTCCCAATACTTGAATTTGTAACGGTACAAGCTCCACAAAGTTGCAACTTAAGCTCAGTTTGATTTTATCTGTTTCAGTTAAGAATTGACTGTCACTGTAAGTGCAAGTTTTTACCAATTTTAAAGATTTATTTAAAAACTGAAATATGTCCCAAACTCCTCATTATAAGTACTATACAGAACAAAAAAATAAATTGAAATAGTTATAAAAATTGCATTATAAAAAATCCGGTCAAATGCAAGTTATACTTGCGCAATAACTGTTCCGTAGTATGTATAAGTTATTTTAACTGCATACATATGTATGTATCTATGTATGTCATAGATTTATGTTGATAGATTTATGAACCCTTTTTTTACGATACGATACCTACTAAAGATCAGGTTCGATACTCATATATATGTACATATTTACTACCATACATATATGTATATATATATATACACACAAACGCACTTGTATATCTGCAGATAGGAGTAAGTACATACATAGTTCTATGGTGCACAACTTATTTCAATACAAACAAATTGAGCCCGATTTGCGAAAAATAAATTCAAATTTGTACCTAGTACTAGTACATAAATATCTACACAAATGTAAATAAAACGATCAAATTATCTACACATGCATCTAAATACATATGTATGTATGTACCTATCCATGCATTTATTTACAAATATTTATGTCTCGTTATTCGTTGAATTGTAATGCGTGGAATCTGCGATTTGTCTCCCTCTCATGTCTGTATATAAATTCAATTTTCATATCTTCATAGCAAACGTAGAGACACCTACATTATAATGTATACGAAACCATCAAGATTCCTTTATGTGGTTTAAGTCTAAGCTCAATGGTTATACCGGCGGTGAATTTCATGGAGGCAAATGTCGCAACCATTTAATTTTGTACTCTCACACATACAAATTTCCCTTCACGTATTCAATTTTAGCCGTGTTTTTTTTAAAGTGAGTACATACTCACTTTTGGAAAAACAAAAAAAAAACGGGTATACTCACTTCTATACTCACTTTTTGTACAGCTGTTTTGTGATTTTTAAAATGTCACATTTCTATAAATTCTTGACATATGCATGTCAAAATAATTTGTTTATCTATGTTTTCCAACGTTTTGATGGTCAATAGTTTGAAAATATAGATGCATATGTATTTAATTAATATATTAATGTCAAATATTCAAATATCTAATATGAGTTTCAAATATTTACATTTTTGACTTTTGTTTCATATTTTTTGCTTGATATCTAAGGAGGCTACGCTCATAAGCACACACCTTTTTTTGTTTTTTGTTTTATAATTCACTCACGATAAATTGGTTAAAGGGATTTATGATTAAAAAAGCTACTACGGAGAACTATTCTATTCATTGGTCCATGTTATAGAAAAACATATAAGAGTGTGGGTATATATTCAACACTCACGGAGCTATGCACATGGGGATTAAAAAAGTTCATTCAGAGAAGTAGGTAGGTACCAATAATAATTATTGAATTTTAAATTCTGGTGTATTAAACCCAGAGCAACGAAAGTGGGTCCATGCGATAGATAATTGATCAATGTTTAGCTTTCATTTTCGAGTTATTGGTCTTCAAACACAATTTTTTTTACATTTTTTTTTAATCAATTTAAGTGAAAATCGCATTTATCTTGGGAAAGTGTGTTAATAACTTTTTTTTTTCTTATTTTGGTGCGCTATAATGTTACCTACAAATTCACCATACAAAGGGCTTATAGTTTTGCATGTATTATTATAATTTTTTTAAGCTTTTCAATTCAATACAGCAAGAAAAAATATTTTTTATCAAATGCTATCAATCTGACCATTATTTCGAAACAAAATAATTTCATATTTATAAAACAAATGTATTTTAACCAATCAGAAAAAAGCACTGCATTTATCAACTTCATTTAAAAAAAAAGGAAAACTTATGGACACATCCAATTACAAATGCCAAAAACAAATTTTCCTCCAACCTTTAACCCATTTCAGCGCCATTGGTATTCAGAGTCTGAAACTGCTGTACCAAGTAAAGCGTTTACTTGGAGAATTTTACCTAGTGTTATAGCAAGCGAATTTGTTTTTGTAGTGCGGGTAAATTGAAAAGTGAGTATGTACTCACTTAATAAAAAACACGGCTTTTATATGATTGTGATATGGTTACGTCACTTTAGGATATGTAAAAGTTGGGAAGGTGAAATTACAAAAAAATTAATTTAAAAAAAGCTATCGAACGTAATGCAGTTCTGATGGGTTTCCATCTAAACTTTTTTCTCGGTGTTTATGATTTTATTCAGATTTTTCTGATCGATATTTTTGGAGATAGGGCCTCGGACAGCGATTCTTAAAATGTAGCACAAAAAAACATTTTATATATTTTTGAATTCGTGCTTTAAGTAGCTTTCATTTAACATCACAAACGATGACCTCAACATTAAATTAAAAAAGTTTTTTTTTTAACAATTTACTTATCCCCCCACAACTAGCCCCCCAAAGTCGAGATTCAACTTTTTAAGTTTAGGTCAGTGTTTAGGCCACTAATTGCTACAACTGTTCCAAATTTCAATAGTCTACGTCAAATGGTCTCTGAGAAAAAGGCCTGTGACAGACGGACAGGCAGACAGACAGACATACAGACACCGAACTGATTCATTAGTGTTCCGTTTTGGTACAGACGGAACACTAAAAAGACGCTCTATATTCATCAATTTCATGATAACCAAATAAATCAATTATTGTGCATAAAGAGAGATTAAAAAAAAGTACCACATAGTATGATTACGAAAGGTATTTTGCCGTCAAGTTCCAGTATTACACTTTAATTTTGTGTATAAATTAAGTGCCAAGACCTGCCATAAAGTTATTTTTTCATTTTTTAAAGGTAAAAATGCTCTTTCAACATACCGCTTTTTATTAGAGAAATATTTTACTAGGTATATGCGTGATGACAGATTTTTTAAATCTTTCATTTCTGATTGTGCGAATGAAGTTGAAGTATGTGCATTCAAAGCTTTCCATATTGGACATAAACATAAGTGATGAACAGCATACTCAATGCGTACACTACATGTATTCTTAAGCTACGTGCAGACGATATGTTCACTGTGCATATTTGTGATCATACGCTTGCGTGTTCATATGTGTTCATATTCGCTTCAAATGCTCATATGTTCATGCGGCGTATGATTGGTGTTCACACGATATGCACACTTTGTCCCAAAGTTGCAAATTTTTTGGTGTGTTCATATGTGTTCAAATGCGTTGGGTTCATATTTTTTCTGTGCATATGATTGGTGTTCATACGATATGAACAATTGGTTCATATGACAGATATGTGCACGGATATGAACATATTATGAACAAACAATTAATTCACTTTTTATTACTGATGTTGACACATGTGTTTTATTTAAATAAAAATACAATTTGATTTCTTTTATTTTTTGTGGGCTGCGACTGCGTCTCCGGTAAGCGCGACTGCAAATAAATTTCATTTGAAACCGTCCTCCAAATATTCGCCATCCATTGTGTCGTCGAGTATCTGGATATACATCACGCGCACCAAATAGACACCGAAACAAAAACACGAAAATAAAGAAAATGTCCAAAGAAACCTAATAAAAACCAATCAAAACCGAAAACGAATTTAAATAAAATAAACTAGTGTACTGGTGCGAGGAATCTCGCATGTAGAAACCCTACACCCGTAGGTATAGGTAATAATATTTTTTTCGTAATAACTTTACTCGTATGGGCTTTTTCAATAGTGTTGGTATAGATGAACAAAGTTCAGGTGATGAGCTTTCGATCAGTGTAAGAATCATTAAAATCGGTGCAGGAATAAACCCTCAGGAGGAATCACAAGCTCTTGCGCTAGCGATTTAAGTATAATGATGATAAGCAAAAAAAAACAGCCCGTTCAAAACCTACTGCAATGAGCATAAATTTGATATATGAACATAGTTGAAACTACGAATGTGTTCAAATGTGACTACGTGTTCATATCTGTGTTCATATGTCCAAATTTGCGTAATAGTGTTCATATGGTCCCAAAAGGCTGTGCACACGATATGAACGTTACATGTTCATACGTATGTTCAGGACGTATTCAAATGTGAGCATATGCTTAGTGTTCATACGTATGAACACAAAAGTATGGTGTGCACACGATATTATCACTTTTGGGACAAAATTTTACTCAAATATGCACACAAATTTGCTCTGTGAACATATCGTCTGCACGTAGCTTTATAATTTAAAGAGTCTTGGATTTGCAAGGAATTTCAACTGCCCGTACAATTTTTTTTTTATTGAAGAACTCATTTATTTTCAATTTTACACGAAAACTGGTTATTCAATCCTAGGGAAAAATTGATAAGGACCAAAACTGTAGGAAATTTAATTCCAACGAACTTTGGTCATGATCATTTTTCGTGTGAAATTGAAAATAAACGAGTTATTCAATAAGAAAAAATTCACCCTCAAATTCAAGATGGCGTATGACGCAACAGGGTTGGAAGCCCGAAAACCAAAATGTAAACTGCCAGTGAGCCCCATCAACGATTTCCGAAAGAAAATTACTGCCCGGACTTTTTTCAGGGAAAAGAGGGGCTGATCTTTTGATCTAATTCGACTGGGCCGTTTATTATAAGTGATAAAAGGCATCTTCAAAAAAAAAGAAGGAAATCTGAAGCCTGAAGCATTAGGTATGTTTTTAAAATCGTAAGTAAATAAATTTTGCTTTAAAATAATTAAAAAACGTTCATTTAAGATTTAAGCCCAGCTAGCGGCACAAAATCGACCACTGTGCCTTTAGACTTGATGACTGCAGCGACTCTCTTGGGCATAGCTTGCGACACTCTTCCGAATATATATCACTCCACTCTTGCTGTAGCATATTTTTAATTTCTTCTTTTGATGTTATGGACTGCTCCTTGATCCCACGCTTAAGAATACTCCATAGATGTTCTAACGGATTGAGATCCGGGGATTGCGCAGGTCACTGCAATATATCTACATTATTCTCTCCAAACTACCTCATAGTTAGCGCTAATTTGTGGCAGGGTGTATTATCTGGTTGAAATTTGACATTTTCCATGTCAATGTCGCTGAAAATGTTGGAAAGGGAAAGATGAAGTACATTTTCCAACACATTGATGTACTTGCGGGAGTCCATCCGACCATCACACACATGCATTTCACCCACACCGCTGGCAGCCATGCGTGCTTTCTTGTTTTTAAGAGAGCCAAGGCTTCTACCTTACTTTGCGTCCTCTCAGTCCAACTTCCCCAACTCTTCTTCTAGCGATTCTTATTCCCCGATCCTTCGACAACTCAGAAGCAAGCTCAGAAAAGGTTTTCTTTTGATTTTTGATCGAATACCATATTAAAAATCGGTCCTCCCGAGGCGTGGTAATCTTTTTTCTCCCGGATCATAAAAGTACATTGATGCATTTGTAAGATTAGCGTGGTCGTAATATAGTTAGGTTAAAGCCGAAAGGCAATAGTTTGTAATTATAGAGTTAAGCCTAGAGTGCCCCTAATGGCCAGTAAGCTAAATTAAGTAATTTTTGTTAGTTTTAAATTAGATTCAAGCATTTTTGTCAAGTATGTAAGTAAATATTGAAAATTGAACAATAAAAATATTTTTAAAAGTAAAAAAAAATTAATTTTTTTCAAATAAAAAAGTCGTTTACAACCTCACAAAATTATGCCATAATTCATAGAAATCAAACTAATTGGCACTCCTCCAATGCACTGCTTCCATCCATGGAAATTCCTCAACTTAGGTTAAGTTAGGTTTGCGGGCTGATGAGAATGTTTGCATCCTCACCACACATAGCTCAATGTGGACCCATTGTGATACCCATAGTGTGATCTTACCCGTGGTATCAATGCCTAGGCTTTATCCAACCTGACGCCTTAGCAAACTCAAGTAGCTTAGATGGTGATCCATCAGATAGTTCGTCGATATGATCGAACACGGAGCTTTGGTGTCGGAGATGAACTTTCTTAGCCATTTCAGTGTAGTCGCATTCCATAACCTTAAATCCCTTGAATGTGGTCAGCTGTCCAAAAAGTGGATATGGTTCAGTTTCTTTAAGGAGAGCCTCATTCATGCCATCAAGGATCCTAATGTCTAAAAGTTTCCATTGATCGTTAGTCACCTTCCGTTCTGGGTTGCCATAGTTGACTATAGCTACCGAGGATTACCTGTGACAGTCTCAGCTCTTTTGCTCCCAGGTAATGATGGAGAGATCGTCTCATCATGCCTACCTCTCTTTGAGCATCCCGCAACTTCCTCAGGTCAAGACTCGCGAGGGTAGGAAGTATATGATGAGGGATCTTTCTTTTTAAGTCGCCTTAGCAACCTTTTGGCGTTGGCTCTCTGCCGGTGTTTCCTAGCTTTGATGGATATCAGCTGCTGGGGGGCTTGTTGCCCTGCGATCTTTGTTGACAGTGCTTCGGATCGCATTGCGCGGAAATAACAGTGCAGCAGCTTCCAATCGTAAAATTAGCGTTTGCCTGGTCATCTGCACTATCTACTTATTCCCCTGGTAATGATTGGGTTGATGCACAAAACTCACCCAACGAGCGTAGGCTTGTCGCGGTGCTGTCATTCTCCTCCCCAACCTTCACCGTCTGCGATGCTTCCTCTCCCCCAGCCAAGATAGAACGAGTGGGTGAGTTGCTGCTAATCCTAATTGGAGGGTCTGGCGACCTCACAGTTGGGTCCTGCTCCTAGTTTCTCACCAATATCGCTTCTCTATCCTCTAGAGCTACTGATAGGATTGACCATTGTCCCGACTGGCTACGGCAATTACAGCACTGGGCAGTCTCATCAGTTATACGGTGCACGAGCCTTCTGCAGTCCCCGTGACTCTCGAGTAGCTAGCAGTAAGCTCACTGTCTCTTAAGGACAGCTTCCGCATGAAAGTTCGTGCACTATGTAGCCTCTTCTCGTTCTCGGTCAGCTCCTCCCACTTCTTTTTCTTCTTTAGTCTCTTAACGGTAAGTTTACTATTTGCTTTCCTACTGCGGTTTGACGCAGTGGATTACAGGGGTACTGGTCGCTGCCCACCCGGGCACGACTTGCTAAACTTATAAGCGCGAGTGCTGATCAAAGGAAAACTACAGCACTATAACATCAGTGGACGAGTTCCATCGATGGAACCAACAGTGGCGCTAAATTTCCAGAACAGAAACAAAGCTACTCCGACATATTTGGAGCTCAGGTCGATAAGGATTTCCAAGTACTAGTCAGGGTCTTGGAAAAGAGTTGGTGGCGGATAAGCCCCTAGCGGGTCACCGCAGCGCTCACACCTCCGTAGCGGGTTACTGACACCGGTTCACCCGGCCCCTTGTCCTAGCGATATACAACGATCTGGCCCTTCAGGTTGGGGGTTGTGCGTGAGGTTAACTACCTAACCACATAAAAATCATTTAGTTCCGAAACAACCAAAATCCTCGGAATATGACGGATCTACTGTTAACAACCACGCTAAACGAAAAAAGGACAATGACGTTCGGATCTGCACCTGGAACGTTCGTTCACTGAACGGTGACGGTGCACCCGAACAACTGGCAGAGTCCGAAGACTGCTATAAAGCAGATATAACCGTCATCCAGGAAGTGCGATGCAGAAAGCAAACAGCGCTTATTCGGATGTCATTTTGTCATACGTGGCAGATTTAGGCAAGAAGTCTTGAGCTTTCGGCACGTTAGTGAGCGGCACATGAGAATCCGTGTCAGGGCAAAATTCGCCAACATTAGCCTAATATGCGCTCACGCCCCCACAGTGGAAAAAGACGACGCTACCAAAAATAGTTTCTACGAGCGATTTTAACGCCAAGATAGAAAAATACACATCTTTCGTAGGACGGTTGTAAGGCACAGCCTACACGACACCGCGTCCGAAAACGGACTAAGGCTGATTGACTTTGCTGCGGGGCGAAGTGTCAGTATAGCAAGCACGTAGTTTTCTCATCTCAATATCCATAAGGGGACATGGCGGTCTCCGGATCGACAAACCGTCAAACCGACAGATGACAGTATGCCAGATGAATGGAATCTCAACATCGTCTGCCCGGTCCACAAGAAAGGAGACCCCCTCAACTGCCACAAATGCAGAGGCATCGGTCTCCTCAACATCGCCTACAAGATCCTATCTGCCATATTGTTGTGAACGCCTGAAGCCATTCGTCAAAAACCTGATTGGCCCCTATCAGTGCGGTTTCAGGCCAGGAAAGTCCAACATAGACCAAATGTTCACACTTAGGCCGATCCTGGAAAAAACCCAAGAAGTCATCGAAACTCACCACCTGTTCATTGATTTCAAGGCCGCCTATGACATTATATGGAGGGATGAACTGTAAAGAGCCATGTCTAGTTTCAACTGTGCGATTGTTGCTTTAAGCCATTCTTTTCTTTAGTTCTTTAGTTTCCACAAATGCTTAGTCATGTACATTCAAGGGTTCAAGTCGGGTGATTGAGCAGGTGTGGCAAGAACTTTAAGGCAATTGTAAAGGAGCTGCGCATCCTCGCAACCCAAGACATATGCTTGCATTTTTGTCGGTTGTCCCACTTACTTTAAGTCTGAGTGACTGTATACATCCTGCCACTTTTTTTGTCACATTTCAGGTCAACATCTTTTCAATAAAACAAAAATATTAAAGCTCGTTTGGTCCAAAAAGATGAAACGACGGCAACCATTAATGTTGTACGTAGCTCCATGGAAACTCATGCTTACATGTAGCCCAAGTGTACTCACTAATCTATCTAAAAGGATTATCCCATGAGAAAAACGTATCCATTCAGATGTTATTACAAATTCTGAATGTGTGGTAAAACGTTCCTTTCACTGTGGCTGCGCTAACATCAATGGAAGCCAAAGGAAATGAATAGATAAACAAGTTATTTTCCATGAGCATTACATCCCTATATTCCTCCTCATCCTTTTCAATAGATGTACGAAGTCGGTTGAATTTACATACATATACATATACTCGTAGGACGGCGCGGCGTTAGCGTTGGCGTTCAAGTGTATCCTTTACAGATAAACTATCTTTATCTGGATAATAAAAGAGTGAAACCATGAAACACAAAGAGCACAACAGTAAGTTGAGGCAACATGGAAGAGTGCTTTCGTGTATGACGTTTGCGGTGATTGTAATTACTGCGTAGAGGTGGATTTTAATAAGCGGGGATTAGTGACAAACAAAGCGTTTGTTCGTTTTATTGTGAATGGGCGATTTTAGGAAGGATCAAAGGACAAGAGATCTGCTTTTTTTGTAGCAGAAAATCGAAAAGAAGAGAAATTCAACATTCTGTCCAGACATTCGTCGATTAAGATGAACAGACATCTACAACCCGTTCAATATATTTGACTTTGAAGTATTCATTTACATAGCTTTGAAGTGCTTCCTAGACAGGAAAAAATAAAAAAAATAAAAATAAGACAAACCCAGTTATAAGCAACTTTTCCATCAAAAAACCAGCACAAATTAAGTTGCCACTCAAGTGGGCTCCACAAACAAGAACAAATGAATCGTCGCTAACTGAATGAAATCAATTGGTATCGTTGTATAGGTAGTGCACACCCCTACCAAGAATTAAGTTAATTCGAAAAGAACGAAACGAAAACCTCTCCAGCAGACAAGAAAAGAAAGTCTATAAAATGTGAATCCTTCATCAAAAGGACCTTATCAAACGACAACACAAAAAATGGTCATAAAATCAAAATACCGTATCTGTAGATACAGTAAAGTTAATTGAACTGGAATAAATAGCATTTTCCATAAGGGATCACAGGTTGCTGGTTAAAGTGTTTCGTCGCCTCATGGAGTCCCTTTTAAAAGGAGCGGTAGTAAATCACGAGTATAAGTTACAGGATATAAGTTTTTTTTTTTTATATAACATATACTTGTACAAGTCGTTTAATACATATGTACAATGTAGATACATATGTATATGTACTGTGTATTTATTTATAAAGCTGAACGTGCTTGGATTGCATGGACAATGATTAAAGATGTCTGCAACTGAGAGTAAATAAATATTTTTATCGTGTATTCGAGGGCAGCATTTTGGCACCATTTGTCATATATCGCTTTTAGTTAATGTTTGGCTTCAGCGCAGTCCTAGGTAGAACCAAGCCTAGCTTCCTGCAACCATTTGTGTGTGCGCGTTATATTTTTACACGAATGGAAGGGACATACAGTTTTCTGTTGAGTTGGGAAGCCTTACATGACAAATGATACTCTTGAATGCTTGTCAGGCATTCGGAAGAGGTGGGCACTGTGAAAAACTTTTTAGGGGTTTGCGGCGGGATTCGAACCCAAGACCGCTGGCTCAGTAGTCCGACGCACTAACCACTTGCGCTACGGTGCCCACTTTAGTTATGTTTCTATAATAACACATGCATACACACATGCATAGTTGCTTCCCATTATTTAAGACAATTTAAAGCAAGAGGACATAGGTACCTACATATCTATAGCTAATTCTTTAATCCTAAGTGCAATTAAAAATCTTACGGCAGTATCTTAATTAATAAGGGAAAAAAAGAAAACCTTTTTTTCAATGCCACTTTAAAGATACAATAACTGGAAATGGTTTACACTATTAAGCTAATTAAATACGGCTGTGCGAATAATCGCCTATAATAAAAAATGAGTAATGGTCCAAAATATTCTAGATACATTCTTGTAATGCTAAAAGGAACCTTAAAACAAAAGAAAAATCATTCAAACGTAAGAAAGATAAATCTCCTAAAAAAATGTGCCTAATGTGTCTTACAAAACTGCGTACAGTGGTGGCAAAATTATACAAAATCTTTTTTTTTGTTTTGTTTTTCTATGTATCTATCTTCTTTTATCTTCTTCTTCTATCTATATCTATTAAAATGAAACACTGTTTGTATGTATGCTATGGATTCCGAAACCACCGATTCGATTGAGCTCAAATCTTGGGGCAATCTTTGGTATTTTCCTGAGAGTGTTTCTGTGGAGTTTGGTCGAAATCGGTGTGCTAGGAGCTGAACATGTGGCAGAAAGGGGGTAAAAAGCTATTTCTTGTCTTTACTCAGCTTCTAACTCAATAATGGGTTATCGGATTAAAAAACAAAAAAACAGGTGGATTTAGTAAATTTCCCACTGATTCATTTGAGCTATAAATCATCCTTCTGCGTCATCTTGAAGTTGAGCTATGCTAGAAACAATTCATAAAATCATCGCCAATAATTTTCCATCAGTGGAGACCGCAGCCAAAAGTCATGCAACAGTGGGTCACGTAAAAGTGTGGGTAATGTGTATGCGTGCTCAATTCGCGACTATCTTTGTTCCTCAGTATGTGCCACAGAAAGAGTGAATTATTCAACGATAAACTCTATACCGGAATACGTACATACTTATGTATGTACATATATTCTTATGAACACAAGTATATAACGTAAAGGAATAATCGATTGCACATGCATGTACCTCCAGCGTCGTAGCTAGGGGCTGGCCAGGCCCGCAACCCTCAGGGGGGCGCACTTTACAGAGCCACAAGCACACAAAACTAAAACATTATGCTAGGTTAACTCACTTAAAAAAAATTTAACGGAACAGCGCGGCCCTTACATAAAACATACAATTTGAACCGAACACTTAATAAAAGATAAAAAAAAACTTTACACACAAACCAAAATTGTCTCGTTTTTTCACTTTCCAGCACACCGTGGCGTGGGTGTCTTCCCTTAATTTCTGCCCCAAAATTCACGGATTCTTAAAGTTCAAGGGGTGGGGGAAAAATCTTTAAGAGAGAGGTTAGAGTGTGAAAAATACAGAAACGCATTGAACAACGGAAAATGGAAAAAATTAATTTTTTGGGCTAAAATTTGCAGCATGTGGAAATTTCTTACTCTCTTGTTAGGTCCCACTTCTGTGACAAACTACGAAAAATTTTCGTACGGGAATACATTTGACTAATTTTGGTACAATTTCGTAGTTGTGGACAGGTATGAGAACAGACTTCATCACTTGCCTTGTAGATTTTTTGAATGATTTCAGAAAAAATCAAATAGAGCTGTGTATTGATCCAGCAAAAAATCTAGTAAACGAGCTGTCGATAGAACCGCAATTTTCTGAAAAGCGTAAACGAAATTTTAAAAAATGTTCGACGAAAGGGCCAAAGATATCGCAGCCGTAATGACACCCCTTCAAAAATTTTAAATTCAGCTTTGTTGTGTACTAGACACACTTATTCAGGAAATGGGACGATCATTTGAAAGTTTAGCTGCCGTAGCTTCTGACTTTGGTTTCCTAACAGGACTTTCGTTACACGAAACCTTCACTGAAGACGCTGCTGGTCTAGCATTAAAATACAAAGATCATTTGAAAGCCAACTACATAGTTGTGTTTAGAGATTGAAAGATCATATTATTGTCATATTGGCCCCAGAAAAACCCTGAAAAGTAGGCTTTACGAGATTTTATAGTGCCTAAATGAACAAACTCGTATTTTAATTTTAAAATTTCAAATTTATTGTGTTGTTTCTCTTTCTAAAAAATAAGTCTTGGGGGCGCAAAATTCAAATCTTGCCAGTGGCGCTTATGACCCTAGCTACGACACTGTGTACCTCTCATTTTCTTTTTTATTTCCATTTTTAATGCATTTTTATTAAAGATTTCAAGTATTACTTACATGCTAGACAAAAGTGCTTAAAACTAGCTTAAGTAACTTAACTATATTACTCTAACTTACTGGCCCCACACCGGCACTCTTAGCTTAACTTAAAACTTATACTATGCCTTTCGAAGGGATTTACCACGATATCTCGATAAAAAAAATCTCGAAAACAAAAATCTCGAAAAAAAAACCTCGAAACCAAAATCTCGAAAAAAAATCTCAGACAGCAAAAATCTAGAAAAAAAAATCTCGAATAGCAAAAATCTCGAATTGATATTAATTTTTGAGACAATGGTAAAAATTCGCGCGCGCTAAATTTAGATTCTAGCTTTATTTGTATAGAAAAGTGTTTGATTCATTAGTTTACTCAATACAAGCAGTTTTTCTAAAATCTGATCGACGCGACGTGGACATGGCTTTACAAACAAATTATGTAAACTAATAAATTTTTCTTCCTTTGGGTCATGTACTGAACAAGCAGAACTAAGCTTACCAAGAACACAAAATAAAGTTGATGCTACAAGTTTTGAGGGGCATTGCCTACATATTTGTATAATAACAATGCATTAATAATGTACATACATATTTTGAGTAAATAGATTTTACGTAATGTAATGTGCAGAATTATTCCTTGTATAAAGTAAAAATAGTACCTATACCTACTACAGTAAATTTGAAAAAAAAAAAAACAATTCTTTGCTGCAAAAAGTTTGTTAAATTTTTATTATTTTCAAAAAAGTTACAGAATTTATATTTTGGACCCGTTTTAATTACTTTTGCAGTAAAATGAAGAGATTTTAAAAATCTCGAAAGCTAATTTTTTTCTAGATTTTTTTCGAGATAAAGTCTTTCGAGATATTTGTACTTTCTAGATCTTGTCCATTCGAGATTTTCGTTTTCGAGATTTATCAAATAAATTTTCGAGATTTTTTACGTTCGAGACTTTAGTCGTTCGGGACTACGTGGTGAGATCCCCTTTCGAAGCGACGTTACCTAACTCTTACTATTTAAATGTAATTATCTTTACAATTTAAAGAACTAAGAAAATAAGGCAGGTTACCCCTAACGTATTTTATAGCCTCATGATTATTTTGGCTCAAACCGTATATTGAGCACTTTTTGGTTTTTTTTTCTCATGGCTATAATTTGGTTAACCGTAGGGATTTTTTTGTTCTGTCTTCAGCAAAGCTATAAATACTGATTTCTCTATCTTCAGCAAAGTTATAGGTATTGATTAGGAGTAAACAAATTGCAAAACAAACTAACACAAAAAAAAACTGCATCCAGTGCCTCAACATCGTAAAAATTCCCAGAGAAAGAAAAGCGTCAGAGAAAGAGCGAACGAGAAAAGAAGAAAAAAATTACGTATACGCCACATTGTCCACAAATATATTGTAACAATTATGTTTCAATTCATATTACAAAGAAAATAAGTTTTTCTTTTGCTTGTGAACTAAATGTAAGAAAAGGCTTGGGCTGATTTTTTCTTCATAGATGGTGCTAATGCAAATACGTACGAGTTATTGGCCAAAAATGGTCGAAAAATGTGAAAAAATGGTAAAAAACTGGCATTTTTACGATTTTGAGGCCCTGGATGCAGTTTTTTTGGGTCAGTTTGTTTTGCACTTTGTTCTCCTAATCAATACCTATAATATTCCCGAGCACAGAGAAAAAATGCCTACGGTTAACCAAGATATAGAAATGCGAAATAACCAAAAAGTGCTCAATATACGGTTTGAGCCAATCTGGCAAAACGAATGATGCAGAGTTTCTAGTTTTTTCAAGTGTTTTCAGGATCGATGCACAAATCTGAGGCCCGAAATTAGTGGCTGCACTGTGTTATAATCAACGCATGCAGCATTGTATCGGCATAAGAACTGTGCAATAACGCGTAGCAACGGACGCAGGGTATCCGCTACTTTGAAAAATGCCGTCGCATCGTCGATGAAGCATATTCTTAGCCCATATTCTCCTGGCGTTCTTATATGAGGACACAAGAAAGGACACTTTAAATTTTGTGTTAATCGAAATCGTTCATGCTTACTTATATTGCAAACTGGTCATTGGTTGGAGTGAATGTTATTCTTGCCGGGAAAATGCATTTCGTGGGTAAAATTTGCGTAGTACAGATGTGTTGTGCATCCAAAAAGTTGGAGTTTTGTGAAAAGTGTTGATATCACGGTTTGACACTAACGGAAGCTCTGGATATGTGTACGTTGGAGTGGAGTGTACGTTGAGAGACTACTTCGTAATCAACTTTTGATTCCAGCTGAACAAAAAGTTAGTAGACAAGAAGATGCATTTGACATTGAAGATGAAAATATAAAAAGGAAAACAAGTGAGACAAAAAAAAAAAATTAGGTAATGACCGTGAAAGAGAGGCGGAAAAACAGTCAGCTGAATTTCCTATCTTCCTGATGACATTGGCAAATTGACTTCTGCGCAATATTTGTGTTCTATTTTGATAACATCTTGCTGGAGATAGTTATATGTATGTAATATACATAGAACATACTCGTAAATGCAAGTGCAAATTATTGTTTATTAAGAAATCGGCTGGATATGAAATTGACAAAAAAGTGAGCTGAGTACATTTTTTGCCATTCCAATTGTATCCGAATATAATTAACTTTCAAGTAAGTTCAGTTCAGGAACAGATATGCGAACTATTACAATCTCAGAAGCTATGAGAAGGGACGGATTTGACAGGATCTATGTACGTCCAAACAATTAAAACAACAGGAAGAAAAGATGCGCTGGTATAAGTGCAATTTTGGTCTATGTATTACCCACTTTCTGCCATACTCTATGTATATTGTATACTAGCTGACCCATGCTCGCCTCGCTTCGCCCGCCTGCAACTTTTTACTAATTTGCAAAACATATTTTCTCAAGAGCGATTCAAATGATTTTTTAGATATTCTAAATGATTCTTCAAAGCTGAAGAAAATAAAATATGTTCTTTAACTTTCAAATATACCAGGAAATCAGAAGCTTTAATAGACTGGTACGATCACAAATTATTCTGTGGGCCTATGCTAAAGTATCCACAATAACAAACAATTTTATGAATGAACTACCTGAACTCGTGTCCGCCTTGCTTCGCATTCAGTGGGAACGAAGAAACATTAAAGTATTTGTGCAAGTCCAGAAATTTTGTAATAATTTTGTTTGATTAATTGCATTTTATCACTGTTGTTTCAACGTGTTTCAACCCCTAAGTGCAGATTCCATAGTTCTCAAAACTTTTTTTTTACAAAGTTTGAGGTTGCGTTGCCTGGTGCATAAACAAATACATTTTTACTTTCGCTGACATTGGAAAGAGACACGTATTATTGACCGTGTGAGAAGCAGCCGGTGGTGAGGTCCATGCCCGCGGTACACAGTGTTTGCCCCTGCGCCTTATTTATCGTCAGCAAACGCTGATGCGAAAATGTACACGCTTAAGCTGGAACGGAAAAATGTTAGGTATGGTCGGAATTCGAGGGATAAATACATGTTCGCCGGCACCAAAGCCCATCAACATTTTCGCTTCCACCAGATTTCATTGCAGAGTTGTAACTCTAAATCGGGTGCCGTTACATAACATAGGTGGGCTCAAATTTTTTAGAAGAATAATAGTCAAACCCACTTTTAGTTTTAATTTATGTGATGGAATCTCTGGAGCATATAAATATTTTAAAAATTCAACCAGATAGCTGGTTGTTATTTTTTCGTCCATAACCCGGTTGATTGACATGTATTCTGCACTTTGACCATCAACACGTGCCAGTACGTAAGAACTATCGTAACTCCTGACAACGTGACAACGCCACAGCCAAGGGCAATATTACCTTAGCTTCGTACTAATAAACAACAAACGCTTCCCAGATGATTTCCATACAGCAAATACGTAAATATTAATACACATCGCACTAATAATACAATGTGTAAAAGATATGTATGACCATATTCAAACGTTAAATTCTCTTCCCTACGCGTCAATAAGCTGTTGTTAGAATAGTGCAAGAAATAAAATATTTATTAATAACCCTAATAAGCTATTAATTTTTTTATAATCTGTAACAGGAAATAAATACAGTCGAACCCGAATAATATCACATCGCTTAGAAGCACAAATCGCTTTATATCACAAAATGTTTAAGCCAGATGTCTTTTTTACATAATTCGTATTGAAATTAAACCTCTTTATAGCATCTCGTTTAGTATCACAACCCGCATAGAGTCATTCAAAAATGAGCCTGAGAAAATAATTTCTTAGTAAATTTTTCCGCTTAATAGCACGTATTATTATGGAAAATGTAGTTGCTGCATATATTGGCTTGGAAGTATAATTTTATGTGCTTGTGTAGTCAAAGCTTATATATAATAGAGATGAAACACGTAACTATAACTACATCCTCATCTTTTGAGCTTATTATAGTCCGTTTCAAACAGTGTTGCCGTTTCTCCTGTTACATAGCTCCGAAAAAGTAAAATCTACTGTTTCCTGTTCCCAGAAAATTTTTAGACAATTTATCCTATTGGTTTAATTTTTCTTTATTAAAAACAAAATTCGAAATCGAACGCCAATATAAAAAAAAACAGCAATAAATAATCTACGGTGAAAACCCGAAGCAATAACATTTCTGGTTGTTGATTGGCACTACAAGTCTACAATGACAGTAGGTCCGTTCGCGTACGCTCCCAAAACTACGGAAATCTACGAAAAGTTAAGAAAAGCCGTGTGTTTGCGCAAAAATTTCGTAGTTTTTCGTAGAGGAAAGTGTAAAGTGTTTAGATGATCAGTTCAGTTTCATTTGTAAATATATACCCATGAAGGAATGAAAGAGACGACGAGAGCTTTGTGTTTGTTTCGGTTTTCCAAGTCGATTGTCGGTGGACAAATGTAGTGCACTGGTGTTCACATACGATGGGAAAACTACCCATTGTAAAAATTATGTAAAAACCAGTTCAACATATTTGTTTTTATAAAAAAAGTAATTCATATGAGCAATATCGTGTAAAAACAAGTAAAATTGATAGTTATAATAATGTTGATTGGTGAAATGTTAATCTTTATATTTTCCTTTTACAAATGACGAACTTTGTTGTTCAATCATATACACAAATTAGATATAATTTACAAACAAAAGCATTAACACGGAAAATAATTATTAGGTATGGTTTTTATGTTATTTTTTTTTTATTTTAAACTGGGAAAACAGTTTGGTAATTTTAGTTATAATAAAATCTGATGTGAATGAAATTCAAGGGACATTTTTCAATTCTAGTGGGAAATTAATGGAAAATAGCACTAATAAAATCCCATTTAATCCAATCGACACAGCAAAAAGCTAATATTTTATCCACCTCTGGTAGAAACGTCAAATATTAGCCAGTGGATAAAAATTTAACGCAATTGGCACACGACCTTAAGCACAAGAAATTTCTTTTGGCAGATTACATGAAAACTGTCAAATCGCATACATTTTGCATTTTTTGTTGGTCAACGTGTTCGTTTAATTTTGCGTAATTTTCCTATATTTGAGAGAATTTCACTCTCACTTTTCGATATTTGGTACAAAAAGTACGCGATTTATTTATTTCACAATTTGAATAAAGTAAAGTTAGCCGTTGCTAATTTCCTTGATTTTAGTTTTTCTTGGCTATGTAAGCTAAACATAAGCACATAAATGTATTATGTATTTATTGTTTATTTGTATCTAATCCCATTTCAAGTTGAATTCAGGGAAAAAGACAAAGTATGAACAAAAGTTTAGGAAGAAATGGCTAGAGGAACCTGTTTTTAAAAATTGGCTGAGTGAAAATCCAGACAATTTTATGGAATGCAAATGGGTTGTTTGCAACGCAACAAACATTTTTTCGACGAACCTAAAAAAAGTGGACTATAATACTACATGGCTATGTAAGCTCAACATAAGCACATGTCTGAATAAAAATTGTTTAGATTTTGAGCCTTATTCTAATCAGAAATCAGCAAGATGAACTTGTTCCCGACTCATATATTATTAATAATTTAGTTATACATATTTTCTTTTCCCGATAAGAGCACAACCCGCTTATAGTCACAAAGTTTGGCTGCCCGGTTGATGTGATTATATCCGGGTTCGACTGTACTCAGTTTTTCGATGGTTCAGAAAGAAGTCATATTTTGAGTTCCAAATGTATTGCATTATAAGTGCGATATATGAACCAAAATTAACTCTTAAAACAACAGGAGTTAATTTTGGATAAATCTTTTAATAATATTTGAAAACTGAAAATGCAGTTCACTGCTCTTTCTTCTGACACCTCATTTGTTAAAATTGGTTGAGTATGAGAGCCGCAAATGCTTATGATGATTTTAGCACATTGAAGTGCAAAAGAAATGATCACGTCAGAGCGCGCACATATACTCACGCACACACTATTGCAACGATACCCACTGCTGCACGACTGCTGGCGGTAGTCTCCGCTGAAGGAAAATTGTGGGCGATGTTTTGAATAATTGTTTTGAACATTGCTCAGCTTCAGAACAACGCAGAAGGATGTTTTATACCTCAAATGAATCGGGGGAAAATTTACTAAATTCATCTCTTTTTTTGTTTATCAATCTGATAAACCAATATTGAGTTAGGGCTGAATAACTATAATTTTCCTTTCAAATATGCAGTTTTTTCAATATTTTCTTAAAACCCTGCCATTTTCCGGGATAAAAAGTATAAATGATATGGTCCAAGAACATAAGCAATCACTATGTCAATGTATCGTCAAAATCCGTCCAGTAGTTCTAACGTGATGCGCGAACAAACAGTTTTTAATCTACAGTTTTATTCTATGTATATTGTATACCATACAAAACTAATGCAATTTTTTTAAACACTGAACTTTAAGTTTGTCAAGTAAAATCATTTTGTTTATCTGTATATAACAGTTTGGCTGAAAAGTTCGTATCGTTTTACAGTATCGATTTTATTATTCAATATAGTGGCCATCGAGGGCGATACACCGATCATAGCGATCTTTCAACTTTTCGATACCAATTTTGTAGTGCGATTTGTCTTTTGCTTCAAAATAGGCCTCAGTCTCGGCGATTACCTCTTCATCGGCGCTGAATTTCTTTCCAGCGAGCATTCTCTTAAGGTCTGAGAACAGGAAAAAGTCGCTGGAGGCCAGATCTGGAGTATACGGTGGATGCGGATGCAAATCGAAGCCCAATTCATACAATTTTGCCATCGTTTTCATTGATTTGAGACATGGTGCATTATGTTGATGAAACAGCACTTTCTTCTTCTGCAAATGGGGCCGTTTTTCCGCGATTTTGCCCTTCAAACGTTCAAATAACGCTGTGTTATAGTCGCTGTTGATGGTTTTCCCCTTTTCAATATAGTCGATGAAAATTATTCCACGCGCATCCCAAAATACAGACGCCATAACTTTGTCAGCTGACTGTTGAGTCTTTACACGCTTTGGCTTCGGTTCACCGCGTGCAATCCACTCGGCTGAGTGTCGATTTCTTTAGCTACCAATTATGATTACTCGATACATATAGTATTTACACGTAAGTTAGTCATAAGTTAGCATGTAAGAAATTTGTATAAATAGAGTAAGAATTTGTAAATAAAATAGAGTTTATTCTGATTAAGCGACAAGCTCAGAACCTCTCTTTCATTTCGGCTCTTTAGCCAAACTAATATCGGCTTGGGATAGCCTTAACAACAATCCCACCATTAGGCACCGTTAGGGCACTAAACACATCCCCATTAGAAAATGCTGTGTCTCACAAACTAATAGTCCGACAACTGTTAAATTTATACAGGTATCTTTTGTAGGTTGGTACTAACTAAAAATGATATGAATTTAATTCTAGTGGCGCCCTCTCATATGAACGATACGAACTTTTCAGCCGAATTGTTACATATTAATATTAAGTATTTATTATCTTGTGGGCTGCTAGTGGGCACCGTAGCGCAAGTGGTTAGTGCGTCGGACTACTGAGCCAGCGGTCTTGGGTTCGAATCCCGCCGCAAACACCTTAAAAGTTTTTCACAGTGCCCACCTCTTCCGAATGCCTGACAAGCATTCAAGAGTATCATTTGTCATGTAAAGCTCCCCAACTCGCCGTTCGGAGACGGCAGAAAATTGTAGGTTCCTTCCATTCGTGCAAAAATATAACGCGCACACACAAATGGTTGCGGGAAGCTAGGCTTGGTTCTACCTAGGACTGCTGAAGCCAAATAATTATTTTTATTTATTTTATTTATTATCTTAAAAAATAAACATTGTTTTAAAAAAAAGTTATATATTCTTATCCTACGGATATTCTCCGAGTGTCCTCATATGAGGACATCCCCCAACACCGCACTCGAACCTCATATTTTTTGTTTGTTTAATTTTTCTAATTTCCTTAGCCATATAAAGGCATGTTGCTGAATTTTATCAAATTTGAGTAAGTATTTCTTGCCTTCGGAGAATAAGGGTTAACGTACGCGTATACAAAATCAGCATGCACTTCTAGGGAAAATACTAATTTCATTTCTACAGAACTTAATGTTTTTCTTTTTGCTAATTTTAACCATGTCACTGACAATGAACCAATAAATCAGCACCTAGTCGACCTGACCTGATTATACTTACTTTGGGACACCCTATATGCAAAACATTTATATAGGTATGCGTATCTGATTCAAGATCTGAAGACTTAAAATTTAATTTTGGACACGCTGTTCCTCAGGAATTAATTTTAGAGAATATGGGTAAATACATTCCATATATCTAGTCGGTAATATTAATTTACGCCTTTGTTTAACCCATCATAGCACAAATAACTAAGGCTATACCTACATATGAACATAGTATGTAGAGCCCATAATCCACCTGATTGTGCGATGTACCCGTACCTACACTTTGCCAAGCTAAAACCACAATTTCTGAGTCCTTTTGCTCCGTATGTGTTCATATGTACATACATATGCATACAAAAGTTAATATAATAGAAACCCCGTCACCCAAGTTCAAGCACTAAGTGCGCAATTCTACGCCAAAGCCTAAAACCCCAACAAAATGTCCAATCCAATTTACTCGTATGTCATACAATTTCTAGCACATGTCAAAATGTACAAGGTACTCGTCCCTTTTGTCCCTTAAATTATGTTCACACTTTAATGTCGTAGACCCGAATCCGACACGCGGGCCTCCGGCTATCGCACCTTCACATTCTCTCACCATGGTGTCTTTTGTGTGTGCCATCCATCCTGGTGCCATAAAACCCAATGGGGTATTAATTTACCTTACAAGTTGGCACATGAATGCAAAATCGCCACCATAAATACTTCTTTACTAAAATTGCATCGTAGCGTATGCGGCTTCAAAACTTGACGGCAGTAATAATGGATTACTACCTAGACACCATAACCCACCCATTCAGGAGTCTATCCTTATATGGGGCGCTACCACAGCATTGGCATAGGGCTGACGCTGCGTTCCGTACCCCGTTTCACACGTCCTGCTGTCAGGATAAAAATCCACAAATCAAAATTGATTTTTAACGTTTTCTTCTAACAACGGCCGGATGCGGCGGTGGAACGGGCTGCGATTTATGACATAAACGAATCACCAGATTATTGAATGCAGATGAGCGGAACGCTCATGTGTTTGGGGCTTTTTAATGCATTTTACGACCATGTGCTATGCATTCAAATAAGGCGAACGTTGCTTTCAATTGTGTGGCAACTTTAAAACTCAAAACCTATCCCACCCTCGAGTAAACATTTCCTGTGAGATTTTAAGGAATAAATTTCGTCCACAAGAACTTTAAGAGTTACTTTAAGGAGGGGCACCCTTTGTTTGCAACAGTTTCTGTTTATTTTTTTTTTTTTCAAAACTTTAATTAGCTTTCAAAGTCGATCTAAGTAAATGGAGGAAACTCCAAGGTGATTCAGAGGATAAGGTGTGAAATTGAGCAAGAAATGGTGTACCAATTAGGACGGCGCGCGGCAGAACGATGACTTTTAAAGTTTGTAATTCATTGGAAAGTAATCTACCACGTAACAATGCAGCAGCTTACGTACACATTACGTATACCTTCTACGCTTTACGTGCGTTAGCAAAATGCTTTGGATGAGGCAATAACTTAGCTGGGGTGAGAAAAGTCCTTATTTTTTTGTTCCTCTCCTGTTCAACTGAGAGAGAGCGCGCACTTTCAAATGATTTATGGTTATACGAGTACAGCTTGTGTAGCCGTATGCAGAGATATGAGTACGTACAAGAGATCTTTCACTGAAGTTCTTTAAATTAACGATGTTTAAGTCATGAAATATGGTCGGCTAACAATATATTACGTGCAGAGATTTCTCTGAGGGAGAAGAAGTACGAGCAGAGTCTATTTAAGGATTCAAAATATTCAAACAATGCTTCTATTCACATTGTCCTTGTTTGGTTGCTGTTTTTTTTTTGTATTGGTATATCGAGTAATAATGAAAGACAAATAACTTCCTTTTAAGAAAGAGTGCGAAAATTTAATATTCTTAAGTGAACAAAAATGAAACTATGCAATTGGTGGAAGGATTTATCGTTTTAGGTGCGAGTTTTGTAGATTTATTATTATAACCATCTACGTGAAAATTATTGGAAAAGATGCAAACATAAAGTTCTAAGAAACACTAACTGCACTTTCAGTTGGTCCCCTAGCTAAGAGTCGAGATTTAAATTTGAACTACCTTTTCTCTTTTTTAGTGTTTCGTATCAAAATTGGATGAGGACCTAATGAATAAAAGCTAATAATCCATACATATGTATATTACTTGCTTTTAATTACTTAAAGAAAATAAAATTCAGTCAAGTGCAAGTTATACTTGCGCAAGGAGTGTTCCGTACTATGTATGGTATCAGTTATTTTAACATATACATACATAATAGATTTATGTTAATACATAGATGAACGATACTAAAGATATAATGATACTTTGTTCCATACTCACATATGTAAGCTATCATATCCTGTTCTGTAACAACAATTACTAGTTGTCCAATTTGGACAGGTTTAAATAAATACAGGAAAAAAAAAATATTTCTAGGATCAATCATTCAATGTTTACTCTCGCAAATACAAATTTCCCTATACTTCTGGATATGTAAACAGAAGGGTAGTTGAAATTAAAAAAAAAAAATTAATTGAAAAAAAAAAAATATCGAAGTAGCGCGGTCCTGATAATTTTTTTGATGTGTAAACATCTAAGCGCGCGTTAGAAAAATTTCTAGTGGAGTAATTCCGTGATTTCGGGGAGTAATTCCGCGTTTTCGGGGACGGAATTCCGAACGGTTACGAAATTTGGAACTCAAATTTCATAGCAGCGCGATGAAATATGGACATAGTGATTTCTTATGTCCCTGGTCAAATTTTATATATTACTTTTTATCCCGGAAAATGGCATGGTTTTCAGAAAATAGTGAAAATACTGCATATTGGAGGGGAAAAATTATAGTTATACAGCCCTAACTCAATAATGGCTTATCGGATTGAAAAACAAAAAAATAGGTGAAATTAGTAAATTTGTCCCTGGTTCATTTGAGTGTTCAAAACAATTATTCAAAGCATCGCCCACAATTTTCTTTCAGTGGTGACCACTGCCAGCAGCAGTCGGGCGACAGTGGGTACGTTGCAATAGTGTGTGTGTGAGTATATGTGCGCGCTCTAACATGATCAAAATGCTTTGCATTTTAATGTTCTGCAATCATTATCACCATTTGAGGCTCTCGCAATCAACCAATCCTAACAAATGAGGTGTCAAAAGAAAGAGGATTTTCTAGAGCAGTAATTTGGATTTTTAATTTATAAATATTATTAACAATCTCGCATGTAGAAAACCTACAACCTATTTACCCTCTAGTGTCCCAGTGGCATCTTGTTCGAAAAAATTAAGAGCTACTTTTCGTGATAGAGATTCTGATAAATATTAAGATTAAGTAAATATAAACAAATTGCTTATATTTATAAAATCAGAGTGCATTTCGTCATTGCTCCATTTTTCTTTAGACACCTCATTTGTGAATGTTACGTTGAAGTAATGTTTTTCCGTAATAATTTTATTCATATGCTTTTTTCAAAATTATTTATACTGATGAAGTTTTAGAATCATTCAATTCGGTGCAGCAATAAACTCTCAGGAGCAATGGAGTGAATTCGATGAGTATAATACATATATGCGAGGGGCTTGAATTTTATCGAACATAGACTTGTTATACTAATTTACTTTCTTTCAAATGAAGTGGAGCTCACACCCCATCCGCGTGATGTTTACACATAGCTCGGGACTGTTGGATACAGTCGCATTTTTTTTTTTTCCATCTTCACTTTATTCTCAATGCTTGTGATTTTATTCAGACGTTTTTGAGCGATATTTTCAGAGCCAGGGCCAGGGACAGCAAGTTGTTAACGTTTTGTGAAAAAGTGTTAAGAAATTAGCCCCCATTATTCGAAATTCAGCTTTTTAAGATCTGGGTCTGTGTTTGGGCCACTAATTGCTACAACTGTTTGAAATTTCAAAAGTCTACGACAAATAGTCTCTGAAAAAAAGGCCTTTGACAGACAGACAGACAGATACCGAACTGATTCCATTAGTGTTCCGTTTTGGTACGGACGGAATACTAAAAATTAAAAAAAAAAACTGCAAGAGTTACTTGTACCTACATATTATATGTATAGTTAAAGAAATATCTGAAATATATTTAGCAGGTGTTTCATAACGTCCACGTGGGTAAGGTTAGGTTAGATTAGGTATAATCTATAAATATTATAAAACTGTAGAGGTTTTTTGTTGGTTACCTAATGGCGTGATAACCGCTAGACAGATTTCGATGAAACTTTTTTTGAAATGCTTCTTAGTTACCCGGGATAATCACAAGCTATGTAATTTTTTGCTCAGCCTACTGGCTCCTACATAGTAGTCAAAATAACTGTATATCGGAGAGGAATATTATCATTATACAGCCCTAACTCAATAATGGCTTATCGGAATGAAAATCAAAAAAAAAGATGAAATTAGTAAATCTGTCGCTGATTCATTTGAGATATGAAACATCCTTCTGCGTTATCCTGAAGCTGAGCAATGTTCAAAACATCACCCACAATTTTCCTTCAGCGGAGACCACCGCCAGCAGTCGTGCAGCAGTGTGTATGTGAGTATATATGCGCGCCCTAACATGATCATATGCTTTGTACTTCAATGTGCTACAATCATTATCATCATTTGCGGCTCTCACACTCAATCAATCTTAACAAATGAGGTGTCAAAAGAAAGAGAATTTTCTAGAGCAGTGAATTGCATTTTCAGCTTATAAATATTATAAATAAATTAAAAAAAAAAAACGATCAAAAACAAATATTCTACAAGTGAACCTCTGTTGTTTTACGAGTTCATTTTGGTTCATATATGTATGCACATATGTATTTGCTATGTGGAAGTCATCTGGGATGTTTGGTTTACAGTGCTATTTTGCCGAGACTTTAGGCAAACGTTATCAGTAGTGCCACGAGGCACATCCGAACGGACAACATTTCTCTGATTTGTTATTTAAAATTGGTGGAGGAACGCTTCCGGAAGAAAATGGAAAAGTAAATTTATCACAAGGTTTAAGGTGATATATCACAACTAAAAAAACCGTAAGAATTCTTAGCTTTGTGAGCGTGCTATTTTGTTGCCTCAGAATAATTAAGCTCCAGCAATTAACAGCGAGATATTTTCACGTGTTGATGGTCAAAGTGCAGAATGTATTTCAATCACCCGGGTTGTGGACCTAGAAGTAACAACCAGCTATCTGATCGAATTTTTAAACTCTCGCTTTCGCTTCCATCACATAAATTAAAACTAAAAGTGAGTGTACCTATTATTCTTCTAAGAAACTTGAGCCCGCCTAAATATTGTGTTGGCACCCGACCTGAGTTACAATTTTGCAATGACATCTGGTAGAGGCGGAAGTGTTGAGGGGCTACGGTGCGGTGCGGTTTTTGAGAACTATGAAATCTGCAGTTATGGGCTGAAAGTTACACATTGACACGTTTTTGATAAAACGCAGTTAATCAGCAAAATTTACTAAACACTTTTGTGGACTTAGACAAATACTTTGATGTTTCTTCGCTCCCACTGAAATTGCATATTTGTATGCATGAGAAAGCCCTTAGAATGCGAAGCGAGGCGAGCATGGGTTCAACTAGTAACATTATAAAGTTTAATACTTCGAAAAAATTGCAGACTAGCTGTTGTTAAATTGCTTTCACAAATTCCAGCAAGTGGAAGCATCAGTCATTTAAGTATTTGTAAAATGTACCTACCTAGGTGTACTATATTATATTATTATTTATATTATGTATTGTAAACGGGGGCACATTCGAATAGCCCGTTTTTAGTGTGATCCTGGCTTTATCAACTAACGCCCTTCCGGTCAAATATGCCCTTTAACGCTAAAATAGGATCCATTGTAGTATGAAAGATATAGCTAGCCATATCTTGTGCTCCGATGTTATTTTTCAAAACGGATATGTAAGCGTTACGCCGTTTTTGCTGCTACCCTACCGTAAATGTCTGCGTAAGAAACATACATATTTATCTTGGTCAAATCTAGGATATTTAGTGCACTTAATGGATAAAGAAATAGATACACATAAATAAATGCATATTCCAGCACGCAGTTGTTATTTTGATCACTACATACACACATAAATATATTGAAGTTCATCGTGTTCAAATTCTAGGAAATCACTTGTACGTCTTTGCAGGTACTGTAGCTCCAAGAAATCACAGGGTTTACTGGAATTTCACCTACAGAGATTCGAAAATCTCACAGAATCACATTCCGACTCGATTAGCCTATGATCCGTTTTGAATTTTCCAGCTTACACCATACTGATATCCAGCAACGGAAATAATCATATTCCATTCGTAGCACCAATACTCCGATTCCCAGTTCCATATTCTGAAATGACGACATCCAAAAATCAAGTTATTCAATTTGCATTCCTAAACAGCATCCCCAATTAATATAACGTTTTCCTATGGTACGACGACCGACGTACTAGTATGTTCTGAGTTGAGCTGAGCAAACAGTTACTTTTTGGTCCAGCATCTATGGATTATATTTAGAGGAAGTGATTAAATCAACGAACCGGAGATATTAGTGTCAAACAGGTTCCGGTGGCCTTATCTGCTCCGAAATACTCTCGAGAATTGAACAACATATCCCAGACACTGAAGCTATGTAAGTGCATCCACCCAAGACGATGTCCCATCAACTCCCCCGATGTTGTGCGGTTGCTGCAAAGTGATTTATTATTAATTTGCAATTTGCCTTGCTCTGACTTGGTTCCGGTGTCCTTAAGTTGCAACTTGCCAGCATCCATGTCTTCGAGATCAACGCCTTAACGACGGACAGGAGGTAGAATCGGTGCTTGTCCGTTTGAATGTTGGCAATTTGTTCCCATGGGTTTCTGGGGAGTTGCAAAATTGAAAGGCTCTTCTCAGCTCAGTGGCAAGGGTAGTGGCCCTCATCTTGTCGGAGTAAAATTATGATGTCCTTGTGCTGTAAAGTTTTGTTGGTCCCTGAGTAGCTTCAGCAAACGTGTTGTAATGATGGTGTGATGGTTTTTCTTAGAACCTGTGCTCTGGAGAAGAGATTGTGACGGAGTGATGGGATCGACTTAAGAGAGACCACTGGTCGGACGTTATTTTGGATACTGAAACGGAGAGCTTCTTCCTGGAGAGAAGATTGCAACTGGGATTGCATTAAGATTTATTTTAGTTGGATACCTAAAGCAACCATTTGCCAATAACTGCTTCATTTAGTTTGGATTGTAAGGACATGAAATAAGTATGGTCGAGGAGTTTAATTGTTCTCATAATATGACTATGTGGTGGTATTTTCTTGTTAGTTAAATATAAAATCATTAAATTCAATCGGCTCTCTTTAGGGTAATCGTTTAAGTTAAGAGGCAAGCAATTACTGATTTCTGAAGAAGTAGCTAATTGATGATGACTACCAGCTAAGTGAGGGGTTGGTAGCTGTTTAAGGAGGAGGTTCTAATTTTTATTGAACAGTAGGCTGGGATCAGCGTATGCTATGCGACTTTAGTCGCAAATTGACCCTTTTTTGACGCGACTTTTTGAGACTTTTTCAGCCAAAAAATATATTTCCAACAATATACATATTTACTTATAAAAAGCCTGGTTTAAGGATTGTTTCCTTTTGGGAATCATTATTTTATAAGGCTATACAGATTTAGAAACAATTTTTTAATATTAAGTATACAAAATAGAAACAAATTTATTCCTCGTTTTATAGCTTCCTTTGGTCCTCTTCTTCATTGGCGAACGGCTCATAAAATCTGTCAACAAAGAAATAATAATTAATAATTAAAAATTAAATAAATTAATTTTACCTCTCAAATTTTAGTGCACTTTAAGAATTTACGAAAAATATCTTTATACACTTTAATACACTGCACCATGTTCAACAGTCGAATCTAAACTTTCAGTTGAAAATGAAACCGAAACAAAAAATCCCAATGAGAAATTCCATAGAAAAACCATTTACGATTTGGTACATGTCTCTCATTGGAATTCGAAATCTTATATACACCTTATAATGATGCTTAGATAAGCCTTAGTATAAGGCATAAGTAAGAATAACTTTATTTAAACTTTGAAAGAGAGAGAAATTACCTAGAATCTTATTTGTAACTAAGACTTTTAGACTTAAGACTTTTAATAGTCTCGGAATAAGGTTTCTAGTTGCTCTCTTCCTTATTTTTTCCTTAGCCTCATATGCCTTATAAAATTGTTTGCTGGGTTTCTCCTTCACACAGAGTAATTATAGCAATAGCATAGCAACGTCAACGTTCTTTGTATATGTTTACGCATCAAATTTTACGAGTACCTGGTAGATACTCACGCTTTTTTTATATAATCTAATGCGTTCTTGTTTTTCTTGTTTTTTAAATAATAGGTCTATTTGGTTACTTTTTTGTGATCAAAATGGGACATCTGTCAAATAGTAAATAATTTGAAAAGTGGAGGAAAATCCTCTCAGACAGAGACAGTGTAATACTTGCAAGAAAGTAACCAAACGCTTTTGAAACACTTGGTCATTTGTTTTTTTTTCCACTAACAATGAAGATTGTGACATTTCACAAACTGTCAGATGGCTGGGTTTGACAGAGGTCCCTCGCTCACTCCAATTAAAGTTTGTAACCAGATATCACAGAAAATAACCAGGGGGGACATTTTTTGACACTCTTATTTGGCTCTCTCTTCTCTGATTTCTTGTGACTTTTTTGAGTTACCAAACACCGATTTGAGTGAGTTTTGGTAATTCTGCGTAATTTTTTAGCAGTTACCAAACAGACCTAATAATAATAGGTGTGTTTGGTAACTTTTATTAACACAAATGGAACATCTGTCAAATAGTAAAAGTGGGGAAAAATCCTCTCTTCTTCTTTTTTAGCAATTGAATATTTTCACGAAAAAATATTTTTCTTTTATTTTGTTAACAAAAAGTGATTGACATTTCACAAATTGTTGGATTGCTGTTTGATAGATGTCCCTCGATGACTCCAGGAAATACATAGATGTAGTATGATTTCGCAAAGGGGGACATTTTTTGACACTGTCATTTGGCTCTCCCATCTCTTGATTTTTGACAGTTGGATAAAAATTTACGTAAATTAACAGGTTACCCAACCGACCTAATGGATATGGAGGTCTAACGTCGTTAGCATGTTAACATTATTTGTTTTTGTTGCGATTTTTTTTTGCTCCATGACCCTTTTTTGCGACTTTTTCAAATTTTTCAGCGGCTACCCAGCCTTCCAAGCACTATGACCTGTAAAGATGTTATGTGCTTTTAATCGGTGAACTGCCTAGTTATAGTGAGGAAGCGAAGAAGTCAGCGTCACGTTTGTCCATTGATAAGATCTCTTTTGGATTATTTGCTGGAGAAATTAATAAATTTCCTTGCATGTAGAAGACCTACATATTTGTGAGGTAAGAGAAAATTCTTTCCTATTCTCAGCACATGAACTCAAATTGTGTCATCCATACTTTTCCACGTAATTTCGGCTTTGGCTATATATCGTAATTTAGTCGTGTCGGATCTTATTCGACGGGTTTTGTTAGTTATAAAATGCAGTGCATCACAAAAGTCATGGGACAAACGCAATAGAAAAGTATTTTTACAGATACCGCTAAGGAATTAAGCCCAATATATTTTCTTATTTATTTATTTAAAAGTACTTCATTGGAAACCTAAATTAAGAAAAAAGAAAAACATTAAAATGGTAGCTATATAAAGTAATGGGACAATGGTACTTTAGTAGCTTAATAATTCAATAAAATCAAAAAATGCTTTGAGCTAATACTTTGTGGGATTTCCCTTAGCTTCGATAACCTTTTGTTGTCTTTTTGGGATGGATTTGACTAAATTGGTTGTCTCTTCCGCGGTAATAAGGGAACATTCCTCCGCCAAAGTCCTCTTCAGCTCGGCCTTGGAATTAATTTATGTTTTCTTACTCTGCGCTCAAGAACATCCCAGAGATGCTCAATTGGGTTAAGGTCTGGGGATTGAGGTGGCGTATCGATGACCTTGGGACAATTGTATAGCAGCCAGGATCGAACAGTGTACGATTTGTGCTTAGGGTCGTTATTTTGGTAATAATAAAAGGTATTTCGGAGGCCCATTTTTCAGCACTTTGGTGTAAATGGTTCTTCATTATATCTAGATACACCCACTGAGTCATTGTCTCCTCGATAAAAACCAAATCGCCAACACCACCAGCTGACATGCACCTCCACCTCCACCATGTTTCACTGTCGGAACAAGGTTCTTCGTCTTAAATTCTTCATTCGGCTTTCGCCATACAGTAATGCGCCCATCACTCCCAAAAATGTTGAACTTACTTTCATCTGCGTATATAACGTTCTGCCAATGTGTGAATTCAACATTTTTGTACGTTTGAGCAAATTGCAGCCTTTTCTTCCTATTTGTTTCGCTGACATAAAATTTCCTTCTTGCTGTTCTTCCATTGTAACCAACTTTCCGTATAGCTTTCCTTATTGTTTCCGGATTCACTATTTTCCTCGTTGTTTCCTCTAATTCCGCTGCTAGTTTTGGTGCACTAATTATTGGGTTTTGCCTAATTTCTCTAAGAATAACTCTCTCATCTCGAATATCTAACAGTCTCAGTCGGCCACAACGCGGTTGGTTTTCTAACCCTATTTCTTCCTTGAATCTTTTTATGATATTAAAAACTGTCGAATGACTTCTTTTAACTAAACCTGCAATTGTTCTTACAGTTTTATGTTCTTCGTAATTTAAAATAATTATTTTTCGAATTTCTTCCGATGTTTCTTTTCGCGACATGTTGTTTATTCAAAGTTGTACTAACTTTTGAATACCGGATTATTTTACACGACTAGCTGGCGAATCTGAGAGTAGCGAAATGCATTTATCCGAATGAACATGCCAAGACAAAGGAAAAAAACCGGTATTTCTTACGTTGTCCCATGACTTTTGTGACGTAAGCTTTTGTATTTGCTTGTTTTTTATGCTCTTATTTTCCCGTTAGTGGACAAATAGTTAATTTTTCTTTCTTTGGATTACTTAATTACTTTTAAGGAGTGAAATGATTGCCTAAAATTTTAGCTTGTTCTTAGTTGGCGCTACAGCTCGAGGTGAACCTGGGCCTGCTTCTCGCAACCATTTGTGTGTGCGTGTTATATTTTTGCACGAATGGAAGGGACCTACAGTTTTTTGCCGACTCCGAACGGCGAGTTGAGAAGCTCAATCGTGACAAATGATACTCTTTGATGCTTGTCAGACATTCGAAAGATGTGGGCACAGTGAAATACTTTTAGATGTTTGCGGCGGGATTCGAACCCAAGACCGCTGGCACAGTAGTCCGACGCACTAACCACTTGCGCTATGGTGCCCACTAAAATTTTAGCTTGTGCATTGATTTTTCGTTAGGTTACTAGATACACATTAAAATTGCTCTTGTCCCATGACTTTTGTGATACACTGTATGTATTCAGAAAAATTATTTTTATAAAAGCAATAATGAAACATAAGGAAATAAGAACAGAACAGAGGAAGAAGTCGTTCGTTTTTTCCTTTTTTAATTTTGCCACTTCAGTTGGGTCGTAATTCGATAAACCGCAATAGACTTAAAGTTGCAGATCGTCTTAGTTGTTATCCCGAAGGTTTCGTTTAAAGGGCTTAAACTCTTAAGAAGTAGGAAGCGCAGTTAGGATACGGAGTTTGTTTTTGTCCAGAGAATGCAAGCTTTGAATTTTTTCAGATTGTTATTGCCTAAAAGTTTCTTTGCCTGTCTTAGACCCTAAGTTTTTGTCCAGGACTTAGTCTGCTGCCTTTTCCTGTGATTGGAGCCCCTCTTTTATGGTGTGCTCCCCTATGTCACATAAGGGCTCAGGACCCATAAAGGGTGTGGCAGCCCCTTTCCTGGCAAGTTTGTTCGCCTCTCATTTCGTTTTAACCCAGGTGTCCTTGTCACCAGTAGATGGGGTGACGTGAAATAGTGCCCTTCGAAATAAGGCCACATTTAAAATGAGACCTTATTACCATAAAAAAATGGAAATAACGCCCGGCAGGTCTTATTTCCAATGTAGCCTGGAATTAAGACCACATTTATGAAAAAATGAAAACAAAAAATATGGCAGCATTTCCACATAAACCTAGAAATAAGGCCATATTTTCAAATAATTTCAATGATTAAGAAACGTTCGGTATGAGGTACACACAACCATTTACAGATCATTTCAATATGAAAAAAGCGCGTGATTTTGTATGTTAAGTCTTATATTCTCAAATTCACAAAAACTAAAATTTTATACGTTTCTTTTCTTAAGCGGCCCCTAGCCGCTCAATATTATTGTGCAATAATTAATATTGCGCAATATTATTGACCGTATGTAGATAACATTGCGAGGTTGTACAATATATTGCGCAAAATCAAAATCGGTTTGAAATTTATTGTGCAATATAAAAAAATTGTATCGTCTGTAGGTAATATTACACAATATTCTTTCATTAATTATTCAAATGCTGTGCAGAAATGTGAGTTAGCACCGTGGTGGTAGTGGTTAGTGCGTTGGACTACTATGCAATGCTGCCGGGGTTCAATCCCAGCCCGGGTCTAACACCTAAAGAGTTTTTTCGCCTTTTTTAGGGACGGGCTGGAGATATACCGTCTGGACCAGCGGATTTGTGAATGTTAAGATCTTTAAGTACTCTTACAACTGTACGAGTGCGAAAGTGGATTTATCCCATGGAGCTCTCAAGTACAGGCGGAGGCAAAGCGGAATTGATGACGAGGCAGAATTCTTAATGTTTTTTTACGAATTACCAACAATTTTTACTACCATTGGGACACTGTAGTATTTTTGCCTCAATGTTTGGTCATGGGCATTGCAGTAATTAAACTTCTTTCGGTTATCCTCAATGGGGTTGGCTCTAATGCCAGAGAGAATAGTGTTTGAGATCATATCAGTGTTCAAGTCATTTGGTTCACACACCACTAGCTCATTTAATAATTTTTCATGAGTAAATACTCTTTCACCCATCTGCGCATTTTCTTTATTTTTTTTAAGCCCTCGGCCAGGACAATGGCCACACAACAAACTTCAGTATCACTCAACATTATTATTATTATTGGTATAACTTTATTTATGTGTAAGTAAATTACAAAATAAATGCATCTAAAATTGAGAGAGCTCTAGCTGCGAGGGCTTTCGGCTCGATCACTCAACATGTTTTCTATACAAATATCAGCCGACTACTAAATTATTGGGCAAAATGTTGTATTATCTAGGGCACAAAGCAAATAATATTGCACAATATATTGCAAAATAACCGGGGTCGCTTTAAATTTTCATTTTTCATAATAAGACAAAAAACTTGTAAAATTCTATTATATTATTTGAGAAACGTGAAAAATTTTAGGTTTTGAGAATTTGAGAAAAAAAAAAAAAAACAAAATCGCGCGATTTTTTAGTTTTATTTTCTCAAATTCTCAAAAACTAAAATTTTGTTTTTTTTCTTAAATTTTAATTTTTCATAATGTGCTAATAAATAAAACTAGAAACTTATAAGATTCTAGTATTTGAGAATTTGAGAAAAGGAAAATAAAATTGTACACCTCATTCGTTTTTTAAGTGGTTTGAAATTGACAAAAATAAAAATCTTCAAGACTTCCCAAAAACGAAATAAGACCCGGTGGGCCTTAGTTTAGTTTATGGTGTTATGTGGTACAACTAGTTTTGGCGATTAAAAATTTAGTACTATCATCTTGCAGAGTTGCATTTGTAAATGAAGTCGATAGATGCATTATATAAATGATGGGTCATGCCAGACCAAAAACATTTCTGCCATACATGCCACCGTTTTACATACATCTAATCTGAATCGTCGGCGTCGTTTTGCTCCAAAAACATCTCTTGCAACTAGAAACTAAATTTCTCGGTCACCAATTTATTTTTATTTTTTATGATAATACTCATTTTTGACAACATTTGAAAAGATAAGATTAGACTTCAACGGTATAAAGAGATAGACGAATGGCATTAATATTCTGCAAGACACATGTTTGCCAAAGGACTTATGAGTGCATACATTTATAGCATATGACCAGCAAGAAGGATATAACAAAGAAATATTTGTGGCGCCACAATCATCAGTGCTCTCTTTTGCGGTCACTTGTCAAAGTCTATTAAGTTAAATTGATGTTGCCAAAAATAATTTCATCTTCTATGCAATATGCTAATTCTTTGAAATATTCGTTTTGTTTGACAATAGTCCACTTACCAGTACACGTTTGCTACTATCATTTAGTTTCGGACACAAGGACAAAACTTTGGACAGCTCTGGTTGAAAGACGAGAGAGTGACATTTTGTGAGTGAAATCTTGAATCTTAAATATAGTTGCATTTGACAATTCAATTAAGCGATGGTTATAACGGAAGCAAAGCCATGTATGGGGAGGACAACATAGGGATGGTTCTTTTAATGACTTGTGAGTGAACTCCTCTAATTCCAAATGGACTGTTAACGATTTGAATAGAACCATCTAAGCATTAAGTTGTTCCCAATTTATTTGCTATTTTGGTAAACTTTTCATCAGTTATGAGAGCATTAGTTGATGATGCTAGCTAAGCTATTGTATTCCAGCTTACTTTACCAGATACCTACATTCAATGCTCACTCTATTATATCTTGGTATGTAAATTGTTAATTCAACTTAAACTCTTTATTACCAGTCTTTACTTTTCAACATATTGCAGAAGACTGACATAAGTACCTACAGTGAGCCGAAAAAGTATTCGTCCGCTTAACCTTATTGCAACAACGATAATTTTTTTCTTATTTGAATAAATACAAAATATTTATTTTGCATACATTTTTTCTTCAATTAAAATGGTTTACATTTAAACTGGGAATTAAACAATTCTTCGCTGATAGAAAAAGAAAATAGGAAAAAACAAAATTCAGATATCAATTCAGTACCGGAAATGTATTCGTCTTTTAGGTCTAGCCAATTAAAGCTAACTGAACAAATAATAATGAAATGAAATTAATACTTTGTGGATCCCAACTTACGTTTAATAATTGCTTCCAATCTTCTTGGAATTGCACCAACCAAGTTTGTCGTGACGTTTGATGATATAGAAGCCCATTCCTCATAAGGCGCAGTTCTAAAGTCCTTTTTATTGGAAATACGCCTGGTTCCAATTTTTTTTCAAAGATATCCCAAAAATGTTCAATAGGGTTAACGTCTGCGGAGGAGTTTGCATACATATATGCAGGTGTATTGTACATTTAAGAGCCACATTTTGTACTCCACGCAGTTTTTTGTGGGTCATTGTCCGGGATAAATATGTATATAGGAACTACTGATACCCATTTTTTCCACACTTTTTTGAAGATGATTCTTCAAAATGTTAATATAGTGTTTGTACTCCATAGTTCATTTAAAAACGCACAACTCACCCACTCTATTAGAGCACATGTAACCCCATACCATAAGAGACCCTTCGCAGTGTATCACCGTTGCCTTTTCGTCCCTTTCAGTTATTGGTTTTCTCCTCACTAAAACTTTGCAATCCGATTGAAAAATCTTGAACTTGCTTCCGTCCGTAAAAAAACACTAATTTCCAGAACTGTGCTCATCATGGTTTTTATACGTTTTAGTATAGTGCAGGCGCTAACTGTTATTTACCTTGCTGATAAATGTTTTTTGTGAGCCACGCGACTATTGATAATAATCAGCTTGGTAGAGGACATTTCGCACTCTATCATCTGAAACGATTTTTGGAGCACTCAGTCTAGGTTTTTTTTTAGTTTTACGGACGATTTAGCTCAGATCTTGGAGTATTTTCATATTTCTTTATTTTTTCTTTATACACAGGGTGTTTCCAAGTTAAATGTCAAGACTTTGGCAACTGATTTTTGGGTTTATTCTAAGAAAAAAATCGTTCTACAGCTAGGGTCTATCTCCAATTTGGACATCATTTATCGAGTATTTAAGAAAACACCTACTTTGGTGTATCTTGACCCATACTAACTCATATATCACCGCTAATACTTACTACAGAAACTTTTAGGGCTTTAATTTTAGAAGAAGTAACTACCTTTTTAACTACGTTTAAATAAATAGGATACCTTTTTTTGCTTTCCAGATATTTTATTTTAAAGTCAATTGAATTGTGTTTTCTAATAATTTATACCACTTTTCCTAGTTAAATTTTCCAACTAGACCTACATACTCAGTTAGGTTTGAGTCTGGTATGTTAAGTGGAAAATGGTATGGAAATTAGGGTTTTGACGGGTATTCTAATAAATGAGCATACTTGAAAACATTCGCGAAGTCATACTTTATTTAAAAAACAAATTGCAAAATTATGATTTAGTTAGAAATTCGCACTAATTGCCAACTGTGGTTAAAAAAATAGGTAAAAAATCATATTTTCGCTTTTTATCTGCTGCGGTTTTTTCAAAGTATTATGAAATCTGTGAGTTTTTCAGAATACTTAATACACATTTTTTTGTTAACAATTGTTACGTTCATAAGAAAAAATAATAAAACGGTATATTTATTACGCATTTTTTTATAGAAAAGCGACCTGAAAGTCAAAAAAATGTATGGTCAAGATTTAGGATATTGACTTTAAAATAAAATATCTGGAAAGCAAAAAAAGGTATAAAATTTATTTAAACGCAGTTAAAAGAGGTGTTATTTCTTCTAAAATTAAAGCCCTAAAAGAAGTTTCTGTAGTAAGTATTAGCGGAGATATTTGAGTTGGTATGGGTCAAGGTACACCAAAGTAGGTGTTTTCTTAAATTCTCGATAAATGATGTCCAAATCGGAGATAGACCCTAGCTGTAGAACGATTTTTTTCTTAGAATAAACCCAAAAATCAGTTGCCAAAGGCTTGACATTTAACTTGGAAACACCCTGTATAAATTATACTATTAATCGTCGTAATTGGTCTATTTACACTATCACCTATTTCCTAATACTTTTGAGCTTCATTTAATAGATTAATTATAATTTTTCGTTCTTTTCTTGTAGTTTCATGATTTTTGCGACCCATGTGTTTTAATTTTACTTTTCTGAAAAAGATATGCACTACGAGCACTTCCAAAACCAACATCCAACTACTCATATCCTGATCGGAGTAATTTGACTCCAAAAGCAATGAATAAATCCCGCAAACTAATCGTATATTCATTTTAAATGCGTGAAGACGAATACTTTTTCGGCGGGAAAACTTATGGATTTCGAATGTATGTGCTTTTATGATTAAAAAGATGAGACAGTTGAGATTTCACTGCTTTCGTAGAGATAACTCAATGGTAATAAAAAGAAAATAAAAATAGTAATGTTAACTATTGATTTTAATGACAAATTAACGCTTTTTATTCAGAACTGGGTAGAGACGAATACTTTTTCAGCTCACTGTACATCAGCTAAAGCTGAAAGCTTAACTTATTTACAAATTAATCGATGTACAGGTTCAACAACACTACCTGACTTAGTAACATAGGGTGGTGAGTTCATAATTGTTAAAATGCTGTTGTAAATTTACCGCAGCATAACCTGTAAAAATTTACTAACGAAACTTCTGCAGCAGTCATGTCGCAACCTCTGCAAATTCGCAAAACAAAAGCAGTAATTTGACATTTTTGAACGGTACTATAAAATAAGGCCAAGTGAAATAAGAACCAACTTTCGGAAGTTGTCTTTATTTCGCTTTTTAAAAGTTCAACAAGATAAACTTTCAACAGTTGGCTTTACTTCACTCCTAAAAAGTTGAATAATGCCAAATTGGTCTTATTGGCCTTATTGGTCTTATTGGCTGGCCGTGGGGTAGTGGTAGTCATCGTCGCTTGTTATGCGGAAGGTTCACGGTTCGCATCCAGATATAAGTTGATCTGTTTCAGAAGTTAATATCGAAACATACTGCGAAGGCATAACACTGGCAGTACGATGTTGGACATGGCTGAAGAAACTGATCGCAACAACTATATAATAAGAAACATCTGGAAAAAACTCCTGTGAATCATAAACAAGTACAAAAATAATACACAACTCTCCAGTTATCCTGGACACCACCCATAGAGTTAGTTGAAATTGAACCCTATCAGCTGAGTTTCCTACCACTACGTCGATCTGTCTCTCTCTCGTTCTCGTCCTTCATGTGCTCGCGCTGCGTGTAAACATTAAAAGGGTATTCATATCCCCTTTAGCGTGTGTAGATTATAAAAAAAAAAAATTGCGCTTTCAATATTGATAAAATTGGTTTAGTTTCGCTTCAAGTCCTTGAAATAAGGCCAAATGCTAAAATATGTCAACTGTGTTATCATAGCCGAGATGGCGGAGTAATGGTCTGCGGTGCGATCACCTATTATGGAGCACTTGAGCTAAATATTCAGAGCACTAAAATGAGGGGAATTACTTACCAACGAATATTGGAGTCAGCTTTCCCTAAGTTGAACGAGTTGTTTGGACCTTTGCCTTGGACTTTGCAACAGGATAACACACCAATCCATAATGCGCGCGTAGTAAAGTCGTTTGTTGTAAGCCAGTAAGTAGAAATGATGAATTCGCCGCCATATTCGTGTGACTTGAAATGTTTTGAAATTTTAAATCGTCAAAAAAGGCGTTTAGTTATAACTAGCTGTCCCGCCCGGCTTCGCCCGTGTCCAAAAAAGATAGTGTTGCTTTCAATACATACATTGCCATTTAGTTCAAAGAATCAGACACTCTGTCAGTCTGTCTGTTTGCCTGTCTATCTGTCTGCCAATCTATCTATCTATCTCTATGGCTGTCTGTCTGTCTGTCTATATTAATTGGCCAAAATGTTTCGTATTCACATTTCACCTGAAATTACGAAATTTTGTATGATAGGTACCAGAACCGCCGGTTGTTGAGTAACCGCACTAATGCTATATTGCATTCTATATTAAGAAAACGTACTCTGAAAATTTTACCAAAATCGGTTGAGTAGTTTCCGAGTCTATAAAAGGCAAAAATCGGTCTTGACCGAAGTGTCCCAAATAAGCGGAATCCACTGTATTGTGAATATAAGCATTTTTAGTCCATAAATTTAGAAGTTATTAATAACTTTACTTCAGCGTCACCTAGCGAGATGAAATATACTGTACAACCTATTCTCATACCTTACCTACAAAATATGTATGTATACACAAAAAATTTCATGAAAATCGGTCGAATCGTTTCGGAGGAGCGCGACTTGTAAAAAAAATCATCATCAACTCCACACGATTGCCACTGTGTGCTGCGACTGTGATACTGATTTATACATTAAAAGTCACTCAGTATGCTTTGAAAAAAAATTAAAAACCCACTACGCGTACGTATGTTAGAAATACGAAAATGAATGCATTGAGAGAATTAGAAAAAAAAAACTCATCATCAACTCCACACGATTGCCACTGAGTGCTGTGATTCAGCTTCTGCTTGAAAAAAAATTAAAAAAAAAAAATGACTTCGGAATGCATTTTGTACTATTATTCAGCTTCTAGTAATTGCACAGATATGATTTTGGTCTTTAAATCTACGTATTGAATGTAGTTAAGCTGAGAATAAATATCAATCACATGGGAAAAGCTGTTCTGAAGTAATAGCCGTTTGTTTTAAGTTTAATTTTCGTCTTCTCATTTGAAGTCCCTTAAACTAAGAATTTATCTAATTATTATAAAAGCTAATTGATAAACATTCTCCGAGAAATTATTAATCTTATACCAAAAGAATCGTTAAATTCTATTCAGCGGTTCTTGAGATCCTTTACTACAAACGTAATATGACGCCGACCGGGACTTTGCTTTATACTATGTAAGTCGAGTATTACACAGCGCATGTATTTAACGCGCAGTTCTCGGTTATTTTGTTTTGAACCGTCATTCGGTAACGCGCGCATTATTACATGAAGACTTTTCAGATTTCTCAGTGTTGTGTATTATTTGACAGCCTTCTTTCATTTAAACTTTTCGTTGTTCGTTCGTTCGGATGTATTTCATAATTAAAAATCAGCTCGCATGTTAATGCCTTATTCCATTTTAATTCCCGCTCCTCAGACATAATTGAAAATGTTTCTTCACAGAAAACAAAAACGAAATGAAGCAAATTCGAAAAATCAACGGAGAAGGATAAAAAGAAACGTCAAAAAAAACTGCAGAAATGTATTACCCGTGCGTGTTCTGATAGACTTATTTCTGTTTCAGTTTTTATTTGTTTCTTTTTCTTTCGCACTACATTCAAACGGAGGCAAACCTGCGCTGTGTAATACTGGACTAAGGAATAAGAAAAAAAGAAACTAAATAGCAACAATTCAATAAAAAATAAAAAAAAATATTATTTAAGAAAAAATCCGTGTGCTGTTTTGTACAATTTGCCTGCAAATCGGAATTCACCGCTAAAGTAGAAATTTGGATTTGGTATCACAGTTTTTATATACGCTTAGCTAAGCGGGGAAACTATCGCCGCTTAATTTACTTTTGTTGTATTACATGTAAAATTGCAATTAAAGCGTATACACGCGTGCAAAAAAACGCGGCTTATATTATATACACATACATATCTTGAGGACTCAATTTCCTACCGCAGATTCGGTTGCCAAACATTGCAACTGGTACAAGGTATTTCACAACATTAAAAATATCTTCGGACGTGTAAGATCGGCTAGTTTTCAGTGATATGTCGATATAAATAAGATTAGGAACAAAAATGTAGAAAGACATTTTTTCACCTCAAAGCGTTAACTTTTACCCCATGTGAGTGTTTACATTTAAACTTGAATGCACAAAATATGGGTTAAATGTAAACACACAATAACTTTTTAAAATCAATAAAACATAAAAAGCATACAAACAGTCACAACCAAAATATGTTTTACTCAATAAATATTTTCCTCAAACACCATATTACTTATAGACCAAGAGCCCGCAGTAATGTTTGGTTGTGAAAGGTATTCAAATGACATGCATATTAATCTGCAGTCTCGATGAAAGATATCTCAAATTCAACCGTCTGGCAGCATAATGTGGCAGCTAAAGAGTGCATCAAAAATTCACTTTTTTACAAACACGGAATAATAAGGGTCACCACTTGACTTTAGTCCTAAATAACAGTATAGAACCCCTTGAATAGGGATACATAGATCCCCATTTTTAATATTTTAGGTAACCACACAAATTTCTGATACAACATAGCTGAGAACACCCTCAGCACAAATGTAATGGTCCAAGACGTTTTTCTTGTCGCCAAAGCATTGCCAGACGCAATAAAAATATCGAAAAAATACCAATTTAGAATAATTGGGTAACCACTTCATTTTTTCTAAAAAGCAGAGTAAAAAACCCCTTGAATACAAATATGAAAGTCCAAGTCCCTTGTCGCCAAGTCTTTGCCAGACGCTCTCAAAGTATCAAAAATCGTGAAAATTAAAATAATTTAAATTTAAATAAAAAAATTAAAATGCATGCGTCTGGCAAGGATTTGGCGACAAGGAAAACATCTTGAACTTCAACTTATGTAGAACTTATGTCGGCTTTATTTTTGCATTTAGGAACATAGACGCCCTTTAAAATTATGTCATGCTTATGACATGCTACGAAGAATATTTGAATAATATTACCGGTGTTTACATTTACCCCCCTTGACACTACATTATTTTAAGGAAGAATGTCTTAGTACTTAAAGAGAAATTAGCAGCTTGCAGGTATTTATTATATGTTACTTTTGTCCACTTTGATCTTTACAGTTCTTTAGAAGTTTTGCGACTATTTAAAAGCAAAATTTGAGCATGATTTCACAGCTTAAAACAATGTTCGCGGTTTGTTTTTTTTTCTGAGTAAAAATTCGAACACAAACTTCCACACCAAATTCCACCACATCCTTTGTATTTCAATACAATCAATAATTTTTCTCGTTCATAAAAATACGCGATTGTATGTATATAAAACTAAGTGGCAACATGCATATGTTTCCCTCTAGCGCCCATAATGTTCAACCAATTTGGCTGGTCTTCTTACAAGTCTTATATTAACTTCATTTTCTGTGAGGGTCACATCTGGGAATCGATTTTACACCCACTTCGAGATATCCGATCATCCTGAAATTTAACACACGATATAGAATATTTAATAACGTTGTAAATCTAATATGGCGGACGCCCTAAGATAGTGGATTACCGTTATCTTCACGACCTCCCTAATATGGGTATCAAATTAAAGGGATTGACCAGCAGAATTAGATTAGCTACGCGACATCATTCTAAATTCAATATGTTGGACGCCCCAAGATGGCGGACTATCTTTTTCATTACAACTTTTGTGTCATGGATATCAAATGAAAGGGCGAGGAGAATCTCAAACATTCTGAGTAAACTTTCTCATATCGAACCCACCCAAGCTAATATTATGCATCGACGTAAATTTGTTAAAAAAAATTCAGATACTAAAAAGCAGAAAATAAATATACATATACTTACATAGATAAATTTGTTTTTTAAAAACAAGCTTTAATGAACTAAAAAAAAAGTTTTTTTCCGAGTCACCTTTAAACCCGTTTCATGCCAATTGGCATAATTTTTTTTTACTGTTTTCAATCGTTTGCTATTAAGCGAGTCAATCAACCAAAGATTTCTAAGAAACGTTTTCTATCGTAGTTTTTTCTGCCCTTTCCGAATCTGTTCTATCTGCCGCCATTTTTGAAATATGGCAGCTGAAAGCAGAAAAAATGTGAAATTACAATTGTTTTTTTCCAAACAATCGTAAATTTTAACATAAGCCGCCTACGATAGGAGTAGGGTTACCATATTGAAAATGACGAAAAGGGGGACATCGCGAGACACTACGGTATATGTCTTTGAAAAATATAACACCAGCGTAAAAAAGTGAAGTAAAAAAGTTAAAGCAAATTAAACATGTCGCATATTCAGGACCTTCTTTGCTTTTTGTTAACCCATCGAAACACTTTTCCCAGCACTGATTATATGCTCACTTTCTTTTTTTTATTCACTTTTTCAGACATTTTAGGTACTATTAAACGCAAAGGAAAACAATTTGTAAATAATCATATACTGACAGATGAAAGGAAAACTTTTGCGCTTGAAGTGATATGTAGGTCACTGAGTGGATGCATTCAGGTTTGAAAGGGTTTTGAACTTCAAATGGATGTGTTTTCAGAGAATCTTTTTAAAAATATTTAATGAAAATATTTTAACGGTTTTAAATTAAATATTTTCTCCTTTTGAATTTTACTTAATAAGGGGGACAGAGGTTTGTATAGGGGGGGACAAACAGCATTTTGGTATGAAAATGGGGGACTGTCCCCGTAAAGGGGGACGCCTGATAACCCTAGATAGGAGGCTAATACTTCGTATCTGGTGGCATAATCGATTTATCTAAAAGAGAGGACCGATAAACTAAGGAAATTCAATATGCCGGATCTAAGATTTAAGATAGGGCACAAAGCAAATAATATTGCACAATAATATTGTGCGCCTAGGGGCCGCTTTAAAGCTTGTTAAAAAAAATATATCTATATATATTTTTTAAATGTAGATAATTATGATACAAAGGTAATAGGGAAAAATTACAAAAGGTTTTTTTATGCCAGGTGAATCGGGCGGGGCTTAAGGTAGTTATGGATAAATGTTGTTGGGTTGCGAGAATCTCTTCCCCGGTCTAAAACAAATTCAGGGGTACTTTGATGATGATAATGATTATTGATTTTATTTCACATCAAAAGGTGTAATAAAGTCCAAAACAGAATTTTTCAATAATGAAACATAAGGAAATAAGAACAGAACAGAGGAAGAAGTCGTTCGTTTTTTCCTTTTTTAATTTTGCCACTTCAGTTGGGTCGTAATTCGATAAACCGCAATAGACTTAAAGTTGCAGATCGTCTTAGTTGTTATCCCGAAGGTTTCGTTTAAAGGGCTTAAACTCTTAAGAAGTAGGAAGCGCAGTTAGGATACGGAGTTTGTTTTTGTCCAGAGAATGCAAGCTTTGAATTTTTTCAGATTGTTATTGCCTAAAAGTTTCTTTGCCTGTCTTAGACCCTAAGTTTTTGTCCAGGACTTAGTCTGCTGCCTTTTCCTGTGATTGGAGCCCCTCTTTTATGGTGTGCTCCCCTATGTCACATAAGGGCTCAGGACCCATAAAGGGTGTGGCAGCCCCTTTCCTGGCAAGTTTGTTCGCCTCTCATTTCGTTTTAACCCAGGTGTCCTTGTCACCAGTAGATGGGGTGACGTGAAATAGTGCCCTTCGAAATAAGGCCACATTTAAAATGAGACCTTATTACCATAAAAAAATGGAAATAACGCCCGGCAGGTCTTATTTCCAATGTAGCCTGGAATTAAGACCACATTTATGAAAAAATGAAAACAAAAAATATGGCAGCATTTCCACATAAACCTAGAAATAAGGCCATATTTTCAAATAATTTCAATGATTAAGAAACGTTCGGTATGAGGTACACACAACCATTTACAGATCATTTCAATATGAAAAAAGCGCGTGATTTTGTATGTTAAGTCTTATATTCTCAAATTCACAAAAACTAAAATTTTATACGTTTCTTTTCTTAAGCGGCCCCTAGCCGCTCAATATTATTGTGCAATAATTAATATTGCGCAATATTATTGACCGTATGTAGATAACATTGCGAGGTTGTACAATATATTGCGCAAAATCAAAATCGGTTTGAAATTTATTGTGCAATATAAAAAAATTGTATCGTCTGTAGGTAATATTACACAATATTCTTTCATTAATTATTCAAATGCTGTGCAGAAATGTGAGTTAGCACCGTGGTGGTAGTGGTTAGTGCGTTGGACTACTATGCAATGCTGCCGGGGTTCAATCCCAGCCCGGGTCTAACACCTAAAGAGTTTTTTCGCCTTTTTTAGGGACGGGCTGGAGATATACCGTCTGGACCAGCGGATTTGTGAATGTTAAGATCTTTAAGTACTCTTACAACTGTACGAGTGCGAAAGTGGATTTATCCCATGGAGCTCTCAAGTACAGGCGGAGGCAAAGCGGAATTGATGACGAGGCAGAATTCTTAATGTTTTTTTACGAATTACCAACAATTTTTACTACCATTGGGACACTGTAGTATTTTTGCCTCAATGTTTGGTCATGGGCATTGCAGTAATTAAACTTCTTTCGGTTATCCTCAATGGGGTTGGCTCTAATGCCAGAGAGAATAGTGTTTGAGATCATATCAGTGTTCAAGTCATTTGGTTCACACACCACTAGCTCATTTAATAATTTTTCATGAGTAAATACTCTTTCACCCATCTGCGCATTTTCTTTATTTTTTTTAAGCCCTCGGCCAGGACAATGGCCACACAACAAACTTCAGTATCACTCAACATTATTATTATTATTGGTATAACTTTATTTATGTGTAAGTAAATTACAAAATAAATGCATCTAAAATTGAGAGAGCTCTAGCTGCGAGGGCTTTCGGCTCGATCACTCAACATGTTTTCTATACAAATATCAGCCGACTACTAAATTATTGGGCAAAATGTTGTATTATCTAGGGCACAAAGCAAATAATATTGCACAATATATTGCAAAATAACCGGGGTCGCTTTAAATTTTCATTTTTCATAATAAGACAAAAAACTTGTAAAATTCTATTATATTATTTGAGAAACGTGAAAAATTTTAGGTTTTGAGAATTTGAGAAAAAAAAAAAAAAACAAAATCGCGCGATTTTTTAGTTTTATTTTCTCAAATTCTCAAAAACTAAAATTTTGTTTTTTTTCTTAAATTTTAATTTTTCATAATGTGCTAATAAATAAAACTAGAAACTTATAAGATTCTAGTATTTGAGAATTTGAGAAAAGGAAAATAAAATTGTACACCTCATTCGTTTTTTAAGTGGTTTGAAATTGACAAAAATAAAAATCTTCAAGACTTCCCAAAAACGAAATAAGACCCGGTGGGCCTTAGTTTAGTTTATGGTGTTATGTGGTACAACTAGTTTTGGCGATTAAAAATTTAGTACTATCATCTTGCAGAGTTGCATTTGTAAATGAAGTCGATAGATGCATTATATAAATGATGGGTCATGCCAGACCAAAAACATTTCTGCCATACATGCCACCGTTTTACATACATCTAATCTGAATCGTCGGCGTCGTTTTGCTCCAAAAACATCTCTTGCAACTAGAAACTAAATTTCTCGGTCACCAATTTATTTTTATTTTTTATGATAATACTCATTTTTGACAACATTTGAAAAGATAAGATTAGACTTCAACGGTATAAAGAGATAGACGAATGGCATTAATATTCTGCAAGACACATGTTTGCCAAAGGACTTATGAGTGCATACATTTATAGCATATGACCAGCAAGAAGGATATAACAAAGAAATATTTGTGGCGCCACAATCATCAGTGCTCTCTTTTGCGGTCACTTGTCAAAGTCTATTAAGTTAAATTGATGTTGCCAAAAATAATTTCATCTTCTATGCAATATGCTAATTCTTTGAAATATTCGTTTTGTTTGACAATAGTCCACTTACCAGTACACGTTTGCTACTATCATTTAGTTTCGGACACAAGGACAAAACTTTGGACAGCTCTGGTTGAAAGACGAGAGAGTGACATTTTGTGAGTGAAATCTTGAATCTTAAATATAGTTGCATTTGACAATTCAATTAAGCGATGGTTATAACGGAAGCAAAGCCATGTATGGGGAGGACAACATAGGGATGGTTCTTTTAATGACTTGTGAGTGAACTCCTCTAATTCCAAATGGACTGTTAACGATTTGAATAGAACCATCTAAGCATTAAGTTGTTCCCAATTTATTTGCTATTTTGGTAAACTTTTCATCAGTTATGAGAGCATTAGTTGATGATGCTAGCTAAGCTATTGTATTCCAGCTTACTTTACCAGATACCTACATTCAATGCTCACTCTATTATATCTTGGTATGTAAATTGTTAATTCAACTTAAACTCTTTATTACCAGTCTTTACTTTTCAACATATTGCAGAAGACTGACATAAGTACCTACAGTGAGCCGAAAAAGTATTCGTCCGCTTAACCTTATTGCAACAACGATAATTTTTTTCTTATTTGAATAAATACAAAATATTTATTTTGCATACATTTTTTCTTCAATTAAAATGGTTTACATTTAAACTGGGAATTAAACAATTCTTCGCTGATAGAAAAAGAAAATAGGAAAAAACAAAATTCAGATATCAATTCAGTACCGGAAATGTATTCGTCTTTTAGGTCTAGCCAATTAAAGCTAACTGAACAAATAATAATGAAATGAAATTAATACTTTGTGGATCCCAACTTACGTTTAATAATTGCTTCCAATCTTCTTGGAATTGCACCAACCAAGTTTGTCGTGACGTTTGATGATATAGAAGCCCATTCCTCATAAGGCGCAGTTCTAAAGTCCTTTTTATTGGAAATACGCCTGGTTCCAATTTTTTTTCAAAGATATCCCAAAAATGTTCAATAGGGTTAACGTCTGCGGAGGAGTTTGCATACATATATGCAGGTGTATTGTACATTTAAGAGCCACATTTTGTACTCCACGCAGTTTTTTGTGGGTCATTGTCCGGGATAAATATGTATATAGGAACTACTGATACCCATTTTTTCCACACTTTTTTGAAGATGATTCTTCAAAATGTTAATATAGTGTTTGTACTCCATAGTTCATTTAAAAACGCACAACTCACCCACTCTATTAGAGCACATGTAACCCCATACCATAAGAGACCCTTCGCAGTGTATCACCGTTGCCTTTTCGTCCCTTTCAGTTATTGGTTTTCTCCTCACTAAAACTTTGCAATCCGATTGAAAAATCTTGAACTTGCTTCCGTCCGTAAAAAAACACTAATTTCCAGAACTGTGCTCATCATGGTTTTTATACGTTTTAGTATAGTGCAGGCGCTAACTGTTATTTACCTTGCTGATAAATGTTTTTTGTGAGCCACGCGACTATTGATAATAATCAGCTTGGTAGAGGACATTTCGCACTCTATCATCTGAAACGATTTTTGGAGCACTCAGTCTAGGTTTTTTTTTAGTTTTACGGACGATTTAGCTCAGATCTTGGAGTATTTTCATATTTCTTTATTTTTTCTTTATACACAGGGTGTTTCCAAGTTAAATGTCAAGACTTTGGCAACTGATTTTTGGGTTTATTCTAAGAAAAAAATCGTTCTACAGCTAGGGTCTATCTCCAATTTGGACATCATTTATCGAGTATTTAAGAAAACACCTACTTTGGTGTATCTTGACCCATACTAACTCATATATCACCGCTAATACTTACTACAGAAACTTTTAGGGCTTTAATTTTAGAAGAAGTAACTACCTTTTTAACTACGTTTAAATAAATAGGATACCTTTTTTTGCTTTCCAGATATTTTATTTTAAAGTCAATTGAATTGTGTTTTCTAATAATTTATACCACTTTTCCTAGTTAAATTTTCCAACTAGACCTACATACTCAGTTAGGTTTGAGTCTGGTATGTTAAGTGGAAAATGGTATGGAAATTAGGGTTTTGACGGGTATTCTAATAAATGAGCATACTTGAAAACATTCGCGAAGTCATACTTTATTTAAAAAACAAATTGCAAAATTATGATTTAGTTAGAAATTCGCACTAATTGCCAACTGTGGTTAAAAAAATAGGTAAAAAATCATATTTTCGCTTTTTATCTGCTGCGGTTTTTTCAAAGTATTATGAAATCTGTGAGTTTTTCAGAATACTTAATACACATTTTTTTGTTAACAATTGTTACGTTCATAAGAAAAAATAATAAAACGGTATATTTATTACGCATTTTTTTATAGAAAAGCGACCTGAAAGTCAAAAAAATGTATGGTCAAGATTTAGGATATTGACTTTAAAATAAAATATCTGGAAAGCAAAAAAAGGTATAAAATTTATTTAAACGCAGTTAAAAGAGGTGTTATTTCTTCTAAAATTAAAGCCCTAAAAGAAGTTTCTGTAGTAAGTATTAGCGGAGATATTTGAGTTGGTATGGGTCAAGGTACACCAAAGTAGGTGTTTTCTTAAATTCTCGATAAATGATGTCCAAATCGGAGATAGACCCTAGCTGTAGAACGATTTTTTTCTTAGAATAAACCCAAAAATCAGTTGCCAAAGGCTTGACATTTAACTTGGAAACACCCTGTATAAATTATACTATTAATCGTCGTAATTGGTCTATTTACACTATCACCTATTTCCTAATACTTTTGAGCTTCATTTAATAGATTAATTATAATTTTTCGTTCTTTTCTTGTAGTTTCATGATTTTTGCGACCCATGTGTTTTAATTTTACTTTTCTGAAAAAGATATGCACTACGAGCACTTCCAAAACCAACATCCAACTACTCATATCCTGATCGGAGTAATTTGACTCCAAAAGCAATGAATAAATCCCGCAAACTAATCGTATATTCATTTTAAATGCGTGAAGACGAATACTTTTTCGGCGGGAAAACTTATGGATTTCGAATGTATGTGCTTTTATGATTAAAAAGATGAGACAGTTGAGATTTCACTGCTTTCGTAGAGATAACTCAATGGTAATAAAAAGAAAATAAAAATAGTAATGTTAACTATTGATTTTAATGACAAATTAACGCTTTTTATTCAGAACTGGGTAGAGACGAATACTTTTTCAGCTCACTGTACATCAGCTAAAGCTGAAAGCTTAACTTATTTACAAATTAATCGATGTACAGGTTCAACAACACTACCTGACTTAGTAACATAGGGTGGTGAGTTCATAATTGTTAAAATGCTGTTGTAAATTTACCGCAGCATAACCTGTAAAAATTTACTAACGAAACTTCTGCAGCAGTCATGTCGCAACCTCTGCAAATTCGCAAAACAAAAGCAGTAATTTGACATTTTTGAACGGTACTATAAAATAAGGCCAAGTGAAATAAGAACCAACTTTCGGAAGTTGTCTTTATTTCGCTTTTTAAAAGTTCAACAAGATAAACTTTCAACAGTTGGCTTTACTTCACTCCTAAAAAGTTGAATAATGCCAAATTGGTCTTATTGGCCTTATTGGTCTTATTGGCTGGCCGTGGGGTAGTGGTAGTCATCGTCGCTTGTTATGCGGAAGGTTCACGGTTCGCATCCAGATATAAGTTGATCTGTTTCAGAAGTTAATATCGAAACATACTGCGAAGGCATAACACTGGCAGTACGATGTTGGACATGGCTGAAGAAACTGATCGCAACAACTATATAATAAGAAACATCTGGAAAAAACTCCTGTGAATCATAAACAAGTACAAAAATAATACACAACTCTCCAGTTATCCTGGACACCACCCATAGAGTTAGTTGAAATTGAACCCTATCAGCTGAGTTTCCTACCACTACGTCGATCTGTCTCTCTCTCGTTCTCGTCCTTCATGTGCTCGCGCTGCGTGTAAACATTAAAAGGGTATTCATATCCCCTTTAGCGTGTGTAGATTATAAAAAAAAAAAATTGCGCTTTCAATATTGATAAAATTGGTTTAGTTTCGCTTCAAGTCCTTGAAATAAGGCCAAATGCTAAAATATGTCAACTGTGTTATCATAGCCGAGATGGCGGAGTAATGGTCTGCGGTGCGATCACCTATTATGGAGCACTTGAGCTAAATATTCAGAGCACTAAAATGAGGGGAATTACTTACCAACGAATATTGGAGTCAGCTTTCCCTAAGTTGAACGAGTTGTTTGGACCTTTGCCTTGGACTTTGCAACAGGATAACACACCAATCCATAATGCGCGCGTAGTAAAGTCGTTTGTTGTAAGCCAGTAAGTAGAAATGATGAATTCGCCGCCATATTCGTGTGACTTGAAATGTTTTGAAATTTTAAATCGTCAAAAAAGGCGTTTAGTTATAACTAGCTGTCCCGCCCGGCTTCGCCCGTGTCCAAAAAAGATAGTGTTGCTTTCAATACATACATTGCCATTTAGTTCAAAGAATCAGACACTCTGTCAGTCTGTCTGTTTGCCTGTCTATCTGTCTGCCAATCTATCTATCTATCTCTATGGCTGTCTGTCTGTCTGTCTATATTAATTGGCCAAAATGTTTCGTATTCACATTTCACCTGAAATTACGAAATTTTGTATGATAGGTACCAGAACCGCCGGTTGTTGAGTAACCGCACTAATGCTATATTGCATTCTATATTAAGAAAACGTACTCTGAAAATTTTACCAAAATCGGTTGAGTAGTTTCCGAGTCTATAAAAGGCAAAAATCGGTCTTGACCGAAGTGTCCCAAATAAGCGGAATCCACTGTATTGTGAATATAAGCATTTTTAGTCCATAAATTTAGAAGTTATTAATAACTTTACTTCAGCGTCACCTAGCGAGATGAAATATACTGTACAACCTATTCTCATACCTTACCTACAAAATATGTATGTATACACAAAAAATTTCATGAAAATCGGTCGAATCGTTTCGGAGGAGCGCGACTTGTAAAAAAAATCATCATCAACTCCACACGATTGCCACTGTGTGCTGCGACTGTGATACTGATTTATACATTAAAAGTCACTCAGTATGCTTTGAAAAAAAATTAAAAACCCACTACGCGTACGTATGTTAGAAATACGAAAATGAATGCATTGAGAGAATTAGAAAAAAAAAACTCATCATCAACTCCACACGATTGCCACTGAGTGCTGTGATTCAGCTTCTGCTTGAAAAAAAATTAAAAAAAAAAAATGACTTCGGAATGCATTTTGTACTATTATTCAGCTTCTAGTAATTGCACAGATATGATTTTGGTCTTTAAATCTACGTATTGAATGTAGTTAAGCTGAGAATAAATATCAATCACATGGGAAAAGCTGTTCTGAAGTAATAGCCGTTTGTTTTAAGTTTAATTTTCGTCTTCTCATTTGAAGTCCCTTAAACTAAGAATTTATCTAATTATTATAAAAGCTAATTGATAAACATTCTCCGAGAAATTATTAATCTTATACCAAAAGAATCGTTAAATTCTATTCAGCGGTTCTTGAGATCCTTTACTACAAACGTAATATGACGCCGACCGGGACTTTGCTTTATACTATGTAAGTCGAGTATTACACAGCGCATGTATTTAACGCGCAGTTCTCGGTTATTTTGTTTTGAACCGTCATTCGGTAACGCGCGCATTATTACATGAAGACTTTTCAGATTTCTCAGTGTTGTGTATTATTTGACAGCCTTCTTTCATTTAAACTTTTCGTTGTTCGTTCGTTCGGATGTATTTCATAATTAAAAATCAGCTCGCATGTTAATGCCTTATTCCATTTTAATTCCCGCTCCTCAGACATAATTGAAAATGTTTCTTCACAGAAAACAAAAACGAAATGAAGCAAATTCGAAAAATCAACGGAGAAGGATAAAAAGAAACGTCAAAAAAAACTGCAGAAATGTATTACCCGTGCGTGTTCTGATAGACTTATTTCTGTTTCAGTTTTTATTTGTTTCTTTTTCTTTCGCACTACATTCAAACGGAGGCAAACCTGCGCTGTGTAATACTGGACTAAGGAATAAGAAAAAAAGAAACTAAATAGCAACAATTCAATAAAAAATAAAAAAAAATATTATTTAAGAAAAAATCCGTGTGCTGTTTTGTACAATTTGCCTGCAAATCGGAATTCACCGCTAAAGTAGAAATTTGGATTTGGTATCACAGTTTTTATATACGCTTAGCTAAGCGGGGAAACTATCGCCGCTTAATTTACTTTTGTTGTATTACATGTAAAATTGCAATTAAAGCGTATACACGCGTGCAAAAAAACGCGGCTTATATTATATACACATACATATCTTGAGGACTCAATTTCCTACCGCAGATTCGGTTGCCAAACATTGCAACTGGTACAAGGTATTTCACAACATTAAAAATATCTTCGGACGTGTAAGATCGGCTAGTTTTCAGTGATATGTCGATATAAATAAGATTAGGAACAAAAATGTAGAAAGACATTTTTTCACCTCAAAGCGTTAACTTTTACCCCATGTGAGTGTTTACATTTAAACTTGAATGCACAAAATATGGGTTAAATGTAAACACACAATAACTTTTTAAAATCAATAAAACATAAAAAGCATACAAACAGTCACAACCAAAATATGTTTTACTCAATAAATATTTTCCTCAAACACCATATTACTTATAGACCAAGAGCCCGCAGTAATGTTTGGTTGTGAAAGGTATTCAAATGACATGCATATTAATCTGCAGTCTCGATGAAAGATATCTCAAATTCAACCGTCTGGCAGCATAATGTGGCAGCTAAAGAGTGCATCAAAAATTCACTTTTTTACAAACACGGAATAATAAGGGTCACCACTTGACTTTAGTCCTAAATAACAGTATAGAACCCCTTGAATAGGGATACATAGATCCCCATTTTTAATATTTTAGGTAACCACACAAATTTCTGATACAACATAGCTGAGAACACCCTCAGCACAAATGTAATGGTCCAAGACGTTTTTCTTGTCGCCAAAGCATTGCCAGACGCAATAAAAATATCGAAAAAATACCAATTTAGAATAATTGGGTAACCACTTCATTTTTTCTAAAAAGCAGAGTAAAAAACCCCTTGAATACAAATATGAAAGTCCAAGTCCCTTGTCGCCAAGTCTTTGCCAGACGCTCTCAAAGTATCAAAAATCGTGAAAATTAAAATAATTTAAATTTAAATAAAAAAATTAAAATGCATGCGTCTGGCAAGGATTTGGCGACAAGGAAAACATCTTGAACTTCAACTTATGTAGAACTTATGTCGGCTTTATTTTTGCATTTAGGAACATAGACGCCCTTTAAAATTATGTCATGCTTATGACATGCTACGAAGAATATTTGAATAATATTACCGGTGTTTACATTTACCCCCCTTGACACTACATTATTTTAAGGAAGAATGTCTTAGTACTTAAAGAGAAATTAGCAGCTTGCAGGTATTTATTATATGTTACTTTTGTCCACTTTGATCTTTACAGTTCTTTAGAAGTTTTGCGACTATTTAAAAGCAAAATTTGAGCATGATTTCACAGCTTAAAACAATGTTCGCGGTTTGTTTTTTTTTCTGAGTAAAAATTCGAACACAAACTTCCACACCAAATTCCACCACATCCTTTGTATTTCAATACAATCAATAATTTTTCTCGTTCATAAAAATACGCGATTGTATGTATATAAAACTAAGTGGCAACATGCATATGTTTCCCTCTAGCGCCCATAATGTTCAACCAATTTGGCTGGTCTTCTTACAAGTCTTATATTAACTTCATTTTCTGTGAGGGTCACATCTGGGAATCGATTTTACACCCACTTCGAGATATCCGATCATCCTGAAATTTAACACACGATATAGAATATTTAATAACGTTGTAAATCTAATATGGCGGACGCCCTAAGATAGTGGATTACCGTTATCTTCACGACCTCCCTAATATGGGTATCAAATTAAAGGGATTGACCAGCAGAATTAGATTAGCTACGCGACATCATTCTAAATTCAATATGTTGGACGCCCCAAGATGGCGGACTATCTTTTTCATTACAACTTTTGTGTCATGGATATCAAATGAAAGGGCGAGGAGAATCTCAAACATTCTGAGTAAACTTTCTCATATCGAACCCACCCAAGCTAATATTATGCATCGACGTAAATTTGTTAAAAAAAATTCAGATACTAAAAAGCAGAAAATAAATATACATATACTTACATAGATAAATTTGTTTTTTAAAAACAAGCTTTAATGAACTAAAAAAAAAGTTTTTTTCCGAGTCACCTTTAAACCCGTTTCATGCCAATTGGCATAATTTTTTTTTACTGTTTTCAATCGTTTGCTATTAAGCGAGTCAATCAACCAAAGATTTCTAAGAAACGTTTTCTATCGTAGTTTTTTCTGCCCTTTCCGAATCTGTTCTATCTGCCGCCATTTTTGAAATATGGCAGCTGAAAGCAGAAAAAATGTGAAATTACAATTGTTTTTTTCCAAACAATCGTAAATTTTAACATAAGCCGCCTACGATAGGAGTAGGGTTACCATATTGAAAATGACGAAAAGGGGGACATCGCGAGACACTACGGTATATGTCTTTGAAAAATATAACACCAGCGTAAAAAAGTGAAGTAAAAAAGTTAAAGCAAATTAAACATGTCGCATATTCAGGACCTTCTTTGCTTTTTGTTAACCCATCGAAACACTTTTCCCAGCACTGATTATATGCTCACTTTCTTTTTTTTATTCACTTTTTCAGACATTTTAGGTACTATTAAACGCAAAGGAAAACAATTTGTAAATAATCATATACTGACAGATGAAAGGAAAACTTTTGCGCTTGAAGTGATATGTAGGTCACTGAGTGGATGCATTCAGGTTTGAAAGGGTTTTGAACTTCAAATGGATGTGTTTTCAGAGAATCTTTTTAAAAATATTTAATGAAAATATTTTAACGGTTTTAAATTAAATATTTTCTCCTTTTGAATTTTACTTAATAAGGGGGACAGAGGTTTGTATAGGGGGGGACAAACAGCATTTTGGTATGAAAATGGGGGACTGTCCCCGTAAAGGGGGACGCCTGATAACCCTAGATAGGAGGCTAATACTTCGTATCTGGTGGCATAATCGATTTATCTAAAAGAGAGGACCGATAAACTAAGGAAATTCAATATGCCGGATCTAAGATTTAAGATAGGGCACAAAGCAAATAATATTGCACAATAATATTGTGCGCCTAGGGGCCGCTTTAAAGCTTGTTAAAAAAAATATATCTATATATATTTTTTAAATGTAGATAATTATGATACAAAGGTAATAGGGAAAAATTACAAAAGGTTTTTTTATGCCAGGTGAATCGGGCGGGGCTTAAGGTAGTTATGGATAAATGTTGTTGGGTTGCGAGAATCTCTTCCCCGGTCTAAAACAAATTCAGGGGTACTTTGATGATGATAATGATTATTGATTTTATTTCACATCAAAAGGTGTAATAAAGTCCAAAACAGAATTTTTCATTGGAATTCATTTGCTTCATGAAAATCCCCTCTGTCTGGGCTCTTTTTATCATTGACTTATATTTCATATACCTAAACCTACATATAACGAATGTGCTACACAAGAAAATCACAATAAAATTCTCCAGTTAAATCGTTTTTAGATTACACGACAAACTCGCTAGTGATACATGTAAAAATATTTTCTTGTAAGTTTTATTAAATCGATTCGGTTGCTTTAATGTTTAAAGATTAGTTCCATTTCCACTAAAGTTGAAACCAAATTTAAAGCAATAAACAACTTTCTTACGAAATGTAATTCCAACTTATTCAGATGTCCTTCCAATGAGAAGATGTTTTTCTTCAATTCGAATGACACCCTTCAATTAAACCTTCTGTGAACAATCAAACTACTACTAATAAACTCAACTGAACGGCATACCGTAGGATGTCCTGGCACAATACGATTACCCCTATTATTCTTAACGTGTCTGTTTTTGTGACAGCGCCAGCGTCTTTATGGATGCACTTCGACTTCGACAGATACTGCCAGTCAGCAAAGTTACCAATTTTTATGGCCACATCTACTTAAATACGTACTATTGAATCTCGCAGAGAAAAATCGCAACTTTGTTGGGTGAACTGCAATTGAATCTGAACGATGGCCCCATGAGCTTTCCACTTTTGAGTTTATGTATTCGACTTAAAATGTCCTTCGAATCATTTTATTTCGAAGTTAAATGCAGGTCGACAGGTAAATAGCCGCTGCAGACTGATTGTAATGGCGACAAGGTGACATTAAAGACTCACTTAGTCCTTGCTTACTTCGTTTGACTTCTGCAGGTTTATGACCAAAGCAACGGTAAAGGTAGCCATAAAATCTGTAAAACATTTAATGACAATGACTACAACGATAATTGCGGCAGACGTTTATTGGGGGTAGTTTTGACAACTTTGTGTTTGGCGAATATGTTAGGTAAAAACATGGACGTGCAATAAAGATTGTCACCGTAGAGAAATGTTTCCTTAAAGTCGGTGAAAGAAATGTAATAAATTTCAGAACAATGAAAATAGGAAACAAGTTTGTTATGAACTGTATAGGTTTGAAGTGAGCCGAATAAACCAAAATAGGTTAGGATAGGTTGGGTGACTATTTATACTTCGAACAAAGGAATGTCTGCAAAGGATGCTATTTTCTAAAGAAGGAGAGTGCTGGGCAGACGTACAGGAGGTGAAAGGCGGGGAAGTCGGACAGAGTCCAGAATTTGGAGGAACAGTTTTCTCGAACCTATAATGAGAAAAGGTATGGAATCACACCTTAGTTAATGACGCCTTTCAAGAATCCAACAAGTAATCAGGAAAAGGTATTCAACAAATGGCATTCAAAAGAGAGAGTAATAATTGAAAAATGTTTTGGGCAAGTGAAGTGGAGATTACCAATTCTTTAAAACTGCATACGTCTTAATTTAGAAAATATTCCAAATATAATTGTGGCATGTTTCGTTTTGGACAATATTGCAAAGAATGTAAAAGATAACAATCACCCCAATTCCCAATGTCGTATTTCCTACTCGACATTCGATATTCTTATTCCGAAAGGCGTACTATGCGAACATACTCGCATGTCTAATTGCCTTCTGTCAAAAGAAAAGCATCGCATTCGACTCTTGGTATTCCCAATCTCGTATTTTGCTCGTATTTTGCTCGTATTTGTGACGTATTATTGTCGAGAGCTTATTTGACTACGGGTCGTTACAATTTTTTTTAAAAAAAATGGAATTAAAACAAATGTAAGTAAACAAATTAATAATTTTATGTGTTTTTCAGATTTATTTCGAACTAATAAATGTTTATTAAAGTTTTTCATTACTATTCTATATTTATATACATTTTGCAGGAAAGTGAAGAATCGTTGCCAATTGGACTATCCTGAATCGCCTGAAATGATTAATTTATTCTGTTGTTTTTGCATGAATTTTACATAGTATCCAGGTATTTGTTTCTCCTTCCACAAAACGTTATTCAAGGAACGGTCTTATGTCACAATTCGTCCACATGAACGAATCATCAAAAGATTCAGGTTGTCTTGTATCAATACAACGTCTACGAATCTTAGAATAATTTCATCCCCAACGAATTGAAAATGCTTCTTTGGAAAGCCGAATGCTTATAAAAAGCTAAAATATAAAAAAAACATGTCACAAGACTGCCACTTAAGTTATTTAATTTTAAAACATACCAGGAATGCGGTAGTTCCAATTGATTGTACCATATTTGTTTCTCCTTCCGCAAATCGTTCAAGGAACGGCTTTTTGTCATAATTCGTTCATATGAACGAATCATGACAGATCCAGGATATCTTGCCATAAAACGTCTCCGCACTTGGAGTTGTTTCATCCAAAACTAATTCAAATGCTTCTTTAGAAAGCCGAAATGTGTTTTTGCAAAGCTTAAATATTAAAAAAGCATGTCACAGCCCTTGCACTTTAGTTATTTAATTATAAAACATATCAGGAATTCGGTAGCTCTAATGCATTGAAACTATCACGAATTATTCTGCAAACCGATGCCAAACTATCCGCAATGTCCTCTTCCTTATTGTCGAAAAATAAATCCACTGAATTATGCTTTATAATTTATTTAAATACAAAATTATCCTTTAAAAACATCGCATTCGACTTCGGGAATACCAATTCGGATGCGATACGACTCTCAATACGACTATGAATATGGGTCGAGGTACGACATTGGGAATTGGGGTGAATGATTTCCAATTGCCAGAAGGCGGAGAGAATGAGATTTCTGTTCATGGTGGTGAAGAATTAATAGCCGGTGTACTTCATATTCGACGATTGGGGCAGATCAATAGAACGGAATTAGCAGAAATTAAATGCAACATAAATTCATAAAACTTTATTGTACGTATTTATTATCTAAAAAACACTGTTCGAAAAAAAAAAACGCTATTTCAACAAAAACTATTTTATTTCTTGGGCTCATAAGTTTAAGTAAATCAGTACACTTCCACTTAAAATATTGGTGGTAGAACTATCACTTCTTTGATTGTGATTTTCCATCCTTTTTTTTAATGTCTTCCTGCTGCATCCATGTAAGCTTTAATTGCTCGGCCAACACCAAACGTTGAAGCTCTCCATTTTTCAGATTTCTTGTCTCCTCAGTCTCAATAAATCTCAATTTTCTCCGTTTTGATACTGGGGAATCTCGCACTAACTCTTCAAATTTATCTGCAGCACTGGGTAAAGCTATAATTTCCCTTTGCACCCGAATGGGATTATCTGCCTCTTCTTAATTTGTTCTTCCCATAGTCGAACACCTGTCAGAGCCTTGTATTCATTAATAAATATGTAATTGAATAGCTTCGGTTTTTTTTTGACGGTTGTTGTGACTTATTCATTAGAACCGTATGGTGTTTTAAGATTTGCATAAATTGCATCTGGCTAGTGGAAGAAGCTTCGCTTGTCATGACGGTTTCTCTTGAGTACTTTACACGAAATAAATAGCCCAACTAGATTGCTTACAAAACAAAAACAGAAAGAAACGGTAAACTACGATAACAGCTACCGGTGTAGCTTCCAAAACAAATTTTCTGTAATAACGATTGAGAATTAATACAAAATAAGTATATGGTATACTACCAATTTTGGATGAACTGGTAGCATTTACTTGAATGATGGTAGTATTTACTAGAAGGATTTGCTAGCAAGTTAAAACTTCTCTTTATGCATACCAAATCTAGTAAAGGCTTAAAATATCAGCTTCTACTAGAAGTACTAGCATTTGCTTAGACCTTTTACTTTAAGTATTTACTTAAGTTTTATGCATACGGCCCATTTGTCTGTGATTCAAAGTAGAACCGAATCTCTTTGAAGCTCACGCTGATAACATGCATCCACTTTGCTTATGGTAGCTCCAATTATATCTTTTTGACTCCATTTACTACAAAGACATTCCACGTCGACGGATGTATTGATAACGATTATTCTTTGACAATTTGACAAGTAGAAACTACGCCATTACTAAAAATGGAACGATACACGCTTCAACAACGCATTGAAATTATTAAAATTCACTACAAAAATGGTGAAAATCTTGCAGTCACAGTTCGCAAAACTAAAGCATTTTTTGGTCGTCGTGAAGCACTTTGTCGGACCGCAATACAGAAATTGGTGGAAAAATTCGAGCTGTTGGGACAAGTTAGTGATGTGAAGAATAAAACCCGTGCACGTCGCTCAAGAACAACTGAGAATATAGCTGCTGTAGCCCAAAGTGTTGAAGAAAACCCAGGTTTATCCATTCCACGTCGTTCTTTGGTATTGGGCATTCCACAAACCGTATTTTGCATAAAGACTTGGGTCTTAAGGCTTATAAAGTTCAGTTAACACAAGAACTCAAGCCGGCCGATCATCAACAACGTCGTGTCTTTGCTGATTGGGTCCTTGAAATGCATGAAAATGATCCGAAATTCCATCGGTGGAATCCTCGGTGGAAAACCCAAGAGTTATTGTTAAGAAGCCTCTCCATCCTCAACGTGTGACTGTTTATGGTCCGGCGGGGTCATTGGACCTTACTTTTTCGAAAATGAGGTTGGATCAAAAGTTACGGTGAATGGATTGCACTATCGAGAGATGATTAATGATTTTTTATGGTCGGAGTTGGATGGTATTGATCTGGATAACGTTTACTTTCAACAAGACGGCGCTACGTGCCACACAAGAAACGAAACCATTGATCTTTTACGGGAAAAGTTTCCGGCCCGTGTTATCTCTCGAAGAGGTGATCACAATTGGCCACCGAGATCTTGTGATTTAACACCTTGTGACTTCTTCCTTTGGGGCCACGTGAAAGATAAGGTCCACGCCAATAGCCCAGCGTCGATTCAAGACCTCAAAGATAAAATTCGTGAGGCTATCGAGGACATAGGGCAGCCACTTTGCGATTTGGTTATGGAAAATTTCATGAAAAGGATATGGTCCTGTATGCGTGCTCGTGGTGGCCATTTGGCTGATGTTGTTTTTCATTATTAACGGCATACCTTCCCCTTTACTATGAAATAAACATCCGATCATTTATCTCAAAAAATGGTATTTTGCTTTGAATACCAAAATAACACCTCTTATTGGAAAACCCTTTATAATCATACATTACACTGTGTGCCATTTTTCAGGTCATCATCTCGGGCCTAAGATTTGAGCATTGATTCTGAAAGAACTTACCAAAACTAGAAACTCTGCATCATTCGTTTTGCCAGATTGGCTGCTTAACGTATTTTATAGCCTCATGAATATTTTGGGTCAAACCTTATTTTGAGCACTTTTATTTACGCCTGGCTATATCTTGGCTAACTAGGCATTTTTTTCTCTGTCTTTAGCAAAGTAATAGATATTGATTAGGAGAAAAAAAGTGCAAAACAAACTGACCCAAAAAAAACTGTATCCAGTGTCTCAAAATCGTAAAAATTCTCAGAGAAAGAAAAGCGTCAGAGAAAGAGCGAACAATGAAATGCCATAAAGCCCACGCCAACCGCGCTGTCGACAATTTTCGTCTCTTCAAGTAGCACAACGTGGCTGCTGGCCGTAGGCTTGTACTTTTTAGTTCAGTTAAGAGAGCGCTCAATTTAGTTCAAATCAATTTAGTGAACTAGTTCGTTCATCTAGTTTATTTATCATAAGATCGAATTCATATCACCAGACAATTGCTATAAAATCGATGACATACGTTCTTGAAATTCGATTAAAAATAAAACAACCTACAAGCTACAACGCAACAATGCTCGATGTGATACGTCGCATCCTAATTCATTTTTGAAAGCGCTCATTTTAGTTTACGGCTCCCTTGCGAACTAGGTAGTTCATATATTTCTTTTAATTTACCGCTCATTTTAGTTCACGGCTCCCTTGCGAACTAGATAGTTCATAAAGTAAGTTTAGTTCAAAACATTTGTAATGCGAGAGACATCTCTTATTCATAGTTTTGCATGGTTGGGTTGAAATTGGGATTTAGTTCGATTGAAAAATTAACTAGAGAACTTGAAACTTTTGAACTAGTTCATTTAACATATTTGACATATCGGAGCGCTCTTTTGAACTAGTTCGTTCGTGAACAACACAAGACGCCAACAATTTTGTTTTACCAACGAATAAAATTAGTTTTAATTTCAAATGTGTTGGTTAATTGTATTCACCTCTTCTTACTCCATAGTTGGTGCTCCTCCATCGTAAGTGCAGGTGTTCCAGGTACGACGTGCTTAACCCCAACAATAATATTATTTAAAACGACTTAAAACGTGCTAACATTACCAGATTATTTTCACGAGAGGTCAATACTCGTTTATTTACAGCCACAACCCACAACACAACATAACATGAAATGTGAATTGAAATCAGAGAAAAGTTCTGATTTATTATCCTGTTATTTTTAACTCATTGTACACCTACAATTATGAATATTTTAGACCAAATCAGCACACATACAGCCTTGTTCGAAAAATGTTGCCCAAACTATTTTTTTTCGAAGTTTGGCGAATTGGTTGCATTGCAATAACTACATATTTTAAATGAGGTTTTTTTTTATTATGCATCTTTAAACGTTTCATGACACTTTAAGGTCGGAATTCACCGACCGCTCATAAATCGCTCTTAAAGTTAAGAGGCTCATAAGTTAAAATTTCTGGTTGGTATTCACCGACCACTAATAGGTTTTTGTCTATGCTGTCTATGCTACTTCGACTTTGAGCGATCTCAATTTTCGGATTTCCGAATGCGTTCTCTTTCGAACATTCGGAGTCAATGGCGCTCTTTTTCGACCATGTAAGTGACATTTGGCAGCGTAAATATGGGGATGATGCAACACAGCTGTAGATGGTGTGGTTGGGACCACTCATAAGTCTTATGAGCGCTCATAAATACGCACTAATAGCGGTTGGTGAATAGGTTTATGAGGCTCTTAACTTATGAGCTGTCGGTAATTGCCGGCCTAAGAGTTTTTGAATTTTTTACCCGCGTCAAGGGATCAAAATGGTCTAAGACGGAAAAATGGGTTTTTGGGTACTTGCCTCATTTTCAGAAATGAATGGGAAATCTTAGATTGTTTTTTTTTATTTTTTTATTGCTTCCCAGAAAAATTGTTCATTCAGTCAGTACTTTTTAAACCTCCTCTTCCTTTGGTTACTGCTGCATATCTGGGACTCATTGACTCAAGTAGGTTTTTCACTCTGGATGCAGGGATGTTCCAGGTCCGGATTTTAAGGATGTCAATTGACTCTGGGCGCTCTCTTGCAATCTTAAGTTTCATGATTGACCAGATATTCTCAATCGGGGTGTGGGCTGTAGGGAGGCCAACTTATCACATCAATATGGTTTTCTTCGAAGTACTTTTTAACCTAAAAAATTAAAAAAAAAAATACTAATTAGTTTTTAGTCATAGAAGTTGTAGTTTATTTCAAAGCTATAAATTAATCTTTCATTTGAAAAACAAAAACAAGTTCATTTAATATGGCTGTATGGCAAAGAGCATTGTCCAGTTGAAAAATGAACCTGCAGGGGCCTGTACCACAAAACAACAAGCATTGTTAAAAAGGCGAATTTTAACAAGTAGCAAGCTGTTCGTCGTACAGAAACTCGTGTTACTTGTTAAAATTCGCCTTTTTGAACAATGCTTGTTGTTTTGTGGTACAGGCGGGCCCCAGATGTCACCTTAAAGCTCTAGTGCGGATGGACCTAATTCATATTCTAGGATCCTTAGATAAAGTGCTGCAGTGACTTTCGATTCTAAAGAGACCATTCTACCTTCTCTATCTTCAGTGAAGCATTCAGAGCTCAGTTTTTCCTTTGGTTCTCTTTGCACAAGAATCCTCTCATCTCCAATATGCAGCTTCAACTTGGATTTGTTGGAAAAGATAACATTTTTTCACATGTCTTAAATTCAATTAAGATATTTCTCAGCCCAAATGAATCGTTTTTCTCTGATTCTTATTGAAAAATCCGGCTTAAGTGCTCTAAGTCCACCTTTTGCCAGCATTTATCTCACTGAGCCTGCTGAAATTATTGTTTGTGTAGCTCGATATAGATAATTGTTGATAGCCACTGCAGTCTTGAACAGATACCGACGGTTCTGGAGCACCAAAAAACCATCTTTCACTCGCCTTTTTTAGTCTCCCTGAGCCTTTCATTCTCCTGGTAGCCCCGTCTCACGATATTTTCCTAAATTCCATGCTCCAGTTCGTTGAGCAATATTCTTTCACAAATTTGACGGGATGTCAAAATATTAGATTTGTACTCCGAACTGATTTTTCCATTACTACCCGACTAGGCAGAGGAAGGGTTATGATTTTCATTAGCCGGGTACGTATGTTTGTATGTTTGTATGTAAGAATGTTACCTCGTACAGCTTTAACTATGGAACCGATTTCAACAAGTGAGATGTTGTTGGATTCGTCTTAATTCGTAGAGTCCTAGGCCATATGACGTCACAGAAAAATTCAATATGGCGGGCGCACCAAGCAAAATAGCGGATTATCTCTTTTTCTTTTTTCTTACAACCGCCTTGATAGTGGTATCAAATGAAAAGGCTGGCAAGTAGAATAGAATACGCTATGACGTCATAAAAATTCAATATGGCGGACGCCCACAAGATATCGGACTAGGGTTATTTTTACTTCCTCCTTAATATGGGTATCAAATGAAAACGCTTGACAAGTAGAATACGATAAGCTAAGTGACATTTAAATTTCAATATGGCGGACGCATCAAGATGGTGGATTAGCGTTATCCTTACGACCTCCTTAATATGGGTGTCAAATGAAAGGGTTTGACAAGTAGACAACGACATTGCTTACCTACATACGCTCTACATATTTTTTGAAACAACTACAACTAAAAGGTTGTACAAAAAAAAATGAGGTTTGAAAAACTAAAACCCGACTACGGGACAAATTAACTAAAAAGTACGAAACAAGATGAAACGGAGCGATGATTTTCAGGGTAGTTATAGCCGTCTAAATCTCATCTCTCATACGATTACATCGAGTTTTGTGTACTTATTGAATAACATTTTCCTACCTTGTACACAGAAACATCGTACCACTCAAAAATTCCAAAAACTGCCATCCGAAAGAGTAAGAAAAGGTTTGAGCAAAATTTTTCGAACAGCACTGTATGTCCATACATACATACCTATGTATGCACGATTACTCGCATGTTGTCATCCCAATCCCAATTCAAATCCCAGGAAAAAAAATATCAATCAATGACAACACTTTATGTCTGAAAATTGATTTTCAGTCTGAGTGTCGGTCGTTGGGATACTTAAACGATTGTCCTTCTGATGAAAAAAGACCTCTACCCCATTCACACGCTCACCAATTGGACAGAACAGAAAAACGGTGTGAGAATACATGTTTATTTAATATTCACTTGGCCCTTCGTTGAAATATTTACAACCTTGGTATGAAATGAGAAAATATAGAATGTTCCCTTTTTTGTGTGGGGTGTTGGGATTGGTGTGATCCCAAAGTGCCAGGCCATTAAATTTAATAATGCGTTTTAACTCATAAAAATGGCTCTGATCCTGTTTTTTAGTTGCCTTTTGTAACCGGGCCAGTCCAAGTAATAATTGAGTGTGTTACATATGCCTATGTATACGGTATACCTAACCTTATTTCAAAGAGTTTGTTTTTTTATTTTATAAAATGAAATGTTCGTTCTCCCAATGGAATCGATAAATTCAACTTTTATTTACTTCCAACTTATTTCGTGCCCAGTTTCTGGTTTGTTTTGTGTTTATAATTTAATAATTTTTTATTTATTCTTTTTTCTGTTGCGAAACTGAATTGTGGCTGCTTGAAGAAGGGAGTCAGGCTTTGTGGTTTTGTGTTAACTGTGCAAGGAATGGAAAAAAGGGCAACATAAGCCGAAAGATATTAAATTCGTAACACAAATACAATTGAATTTCATTTGAATCCTTAGGCAAAAAGTACACACACATATATAGTCACAAAGTGGCAATAGAAGTCGGAGGATACCACAAAATCCAGAGTTTATAGTCTCTGGCGGGACTCTGCACTCTTTAGGGAGATAAAAAAAAGACTAAAACAACAACAAAAATGTTTCCCATTGGAATATTAAATTAGAGAATTCCTGATGCAAAAGCAACTTCCGAACTGTTGGTTGGCTTATTTCCAGATGATTAGAATCACAGATTTCTTTTAAATTACAAACAGGAGTCTGGGAACGACATGGGATAGCAACGCAACGTACAGGAAGTGACCGAAAAACTGGGATTCTCTTCAGTTTTTTTATTTTATTTTTTTTTATACTTTTCTTGTTTGTGAGTTAGGAAGAGGCACAAGGCACTTATTTTATGTGTGCTGTTAGATCGAGATGATGTAGCGATTTGGAAGTGAGTTAAATCGAGCTCGATAACATGTGTTAGACAAGTCCGGCGAACTGGTCCCGCAAACTGATTTACATTTTTATTTCCCTGCGTTGGAATAATGCAAATGTGTTACCAGTATGACGTACATGGATGCATCTATACAAGCATCGTGGTAGTCCACAGTGCATAGTCGTCCCATGACAATTGAAACAAGAAAATTACATACAATGGGAAAGGTGCAGGATAGTAAAAAAAAGATTCGATAAAAAAATGGTAAACAGAGTGAGGAATATTATCAAGAGAATTTTGCAAATTTGCAGTATGGGAAGAATATCGGAAACAATGTAGTATTGGGAATAAGAACAAAATTCAACTGAGCTGTCACGATAAGGAAGGAACCGAAAGTATCCATGAAAGAATCGCATTTGAAGAATTAATAATTTTATTCTTTATTTCTTTTATTATTTAAGAACACATGAACATGAAATTAACAGTTTGCTTTTAGTTTTTGCAATCAGAGGCTAATCTAGAAAATGGATTTAAATGATCTTATAACAGGACAAGTACTGAAAAATTAACCGGATAGAGCTATAATTTATCTTAGAAATACTTTTATTGCTATCTTCAGATAAAATTCTTATACAAAAGTATGAAACGTATTCAAAATATGGCAATACCACAACCAGGCAAGGATGCTACAAAACCACCATCATATAGGGCGATAAGTTTTCTACCAGGTGTCTCCAAAATATTAAAAAAAAAACTCTTATTTGATCTATGTACATTATCTCATGGTAGGTATGGCATTTATCCTGGACCACCAATTCGGATTTCGATAGAATAACTCTAACACAGTGCAACCACTAATCTCGGGCCTAAGATTTGATCCTGAAAGTACTTACCAAAACGGGAAACTCTGCATCATTGGTTTTGCCAGATTGGCTGCCTAACGTATTTTATAGCCTCATGAATATTTTGGCTCAGACCTAGGGTTCCCAACCGTTCTCCTTTTTAGCGTTTTGTCCTCCCGTCCTCTTTTATTTAAAAATGTCCTCCTTTTGCTCTTACAGCCAAAAAACAAAAATGGGATTAAAAACTATTTACCTTGTTCTTGCTATTATTTTTCTTGCAGGCACCCATTTTCGCACATTTTTTCGGTAATCGTTCACGTCATTTATCTGTCATTTCCATATTTCGAGCAAGCCAACATAGTTCGAAAAATTAGCAGTTACATATTTCCTTAAAATTTCAGCAAAGCAAAGGACTGAATTACAGTTAACCCCCGTATAACACGGTACTTTCACAACGCGAATTCGCTATAATGCGATTTTCGGTCATTTCTAACGCGAAAAATATATGTACCTATTGCATTCCTGTGTTTCGGGGAATTCCCTTTTAACATATTCACGAGATCCGTAGGTTGTTCAGTATGGCATATGAGGATTCCCTTCCATGTTGGTTCAAATGATGTCCAAATTCTGAAAATGACTCCGATATAGAATGTTCAGTGGTTCCACTCTCGAACAAAGGCGGTCATAAGTACTTGCTCATTGAAAGATAAGCAAAATCAGCTGATTCCGAATCTGCAATCCGTTTTGCTCTATGAAGTCACGTTTTCGAGACCGTAACGTGCGGTGCGTTACGGTACGGTACGGTATACAGGGTGGTCCGGTTTAGGATGCATATATTTTGGGATCTGATTCATTGCTTAATGATATGAAAAAAGTCGTACGGGAGTCGGGTCTATCTTGAATACCCACTGAGCTACAGGGTATTTTAAAATATCCTTCAGGGAAAAAGGCACCAACAGTTATTCAATTATAACTTCGAAATTACCATCCGTGTTTTAATTTTTTAGATATTGGTCTTCAAACACATATTTTTTTAATTTTTCTTACCAATTTTTGTAAAAATCGCATTTATCTCTGGAAAAAGTGCTTATAATTTTTTTTTGTTTGTATGATTTTCGTGCACCATAATGTCACCTACAAATTCACCATACAAAGTTTTTACCTGGTACTTACAGTTTTCCTGTTATAAAGTTAATTTAGCCACAAGAATAATTCGAAAACGAGTATAACCTTGAATTTCGTGTCCTCCATCGAACTAAATGCCAGACTATTAGAAAAATCAGGAGAAAAAGTTTGCAGATCAGATTTTCTATACTAAAGCACACGTCTGGCTGTATGATCAAATAAACATAACATTCTAGTAAAAGAGCATTTAGTGATAGCAACAGAAATAAAAATAATGAGGGTATGGTCACTTATAGCTCAATTAAATCTGAATCCGCAAATCTCCGCAGCTGATTCAACTTGCATTAAAAAGAACAGAAATTAACCTTTCTGGCAATATACATATAACATGTTGGGGGGTCTTGGGGGGAACACAGTTAGAAGATTAATACAAAACACAGAACGCAATTTTATTTGGTAACCAACCAATTTGGAGGAATTTTTTGTTTTTTGTGAAGAACATATGGAACATACGGCGTTATAAGAGGGTTAACTACTTCCAATAATTATTTACATACAGGGTGTCCCAGTTAAGAGGTATAATCCTTTAACGTATTTTCTATATAAAATTAATTGAAACACAATTGTAACAATATATTTGTGGACAATGTGGCGTATACGTAATTTTTTTGTTTGCTCTTTCTCTGACGCTTTTTCCTTTTCTGGACATTTCTACGATTTTGAGGCCTTGGATGCAGTTTTTTTGGGTCGGTTTGATTTGCACTTTTTTTTCTCCTAATCAATACATATAACTTTGCTAAAGACAGAAAAAAAATTATTACGGTTAACCAAGATATAGCCATGAGAAAAAATGTTTGTGTGTCAGTCACACGTGGTAGAAGTGAAACTCCGTATAACTACTTATAAGGGTAGTCCGCCATCTTGATGTACCGCCATGTTTAATTTCGAATTACGTCACTTGGCTTTCTGTTTGTCTTGTCAAACCCTTTCATTTGAAACCCATATTAAGGAAGTCGTAAAGATAACGGTAATCCGTCATCTTGGTGGACCGTCATGTTGAACTTCGAATGACGTCACATAGCGTATTGTTTGTCTTGTCAAACCTTTTCATTTGATACACATATTAGGGAGTCGTGAATGTAACGGTAATCCGCCATCTTGGTGGACCGTCATGTTGAATCTCGAATGACGTTACTTAGCTTATTGTTTGTCTTGTCAAACCCTTTCATTTGATACCCATATTAAGGAAGTGAAGATAACGGTAATCCCCCATCTTGGGGTGCCCGCTGTATTGAATGTTTCTATGACGTAACATAACCTAGGATACTCTCCGGGTCAAATCGAATCCAACGACACTCTATTTGTTGAAATCGGTTGAGTAGTTTAGGGTTTAGGCTGTAGCGGTAGCGCTCACGGTTGCCAGGTTTTCCTGACACGAAGAAGCCAATTTCCCAAAAATTGTAGCCCAAAATCGCCGTAACCAAAAGTAGCCCAAAAATCGCCCAATTATTTGAATGACATTTACAATATCCAATATTTGAACTAAAACACACATAAACGTATTTTAAAGTATTTATTTGGAAAAATTACAAAAATACAAAACTCAAAAATGCAAAAATTGGACTTCATTAAAATAATAATTAATAAAATAATACACAAATAATTTAATACAAACAAAAATTAAAAATCCAAAGCCTCTAAAAAGTCGTCTGCAAACATTTCCTCCTCTATACTTTCAATTTGGTTTTGATACATATCATTGTTAAATAATTGTAACATTTTCTTAGTTACCGGAAACTCCTTACAGAATTAGCCAGCCTAGTTCAAAGCTAAATATATGTCACTATTAGTTATTAATTAAATTCATATTTTCTTACCTTGAAATTCTGGAAGTTTTTCCCAGATTCGCTTGTATTTTTTGAGATATTTTAAGTACTTTCCCATTTGAATTATTTACGTATGTAATTAAATTTACGCACCCGATTTACCAAAATAATTTTGTGGCAAAAAGGCAAAACAACACAGTCGTTGTTTACAACTTTTCAGGAGAGCAGTTGAAAGGTTTTATGTTAGCTTAGAAAAAAAATATGCATCGTATAAGAATGTTGTGGATACAGAAATAAAGATGAGAAAAAAAGTATTTTTCTACAATTACTTATGGTTGCGTTAGTTTCAGTAACTATTGGAGCATAGGAACATATGTCAAAAGCTTATGCTGTTTTTCCATTATGCATATTATACGGGAGAATTACTAATGTTGTTTTTTGCTGGTCTATAACTCAGCAACCAGTAGAGATAAAAATAAGAGAAAAATATGGCAAATAGAATCTAATATTTCGCATCCGTTGGTGTAAAAAACTCATTTTCGACATAAGTCGACTTATGTTGTTTTTCCTTTTGGCCACAGATATTAATATGTACTCGCCAATCGCAAGTTATACCCCATTTGAAATGTTGTGAGAGGAGCACAGCCAAAGATTATTTGCAGTGAGATTACGGTAAAGTTCGATTACGAATTTGCACAGAGACAGCCACATATGCTTTCAAATAATATTCTATATATTCCATAAATGAAAAAGAGAAAGGAAGCTGAACATCTCTTTATTTTACAAAGGCTCATTGTGACCTCTGGCGACAGAGGTGAAGTTAGATTTGATTTAATTCTGGCTTGCAAATGATTCACAATTGTGATAAATATTTTGTAACAAACATTTAAAATATGTGCGTAATTTAATGTTCTAGATAAAAATCGCCGTTATTAAATAGAAGTAGCCCAAATTTTGACAAATCAAAATCTTGTTTTTTTTTTTTTGTAGCCGGCGAGAACTTTTTGTAGCCCAATTGGCGACAAATAGCCCAACCTGGCAACCGTGGTAGCGCTATCCACTTTCTTTTTCCCGCTCTCTACCATCGCTTATCCCATCGAATGCGTCCCCCACCCGAGCGCTTCTTCTCCTCTGTGAATATTTTCATTTACTTTTGTCAGTAATTGTCATTTGTCATTGTCAATAAACAAGTAGGCTGTTTTTTTTTTAAATTATTTTATTTCTATACCCCTTTAAATTCCCCCTCTCTGAATATTTTCGTTTCATTTGAGTTTCATTTTACTGCCCTACCGCGACATAAGTTTCACTTCAAAAATAAAAAAGAGGAAATAACGTTAAAATACAACAGCAGCTTTGCTCAAGCCAGAGAATGAACTCCAAACCAACTGCGATCTGCGACAAACGTATGAAACCATGAAATACAAAATAAAAAAGCAAATTTCGAATGGAAAAGTAAGTTCACATATTATTAGTTATTTTTTCTACATATATTTTCAATTTCAAGTTTGAGCTTTATAAGGCAGGAGGCGGGACAACATCTTCTATAAAATTTAGTGGACTGCACAAAAAGGTTGCTGCAATGGGTGGTTTGCAGTTTACACCATTTAAAAATTCTGACTTTTCACAGGAGGTTATTTCCCGTGAGAAGTCAGAAGAGAATATTTTGCCGCTTGATGGCGAAGAAGAAGTAGTGGATGTCGACGTTTTTCCAGCTTATCCATCCGTACCTACAGAAGTTCAAGGGACTGAATTATCTTCTGGAAATAAAAAAAAATAAAAAATGTATACAAAGTGCTAGAAACAAAAAACGAAAATGTGAAAACGCGAAGTAATATAGTACCTAATTCAGAATACCTCGAAAACCGTTCATTAAAAAATAAATAAATTAGAACAACAAATTCAAATGATCAACATTGGCCGTGGCGTAGTGGTAATCGTCGTCGCTTGTCACACTGAAGGTTCACGGTTCAAATCGAGATGTCCCTGAAACATTTATTTATCACGAAATAAAAATAAGTTGATCAGTTTCAGAAGCTAATATCAAAACCTACTGCGAAGGCATAACACTGGCAGTAGGATGGTATGGCTGAAGAAATTGATCGCACAAACTATAATAGGAAACATCTGGAAAAAACTTCCGTGAATCATTATCAAGGGTAGAACTTTCAATAATACACAACTCTCCAGTTATCCTGGGCACCACCCATAGAGTCAGAGTCAGTTGAAACCTAACATCTGAGTTTCCTATCACTACGTCGATCTGTCATTATAAAAGAAATTGAATAAAAATAAAAAAGAGAAATATTTCAAAATACAGTAAAACTTGTGAATAGTGGAATCTGCGAAGAAAAGAATTTTGCGAATCCTGGATAGTGAACATTTTTGGATGCCAATTTTCATTTTCTTCATACAAACTCACTCTTATATAGTGGAAACCGACAAAATCTGATTACTGGAACATTTTTTAATGAATTTTATTATTCCCCATGCAAATTCACTCTTCAATAGCAGAATCAAAATATAAATGCGCCAAAATTCATTAACATTATGTCGGCTTCATTGTCTTTTCCGAAAATGTTGACATTTCAATTGTTTCTTTTCGTGTGTGTCTCATTCTGCTAGCGGATACATTCAGCAAGTACACTGGTTCCTCGCTTTGCGCGGGGGTTAGGGGAATGAATAGTCTCGCGCAATGCGAAAGCGCGCAAAGCGAAGTATGAATTTCAAATAATTTAAGGTGTTGCGTTCCTGAAAAATGAAATGTAATCATTTTTTAAGCCGCGCAAATCGAATTTTGGTAGGCAAATGCAAATCGCGCAAAAGTGAAACCGCGAAAAAAAGTCGCGCAAAGCGAGGGTTCAATGTACACTGTCTGAATTTATTGAAAAATAATAAAACAAATTAGGTTGTCGATTGTGGAAAAAATTGTGAATAGTAGAAATGTTGCGAATAGTAGAAAAAAATGTGCACCGAAGCATTCCACTATTTACAAGTTTTACTGTAGTATCAAAAATGATGACTGAAAGATATATGGATGTTAAGAAATGTGTGTTGTATTAATATAGTTTTGAAGCTGGTTTTTTTCCAATAAATATAATTATGTAAATGTTATAACCAAATTTACCTATTAAAGACTCTTTCAGTAAGCGCAGTGCGGGCTGTTGTGTGGTTTGCTTTACTTTCTGAAACCTAAACTTCTTCCAAAGATGGTATCACAACTTGTGGATATCCTGCAGGTTGGTCATTTCCAACGTCAATATCAATATTGTGAAGAACAGCTGTCGCAACTATTATTGCTAATGTCGTCTGCAAATCCAATCGCATGCCAATCGAAAGCAGTGTTGTCACTTGAATTTTGAAAAAAGTGGTAGATTGGATAAAAAAGATTTAAAAAGATTGTGGTAGATTTGATAACATTAAGATTAGCACATAAATATGTATGTACATTGCATCAAATGATGTGCGGATGCGGATTTTAGAAAGGGTTTCCACACAAATGAATGAATTAATTGAAAGTGAGTATGTTTTGAGTTTGCGAAACAGATTGGAAACATTTTTATAAATATTTTCCAAGAGAAAATAGTTGAATTGGCTGGAATTTAAGAACGTGGTGAACTTTTGCGGTCCGTGGTAGATGTGGTAGATATGAAAAAACGCTCAAAATTGTGGTAGAACTACCACAATTGTGGCAAAGTGACAACACTGATCGAAAGGCAAGGGGATCGTCTTTTCCAAACTCAAAACGCTCGTTCGATTGTGTTCCGAGTTCTTATTTGGGAGACATTGTATGCAATTTCGCCATGAGTGTGTGGATTAAGTGCATTTATATTGTATTATGTTATAGAATATTAGAGTCATCATCATCATCGTCTCCAACATCTGATGATGAGGATGTAGGAAGAATTGTTCGTCCACGAGTTATTTGCGAATATAGGAATCCCATCGAAGAATATGATGATGTTGATTTTAAAATAAGGTTTAGGATACCCAAAGCGTGTATTGAGTCACCTTATTTAGCCACAATTTGGAACCTAATAACCAACTCAATAATCCAGTGAGTGTGAGTGCTACAAATCAAGTTCTCATTGCATTACGGTTTTATGCTACTGGGTCATTTCAGTTATGCGTTGAAAATATCTTGTATCCAAATCAACTGTTTGTCGCATAGTTCGGAACAAAGCACATCACATTGCGAGCTTACGGCCGCATTTCATTTCCCAGCCGATAAACCGCAATGATGTTATAAAAAAAAACACAATGAATTTTTTGAAATACCCAGATTTCCAAATGTTTTAGGTGCAGTTGATTGCACACATATAAGAATTCAATCGCCAGGTGGAGAAGAAGCCGAAGTAAATAGGAATAGAAAAGGATGGTTTTCTGTAAATACGCAATGTATTTGTGATCGTGATTTAAAACTGCTACTTTTTGAGTGATTACTTAATCCACACTTACTTACTTAGTTGGCGCTACAGCTCGAGGTGAACCTGGGCCTGCTTCTCGCAACCATTTGTGTGTGCGTGTTATATGTTTTTGCACGAACTCTGCAGAAATAAATAAATAGTTTACCTGTTCATACGGGTTGATAATTTAGCAAAAATCAAATTCACTTCGTTTGAAGAATAGTTATGTCACAGTTTTCAAATAATTTTTGAAGTGAAACTTCTTATGTTGCGGCAGGGCAGTAAAATGAAACTAAAATGAAATGAAAATATTCACAGAGGGGAAATGTAAAGGGGTATAGAAATAAAATAATTTAAAAAAAACCAGCCTACTTGTTTATTGACAATGACAAATGACAATTATACTAACAAAAGTAAGCGAAAATATTCTATTCACAGAGGCGAATAAGCGCTCAGGGTGGGGGACGCATTCGGTGGGATAAGCGATGGTAGAGAGCGGAAAAAAAAAGTGGATAACGCTACCGCTACAGCCTTAACAATAAACTACTCAACCGATTTCAACAAATAGAGTGTCGTTGGATTCGATTTATCCTAGGTTATATGCCGTCATAGAAACATTCAATACGGCGGGCATCCCAAGATGGCGGATTACCGTTATCTTCACGACTTCCTTAATATGGGTATCAAATGAAAGGGATTGACAAGACAAATAATACGCTAAGTGACGTTATTAGAAATTCAACATGGCGGTTCACCAAGATGGCGGACTACCGTTATAGTTATAGTTTCACTTCTACCGCGTGTGACTGACACACACAAATTTTGAATTTTTTTTAAGTTGGAATCACACTTTTAAATTTCAAATGGCCTATTAGTTTAAGTGACAGTTTAACGGTTGGTGAAACGGAAAAACGTATTTTTAAAATTAAACAGCCAGTTAAATATTTAAAAGCGGTTGGTGAAACCGAGCATGAGACTGCCTGATTTTCTCCATGTTGCAATAAAATCATTTTAAAATCTTACTCTGCTTTAACGATGTACATTGTACATACATAAGTTGACCAAAAAAAGTTGTGTTAATTAGGTATGTATTGTTTTTTAAATGTTGCACAAACTTTCACGATCTGTAGGTATATATTTTGTCACTTCACTATCTCTACTATAATAATAATTAAAAGCACTCTTATTTCTCAGTAATTTGATATTTTTTGACTCACAGGGATTAATTTAATTAGGCATAGCTAGCTTTGATTGTTTCTTACCAGTTATATTTTGAAAAATTACAGTAGAACGGTCAATACGTAGTTTGATGATTTTGGGCATCGATGAGCAGGCTGTTAATGAAATCAAAATAATTTAATATATGGTCATTACTGAGCCCATTTGGCAACATTTTATCAATCTTAGAATTTGAAATTAAAAAACAATGACCCAATCTAACGTACATAATGCTACAACAGAAAAATAAAAGATGTATAAATGTGTATTTAACAAAATTTACTTCAAAAAAGCGTTTGACACTGTTAAAAAATAGAAAAACACAATAGAAAGACCATTATCATTAATAAGTACAAAGAACATGTATGGTAACAATGTACAAACAGCTATGTCGAATTAAAAGACCCGGAAAGGGACGATTATTTTAAACAATAACGCCAGCGATAGCTCTATTGTTTTGGGAACACATACATACATACTACATACGTATCACATTCGGGTGGTTTAACAGGAATAAAAGTTCTGGAACGAAAATTCGAGGACAATAGGCTAACAATACATGAAAGCATATTTATGTACTCGCACATTATTTTTGTTATCATATGTTAAAGATAATACGCGACGACAATGTCGACAATGTTCATTTAAATTACAGTAAAACTTGTGAATAGTGGAATGCTTCGATGCACTTATTTTCTACTACTCGCAACATTCCTACTAATCGCAATTTTTTTCACAATCGACAACCTTATTTCCTTTATTATTCTTTTTGTTTAGCCGCTCGCGAAATGAGATGCACACAGAAAGAAACAATAATTGCAGTAGCCGTGTTTTATTATTCTCATGATCCTATCCGGGTCATACTTTTACACGCATTACAAAAACAAAAGAAGATCTTCCTTTTTATCGGGATCTCTTTTCGTGATCTGGATTGTAGTTCACACTTTTCACCACTAGGTTTCGTTTTATTTTGCGAGGGTGGGTATTTAATCAAGGGATTTATCAAACATGAGTATTGCCCGATCAGAAATTAAAATATAAATACAGTGGAAGTCGCTTATAATGTCCTCGCTTATTACGACCGATCGCTTATAACGACCATTTTCCTTTCAGTTGGTTGGTTTCTTTATATTTTAAGCTAATCTACCGTCGGATATAACGTCGTTGTATATAACGGCAATTCGGATATAACGACCAATTTTCAAGAAGAAAGAATCGTTTTCGTCGCTAATAACGACGAAGTGAGAGAAAATTCACAAAAAATTACACACCCATTCACGTAAGTATGTATACATGTATATTATGTATGTATTTTATATTTGTATTTTATGTTTGTCAATCTGAATATTTCTTGTTCACTCTAGTGATTTTACACAATTTTTTAGTGTTTTTCTTGCGCCACGCCCGATGGTCGTTTTACATTTTGCAGCTGTGTATCTGTTGGATATTATTATTATCGCCAGGATAGCTGATCTTAGTTTTAGTGCTTTGTGTATTTATTTGAGTTAACGCTTGTCATTAAAAAGTTTGCATTTTACATAGTGATTATAATAGGATAGGATGATAGTTAGGAGTTTATTGTTTTTTTTTTATGCTTCTTCCGTTTGGAGTCAGCGTGACAGTACACGAGTTTGGAGCAGGGCTGCCGTTTGGAAAACTCAAATGGGAGTATTTTAGACGTTTACAGGGGAGTATTTTGTGTCCAATGGGAGTACAAAAAAGAAAAGATACAAATCAAACATCAAAAAATACCATTAACCTGTTAAAACTCTAAAACTCAATTATTTTGGTTGAACTGCAGCCTTACTTTTTTACTTTTTTCAATAAATAGCAAAGCAATAGAAAAACGAAATTCTTGATCATCGTGGATAGCCTCTTATGTTCACAGTTAATGAACTCCAAAAACATTAAAAAAAACTTATTGTATTAAACTATAACAGTAGGAAATTTAAGCATTAAAATAACTAAGTCTTGGATTTTACCCAACAAACTATAACTCAGTACTTTGTACAACCTCATCGGCTCTCAATAACTTCGAAAATTATATTATGGATGTAGTATCTTGGTGATGATCATAACCAAGTAAGTATAAACCAGAAGTAGAGAGTGGGTGTGAGTGAACTCTCTTAGCAACCACCACCCACACTCTTTGTTATCGTTATCTCTTTGGTTGTCTCGTGTGCATGAACGATCAAGAACGAGTTTAGTCTCAATCCAATTATCGTTGAGCGTGCATTGCCGAGCCGACTCTACAATGGATATAATTTATCAAGTTCGCCATTGATTTCGATTCATGTCTGGGCTATTTGTGTTTTTAGCCATGATCCCCTACATGTTTTCGATTGGTTTCAGATCAGGACTACATGATGGCCACGGCACCTTGTTCTGCTGACTTCCAACCATTCGCGGACTATTTTTGCCGTGTGAATTGTCTTGTTGGAAAAATAAAGTTTTCACCCGCTGGAATTTTTCCAAATTCGTCTAGAGCATATTCGAGCATCTCTCTGTATTTCTCACCATTCATTTTGGGTGGTAGCCATATCAAAGCGGTTTTTCCATGATACCCAAAGGGATCCCAAACCAACTTCCACCTACGGCATTCGGCATTTTCGCCTCGCAAATGACGCCAATAAAAACTGAAACCATCGGGACAGTTCGCTTCAACACAATCTGCACTCTTCTTACAGTTACTAGAAGTTCCAACTTGCGCCTTACTTGACCGGCATTCACCATGTTTCGCCTGACTTTGCATGAAATAGCTTGCTCGACCGGATCATCTAGCAGAGCCATAATTTTCACCTAAATTGAGTTTGGCCAGCCTCTTCCAGTGTGTTAAAGAAGTCATCGCTTTAAAAATTCTTTCGAGAACCTGACAATCACAAAGAATGTGTTCAATATCCTCCGATATACTTATGTCCTATAGTTATGGGCCATGGCTAAATCAAGGTTGAATAATTATTATCATTTCGAATTACTAGGAGTCCAAGTCATCTGTGAAATTACCGTTAAAATATTTTGAATATAAGAAAACTTATCAATAATCTGAAATATTGTAGGATAAACACAATGTCTTTATACTCAAGTATTTCGTTATTGTATTGGTATTTTAACAAAGTACTATTCAATAAAGAAAATGTACAAAAAATACTATTTGTTTTAAAAAGTGGAAATATTTTATAGGGGAGTACAATCAGGACGAGGGGAGCACGGGAGTACAGTGTTTGAGAGGGTAGTACGAATACTCCCTTAGTACTCACTTCGCAGCCCTGGTTTGGAGTGATTTATTTTGTTAAATTTCAAAATAAAATAAAATTTAATTTATTCATGAATTCTGTATCTGTCCTACATAATGTGAATATTTTTAAGTTTTTTCTGAATACTTATGGAGGGCAGTATCAGTCGGATATAACGACCGCCGGTTAAAACGAACACATTTGCTCGGTACCTTCACCGTCGTTGTAAGCGACTTCCACTGTAGAATGCAAAATGCTATGTATTATTTGATCAGTTTATAAATTGTTAAAAGATTTATATAAAAAATAATGTAAAAGATTTATATAAAACAAGTTAAATAGAACAAATAATAATAATAACTACTTATCCCTGTTGTATAAACATATTTTCATAGTTATTATTGTAAGCTGTTTTTTGTGTATAAATAGTCGTGATTTAGTTATTGATATATCAATAAAATTCGTAATAAATAGTTATCATAACAAATTTGGCATATTTTTTATATTTTTAGTAAAATATACGATACCTTATTGCATTAATTAATATAGCAAAATTATTTTTTGGAGATTTGCAAAATTACAAATGGTAACTCCGCGTTTTTCTTCACGTCAAAATGACAAAAAAAAATGTCTTCAGATGTAAACAAAGACGAAAACGAATCGTAAGTTCTAATAAAAAATTCATATTTTGTATTTTAAAACATATGAGCATGTGTGTGTACCACGGACGGACGAAGCTGAAAAAACTAAAAAGAGAAAAGCGCTTCCTGGGGTCCAGCAGCTTTTCAATAAGTGAAATAGTCGCTTATTTATTTGTGTTATTGTTATTTGTTTATTCATTGCATAAAGTTTTGTCTTGTTGTTATGAAGATGTTTATTTCAATTTGTGGGCACCGTAGCGCAAGTGGTTAGTGCGTTGGACTACTGAGCCAGCGGTCTTGGGTTCGAATCCCGCCGCAAATACCTAAAAGTTTTTCACAGTGCCCACCTCTTTCGTATGTCTGACAAGCATCAAAGAGTATCATTTGTCACGATTGAGCTTCTCAACTCGCCGTTCGGAGTCGGCAAAAAACAGTAGGTCCCTTCTTTTCGTGCAAAAATATAACACGCACACACAAATGGTTCCGAGAAGCAGGCCCAGGTTCACCTCGAACGGTAGCGCCAACTAAGTAAGTAAGTATTTCAATTTGTATGTGGACCGATTGAGTTGTTTTTGTTTACAATTTGCGAAATGTCAAACTACGAACGCAGTTATACCAAACTTTGAGTTTGAATTGGAGATGAACTGGATCGTTTTATTTTAAGCACTTGATCGGACGTCTAATGTCAAAATTCTCAGAAAAGGAAATGATAACAAAACCGACAAAATGTACTAAATGACCTTTGCCGCATTCATTTGTCGATTCTACTATTGAAGAGTGAATTTGCATGGGGAAAAAACAGAATCCTTTGAAAAATGTTTCATTGTTCAGGGCTCTCATCACGTAATTTCACCGACGATTGTTGACCACACGACAGCACCAAACGACGTCGAGAAAGGTTTGCTTCACGAAACACAACCCGACTTGTGTCGTCCATCACCATCGTTTTTTCAAGTTTGAGAGCCACAGTAAACAACATTTATAAGCGATTTGACATTTGCGGATGAACTCATGATTTGACATTTGTGGTTTTGGCGGCATTTTCATATTTCATATTTGAAGTATGTAAACACTTAGTCGAACGGTCGATAACGATCTAACAAGAGAGGATTTTTATGCCAACGTGAAGCATCGCTATCGTTAACGATATCGAAAATGATGACGACTGTCTTACGTGGTGAGGGCCCAGATTTCGCAGGTTTCCACATTCCACTATATAAGAGTGAGTTGGAATGAAGAAAATCAAAACTGGCAACGAAAAATGTCCACTATCCAGGCTTCACAAGATTCTCTTACTAGCAGATGCAACTGTAGGGCTGATTTGAACAAGCTTTTAGTTTAAAATGCAAATGGCAGTATTTGTTCGCGCAAGATAAAATAATTGGCGCCCTGTGCCTTTGCACATCTTGCACATATGGTTGGTACGGCACGACATATTGGAATTGAAAGTTAAAATTAGATTCGTTAGCATAATTAGTACAGGGTGGCTGATGAATATTGCTACATAAAGAAACTCAAATAACTTTTTTTTCAGTGTATGGAATTCATTTTTGTTTTATTCATGTTAAAGCTCATTCAATTTTATTAAATATAGCATAATTAGTTTTAAAAACAATGGATTTTAAATGCCCCCCCCCCCCCTGCTCGTTGATGCATGTGCGACATCTTACCAAAAAGTTGTTCATTACTGCTTGGAGAGTTGAGACAGGAATAGCCGCAATTGTTTCTCGAATGGATTGCTTTAGTTCATTCAAATTTGTGGGTTTTGCTTTGTAGATAACCACACAAGAAAAAGTCAGCTACAGTAAGGTCAGGCGACCTGGGGGGCCAACGGAATGTGGAGTTTTTGGATATCAGCTTATTGGGAAATTTTCGTCGCAATTCTTTTAAAACAGGCCGGGCTATGTGAGTAGTTGCACCATCTTGCTGAAACCACACAGAGTTGAAAGAAATTCTCATTCGACGTAATTCTGGATAGAAAACCTCTCTCAACATGCTCACGTAACGGTCTCCAGTAACCGTAACGGTGTGACCGTTTTCTTCGAAGAAGTAGGGCCTGACAATGCAGCGTGATGAAACTGCACACCACACTGGGACACGAAGTGGATGCAATTCCGTCTTATGGAGTATCTGTGGGTTGGAAGCACTCCATATTCGACAGTTTTGTTTGTTTATGTTGTCCTTTTAAATCGAAATGGGCCTCGTCAGACATACAAAGACAGTTCAACATCTTTCCGTCCTCTTCCACCATTTGAAGCATCTTTTGGCAAAATTCCAAGCAAATCGGCAAGTCTGCTGCGTTCAGTTTGTTGGCCATTTGAATTTTATATGGGAATAAGTCCAAATCATTGTGCATAATTGACTGCAATGGCTGTCGGCTTATACCCATTTGAGCAGATAAGCTTCTTGTCGAAACTCTTGGATTGTTTTGTATGGCAGCAGCTACAGTAGCGATTGTTTCCTCCATCCGAACTGAAGGGTTTCAATGGTAAGGTCTTCTTCGACTATCCCATGCTCGGCAAAATTGTTAACAAGTCTGATTATGATCCATCTGCTCGGAGGATTGCCGCCAAACGTGCGCCTTTACTCTCTTTGAACCGGAATTTTCCTCCGTATTTGAAACCACTGCCGTAGTATTTTTGAATTTTTACTTCAAGTTTTATTCCACAATTCACCAGATTAGCGGCGAAAATACGGCAGCTGGCGTTGATCGAAGCAAAATATATTTTTTTCTGCTAACATACATACATACATCGTCGATCAAAAAGCCACTTTCGTTAAGGGAGTTCCCAACCGCGGACGCCAATCTAACCATCTGCTTAATCTCCCGTAATAAGCTCCTCAGAGCTCTAGCCCCCAGTCCAGTGAATACACCCTATGGACTAAACTATGTAATTTTTCATTTTTAATCATTTTGAAAGTTCAAGGTCATCGAAGTGGATACTTCAATTCAAAACTTTACCAGTAATCCTAGCCACTAACCCAAATTAAACTAAAGTGTGGATCTTCTTAAACGTACCTTCATTTATCTCTATCACACCACATCGTGTCTCTCCCTCAGTGATGTTTAAATGGCAACCTAAACCTAACTCCACTAACATCAATCACCACAGCCAAAAATAATCATACGTTATATTCTCCCATTACGCTGTTTGTTAAAATGTCTAGACATCCCGGCCACAAGGGATTACTATTTGCATGATGACATTGAGGCAAATACAACACTGTCCATATTTTCTCCCATTTGTTTGTAAAATAAAAGTGTTAAGAACTTCATTCGAATCGAAGAAGATTTGCCAGACAATTTATCGAAGAAGAATTAGCTAACATAAGTTTCGTAACTTAATTGCCGCAGTTCTTGAAGATTGATCCTGTCTAAGACGTTGGTTTCCTTCTCGCTCTTTGGTTAAAAAAGGCCTAGTGTACCACTTAATCCACGCCATTCATTGAAACAGTCCAAGACGTATGCCACTTAAAGCTAATAATCCACAAAATTATTTTTCTGTTCCGGTTTTTTATACCCAAAGGACTGGATACGGTTGTGGGTTCACCCCTTCGGCTCGGAAGCAGGCAATTCCACTAAGCCGATGGTATGTGGTAATAAAATTAAAATGACATTATCTACGCACTCATAGACCCCAATATCCTGTTTAATGGCCATTAACATAGCCCAACACCATGTGTCTCCTACTATTGACGCAAGCGATCGATTGCCAGGCCACCTAGGTTACGAGTTTAGAATGGCGTTCTCCTTCGAAGTTGGGAGGCGCACTTAATTACCCTCGATATGATTTTGATATCTCGGCATTACGACTTCTCGACGCGCCCACACCATCCAACTCTCTCATCCTTTTTAAGGGGGTTACGCAACGAAAAAAAATCTATTTGTGTGCTGGAACAGCTGCATATGTAAGTATCCTTAATTGCTCAATGGATTGTAAACCTTAAAAATTGTTGCCACTGTGTGCCATCTTATCCCCAATGTTATGCGATACGTGAGAGTGCGTTGCCGGGTAAAGGACCCCATAAAATCATATAAATTGCGGTAAACCAATAAAAATGTTATCCTTGTAAGTGTATAAGAGGCGAAAATAAATTTTCTAGCACATTTACACCCCTGCTGTGTGGCAATGGTGCTAGAGTACTCCTCCATGTCCTGACATTTATATTGGAGCTGGGAAACGAGGAGTATGATTCTTCCTTTGTATTCAAGATGTGTGGAGTGGAGCCCGTCGCGTAAGAAAAGAAATGGCGGCGAAACCATCGCTGCGTGAAAAGTGTAAGTGAATTGAAGTTTTCAGATCAATTGTGTAACAAGAGCGAAGCCAGCAGAATAGGGGAAGTGCTGCTATTTTATTAACTATTTGTCCTTTGTTATAGTCACTTTGAGCAGCATGGGGAGTGGGTTATTTTCCGTTTCCCGTTGATTAAAGTGTCACCGAGTCAGTCGTGTATGAAATGTATGTCAAAGGATTTTTATTCTCCTGTGCATTGATGAAAATTGAAAACAGCAACATGGAGAAAGCGGGCGGGTTGCAAATAAATAAAATGAAATTTGATCAATTTTCGTAATAAAACGGGTTCATGAGCTCCCGTAATGCGTACATACTCGTATATACGACTATGTGAATTGTCCCTTAACTACAAACAAAAAAAATCATTTTTTTTACCCTCACAATACATGGATACCTGTTGTCTGTTGAAACAATTTTTTGGACACATGGTGGGAATCAAAATACCACGAAGAGTTTGCATTTATAACGAAATTGAATCATAAAATCTTGTTTTCCCATAACAAGGACCACTTACTGCCTTCTTCGTCCTCTCACTCTGTCAATTGGTATTCTCGTTTTTTATTTTAATTCCTGAGAAGTGGAGGACACCCATAATAAATCTACTTTTCCAGAAACCTAAATTGACATCTAAGGCAGACCAGTAAATGAAAAGAGAACGAGAACTGCGGCCTCGAGACGAAAAAAAGAAGATGTACGGTCTAACACATAAAAATAGCAGACGGATAGTCTGATGACATCCAATATGACGCATGGTACCTATCATAAGAAAGGAAAAAAAAAAAACTTGATTGTTTGAGGCAGACAGCGACAGACAAGGAAAGGTCGATCCACTTAAGCATAACATGACACAATTAAGCCCAACTATGAGCTACCAAAGGCAACACACCAGCGATATTGACAAATTCATGAAGTCCGGCGGAGGACCAAACCTGGGAGTTTTTTTTTTTTTTGTGCAAATTAAATCATCAGCATGACAAGGCGTCTTCCACTGCAGGACTGGACATAGAGTCCAAAAGTGAGGAAAGGGATGAGAAGAAAAATAAGTGTCATGCCCACTTGTATTTCGAAAAAGGACTCCACTCTGGTAGATTTGACGAGACATTTTCACTTGGTCGGAAATGATTGAAGCAATTCAATTACGGCGATTGTCACTTTGATGATATTTTGATTTAATAATTTTGTATTTATTTTGGATTCGTGCAAAACCATCTGGCTTATATCGGGTGTCATGTGACGTGGAACAGTTTCTGTCCATGCTGTCTTTAAAGAGATTCCTGATTTAAGCAGAACCATCCAGACAAAGACATAAACCTCAGAAGACTTCTCAGTTTAATGTTGCTTGAGTTCAGCAGCTATATAAAGGAGTCCTCATACTTCTTCAATGTGTCAATGTGAAAAATCCCTAGTGCAGTGGGTATAAGACTAATGATAAAACTAAACTAAAAATAAGAACGCATCACAGTTTTTAAATGCTATTGGGAATAGGAATTAATTTGTAGCCTATGCCGGATATTTTCCGTAAAACAGCTGTCATTAGGCATTAGTTTCAGTACATACATATGCATACATACAGTGTTCCAAGAAAGTTTGCGTACAGAACGAGCATTTTGGGAAACAAGCCCCGTTTTAATACTGTTATGATGCTAATATAGGTATATAACAGTAGAAAGTTTGTTTAATAAATTTCAAATTATTTATTTTATTTATGAATTACAACAAAAAAAAAAAGTGTGTGTGTCAGTCACACGCGGTAGAAGTGAAACTTTTTTTTAAAAATGGTGTATACATTATTTGTATTGGCCAAACCTAAAAACATCGGTGGTATTTATCGACCTCACTGCAGCGTATGATACAGTATGGAGGGACGGTTTGATTCTGAAGCTTCTTCAAGTCACACCATGGACGAAGATAGCCACCATCCTCAACAACATGCTTAGTGACAGATCATTCCAAGTCTTCCTGAACGATGAGTACAGTTCACTCAGAAAATTAAACAATGGACTCCCTCAAGGATCAGTGCTGGCACCATTGCTTTTCAACTTGTACACTCATGATCTCCCAAGTACAGAATCAAGAAAATTTGCATACGCGGATGACCTCGCCATAGCCATACAACACCGGTCCATGCTTAAAACCGAAGCAATACTTACTGAAGACCTTGACACCATAGGTTCGTACTTCAAAAAGTGGAGACTGTGTCCAAGTATGTGTAAAACAGAAGTTACTTGTTTCCACCTCAACAATAAACTTGCCAATACTAAACTGACGGTAAAATTTAGTGACGTTCAGCTTAATCACAACTTTGCACCAAAATATCTTGGAATTACTCTGGACCGTACTCTATCGTTCAAACAACACCTGACAAATACTGCAGCGAAACTCAAATCCCGTAACAACATTATACAAAAGTTGGCCTCGACAAGATTGGGTGCCCTCGCTAAAACTCTCCGCTCCGCCTCCCGGGGGCTGGTATTTTCTACCGCCGAATATTGCGCGCCTGTGTGGCTAAATAGTGCTCACACCAATAAAGTAGACGTGCAGCTAAAAACATCAATGCGCATAATTACTGGAACTATTAGCTCTACCCCAACGAGGTTTCTACCGGTGTTGAGCAACATCCTCCCGGCTTACCTCCGTCGTCAAAATGCCTTACTGCGCGAGTTTAATAAACTTAACACGAACTTTCTCTTGCCAATCCACAACGACATCGAACCTAGTTCAAGATCCCGACTAAAATCACGGCGCACTCCGCTAAGACTGGCACTAGAGCTTAACTCCAGCAACTTCAGCGCCACGGAAGTATGGAAGAACGAGTGGAGTTCCTCTTCTGCGAACGATTTATTCCACATAAATGACCTATCAACCATGCCAGCTGGATACGACTTACAGCGGAAAACATGGGTCAGTCTTAACCGTTTGCGTACGAACCATGGCAGATGTGCGGCAACACTCTACAAATGGGGAGCGTCCGATTCAGCCCTCTGCGACTGTGGAGCTGCAATCCAGAACATTAAACACGTGACCACCCGAAAGTACCACGGCGAACCAACCGATTTCATCACTGCCTCTCCCGCTGCTATCCAATGGCTACAGAACCTTGACATTCAATTTTGAATTACTGTGCAATCTTTAGAACTCATCTGTAATAGCTTATAGTACTTCGCATGTACATATGTATTGTATAGTTTCAGTGTGTATTTAATTTTTTTTTGTATAATGTATCTTGCCAGACGCTAAATAAAAAAAATTGGCCATATAATTTTACGAATGAGATAAATACAGATAGATAGAGATTGCAAGAGAGCGAAGAGCAAAATTGACGGACAGACAGAAGAAAGATATCATAATCATACATATAGATACATACATCAACATCATTCAACACGGACAACTGAATTTAACAACTTATTTATTTTGATTCACCAAAATTACCAAAAGTTTGAATATCTATAGCCTACGCAATGTTGACTTTTGTTTTGGCTTCACTGTATCTCATATGGTTTCATTCAAATTCCCACCAAAGAAAGAAATAAATCCGTCATACTCGTAAGTTGTAAGTCGTTAGCTCGTAAGTAGTAAAAGCCAAATCCCATATTTTAGTTCTCAACTCGATCTCATTCATTATTTTCATCCCTCACGCTCTCAATATTTCAATTCGAAAAGAGCTTGATGAGAGTGGTTTCACATACAATGCTATCATGTATGCACTAGTAGTAAATAGTACTACTAGTAAGAGTAACTAGTGTTCTAATACTACCTTAGTTATGTGTACGACCGGAACGACTCAACTATATTTTGGTTTTTGGTAAGTGCCAAAATGGCAGTTGTCAGGGGGGGTTGCGTTATCTTCTCTAATTTTCAGCAGAATTACCGATTGGTTAATTTACTTTCGTAAGGCATCGGATTACCTGCGCCTGTGTAGATTATTTACTGCGTGCTTCTCAACACTCAACCGCATGAGTAAGCTCCATAATTTAAATATTAGGTAGCTTCGTTGGCTTAAATTTGAACAAAATTACGATATAAATCTACATATACATATGTCTGTACTATGTATTATAATATACCTAACAAAAACAACAAATACATAGTTTTTAACCATCTTTGATCTAAATATCAATTTTATTCTCGTTCAAATAGTCAATAATCACACTTTGCATTTTGGGCACAGAACAGATCAACTAAAACACGAAATTCATATTTTCCCCGAAATATGCAGAAAAAGAAATATACATTCATGCTATAACCTGCGCAATGTTATGACTTTTGTTTTGGCTTATTCACTGTATGTTTTTGGTAACATACACACCCACACACATAAAATGGGTTTTACTACTCATATGGTTTCATTCAAATTCCTACCAAAGAAAGAGAAATAAATCCGTCATACTCGAAAGTCGTAAGCTCGTAAGTAGTAAAAGCCAAATCCCATATTTTAGTTCTCAATCTCATTCTTAATTTTCATTATTCGCGCTCTCAATATTTCAATTCGAAAAGAGCTTGATGAGAGTGGTTTCACATACAAGTACAAGATACAATGCTATCATGTATGAGCGCGCTAGCACTGTTCCACTGTATACCACCCGAAACCCCACCAAGTAGCACACACATCCACTTACACTGCGTGAGCGGCCGCCCGACTGAGCTGGGCTGTGAACAAAGCTGAGACTGAGTGTAGAGTGTATCTCATTCTAACGCGTGCTAATACGTTGGGTTCTGAAAGAGATGCAATGTTTTTCGTGACGAAATTTCGTTACACGATTTTGGATTCACGCCGCGAGCTAAGAAGTTTCACTTCAAAAACAAAATAAACTTCTTAAATTCCTTCCACAAAAGTCTGCGTACTCGTGTATGCCGACTATAGAGTAAGTGCGGCAAATATGGCCCACACTTTACTTTTTTGGACATAAAACAGACAATTTAGCTTCAATTCATTTATTTTATTTTTTTTTAATTCTTAGAAATTATTTCTCTTTTAATTTGTATAAACATAAAATATAAAAAACATCTTAACAAAAAGATATTTTTTTTTTATTTCCTTTATTTATTTATACACTAGCTGTTGGCTGCCCGGCGTTGCCCGTGCTAAAAATCAGTCGCGTCATTTGATTGTAGTTTGATAGAAAGGAAGTAGTAGGAAGCGATATTATTTAAATAAAGATTCTAAAGAATTCTGAAGCCAATACATTATAATCTGAACTAAGTGGTTGTTCCCTATAGATGAAACGATTGCATAAAAAATTGATGGAAATGTAATATACCTGTGTACAAACACGTCTACACACATATGTATGTACATAATATGTATTTTATGAGCATCAAATAATGGTACTTTCTGGTTTTTTGTCTCTAATAGTTGTACTTAATGTTCATATTTAAAGTACAATAGCATTATGTAAACGCCAAAGATATTAGGCTTTGTTGTAAGCATTGATCGTGGAGTAACTGGTGAGGTTTGTCCGAAATCACCAACTATTTACTAATTTTAAGACTCAACATCGCCTGCCTACCCATACTACAATATATGTATTTGTGAATTGAATTAAGGTAACCAAATACCGCTGTCAAGTGACAAAAAAAAAATAAAGTAAAAAAAATCGTGCATTTCCCTCTTTCTGTAGATCTAGATCCGCACGCTGATGAAGCAGAAACACAACTAACTAAAGTCGGTAGCAAATATCAGCAAAATCATCCCTTCTCTACTTTGAGTCACAATCCCAAAAAGGAGCATTAATTATTAACACGAACAACCCTCTCTCAACAGAATGACGATCAATGGCAATGGTTTACCCCTCATTCAATGCGCGTATGGGTAGAAAGAAAATGAAAGAATAAGCGATAGCGATGGATTTGCGGCGAAGAGAAGATCATAATATCTACACGAACAACCCTCTCCTAACAGAACGACAATCAATGGCAATGGTTTACCTATCATTCAATGCGCGTATGGGTAGAAAGAAAATAAAGAATAAGCGATAGCGATGGATTTGTGGCGAAGAGAAGAGCATAACATCTACAGAAACAACCCTCTCCCAACAGAATGACGATCAATGGCAATGGTTTACCCATCATTCAATGCGCGTATGGGTAGAAAGAAAATAAAAAATAAGCGATAGCGATGGATTTGTGGCGAAGAGAAGAGCATAACATCTACAAAAACAACCCTCTCCCAACAGAGTGACGATCAATGACAATGGTGTACCCAAAAATAATTACCAAATAATAAAAGCGGAAATTGGAATAACTCGAATTATGGAATCAAGGAATTGTATGTTTTGTTTAAGAATTAGCCTAATCTCTAGTCCAGGAAGTAGACTATCAATCCACGAAAGTTTCATTCAAGTCTGTTAAACCGTTAAGATGTTATAGAGCAACAAACATCCAAACATCCAAACATCCAAACATCCAAACATCCAAACATCCAAACTTTCACATTTATATATTAGTAGGAGTAGGATAGGATCTGTCCAAATTGGACACCTAGTAATTGTTGTTACAGAAAAAATAATTTTTTAAAAAAGTGCGGCTAATATGGCCCACTTATATAAAATCATGTTTTGTTCTCAAACGAACTGCAAAATTCCCAAATAAAATATTTGTTCTCTTTGCCACAGCAATATTTATGGGCCCACATTGTACAAACAACACATTGCACTCGTGCTTCTCCCCCCTTATCTTTAGAAAATAGACTCAAGCAATAAACGCATTTATCAGGACTTGCATCAGATAAGTCACCTGGAATGGAAATGTCCTCACTTTCTGATGAAGTAGATTCTTCAGCGCGTTGATTTTTCTCTCTGCGCGGTATTGTTGCCAATTTGATCCGGGCCATATTATACAAATCTATAGTGGGCCTTGCCAAAAAACTGTAACGCAAAGTGCAAAAACATAGCCACGTGCTTTACCGCTCACATATATTAGCCAGATTCATCAAATTACAGTGAGTCAAAGCCAGTTGGAATATATTTGAAATGGATGCACAGTGGGGTTTCTATGCTTTTCAGTAGCGAGATATAACGGTGGGCCATATTACCCACATAGGCCATATTAGCCGCACTTACTCTACTCTGCGGTGCTTGTTTATCAAGTAAAAAGTAACGGTATACTTTTTTTCGCATTTTATGTAATGTGTGGCATTTTAGTTTGACAGTGTGAGCTGAGCTGAGTACAAGTTCAAGTTTTTTTTTAAGTTTCGTTCATTAATTGCAAGTATATGGCTGGAAAAGAAATTACAGTACCCGAAAGGCAGGTTATTATTTATTGATCTGCACATTAACCAAAACAAATCTTACACGGAAATATCAAAAATTACATCACGCAGCCGCTCAACAATTCAAACCATTATCAACCATTACCAAAATGAAGGAAGAGTGGAAACAAAGAAGAAAACTGGACGTCCCGCAAAGCTTACGCCAAAAGATAAGCGGAAAATAAAACGCATGGTGGACCAAGATCGTTTTAGAAGTGCGAAAAAGATTAGTACAGATCTTGAAAAGTATAGCTCCAAAAAAGTCCATGAAGAAACCGTGCGGAGAGCTATTGTAAATGCTGGGTTTACGTCGCGTAAAAAGCCTTTAATAAATGCCATAAATCGAAAAAAGCGTTTGGAGTTCGAAAAAAAAATATTTAAATGACACTCTAGAATTTTGGCGGAGGGTAATTTTTTCCGACGAGTCTAAATATTATGTATTACATCTTTGACTCCTGCGGTCGTGTAAGGGTTTGGCGAAAGGAAGGAGAATCATTAAATCCAAAGTGCACAATCAAAATCGTAAAGCATGGTATGGGGCTGCATGTCGGCTTCGGGCATTGGTAAGCTGGAACTTATCGAGGGGACGATGGACCAATATGTTTACATTAATGTGCTCAAAAAGAATCTCAAAGAAAGCGCAGCACAGCTTGGCATTCCAGATAATTTTTACTACAAGACGTTATATTATCGGAATGGAACAATATTGACAGTTCTTATACAGAAAGGCTTGTAAGCTCCATGCAAGATCGTTTAAAAGCAGTCATTTGGATATCCACCAAATATTAATAACGTACGCATCTCTCTTTCCAACTTTTACACAGTTCTTGATACAGTTTTTAATACTTTTCTTATTTCTTTTGCAGGTGTACGCAGACTTTTGTGAAAGAAATTTATGAAGTTTATTATGTTTTTTTGCTGTAATTTATAAATAAAATAAAGAATATTGTTTTTTTTTTTTTATCGAAATTTATTAAACAAACTTTCTATTATATATATATATATTTTTTTTTCATTTTACCATCATTACCGTATTAATACAGGGACTTGTTTCCCAAAATATTTGTGCTGTACGCAGACTTTTGCGGAACACTGTATGTATGTATGTTATTTGATTGGAGCGTGAATTACAACCCTTTGTACTTTATCGAATATACCGAACATTGTTCATAAGGATAAATTGTTTTTGCGGGGAGAGATTTACTAAATTACTTTAATATGAAAAATGTCATAATGCCGAAAGTCATCGTATTTTAATGGAAGTTTATGATGACCATGCTCTAGCATGGTTGATTCTAGATGAAGAATTGGAGAAATTGCTCGACAAGGACCCATCAAAAAAAAACCCTACGTATTAATTCCAACTCCCAATATTTTTTTTAGTACTATTAGTCTAAAGCGGCCCCTAGACGATCAATCCGGCTGAAAGCAGGAAATAACAAACTATATACCAATATGTAAGATTTCCGCTGTACCAAAAATATTTGAAAAGAGAATATCACAATTGGTTCGAGACCACATATCAGTTTATCAACATGGTTTTATTGCCGGAAAATCTACGGCGACAAACTTAGCTATAAAGACTAATACCATTATATCAAATATGGTAAATAGGTGGAAAACGGATATAATATTTACTAATTTTGCAAAAGCATTTGACAGAGTTAGTCATCAAATTTTGTTGCATAAATTATGTTCTCTAGGTTTCCACTCTTCGTTATTAAAGTGGCTAGAATCATATCTGACTGGTAGAGTTCAAATAGTTAGAATTGAAAGCAATATTTCCGTTCCACCAGGTGTTCCACAAGGAAGTCATTTGGGACCATTACTATTGTTACTATTTATTAATGACATTCCAAGGATATTCAAGAATTCAGCTTGTCTTCTCTTTGCGGATGACCTCAAACTTTATCGTAGGATTACCCGCGAATCAGACTGTATTCTTCTGCTGGAAGATCTGACAAGATTAGATCATTGGTACCAAAGGAATCACCTCCTTTTAATTTTTTCTAAATGTCAAGTATTGTCATGTTTCAGAATTTCTAATGGTGTTTTGTTTGATTGTAATATCAACAATATCAATTTAGAACAAGTGAGATGGAAGAAAGATCTTGGTGTTATCTTAGATACTAACCTTTCATTCTTACCAAATTACGACTATATGATTAACAAAGCAAGTCAAATGCTTGGCTTTATAAAGAGAAATACTTAAGAATTCTCAGATCCCTATACCCTTAAATCCTTATATATTTCGCTTGTAAGGTCAGTCCTGGAGTACTGTAGTATAGTTTGGAATCCTTGTTACATTAATGCAGTGAACCTCTTAAAAATCGGCGAATATACTTTTCTGTTATGTTTATAAGAGACATTATTACATGCCATATCAAATGTCAGAAATTGCTAGCCTTAGTTTGTGAGGGTAATGAACCGCAAGGTTTACACGTGGGCGATTACTAATTTATGAGCAGTTCCATCGTACAAATTAAAGCCGTAATGAGCCTATTTCACGTTGCATCGGAGAAGCAAATTCAATTTGGAAATAATAACGTTTGACTTTATGGAAGTGGTCTGTTTTGGAGTCAATCAGATTTGATTTATGCGTTCGCGCATTTCCTTATTCGATTCCCATGATAAATCTACTTTTTCATTTTCCTTCGGAATCGTTCCTCCACCAAATTTAAGTAACAAATCAGAGAAATGTTGTCCGTTTGGATTGCCGCCTGTTCGTGCCCACATATTGACGGTCAGGCGCCAGATAGGCGTTTACTTCATCAGCTCTTGTGCCTCGTGGTACTCTTTATAACGTTTGCCTAATGTATATCCTGTTAGGTTCGTTAACCATTTCCACTGCCTTTCGGTGTGCCATAGTGCATTCGTCCCGCACAATTAGACAAAAGCCACGGAAAAGCCGAGCTTTATCACTTTTCCGGGGAATGTTGTAAACTCGACTTTAAGTGGTGTCTAATATCTAATTGTTTGGGTATTTTAAACACTGCATGAGAAGTTTTACCACCGACCGGGCAGTAACGTAAGTACCTACTATCAGACGACACGCGCCACAGCCAAGGGCAATATGTATTACCTTGGCTTCGTACTAATGAACAACAAATGCTTCCCAGACGATTTCCATATAGCAAATACATATACCGTAGCGCAAGTGGTTAGTGCGTCGGACTACTGAGCCAGCGGTCTTGGGTTCGAATCCCGCCGCAAACACCTAAAAGTTTTTTACAGTGCCCACCTCTTTCGAATGTCAGACAAGCATCAAAGAGTATCATTTGCCACGATTGAGCTTCTCAACAAGCCGTTCAGAGTCTTTTTTTTTTTTTAATTTGTTAATAATATTTATAAACTGAATATGCTCTAAACTCCTCTAGAAAATCCTTTTTCTTTTGACACCTCATTTCTTAATATTGGTTGAGTGTAAGAGCCGCAAATGGTGATAATGGTTGTAGCAGATATGATCATGTTACTATTGAAACGATACCCTACCCACTGCTGCACGTCCGCTGGCAGTGGTCTCCGCTAAAAAAAATTTTGGTCGATGCTTTCAATAATTATTTTGAACATTGCTCAGCTTAAGGACAACGCAGAAGGATGTTTTATATCTCAAATGAATCAGGGGAAAATTTACTAAATTCATCAAATTTTTTGTTTTTCAATCCGATAACCCATTATTGAGCTAGGGCTGAATAATTATAATTTTCCTTTCAAATATGCAGTTTCTTCACTATTTTCTAAAAACCATGCCATTTTCCGGGATAAGAAGTATAAATGATGTTGATCAAGAACATAAGCAATCACGTTTTCAATGTTTCATCAAAATCCGTTCAGTAGTTCTAGCGTGATGCGCGCACAGCCAGATTTTAACCCATTTCAGCCTAACATTACATAAATGTAACACTGGGTTGCCTTATTTGTTTAAAACAATTACTATTTGTTTTTCATCGATTTCTGAGTTTAAAGTTTATGCAATGTAAAGTGTAAAGGATTCTAAAGAGAATAACACGAAAATACTGCATTTTGGTTGTGATTTTTTGAGAATAGAAGATTTTTTACATATTTGAATTTGAGTTGATAGCAAAATGGGGATGAGCGGAAGGTAGGCATTTGTTTGTTAATTATTTTAGTGAACTTACTGTATATTGTAAGAAAAAATATGAATGTTGTGTTATTGTATCATATGTATAGAAGCAAATACCTGAAACAAAAATATTTTTTGGAAATCCGTTTGCCTGATCGCTCAGGTTTTTGGATGCTGTTACATATATGTAACGTTAGTCCGCATATAACATAACATAATTTGTGACGGAAAATACATTTATGTAACATTAGTCAGTATGCAGCAGGCTTTGTATCTGATTACTTTTTGTATTATTCGTCTTGGTGGGATAAAACAAAGAGGTTACAACGGAACCGGAACCATCCGGGAAAATTGCATTCGGCTTCTTGTCATTTAAGAAATTAAAAGGAATTGAAGAATGCAAATCGTGGTACAATTGAATTGTAATTCTGCTGAAATGGGTTGACAGTTCCATTGTGAGTGTTGCGTCTATACTTTTTGGAAAAAATCCAGTTACAAAAGAGTCCACATATTTCCGGAAAGAGCATAAGCTATGGATCTTCCACGACCCTATGCAATTGCATGGTATAATGCAAACATGGGTGGCACGGACCGTATGGACCGAAATGTAAACAACTACCGAATAGGTGTTAGAGGGAAGAAATGGTAGTCGTCCATTTTAACTTGTCTTTGACTGATAGATGTTTCAAATCAAAACGCTTGGTTACTCCACAAAAAAGCTGGCTCCAATTTACCCGGACTTCAGTTCAAGCATTCGATAGCACGGTTTTATTGGCGGACTCTTGGTGACCCGAAACCTCCTGATGGTTTTCGTAGACATAAAATGGAAACCGAAAATGCTAATGCTCGCTACGATCGAGTGGACCATTTGATTATTAAGATCCCCAATAAAAAAAGATGACGATGTGCAAGTTCGCTATGCAGATCACACTGTACTACAATGTGTTCTAAGTGCGATGTAGGCTTATGTGTAGCTTGCTTCCAGAAAAATCATTACATATCTTTAAATTTATGAAATAAATAAAAATAATACTGAAATAAAATGCACCGTGGTGTAGTGGTAAGTGCGCTGGACTACTACGCAATGCTGCCCGGGCCCAACACCTAAAAGATTTTTTTCACGGTACCACCTCTTTCGAATGTCTGACAAGCATTCAAAGAGTATCATTTGTCATGATGAGCTTCTCAACTCGCCGTTCGGAGTCGGCAAAAAACTGTAGGTCCCTTCCATTCGTGCAAAAATATAATACGCACACACAAATGGTTGCGAGAAGCAGGCCCAGGTTCACCCTGAGCTGTAGCGCCACCTAAAGTAAAGTAATACTGAAATAAAATATGTACATGATTTGCTTGCAGTTATACAGTCTTATTATTTATACGATGTTTGTGGTATCAGGACTAACGTTACATACATGTAACGGCCTAGTGTGACCAAACCTTATTAAAAAAAAATTTAAAAAGTCTGATCTAGGTTTCTGCACACAATACAAGCCGCGCCTTACAATTTCAGGCTTGTATCGAACATTTTGGACTCTCGTCATTAATGGGTTAATCTACAGTTTTATTACATGTATAGATATAGATAGATAGAAGATAGATGCTATTGATTTTAACTTTCACTACAGTAGAGTCACTTTAAAAAATAAGTTGTCATTATAATTAATTTTTAATTGATTGAAAATTATGATTTTTTATAGTTTATAGCATGGGTGGCCAAACCGAAGACCGCGGTCGACTAGTCGAATGCGAAGGCATTTACAGTCGACCCCGAAGGATATGCTACAAATTAATACATTATAACAATTACGCAAAACATGAAAATCATTCTTAAAAAATTTAACAAAACTGCACACCATCTCAGAAAGCGTTTGCAATGGAATACTGCACGCTCTGTGTCTTCTTCCTGATTTTGGCAATTTGGGAAATTTGGGCAAAAAGGTGACTTATTGTGCCCAAAACGGTGTTGGTATTTCCGGTTTCCACCGTGACCAGATAGGAACTGCGTAAAGTGGTAGTTACAGTTTCGGTGCCCTCGGCTTGTCCAAAGGCCTATGGTTGGAATCAATCTGTAGATCTGACCTTCGTGGTGGTTTCCCACCCAGCTTCCCACCGGGTCATTGAAGTCACTCTTTCTTCTTTCTTGATCCTTTTGATGGCCGTCGCCTCTTAGTTACCAGAAGTTCTCCTATTATAGACTCTTTGCATCTTGCTCGCAAGGATATCGATGGGGATCATCCCTACAATGACAACGGTAGCACGCATACCCAATTTCAGCGAAAAGTCGAACACGTAGCGTGAAAGTTTGGCCACCCCTGGTTTATAGCTAACTAAATGTATTCTCGGATTGATGGTAAATAAAGAAATAAATATATAAAAGTGCGTCAGGTTACGTATAACAAAAAGGTAGAATAAATCGAAGTGGTCCGCCATCAACAGTAACCGCATTTGATTTTACATAATATTGCACAGAAATTGATGATGACGTCACATTCAAATACGGAACAGGAGATAGTGGCAAAATTCAACGGGCTGTAGTTGCTTTTCCTGGACATGACTCGAAGGATACAAGCCTTTATAGAAATTAATAAATCAAATACACATAAATTCAAAATTTTGAAAAATTCCGAACATTTTCAAATTTGATTTTTAATCTGGGCCTTTTTAAGAACGTGGCGATAAACTACAAATCAGGTCTATTCTGCCTGAACCTACGAATTAAGTACCTATAACACATTAAATTTGTAAATTTTATTCAAAACAAATCCACTTTTTATGTAATATCTATGAACTTTCAATCAAAAAAACAAAATTTCCGTTCCAATTTCCAATTTCATTTCACGTCATCATTAACACATGATTTGTGTACACTTATTGAATTGAGTCATTATTATTTATCAAAACGAAAACGTTGTCAATCAATAAATTTGCATGTTTCCAGTCAGGTAAACCAGTTGTCTCTATGAAACAAGTTAATGCACGATGAAGCGCTACCCACCCACCTACAATAGTTCACCCAAAATAATTAAGTCTCGAAAATCTAGTTTTCCACTAGTAAAGCATAAAAAACCAGAAATGCTTGCAAGACGCAAGAGGCCGCCAAGAAGAGATTCGCTCACCAACCGTTCCAGTCTAAGTCCACAATCCACACCACAAGAGAGCCGTCTATATGCAGGGAAAAAAAAAACTGGAAAGACACTAAGCGGGCTCAGAGAGTAAACAACGGCTCAAAGAAAAGTCTCTCAATCTTAACAAAATTAGTTTTACGTACCTGTACTCTCACACCCAACTCTCAGATAAAAGATATTTAACAAAGAAACAACCTTCGAGGTCTCCTAGTCGATTGTTTGCAACTGCACAGTACACACACGGCAACACAGTGCAGTCGAAAGTAGATAGTATTAATTTTATCGCGTTTTTTTTTTTTTCAAGCGGCCTTAGATTTTAGACTAAATGGCTACACTAAGGATCTTTTTTCTAATCCTTGTTATAGGTGAGTTGATTGAGAGGATACTTATAGATACAATGAGTTTTTGAATGACTTACAAACGGTCTAATTTGCGTGTGTTTCGCTCGATCGCTTTTGGAAATGTCAACGGGTTACCACAAGAGGAAAAACTAGTTTTGAAACGTGTATATGCGATACAAGGCGATGAGGCGCGGTGCGGTGCGATACGCCTCTGAGTGTGCTATTATGAAATGACCTTAAAAGTGAAAGTGTTTACTGTGGTTTCGTGTTTCTTATTCGATTTGATGTGTTTATGTGTGTGTTTGGTTTTAATTTTTTTCATATGCCAATATAAATAGCGGTATATTCGTATGTTTGCACCTATATACATACATAAAAGGAAATCAGCCAAGATATGCAATTTAAAAAGTTAATCATAAATTTTATAGCCGTTGGATAACTTTTTATGCAAATTTAATTGAAAATTTGCAAGTATACTGTTATACACCAATCAATCACGTTCAAGAGAGAGAAGGAAATAGAAAGAGTGATCGTACATAGATTAAAGTATCTAAGAATTGCCGACCGCGGAATGAGTGCAATGCGATCAAGTCTTGCAATGTCAGTGGAATAATTGTTTTACATTATTGTTGACTTCTCCCTCCGGTGTATTGTTCTCTTTTTATATAATAAAACCGGATTGGATGGTTTTGTAGTTAGTATAGGAAATTTCGGCTTTCATTTAAAATGTGTTGTGAATAGATAAATTGGTTCAAGGTCAATCAGTCGATTGAGTCTTTAACTTGTTTCTTGTTCAGCTAAGATGTCGCGATGGAATTTTATTTTTTTGCAAGTCGTAGTATAATATCTACCTACATACATATACATACATATATTTATTTACAAAGGGACTGTTATGACAATGTGTCCGGTCGTTAAATATGATAAGTGAAAATACATAAAGTGTATGACAATTTGTTTTACGCTGGTAATCGTGGCCATTTATTTAAACCCAATTTTATAACTACATACTTTCTTTTCGCTCCAAATTATATTTTATGTAAGTAAAATAAGTTTTTACTAGTAAATAGGAAACAAGTAAGATTTAATTAATTAAGTTCAGTACAACCGGCATTCAATTAATTGTGTGTAAACTCGGAGACGTACATCTTGTGCTACATATGTAAATGTGTAGCTAAAGCTGATGGAAAACTTGTTAGCTGTTTTGATATACTCATAGCAAATTATATACATAGCCATAATTTTGTTGTTGCTTATCTCTTTAAAACACGTTGACTCACGGTGATCACATCAAAAATCGTCCCCAAAGCCCAGTGTATCACGGCTGATACACTCATAGACCACCAGCATATCGATTCTACCACAAAAGTGAAGAGTTTATGGAAATGTTTAAGCTAAATTCAAAAGTAAACAAATTTTATTACATAAGAAACCAAACTATTAATTCATAGTACTTAAAAAAAAATTAACAAAAATGCATTTCCTGGATATATGGAAGGCATAAAGATGGCTTTTCGGGACATTGAGAGCAATAAGTGTCCACAAGTCCACTCTGAGCTCTTACTTTACACTGAATGTCATGTATCACGGGCAGACCTGTAAAGTAATGAAGTATTTTGGGACTTAAGTACAACTTAAGTACAATTACCTTGTACTTATTTTTTTTAAGTACAAGTACAATTCCTTGGTACTTGTACTTAAAAATTTCAAATACCAGTACCGGGACTTGTACTTGTACTTGCAATTCCTTCAAAGTATTTGAAAAAATGATCTTAAGTACTTTATTACTTAAAAATTGTACTTAAGTCTTTTTCAATTCCTTTCAATTCCTTTTAAGTACTTTTAATTACTTTCAATTCCTCAATTCCTTTTAAAGTACTTTAATTCCTTTTAATTCCTTTTAAGTACTTTAATTCCTTTTGTACATTACATACATAATTTCAGTTTAAACATTCCCTCTCTATAACTATTATTATAAAATTATACATTTTATAGGCAAATATTGTGAAAATTCTAAAATGCATAAAATAATATAAATTATATTGACGATAATAGTAACACAGAAAGCTAGAAGCAGGGATTACCAAAATCTTTTTTTTTTTTGAAAGGTTATTGCCGAAAATATGTTCAAAAATACCGTAATTGAAAGTATTCTATTAAGTTAGAAATCTTCGTCGTTTTCGCTGTGATATCCCTACCGTAAATGTCCAACAAAAGCAAGTCCAAAATTGTTTCAAGAGCCGCGGTGGGGGTGGTTCATATAGCTCCAGTAATGCAGATGGAAGCCGTTATTTGCATTTTCGTATGTATGATATATTGACGTAGCTGAGTTTGCCCAGTCCAGTGCTGGCCACCAGACAACAATTCTGTACAAAAATATATATAATTATAGAGCCAGTTCATAATCTGAGAGCGCATTCCCCATTTACAGCCTAAGGCTTTGTTGCACGAATACAATGCGGTAGCGGAATTTTTTTACATGTTCGAGTGCATTCAATTTCCAGCTTAATTTTCTGTCTAGAAGGTCCCAACCTAGATATTTGGCGTAATCCGAAAAGCTGAGTTGATTATCACTTAATTTTTGAGGGGTGACTTGAGGGATGTGCTTCTTAGTGAATATCTCAAGCTTCGTTTTTGCGGGTTTGTGCCCCAGGCCGCTTTTGCTGGCCAAGCTTGTCAGTTTTGATAGAGCTGCCACAGAAATTTTAATGACAATTTCAAATATAAGGAGGCATGAACAATAAAAAGAACAGTAAATCAAATTTTATCTGAATTTATCAGTCGCAAAATTTAATTTAAGGATGTGAATTTATCAGAAACTATACAACTTATGACTATCGCTGTAGTTATCGTTCAACATCTGCAAACCTTGTTTTTTTTTTATATCTTTGGAGTTAAACAGTTTCGATGATGGGGGGATGGTATTTTTGAACATATTTTCGGCAATAACCTTTCAAAAAAAAAAAAAGATTTTGGTAATCCCTGCTTCTAGCTTTCTGTGTTACTATTATCGTCAATATAATTTATATTATTTTATGCATTTTAGAATTTTCACAATATTTGCCTATAAAATGTATAATTTTATAATAATAGTTATAGAGAGGGAATGTTTAAACTGAAATTATGTATGTAATGTACAAAAGGAATTAAAGTACTTAAAAGGAATTAAAAGGAATTAAAGTACTTTAAAAGGAATTGAGGAATTGAAAGTAATTAAAAGTACTTAAAAGGAATTGAAAGGAATTGAAAAAGACTTAAGTACAATTTTTAAGTAATAAAGTACTTAAGATCATTTTTTCAAGTACTTTGAAGGAATTGCAAGTACAAGTACAAGTCCCGGTACTGGTATTTGAAATTTTTAAGTACAAGTACCAAGGAATTGTACTTGTACTTAAAAAAAATAAGTACAAGGTAATTGTACTTGTACTTGTACTTGTACTTGAATTTTACAGGTCTGATCACGGGTGATGAAATATAGAAAGTAAAATTTATGTTTTAAACCCAAGTGTATCACCGGTGATCACTATATGAAAACATGGTAAAGCATATCCTGACATACCCACTATTGTATGTCCAAAAGATCTTAGCCACTAAATCATTCTTACATGTATATTTTGGCTTGGTACCAGGGGAACGATTTCTGATGTGATCGCCGGTGATAGATTGGGAGCCAACATGTTAATATTTATTCTGTTGGTGTTGTAAGTGTATTGTGTTTGAGGGCAATATTTATTAGAATATTATTCCGGTAAGCATATCGAAAATATTCAACGTTTCTAATGTCTGTTGACTTTGGCGGCTATCATTTCTATCTTAAACCAGGGGTGAAATCGGCTAACGCGATAACTGACTGTCGCTTTTTTGATTGTTGTTTTTGACTATCGACTATTCTTTGCTCTGTTTAAATCGATCGCAAAAAATTGTTGATTTATTGGCATCACTTCTAAGTCAGTCAAGAATTTAATGTCATTTTTGAATTGTTTTGTTTTGAATTTGAAAGCTAAATTCAACAAAATTTGTTTACAAACATCATAATTTATATCTCAAAACACTTAATATTAAAAATAATAACAATTTTGTTTTTCGTAGGTCTAATTCAATAAAACAACAAATCGCGATTTTTTCCGAATTCATGGAGAAACTTCTTTTGTTAAATGAAAGGTTTTCAAAAATCTAAAATATTATAAGTACCAAGATATGGTTTTAAAGGATATCCATACAGATTCGAACATATAAAGGTTCAAGGTAGTTCCAAAATATTCGCTCTTTTTTGCAGATGTGTTCTTATCAGTCGGACCTTTTTATAATTATTTTCACTCCTCAGTCTCCTCGTCCTCGTGTGTTGGAAAATTTGCAAATGATGTAAACATTGCACTTGAACTAATTTTTTGTTTTACATTATTATTAGAGAATTTGTCAATGATAAAAGTTTAGTAAAAAAAAAAGTTTTTTATTTTGTAAAAGTTTTGAGGAAAATGCATTTTGAATAAAATAATTGGAACAGCGAATATTCATAATTTTGAGTTTAAGGAGCCATAACTTTTTTGTGGCTGCATTGCATAGAGTTATATGACGTCTTCAACATTTTTTTGCGCTTCTGCTTCTGCTCTCCGAAACGTAATTTTTTTTGTTGCTATAGTAGTTTAGAAGTTATATCATTTAAAGTGGTCTTACCACCAAATCGGAGGTGCCTTATTTCGACGGGGTATAACTTGGAGGGGGAGGGTAGGGGGTGAAAATACACCTCCCTGACATACGATTTTTTGTTCGCTGGGAATCTCCAGTTTAAGTATTATAGAGTAAGTGCGGCAAATATGGCCCACCATTTACTTTTTTGGACATAAAACGTACATTTTAACTTCATTTCATTTGTTTTATTTTTTTAAGTTCCTAGAAATTGTTTTATTATTTCTTTTAGTCTGTATAAACATAAAATATAAAAAAACATCTTAACAAAAAGATATAAATAAAAAATTAGAGGAACTTCAAAAATAAATTTTTAAAAAAGTGCGGCTAATAGGCCCACTTATATAAAATCGTGATTTGTCATCATACGAACTGCAAAATTTGCAATTAAACAATTTGTTTCGTTGCCAGAACAATCTTTATGGGCCTACATTGTACACACAACACATTTCACCCGTACTTCTCCCCCCTTATCTTTAGAAAATAGACTCAAGCAATGAATGCATTTATCAGGACTTGCATCAGATAAGTCACCTGGAATGAAAATGTCCGCACTTTCTGATGAAGTAGATTCTTCAGCGCGTTGATTTTTCTCTCTGCGCGGTATTGTTGCCAATTTGATCCGGGCCATATTACAGAAATCTATGGTGGGCCATATTACCTACACAAGGCTTTTTCACTTTTCTTTTAATTTAAACACTTTTTTTTACTATTTTTGAGGTTTTGATTCCATATGAAGAATTAAATGTCAACACCACACAATCATAAAATTAAATACTAATGTTTACGCAAAATTTAACGTAAAAACACTTAAGAAAACTTGCCAAAAAACTGTAATGCAAAGTGCAAAAACATTGCCACGTGCTTTACCCCTCACATATAGTAGCCAGACTCATCAAATTACAGTGAGTCAAAGCCAGTTGGAATATGTTTGAAATGGATGCACAGTGGGGTTTCTATGCTTTTTCATAGTAGCGAGATATTACGGTGGGCCATATTAGCCGCACTTACGCTACCTCTTAACTGGGACACCCTGTATAATATAAACTGATACAAACGGTAGGTCATATGCGAATGCGATGGCATTCGATGCTGTTGACAACTAAAAAAGCGTAAGCGTACGAGTATGTTCTTATTGACCGGACTTCCATAATCACAAAATACGTGTATATTTGTATGTGACTCGCAAACAGGTTTTGCATAATTAGGGTGATACAAAACATAAAAACACGCTACTTACTTCATTCGCCGCCAAATATGTACAACGGTACCTTTCCAAGGACTTTTGAGATTGGGATAACGGTTTGTGATATGTATGTGTACATAATGTATCTCTTTGTTTAAAATGTGAATTGTGCAGAATTAAAAATACAGAAATCCAGCTAAATACAGTTGCTTAAGGCGAATGTGTATTCGTATTTACATTCATAGTAATTTCATTAAAAAATTGATAAGGTATGTTAGGTACTTGCATGTCGAACTGCTTTAGTGTACAGGTGAGGCAGAGCGGGCAACAGCTGCACGCTCGGTCATGTACTGCTAAGAATAAAAACAGAATACATAATTCCATTAATTAATTACGAAATTCCAAATTCCTAAATGTTGTATAACTTTTGTTTTAATCGACCAGTCAATCCTGTTTGTATCTTATTGTATAATAGTCACCTTACTCCTTAGTAACCTAATACTACCGCGTATTTGATTGACGATGCTACATGTGATTTGTAAGAAAACAACAAAAACAAAAACTAAATATAAAAAACTACATACTTGCTTAGCAGGCTCTTATCCGGTTGAAAGTTCTTGTCAACATTGCATCCTCGATTCTGCGCACATACTCCTATCGCTTCTTTTTCGCTAGACCTTGTTTCCAGATATTCACGATCGAATAGCTTAAATATAAGAACGCACTTGGGTGTTGGTATATTTCCATTCGATGTACCAAAGCCGACTCATCGGGTTTTTCTCAATATACAGCAACGTCTGCAGACAAAGTCAGCATCCGATGGTATTTTTCTCATGTGTCAATGTAACTTTGATATTTAAGAGATTATTTAGTTTAGTCCTACATCAGGATCAGATACCGGGTAACAATTTTCTTTCATAGATTCAAGGGCAGCGTAATGAATGGAGATAGATAGAAAAATTGATAGAATTTTTTTTTAAAAGAAACATAGCACATATTCGGAAACCCAAAAACTGTTGTTTAAGAATAACTTTTAAAGTTGCCTGTCAGGTTTAGGCGATTTCTGTTTAAATAGTTTAAGCGTAGCGAGATGAATGGACTAATAAGCCGCGATATTACAGGAACATATATAACTGGGTACAATTTTGTCCGTTTAGAATTCTAAGCAATTAAAAAATGGCCGTCACCTACGTCTGCAAATATAGAGCATCGTGATAAGGTAATCCATTTTCAAACCAAAAATTAATAAATATCGTACAAACTCTATAAACAGGGGCCGAATTACCACATCCGTTAACGAGTTACTCGTTTTCGAAATGTGATGATTTGGCATTACCGCTCACGTTATCGAGTATCATTTTACTTATCATTTACTCGATCATTCGATAACGAGTCCTAATCACTCACTCGTTAACGGGTGCGGTAATTCGGCCCCAGGTCTGCATACGGTCGACTTAGATATTCCGTGCGTGACAGTACAATATTATAAGTTAACAATGACCGTTTACTATATAGACAGTGAAAGTAAAAATGGAGAATCAATGACTAGTGGGGATATCACGCGCGAAGAGAATTGAAAAATGAACACGTCTCTTACACAGAGGTTTAAAGTCGATAAGAGCGCATCTAGCTTCATACGAGGACATGTTCGAAGTGCAATCTTCGTAAACCATTTCCGAACCTTCTCCAAACGAATTGCACTGTGGCGATAGTATGGGCTCCAAACTATGTCTGAGCTGATAAGCAGTATGGCAATACGCGGGACAGAATTCCAATCATCTCTGGTGTGGTCACAAATCGGGAAGGATAAGTGTGTATAAATGTTCAAGTCTGGACTCAACGCGTGTCGTCAAAAGTCGCCAAAGTTATGTAAAGGGAATCAAGTTGTCGTATAACTCCACTTTTTGTAAGATCAGCCCCAAGCCAAGATGAGTTTGAAGATGGAGGATCTAGAGCAGGCAGCAGAAAACTTTGAACGTTGAAAGTGCAGAAACAAACAAATGATGAACTAACTTTAGCCATACGTAGAATACACACACAGATCATTAGACAAAACATGCGACCAAAACAAGAAAATGTTGACGGAAGCAAATGGAAATACAAGAATCGTTGAACTTTATAAATAAAATAAATGAAACATGACATTGGAATGCAAAATATTCCAAAACAAACAGCTGAAAGTAAAACCAAAAAAGTATTTATTTATTATTTTTTATTCCTTAGATTTTTGTTTTCACACCACAATCGCCTTTTCGGGTGTCAAATCAGAAAACAGCTGATATCGAAAACATGAAAATGGATGTAGATAAAGTTTTGTATCCGGCGGATTTATTGATCACGACGCTAGGTGAATGTGAACAGAATTAGTGAATGGAATCTCAGATCCGTCGGATTTAATGATAGGGGTGATTGAATTGTAGACCAACCAGACATTTTGTCTTGTCTTCTTGTAATTAATGTTCGTGAAATGAAGAATTTATTGATTTGTAAATCTTTAAATTTCTTTAGATTTCAATTACCGTGAAATCTAAGTCGTTCTAACTTTTTTATCAATACATTATGCCGAACCCGGTCAAATGCTTTTGAGAAATCAGTGTATGTAAGTGGCATCGACTTGACGATGTTTTCCCTTTCAAACAAGCACTAATTTGAATATATAACTAAAATTGTTGTAGTCGACCTACCACTCACGAAGCCATGCTGATACTCTGAAATGTGGTTACGTACTTCATTATACAATTTTCTCTTGACAACTGCTTCAAAGATTTTTAGAATCAATTGAAGTTTGACTATCGGTCTATATTTAGTGACCAACGCCTTAAAAATTGGTGTTATATATGAGTGCTTCCAGCAGTCCAAAAAGCTCACCTGTACCTAGAGACTAGCTATCATAATATTACATAAATCAAAATAATCACAAATTTAGTCAAAAAATGCTTGTAAATACAAATTTGTGAGTTTGTGAAATAGTCCACAGGTTATTGGTATGCTCGTCCCAAAGAAAGCTATCATTATTATTGCTTAATACACACGGGCAAGTGTATTTTCCGGCCGGCTCAGCCTGAACTTGTCCTTGAGGCTTCCAGATCACTGTAGTGTAGTCTCTTCCAAGCGGAGGTGATAGCTATTCGCGAAGCCGCTGAGTGGCTTTCGATGAAATCGATGTACAATAGCGACATTTTCATTTACACTTATAGGCAAGCAGCAATAAAAGCACTCGAATCACCAATTATAAGATCAAAATTGGTTAGGCACTGCCGCGTATCTCTAAACGAGATATCGAGCAGATGCCTTCTCATGCTGAAGGCTGAGATGAAGATCTCCTTGGTCGCTTTGAGAGAAAAATCCTTCGTAGGATATTCGGTCCCGTTTGCGTTGACGGGTTTTGGAGGAGAAAGATTCAACGAGAAACTGTACGAGCACATCAGCCTGGTCGAAAAACTGCACATTGGGCGTTTAAGATGGCTAGGACATGTAGAGCGCATGGACATCAGCGCTCCGGCTCGGAGAATATTCAACTCTAACCCGGAGGGTCAGCGCAGCAGAGGACGACCTCGCCTAAGGTGGCGCGACCAAGTAAAACAAGACCTCAACCAACTTGGAGTGCGCAACTGGAAGCTGTTAGCTAAGGACCGGGCTAACTGGAAGAGGTTGTTGGTTGACGCCTTGGTCCACCCCGGACTGTAGCGCCACCTAAAGAAAAGAAAGAAGCCTTCTCACGCTGTGCCGGGTTTCTGGTCAAAGCGATATACCAGGTATGAGATAACTGTGAAGCAGACGAGCTAGCCAGAAAAGGTACAAAACTGGGAAGTTTTATCACGGAAAGTGCACCCCATGTACCAATAGAAAAAATAAAACACAAAATCTCCACGCAGGCTACCGAAAGATGGCGTAATCTTAACACGTGGAGCTGTGCCAGACCGACTTGGCCACAGCTAAAAATTAGCAGAGCACATACCGGCATAATAGTTGGCATATTGACAGGTCATTGCGCAATAGGCAGACATGCCAACAGGTTAGGAATCCTCTCCAATGACTTCTGCCACAGCTGCATGGATGAAGAGGAGGAAGAATCCCCCTATAACCTGCTATGCAGCTGCCCAGCTCTCTTCTCCTTGAGAAAAAAGATTCTGGGAGAATTGTTCTTTGTAGATCTTCAAGATATTTCCTCAACGGATATCAATAAAATATGGAAATTCATGGAACTCTCAAATTGGTTCTAGGAGTTTTGATAAGAGTCGGCTCATGTGGCAGCACAATGGACTTACTTTGGTCTAAGTGAATCCTACCGATTACGGTGGATAGCCACCCAACCTAACTTAACCTAACCCAATACACGCATTATCGTGGCCTTTTTTTTTAGAACAAGGATTTGCCAAGATACAAATACGAATGTCAGCAATCGCAGTTATCACCATCAATAGATCTGTCACATCTTTTACACCTCCACAAATGTAACTCATTAACAGCGGAGTAAACAGTTTGAAATATGGAAAACTAAATTGTTCCTGCAATTAACCGTTTGTTGTTTTTATCTCAAGTTGAAATCTAGTTCTAGAACGTAACAGCTTAACAGACCGCCCAACTTCCCAACCATAAATGACTCACTTTCACTTCGTTAGTTAAGTAAATTCGCACACTTTCCGCAATTACCTCGAAAATTAGTTAAATATGTTGCTGCTGCACAATAAATGCTAGCAGTAGCAGGTCTCTCATCCCCTTACTCTTTCAACTCATTAAACTTCAACTTTACGTCAGATTGCTTAGAATTAAAGTGTGGCGTGGTGTGCGGCGTGCGGCGTGCGGGTACGGGCATTCAAGTGTCATAATTAATCCCTACGCTGTAGTTTCACTTTAAGCGGCAACATAACCAACCACCACCACTATCACCACCGCTGTGATACTCCGTAGTACACATCCTTGTGTAGGTAATAAATTTTAACGTCATTAGCCCTCTGGAGAAACCTCAATTGGTTTATCATCCGCTTATGACAGTCTCAACGCCAACGACAATAACAATCCGTTAATGAAGTGCCCCGACTTTTCAAGAGGTAAATGTAGCCTAGGGACATCACCTGCGGATTAATTATTTTAAGTGTCATCGAGATAAAAACACACATCACATGTACATACACCTACGCCGCCCCAGTCCCCGCCAAAGACGTGGCAACCACGAATTCAACCAACGTACAGTGTTACCTTTTTAATCCTTTTTGAGAACGAAAATGTTTGCAAATTGAAAAAGCGTTTTCATTAAAAATTAATACAATGAACAAAAAATATCACATCCACACCTTGATTGGTTTGTTTGCCTAATGGAGTACTCTGCCGCTGGAGTACCACAAGGTGGACAGCTTTTTTTGCGCTATGTTTGCGGGTGACATTCAAATGCATGCCGGTCTACCAGAAGTCACATAAACGCTCGTCAATTGGTATGCACGCACCGATGGGTTTACGCTTGCAGACCGACAGTTAGTGCCGAGAGTAATTAACACCCTGGACACATACTCGTCCTCGTACATATAATGGCGTTTACGACTGTGACATGACTGTGTGCCTGTGCAGTGGACTTTGCGTGGACATGTCCAAGTTACGATTGAAGGAAGCGAATTCACGGGATTGTTGTTAGCTGGTGATACTAGTTGAGTAATTGCCTGTTTTGGCTTTTGATCACGGATGCAATGGCTCATGACAAATCATCGACTACTTATGGCCAATTGGACTGGGGTGGTCACTGGTCATGCCAGTCAAGTTGGCTGGGAACTTGAGGCGAAAAGTATGTAGCAATTGGTGGGGTACAAAAAATGAACAAATTTATGTTTAACTAGTGAAATTAAATTTAAGTTATTCATTTCTCACGACTGTTATGCTTCTGACTTTAACAGTTGGAAATATAGACAAATGCTGTATCATCAGGTGGTGAGTAGGTATTGCGGAAAAGATATCCGAGTATTTTTTTTGTTGAGAAAATGCTTCATGCACCGTTAGGAGGCTGACGCCTGATGTGTCAAACTCTAATCGGTTAGTAACTCTCCATCTTTAGGCGAGATTGCGCCCCAGGACTGTTTCTAGCATTACTTACTTAGTTGGCGCTACAGCTCGAGGTGAACCTGGGCCTGCTTCTCGCAACCATTTGTGTGTGCGTGTTATATTTTTGCACGAATGGAAGGGACCTACAGTTTTTTGCCGACTCCGAATGGCGAGTTGAGAAGCTCAATCGTGACAAATGATACTCTTTGATGCTTGTCAGACATTCGAAAGAGGTGGGCACTGTGAAAAAACTTTTAGGTGTTTGCGGCGGGATTCGAACCCAAGACCGCTGGCTCAGTAGCCCGACGCACTAACCACTTGCGCTACGGTTCTAGCATTACTTCAGTTTTTTGCCTCTCCATGGACTGGTCGTTCTTCTTTGGTTCTTACGAGAGTAAGAATCTTACTTATCATCAAATCAATCTTTTTTTTTTAAATTTATTTATTTGTATTAAAACTCTTTTTTTCAATAAATAAAATGAACTATCCATGTATTTTCAATTAGTGTCTCTAAGTCACACCGTGGCAGTTTACGTTAGTCAGATAGCATGACAGTAATAGGGTTAATATCTGCAAAGCCTTATGGGCTTGTCTGCAGAAGACTGTATACAAAAATATATAGTTTTGATTTTGAGTTCTTTACTTTTATGATTCTTTTCGATTAACAGTTCAAGCAACAATAATTATTTTTCTTTTTTCTTAAGTATCTTGATAAAAATAAAATTTTTTGACTTTTTTAAGTAATATTGTTTTTGGAAGATTTCTAAGTTCGTTAGGAAGCTCATTGAATACTGTTGGGACTGCAACGCCGTATCGTCTTCGCCCATATTCATTCCAGAATCTCGCAATTTCATATTGATTTTGGTGCCTTCTTCTCGTATTGCAAATTTGTTGGGTGGGAACCTTGTATGTATTATCATCATGGAATTTTGATATTACTTCTAGCTTGTATAACTGCGATATGCTGAGTAGTTTTTTATCGTTGTCAATTCGTCGCCTATCGCACTGTTGTCCTAATGTGGCGCTATATATAATTTTTTGTAATTTGCGGTGAATATTTTCAAGGCAGGTAAGTTGAGGTGCCTTCCCCCATGCAAGTATGCCATATCTTAAATGGGATTCGATGAGTCCAAAGTAGCTCTGCCGTAGGACATCCGCTGGACAGTGATAGCTGAGATGAAAGAGAGCGTATGCGCTCTGTCGAAGTTTGATAGTCAGCGCCTTAATATGGTAGCTCCATTTCAGATTATAGTCGAGTGTATCTCCGAGCTCCGAGGCATTTATATGTTGATACGTTTTCAATTATCGCTGAGCAGTTGTCCTCCTTAGGTAGATGAAGATGATCCCGTGTTGTATGCAGACATTCAAGTTCGTGGATTTTTATCTTAATTTTGTACTTCATAATGTGTCGGTGGCTGAATGATTACGTGTGGCTGCCAATCGCTGTGTATATAGAAAACATCAACATCAAAACACTGTTACCATTATTAAAGTAAAGCTAATCGTTAATGCTTTTTCTGTGATTTTTGTCAAAGAGCTTTGGGATTTTGTGCTTTGAGAACCAATAAAATTAATTTGAGTATGTGAAGGCATTGCCACATGGCTTTTGTTTTTTCAACTTTCTTGATTTTCTGGTGAAACCGTTCAAATGAAGTTGAACGCTTTTTCGATGTTTGTGATTTATAATGAAGGTTATTTGCGCAAGATGAGTTTTGGGTGTGGAAACGAATACTGTTTTTTTTTTTTTGTTTTTAGCCTTTATCTCGTAAGCTAATCGTTTCCGATAGATAACATTGGTACACCAAAATACTCGGAAACATGCCAAAATTTCATCAAAATCGATGTGGTGTCCACTTTGTACACAATTATCTTTTTTTCGATCAACAAATTGTGTTATTTTCAAATCAGCAGATGGTAGCCCTATGGGTATTGCTCTCCGATTTTTCATGCATACTATGGTAACCCGGTGAGAGCTTAAAAGAGGGACAGATTTATGAAAGCTGTTGCAACCAGAATGAGAGGCAAACGTCCTATCTTCCCTGTACTGACAATTTTAGTGGAACAGATTATAGTTATATTTTGTTTAAATAACTGTTTCGTTTCGTTAACACAAAAAACGAAAACGACTCACCTCTATACTCACTTTACAAACTTTAACTAATAAGTAATGTTATTCACCATGAGAAATTGGATAAGCATTAAGAACGCGGCTGAGTGTGTAGCGCGGCAATTAACAATCTTTGCGCTGTACTCCTGAGTTCAGGGGTCTCAGGCTCGTTTCCTGGCAAAATCCATATTTGTTTTTTAATTATTTGTTTATATGGTAGCACAATTTTGGATAGCTTTAAATATTCCCAAAATTATTGTTAATCGAATAGTGGTAATTTCTTTAAAATTTGTCCAGTAGTTTACGAGTTAATCGGTTGAGAAATTGAATTTTTCGACATAAAATTGAATTTTTCGACGTGAATTTCTCAAAAACTATGCAACTAACGAGGCTCCTCACTGGCAGTCTACATGTTGCTGTTCGGGATTCTAGCCCTATTGCGCCATCCGCCATCTTGAATTTTATGGTGAATTTTTGTTTATTGAATTACTCGTTTATTTTCCATTTTATACGAAGAATGTTCTTTAGTAAATTCGTTCGGAATTAAAGTTCCTACAATTTTGGTCTATATCAATTTTTCCTTTGGATCCCATAGGATCGATATGTTTTGATTTAGACCCGAAAAGAGGTGAACGTGAATTTTTGTTTATTGAACCAATTCGTTTATTTTTAATTTTACATGAAAAATGGTTATCGCCGAAGCTGTTTGGAATTAAATTTCCTACAATTTTTATAATGACAAAAAAAAAAAGAATTATGCCCGTTTGAAACGTTTAACCGATGGTCCGGCCAAGTTTGGCTCATCTAAGTCTTCATCATTGTTATCGATGACTTCGTCCAGAAGCTCAGGAGGGTCGGTGGGGACTCGTTCTGACGTAAGGTTTTTGTCGCAAAGATTCTCACTGGTCATGCATACTCGAGAGCAATTCGTGCTCATTACCTTCTTCATGCATCTTTAGAAAAGCGCATCATGGAGACGATCGACTTTCAAGATATCGAACGCGATGTTGAAGTTGACCAACTTTTGTTAAACTCAGATCGTACTATTGTCTTTACAGCTGGGGAAAACGTTGCGGTAAAAGAATTTCTCCGAAAATTCCGAGCGGCGCTAAACCAAGCCGAACAATATGGATCCACCGCTAAACTGTGGGCACAGTACTTAAGAATTATCACTTTGGTGAAACCTTTCCTTAGAAGCTGAACTGGGAACTCCATCTCGATACAATTGCTGCCAGTGAGCCCCCCCAACGATTTCCGAAGGAAAATCGCTGCGCGGAATTTTTTCGGTGTCAGCCCCTTATTTGATCTTATTCGACTGGGCTTGATAATTTTCTTCAAAAATATAGTTATTCACTTACAAACTATGATTTTTTCATATTTTTGACTTAAGTAGTTTCTGAGAAAAATGTAGGGGCCTTTTTGGTCTGATATTTGTCACACATTTTCGGCAATAACTTCCAAAGTTTCTAACAGAAAAAATTAACAAAAACGTTTTTGGAATCTTTGTTTCGAATGATTTTCCACATGATATATTTTTCAGCATTTTTTTCTGAGATTACATTTAACCCACTCTGTATAGTTGTTTCTCAATATTTTTGAGTAATATGTTGTCCATGTATGTGGACCACCGAAATGTATAGGCTAGGGCGAGGAGGTTCTCCGTTCATCCGTTTACAAAGAGAACTATATATGTATGTATATGTAAATTTTACTTTATTAAGGTTTAATCTATTACAAGAACAACTTTAAGGGCTAGTTTACAAACCGTCTCAGAGTTTTTGATGATTTTCTAAATAAGGAAAAAGTGACAGAACCTCTTAGTTTGTAGGAGGTTCCGACTTCCAAGAAGGAGGTGCTATAGAAGGTAATGACCTTCTCGCCAAATGTCTGTTCAGGATACTTTCTTTTATAACTTCAATGCATGCATTATATTTATGCTTTAACCCTGGAAGTTCATGCTTCGTCGAATCGACGACGCATTTTGACGTTTTGTGAAATATGCCAAATAACATACAGATTTAAAAATAAAATTTTCAAGTTAATATTATAAGAAAAAATATCCATTGTTACTTTTCTTTATGCTCAATGAACTAAATAACTAAATACAATCGATTTTCAAAGTTTTGGTAGCATATGTCATTTGTAAAACTACTTTGAATAATGCCGTCGTCGATTCGACGAAGCATATCCTTTGCGTACAAAAAATAAGCATGTACTTCCAGGGTTAAAAAAGTTTATTGTTTTATACTTACGTGAAAGGGCCACAACGAATAAAAACACTATGTGTTCGTTTAGTTTTTATATTCTCACTTTCAAACACTTTAGACTGTGGACATAAGAAATTATCATATCTGTGTCAATTGGAATCAAAGGTGATGTGTTCCACTTTTCAAAAAACCTGAATTTGAATTAATTTTTCTGAAAGCTTTCCTACTAAAACTACTATTTCCAGAAATATTTTAAGCTGAATTTCAAGGCTTGAATCAAAATCGATGTATTCCTCAAACCTCTTTGAATCAAAACTACTCTATTCCAAGTTAAAATAAAAGCAACAGTATTCCAATGCAAAATTCATTTTTTTGTTTTTTTTTTAGAATCAAAATGCATGTATTCTAAATTTCGGCCATGAAATTAAAAAAATTAAATGAACCAAATGTTTTTTAGTCGTGTTTTTTTTGCTATTATTATTACATACATATAATAATTTATGAATTCCCTTACTGGTCTTTAGTTTTAGTTCGTATATTTGTTAGTAGTAAAACATAATTGAAACAAAAAAATAATAATAAATTAAACTTAAACCAAAATATAATATTTGGTATTGTTTTAACCTCAAAACGCAGTGGTCGGCAGAATTTTTTTTTCGTTTACCACCATCGCGTACCACCAAATATTTTTTTTTTACTTTTATTGATTTTATTCAATCAAATATGAAATGCAACAATAATAATGTTAAATATGTATAATGTTGATATTGATATGGCAATTTGTATTAAGTGTGATTATGTTTACTAACTTTTTTGGTCAATAAATCGAAATGGCAACTGCGTGTGCATTCAAACACTTTCTTTGCTCAGTTTTTCTCAAAGCCATGGTTGAGAACGAAGTTTCACACAAATATGAACGAAAAATGAAGCAAAATTTGTATGGCAGCTTGGCTCCATTCTTCTCGCGTACCACCTCTGGTACGCGTACCATGAAATGCCGACCACTGCGTCAAAAGCAATCTATTCCAAAATGAAAATTTCAAAACGCATCTATTCCAGATGTGTACCTTTCAAAACTTTCTCTATTCCAGGTACTGACTTTCAAAATAACTTTATTCCAAAATGCATTGTTGAATATTTCCAAAGCTTCGTTACTTTCAAAAGCAAACTGCTTGAATTAAAGTTCAACCATCTATGTTTTGATATAAGAACGTACTAGTTCCTAATACTTGCAACAGCTCAAAAAACGTTTTTATTAAATATCTCGAAAGTAGTAAAAGTGGAATACATTACATTTGATTCTAATAGACACATCTGTCATATTTAAAGGAAGTGAAAAATTTTAGTTCGATGAGACCTCCTACATGTCGAAACCACCTCGCTTTACCCTAAGTGTGCCAAATTTCAAGTTCCTAGGAAGAACGGTTCTTGATGTTTTTATCGTGACCGGCATTTTTGAGTTAGAGCGAACTTATAATGGTTCCGTGTTACCATATTGGTACAGAACCCTAAAAACAGTCAAGACAATTGATTTCGGCTGTCAAACGTGCACCGTACGAATTACTTTCCCATCCAGCATACTCTCCAAATCCAGCCATTTGCCACTACTTTCTGTTTCCAAATATGAAGACATGGCTTGGAGGTAAGAGATTTTGTAAGATTTCATAAATCCTACATATTACTCTGCCATGATACAAACATTTTACTGGTACATGATCTTGATACATTGGAATTAAGAAAAAATATTAAATGTCTGGTTGAGAAAAACTATTCATCACCCTTCACCTTTGAAGGCTTGGTTGGTGATTTATGTAGATACATTTTAAGAGGGTTAATCTGTCTGTTTCTATCCCTTTGGATGGAGTACAATCTCATTGTCAGCCCGAGCTCCGAGATAAGTTCACAAAAAATCACTCATAATTCACTTAATCGGATTCTAAATCTTTTTCGTGTTCCTTAACACCAGGAAGTTGTGACTCTGATTTAACACTAACGAGAGAGATTGCTTGTATTTGTATGTGTACTGATTTGGGGGGCTTAATGTTGCCTCAACTTCCATCTTCGAATGATTTCTATGTCGAAGCAGGGGCACTTTAGCAAACATTATCAGTATTACCCGCTCCTGTATAATACATATGTATGTATGTGATAGCTTCCGGATATTTGCTAAAGCAGACACAACAAGACACCGCTGCTGTAAGTATCTTTACGTGATACCGCTGGCGGCAATGTTATATTTTTAAATTGTTGTCAGGTGAATTTTCAATGACAAACAAATGTTCGGGATCATACCGCTGGTGGTTGTTGTTGGCTGACAAAACAGGGGATGTTTAGTTATTGTTAGATAAGTTTTTTTTGTGTGGTACTTCCCGTGCGCCTTTTGTTGAATCTGGTTTCTTCAATGCGATTACAACATTGAACGATGGTTGAATTTAAATTACCGACAATTTGTTTCGCCGCATGTGCAGCACGGACGGGATACGCATACAAAGGGGCTAATAGACAGCAGCTTGTTAGCAGGAGAAAGCTTTTTGTCGCTCATCGAATATGATAAATTGATAGAAATGAATAAATTTCCATGTGTCCGCCCCGGATGAGAGTGAAAATGGTGCTAGAGTTTGCTCTATTTTTGTTTTCAACTTTTCTCAGTGGGGTCGAACGGAGGTGGGTGGAAAAATTAAGTGATTTTAGTGATTTTAAAAATCACTAGTACACTTCCAACTCTGAGGTAGTAAAGGAATTTGTCTACCTCGGCTTGGCTATAACATTTCGCTGTTTCTTTGGGCTAAGAAGGCAATTGAGTAGAATAGTCCTTTCCTGATCGACTAAGGAGACTCAATATAAACCTTCATCATCCCAGTCTTGCTATATGGAGCTGAAACCTGGACTTTATCGAAAGCGGATAAAGATATTCTTGGTCGCTTCGAGAGAAAAATCATCCGTAAGATATATTCGGTCCCGTTTGCGTTGACTGGTTTTGGAGGAGAAGATCCAGCCACGAACTATACGAGCTGTATAGCGACATCGACCTGGTCAAAAAATTTGCACATTGGGCGTTTAAGATCCCTAGGATATGTAGAGCAAATGAACATCAACGCTCCAGCATGGAGAATATTCGATTTCTAACCCGAAGGGTCAGCGCCACAGAGGACGACCTCGCCTAAGGCAGCGCGCACAAGTAGAATAAGACCTCAACCAACTTGAAGTGTGCAACTGGAGGCGATTAGCTAAGGATCGGGCTAACTGCAAGGGGTTGTTGGTTGAGGCCTTGGTCCACCCCGGACTGTAGCGCCACCTTAGTAAGAAAGTAAGAAAGTCGACTTCTAAGGTTTGAGAAAAGTTAAATATATAAGCTAGACACGGTGGTGGTGGTGAAGTTGCTGAATGTTATTTTTCTATTGTTTCTATTGTAAGAAAGAAGATATAAAGATCTGAGAATTTATTCGTGGCGCCTTTATAGAAATTTAAATTTATTTACTACATACCAAAAATTATTGAGAAAAACCAAATGAAGGAGTTGAAAAAAGCATTGCGAGAACATTGAAAATTTTCCAGCGACCACTTATATTAAAAATTCGTGGCACACGATCCAAATTATATCGACTCATTAACCTTAGCACCGTTCTGATGAAAATCCGTTTTCGATTAAGACACGTATGACACGCGTGTTAACCCAGCAAGTCGTACAGCCTTACAATGACAACCGAAAAGGCTTACGCAGCAAAAGAAACGGTGCCTTTATAAACATTCAAGGTGCATTTGCAACACTCTTTCGATGAAATAGAAAAAGCTATGGCTAAGAAAAAAACATCGCCCGCTGATCATAAACTAGGTTTTTTGTTAGAAAGTAAAATTATAAATCTGATGATTGAATGGACTGGTACTTTCCCCACTACTTTGAAGGGGAAATATGACTCCACGATATCATACAATCATACAACACGCCCATCAAACCGATGGCCAACAATCGAACAGGCCTCAGGGTTTCGCGGGTAGGGAAGGTGCAGATAGAGTAGTGAGGACAGACACCTCATGCCTGTTCTCCGGTCCTGAACTCTTTTTCGTGATATTTTTAAAGATGATAACATTGCTGAATACTAGACCACCCTCAAGGGACAACAATTAACTTAAAAATTTAAGAGCTCTTGGCAAAGTCAAAATGCTACTTGAGCTCAACCAGAAAGTACTAGGAACTGGCCAATTAAAAAAATATGACTTTCCGATGACCACTCCTGCTTTCTCTGTGGAGAGGTGGAGGAGATGATGGAACACATACTCTCATACAACAGGCAAAGAGCATTTCTGACCTCAGAGGAGATAAATGAAACATGGAATCCAGAAAATTTATAAAGAGCATCGAACATCCTCCAGATCCTAGAAAAAATGTCTGTTAGGCCTGCTTGCCTAGGAAAGTGAGTAGATTTACACATTTGAGTAGTATCACTGGTCACTCTGGGATAGAAGGTAACGAGTTTGCAAGGAAATGAGGGGATCGGCCACTACCCGAAGCGGTGGAAGTTGCTCTTCCGTTATATGGCATTAAATCAAACGTACAAATTAGTTTTACAAGAAGGGTTGACCACAGAAGGTCTAACAAAGTAGGGCATACGGTTTCTAAGGCACTCTAGTGGGCATTGGACCGGAAAAGAATAAAAGAAATCCATAGGCTTAGCAGGAAATAAATGATGATTTTTCGGGGGCATATTCTGGTTTCTAGTGATGACTCAGCCTCACAACCCCTCTCAACCTAACCTTACATGACCTAGCTCTCGTAGTTGATGATGTGCATTCATGAATCATTTAATCGGGAGGTTTCTCTTTAGAGATTAAAGTAAGTGAAACATTTCCTTTCTGACTTTTACCACAATTTATAAGTTAACCCTTAAATGCCCAACGACACCGATTTGTTTGGGAAAAATATATTATATGTTAAATGAAACATAAATATTGAATCAGGTGCTGAAAAAAAATAAAAAATCGAAATTATTTCAATCAAAAAATCAATTTTAGGCGGGACAAAGTTGGCCCGGTCCGCTAGTGTTATATAAATTACAAATATTTTGATGATATTCAATAGTAGGTAGTGTAAAATATTTGGTAGCTTTTAACCACCACCACTTCAACAAGCAGGTTCGTAGATTTTGTATTTGGATATATTGTGCTTGGGGATAATTAATTTGTGTATTTTTCTAAAGGTTGGGATTTTGAGTTTTATGTAGGTCTTTCATTTAACGAAATGTAAAGCTGAATTGCGGTTATATAAACAGGCACCCCTTCTATATCAAAAACAAATGCAAACAACTATTTAACCGTAGACCTAGGTTAAAAAAAATCGACTAAACATTTATTAATAAAATAACTAGAGAAATGAGCACTTCTTGAGACAAATTTGCAATTTTGGCTATAAATAATTAGAAAAATAAAAATAAATATATGTATATTAATTCGTTGCGATTATTTAAATGTCTTGAATACACTTAACACACACATTTCGGTTGTCTATGTTCTTGCAAACATTTTTTCCGCATATCCAGCAGACCAACTCTGTTTTGTTCTCTTTGGTTTTTGCTTTTTCAGCTAAACAAATTACTTTAGGAATGACTTGATATTTTATCAAAATAAACTTGCTTCTTTGATTTAATCTCTATATGCCTCTGGATCTCTATATGCAGGAGACCGCTCTCAGGTTAATTCAGTCAAAGTACTGGAGATCTAATGCATATGGACACACTCAGATACTCGGCAATTACCTCAATGGTAACATCAATTCAGACTACAGTGTCCCATACCTGGACTTCGAAAAACGCTTCTCGTGGACTTTTCCAAGCAGAGAGAAGTGGGAGAGAAATGAGTTACCAACGGGACGCTAAGTCCATCTACACCGACGAATCAAAAATGGACATAAGCATTGGTGCGAGCTGCTTTTCGGAGGAACTAGGACTAAGTAGCTCCAAATGACTCCCAGACCATAGCAGCGTTTTACAGGCTGAGGTTCTAGCTGTGACAAAGGCAGCCCAGCTGGTGTCAATGATGACAATATCGCGAGACGATATCACTATTTACATTGATAACCAGGCGGCCATAAAAGCAATAGCTGCTACGCAAATAACATCTAAACTTGTAAAGTGTTGCCGCGAAGAGCTGAAGGTTCTCGGCACACAGCACAATGTAAAACTCTGCTGCGTCCCTGCTCACAGCGGGATAACAGGCAATGAAGCCGCAGATGAATTGGCCAGAAAGGATTCAGCCCTGGAAAAAGAACAGGCTGACGGGACGGTTAAACCTCCACTCTGCTACCTTCGAGCCAAAATTGAACAAAGATCAGTAATTGAAGCAAATAACAGATAGAAATCACTAACCTACAAAAGGATAGGAAGTCGTTGTCGATACTATTAGGAGTGCTAACTGCGCACAACACTCTAAGATACCACATGAAGAAATTACGACTGAATGATGACGATATTTGCAGAGGATGCGATGATGAATGCGCACATGAGGACACAACCCATTTCCTCTGCCACTGCCTTAACCTGTGTCAACTGAGAAGCAGAACCCTGGGAAAATTCTTCTTTCATCGCATCGACGAGCTATCGGATGGATCATCATCTTACTTAGTTGGCGCTACAGTTCGAGGTGAACCTGGGCCTGCTTCTCGGAACCATTTGTGTGTGCGTGTTATATTTTTGCACGAAAGGAAGGGACCTACAGTTTTTTGCCGACTCCGAACGGCTCAATCGTGACAAATGATACTCTTTTTTTAGGCTTTAAACCCGGGCAGCATTGCGTGGTAGTCCAACGCACTAACCACCACGGCCACGGCGACCACATCATCTGACCTCCTTAAATTTGCTAGGGTGTCGGGTGGGTTGATACCTATACAGTGACACCACGGTTACACACTAAGGGTATATCACAATGGACCCACATAGACCTAAGTGTGATGAGGATGTAACCATTCTCATTAGCCCGCAAACCTAAGCCTTGATTGAATTAGAACAAATAACGATTTTCTTTCCGTTTGCATTGAAATTTCCATACAAAATGCATACGGGTCGAAAACGACGAAATCTAACAGAAAATACCCAAATTCAAAAAAAAAGGACAGCCATCTAAGAATACAAATTTAAGACAGTCAAATTTCGATGGTTTAGGCCACGGGTGTCCAACCTTTTTGATTCCCTGGGCCACATGGGAAGAAGACATCGTGTTTTGGGCCACTAATACAGGGTGAGGCAAAAATACTGTCATACTGTGAATGTGCCATAAGGTCCGTTCCCGTACTTTTTGCACCAAATATGTGTTTTCTATCAAACTTTGAAGAGTGGGGCTGAAATGATCACAAAGATAGGAAAACCACGAAAAAGTAAAAACGCGTTGAAGAACGAAAAATGGAAAATAAATGTGATTTGACAGATTTGTATTAGCCCAAAGAAATTTCTTCTGCTAAAATTCGTAGCATGGGGAAATTTCTTACTCTCTCGTGAGCACTCTTTTTTACGAATTTTTATGTACGCGAACGGGTTATCGTGACTTTTCATAAATTTTCGTAGATTTTTGTTGTTTTGGGAGCGTACGCGAACGGATCTATAATTTTGGCAAAACGGTGTCAAATGTCACTGTGCTTTTAGATTTATGTTTAAGGCTAATAGAGAACTTGTGGACAATAAGCAATGGAACTATATACACCTGAAGAACGCGGAATTATTGTTACTGCTTATATGGCCAGTTTCCTGTCTGTTGTCTTAACGCAGCGTGAAATTCGTCTTCATTTTCTTCGTCATCCTGCACCTTGTGCGCGAACAATTAAGCATTTGGCTAAGCGTCTCGTGCAAACTGGGTCCACTAGAGATGTCGCAAGAAGTGGCCGGCCCAGTATTGGTCGTTCGACCGAAAAAATCACTGCTGTGGCCGAGGACGTTCGAGAGAGTCCACAAACAACGACGAGACATTGATGCTCACAATTTGGCATCAGCAGACGTTCGTTGCGTTGAATTTTTATGAAAAAACTGAAAAATGTTTCTTATTAAGTGCAAACCATTCACCAATTGCTGCCTGCTGACCGTCAAGTGAGGTTAACTTACACCAATTCTCTATTTAACTTGGTTCAAGAACAGAATGATTTCGTATCCAATTCATAAATTAGCGCCAAAGCCAAAGCTAAAATTGGGTTTCTGCGGCAGGGGGAATCCACATGAAATGCACTAAGATCCATTCCATCCAATCGAAGTGACTGCTTGGTGTGGCATTTGCAGTAAAAAAGTGATTGAATCTTATTTTTTTAAGGACGCCGACGGTACCACCAAATAGTGAGCGCTACAGACAGATGTTAAATGATTTTTTTTCTGCAACTGGCTGAATCGGGTCTCAAGCATTGACGGTTACAGTAGGATGGAGCAGCAGCTCCCACAACTCGGGCGACGATGAAGATTTTGGATCACCAATTTTCGGGCCGTGTGATCTTACGTTTAAGCGATTTGAACAGCCGTAAAACGAGCACAAATGTGCATCAACTCAGGAGGTGGTCATTTAACCGGTATCATTTTTTCAATGTCATCAATCTTACACCTTTTAATAAACTTTTTGTGAAAACATTATGATATTACTTTTGCCCCACCCTGTCGTTTAGCTGTCGAGCGAAAAAAAAAATTTAAAATTTATTAAAAACAGAACAGGAAATTAATTTAACATTGTTTTTTACAATTGCTGTTATATAATTTTAAGAAAAATATCACTTAAACCGCCAAGTGACAAACACCGGAACAGTGTACCTGAGTGAGCAATGTACACAGAAAGAGAATTGACTACAGAACGAAAGACATTTCTGGTTCTGTTCCTATTTTTGTTGTTTGTTAAATGGGCATACTTCAGTAGCTATTAAATATTTTTGGGCCGCATTGATACTTGTCTTGGGCCGCATGTGGCCCGCGGGCCGCGGGTTGGACAGCGTTGTTTAGGCCTTTAGGGTATAAGTATAACATAGGCAAATATTGACAGTATTTTTTAAAATATTTGAGTTTAAAAAAAAAAATGGTCGGAAACGACCCCAACGTGGGTCTATGGTTAAATCATTGACAAAGAAAAAATTAATACTATAAATAATAATATATTTTTTAGAACAAATAGAAAATAACTAATAACGAATAAACTTAAAGCGGCCATTTATCTTTGGTTTCTATTGAATCTGAATTATAGAAGAGACGGCTGAGAATTCAGCTTAGCGCGCACAGCGTCCTAGACTTTAAACATTAAGTGGACATTTCTACACTGTGTCCCACTTTTTGGCCTCCCTGTTGCGCGTGGTGTAGAAATTATGAATTCCTGCTTATACTGCTGTTCATGATTTACTACTCCCAAATCCCTCACAGAGATACGCCGAACTGCCACACATCACCAACAATGTGATGCCGCTACCAATACCAAAGCTCCCCCTGCGAATGTTGGTGTGCACGAGTATAATGGCAATATGATGGTATATTGGGGTCTTGGGGATGGTTTTGATGTAACTCTCTATCTCTCTCTCTGTGCGACTGATTCCCTTTGAGAATATTGGATTTGACAAACATTGTCTACTGGTATAGTGGGGGCTCGTATAGTACATTTGTCATTCGCAAGGATATCGTGAAAAAAAAAATTGTTTTCCTTCTGGAGATGAGCGATAATATAAATTCCTTTGAAACAGTATCTCACTCTACGCACTCTGCCCATATCGATATTTGCTTATTGCCATCTAATGTGAATATATCGCGGGCGCTTTGGCGCCAGCACATTGCAAAACAAAAAAACAACAAAAACAATTGTGAACTTTTAGAAGATTAATAAAATATCTTTTTTTTTTCGGTTTAATTTTTTATTCAGGATTGACAGCGGCACAATTTCCAAAAAGACATCGAGTATTCCCATCTAGAGCTGGACCAGTCCCAATCAAACTGGAAGAGGAAGAGCAGACAAGTTTAGATGAAAACTGCCCCGAGTCGCGTGGTTTTTTCCCGGATTCAGATCAATGTGATAAATATTATGCGTGCACGTAAGCAAGTTCATTTTTTGGTCGCAAATTTTCTATTTTATTTTGTTTTTTTTTTTTTTTTGTATTTAGAGATGGAGTACCAGAAGCGAGAATATGCCCGGATGGTATGGTCTTTAATGACTATGATTCGGATGAGGAAAAGTGTGATTTACCCTACAACCTTGACTGTTCAAAGCGACCGGAGCTACGTAAGTTATATACATATATTTGGTCAGTTTATAATATGGTGGGGATGATAGGAAATGGGTTCTTAACTCGGTTGCAGCAATAGCAGGGGTTGGCCTGCTACAAATGAGGTCAGCTGTGAATAATTACACAGACCCTATATCTGATGCCCTAAGAAAAATAATTATACATCCACACAAAACAACAAATAAAGAATACAAGAAATTTACCCATGTGCATCAGATTACATTATTTGTCTCGTTATTCGTTGAATTGTATTAAATGCGTGGGATTTTGCGATTTGCCTTACTCTCGTGTCTGTACAAAAATTCAATTTTTCCCCAAATGTAGTAATAGTAGACACCTAAATGTGTACATGTATCATTGGTTTAGGTCTAAGCTCAATGGTTATACCTGAAGCGAATTTTTGGGATATATTTCTAAATAAAATAAAATAAAATACCTGTGACAGACAGACAGGCAGACAGACAGACACCAAACTGATTCCATTAGTGCTCCGTTTTTGGGTACGGTTTACCGAGAAGTCTCTTTTCATTGCATACTTTTACTAGTAGGTATGCGAAAAGTAATATGGCTGCACAACGTTCAACTTGACTTATCTCCTTGTTTCTTCTCATTTGATCTACTGGTGCGGAATAATACGCTACATACTTTTAGAGTTAGAAAAAGATCTAGTTTTCCGAAAAAGTACCCGAATTGCAGTTTTGGGAACATTTTGTATAAAAATCTAATTATTTCCGTTTTACGGTGGGTTTACAAAATCTAATTATTTCCGTTTTATGGTGGGTTTAATAGTAAGTAAATGACGTTTGCAGTTTTCTTTTATTACTCTCTACATCGGTGTATGCCTTGATTCCGAGTATTTTTCTTAAAGCTCTTTCATTCCCGTGAGCTGTAATAATGTCTTATATCGACCCTAATTGGATGTGAAGTTTTTTGATTCAGTTAAGTTCTAGGCAGATCAATAAACGTGTAATTGTGGAGAAAATTGTTTTTTCCGACAGGGGAATGGATGTAGATCGTAACTTTTGAATATGGCGTTAATTTGCTTATCGAAAAAAAGGCGTGACAAGCGTTCATGTTTTAAAAGTTAACCTAATCTCTTCGAAGTACATTTTATATTTTATATTTTATATTTTATATGGGTTACCTTCCACAAGCAAACGTGTATTCCATCCAGCCGTCAATTAAATATGTCGATGCAACGGTTGCGATTGCGACGGATTCCTAGGAATGGAATGAAGAACTTTTAACAAAAACAAAATCGTTCAGAAGTTGGAAAATGCCCACTTTCCATCTTACTTTCTTACGTAGGTGGCGCTACAGTTCAGGGTGTATGGCGGTCATCTACTAAAAATCTCCACAAATACGCGTCGCTTCGGGCGCAAAAAAATCCAGACGGTTTTTGCCGGCGCCACACGTACAAGAACTTCTTGCAAATGACCTCATTGTTTCAAATATCGTTTTTTTGTACTCCTTGTAATTTTTAAATCTTTTTTTGGAAATAAATTTTATAATCTTAATTTTAATTTAATTTTGTATGTGTATTAATTATTGCTCACTGACACTCGTTTTCAGAAGTTAGTAGACACTCCAAAAAGCTACAGGTGAACGAGGGCCAGCTCGCAACTAATTGTGTGTGCGTTTTATAATATTTTTGCACGAATTGAAGTTTTTTTTAAATTTTTTTTTTGTGAGAGCAAAGTGGTCGATATAGCCACTAGAGTTGGCCCTAAATAAAGTGGTCAGATGGAAGCTTTTCCTATTGAAGTCCAATGAATGTGAAATTATATAAATACGTTATTGTAATGGAATGCGACCACGGCTATACTCTGAAAATCATAGTTTCGTTTCATCTTGTTTCGTACTTTTTAGTTGGTTTTTCCCGTAGTCGGGTTTTAGTTTTTTAAACTTAATTTTTTATTTACCTACAACATTTAATTTAAAAAAAATATGTAGTGTATGTGAATAAGCAATGTTGTGTTCTACTTGTCAAACCCTTTCATTTGATACCCAAATAAAGGATGTAATAAAGATAACGAAAATCCCCCATCTTGGGGGCTTCCGCCATATTGAATTTAGAATGACGTCATAGCGTATTGTATTCTACTCGCCAAACCCTTTCATTTGATACGACTATCAGGGCGGTTGTAAGAAAAAATAAAAAAGAGGTAATCCGCCATTTTGCTTTCTGCGCCCACCATATTGAGTTTTTTGTGACGTCTAGGACACTCTCCGGATCAAGACAAGATGAACCCAACTCATTTATTGAAATCGGTTCCATAGTTTAGGCTGTACGAGGTGACATCCTTACATGCATATTATGTACATATGTAGGTACATACAAACCCAGCCTGTGAAAATCATAACCCTTCCTCTGCGTAGCCGAGTAAAAAATCTATCTCTAGCACGTTTGGAACTGAATCGCTAGAAATAAAATGTCAACACTTGCCCTTGCCAGTATATAAAGGGTGATTTTTTAGCTGGTTTGGTTTTGGCAACACTGGTTTTGACTGCTGACGTGTGTTTAGTACCTTGTGTCACTGTCAAACAGCTTCAGTTTGGTTTGCAATTTAACCATGGATCGTCTTACAAATGAACAACGCTTGCAAATTATTGAATTTTACTATCAAAATTCGTGCTCGGTTCGAAATGTTCATCGCGCGCTGCTTCCATTTTATGATCGGCATTCTCGACCTTCTGAGCAGTCTATTCGGAAGATTGTGACCAAATTTCGCACCAAATTTACTTTGTTGGACATTAAACCACCAACACGTTTACGTACTGTGCGTAGTGAAGAAAATATTGCGGCCGTATCAGCTAGTGTGACAGAAGACCGCGAAATGTCGATTCGGCGCCGTTCCCAGCAGTTAGGAGCGATGATAACAAACTTTTTTTTGCCCGAAATGGAAGTTCTTGACTTGCATGATATGTGGTTTCAACAAGACGGTGCCACATGCCACACAGCACGCGAAACAATGGCGCAATTGCGAGGCGAGTTTGGTGAACAGTTAATTTCACGTTTCGGGCCGGTCAATTGTCCGCCTAGATCGTGCGATTTGACACCATTAGATTATTTTTTGTGGGGGTATGTCAAGGCTAATGTCTATAGGGACAAGCCCGCTTCGATTGACGCACTGGAAGCCAACATCCATGCATTCATTCGTGAGATACCGGCCGATATGTGTGAAAGAGTATGCCAAAATTGGACTCAGCGGATGGGCTACCTGAGACGCAGCCGCGGTCAACATTTGCATGAAATTATCTTTAAACATTAAATTGCAAGGTTCAAACTATCGATTCAAATAAATATTTCATTCATTTTTTCGAATTTTTTTGTTTTTTTTTTAAAAAAAGTTCTCAACCTCTCAAAAAATCACCCTTTATAACAAGCACAACATAATGTAACAAGTAAAACATTAGAGCAGGTGTTTAGCTCTTAAAATGTTCGACTTCATCGTGATGGTCCTTGCAAATGTTTTAATTTCAGCTACGCGTTCCATTTAAGTCCCTCTTCTGTTTTATTATCGTCTTGTAAAAGTTTCGTCATTTGCTTTCTTTAATATTGTTCAGATGACGGCTGTCATTAAATAAAAGCTCCGCTATACATATTTGCTTCACAAAAAAAAAAGAAGAGATTTAACATACGTGCTGTATTTATATGTATGCTGGATGGCACTCTGCTCTAATTCTAATTTCCCTACCTCAATCGGTATTCAAGCCATGTGCTTGCGGCCTACACCAGGGCGCATTTGGTTGAAGTCACGTTTTGATTTCAATTTGCATAGGAATCACATTGGCAGCGAGTATTCTACTTTTTTTATGAACACTAAAACCCAATACCCTATTCAGTTCAATCTGGCAATTATTGGGCCACTATTGGGTCATTGTTAATGTTAAAATATGGGTAGGTACCTTTTCCTATTGTTCTCTGTGCAATTTTTATTTAGGGAATTTGCGTATAAAAAATTAAATTATAATAGATATCGCAAATCGATAAATAATAGCCATATGTATGTATGTACCTACATATGATTGTTTAAAATATTCACATTCAGTACATAGCTATATACACAGCAGTTTTTGTGCATCTTATCTACAGCAGCGTGCTGCTTGCAATTGTGTGGTAGCCCGTGTAACATCTTAGTAAGCTTTTCATATTTTATTTGATTTAGCTTAACTGCTTTTATTCGGAATGTGGCAGATAAATATATATAAAATCCAATTAAATATTTTATTGAACTAAAGAATTCTTTTGGGTTTAGTATAGATTTGTCTGTCGCTTACACTTGGTCTCAACTGGCAATAATTGATTGCAAGATATATGTCATGCAATTGAAATTTCCAATGGAGACAGCAGATTTCTAGAAATAATTTATTTTATGGAATCAATTTCTACTTTTATTTTTTGCAATCTCTGTGGAAATAAATCCTGAAATAAACTTAACGAGGACTGCCAATTTGAGTTTTATTTAATTGAAACATAACTGATTGGCGAATTTCGCAAATGAAAACTCTTGAATTAATCAATTGTTTTAAATAAAATGAGTGTTTGTGGAGTTACACTTATTGGGCCTTTACACACGGGATGAATTCCACGGGCGGAAAATCGAATTCGTTTGTAAGGGAAACGGAGAGCCCGGAAGAAACAGCATAAAATGCCCCCCCTATGTTGAACTGGAATAACATGCACACATAAATTTTCATATTTGATGCAAAAAATGCAAATACAATGATAAATGGTTCATATATACACATTCTTCCTCCAGCATAGCTCATCTCGCGTGTGCTTGAAGTGTGGAATAAAACTGGTTTTCCTCCTGGTAGAATTCATCCCGTTTGCAGAGGCCCATTTTGTTTAAAACATGATCAATAAATAAAGGTTTATATTTTTTTTTTATTTTTATCCACTGGTATGGAACATCTCCATCGGTAATACAATATCTTCGCATGTTGTCACGAATACTAGAAGAAAATGTATGGCCGTTATAGTCTTGTGGGGCGAGTTGTGTGAACGTTTCTGAAAGCGAAGTATTTACACATTTTTCATCGAGTTCTTTTGTAAGGCCTTTGGATATCGCCGGAGAAAGATAGTTGTGTAAAACATAGCATGTTTTGACTAGAATATCACAGCAGTCTAAAGGTACTACGATTGGACGATGAAAAATTCTGAAACAAATCTTCCAAATGCTATTTCAACGCTCATCCTCGCGCTCGACTTAATCGGTAGTTAAACACTTTTTGTGATATAATTTTTGTAATCGGATCCATCTTCCTACAATACATCTTGCAGCAAAGTGGTTTCCAAATCATGCAACTGTTTTTTGTTTTATATAAATAACCCAAAAACGATGCCTTGTTTTTTCCCCGTATTTTTCAATTCTCTTTAGTTCTTGCAAAGCCATCACGGTAATTAATTGTCGTTGCTTCCTTGTATACGACATGTTTGTAAATGAAAAATATCCTGACAGAATTTTCCCACTCAGTGAAAAAATAAAAATTTCTGAAATGATGTCTAACACTATGTCGGAAATAATTATGTCTCGTGGAGACTCGGTGTTAGGTATCTCATAGCGAAATGAAGTGTACAAATTCTTGCAAATAACAAAAAAAAATGTGTGTGTCAGTCACACGCGGTAGAAGTGAAACGCTTTTTTCTAAAAATGGTGTATATATTATTGTTCATATAATTTAACGAAAGAATTAGACAAATACGGGGAGCGAACAGCGAAAATGGCGGACAGAAGAAATGTATCATACATACATCATTCAACATAGACAACTGAATTGAATATATACAAATATTATTTAATTACTTATTTATTTTAACTCACCAAAATTACCAAAAGTTTGAATAGCTACGTACATAACTTCATAATCAAATTGTTCCTCAAATTGATTTATCAACATTGCCTTGGTAAATTTTGAGATTTCGAATGATGTTTCATCATTTATATAACGTAAATACTTCTTTCAGTTTATTTGCCGACGATATAAAGATCAGTAAAACAGTTACAACCATAAATATCTGTAGACTTCTGTAATCAGATATTGATAGTTTCAGTATCAGGTGCAGGAAAAATAGTTTAGTCCTAATTTACATTACTGGAAAAAGATACCGAGTGTTCAAGTAATTCGTATCAATTCATTCTTGTTGTTAGCGTATTGAGGATCGCCCTAAACTTTGACAAAGCATATAAAACACATCCTATCCTATCCTATCCTATCCTATCCTATCCTACTAATATATAAATGTGAAAGTTTGGATGTTTGGATGTTTGGATGTTTGGATGTTTGGATGTTTGGATGTTTGGATGTTTTGATGTTTGTTGCTCTATAACACCTTAACGGTTTAACAGACTTGAATGAAACTTTCGGGAATAGATAGTCTACTTCCTGGATTAGAGATTAGGCTACTTTTTAAACAAAATATACAATTCCTTGATTCCATAATTCGAGTTATTCCAATTTCCGCTTTTATTACTTTGTCATTATTTTTGGGTACACCATTGTCATTGATCGTCACTCTGTTGGGAGAGGGTTGTTTTTGTAGATGTTATGCTCTTCTCTTCGCCACAAATTCATCGCTATCGCTTATTCTTTATTTTCTTTCTACCCATACGCGCATTGAATGATGGGTAAACCATTGCCATTGATCAGCACTCTGTTGGGAGAGGGTTGTTTTTGTAGATGTTATGCTCTTCTCTTCGCCACAAATCCATCGCTATCCCTTATTTTTTATTTTCTTTCTACCCATACGCGCATTGAATGATGGGTAAACCATTGCCATTGATCGTCACTCTGTTGGGAGAGGGTTGTTTCTGTAGATGTTATGCTCTTCTCTTCGCCACAAATCCATCGCTATCGCTTATTCTTTAATTTTCTTTCTACCCATACGCGCATTGAATGATAGGTAAACCATTGCCATTGATTGTCGTTCTGTTAGGAGAGGGTTGTTCGTGTAGATATTATGATCTTCTCTTCGCCGCAAATCCATCGCTATCGCTTATTCTTTCATTTTCTTTCTACCCATACGCGCATTGAATGAGGGGTAAAACATTGCCATTGATCGTCATTCTGTTGAGAGGGTTGTTCGTGTTAATAATTAATGCTCTTTTTTGGGATTGTGACACAAAGTAGAGGAGGGATGATTTTGCTGATATTTGCTACCGACTTTAGTTAGTTGTGTTTCTGCTTCATCAGCGTGCGGATCTAGATCTACAGAAAGAGGGAAATGCACGATTTTTTTTACTTTATTTTTTTTTTTTTGTTACTTGACAGCGGTATTTGGTTACCTTAATTCAATTCACAAATACATATATTGTAGTATGGGTAGGCAGGCGATGTTGAGTCTTAAAATTAGTAAATAGTTGGTGATTTCAGACAAACCTCACCAGTTAATCCACGATCAATGTTTACAACAAAGCCTAATATCTTCGGCGTTTACATAATGCTATTGTACTTTAAATATAAACATTAAGTACAACTATTAGAGACAAGAAACCAAAAAGTTCCATTATTTGATGCTCATAAAATACATATTATGTAAATATGTGTGTAGACGTGTTTGTACACAGGAATATTACATTTCCATCAATTTTTTATGCAATCGTTTCATCTATAGGGAACAACCACTTGGTTCAGATAATAATGTATTGGCTTCAGAATTCTTTAGAATCTTAATTTAAATAATATCGATTCCTACTACTTCCCTTCTATCATACTACAATCAAATGACGCGACTGATTTTTAGCACGGGCAACGCCGGGCAGGCAACAGCTAGTATTGAATAAATTATACTCAATGTTAGGTTTTGTGATGGTAGTATAAGGAATTTAAGCGACCTTATGTCACTCTTTTACTCTTTAATAGTCTTGTTCGTCATTCCCTAGAATAAATTTCGCAAGTATGTATGTACACGTAACTGTAAGGATTACAATTGAATCCGTCCAGCGAAGCTTCCTTCACGTCGCATTAAAAGAGCATCTATGGGTCGACCCTTTTAATCTCGTTCCATATTTGCATCGGATAAAATTTTTATATACATATGTATCAATTGATTTCAGGTCTGATATATGTACTACATTTGTACTTTTGCCCCGATTTACTATCCTTTTAAAGATTTAACTTTCGTGGGCGATCGCATTACCTATGTAGATTATTTACTGCATGCTCCGCCACCGCATGAGTAAGCTCCATAATTTAAATATGGCTTCAATGTGAACAAAATTACAATAAAAAAATTTTTAAATAAAGTTATGGCAAAGGAACGTAAATACAGTTTGGACCATGTCCAGTTTTGGACATAACGTTATCGAATTTAGTAGAAAAAGTGGGTCATCTGTTTACTTATTTTCTTTTTGTTCAAAAGCTTTCCTACCACCCTTTTCTTAAGGCGTCTTAAGATATTTAAGTTATTTTGGCTAACAAGCTCATCTTCTGCCTATTCCGAAGCTTTGTTGAAGATATAAATGGCTTAACTAGGCTTAATTTTTCCTTTTGGCAATTCAAGCACATCTCAATTTTCGGTCTCTCCATCACTTATGATGTTGGTTACTTTGGACACGACGTTAGAGTCGTCTATATCCTCATTTCATTCATGGATGCCTTCAATTGTACAGCCCACATAGGCAAACGATTTTATTTAAGACAAAAATCTTAAAAATATGGATACAGTAGAATCCGCTTAAGACGCTCTTCAAGGGAGCGACAGAAAATAACGTCTTAAGCGGGATAACGTATTAAGCGGGAACAATTTAAAAATTACATCCAGTTAAAAATATGGTTATTTTATAAAAAGAGTTGAAACTATACACATATTATGCTAGTTTTCCTTTCATCCCTTCTACTAACCATTGTACGCAATCAAATTCTAGTGCACTGATACCACCTGAATGCACGTAAAGCGCACACAAGAAATGAAACAAAACTGACAAAAGTAACGACCACAAAAACGACAAGCTTCATGTGGTTTGTTTGCGAAAAACAAAAAAAATCCCTATAAGAATGGCGGTGGCCGTCGGCGCCGCGCCGCCGTATATCCCAATGCACCGAATGGTTTTTTTCTGGAAAAAAAAATCAAGAAACAAGAAAATATAAATTTTACGTGTATGTATGTGTATCTTTTAGCTGTGTAAGCGTATTAAGCGGGAAATAGAGCGTATTAACCGGATTTTTTTTCAAAATGAGGGGACCGGAGAAAAAGAGCGTTAAAAGCGGGATAGCGTCTTAAGCGTGGACACTTTGTCAGTGTCCTGCATTTGCAATATTTAGATTTCGCATTTTGGCCTCAGCAGATGTCATGGGGACGAAAACCACATCACCCTCACTGCCAAAAGTTTTTTTTTTTTTGTCACCATGAATAAGGCAGGTACATAGCAGGTAAAGGGAATATTCTGGCTACCCTTGGGTTCTTAAGGCACTCTCGTTAAATTTTCAATTTGCATGAATACTAATGGTGTCCCGATTATAATACGTACTAATATTAACGAGATAAGTGCATTTCTTTAAAATGTACGCTCAAAGTCTGACTATTGTTTGAAAAATGTGGACCAATTGGTTACCCCCGCGCTACTTGATAAATATGAGACTGACATTGTTTAACATCAATCCAACATTTTGGACATTCCCTAAAAATTTTATATTTTAACAAAGACTCAAGTCATAGCTTAAATCGATGTATGTACATGATGGGATTGACCATCGGAAGCAATGCATACAAGTCCGTCCAAGGGAAAAATAAATCTTTCGTTTTCTTTCCTATTTCTCATATTTTACCCTGTTAATCATGATATAGAAGTATTCGCCTCTTATAGCCAATTTAGAGGGGTGGTGATTGTGCATTTGCTTTCCAATTGACTTCTCAAAATACTACCGATTAACTTTAAAGCTATAAATTCTGGTTTTGACTGCAGGCCTGATCGAAAATAACCACGCACGTAGAGTTCATATGTACATACATACATCTATATGCACATATAATCTTCCGAAGATGAATGTATATCCAATTTGTATTCAATCCACGATACTGCATTCCTGATGTTCATTGAAAAATTAGTTTTACCAAAGAGATTACTCATAAGCCTTAGTCGTGTGTGTGTGTGTGTGTGTGTATCCGAATCTGTGTGGTATCCGACAGAGGTGGGAAGAAATTTATTTTATCCATCTAGTCACGCAAATCATCGCAAGGACATGGAAAAACATGTGTAGGTTTTTTTCCGTTACTAGTTAAGGGAAGTTTGCAACCTTAGGGGGTATGTCGCCGAACAGAAATGATTATCTTCGTAAATCTAAACAAGTATTTGCCGATGGCAAAGTTTTGTATAATGTAACACGAAAGTTTTTGATTTGATCATCACGACAAAACAAGGTGATGCTACATATTCCACCTCTTGTTTAGCTGTGAGATATTTGCTATAAATATGTACATAGAAAAAAAAATTTTCTGGCAAACAGGGCGTATGCGTAATATTTTTCGTAAAGCATTAAAGCACAGTGGTTTCTGTTTCCATAAAAACGATACGATTTACTGTATGAAAACAATTGTAATGATGGATCAGATCCTAAAAGAATGAATAGTTGTGAGGAAAAGAACAAATACATTTATATTCTTTCCGCCTTGCTTGATATTAATACCTTTGAAATGGCGTACAAAATAATCTGTGATTGCCTCAAATAGCTCTTAACACTTGCGAGCACTTAAGAGTTCACTTGTTCTGGGTACCAGATTGCAATGGTTCAACCATCCAGTATCCACAGAAAGGATTGGGAAATTTAGCTGAAAAGAACACTTCCAAGTCAAACTCAATAACAAGATAAACAGGACGGAAACAAACTATGTGAACCCATGGGCGGTTACATCAGCTTCTTTCAATCTTTGCTATGGATAGTTAGGCACACCCAACTTATTCTTAGTAAGCACTAAAATAAACGCGACATATTTTATTGTATTGTATTTTAAAAGGGGGTAATTCCGTAGAGACAACAAGCACGTAGACCTGTAGGTCCATTGTACTTTGGAGAAGTACCACCCCATTCGCTGAATAAGCGATTTGTTGCTGAGCTATATGTCGATCTAAATCTGCCCGTCGCTTTCGCAAAGCGAAGCAATAGGACAAGATTGAACTCCAGTAGATCAATGTCCCGTAGGACGTAGTTGCCTAGAGTGGCCTTTCTGATTCGAGCAAAGGCCGGTCACTCGCTATTGAAGTGCTCAGCTGTCTCTTCTTCTTCTTCCAGGCACATCTCGCAAAGGCCCGAGCTTCTAATTCCAATTTGTTCAGGTGCTCGTTTAAGGGAGTGAACCCTGTGACCAGTCCTGTGAGGATTTTGAGGTCATTTCTACTAAGGTGTAACAGAAACTTAGTCATGTTTGCCCTGGGCGCTTCTACTATCATTTTGGGCTGTCGGCAACCCTCGTGCCAATGGTTATAGTGTTGTAGTCGCAGCAGTTCAAGAAGCTTGTTCTTAGCATAAGCTTAACTGCAGCCAGCTCTCTCGTTTCCCGGAATATCGGAATATCTGATAAGCTTGTCAGGAAAAAGGCTGCAATACCTTCTGCAGCAAAGGGGAGCACACAGTAAAAGAGGTGCTCCGAAAATTGGAGAAGACTAACAGGACTAAGTCCTGGACAAAAATTCAGGGCACAAGCCAAGCGAAGAAACTTCTGAGTAATTATAACTTATAGAGATTCAATGTCTAAGCCTTGACAAAAACAAACTCCGCGTCCTGTACTATCTCTTAGGAAGCCATGTCTTGGAGTTGAGGACTCATGCAGATTTCGCAATGCTCCTGTGAAACTCCAAAGCGCATACGGGTTGAATGTGGAGCATTAACCCAGAAAAGGCTCAAGGACTTTGGTAAATACTAACTTATAGCAGAGAGCCTGCTACTTATAGCATCCAGTCTCTTACTCCAATTTCCCAGGGAGATTGGTGATGCTATGACCTATGCATTTCTCAACGTGGCTAGGTATGAGCTAAGCTTTCTCTAACCAGTTCCAACAGAAATGATAACAAGAGGGATGTTTCTTCGCCTATGACTTGTTTAGGTCGCGGTGCATCCCACCCTTTCAATAATAATAATAATAATAAACCACCGAAGGGAGGGAAGGAAAAAACTGAAGGTACATATCAGGGGTGGATAGTTGATAATCAAAATCGACACTTTTGCTCTGTGTAAGGTGATTATCAAATCGACAATCGTTTTTTTGCGTTGATTTTAGGTGACAGCTATTTAGGTGTCATTTTCATACATTTATATCATTTTCAATAAGGATTTTGGTGCGGTCGACTTCAAATTGGTTAGTATATTAAGAAAAAAAACCTGTGTTTTGAGGATTGACTTAAATTTTCTATAAAAAAATTAGTTCAAGTGCAATGTTTACATCATTTGCAATTTTCCAACACACGAGGACGAGGAGACTGAGGAGTGAAAATAATTATAAAAAGGTCCGACTGATAAGAATACATCTGCAAAAAAGAGCGAATATTTTGGAACTACCTTGAACCTTTGTATATTCGAATCTGTATTGATATCCTTTAAAACCATATCTTGGTACTCATAATATTTTAGATTTTTGAAAACCTTTCATTTAACAAAAGAAGCTTCTCCATGAATTTGGAAAGAATGCGATGTGTTGTTTTGTTGAAATAGACCTACGAAAAACAAAATTGATATTATTTTTTATATTATTAAGTGTTTTGAAATATAAATGATGTACTTACATGTTTGTAAACAAATTTTGTTGAATTTAGCTTTCAAATTCAAAACAACACAATTCAGAATGACATTTAATTTTTGACAGACTTAGAAGTGATGCCAATAAATCAAAAATTTTTGCGATCGATTTACACAGAGCAAAGAATGGTTGATAATCAAAAACGACAATCAAAAAAGCGACAGTCAATAATCGCGTTAGCCGATTTCACCGCAGAAATACCGTTTCGTTAATTTTTTGGGTGCTCAATTTTCGATTATATGGTAGTACTTTACGAATGAAGGTAGTACAGTACAACTTGTGAGTAGTGGAATGCTTCGGTGTACTTATTTCTCTATTACTCGCAACATTTCTACTATTCGCAGTTTTTTCCCTAATCGGCGAACTTATTTATTTTATTATTGTTCGATCAGTTTTGATATCAGAGATCAGAATGTACGAAAAAAAAAAAAAATTAAATGTCCAAATTCTCGGAAAACCTAACGGAGCCGACAAAATGTTTATGACTTTTATTGAAGAGTGAAGTGCATGGGAAGAAAACACAATTCATTGAAAAATGTTTTATTATTCGGATTGAACGGAGAAAATCAAAATTGGCAATCAAAAATGTTTCTATTATTCGCAGATTCCACTAAACACAATTTTTACTGTACTAGCATTTATATTGCAGGAAAATACGTTAGTTGTAGTAGCCCTAAACTAGTTTAGCTATTAGAATGTGATATTCATGCCACCAATTTTTCTTTAATTTCCTGATCCTTTTTTGATGAGCTTGAAGTTTTTGTGATCTTATAACCGACCTGCACGGTATTAACATAAATAAATTAAGTTGATTCTGTTAATATCTGTCTGGTTACCTACTTATACATTTCTGCTGATAAACATTTATTTGTTTATTTGCATTCGCTTTGACAGGAATTTTCCAGACGACCAGACCAGCAGTAGACGACTCGATTTGACGACTAAGAACCCTATCTCTCTCTCTCCCCTTGTGGATACAACTCAGACAACTCGTTTGGTTTAGTTTAGACTCTTCGTAATTCCTTTTGGACCTGTGCCCTACTGTTATTTGTTGCATTATTGCAAACGGTTGTATTGGGTACTTTTTTGTTTACATCTTTGGGTAGTACAAATGGAGACATGGGTAGTACAAAACTACTATTGTACTACAAACGACATCACTGGTACAGATGGCGAATGCTTGCTACCAACATCTTCCGTTAAAGTAACTAAACAACCCCTGGAATTGTTAAGAGGAAAACACACAGCTAACGGACTCTGCAGAGTCAAAAAATACCTTCTGGTCATGGGAATTGCTCAGGATATAGAGATTCTTTCTTTAACCGCTCAACACGAATGTGGAATGCTTTACCAAACACGATTTTCCCTCCCATTATGATCTACAAGCATTTAAGACCAATGCGCATAGGTATCTCCTCTTTCATCCTCCCTAAATTTCCCTATGGCCCGCGCTGTGCAATGCATTTAAAGGGTATTCATAACCCCTTTAGCGCGTGTGTATTATAAAAAAAAAAGACAAAGACCTCCGCTGCACGGAAGTGCATAAGTAAAATTAATATATGCAAAATTGAGAGCAGGGCTACTATACCCTCAACATCATCGTTTCATTTCATCTTGTGTCGTACTTTTCAGTTAGTTTTGCCCATAGTCGACAGTTCCCCTACTTTCCTTCCCAACTCATCGACAAACTCGTTGCTTTCTACAACAGACCCACCAGGCACCCAACATAGTCTTACCTGGTTCTGCATAATGTCCTTAGCATTATTCGGCAGTTCCTGACTATTCGCTGCATTTTCAGGACCACTGGAGTCCTAAGTACGGCTAGAACTTCTGCCTAAAAGAGGCTGAGTCGGGAGTCTTAAGGATACTTTTAGCTCTGTGTTCATACAAAATATACCAGTCGCCGTTTATTTTAACAGTTTTAGTTTTAGTGTAACTGTATTATTCGCCCACTCTTCCCATACAGGGTTTTGTTGGCTTCGCCATAGCCGGGTAAAAATAGAAAAGACACAAAAATTAGAACCGTTGCAAACTCTCTTTTATATTTTTGTTATCAGAACAGTAAGTGTTATCTCCACGATTAAAAAATATTAAGTAAGCAAAAACAAAAACTAAAGCAAAAGAATAAATAGAAAAGACACAAAAAAAAACCAAAGGAAACAACTTTCTTTTCTATCATCACGATTGAAAATAGAACAAAAAGAGAGAAAAAGAACAAAACAAAAAAAGTGCCCCCGCTAGGAAACGAACCGGGAACCTATGGGATGAGAAGCCGACATACCATACACTGGATATCCAATTTGGTATATATTTCTCTGGTAACACTTCTCTCTGGCACAAATCTAAGTACAAACATCAAGCGGTTAGACATATTAATGTCAAAAAAGATAATATCTGTGGAATGTGTAATACAGTGAAAGTAATTGCAGATCATGTACAATGCCACTGTAACTCATTTTTTTCTCCAAAACTACGTTCATATACATAGGTATGATTTAAATATGAAGTATAATTGCATTGGCAGGTCCCTTTTCAATAGTATCCCTTTACGTCAGACCATGTCAAAACTCAAAAGCCTGTGCTACATCCATATATGGCAAAAATATTCACGATGAGTGTGGGACAGACTGCTGGTATTGATACCATGGTATAGCAATACTATGTTCTAGACCACATGGCTGTCACAACAATACTACGCTTAAAGCTAGTATACCATGAAACATACCTGGTATCGAAATTCGACCTTCTTACTGCCTGCAGCGCCGCGTTGTCACTGTTGGCGATTCTTGGTAGCTTCTTTGACAATTCAAGAAAAAAGAGTTTGCATAGAAAATTGTAGCATTCAATTCTCAGATACATACAATGGATTCAAAAATAATTATTTCATCCGATAACGATACTTGCACCGATATTTTTTATTTTGTTGTGATTATTGTCTTGAAAATGCAAACGTCAAAGTATACTACCTAATGCGAAAATCAGGGTGTACTACGAAATGCACTCCTTCAGGGGTTGTGGTATTCATACCTTGGTACCAATACCAGCAGTCTGTCCCCTACTTTAGTAGGACGTTTAGTTTATCAGCAATTAACATGGACACACATACCCGACCCCAAAGGAAAATACAGAAACAAAGTGGTAGTAGTGTTGAATTAACATCATTAAGTATTCACAAACTAACTAGTCGTACTGGTGTACTTCTAAGTCCTATTGTACTATTAAAAGGATTAAAATTTGAAGTAAAGCTGGTAAACTGATTTTTCGTAATTAAATCTTTTGCATCTGGTTCAACATCAAAGAAGTCCAACACCTACAAACTCAAGCTCTGCCCTCTGCTGCTGTTTAACATTCAAAACATAGAATATCCTCCCCTGCTGTACTCTCCTTAGATCTGTTTTTCAATTTCAAATTTCCACTTTAGTGGGAGTCTATATTTTCGGATGTCCTCATTTAATTATTTGCATAATCCTGAGAATTATCGTTATCGTTGTATGTCTAGGAAACTCGTTGAATATTTTTCTATTATCACTTTCATTACCATATCCTTAATGAATGTATGTACGTGTATTTCCATAGTTTCGTCGTCTCAGTTTCTAAACCAATTAAAGTCTGAAAGCGGAATAAAAATGTATCTCCTGAATGCCCTATCTACTTCTTCATTTCATTGCGTCCTTTTTCAATGTTTCGATTTAATTTTCTTCTTCTCTTTCCGGCAGAGACTCCAATTCCCAGTAAAAATTGTCCTCGCAAGAACGGCTACTTCGGACACAAGGACCCCAGCATATGCGATACATTCTACTATTGTGTGGATGGCAAATTCAATATGATAATGTGTCCAGCAGGCCTAGTATTCAATCCGAAAACCGGTATCTGCACCTGGCCGGACGAAGCCGGCAAAACGGGTTGCTCATCCAAGGATGTGTTCTCATTCAGCTGTCCGAAAGTGAATGAAAGCGAGGCGGCGACACACCCACGCTACGCAGATCCAGATGATTGCCAGTTCTTTTATGTTTGCATCAATGGTGAAATTCCACGCCGTAATGGATGTAAATTGGGTCAGGCGTTCGATGAAGACAAGAAGCAATGCGATTGGGCTCGCAAAATTCCCGACTGGTAAGACAACAAGTTTTCATTTTCATTTTGGATGTTGACGTCGAGAATGCGTATGAGCAGACGACGGAGAGAATCCTGAAATTAAATTTTGTTAATTCAACTGTAAATTGATGTTAATGTGATTTATATTTTCTTTCTTTTTTGGTTCTGTGCTTTGTGCAGCGCTGAATGGTATAAGGATCGTTTGACTGATGCCGAGCTCGACGATTTGGAAAATCCAAAACCAAAAGTGAACAAATCAAATCGTACAAAAGGACCACAGAAAAGGAGGCCATCAACACACAAGCCGGTCCTTGATCCGGACGTAGAATAGAAGAGAACAACGAGCGGAAAAGCAACATTTTTGTTTGTTTTTGGTTGATTTACAGTTTTTATGTTTACTATGAAATAAAGATTGTTTTTTTTTTTAATTTTTAAATTTTTATATTGCTTACTTACTTAGTTGGCGCTACAGCTCGAGGTGAACCTGGGCCTGCTTCTCGCAACCATTTGTGTGCGCGTGTTATATTTTTGCACGAATGGAAGGGACCTACAGTTTTTACCAGACTCCGAACGGCGAGTTGAGAAGCTCAATCATGACAAATGATACTCTTTGACGCTTGTCAGACATTCGAAAGAGGTGGGCACTGTGAAAAAATGTTTAGGTGTTTGCGGCGGGATTCGAACCCAAGACCGCTGGCTCAGTAGTCCGACGCACTAACCACTTGCGCTACGGTACCCATTTGTATATTGCCCTGTGCTTATTCGGTATTTGCGGTTAGATTATACACTATCAAATCTGTGTCGTGGTGTGCCTAATACAAGCAAGAACCACAAGCAGAGATTTGACAGGGCAAAATATGCATCAACAGGCTCTTCATTTAGTGCTGGCATTAGTGGTTAGGCTACGCTACATTACAACACTACCACAAGCAATTAATAAACAAATAATAAGAACAAATATACATTACTAGCTGTTACCTGTCCGGTGTTGCCCGTGCTTTAAATCAGTCGCGTTGTTTGATTGTGGTATGATCGAAAGGAAGTAGTAGGAAGCGATATTATTTAAATTAAGATTCTAAAGAATTCTGAATTCAATACATTATAATCTGAACTTAGTGGTTATTCCCTATAGATGAAACGATTGCATAAAAAATCAATGGAAATGTTTAAAAAAATTGGTACTTATAAACACGAACACAGCAACAGCATATCACAAATTCCTGTTAAAGTGCTTCAGGAGGACTGCGTTAATTTGATATTATGACTTGCGAAAAAAACACACTCGCTTTTAAAGTCACAAATTTGGCGAAATCTGATATCAACTTATTAAGGCCCTAAGAAAATATCACAAAATATTGAGGCGTAAAACAAATAACATTAAACAATAGCATATAGTTATTTGGTTTACGTTCGCCACAAATAAAACCACATTTTATTTAATTTAAAGATGTATTATTTATTATCTATTTAGTCGATACGTAGGCGAACAATAAGAACAAAGATTCGACTGACTTAAAAAGACTTACAAACTAACTTACAATCTAAGCTTACGATATTGTAAGCTTACGATAAACTCAATCTCTCCAACGTTATCTTCGCAAGGAGACAATGTTGGAAAGAGAAATTTAATTGAGTGTTTTATTTTTACACACTTGATGTTTGCTCTGCAAACGACAAGTGTGGTGAAAAGTAACATTTGGCTCAATGGGTGAAGGTCACGTACTTAGGGGAATAACGAGGTACATTTCAATATGTGACACCTCCCCCACTAAGTATTTTTGGTCTCCAAAAAGTAAATTAATTTCAGAATAGAGAAAAAAAAATACTAAGAAATTTTACATTTTAATTTAGGAAAATTTGTTAGATATTTACATTTAGATATAAGTATAGAAATATTTTTAGTTTTATTTTTAATTAATAGTTTTTTTTTAATTTTACTTTATTACATTGTTTTATTTACGGTAAACTGTGTTAAGAAAAGGTCTTACTTATAATTCATGATTTTATTTAATTTAATATTTATTATATTTTTATTACATAGTTTATCTTGTGTACACTTCTAGTTTCCACTAAATATTTTTTCACAAAATTCAATTATTAAGCAAAATATTTTTATTTATTTGTTTTTTTATTCCCCTTTTCTTTTAATGTTATATTTATCTTTTGTGTAAACTTTTATTTGCTGCTAAATATTTTTTTTTTTTTATCGCAATATTCGATTGAAAACATTTTTTATTTATTTTTTTTCTTTTGTTTTAATAGGTATTTCATTTATCTTTCGCATTTCAACAATAAGTTTAATTTTGTAATAATTATTATTTGACGAAAACATTTTCATTTTATCTTTCATAAAAAAAAAAATTTCTAACGATAAGATTAATTTTATGATAATTATTATCTGACGAGATCATTTTCATTTCAATTCAATCAGATCGCAGAACAATTTTATTAAATTTAACTTACTTCCTCTATAAACAAAACAGAACCTAACAAAATTTTGTATACTTTTGGTTATTTCTATATTTTTCTGGACAGGGCATCTGAGCAACAACCATTTGTAATATACCTTAATTCTATTTTTTCGCAAAGCAACTTCCAAATAATTCCTATCGAAATATTTCAGTCGGTATTATTTTTATTTTACCAATTTATCAAAATCTGCCAAACTTTTCAAACGAACATACCTATAGCATTGAGCATAATTTGTTCAGAATCATGCCGAATAAACGCGACTTCACCCTAAGTTCTGAACAAACTTATGACACACATTTTATTTACCCTAAAACTCAACCATCAAAATGATCAAAATGACATTTCGCTTAATCGCTGTCAAAACAATAAGCAAAAACATCCGAAACGAATTTGAAATTAGAAATTTAAAATTTGAAGGAAAGCGGTTACTATTATTTAATAATTAAAAACGGAAGAAAAAAAGGAGCCTCTAAAGTCTAAACTATTGTCAATGATATTAATTAAAAAAATGGAAAAGATATTACTATGATGATTGACTATGGATAAAAATCAACTGTTTGGTATGTATGAATGTATGTTAGTAAATTTATGATTTTTGATATTTATATTTTCTTTTTAATTGTTTCCTGTGATATTTTATGTTTCGTCTTGTAGATTTATCTATTGTATAGTTTCCATCTGTCGCGAATTGATTAAGTTTTTTGTATTTAGGTTTGTTCTTGACGACTGTCCTATTTCTAACTATGTCTACACATTGTTCCAACCGAGTTCCTATATTTTTGTTTCTGTTATTTATTCTAGTTGCTTTTTCTTTTTGAAATTTGACTGCCAATGATTCAATGTCTTCTCTGTTAAGGTTTTTTGAAATGAAATCTAAAGGTCTTAACCTGGTCGTGGAATGTATGGTGGAATTGTAGATTAAAATTATTTTGAACAATTTTTCATCTAACTCGGAATTATCTTTGTTAGCGTTCATAATCCTCAGGTGCTCGTTTAAAGTACCATGTAGCCTTTCGACATCGGCATTGCCGGTTTTAAGCGATGCTGTTGCCCTATGGAAGATAATTTGATTTTCTTTTAGAAATTGTTCCACAGCTGAGTGCAATATACAAGTATCGCCATCGGAAACAATTTTGTTTGGCTTTCCAAGGAATTGTATTCTTTGTTTTATTGCACCCAGAATGGCAATCCAATTTCTATCTTCCAAAGTGTGAATGGTCGCGTATTTTGAAAATTTATCGATAGTTGTTAAATACATTTTCCCACGTTCGGGAAACCAAATATCCATGTGGATAATATCGTTGAAATGTTTTGGTGTTTCTGTTATTTCCATTTGTACTTGCAGTGGTTGTCGATCATGTTTTGCGAGATTGCAAATTTCACAATTGTTATTGTACTTTTGTATCTCAACTTGCAAATTCGGGTAAAAGTACAAACCTTTTAATTCCAAAAACATTTCATTTATACCACGGTGGTTTTTACTTATGTGCTCGTTTTTTATTATCGTAATCAATTCATTTCTGTCTACAATGTCTTTTAATTTGTTGTTGGATTTCAATAATTTTAAATTTTTATTCATAGAGAAGAATTTTACATAGAGATCTTGAAATTTGAGATACAATGACAAATCATCGCAATGTATGCAGATGAGTCCCTTCGAGATTAATAAACGTTTCATTATATTAAGAAGATCACTGGTATCTTTCTTTATTTGGACAAGATTCTGAATTTTCTTGTGAACTATTTTCATTGAAATTTTCTCTTTTGGTCCATAAAAAAGGTAAATTTGATTTTTAAAAAGATTTATCGGTTTTTCGGTGATATATATGTGACGAGTTTCATCTTCCATCGCGCTGTGGATGGTAGCACCAGTGGAAATAACTTCTTCGTTATTGCTTTTGTCACTCACAGATACTTCGTTATTGAAGATGTCGACTAAACTAACTTCATCGTTAGCTTTCGACGTATCTTCAAACTTATCAGTATACCTACTCAGCCCATCTGCCACGCAATTCTCTTTCCCTTTAAGGTACTCGATATCGAAATCATATTCGTTGAACATGATTTTCCAGCGATGGAGCTTCATATTGGGCTCTTTTATGCTATTTAGCCATACAAGGGGTTTGTGGTCTGTGCGAACAACGAATCTTCTGCCATACAAATAAGTCCTAAAATATTTCACAGCCCACACGACCGCAAGAAGCTCCTTCTCTATGGTGGAATAATTTAGCTCGTGCTTGTTAAGCGTCCTAGATGCGTAACAAATAGGATGGTTGTCTTGGCTTAATACAGCTCCTAAAGCGTAATCAGATGCGTCTGTGGTAAGAATAAATCTTTTAGTGAAATCGGGACTTTTTATGATTGGATCAGAAGTAAGTAAAATTTTTAATTTAAATTTTTAACTGATGGTCAGACATTTTTAAACTTTCGGATTTTTTTAAATATTTGATCATAGGATACGCTACCTTGGCATAGTCCTTGATAAATTTCCGGTAATAACCGGTTATACCAAGAAATTGTCTTATACCCTTCACTGTAGATGGCAATTTCATTTCAGTGATTGCTTTTACTTTGTTTTTGTCGGGTTTTATTCCATTATTTATAATGACATGACCTAGATATTTGGTGGATAAAGCGGCAAAAAGGCATTTGTGAACTTGAATCTTCAGGTTACTCTCCTTAAGTTTTTGAAAAATTTTCTTAAGGGATTGCAAATGCTCCTCAAAACTCGTAGAGAACACGAGAATGTCGTCTAAGTAGACTACACAAATCTTATTGATGTAGTCTCTTAGCACATGGTTCATTAGTCTCTGGAATGTCGCTGGGGCATTCTTTAACCCAAACGGCATTCTCAGAAACTCATAATGACCATTTCTCGTTGAAAATGCTGTTTTCGCTCGGTCGCGAGGATCAACTTCGATTTGGTGAAATCCTTTCACCAGATCGATAGTCGAAAAGTAATTGCATTTTCCGAGCTTGTCAAAAAGATCGTCAATGTTGGGCATAGGGAACCTATCCTCTATGGTCTGTATGTTCAACTTTCTGTAGTCGATTACAATTCGCCATTGCTTTTGTCGATTTCTATCATCCTTTTTAGGGACAACCCAAATGGGCGAATTGTAAGGACTACAACTTGGAACAATTATTTTTTGCTGCAACATTTCAGAAATTTGTCTATCTACCTCATTTGAATGGATCTCAGGATAACGGTATAGCTTACTAAAGATTGGAACGTTGTTGTTCGTTATAATTTGGTGCCTTATTTCGTTTGTAAATGAAAGCACATCTCCGTCGTTATAAATTATAGATTTAAAAGATTTCAGCAAATATTTTAATTTGTAAACATCGTCTTGGCTCAAATGATCTGCGAATAGATTTTCGGGAATTTCTGATTCGAAACTTTCGCTACAAAATACACTCAAAACTTCTTCGTTTTGGTGAACAAGGTTCGCATATGTTTCCTCTTCTTGGTTGAAATATATTCGAATCGTTGCGCTATCTGTAATAAGGGACCTAGTTCGATAGTCTATAACTGGGTTAAGATCGAGAAGAATATTATTACCGATTAATCCATCAAAACGATCATGAAATGGATATTCCAAAAAATTTACGAAATAATTACATTTATTGAACTCATTAAATAGGGGTATTCTAAATTCTACATTTGTATTGACATCGCGGTTGAGTACTTTTAAGGTATGATTTTTAGATGGAACTTGCCACTTTGGATTGCATACATTTTTGTTAATTATACTGTACTCAGCACCGGAGTCAATAATAAATCTTAGTGGTCGAATATGATTTTTTATGACTATATAGGGTAATTGTTTCGGCGGTTTACCGAAAAATTTCGATCATTTTGGCTAGAATGTTGGTTGTATGTATTTCTGCCTTCATTAAGGGTTACATCCATAGGTTTACTATTATTATTTCGTGGTCCATACCTGTTTGACCTTCGTGATTGACCACTTTGTGTGTAATTATTATTGTTTTGATAAGATTGGCTACTTCTGTTGTAATTTTGATTTTGTTGTGGTGTGTTTATGCTATTTCGTCTAATTTGTTTGCTTTGGGTATAAGAGTTATATGAATTGTTATTGTTTCTAGAATTTGAATTGTTTTGATTATTGTTTCTATAGGGTGGAATTGAATTGTTTTGATTGTTGTTTCTAAAGTATGAATTGTTTTGATTGTTAGTTCTATAAGATGAAGATAAATTTTCTTGACAAGAATTATTGTTTTCAAAATTATTTCCCTGTCTAAAATATTGGGCAGACACATTGGGTCTATAGTTTTGGTGATTTATTTCCAGAATTACCTTATAGGCTTCGTGGAGTGACTGTGGATTTCGGCTGAGTACAATGGATTTTGTGGGCTTAGGTAGGTTATTTTTAAATGCATCTAGGGCGATTCTGTTATTGGATGCAATAACTTGCTGGTCATTTTCATTATTATTTAAAAGAAAGGCATTATTTATCCTACTTAATAAATAATTAATATTGTCGTAATAGTCTCCTATATTTGTTTTTACTCGTGATGTTCGTATTTGGTCAAGTAATGTATTAACAGAAAGCCTTTCACCAAAACTATTTTTCAAAATTTCCCTAACTTGTGCCCAGTCTCTTATTCTTCCATGCATCTGAAGCTCACACCTAGCTTTTCCAACAACTTTATCCCTTATATAACCTGAAAGGATTATTATAGTTGCTTCATTGAAAGTTGCTAAAACAGGTGACAGTGAATCGACCCTGTCCAGAAAATTAATTAGACTACTTGGATTACCATTAAATTCGGGAATTTTATTAACTAAATCTAAAACTATTCTAAACTTATCTGCAGCATTGAGGGCTTCCATCTTTTTTAGGTTTTTTTTTGATGCTTGGTCTTCCTTCAGTGTTCCTGTTTCAGTTTCTGCTTCGTTGTCTTCTCTTGTTTCGTTATAGGTTATATTTATTAGGTATAGATTTTTATTTGATTCTTTTTTTAAATTGAAATTGTATTGTTTGTGTTTTGTTTATTGTTTATTTTATTTTTATTTTTATTTTTTTTTTATTAGTCAAATAAGAAAAGTTAAATTTTTTTTGTTATAATATAACAGTTTGAAGCTTACTTCATTTAAAGCTTTGCCTTATAGGTATGAGTTCGATATAGTAAACATAGTTAACGCACTGATTTTTTTTTTATATAAAAGCTTTTCAGCGCTTGGTTCGATGGCGTTTGTTTTCGAACTTTTTGTTTGTTTTATGTAGCACTGATCAGCTTTGCGGTATGGAACATGTTTTTGGGTTGTTATCGAACTAAAAAGGATGCCAGCGTCTTTTTTATAACTGTTTTAAAAGGTTTTCATGTATAGTATTATGTTAACTATTCTCAATTTCCCCTTTTTTTGTTTTTTTTTTTTTTTTTTGTTTTGAAACACTTTTTAAATTTCAAGCAATTTATTTATTTATCCACTATGCTTAGTAGCTTTTTTTTTTTTTATAGCATGTTTGTTTGTACATATAACACTAGTTTGTAATTTTTTTTTCATTAAATTTCTTTTTAACTTTCGTTTTCGTTTTGAAACACTTTTTTTTATTTTCAAACACTTTTTTTTTTTTTTTTATAGTATTTTTTTATAGCTTAGTTATTTTCACTTGTTTCTAAGTCTTTTTATTTTTTTCTGTTTCGTTCACATTGACTTAGAAAGTTTCACACAATTTGCTTAATAAATTTAAACAATAGAACCGTTCGTGAACCGACTGCGCCAGTTATTTGGTTTACGTTCGCCACAAATAAAACCACATTTTATTTAATTTAAAGATGTATTATTTATTATCTATTTAGTCGATACGTAGGCGAACAATAAGAACAAAGATTCGACTGACTTAAAAAGACTTACAAACTAACTTACAATCTAAGCTTACGATATTGTAAGCTTACGATAAACTCAATCTCTCCAACGTTATCTTCGCAAGGAGACAATGTTGGAAAGAGAAATTTAATTGAGTGTTTTATTTTTACACACTTGATGTTTGCTCTGCAAACGACAAGTGTGGTGAAAAGTAACATTTGGCTCAATGGGTGAAGGTCACGTACTTAGGGGAATAACGAGGTACATTTCAATATGTGACAATATAAATAAAGACATAGGCATAGAATAAAGACAAATAACCAAGAACATAAACAATACGGCTAACATCTCCTTATTTCATCTTTAGGTTGTTCAAATGCCCACATTTTCTTATTTATCGCTTTTCAAGTTCTTTTAAACTTATTAGTGATATAATTACTTCATACTTTAAGCGATTGCGATGTTATTTGAAGATAGAATATACTTATTTCCATGACGTTTTATTTTTTTTTTTAATATTTTCTTTTAACAGAATGAAGTTTTGAGCCAAATGAGCCAAATGTGAGCCATTTCTTTGTGGCTCGGAGTACTGAGCCAAGGCAGAAATACTTGAGCCGAACTACCCAATTGAGTACTTCAGCACAACGCTGGCCGCAATCCCACAAAGCATTAATATTAACACGAACAACCCTCTCTCAACAGAATGACGATCAAAGGCAATGTTTTCCCATCATTCAATGCGCGTATGGGTAGAAAGAAAATTAAAGAGTAAGCGATAGCGATGGATTTGTGGCGAAGAGAAGAGCATATTATCTACACAAACTACCCTCTCCCAACAGACCGGCGATCAAAGACAATGGTTTACCCAAAAATAATGAGCAAATTGTAAAAGCGGAAATTGGAATAATGCGAATTATGCAATCAAGGAATTGTATTTTTTGTATAAAAAGTAGCTTAATCTCTAATCCAGGAAGTAGACTATCTATTCCCGAACGTTTCATTCACCGTTCAGGTGTTATTGAGCAACAAACATCCAAACATCCAAACTTTCACATTTATATATTAGTAGGATAGGATAGGATAGGATTAGTAAGATAGGATATATGTATGTTGGTATAGTGCCAACAGAGCAAACTACAAAATCTGGATACGATAGGTAGCGCTGTAGTCGAGTTGTTAACAAATTCTATATTTAGGGAAACACCAACAAAAAACATACAAAAAAATCCGGATCTAACGGATATGTTTCTTTCATAACGTGATCATAACGCCTGTACATTTTAATAAAAAAAACATATACTTTTTGTGTAATTTTTCTCTATTTAATTTTTTATCTAATGAATATAGAATTAATCTTAAGCAGTTGATGGGCTAGTTTTCTATATTTTTCAGATGAGCAAATCTGCTTTAAAATATCAGGTTTGGTGTTTAAATATGAATGAAACTATTGACATGTTTTGTTTATGTTATCCTTTGTTATCAGAATGACTTTCAGTACTGAGTCTCCCAACTAAGTTTTTTCACTAGCCCATATATTATTCATATAAGAGAACACACTTTCGATTGGTGCGTAACGCATAACTGCCTGGCAGACATAAAATGTACTCTGCAATAAAACGAAAATTCGCATGAGAGCGATCTTTAGCATTAAAGTGTTAAATACTTCCAGCCGACTACATATGTTCTAGGTGTTCCAGTCTGTTACTTTTTCAGCTGGTATCCATTTAGAGATATCTACTTAAAAAAAAAATTCAATGTTATCAGGTAATCTTTGTTATCATTCAAAAGAACCATTCTGAAGTTCCAATTTTTGATGACGCGCTCGATCATTTCGAGTGATATTTGGCGAATGACAGTTTCTCAATCGAAGATTCGAAGCCGGCTTATCCCTGTAACCCCAAAAGAAAAATTCTAGAGGTCTGATATCACATAATCTAGCCGGCCATTTGGCGGATAAAAATGCTAACCTAAGATATGTACTGCATTAGCATACCAGAAAAAGATATAGAAAATAAAAGGACGTAGTCGAGAGAAATGTTGGTGGCTCGACTGGGCTGCTGCAAACTTTTTGCTTGGGCCCGAGTAGGCTCCGACATGTGGTTTTTGATCTGCCAATAATTGGTTGAGCGATTGAACTCTCTCAGACACTTCGTAATTATTTATTATTTTTATTGGAGTAATTTTAAGAAACAAAAAAAAAACCCCCTAACACAAAAAAAAAAAGAAAACTGTTAAAAATATAATAAAGTATACATAATAAATACATAAAAGAAATATACTATAGACGTAAGTTAGTTTAAGATCCATGAAAAAAGTAATGAGAACCATTTAGGTCATTTACGAAAGAGCATTGTAATAACTGTAGTTATTTTAAGTTTATTTAAGCAAAAAAGGTACATTTGTTCGAGTTTAAGTGGAAAAAAAATAATACTGAAAAAAAATACCATAACAGTTTGACACGACCCACGCGCGACCTGTCATAAGATCCCTACTGAAAAAGGAACTCTAAATGAATCACCAGGGGTGGAATCGGCTAACGCGATAGTTGATAGTTGATAATCAAAATCGACACTTTTGCTCTGTGTAAGGTGATTATCAAATCGACAATCGTTTTTTTGATTTGATTTTAGGTGACAGCTATTTAGGTGTCGTTTTCAAAAACGACAATCAAAAAAGCGACAGTCAATTATCGCGTTAGCCGATTCCACCCCAGGTATAAATGATTGAAAAGCCCTCCTCAATTAGTAAGTTCATCACTTTTTTCATATTCAAAAATGTCTACTTCTGTGTTAAATTGACACCACTTGGTTCAAGTATGCTTTACTTCTTATAAAAATCAGCAGTTTTAACGTTTTCCCCATTGAAAGCACCAGTTTATTGTAGTTTTGCCATTATATTACGGCGTGATGAAGAAAACATGCATTTTTTTTTTGTAGTTGATGAATTCCATCGAACTTTTTTCAGCGGAAGGTATACTTTTTATCTAGCAATGTGTGATAGGAGGTCGTTTGAAGTTTCTGGTTCGATTTGTAAAGAATCGAAAAGAGATGTTCCTGAGCTAGTGACTGAATGCAATGCAACAGATTGTATATTTTTCAAAGCGGGACATTTGCATTTCTTTGGGGACAGCGGGACACATAGCTCAAAAGCGGGACGTATGGTCCCCTTATTCTTTCATGTTGAATGGTAAAGAATTTTATCAAATTCTCAAATGCAAGACGGAAAAGGTAAGCTCTAATTAAATAATTTTTGCACCGGACAATCACCTGTGGTGAAAAGTGGAGTATGTATGGACCTATAGGAAATGGTTGGATGTACATACATATTAAATGCAAAACTAAAACACATCCCCAATTCCACTCTTCACATAGAAATGTTTATGATGACAGTCTAATGGACTTTTCATTTCATTAACCATTAGCAACAATAAACGCCATTCGATTTCCTGAGGAGACCGACATAAGTAGTGCACACAATGTTATGGTACTATACAAAAACTATTATATTTGGAATTATAATTTCTTCCCATCCACGGTACTGTCCTGATGTTTCAGTCGGTCTGAAGTCATTTAGCCACCAGGGGCCTGTACCTGTACCACAAAACAACAAGCATTGTACAAAAGGCGAATTTTAACAAGTAGCAAATTGTTCGTCGTACAGAAACTCTTTTTACTTGTTAAAATTCGCAATTTGTACAATGCTTGTTGTTTAGTGGTACAGGCCCCAGATAGTCTTCCAATACTAAGCAAAAGGCCATAATATCCTTTAAAGATATCGTTGCGTTGAAAAAAATTTAAAAAAAGATAATACTTGACATTTGACGCCGGAAGAACATTGTAAAATGCCAACGCCTTATATTTTGTTGCTTTTTTTTTCCATTCTATTTTTTATTTTATTTATTTTTTAAGTGAACAAAAAAGTATTGTATTTTAATAAGATTAATCCAAATGTCTAATAAAGCTCTTGTACTTTGTTGGGAATCATACAAAATAAATAAATAAAATAGATTGTGGTCCTACACTCAGAAAAATAAATCATTTGCATCTAATTAACAATTTTCCTGGGTGTACCTATACGTTCTCCTAAGTTGAAGATTCATCTGTTGATGGTCGGCAAAATCAATTTAATAATGATAAAGAGCAGAACCTTAGAATGTTTTTTTCTATTTATCTCAATATTCTTCAGTTCATTCTATTTCTTGATTTTCCAGACATGATATACTGCATTTGGGTGACTCTGAAATATGAAATGAAACCCGAGAATTGTTCTGCCATTAATTTTGTCGTTAGCTCTATAGAATAACTTTTTAATTTTAATTTTCTGATGCCAAGTCAACATTGAAGTCTCATCTTAGAATCATGAGTGAGCATTGTATCTAAGTCTTCTCCAACCTTACTAGTACCAGCAAGAATTTACGTTAGTAATGTTATCCCTCATTTGTTGATTTAGCCTAGAGGTACATATATAAATGGCATTGGCAATCACAACAATTGTTTTTTTTTTTTACAAATGCATTGCGCTGCGAATATTTCCCTGACTGCAGTACTATTAACATTTCACAGTCAACCAATTTATTTGAATTAAGTGATAACAATTTGTATATTTTTAGGCGCATCCATTCAATTCTCTCTGCATATTCGCTTGTACATAATTTAGGTACATATGTGATGTTGTTTTTTTTTTCTGGAAGCTTTAAAAAATTCTTTAGTCATTAGTGTACATTGAATATGGTTGTCCTTACGGAATTGGAAAGTCTATGAAAAGTTTCAAGACAAATAACAAAAAATATCGACATCTTCATCGTGTCATACATGACAGACTGAATGGCTAGCAATACATCTCTTGTGATATGTCGGATTTTTCGTCTTTCGATTCTCGTTTTACCCCTAACGTAACGCATTTAGTGATACTTTACAAGAAGACAAATATACTAATCGATCAAAGACGACAGCCTAAAACTCTACACTTAAATGTAAATGACGGATTTCAGCCCCAAAATACAACAAAGACACCACTAGCATTAGAAGAACCCGACTAAGTGACGTTGTTAATTAATTTAAATACGCATTTACTTGATTTTGTAGTTTCATGACTAAGCATACCCATCTGGTACCTTTTTATAAGCATACACGGCAACACATGCTCATGTTAGTTATTATAAACAAATAATTGCCAATGTAAACTTCACTTTCTTTTTCGTTTGTACCGTGGAACATAGTTTTCGGGATCTGTTTCATTGGTTAATGATATGAAAAAAGTCGTATGGGAGTGGGGGTCTATCTTGAACACCCACTGAGCTACAGGGTGCTTAAAAAGTATCCTTCAGGGAAAAAGGTACCAACAGTTATAACTTCGAGCGTATTTAATTTTTTTACATATTGGTCTTCAAACACATATTTTTAAAATTTTTGTTTACCAATTTTTGTGAAAATCGTATTTATTTCGGAAAAATGTGCTTATAATTTTTATAATATTACTACCATTTCCTTGCGCCATAATGTCACCTACAAATTCACCATACAAAGTTTTTACCTAGGCCTTACACAGTTTTCCTGGTATAAAGTTAATTGAAACACAAGAAGCATTCAAAAACGAGCATTAACTTGCATGCCGTGTCCTTCGTCAGGCTGAATGCCAGGCTATTAGAAATAACTTTCTAGTAAAAGAGCATTTAGTGATAGCACCTGAAATAAAATAATAAGAGGTATGGTCACTTAAAGCTCAATTTAATCTGAATCCGCAAATCTCCGCAGCTGATTCAACTTGCATCGAAAAGTACAGAAGTCAGCCTTTTTGGCGATACATAACATACCGGGGGGTCTCGGGGGAAACACAGTCATAAGTTTAACACAAAACTCAGAACGCAATTTTATTTGAAATTTTTTTCCCCCACTTTCATAGTGCCACCACTTACACATATCATACCTAAAATAAAATAGACAACGGAATTCTTACCATTAACGAAAGTAGATGAAAAATTGAAAATCCAGTGACGGTAACTTGCACAGCACTAAGACTCAAAAGCGATGGGCTTGCAATAAGATCACTTTGGAGATAAAAATCAAACGGTTTTGAATTAACGGATCATTTTTTTTTTTCTCATTAATATTTAGCTTTGGGTTGTTCTAGCTGAGAAGTGGTTTTGAGTGAAAATTTTTACAATAAATTTTTCGACTTTTGGCCTAGGGTGGAACCACTGTGTAATGGGAGCACCACGATTGACCAGAATCTCTAATAATGAAATCTCGCATTTTTTAAATTAATTACGAATAACAAAATCTAAGATTTGAAATTCTCGCATTATCAAAATCCCCCATTATCAAACTCTCGAAATGTTAAAATCTCGCTCATTATGAAAATCCCACTTATTAAGAGCAGTCTAGTGTAATGTACATACATTGTATTTAATATAATTCAATTATTTGAGCTTGGAGTAGGTACCTTACCTTCATAGCTAAGATAGATTTAGAATCTCACGAAATGAAATATTTTATTAATTTTAATTCGCGCGAATTAATAAATATTTTATTTCAATGCGAGATTCTAGTTTTCGAGATTCTGTGACCATGTTCTGTAACTCTTGCATCGAGAAATTTTTCGACGGAACGCTGTGAATTGAATGACAATGCACTTCATCTGTTTCTGAAACCTCGATGTCGAATAACTTTTCGCATAAAACATTTTAAATTCAAATGACTGAAAAGATGCGAGAAAATTTGTTTCTGTAACTTTCACACGCGAAAAGTTTTTTGATTTTGCTGTCAAAATTTCTCACTAAGTGTAGAATGCATACGAAAAAAAAATGAGGAAATATTAGCTAAGTTAGATAAGTTGGTTGAACCGGAGAAAAAGATAAGCAGGTATAGATAGTAGGACTGATTTTTTTTTATAAAGCACATGAATTTGCTTTGGAAAGACTTTTTTAGGAAAAAATGTATTACATTGTTTTTTTTTAAGTAATAATAATGCTTACTGACACCAACTAAGGAATAAACTTCGATTTAATTTGTTTTGTTTTGTTATGTCGTATGGTTTTCCACGATTATTCTACGGGAATACGAAATCATTTTTTCAGATTTTCGACCTCAGTTCAGGGATGAAAAATGGCCTTTCTGCAATGTATTGAAAGTTGAAAAAAAATTGCATTGAAATTGTACTAGTCGACTCCGCTTATCTAAACTACGCTTAACTGAAAACACCCGGTTAACTGAAAAAATTATTATGTCCGAAATTAAAGAATTATACTAATTCAGCTTCGCATAAATGAAGATACCGCTTAAGTGAAATAAAATTGGTGGCAAATTGGCGTTTCAGTTAAGCGGAGTCGACTGTAGTTGATTTTTTTTATCAACTTACATTGTGTTTGAATTCGCGTTTGAATAAGCCGTTGGTTTGTGATTTAAGTATTTTCTTTATAAATTGTGATAAGTTTTACTGCATTCTTAACCAACAAAACAAAATATTAATCAACACAAAAAATAAATTCGAAATAAATATACCATATCACATACTCACATACAAACAAACCCAGCCTGTTAAAATCATAACCCTTCCTCTGCGTAGTCGGGTAAAGAACAGTGATTGTGAACTGATAACAAATGGGTATGTTCAGTAAAATTGGTATAAATTCGATTTTTAGTAGCAAAAGCAAACTATGTGATGTTTTGGTTTTTTAAAACATACTTTGATGAAGAAAATACCTTCTAAATTAGCAGCAGTGCAAATTGTATCTAATTTTATAAAAGTGTAATTGTGTACTGAAGCAAGGTCAATTGTATCGACTTTTGCAACCCAGCCTCAGTTACACAAACTCATTTTTTCCAGAGAGAACATGGCTACTGATTTGACAAATTTTGATATTACGAGTTTTTAATATACGAGATTTTGTAATTACGAGATTCCGATAATGCGAGATTTTGAAAACGAGATTTTAAAATGCGGTCAATCGTACCCAAACCAAACAATAGACCTCTTATTGGATGACTGCTTTATACGCCTTTTTGCTTTGTTTTGTAACAAATGTGTTATGTGTTTATTTAAAAGTACCTTATCAAAATGAGCACCGTGGTGTAGTGGTAAGTGCGTTGGACTACTATGCAATGCTGCCCGGGTTTAATCCCAGCCCGGGTCGAACACCTAAAAGTTTTTTTCACGGTGCTAGCTCTTTCAAATGTCTGACAAGCAATCAAAGTGTATCATATGTCAATGAGCTTCTCAAATCGCCGTTCGGAGTCGGCAAAAAACTGTAGGTCCCTTCCATTCGTAATGGAATTAATTTTTTGTAAGGGTGCTTAAATTTTTTGATGAGGATCTCTATTTGTGAGTAATATTTATTGGAGGAACCGTTTCATTTGGAATAAGAATAAGGTAAGCTTTTTGCTAAATATTTTAAACATAATTTGTTATGCTGAATTTGCTATCACTACGCATATTGTGGCAGGTTTGAAGAAAACGGCGTGGCCCTTTTGAATACGTTCTAAAGGCCCTGACCCATAGAATCCGTCGATCTGTTGCTCCTTAATTTTCAAGTGACGCGACGGCTCGATAGAATACACACATTCTTATGGGAGATGGCCCATAACTAACGTGACCATAATTTCCCCTCAGAGCGGGACATTTTAATAGCGAAAACACGTACTTTCTTTTGTAATTTTTCTCTATTTATTTTTTTTATCTAATGAATATAGAACTAATCTTAAGATGATCCAATCTACTTTAAAATATCAGGTTTGGTGTTTAAATATGAATGGAACTATTGACATGACTTGCTAATGTTATCCTTTGTTTTCAGAATGGCTTTCAGTACTGAGTCTCCCGTCTAAGTTTTTTCACTAGTCCATATCTTATTCATATCAGAAAACACACTTTCGACTAGTGCGTAACGCGTAACTGCCTGGCAGACATAAAATGTAATCTAGAATAAAACGAAAATTCGCATGAGAGAGATCTTTAGCATTAAAGTGTTAAATACTTCCAGCCGACGACTTTCAGCAACTATATTCTAGGTGTTCCAGTCTGTTACTTTTTGAGCTGTTATTAAATCTTTTCTATTCTACTTTTAAAAAAAAATTCAATGTTATCGAGTAATCTTTGTTATCATTCAAAAGAACCATTCTGAAGTTCCTCAATCGAAGATTCGAAGATGGCTTATCCATGTAGCCCCAAAAGAAAAATTCTCGAGGTCTGATATCACATAATCTAGCCGGCCAAAATTAGCATACCAGAAAAAGATATAGAAAATAAAAGGACTTAATCGAGAGAAATATTGGTGGCTCGACTGGGCTGCTGCAAACTTTTTGCTTCGGTCCGAGTAGGCTCCGGCATGTGGTTTTTGATCTGCCAATAATTGGTTGAGCGATTGAACTCTCTCAGACACTTCGTAATTTTTTTTTTTTTTATTGGAGTAATTTTAAGGAACAGAAAAACCTCTTAACACAAAAAAAAAAAAAACTAAGAAAACTGTCAAAAATATAAAAAAATATACATATTCAATACATAAAAGAAATATCTTATAGGCGTAAGTTAGTTTAAGATCCATGAAAAAAGTAATGAGAACCATTTAGGTCATTTACGAAAGAGCATTGTAATAACTGTAGTTATTTTAAGTTTATTTAAGCAAAAAAGGTACATTTGTTCGAGTTTAAGTGGGAAACAAAATACTGAACAAAAAATAAAATAGTTTGACACGACTCACGCGTGATCTGTCATAAGATCCCTATTGAAAATAGAACTCTAACTAAATCACCAGTTATAATATTAGTACCTAATTGATTGAAACCCCCTCCTCAATTAGATAGTTCATCACTTTTTGAACGTCCTCCCAAGAAGTGATCTTTATAAGGCTTCATATTCAAAAATGTCTACTTCTGTGTTGAACTGACACCACTTGGTTCTTTAATTTTTAAGGGTCGGAGCCTTAAGGTGCATACCTTCTCATTTAAAAGTGGATTCTCTTTTTGTTTATTTCATTTCTGATGGTATAATAATGTTAAAAAAGAACTACCGATCTTCACGCAAATTATATCAATACTCAACACTCCAGGAACTTCAAGATGTTTAAGTTTAATTTTTAAAATGAAAAAATTAAATTCTTTATTTGAAATGTTTTTTATTGAAATACAAATATTTGATTCATTTAAAAACAAAAGCGCAGCCTTTAATTTGCTGTCATAAATCATTAAAATAGCTACAGTTCAAAAGCTCCCCAGGGCAGCCACTAGTTGGGGAACATTTGAACATTAGGACTTATTTAAAAAAAAATTAAATAAATTATAAGTCTTTATTGAATTTATACAAATATTGGTTTAAACTGAAGGATAATTTCACTTCTCAAAGTATGAATAACTTAAGGAGCAATAATTCAAACATATTGGTATTAAGAAGCCTAAGGAAAAAGTGTTCAAAGGTACCCTCTCCCCTATCTAAATTGTGTATTCATGTACCTAAATATGTTATGTGACAATGGTCATAAAGTCCAATAAATCCCTATTTTGTTAGCTCAATTCAATCATTCATTCAATAAAATTCTTGGGAAAGCAAACTGCATCAATTCGCCGGAAAATCCAAAAAAACCTTAAAAATAATACAGCTTTCGATGATTTTGAGTTTTCATTTATATCTAGAATGTGTTCAGATACACAAAGGCAGTTATTTCCCATTAAAAGTTGTCTAAGTTGGCCGAAAATACAAACAACCAATCGAAAGTTCCAAAATACAAACATACATATTATTATACTCGTAGTATTCCTTTTACTTATATAATTACGTTTTCAAATAAAAACACACGATCACTTTATAAAAATTATTTATTAAGCTATCTTCGCTTTATTTTACTTTTTGCTCGTAGCCAGTCGTCAACATACTGCGCCGACTTTACAATCTTTTTCTTATATATACTTAGGTAGGACAAACATTCCTACTCCTACCCTTTTACATCGTACATACTAGGATATACATAAGATCCTTACGGTTGTACACAACGATCGTTCGTTGGTGTCCTCGTACTGTTTACACAGCTGCGGTCTATTGCGTATGAGTATGCACTTTGCATCGCAATCGTTGGGCTGCGTATTTTATGGCGAGACGTACCCTTTTTGTGTACCGCTAGGTAGTCTGCGGATTTATTGCTTACAGTTCGGCCACGCTATATTGTTCAAGTGTCCTCACTGAACCCTTGTACGGTTCTGCTGACCGTCCATCGTAGTTAGGATTATCGGGGGGGTGTACTTTACACCTTAACAACCACCTCTTCCGTGAGATGTTCAGTGATCGTTATAAACTTAAAAATAGAACAGCGTGTCCTTTTATATTTTAATATTGTAGTGTACATTACACAAATAACTGCTTATTGCAGTTGGAACACGATGTCCTTAAATGTACTTTACATTTACTAAACGTGAGTGTACGTTACACAAATGACTGCTCGTTGCAGTTGGAACACGATGTCCCTAAATGTACTTTACATTTACTAAACGTGAGTGTACGTTACACAAATAGCTGCTCGTTGCAGTTGGAACACGATGTCCCTAAATGTACTTTACATTTACTAAACGTGAGTGTACGTTACACAAATAGCTGCTCGTTGCAGTTGGAACACGATGTCCCTAAATGTACTTTACATTTACTAAACATGAGTGTACGTTACACAAATAGCTGCTCGTTGCAGTTGGAACAGGATGTCCCTAAATGTACTTTACATTTACTAAACGTGAGTGTACGTTACACAAATAGCTGCTCGTTGCAGTTGGAACACGATGTCCCTAAATGTACTTTACATTTACTAAACGTGAGTGTACGTTACACAAATAGCTGCTCGTTGCAGTTGGAACACGATGTCCCTAAATGTACTTTACATTTACTAAACGTGAGTGTACGTTACACAAATAGCTGCTCATTGCAGTTGAGAATCGACTTACTCAATTCTCTAATCATTGCTCTCTGCTTGCATTTCACTGTTGCTACTATCCTGCACCGCATAATGCTTCATTCTGTCGGATGCGGACACTCCAATATATGGTTTCTGAGATCTCTCAGCTCCAGGCATGTCTCGAATGACGTAACGATCATTCTTGAGAACTTTTACTATCTCATACGGTCCGCTATACCTTGGCATCAGTTTTCGACTCGTTCCGTCATTAAACCCTTTAGGCTTTTTAACCAATACAAACTGACCAGTGTCAAATTTTTTTGCTTTCGCTCGTTTAATATCATAATAATGTTTTTGTTTAAACTGATTTCTTTTGATCTCTTCACCAACAGCTTCCCTAGTATCTGTTATATTAGAGTCGTAACTATCTTGGCATACCTCCTTCGCAAGGAATGAATCGACAGAGTTCCGAGGAATATATCCTAATAACAGCTCGTAGGGAGATTTTTTCGTTGTTGCGTTAACACTACTGTTAAGGCCCAGCTGAATTTGTGTCAACGATTGATCCCACTTGGATTCACATTCAGTGGATGCCGTTAGAGATGACAATATCGTTCGGTTATATCTTTCTGCTTGTCCGTTGGCTCTTGGTGTTGCGGTTGCATTCAGAATACGTCTTATTCCTTTGCCTGCACAAAACTGAGTGAATTTCTTGCTCGTGAAGCAACTGCCACGGTCACAAATTATTCTGTTCGGTACTCCAAATAACTCAAAAATTCCACAAAACGCTTTAATAACAGGTTCCACTTTGGTATTTGGGACAGCTTTAAGAAATACAAATTTAGTGAATCCGTCAATTACAACTAGCAGGTGCGTATTCCTTTTCGTACTCTTTACAAAAGGACCTAAATGATCGACGTGTAAGGTATCAAGCGGTACCGTCCCTTTTTCAATCAAATGAAGTTCTCCGCTCTGTTTGCCTGACGGAACTTTGTTGTACATGCATCCAAGACAGCATGCTACATATCGTTTAATATACTTTCTCATAGATGGGAACCAATATTTTTTTTGAATCATTTCCAGAGTTTTAACGTCTGAGAGATGGCCAGCTTGGTCATGATGACACATGACAACTTCTCTTCTCACAGTTTTTGGAACTACCCATCTTCTTCCACTTTTAATTTTCCTATACAATCGACTGTTATGTGAAGTGTATTCTTCATGGATATTCACCTCTTCTTTATTTGTTGGAGCCTTTGCCAGAACCTCTAAAAGATATCTACACCTATCATCTCTAAGTTGAGAGGCTAGAATCCAATCTTCTGCCGTTATGTTGACTATCATTTGTTCAAGTTCGTCGCTATCGTCGACCTCATACACTGCATTTCTGCTGAGTGCATCTACATGTGCCATTTTACATCCAGCTCGATATTCAACCGTAAAATTAAATTCCTGTGTAGATAACCACCAGCGACCAATGCGTGGTACCAAATCTTTTTTTTTAAATGCAGTTCTCAGTGCATTACAATCGGTTATTACTTTAAAATTTAACCCCAGAAGGTAAACTCGATATCGTTTTAATGAACACACCACTGCTAGGGTTTCAAGTTCATACGAATGGTATCGCTGCTCTTCGGCAGTAGTTGCTCGACTGAAATAAGCAACTGGCTTCAATTCGCCATCAATCTGCCTCTGCAGCAGCATGCCACCTATTCCTAATTTAGATGCATCTGTATGTAACTCGGTTTCAGCGAGATGATCGTATAAAGCCAAAACTGGACGATCTGATAGCTTTTGCTTCAGTTCATCAAAAGCCGTTTGCTGGTGTTCACTCCATAAAAATGGTACATCCTTTTTGGTAAGCATAGTTAATGGTTTTGCAGTTACCGCAAAGTTTCGTATAAAACGACGAAAATAACTAGCAAGACCTAAAAATTGTCGTACTTGGTGCACACTCATTGGCACTGGAAACTCTGCTACCGATTTGATTTTGCTTTTACCAGGCTGAATGGTATCAATACTGATATCGTACCCTAAGTAGTCAAGCTGTTGTTTCATAAAATTACACTTATTCAGCCGTAAGGTAAGCCCAGCGTTTCTCAATAACTTTAAAACTTCTTGCAATCGGTGCAAACCTTCTTCGTAAGTTTTGCTTAAAATGAGAATATCATCCATATAGGCCATTGCGCTGGTGAACCGTAAAGGTCCCAACATCTTGTTAATCGTTCGTTGAAACACAGCTGGAGCATTCACCAGCCCAAATGGCATTCGGACAAACTCGTAATGCCCATCTGGTGTTATAAAGGCAGTTTTCTGAATTGAATCCTCTGCGAGCGGAATTTGATAATATCCACTTGCAAGGTCGAGACTCGTAAAATATTTCGAACCTTTCAACCGATCAATTTGGTCATCGATTCTAGGCATCGGGTATTTATCTTTGACTGTTACGGCATTTAGAGATCGGAAATCGATACACATTCTAAACTCCCCATTTTTCTTCTTTACAAGTAATACCGGACTTGAAAATGGTGAGGTCGATTCTCTAATTAAATCATTTTCTAGCAGTTCATCCACAATGCCACGAAGCTTTGCACGTTCGTGGAATGACATGCGATACGGCTTGTAGGAAATAATTTTTTCTTTATCCAAAAATATGGACATTTCTTCGGTCTTTGTTTTCCCTAATTCCATCAGATTTTGAGCAAAGCAATCTCTGTATTCATTGATCAGGCTTAGTAGTTTATCTTTATCGTCTACTGAGATGGCCATATCAATACTATCTTGAATATCTGAAATAGTAAATGGAACTAAATTAGAGGTACTCACAGTCTTTACCAAAACATTGTCTCTATCTGAATCTGCTTCAATTCGTTCCCCTCTTAAAAGCAATTGGTTGGCTTTAAATTCCAGCGGCGTTTGGGACCAATTATGCACTAAAGCTGCTCCGTTGGTTGCATTAATTATGCATCTGGGTATCCAATACTCTTTATTTGGTATAGCTCGTTGCTGTAGTTCAATATATACGTCGTCAAAACAACGATCTTTGTTGTACACCTCTACAAAACCAGCATGATTAGGTGGAATAACCGTGGTTTCACTTGCCCAGAGGCTCACTTTTCTAGGAGGTAACACTTCAACCTCAGACAAAGGAATAGCATCTTTTGCAAATAACCGCACTTCATTATTACGCACTACCATTGTTATATTTTTGCCGTTAACAAATGGTTGGCCAATCAACACGGCTACATTTTGGATGGAATCTGGCACTATTAAAAACTCAACATTCGCACTTGCCAGGTCAACTTTAAGACTAGCTCTAGTTTTGCCAATAACGCGAGAAGAACCACCGCCAAAGCCCGTCACAGTTAGCGTACATGGTTGCATTACCAGACCTGAGCTTTTCGCATCCGATTCGCGAATGGTAACCGCACAGCATCCCGTATCAATGTATCCTTTTACTAACACATTATTGACATAGCAGTCAGCGAAATAGCACTGATGCGGCTTTGTATTTGGTGATACATCCAACGCACCTTCTATCACATTTCCGCGAAGACACTTTTCACTTGTATGTCCCAAGCGATTACATTTTTTACACTCCATTCTGGGCTTAGGACATTTCGAAGAAATATGACCGCGTTGGTGACAATTAAAACAAGAAATCACTTTTGTGTCGCTTCCCGAACTGACTCGATTACCTGGGTCGTGTTTACACTCCTTTCTTGGCTTAGGACATTTCGAAGAAATATGACCGCGTTGGTGACAATTAAAACAAGAAATCACTTTTGAGTCCCTTCCCGAACTGACTCGAGTACCTGCGTCGGGTATACGTACTTTCACTGAGTCAACAACCACTGAGGACAAATACTCGCTGTATAGTTCCTCAGGTGTATTAAACCTTCCCGCTTTCGCATTGTTTTTCAGCACAACACTTCCGAGACCATCGATTAAACACGACACTGCATCTTTTCCCGATATTTTGCAAGCGTGTAGCAAATTCATTTTTGCAAAGTAGTACTCAGTCATGTTTTCAGTTAGTAGTTTAGTACGGTCAACTAACTTTCTTAATGTCGTCGCAAAATCATGAGTGTCTGGAAATGATCTTGAAATAAGTGATTTCCACTCAGTCCAGTTCAAATCGTACGACGACAAATTGTTGTACCAGTCTTTACCGAGACCACTGAGTCTACTCTGCATCTGGTACACAGTTGTTTTATCGTCCCAATTATTAATTGCGGCTAATTGGTCGATTTTGTGTAGCCACTTTTCCGCACTCATATTGGGATCACCGGGACTGAATTCCGGAATGCAGTCGCTCTTTAAAACATATTTCACTACGGGTTCGCGATTAACCGAGTTAGAAGAACGCGCATCCGAATTCACTAAACGTTCCACCAACAATTCGAGACGTAATAAACGTTCATCGTTACAGTCACTGTCTGCGTTTTTCGACACTTTTGTTTTGGAACGCGATTCACCAGGCGATTTACTGTGTCGCTTATGTTTTCCCATTTCGACAGGTAATCTCACCGCTGCACTATAATTACGTTTTCAAATAAAAACACACGATCACTTTATAAAAATTATTTATTAAGCTATCTTCGCTTTATTTTACTTTTTGCTCGTAGCCAGTCGTCAACATACTGCGCCGACTTTACAATCTTTTTCTTATATATACTTAGGTAGGACAAACATTCCTACTCCTACCCTTTTACATCGTACATACTAGGATATACATAAGATCCTTACGGTTGTACACAACGATCGTTCGTTGGTGTCCTCGTACTGTTTACACAGCTGCGGTCTATTGCGTATGAGTATGCACTTTGCATCGCAATCGTTGGGCTGCGTATTTTATGGCGAGACGTACCCTTTTTGTGTACCGCTAGGTAGTCTGCGGATTTATTGCTTACACTTAGTTGAAAGCGTATAAGTTTCTAATTTGAATGCAAATATTTAATTCCTATTAAAAGGCTCATTAGAAATCAATATTAAGTAAAAAAAAAACATAGAATCCATTATATTTTCAAAAAACCTACTGGCCTCCTGACCTCGTGAAATGTTTCCACAACCGAATTGCAAAAGTTTTCCCTTTGTGTTTATTTAATTTTCCTTTCGTACACTAAAATTAAGCCTTGCTGGCGGGGACAATAAAAAATGCTACACCATTTCCTTTTAGTTTTTGACCAAGGAAAACAAAAACTATACGGCCAATGTAGGTATAACCCTAAAACGGCTGTAAAGCAGTAAATGAACATAGCCTCACACCGACCCGCCTCCTGCTAGGACCATACAATACTCGAATGATGTTAAAATTTGACTCGATTAAATTTATTTCACAGTCCTTCCATTGTTAGCCATTGTGATGGGGCGCAAAACTATGCAGAGAATCCGGCAAAAGTGGTCCACCAGCTAGGCAACATTACTACGCCGCACTAAAGTGGTCTAGGCGATGTTTTTATTGTGACGGGGGCGATAGATGGGAAGCACTAAAACAGCCACCCGCTGGAGCTTATCCTCTTAACACCCTATCACATAGGGCATATTCATTTTGACTGTCAATTTGTAACACAGAGTATTAACATAATAATATTTTACTCGTAGTTCGTATAATTTTTGCATATGCCAATTTTTCATTATATTTTTATTGCATTTATTATTTTCAATTAACATGATTATAACATAACTAACATGCTTGACCAAAAAAGCTTAAAAGCAGCAACATACCTCGGGTAGGTACCAGGGATGGAAAAGTCGATACAAATGTATCGAATTCGATACAAATGAGTTTGTTCGAGTACAAAAGTACAATTTGCCTGAATTCGATACAATTTATCAATCAATGAATATAGTGACTTGCCGACTGCAAACAAATTCAGCAATTCAAAAATTACTCAATTTCAGATTTTTGGACTGAAATAAATTTAATAAATAATTAACGTAGGTAATGAAAATTTCTCATGCCGTTCCCTCTATTCCACGTATGTACATCAGCAAAATGAAAAAAAAAGGCTGAACAGAGCATTTATAGAACATTTTACAATAACTGATTGCCCTTTTCCTGAAATTTAGATTTCTTCCATTTGGTAAACTTAAATCTTGTCGATAGATACACTTTTCAGCTCAAGTCAAAAAATGAAATATGGCATCACAGTTGGTTTTGACATTCCTCAAAAAATATGTTCTACCTCAAGAGTAGGTGCAGAAAAGTCGTCCAGCACAGAGTTATTGAACACAAAGCAGGTCAGTCTCGGACAGAAACTTTTGTCATTGAACAACGAAAACCTTATATTTTCTGTTCTGAACTGTTCGGAATAGCGTCATTGAATAAAGCTGCTAATAAAGACAAAATGTCGACACCGACTTCAAGTCGAAACAAAAAAACTTAATTAGGAACTCATCCTGTGAGTAGGTAAGTGACAATATTTTGAACACAAACATGTGCAAAATAAGAGCATTAAGAAGAGCTCATAGACTAAACTATGAACTGAATATATGTATAAGCTTAAGTACAGTGAAATCTCTCCTAAGCGGACAGGCACGGGACCGGACTTCCTTGTCCGTTTGTGAGAGCTGTCCGTTTATAAGAACGTATGGGAAATTAGAAATTGGTTCCCCAGAAAGGTGTCCGTAAATGCAAGTTGTTGTTGCTAAAAAGTGTGTCTGCTAATGAGAGATTTCACTGTATTTTTGTTATTTATGTTAACTTATGTCAATGTGTTAATAATTTATTTTTGTCTGTTTATGTTTTTAAAAGCAACATATTATGAGTTCACTTTATATTATCTTTTCATGCGAAAAATAGTTTTTAATACAATTGGCTCCATTTCAGTACAATCTTAAAACAGTTTTAAGTACAACTCAAAAATCTCATTTTCCATCCCTGGTAGGTACTAACATTACGTATGACAGTTTTGGCATTTCTATACTAAATACGATAAATATGGAATAAAGTGGTTCCGACCTTCCCTACTAAAATGGGGATTGGGGATTCCTTAAAAAAATAAAAATAAAAATGGAACGTAGGGTATTGTAGGATATTTTCCCCCCAAGTTGTGTGTATGCTTTGGTATGTTTTTGTCATCCTTGGAATGAGTATGTGTTCGCTTGTGAGTTCAAATTTTCATGCTCCCATGTGATGGCTAAGGCCAACCAGTATCCTTATTCAATGTGGCGATTCCATTACATGGATAAGCGTCGCTGTTTGGTTCCTGGTCCAATAAATCGAGCCTGAAAATTATCCATAGACTCTCTGCAGCAAATCCCTATGAAAAACTAATATGGCGCTGCCCGCACATGGAGTCACACAGAACGTGAGCAGGACAAAAGGGAGATTTCTGATTTATGCCATCATCATAATAAATTCAAGTGATTTATCTGATGGGATGCAAAAATAAACTTTCTATGGTATAATGGCGATGGCAACACATTCCCAGAAGTGGAAGTGCGAATACGAGCTTGTGTGTAGTCCGCCTGTTTTTTCTTTCTCCCTTTTTTACTTGGGAAGGACTGTTGTATTATGAAAATTACAGGATTATAGTTTATTATGCTTTCATGACAGATTGTTGTGTACATTAACCTAGTTCTTGTCCTCATTTATATAGATAAACAGAGAGAGAGAGAGAGAGAGCATGAAAATTCGACGGTTTTGCTGATGGCAAAGTGTGATAAGTTCGATTAAAAGTAATCTACAACTTGTGGTCTTGGTATCAGATGAGTACTATTGAACATCATTATATGCGTGATATAACATATGTATATATACAATGCTTGCTTCTATAACAAAAATAAAACTCTACTAATAAAGTGGGAGCAATGAACAATCTTATTTTCGTTAGTGTTGAGTTATCACTATGGACCAACACTGGTCTATGTGAGGCTAAGCCGCCACCCCATAACCTAGTGTTGAGTAGGTTATGTTGAGATGGATCACCATTCGTTGGGCTTAGCCAAACTGTCACCACTACGATATCAAGTCTGTCAGAGTACTCAGACTCAATATTGGTCTAGGATCCCATAACCTTTGAATGGTTGGCTAGTGATTTATACACTAGGACTAGACCACCAAGCCGGCAGTTGGAGACTGGCCGCAATTTGAAGTAAAACAGCGATCTTCATTAAGCCTTGACTGATGTCGTGAAAATAATGAACGCTTCTCTAGTCGTGGGGACCCACCTGTTTTAAAATATGATTAAAATAAAATTAATTTTTTCAAATGTGTTTTTTTTTTTATTAAACAACTTAACAACTAAAAATGTAATTTTGAAGAACTAGAGGCAGGAGTATTCGTTTTTACTTCAAACTAGCTGAACCCGTGCTCGCCTTGCTTCGCCCACTGAAGGCTTTCTCATGCATACAAATATGTTATATTAGTGGAAGCGAAGAAACCTCAAAGTATTTGTCTAAGGCTCTAAGTCCACATTGCATTTTATCAATGTAATTTCAATGGGTAACTCTTAATCCCTAAGTGCAGACTTAATGGTTCTCAAAAACCAACATGGTCTAGAATCTTATAAAACGTCATCTGCTATAAATAATTGATAATTATCGGATCTTATTATGGTACATTTTTTTACAAAGCTTCTTTGCAAACAATGTTTGAGGTTGTGTTGCCTGGAACATAAACAAATACATTTTTACTGTCAATGACACGGGAAAGAGACACGTATAATTGGCCATGGGAGAGGCAGCCGGTGCGGTGGTGAGGTCCACGCCTACTCTGTGTTTGTCCTTGCGCCTTATTTTTCGTCAACGTGAAGCGGACGCTGATGGAAAAGAGTACACTTCTAAACTGGGGCCTTTACATAACTCTCCGGGCTTAATTAAACGTAAGCGGATGAGATAAGTTATTCGGTAGAAGACACTATTTGACACAAATAATGTGATAAATTGACTTTTCCATTTTCTTCCGGAGGCGTCCCTCTACCGATTACTCAACAACTGGTGGTTTTGGTACCTGTCATACAAAATTTGGTAATTTCAGGTGAAATGTGAATATGGACCATTTTGGTCAATTAATATAGAAAGACAGAGAGATAGGTAGACAGAGACAGACAGACAGACATAATGCATACAGACATACAGACATACAGACAGATAGATAGATAGACAGACAGATAAATAGATAGACAGCCAGACAGACAGACAGATTGATAGAAAGTCAGACAGACAGATAGACAGACAGACAGACAGATAGATAGATAGATAGACAGACAGACAGACGGATAGACAGATGGACAGACAGACCGACAGAGAGATTGACAGACAGCCTGTCTGTCGGAAGCTGGTGTACACTGTCCGGATCCTCCGATAAATATAACCATTCACTTAGAACCCTCGGTGCCTGTTTTCCAGGCGAAAGTTTTTGCAATTCTCATGGGAGTAGACGAACTCGTCAATAACGATACCAGATACACTTACGTACACATCTGCTCGGACAGTCAGACAACACTTAAAGCACTTGTGGACCCACTAACTAATTCCAAATTAGTGAAGGAATGCAAAGAAAAACTCAACACTCCTGCACGGTTAATCTGCTCTGGGTACCTGGCCACAACAACATACCGGGTAAAGAAAGGGCGGACGAACTTGCAAGAGCAGGCGGAAGACGTAGAAAACCTCACAGTAAATACTATTGGTACGGCGGTACAAGCAGTGAAAACTGCCTATAGCCTGTCTTTTGCAAAACGCCACGCACATATGTGGAGTCAGATACAAACATGCAAGGATGCCAAAGAAATGGTGGAATTTCCATAACCGCTGCGGGCTAGGAAAGTACTGAATTTGGGCAGAGTTCAAATAAAACGGTTGATTGGCTTATAAACGGACATCAACTTAAATAAACATGCCAACCGACTGGGACTAGTGCAGCACAGCACCCGCCCGGGTTGCGAAGAAGAAGAAGAAAGTATAAAACACTTCCTCTGCGATTATGAAAAATACCTGGGAAGACACACCCTGCCCGGGCTGACATCGCTCAGATCTATCGATTTCTCGAAAACACTGGAGTTTACACGACACTAGCACCCATCACAACCCTTCTTTCTCAGCACAGTTACAGAGGGGAGCACAACGGGTCCGACTTGCGGCCGACGTGAAGAGGAGTTATCCTCACTCTCCACTCCAATCAACCGCCATTATGAAAAAGGACTCTCTTTGACTTTTTGCTGTGTAGTATTGCTATTTCTTGCCTTTGTACTTTGTTCTCTCAACACCCTTTGAGTTAATCACCCATCCCACTAATTCCCAAAAAAAAAAAAAAAAATTTTTCCCCACCTTATTTGTGGCCCTTCCTATGCTATTTCTCTTCATTGAGGGTCATTCACCACTAACTTACTGTGTGTAACAACAACAGCAGCAGCCAAAACAAACCAAACAGCCTAAGCTGCAAGAAAAACCGCAGCAGCAGAAACAGCTATCACAACAACAGCAGCAACAGCTGCCTCAGCCGCAACAACAACAGCAGAACCAGCAGAAACAGCAGCAGCAGCAACAACAACAACAACAGCAGCAGAACCAGCAGCAGCAACAGCAACAACAACAGAAAACGACGAGGGAGAAGGTGCCTCCAATCAACACCTTCAAGATGGAACTGAAGGAAACTATCGAATTATGTAAGTCGGCCATAGGCAGTAACTTTTATATCAAAAGACTAAGTGTAGATAGGCATGCTATTCATTGCAGTACTGTAGAGCAATACAATCAAATTAAAAAACTGTTAGCGGACTCGACGACGGAGTTCTTCTCCTTCACCCCGAAGGGGGAAAAGCTGCAAACAATGCTGCTGAGGGGGATGGAACCGTCCACAGAACCGGAGGAGCTTCTAAGAATGCTCAAAGAAAAGACGTGCGATGGGCTCGAATTCGTAGGAGTCAAGCCTTTCACCACAGCAAGGGCCAAAAGGGAGAATCGGAAATTACCGTTCTTCCTGGTTCAGCTGTCACCCAATAGCAAACTGGATGGTCTACGGAATATTAAGGTCGTAGACTACCAGGTTGTCACATGGGAAAAAGTAAAGAGGAGCGATAACATTATTCAATGTGTTCGCTGCCAGAGGTTCGGGCACGCCGCGTCGAACTGCGAGATGCAGCCTCGATGCGTGAAGTGTGGAAAGAACCACAAGTCCGAAGAATGTTCTCTGGGGAAAGAGGGGGCGTCAGAGAAATCTCAGCTCTCGTGTGCGTTGTGCAGGAACTCGGGACACACCGCTAACTATCGGGGTTGTCCCAAGTTCCAAGACATTAAGAAAGTGAACCTGGTTCGACAGCAGAAAAGCGTAGTGAAAAGTCTACCACGTCCAAGCCAAAGTCAAACCGTCACACCCCAAATATCCTACGCCCAAATGGCGGCAGGAAGGGGACAGACGGTACAGCAACAACCGAAGGCTGCTTCACAGGCCCCACTGCCTAAAGCACCGGAGGCTGACTTGATGGCTATCTTGCTCTCTATTCAAGGGCAGATGGGTCAGCTACAACGTCAGGTACAAGAGCAGGCGAAGAGGGTGGACCAAATCTGCGCGCTTCTGCCGGGCCTAGCGCATCTCCAATCATAATGTGTGCGATGGCGGAGAATACCTTGAGGATCCTTGCGGTGAATGTAAATTCACTGATTAGGATCGAACGAAGAGCCGTACTATTTAAGTTGTTAGAAGATCAAAGCCCTGAAGTGCTTTTGGTTAGCGAAACTAAGCTAAACCAGAAACATAAGTTACGGCACAATAATTATAATATAATAAGAAGAGACCGACCCAACTCTATACAAGGAGGAGGTGTTGCGATCTTCATTAGTAAAAAGCTAAAATATAAGGTAGTGTACAGTGGTGAAGTGCGGAGATTCCAGGAGCTAGAAGCATGTATCGTGTGCATCCCTCTCCATAGTGGAAAGAGGATGTACATGATCTCAGCTTATGCACCTGAAGCTACGCAACCAACTTATTTTATTTCAGAGCTCGAGACACTTTTCCGATGCCTTAGGCTGGAGTCGGAGGAGAATTATTTCCTTTTGGCTGGGGATCTAAACGCTAAACACAGAGATTGGGGAAATAACATTCCTAACTCTAGAGGGAACCTCCTTTTTAATTGGTGGGGTCAGCACAGTGTCGAGTATAGACTCGACTTGAAAGCAACAGATAGTCCGTCGTTTCCCAGGGGCGGATCATATCTGGATCTCCTGCTGTTCGACGTACGGTTACAACTGACTAACACGAACGGACAAACTTTAAACTGCCTTCATACATTTGTGTATGACAGTGACCATTGCGGACTCAGTGCCGAAATTACAATTCCCAACGAGATTGCGGAACTTGAAGCGTTTGTTCATGCGCATCCCTATAATTATAGTAGGGTGCGTTGGACACGCTTCTCTAGAGTTTTGACAAGAGCACTCTCCTCAAACTCGCTCAACCCACCGTCCAATAGGAATCTGTCAAATGAGGAGATTGACGGATACCTAAAACAAATGGACGAGACAATAAAACAAACGATGGACAGGACGATACCTCGACATCAACAAACTGACAACGTAGGGATATACCGCAACGCAACAATAAACGCACTACACCAACAGAAAAGTAGACTGCTATCGAGATTAAAAACCTTGTACAGACGGTTTACTGACAGACAAAACTCAGAGATTAGGACACTGAAGGCGTTGATTAAAAACCTCCAACAGTTAATTAAAGAAAACTACCGATTAGCGGTAAATCTGCACTCGAACAAAAAAATTGGGGCTGTAAAAGCCAACAACCCCAGTATGTTCCCGCAAATAAATAAAATATTTCGGAGGAATAATCTCAACGACCTTCCATGTCTCAAAATTCCTCGAAATACGGACAACGAACGAATACTTGTGACAGCAGGTATAGATCCAGTAAACGCAGTCGATGACGACAATTTCTTTTTGATCGAAGATCCGCAGGAGAAGGTTGAGACTATAGGAGCGACTTTTCAGGAAGTGTATAAGGTGAATAGCAGTATTTGCCCGAACCATGACCTGGAGAATCGAGTCCTTGTGCACAACTTCTACCTTCGAAATGAACTACAGCAATGGCGATCAGAGAACATCGGTTTCACCGAGTTCAATGAAGACAATAGGGCAAATACTGCCATCGCCAACGAAGGGATACATCCCCCGTTCTTATCGAAGGTAGAGCTCCAAGCGATCTTCGAATCATTGAGAAAGAAGAAGTCAGTGGGAATCGATGGAATATCTAACATTGTGCTTAGACATCTCCCTCTAGAAGCGGTAGACATTTACTGCATTTTGTTTAATAATGTGCTGAATAATGCACATTATCCAGCGCATTGGAAAACAGCAGTAGTACATCCTATCCCTAAAAGGGGTAAGGACAATTCCAATCCGGCAAATCTCCGGTCAATAAGTCTCCTTCCGAACATCAGCAAGGTATTCGAAAAAGTGGTCAATAGAGCCCTGACTAAGTGGGTTGACGACAAACATATAATTCCAGATAACCAATTCGGATTTAAGGCGGGGCATGATACCATACATGCCGCGTCTAAACTCGTATCGGATATTCAATGGAACAAAAGCAAGAAACAATGCACGGGTGCCTGCCTGGTTGACTTGGAGAAAGCCTTCGACACCGTTTGGCTAGAGGGACTTTTTTACAAGTTGAGCAGGTTGAGCATAAGTAAACCACTGCTGTACATACTTTATAATATGCTCACCAGTAGGCGGTTCGTTGTGAAAAATGGCAATGTGACCTCTTCTGGTATTTTTGAAATTAAAAATGGTCTACAACAGGGTGCGGTTAATTCGCCGATCCTTTTCAATATTTACACAAGTGATCTCGTAGGGTCTCTTCACCATGCTATTGCGTACGCAGATGACTTGGTCGCGTACAGATCAGGGCCAAAGATCGAGGTCATTGCAATTCTCTTGCAGCGTGACTTCGATAAGATTCAGCGATATTGTGACGACTGGAAGTTGAAGATCAACTTCCAGAAGTCAGAAACCATCTTGTTTCGGACGCCGTTGTCTGGGGCCTCTTGGGACACCAGAAAGAATTGGCGAAAGTTCGCAATCGTGGGACGACACGGGCGGCCACTTGCATGTCGAAATGTAGTCAGATACCTCGGGCTGTGGCTAGACCAGTATCTGTATTTTAACAAACATATAGATGCTGCTCTGGCCAGAGCCAGAGGCGCTTTTGCTCTTACAAAGAGACTGTTTTATAGCAGCCAACTCGATGCGAGGGTAAAGGTTATCTGCTACACGGCCCTTATACGGCCAATGATAGCATATGGTTGTCCCGTGTGGTTCAACGTCGGACCAAGTTTGATGGAAAGGATTCGGGTGTTTGAGAGGGCTTGTCTTCGGGCTTGCCTTCGTTTATACAGAACACCAGAGTCCGAGTACAAAAAATTCTATTCTAATGAGGTCCTATACAACAGGGCTAACGTAATAAGAGTGGACAATTTCCTAATCAAGATGACTCGAAGGCACATTGCAAGAGCAATGGGTTCGATGAATAGCCTGATCTTCGGGGCTTATTACCCCAATTTCACGTACCACGAAAGAGTGCGCCTTAACGGCTTCGTTCCACCAGAAGCGTTCCTCTATTTTGACCAACAGGGTCTGATCCAGGATAGAACAGCGGTACCGCTAATCTTCCATGTTGCTCGCAAGACTGTGGATAGGCGGCTCAACTACGACAGAGACGTCGCACAGAGCCAAACGGAGCGCCTCCGGTTTAGTAGGTCGGTTTCGGGGCGCGATGGGCACGATGTTGAACAGCAACATCAGAAATTCTGGTGGCTGTTAGAAAGAGATGGAATTCCCTCGTCGATTCCGTTTGATCCGGGGTAGACCCCAAGGCATAGTTGGCCGCCTTTTATGTTTATTATGTAGACATGCCGTGGCCGGCTTACATAGGTTTAGGTAGTATAGGTATTATTAAGTTTTATAAAAAAATAAAAAATAAAAAAAAAAAAAAAAAATATATAAAAATAAAAAAAAATACGCACAGCACTTTGCCAACAAAAAAAAAAATATAAAAAACAAATAAAAAAAAACCACAAAAAAATTATAAAATAAAATAACACAGCACAAAAAACAAAAAAAATTACGTATTTAATTACGTAGCTAGACTTAAGATAGGTTAAGTAGTTGTAAGTTTTATTTAAGGTAGTTTTAAGCAAAAAACATGTCCTGTTGCTAAGTTTTTTTTTTCAAACTTTTCTTAGCTCTAAAATTGTAACTTTAATTAAAATTCTATATTATAAGTTAGGTTACGTCGAAAGACATAGTATAAGTATTAAGTTTAGCTTAGAGTGCCCGTGTGGGGCCAGTAAGTTAGAGTAAGGTAGTTAGGTTAGTTAAGCTAGTTTTAATCACTTTTGTCTAGCATTTAAGATCTAATTGAATTGATAAATAAAAATGAATTAAAAAATAAAAAAAAAAAAAAAAAACCACTAACTTACAATTGCTAAAAAAATGTAACTTATATTTCACTTCCACTTACGAGTATCTATCTGTAGTACTAAACTACATGAGACTAAGTGAGAATTGAATAAATAAATATCGATCTATCTATCTATTTAAGATCCCGGTATCAGTGACATTCGCTCTGCTATCAGCATCTAAAACTTCCAACTTGCCGAAGAGGTTAAGAATAAGGGTTTCCTCGGCTTCAGTCAGTTCAGATACAGTTAGAGAATCTTGAATGGATAATCGTTTTTTTTTTTTTTTTTAAATGTCCGGTATTTCCATGTGTTCCGTGGTCTTTTTGTCACCAAATTCCACTGAGACCATAGTTGACCACCTCAGTAATATAACAGCAAATTAGGATGTTATTGCCCAGGTCAATGATGGAACAGCGTAGCTAGTGAATTTTTGGTTAACTTATTGACACATGCAGAGCTCAAATCAGGTTGTTTACTTAGGGTGGATTGTTTCACCACAAGACTTAATTAACCCTTAATTGCACCTACAACGTACCCATATCCACCTAGGAACATGACTGGTCGGCACCCAACTACCGGAATTTTCAGACCTAAGCGAGTTGTTATTATAGGCACATAGTTTTGGCAGTTAGTCCTATTATTTAAACTGAATGCAATTTTCTTCTTACTAAACTGTTCATATCATGTTAATAGTTTTTCAGTAGAAAGATATAGAAAAACATATCAAATCTCTGTATTAAGAAATGTGCGGTAACAAACCAATATTGTAAATTTATGATACCAAATAAAGATATATATATAAATGTACATAATGAATGCATTTGTTTATAAATTGATTCATTTAAGGTACCTCATCGTTGGTTCGAATTATTAAAATTAAAAAAAAAAAAGGAACGCGGAACTCAAATAAAAAAATAAATAACCGAATCAAACAATCCCGGTAAATAGCTGCTGTTTCGGCAGTTCCAGTATTTGAAAGCATGAAAGTTGCACAACCGTCCATTGAAAACATCGCCGGTCTGACTTAATCGATAGCCAAAACTATTTTACACATGTGCATGGACATGCACATAGCAACGCATGTAAACATGCATCCTGTCTTCCCGACACATGCTTGGGGCGTCCTTGCACATTAACATTCATTGCTCAAAATAACCTTAAACCTTTCATCCCATAAATATCCACAGTTTCGATTGAATTCCAAATATGCTGTTGGATAATAGTGCCAAGGAGTGCACGCTCATGGATAATTTACGAACTCATATCTCTTCGTTGGAAAATTAGTTGAGCTAATTCCTAGTTTACATGGCTTTTATGAACATTCCGAAGCGCTCATTAATTAAAGCCCTTTCCGGTGCGTAAAAGTCGCGAGCACACTAAACGAATTCGCCGAAACCTACAATTACATTATCCTGTTCGTATGTTGATGAGCTGGGTAGTATGTGGGTATGACTAAAGTGTTGCGAAAGTGGCAGCTACTAACATTAGCGCAGTTTCGAAACAACAAAATCGACTGCTATACTAAACGTAGACTAAATGTTACGAGGATTCCACGCGTTGAAGGATCATCATTCTTGTCTAAGGAGGACACTTATTCCCGCTAAAAGAGACACTTGCAAAGTTATGTTGCAGCGTGGGGAAGTTTTTGTTACGTAATATGTGCGATACATCACTTAAAAAATGCAAATTTATTTTATTCCTATTTACACGAGAGTTTTTTTTTCTCAATTGCAACTTCGGAGTACATATTTCAATTCAATTTATCTAAGCATGTACAAATAAGACTTTAGTACTTTGAATAATGGAAAATTTACAGGATATAACTTAAAAATAAAAAAAACTTGATCGCAAAAAGACAAAGCAATTTATTTCGTAGCAATAAATTGAATGAAGTACATATTTAATTTACTAAATTTACTAAAAGCGGGTACATGTTTTTTGTTGATAATGAAAATACTTTTTGTAATATTAAATAACAAAAAAATAATGTATTGTGGGTAATCTTTAATACAAATAAAACACATATGTAGTTCTTTTCTTGGCGATAGTTTATTAAGCAGGGAACGGATTTTGTTGACTTTGCCTTTTTTACTCATATTGCATTTTTGGCCTTTTTTACTTATTATTGCCTTTTTTTCCCTTTTTGGTACTATTTGTCAAAGAAGCTGTGCACTTTCTTCTTAACTATGTAGGTAGGTATACGAAAGAAATTTCAGTGTCCACACGTAGAGAGCATGTTTTTCTCTTGTATGTACGTGCACATAACTGCTCGCGTTGTTTACACTAGCGCGCATAAAAAAAAATCCCTACACACCAATACAACCCTAAATACATTTGTATCAACTTAATATACATACATGCGCTTCTTCTTGAGTCGTAAGTGCAATCTCAGGCATTCGCCGCAGTTTTATCTGACGAAAACCGTTAGACATCTGGGAAGTATTTTTTTCGTAACTGTTCGCCTTTTCATTTAGATTCTAGATTCATATTCCGTGACATTATACTGGTCATACTTATGTAGTGCTGGTCTGTTGAATATTGCGTATGCCTAAATGCGTGCTGCTCCCAAAATATTTTGTTGCTTGTAATTGAATGTGAAAATGCCCCAAGACCCGTGTAAAGATTGAAGCCAATTGCAAAAGTTTGTGGTGAAATTGGAAAAAATACTTTTTTCTCGACCCGAAAGACCGCATATTTAAGAGTTTACAAATTACAGGTGACTCCTAGTAGTTGTAACATATTATTTATTTTAATTTGAGCACTTGATCTTAGTGCACTGCATATTATTAAGAAGAAGAGGTGTTACAGATTTTGAACGGACTCAAGGAGAAATTATAACAAGCTAAAGGGCCAGTAGCTGAAGATGGGATGAAGAAATTGTACCCCGTTTTTTCAGCAAATTAATGAAATGGCGCTGCAAACTCTAAATTGGACTTAAATATTAAATTCAAGGCCGTGACATCTCTTATCTTGGCACCACTAGGCTCTGCCCATGTTGTAAGATCCTTTATATCATTCAAGGGCTTCCTGAGAGATAATCGCAGGAGTGATTGTTACATACCAGAGAACTTCAAAATGTTTTGGGTTATAATGTTAATAATAATTCATAAAAACCTTTATTATTAAATGCCATTTTTGCCTTTTTCTGCGGTATTATTTTGCCTTTTTGTCTTTTTTTGGTCAACAAAATCCGAACCCTGTTTATAAGGAACTAAAACTTAGTCTAAGCAGCTATCGAAAAGCTGTCTTTTACAAAAAGCGTAATACTGGACACCATTCAAAACTAACTGTATCGGTTTCTATTTACTTTTTAGTCAGAGAGAAAACACAGTGTGTTGTACAAACACGATGACACTGTATGTAATTCAAGTGTTAAATTTTATTTAAAAGGAATTCAGATTTTAATAAAATATTTTGATTATAAGAGCGTGACTTATTATATTTGGAAAAGTTAAAGGAAGAAGAAGGAAATAAAATTCCAATTTTGACAAGTCAATTAGTTTGACATTTTGGAAAAAACTTTCAGCAAAATCAATAACAAATACATAATGGGAATGCTGCATTGTTGAAAGCGATATTTTCCAACAATTCGTTTCCATTACGTAAATCCATATAAATAACGCACTCACTCCAATTCCCAATATCGTACTTCGACCCGTATTCATAGTCGTTTTGAGAGTCGTATCGCATCCGAATTAGTATTCCTGAAGCCGAATGCGATGTACACGACAACCCATCGCATGGAATAAATTCCAACGCACATATGAAATGTCAAATACCAAGTCTCAAATATGAAATATCAATTTTTGGAGTGTTTGGTTTTTTAAAGAGTATAATTTTGTATTTAAGTAAATTAAAAAAATATGAGTTCTTACTTAGTTGGCGCTACAGCTCGAGGTGAACCTGGGCCTGTTTCTCGCAACCATTTGTGTGTGCGTGTTATTGTTGCACGAATGGAGTTCAGTGTATTTATTCTTCGACAATGAGGAAGAGCACATTTGCGGATTTGACATCGGTTTGGAGAATAATTAGTGCTAGTTCCAATCCATTCGAGCTACCGAATTCCTGATATTTTGCAACGGTTTTTGATTACCAACTTCGGTGGGATCTACTTCCGATTAAAAATTTTTCACTAAAGGACTAAAGATTCAGTTTTTTTTAGTTATTCGTCCACTACAAAACACAACCGAACTTCTTAAGTGCTTCAAAAAAGTACTGCGTAGAAGCGCACATGAAACAGAACATTGTAAACTTACTAACTCTGAAAATAATCTTATATATACTTCGGCACTGGCAGTAATAACTGACATGCTGATTCAACCACAAAATCGGTTAAATCAACAAATATATAGCACGTTACACGAATAGTCAATAGTCATGCCAAGTTGAAACTGAAATGACAATGACAGTAAAAGCAATTTAAAAAAAAATTTGTTGAATTTTCGTTTTAGCGGAAATCTTATTTCAATAAAATTATCAAACTCTCCGTTGCTTTTACAGAGCCTATTATTGTTGGGCCTCTACACACGAAATGAATTCTACCGGGAGGAAAACCAGTTTTATTCCACACTTCAAGCACACACGAGATGAACTATTTATTTATTTATTTATTTATTTATTTGCTTATTACAAGTATTATTGGCACTAAAACTTAAACAATCAAACTTAAACCTAAATTAAGAATTTCAGGCTGAACTTAATATTCTAGGAATGGGGCGTATTGGAGATGGAGTGGTAATGTAGGGTATTTCTGAGAGAGGATCTGCTTGAATGAAAATCAAATGCGTTTTGTAATTGGTGACGCGAAGCATTCGAGAAATCGGTTCATTATAACCATAATTGGTACGGTGATAATTCAGTCGGAAGAGGGGAATAGATCTAAGGTTACGTGGGTTAGTGTTAAGGCTGATCTTGTGGAGCAGTGCGGGGCAGTCGATATTTCCAGCTAATAACTGCTGAACAAAGAGTATATCGGCAATTTGACGGCGTTTTTCGAGAGACTGTACATTAATTAATTTAAGACGATCTGTATAAGGTGGTAAATTATAACTGTCAGGCCACGGAAGACCGCGTAAGGCGAACCGGATGAATCTGCGTTGTACCGCTTCAATGCGTAGAGAGTGAATATCGTAGTAAGGTGACCAAACTTGACTAGCATTTTCAAGAATCGGTCTTACGAAGGTAAAAAAAGCGATCTTGTGACATAAGGATTAGAAAATTCTTTGGACCAGCGTTTAACAAATCCAAGCGTACAGTTGGCTCTGTTAATTATGTTATCTATATGGGAGCGAAAATTGAGTTCTCTGTCGCAGATAACACCCAGATCACGCAAAGAAGTGACAGAGGTAACGAGTTCATTACATATATAGTAAGTCCTAGAAGGGGGTGGGAGGCGTTTACGGGAGTAGGTTATAGCTTGGCACTTGCTGATATTAAGCTCCAAAAAGTTGTGTTTGCACCAAGTTAAAAACCTGTCCCTTAATCAGTACCTTATTAACCCAGGTTAATATTTTTATTCCCTTCCTCTTTCTATGGGCTCTATGGTCTAAAAAACAAAATTCTTACTTCCTGCCTTCCTTTTAATTGTTCTTTGTTGTTTTCTGAATAAATTTTGCAAATTATATTTTTTGCGCACCTGGAAAATAACAAGGGAAATCCCCCATTAGTACGATTTACATGGGAAAATTAAATTTTATGTGAACTGAGCGAATTTCCTTATCAAATTTGTTTGACAATCATATTCAATCAGTACACTTGTGAATTTAATTTGTGTGAAAATGGATCAAAATAAAATTTAAATTTCTTTCAAGTGTGGGCATTATCCATGTAAAGTATTAACACATCACATACAATTAGATAGGTAGATTTAGGGTGTGCAATTTGATACATGATATGATTTTTCTTCAAGATTGGCACACGAAGTACAACAACAATACTTGAAATCGATTCTTGATACACTTCATTCTGATGATGAAGAAGATAGCATACAGTCTTTAACAAAAGGAGGTGTGGATGTGATTAATCAAATGCTTGGTCAAAACACAACTAAGATGAAAACAAACCGCTGGCTCTATTTTACAACATCATGGGCATGCACACATATTCATATTTAGCTGACTTAATCTTCTGGTCCAATAATACGATTGTCTAGTTTCGAGAGTTTCTTGAAGAGTTGAGAAAGCATTTTTGTACGCCTATAATAACTAGAAGAGCTCGAATTCCTCGAAATGTGGGCAAAGTAACACTATAAATCGCATTTTAGGTATTCCAATTGATCAAATTGAACACAATACCTAGACCTTCTAGCCATTTTTGCCTGATGATGCTTCTCAGGAAGAATCTTTAAGTGGCCAAAAAATTAGAGGTTCTTGCTTCATATTATGTTATCAGCAAAAAAAAAAATAATTGAAAAGAGCAACACGAAAGAGTTGCATACAGTGAAGGAGGCCTAAGTGCGTAGTTTGACAATGACGAAGTTCGAAACTACTAATCTATAAATGTAATATGTACAATGTACTGTACATAGTACCTTACCTATGCATGTTCATAGAGGTACTGAAATGTAATAAACAACAAATTGGTTTCTTTCGTTCACAAATTTGAAGATGTAGCTTGCAGATACCACCCAACTGAAACTGTATGTGCAACATACTCATATGTAAAAATATCGGTAAATACATACGTGCATATATATATATATGTTTATATATATACATACAAACTCGTAGGCATGTATGTATGTATGTATGTAGCTATGTTTTCCTAAAAAAAAGTAGAACTTTAGGACAAATTCAGAATTTTTTCATACAAAAGTTAAAATATTAACCTGGGTTAATAAGGTACGTTTGCTACAATTTGACGAAAAATCAGTCGAAAAACTGTCAAAATTTATTTTTTTCTATATTTTTCGAATAATATCAAATATTTAGTCACTGGGTCTGAATGAAAAGACATTTAGTTCAAAAGTATCCAAGATATGATATAATGAAAGTGCCCATATTAACCCCGGTTAATAAAGAACGTGTGAGGGTTAAGGTTATCTTGAAGTGGGTGAGAGTCAGCGCGTGATTTGATGAACCTATAGACTTTCATACGCTGGGGGAAGAATGTGTATATATGAATCATTTATCATTGTATGTGCATTATTATCATTGTATGAGTATTATGAAAATTTGTGTGTGTATGTGTTTTCATCTTCGTTATTCCAGTTCAACATAGGGGGAAGATTTAATGCGGTTTCTTCCGCGGTTTCCATTTCCCTCATTAACGAACTCGATTCTTTGCGCCGCAAAGTGCTTCGCTTGGAACAAATTTTGGGACAAAAATCAAAAAAACGTTCTATGTTTCTGTTGTTATGTAATTTTGAATTTTATTTAATAAACAAACATTTTGGAAAGCATTTGTTATAAATATTTGACAATTATAGATTATTACACTTTACTTACTTAGTTGGCGCTACAGCTCGAGTTGAACCTGGGCCTGCTTCTCGCAAACATTTGTGTGTGCGTGTTATATTTTTGCACGAATGGAAGGGACCTACAGTTTTTTGCCGACTCCGAACGGCGAGTTGAGAAGCTCAATCATGACAAATGATACTCTTTGATGCTTGCCAGACATTCGAAAGAGGTGGGCACTGTGAAAAACTTTTAGGTGTTTGCGGCGGGATTCGAACCCAAGACCGCTGGCTCAGTAGTCCGACGCACTAACCACTTGCGCTACGGTGCCCACTATTATTACACTTTATTAGGAAATATACAGGGTGTTTCCAAGTACCAAGTAACTCATCAATACTTTGGAAACTGATTCTTGGGTATAATCGAAGAAAAAAATCGTTCCACAACAAGGGTCTATCTCCAATGTGGACATCATTTATCGATTTAAGAAAAGGCCTACTTTGGTGTACCTCGACCCATGCTAATACAAATATCTTCGCTAATACTTACTACAGCAAATTTATTAAGGGCTTCAATTTTAGAAGAAATAATACTCTTTTGAACTGCGCTTAGATAAAATTTATACCTTTTTTGGTTTTCCAAAAGTTTCATTTTTAAGTCAGTATCATTAATCTTGCCCATACATTTTTTGACTTTCAAGTCGCTTTTCTGCAAAAAATGCGTAATAATCATACAGTTTTATTATTTTTTACTTATAAATGAAATAGTTCTTAGCAAAAAAATTGGTGAAAAGTATGCTGAAAAGTCCACGGGTTTCATGTTTGTCATACTTTTTCCATTATATACACCATTTTCTAGAGGCAACCATAGAAAAAAATTAATAATAGTAATAAATGCCGTTTATCTTTTCCAGAGCATTTCAATACATCAAAATACGTGAAAATATATTCATGGATTTTATTTGACTTGGCTCCTTCGCTGCTTTATGCCATACTTTAAAAAAATCGGCAATTGTAAAAGTTTGCCCTGTCCCAAATAAAAAAAATTTTTTTTATACTTATGCGATGGGACAATCCAAATAAGACTTAGATCGAGCAATAAAATAGAAAAAAACATGTTGTTTCCAACTGACAATTTTTTTAAAAGCCTTTAAGAACTTTAAAAATAAAAACAAAAACGCTTAATTTTTTGTTCTATGCTCTGCTTTTTCTTGTGAAAAACTGAAGCAGTACAGCGAAAAAATATCTACTGAAGTATATATTTAGTACATACCTTCATTATTATTCTCCATTAATTACACAACCAAAAAGTATTTAGTTTTAAAATAACAGTAAAAATGGAAGAGAACTGAAATCAAGCTAAATAAAATGCACTTTGTCTACGACACAATCACACAACTTTCAACTCAATGTCTGTTTTACCTGATGACTGAATTTAACAAATACTAACGAAATAATATTCTTTGTCTTGTTGTGATAACAATCCAATTCATCGTAATTCTAACTTTGCAACTTCGTTTTTTTTTATTTTTGTCCCAAAATTTGTTCTAATCGAAGCACTGTGCGCCGGTGGAATTCGTCCCGTGTGTAGAGCCCCATTGAAAATTATGCCAAATCAATCATTTCATCGGCGACATTTTGACATTGACATTTTGCGATCTGTCAAAGTGGTTTTGCCCAAGAAAAGCTCTGTGATAAATTAATAAAAAGTCAATATATTTAAACTTGTTTCTTTAAAAATCGCATCAAAAACTTAAAATAAACGCAATATTTACATCAGCGGAGTGAAATATCTGTAAGTCATAGCTCTTAAGACACATAAAATCAAAAGTAAAGGTGCCGCCAAATATAACCCAACTTATGAGCAAAAGAGGCCTTGAACAAACTTCCCCTGTCCATTATAATAATCCTAAAGGAGGTCCTTCAAAATTTCTAGTCGAAATGACATCATCAGGCATTACTGTAGACGAAATGAAGGAAATCCTGAAGGACAACAATTCAAAGCTTGTCTCAGAACTTGTCACAAAGTCAGATCTCAAATTGCTATATGCCGATTTGTCTAACCTTAAAGCGACGCAGAATGAGATTTTTGCGAAAGTTGTCTTTTTAGAAAACCGAAACAAGTTACTGGAGGCACAAATTGAACGACTTATGCAAAAGAGTGTTGAAGATAATGTGGTAGTTCGTTTGCCGACAGACCCCCACACCGATCCAGTTGAGAAAGCCAAAAACGTATGCGCTGGACTGCTCGACACAAATGAAAACAACACTGACATTGAATCTGCGCACAGAGTAAACCACCAAAGTGCATCCAGGGCGGTAATTGTCGTCAAATTGAGGTCCGGAACAACTGCTTTAAATGTTTTACGAAACGCGAAGAAACTTAAAGGAACGAATATAAGTATCAACAAAGATTTGCCACATAGTGCACGCCAAAGAAGAAGCAAGTTGGTATCCATAATGAAGGTGCTACGCGAGTCGAAACCTAAATTGAAAATCTTTTTGAGAGACGATAGGCTACATGTGGAAGACACTGTTTTTACATGGGATTCAACTCAAGGGCTCAAGAATGGAAGCAATAACGACAGTCTAGCCATATTGGGGCGGTACGTCGGAGAGATTCCTCATTCTTTATTAACATTATTACACAAATTACAAATAGAAAATCAAAATAGCATAGTCAACAATAAAGAAATGTCAACGTCAAGGAATGACAGCAATGTCAGTTTGTTAAATATTAATGGAGCAAACACAATGAAGACTGGAGCTGCAGTGCGAACTGAGGGTGGACACACAAGTGGGTGTTTACACGAAACGTCATCCAACTGAGAAGAATCCGTCTGCCAGGCGATCGTTAATTTTTCAACGCTTAAAATCTTAAGTTATAATGTCGCTGGGCTAAAAAACAAAAGTCTATTTACTGAATTTTTTAATTATATTAAGCAATTCGATATATTTATTTTATTGGAAACACATATTATTAATTATGATGAAACTAGTTTTAAGAATATTTTCATGAGCCACGAAATAGAATGCATACCAGCTGTTAAAACTAGTATTTTTGGTAGGGGATCTGGAGGCGAGCTGTTCGGTTACTGTAATTAAGTTTAAGAACATAGAGCAATCCCGAATATTTGAAATTAAAATGGAAGGCACGATTTATTACGTTGTACCTATTTATTTGAACTGTAGCCACTGGGAGCGCGACTTCGACAAACTACGTGATCTTGTTAATGTGCTAGGAGCATCAAATCTTATGCTAATCGGCGATTTTAATGGAAGAATAGGCTTGTCACAGAACACTTTTAATAGCGGTGTAGACACAATCCGTATTGACTGCGATCGAAGATCAAAGGACGAGGTGTGCGATTCGAAGGGGAATAAAATTCTTGAAATAGCAGATGCTTTGGATAGTTGGGTACTAAATGGAAGCTGTGAAGGCGATCGTTTTGGGGAATTCACTTTTATCCGTGGAAAAGCCTGCTCTGTGATAGATTATTGTTTTTTGTCTGGAGATTGGGCCTGCATTTTTGATGAATTTATAGTGGCAGTAAAAACGTTCTCAGACCACATGCCCTTAGAGGTGTCTTTTAAAATTAGATCATCAGGTGGTGAAACTTTTGAACCTACGCTTGGGCTCCTCCCGAAATTACATTGGAAAGACAGCTTTAGAGATTTATTTCAACATAATCTAGACAGGCAGCTTGAAACCCAGTTGGACATGAACGCTTCAGGTAATCTTGACATGGACACCTTAATGAATGTCATCAAGAAAGCGGCTCCTCAACAGAAATCAGGAAGGAAGATTTTGGAAAATAAACAAAAGTGGTTTGACAGCGAATGCTTGAAAGCTAGGAATTTATCTTTTGCATATTTGAAATTAGTCAGATCGACCAACAATACTAACTTTCGATTCCTCTACGCAACGGCAAACAAAAACTTCAAAGAGCTTTGTAACGTGAAAAAACTTAATTTTGATCAAAGAAATATTGAAAGAATAAACAAAGCGAAATCCTCAATGGAGTTCTGGAAAGCAATAAGGCTTGTGAGTGGGAAAAAGATTTTAACTGCCAAGGCTCTGCACATTGAAGAGCTTAAAGCTCACTTTACGAAGCTGCTAAATATAAATCAAATATCACCGTCGTTTCAGTATGCAGCACCTTTAATAGTTGATGAATATCTAGATGCACCAATTTCCCAAGCGGAGGTAGAAACGGCTATTGAAAATGCCAAAAAAGGTAAAGCGCCCGGGGAAGATAGAATACCGATTGAATACTTTAAACATCTTACACCAGAATTCATACGACTACTTACTTCGGAGTATAACAGAATTTTCGAGACCGCTGACGTCCCTTCGAGCTTTCAAAAGGCGATTATATTGCCGCTACACAAAAAAGGGAGCATTGACGATCCGAAAAACTATAGAGGCATCTCATTTTTAAATACAGCGTCGAAGCTCTTTAGCTCAATATTGTACAATAGACTCAGTGAATGGGTCGAAACCAAGAGTATCTTAAACGTTTTTCAAGCGGGGTTCAGAAAAAACCAATCGACAGTGGACCAAATCTTTTCGCTAATGAATATAGCCGACTATTATATAAGCAAAGGAAAAAAGCTGTATGCTTTTTTTGTGGATTTTCGGGCAGCTTTCGATTCAATACCCAGAGAAGTACTTTTTTATAAACTCTACAAATATGGAATCACAACAAGGATTATATCTGTCATTAGAGCAATTTACGAGGAAAATCATGCGCGTATATGGAACGGAAAATCTCTGTCAGAAGAGTTTGGTACGTCGATGGGCGTTAAGCAAGGATGTGTTCTAAGTACCCTTCTCTTCAATTTATACATAAATGACATAGCTGACTCGGTGAATGGTGGTATTGCCATGGGAGGAAAGAATATTCCAGGACTGATGTTCGCTGACGATATAGTTTTCCTAGCTGAAACTATAGACGGGATGCAGCTGATGATAAACAGGCTCCAGCGCTACTGCAAAACCTGGAATCTATCGGTTAACCTCTCCAAGTCAAAAATGATGATATTCAGAAACGGCGGCGGGAGATACTCCAGAAGGGAAAAGTGGACTTTTGAAGAGGAGTCAATAGAAATAGTCAAGGAGTATAAGTATCTGGGAGTCTTGATTGCTTCTTACCTAAGTCTACATAAGCATCTACAAGCCAAATTAGCGGAAGCCAAGCGTGCTATGTGTTCTGTGTGGAGAAGTTGCATCCTTAAAAATAACGTTTCTCACATAGCTAAGTATAAAGTCTTTAGAGCAACCGCAATTGCAATTCTGTTTTATGGAGCACAGGCATGGGGATATCGTTCTTTTGAAGCCGTGGAAAAGTTCCTTCGTTATTTTATTAAAAGTACCTTCAGACTGCCCAGTACATCACCAAACTATATGCTATATCTTGAAACGGGAATAGCGCCCCTCTTTTTAGACACCCTTAAAATGCACTTCAACTATGTGGCAAAAGTTATGGCGATGAGCGAAGAAAGGATTCCAAGACTAGTTCTAACACAAATTATAAATTCGGGTGGAACATGTGTAAATGAGTGGAACAAACTGGCAATCGAATGCTCATCAACATTTTTAATATCAGCCGACGAAAACCCCGATTCATTTAAAGCAAAATTTGATGACTTGCTGAAGAAAGCTGGTAATATGATGTATGATAGGTACATTAAAGAAGCCGAATCGTCAATCTACAGGGCTTACTACAGTAAAGTAAACCACTTCTTAAAGCAAAAAACCTACTTCTTAGCTGAGAACACTTCTGAAAAAATCAGCTTGTTATTTAAAGTAAGAGGTGAACTCCTTAGTTTGAACTACATTCCACATCGACCAGAGCTACCATTATTGTGTGACTTATGCAATCGTAAAGAACGGGAGGATGTGTTCCATTTCCTGGGAGTTTGCCCAATACTCAAGGATTTCCGTAAACGCTTCTTTGGTGTAGCCACGCTTAATTTAGAGGAAACGATCAACATTCTGAACGGTGAACGAAGTTGGGACCTTCTTTATCAATATTGCTTAGGAGCTATTCGTTACAGAACATGCATAGTTCAGGAAACTTTTTAAAAATCTTTCTCAGAAAATTGTAAATAATTGTAATAGTTTTTTCTTATTATGTATAAATTATAATATAAATGTCAGTCTGGTAGACGGCCTTCGGCCAAACCATAAAGGACTTAAGTCAAACTTAAAGTTAAGAAAATATAAATTGTATCTATTTTTGAAGTCAATAAATCTAATCTAATCTAAAAATCTCTCATCGGCGAATTTTACTTAAAATTTGCGATTATAGCAGTTTTTGCTGTTGAAACATTTTTTTGAAGAAAATTATTACCGATTTGCTTTTGACAACTTTGAGCCATTCTATCTACAATCTACAATTTTTTTCTCTCAGATTAAAAAAAAGCGTAAGCAAAGAACGGAGATGAGAGTATCTCAACCTTATCACTTAGCATGTGAACGCATGCATATTAGCATCTGACGGGAGTTTAATGACGTCTCCACAGGGAAGCAGGAAATTAAATTCGAAACTACTTCATGTGTTTTCTGTATGCTGATTACTGGGTGTATCCTTAATGAGGCGTCTACATGGCAGTATACTTTTTCCATTTATTTGTACTTAGCTTTTCTATGTGGCAACCAAGCGAATTCTCGAACAATTAACATCTATTATTGTTAATTATTTATCATCACATGGTGTATCTAACGTGTGCAAAACTGCATGGTGCAATCTAATGACCTTCCTTTTTCAATTGGAAGCTCATCCTCATCCTGATAGCTATTCACCTCCTCGTTCAATTGAATGAAACAATTCTACGAATAACACCTTTACGGGATGAGACAAGACAGATGTATTCTAGTTTTTCCTATAATAGATATTCATTAAGTAGGTCTTTGTTAACAAATATCACGTGTGTATGTTTACCAGTACAAATACGCAGCTCGTAGGTTGAACATCTCGTTGAATACCTCCCCTTGAGTGAAATCAAAGCGAACGACTTGTATGCGAATCCTCTTGACTTGTTTCTTCATCCTTTTATCCATGAAGTAAATCAGATCATTCTAGTAAATACCAAAGGTGCTGAGAGGATATGCAAATCACCACTTGGTGCTCAACAACATGTCTGTAGTTCATGGATGACATGAAAATTGATTTCTTTTCGATTTAACGATGACTGCCCCTTTGTCTCAGGAAGTTCACTTTACCTTTAGAGTGGTTGGCAGGGGGATGTGGGGGCGATGTGAATGTTCTGATATTTGTTCCCACCGTGAGAGTACGAGTATTTCATCCGCACATCCTGTCAGAGTAACAAATGCACTTTGGCGCGAAGCATTATTATTCGTCGTCGTCGTCGTCGACCGTGTTCGCACTTCAACATTCACAGGAGTCAGTAGGTACTCTAAACTGAGTGAAAGATGGGCACATGAATTATGGTTACGCGTTACATATCAATTTTATGGATTTCAATTTCTGCAGCGCTGACAATGGCTTTTTGCATATCTTCTGTATGTGAATCGAAATGAAGATATCAATGAACTTTACTGGAGAACGAAAAATACAGAAGACATCAGAGTATCCTTGAAAGCCTCTGACAAATATGCTAATGTCAATAGAAACCTATGTTTGCCAGCGAAGGGGTTTTGGCTTTTTGTGATCGTTTTTCTCTAAAGTGCATACATATGTATGAAAAGTGTCTTTGTACTTGTAAGCCTTTGAAGCGAAATGGAAAGAAATTAAAAATTTCCACTGAACTTGTTTATTTATACGCTTAGATGGAATAAGCAAACGATCTGACAGAAAGGGCTTTGTTCATTTTAAGGTTGACTGGCATAGGTACCTTTTTGAGGTACGTATGTATATACATATGTATGAAGGTACTATTACTTTAGGCAGTTATCTTTACATTTTTAAGAGCTATGCTAATGATCTACTTAGAGATGCTAAAAATATTTTGGTGCGAAGCATGTTCGCAATATGTTTTAAATTATATACATTAGGCTGGTCCTTATTTTTAAAATTTCGAATTTTTTTAAAATATTACCCAATTTTTTTTTTTTACGACCACGTTAACACGTGCCGCACTGAGCTTAAAGTCAACATAGCGTCAATGCACAGCACCTGCACACGAAGATTACTTCTTTTGCACATCTTTATTTTTTTCTTTGACTTCTCCCTGATATAACTGGTCAAAACAAAATTGACAGACTTCCAATTATTGCAACTGCTCCAAACATAAAACAGCTTCTTGGAGTACCAGAACTTTCAGCTGGAACTGGTATTGAGGTATTGTTTGCCGTGTATGAGCTATATTTTATTTTTGATACAACTGCGTCTAATACCGAACATCTGAACGGAGCGTGTGTTCTTCTTGAAAGTAAAATTGGCAGAGACATACTTTACTTAGCAAACTTTGACCTTTCTTCTCGTCCTGATATTTCTTTGTTTAAAAGACTTAAGTCACAGTGAAAAAAACATTGATAAACAACAGTTCTCTCTGTGGTCAATTGACAACAAGGTTGTAAGCATCATAGCCGATGCAAGGCAAGAAATTCTTGTGTTTGCTATGAAAAAGCTTGAAGATGATTTTCCTCGAGATGATAACAAGGAGTTTCTTGAGCTAATTGTAATTTTTTTTTGGGGGAAATTCCCCAGGTGGAATTCGATTTCGGACACCAGGAGCCTATTATCTGGCTCGGTGGATGGGAAAAGCAATATATATAGTATATTATATACTGCCTGAAAATAATATTGTTCCAGCAACAAATTAAATTGAGCCCCAAGGACAAAAGATCCTTGTCGACGATATGCTGCTTTATTGTCAATTGCTACACCGAGTCTTGGTTTTCTGCCCAGATGCCTTTCAAGTTAAATGACCTACATTTTTTGAGAAATCTTAATTCATATAAGAAACAGGGGCCCTACTCTGTATTTCGTTTCGAAAGTGAAATTTTCCGAAAACGAATATTTTGTACTCTCTATTTCGATAGCGGAATGAAATCTACTACTTTCGGATTTACATTTCCGAAAGTGGAAATTAGGTACTCTGTAACTCGTTTCCTAATGTCAAAAGCATTGAAAAACGGAAAATTTGTTTCTACAACTAATTCGCTAACGGAAAGATTTGAGAGTACCTGAAAATGCAAGTTTTTATGAAAATCTTTGTGATGATAACAATTATAAGCAAGCAATTCATGTGTGCACATCCCGATTTAGCCAAAGGACAATAAATTTTTAGGAATTATTAAATCTAAATGAATTTGTGTCTTTATTTTTTGTGTTTATTGATTTATTAAATTATTTGTGATTTGCTCTCGTATTCTCTTAACAATTTTGGAGTAGGCATCATTATGTTCTCCATGTTACTGTTCAATGCTGTTTGATGATGCATCATCGGGTATTTTAAATTTACAGGAACTCCAGTGGATCCCAAAGGAGAAGGAAGTTCATCTCGTATGCAATTCAAAATATACAAAAAAGCATCCTTCGAAATGCGAAAGTTCTGAACAAAACTAAAATAATAAATGATAAGTAATGGTGATATGAATCATTGGTACCAACCGAGTTTTACCTTTTATCACCTTTTTTAATAATTTGCTTTGTCCCGTATAATTTTCCGCTCAATCCGTTCTTAATTTATTTCTTCGTCCATCCGAAGTGCAACAGAATACATTTTTCTGTCTTATTATATTAAATTCTTCATTTAAAAATCATAACAATATTTTCCTCCTATTCTGGGTTTATTTATTTGACATATCTCATAAGAAATGCATCGAGACTCGACAAAAAAAAAATTCTTAAGTGGAAAAAGCATCTAGTAGTATTTTTTACATTCCGAAAGTGTTACAGAGTACCAATTTAAAAGCGAAACGAAAAGCAATTTCGAATAGGATTGACTTTCGAAACGAAATACAGAGTAGGGCCCTAGGACTATAGCTGATATCGCACTTAATAAATGTTTGAACCATTTATGGTACTTAAATGAAGAATGCGCTGCTTTGTCCTTTTTTGCCATTTGACATTAGATGTTGAACAAAAATGAAAAATTGCTAAGTATTGGAAGATGACGAAAAAAAGGAAGAAGAAGTCAAAAAAAAATTGCATCTAAGACCAGCTGAGGTCTCATATTTAATTGAAGAAAACGCTCCATCAGAGCTTTTGTCATCTAAATCAATGAGATTGTTTGAAAGGTTTGGCTTATCAACAGCCTTTTTACATTTGGAACCAATTCATTGGGAAGACCAATCAGACTACAGGCGAGGAAAGGAAGTAATTGGATCACTTAGAGTAGTCAATTATATACGAAAATGGAAAAAAAAAAATAAATACAGCCTGGTGTCTTAACATGGTACTTCCTTATTCTGTTAATGACTGGAATGAGCGGCTGTTGTACATACCTATTAGCAAGTAGTTATAGAAGTGTACTTTGTGCCCTTAGTCAGATGGAGAATTCACTGCACTTTTTGTAAAATTCAACGAAATGTCGAAACTAGTGTGTTTTTGTGTGGACAATAAAATAAATACGGACTAGTTTCCATAACAAAATATATAGAATTTTTTTATTTTTTTAAATGAAATGTATGACAAGTTGTTAGTCACTTTGTACCTGATCGCGTGACATTTATTTTTTATTTTTTGCGGCACATCTCTTAGGCATAGAGTCTACCAACTGTTGGCACATGGACAAGGGAATATACTCCCACGCTGCCTTTACCTACTGCTAAAGTTCGTTTCTATTTCTGAGTCTTGATCTAGCTACAACATCTTTTAGTTGTTTCCATAAGTTTTTCAATGGATTAAGGTCCGGTGACTGGGGCAGCCAACGCAGAACGTTTATTCCCTATGCAGTAATCCAGGTTTTTGTAGCTTTAGCTGTATGTTTTGGATCGTTATCTGCCTGTCAATTCCAAATTATGGGAAGATTTTCTTTTGCATATGGAAGAAGAATGCTTTCTAATATATTTATAATATCGTATCGGCATAGGTTCTTGCATTTTTCTTCTCTTTCTTTTCTTTCTTCTTTCCTATCTTTAGGGTCCATCCGATATTAATTAACGTAGCTTTCTCTCTCTCTATCTTTTGATATTTTTATATTGGCACGAGATTTGTGTGTATGAACAGGTGGTGTATGGTGGGGTTGGCAAGAACTACCCCCGTCCGACGAGCTTTAGCCGAGCAACCGCGAGCGTGCCGCCGCCCTCCACACCTACAACTAAACTGCCCCTGTGGCCCAATCCTGCCTCATAACATAATCTACCTTCCTCGCTACCCCCTCTGCTAAATGAATGACACCGACTCTGTACCACGAAACTCCTGCCGAAACCAATATGCTACCACCGCCATGTTTCAGCGCCTTTTGTGTGTAGTGGGGATTATATCCAGAGATGGGAGGACATCTTACTAAACGCCTACAATCAGACCCAAACAAATAAGATTGCATTCGTCCGTCTAAAATATTTTTTCTCCATTTTTCTGGGCGTCAAAGCCAGGCGAATTTCGGTGGTGAATAGCGAAATCCATTCTGTTCCTCAAGTGCCCATTGTTGAGAAGTGGTACCTTCCTGGGCGATTTGGCTGACAGCTTGCATTCTACCAACCTTTTCCTTATTGTCATTAAAGACATTTTTGGATTTGGTTTTCCCAAAATGGCGTCTGACGATAAGAATGGATCGTTCCTGGCCTCAAAAACAATCCTTGGGTCCATGTGTTTGGTTGTTTTTCGAGTTCTTCCCTTTTTCTCCTCAGCTTTCTTAATTTTAACTGCATTTTGGAGTTCACTCAGGAAACCGCCAACAGTTACAGCAGGAAAATTATTTAACTTAAGACATAATTTTAAAGTTTTCTTATAACCTCCCACTCCTCAAAGGTACAATGCTTCTTGCGACCCATTTTTCATTCTAAAATTGAAGCTTTATTCAGAATATGGAACGAAAGTGATCTTTATGTATTACTTAACCAATTTTATTCAAATCCGATTTGAAGAAAGCCGATAAATGTATATGTTGGATTGAAAAAGGAAATGTATTTATTTTATTGTCCACACGAAAACACACTACTCGTGGCACTTTGTTGAATTTCACAAAAAGAACAGGGAACTTAACCATCTGACTAACGGTACAAAGTACATTTCTGTAACTACTTGTCAATGGGTATGCAGAACAGCGGCTAAGTCCAGTCATTGACAGAATAAGTGAACACAATGTTAAGACTCCAGCCTGTATTTATTTTTTTGTCCATAAGTGTAGCTGAACGTGGAGCTAAACTCATGGAGGAGTTTAATGACAAAATACCAAAAGACGAATACCAAAAGCGATTCCTACTTCAAGTGAGTATCTTTAACATTTAAATTTTAGGAACCTACCATGTTAACTAAAAAAAAATGTTGCTAATTTTTCAATCACTTGACATTAGGCGTGTTTTTTTTCAAACCTATATAAGCTAAACACGTTTCCGCAACATGTTTTCAATGTAAAATACAACAAAACCTTAGCCTGGATAATTATCCAGTCTTATTTTTGTATGGAAAGCTTTTTCGAAATCTATATAGATTTGAAAAAAAACGCGCCTATTGTCTGCTAATCAAATATCATTTTTTCAGACAGTGCGAAACTATCGCCAAAAATAGCCTGGACGTAGCCGAGAAAATCTCAAAATGCGTTACGATGACTAAGTTTACTTATTCATTTTTGTTATGTATTTATAAAAAAAAATATCTGTTACGTTATTGATTACAATTATACTGTGTTTCTATTACTATTTAAAAAAAATTCACTTTGAAAATAAACATCTGACATTGATATGCTTGTTATCTTATATGTACGTTCAGCAGAGGATGATTTCTTTGGATTGTATTGTCATTGCGGCACGTTTTAATATATTCCGATTTCAATGAGTCTTTTTTTGTATGCGTTCTTAACCTTAAGGAACAAAATAAACTGGTACTCAAAACAAAAAAATTACCTTTTTTTTCTTCATACAAATAAGGACCACCCTAATATACATCATCCCGCACCTGAGCTAAATGTTCATAGCACTTAAATGACGGGAATTACTTACAAAGGAATATTGGAATCAGCTTTCCCTAAGTTGAACGAGTTGTTTGGACTTTGTAACAGGATAAAGGCAACACTAAAATTGCACTAAACATTAAGTTATGGCCAGGTAAATCGATACACAACTATAATTATTGATTGTAAACAAAGTTTCAGAATCTCTCTAGAGAACACACTTACAAAAATTGCTTTCCCTTACAATGTTACGGGATTTTTCCCAAATTTTGTAAAAAGATTCGGAAAAGTATGCAATAAAATCGGTTCACATGAATAGAGGCAAAGGCAATAATTGGAAAATTTGTAAATTTTATTTTTTTTTGTTATTACCATAATTAATAATTCAACAAAGAAGTTAGTAATGTGTTTAGCCACCGTTTTCCGATATCACTTCAAATATGCGGCCTGGAAGTGAGTCGTCCAAGATTTTATGTAATTAAGAGATATTTCGGCCCAAGCTGATTTAATTCCCCGGAGAAGTGGTTCTTTATTATCGCACTGTTTCCCCCTTTCGTATTCTTTGAGAGTTAGCCATCCCCAAATATTTTAAGTCAGGTGAATATGGCGGCCGATTCATCATTTCCACTTTCTGGCTTACAATAAACAACTTTACTACGCGCGCAGTATGGATTGGTGATTGGTGAACCGTAGTGTAAGTGTAAGTTATGAGTATTCCCTTTGCAACTTTTGCCCATCACAGTCAACTGAGGAAATACCAAAAATACTCGCATGTACATATATGTAGATGAATTGAATGTCTCGATAATTTGAAGTTTTTCTTGGTCCGTTGAAAAATACTCTATAAAGCTAGTGTTCGGCCACTGAAGCCTACTTCGATTGGTATCGGCCTATTTGTCTAATTTACTAATACACTGTTCAGAAGATTATTAAAGACAGTAAAAGAAAAACACCCTTCAAAGATTGCAGGCCTGGTTTTCTTTATTTTTAAAACGAAATCCTGTACTTGCTTCAAGGAAAGCTTAAGGAATACTAAGCGAAGCTATAAATACGGTTTATGCAAACATTTTGGAAGTTCCTTTTTTGTTATTTTGTTGTTAAACCTTGTTAATCTCTTAAGCTATTCAATAACTTTTTTTTTAGATTAATAGCAATTATTTACCTTACTTCTAAATAAGCTAAAAGAAAAATAAGTATAGGTTGTAGGTATAATTTGATACAACAAAACTGATTTCAAAAAACTGATGCCAACTTTGTGCTTTTTTGTTTATTCTATGCTATTAAGAATAATAAAACATTATTTATTAAATGTTTTGTATTCAAATAAACCCTTAAGCTTAAATGATCATTGAATATGTTTATTTCATTGATTTATTGGACCTGGCCGACCAATAGAACTTTAATGGCCATTTGGTCATTTTTAGAGAACAGTGAGGGTTTAAATAAAAATTATCTTTTTTATCGATTAATATTTGTTTCGACATTCAATTAAATTCTGTTTAGACCTTGTTCATCAAATACCTTTCCCCTATACAGAATCAGGTAAAACTATGTTGGGTGCCTGATCAGTCTGTTGTAGAAGGCAACAAGCTTGCCTATGAGTTAGCAACGAAAGTAGGGGAACTACCGACTGCAGGAAAAACTAACTGAAAAGTAGGACACAATGACAAGATGAAATGAAACGATGATGTTGAGAGGATAGCCCTGCTCTCAATTCTTAATCTTTTACGATTATTTTAATAAAGTATTTAACTAACTAAGCAAACTTGACTTCTTTTGCAAAACGCCATCAGTCTTAAGCGGGGAAAATAGCTGTCTTCTGTCTACACGAAGTTTGGATCTGTGCGATCTGTGATCTTTCAAAGTGATTTTTTTTCTAATTTATTATGTAGCTATCATTACCAAATTTCCTGACTTTGTCAGCATTCATATTTTTAATGCTTTAGTGTAGACAAAATTTTTAAGATGTAAGTGGGTGCAAAAAAAACAAAGATTTGCTAAAACAACCCCTAGAGTCAATGGAATAGGTCTGGCCAGACATTGTATGGAGAAACGTATTTATTTCCTATTTTATCCGGATAAAACGTATTTTTTTACTTGCATATCTCTGTCAGATAATTAGGTTTACTGATCGCATCAAAAATAAACAAAATATGTAATTTATTTTATTATTTAGAACATATTTACTATTGTCCCCAAATATGTACACGAGTATCTATTACCTGGGATTTACATCTAATTACTGATGTTTATGGTCGGTTGAGCCTTTCCCATTTGATAGAGAGCTGTAAATTTGAGCGGGAAGGTGCTGATTGACTAACAGAGCCAGCGGGAGGACTGTTGTTGCTGACAACTTCTTAACAAGTTGTGAAGGAACTATTCAACGGAATAAGAAATGCATTCATTTATTTATTTATTTATTTTGCCAAAATAAGACAACATTTCTAACAATATTTATAATAAAAAGAAGAATAAAATGAAATTACTATTGCAATAATAAAATATGAAGTGAAGTACATAAGTGAAAAAAAGTGAAAAGTTTAACAAAATTTAAATTAAAGATAAATTAAATCAAAATGAAACTTCAGCCATCATGCGAGCAACTATTTTATTCTTAAAGCTAGCTCTGCTCATGTTATTATTAAACATATCGGGAAACTTATTAAATGTCTTGGAACACCGATTGAAAGGTTCCTGAAACGCATAATTACTTACTTAGTTGGCGCTACAGCTCGAGGTGAACCTGGGCCTGCTTCTCGCAACCATTTGTGTGTGCGTGTTATGTTTTTGCACGAATGGAAGGGACCTACAGTTTTTTGCCGACTCCGAACGGCGAGTTGAGAAGCTCAATCGTGACAAATGATACTCTTTGATGCTTGTCAGACATTCGAAAGAGGTGGGCACTGTGAAAAACTTTTAGGTGTTTGCGGCGGGATTCGAACCCAAGACCGCTGGCTCAGTAGTCCGACGCACTAACCACTTGCGCTACGGTGCAAGTCTTTGAAATAATTAGTCTTTGAAATACTCTCCTTTAAAAATCTGCACTCCTAAAGAAATGCTTCCGGACATTTACATGGAGATGTCCTAGGGTGGTAAGCACTTACCAACTGGCTTACCGGTAATCACTTATTTCCGCGGTGAATGATAATTGCTGAAAACATTGCTTACTACGTCCTAGGGTGTTAAGCACCTACTATTTGCCTTATAGGGAATCAGTTAACTTAGCAGTTAAAGTTAGTTATTGAAAACATTATAGTTACTACATCCTGGTGTCTAAGCATTTACTTACCTTCTTAAATTTTGTTATTATTATTAATTTTACTGAACAGTACTGGCACCGCTCAATAACAAATTTCAAATGATGTAACATCGAAAAAATTCCTGACGGAGTTGGTCATGATTGGATTTGTCTGAGTTGAATAACTGTATTTTCATTCCAGGAATGCTTTTGGGAGAAAAACATCTTACAAATGTAACGCCTGGTAAGCGAATAAGTAATGGTATCGATGTAAAATTTCAATAATATTTAAAAAAAAGATTTTCGATGCGTTACACATTCCCTTACTAGGCATTACTTTTGGTAAGATCTTATATTTTCAATCTTTTCTTTAAAGAAATATGCACTTGCCATGGAAGCAGTTACAACTTTTCCCACTGGGAAGAAAGCCACAAGCTATTCTGTTTTACAACAAACACAAAGTAGGCTTGGACGCCATGAACCAAAAACCAAATATTGGAAGAATATACATCCATGCAAACGACAGACGAAACGATGGCCATTAGCTTTTTTCTACAACATCTTCGATGTCGCAGCATTGGCATCTTTCATCTATTATAAAAAAATTAATGTATGTATGTCTGTTTAGACTCGGAAACTACCCAACCGATCTTGGTAACATTTTTAGAGTACGTATTTCTTAATATTCTATTACATAAATGCCATAAGTGTTTAAATCATCAAAATAATTTGTAATACCACTATTATATATAAAAATAGCTTTTAACCACAAAAACAAAAATAACATGTCCAAAATAGCAAAAAAAAAAACTTAAATTATTTCATTCTATTCTACTACTTTCCATACAAAATGTACGAAGGTCCAGCCAGACCTATTCCATTGATGGAAAGGTGGCAAAACCTCCATTGACAGAAAGGTTAAGAAGTCTGCATCTGAAAAAGCTGCCTTTCCCATGTATAAAAACATCGAATCGTAGCTCATTAATTTTTTATTTACTTTTTGATTCGTATTTTTTATTTTAATTATTTTTTGTTTTTTTTTTCCTCTTTTTTCCATTTATTTTAGTTATCAATACTCTAATTTTCTTTCTTTTTCTATATGCCTCTCTATCTCTTTATTCATCTACTTCTCATTATGTTGCAACAACTTTTGTATTGTGTATTTGAACTTGGATTGCATTCAATGGCTTGCGGTTGTATTGTTTCCTTTGTTTAACGGGACGCAGTTCTGGAATAAATAATAATAGCGGTATGAAAGAAAACCCTACCCATATAATGATTAATTTTCTGTCTAGGTGCCGAGAGGGACTCAAGGTCTGCCACCTTAATGCACGTAGCTTAAATCCATATAAATTAGATTATCTGCGTTAGTTGTTTACTAATTCATGTGTTGTGTAACTGAAACCTAGTTTAGGCCTGATATTGCTGATAGTATGTTCAATATTCGTAACTATAACTTATAAAGAAACGATAAAAAAAACTGGTGCGGTGAAAGGAATGGTAGCAGTGTACTGCAAATCTACTCTTAAATGCAAAGTTGTTAATAAATCGGTAGACTCCGACACTGAGTACATAACAGTCCGGCTGAAAAGTTCGTATCGTTCCTATGAGAGGGCGCCACTAGAATTAAATCCATATCATTTTCAGTTAGTACCAACCTACAAAAGACACGTGTATACATTTGACAGCAGCCGGACTATTAGTTTGTGAGATATAGCATTTCGAACGAAGCAAATTTTCTTTTCCTTTTCACACTTTTGCTGTAGAAATTGGCGCACTAACCTGGTTATTACGAATCTAAGGCCTTCAAAATTGTGAAATGGCACTAGCCGACAAGTAAACAGCTTGAGGGATTATGTTATTGCGACAACTATTATGACTGCCAATGGAACTGGCAAAAATATTTAATTATATAACATACTAGTTAATTCAAACTTAACGAAACAAGAACAAGTCCTTCGGGAAAATTGGTCAAAAAATATATGTGTAGTGTTCACATCGCCGTGTTTCAATCTTTTGCACTCCACAACGCTTTCCTCTGTATACCGAGCTCTATCTTGCCTGTCATTTTTGTTTGATAAGATCTACTTTCTATATTATGTTAATCATAGAAGTACTTCCTCCGTTCTGCGACTATTTGCTTCCTGAAATTGACAATGGCGTAAGTAATTGCTATTAGATTCCTTGATTTAGTAGCCGTTGGGCTACCTACATTTACCATTAATCTGCCCAGCAACATTGTGACTTCTGCAACTCTCTCAGATGCAGATCAACTGTTACCAGAAAGAATCATTCCCAGGAACTTCCTCGTTGGAATCCTCGTTTTGGTTCTTGTCTTCATCCTTTCTCTGGCCAGACCTGGACCCCATGTTATTCTTTACAAAAGTGCACGCACGAGTTACGAGCGTTGAGTGTCGTCAAAAATGAAAAACAATTTTGGTATTTTTTCTGTTAAGAACTGAAGCTTCTCCTCTTTGCTTCTTTATTTATCAGTTTTTTATCGGAAGAACAATAGTGAAAGAAAGCGAAAAAATGATCTGTGGTTCAATGCTTTATCTACAGTACAATATTTCTTAGAATGAAATGTATTGGAATATGACGCCGCATAGGTGCACTGCACATTCGATGGGTTGATGGGAATCGTCTGTTGGCTTCTTCCTCACGGTTGGTCTGTATGTGTATGTACGGGAATCGTTACTCACGCGGAGTTTTTCTTGCGCGATATCGTCTGACTATCCTACTAGAAAGGATACATACCCTACGAAGGAAGTCATAATTTGATGTCATATAAGAGAACCCGCTCTTTAGATATTCCTTCATCATCCGCAAGAGATACTCGATAATATTGAACGCATTTTGGAGCGCGTTCAGCATGTTGATCTATCTGGCTTAATAGAAGAGGTTTGCACGTCTAGATTTGCTAACAATATGATCTTCTTTAAATGCGAGTTCCCCTGCTAAGCCAGTTGAGCGGTCCTTCACTTGGTCCAACTAGAGGGGCTACCATACTGCTTTTTGGACAAATCTGCTCTCCATACCGCTGCTGTGAGTTCTGGTTTTAACAACTTCTCTAACAGTTTCCTCGTGGTTTCCAGCATGCACAGCAGTATTAACGCTCACGGGGAATTTCGTACTACTTTTCTTTTACTTACTTAGTTGGCGCTACAGCTCGAGGTGAACCTGGGCCTGCTTCTCGCAACCATTTGTGTGTTCGTGTTATATTTTTGCACGGATGGAAGGGACCTACCGTGTTTTGCCGACTCCGAACGGCGAGTTGAGAAGCTCAATCGTGACAAATGATACTCTTTGATGCTTGCCTGGCATTCGAAAGAGGTGATACCGTGAAAAAACGCACTTTTCTTTTGCTGATCATTATTAAGCGTCACATCTTCTAGCTCCTTGGCAATATCCCTCCTCGAAGGCAGCTGTGGTGCAGTAGCAGCTGGGAACATGCTTGAAAAATCGTAACAAGCACTTCCGCTGGTATATTCCATTTATTCTGCTTAGTTACAGCACAATTATTACCACCTAGTTCCATTAATCTCATTTGAAATGTTTTTATTTATTCGAATTAAGATCTCCAAAGATTAAATGTTTACCCCGGTTAGGATTCTGTTTCGCTATCGTTACTTCAATCCAGATTATAATCAATGAGTGGGTTTCGTTTTTCCAATTAAAAATTACCAGTAATGCCAGCGCAAGCATCATTTGAGCGGGCTGTGTACACAGAATTTATACGGTTCAATTATGAACGTGTGAAACCGAGAGGTTCAACCCTTTGAACTAATTGCTTTGGGAAATTTAATGGTATTACGACAATTCATGCAAATTTTCTATTTAAGGCCCGCTAATGAATTTACAATTTAATTGTAATTCACGAATCTGTGGCGATGGGGTTTATTTACGAAAAGGGCAAATAACACAAGCGTTTGACCAACGTGTTATTAACTTTTCATGCGTCCTTGCAATGGTTAACATTCCATGGGAGCACACAGCTGTCAAGTCGAGTGCAAGGATTAAATCCTTTTGTCTATTCCTGTGGTGTACAAAAGAGAAGCAAACAATACAATGGAAAACACTTCGGTTCTGGATCTTAATTGTCATTCGGTTTCTATAAATTTGAATCTATTAAACAAATTTAAATCGAATAAACAAATAAATAAGTGATATGTACATAAGTATGTACATAATTAAAAACAATAATAAGCTATATTAAATTTCAAAATGATTTCAAATTGGAGCCTCACATATTAGTTATTTCAGATACATATGTATATATGTATGTATGCGGGCATGTAGAATACATTTTATTTTGTTTTAATTTGTTTATTTATCAATACCATTAAAAAAAATAGTTAAGGCTTACTGAAAAAAATAAGGAAAGAACACATTTTCGAATAAAAAACTTACATAAACTAATCCTGAGAGCACCGTGGTGTAGTGGTAAGTGCGTTGGACGACTACGCGTGGGTTCAATCCAAGCAAACACCTAGAAGTTTTTTCACGGTGCCACCTCTTTCGAATGTCTGACAAGCATACAAAGAAGAAAGAAAAAAGAATCGTATAAACACTTAAACCGTAGACGAAGACGAAAGGATTTTGAAAATGAATCATTTTCTAAGAAAAGTGGAATTAACTGACCCGATCAACAAAAAAGACTGCAATGACAAACAATTAGTATAACTAATGAAGGCAACTGCAGAAAACATGACATTACAAAATGTAATAAGAGACGACGACGAGTAGAAAAGTAGACATAGAAACCAATCCGTACAAGTACGGGAAGAGTAAGAAGCTTTCAGTACATTATGGTATTTTGACGAAGCTTGATCGATTAGTCATACCTACAAGCATACGGGAGCAATAATGTCGATTTATTGCACTACGGTTATACTCATACGGGAATACAATCAAAGTATAGGCAAACAAAGTCTGGATATAAAAGAGGCTATAAAGTCCACGTATACGGATATCAGACGCACAAGAAAAACTTCCAATGATGACGAACGAGATCCCATAATTTCCATTTGAAAAAGGAACCCTGAGGACATCTGTGAAGCAGTACAAAAGTAAAAAATATCTTAGTCACGGTTTGTCACTAATCTGATTTTTTTGAAGTAAATGTCTTTCGACTTATTGCCACTGAAGACGTCATACTTGCTTGCAAAATCAATTTCGCTGGATATGACATTCCTCAAAAAAGCTCCCTGAAATAACGCCAGCAAATATTTTGGAACAAAAGCCAAAGAATCGTGGCGTAAAGTTGTTGGCAAAAACACCAAGTACAAATAAAAAATAAAGTTGAAAAAACTAAAACCCGACTACGAAACGAAACAATGATTTTCAGAGTACAGCTGTGGTCGAACTGCATAGCATATGATTAATTCAAATCTCTAAATAAGGGTGATTGCTGTTTTTCAATTTTTCAAGTGAATAAAAGTATTTGCTCAGTGACCAAGTGAAAGTCAATGGATTGGTGTTTAATTTCGTATTTTTTTCCAGATCATTGTGAGTTCCAAAACTAAGGTTATCGGCACATCGAATCTGGAGTTGCATCAATACAAATTACCTTTATTCACCCATTGTTTTCCTGCGATTTGGAAATTTAGAATATTCATTAATTTTGTGGATAACGATATTCTGTAAGGTATTTTGCCAACGACAAATTTGTGTTAAATGCAATTGGTTGACGGTTTAGTGTAATAATGCCACCGATAAAACGACATTGGAGCTCACAATAAAAATATGAGACCGGTGGCTAATCTACGTGCGAATGAAATGGATGAACAGCTTGCACATCACAATGAACAAGCCCTTTTACGAATGGATAACATGGAGCCGCAGATATCCAAGAACGCGGTGATAAACCCCACCTTTAAGGTAAGGTCGTCAGACGAACCTTCTCATATGTATATTCAATGTGGATCAATTGTCCCATTCTATTCCATTCCACAAACAACGTTGTTTATAACAAAGCATTGCAGTGACCTGAAATGTGTGAAATCAATTTTCCATGTAAATAAAATGCATTGAATTCAATTTAATTGCAAAAGAGCTTCATTCTTTTAATAGAGAGGCTCGACTTTCGAAAGGGACATTATTAATTTAATCAATTTTAGGCGGAACAATGTTCTCGTACTCATCTATCATACTTCATACTAATATATAAATCTCAATATCACGCACTCAACTAATGCACCCAATGAAGTAAAACTTCGTATTCCCATTCATTAACATCCTGTGCCGGTTTTTAAATTAATTTATTCGCAATATCATTTAAATTAATACGAAAATAAAAACACTCTAAGGCTACGAGTACTTACTCACTTACTTAGTTGGCGCTACAGCTCGAGGTGAACCTGGGCCTGCTTCTCGCAACCATTTGTGTGTGCGTGTTACATTTTTGCACGAATGGAAGGGACCTACAGTTTTTTGCCGACTCCGAACGGCGAGTTAAGAAGCTCAATCGTGACAAATGATACTCTTTGATGCTTGTCAGACATTCGAAAGCACTGTGAAAAACTTTTAGGTGCTTGCGGCGGGAACCGAAACCCAAGACCGCTGGCTCAGTAGTCCGACGCACTAACCACTTGCGCTACGAGTACACGACATGCAAAAACCACATTTAAATGTATGCGTGACGTCAGAAAAAATTATGAATAAATGCTCACATTTATTGTATATGTAGTGCATGTGATGAAGCAAAAATATAGTGAGTACACGGCATGTCAACTTCACATATTTTCATGTTGATTCTGTCCCAAAAGTCATGTGAAGTATTTTGAATTTTGTTTATTAAATTTTTCGGCATTTAATGTAGCTCGCAAAAATAAAGCGAGTACACGCCAGTTAGTATTTTCATACTCATTTTATTATAGCGAGTACATGGGATGCAGACTTCACATTTTTGCATGTGTATGCAAAAAAACATTTTAATTCGCACTTACATATTGACATTGAGGTGGGACAATTCATAGCTGACATAAAAAAGGCAGCCGAAGATAAAAGGTACTGGTACAGGGCTGCCGTTTTGAAAATCCGAATGGGAGTATTTTAGACGTTTACAGGGGAGTATTTTGTGTCCAAGGGGAGTACAAAAAAGAAACGATACAAATCCAATATCAAAAACAACCATTAGGCTGTTAAAACTCTAAAACTTAATTATTTTATTTGGACTGCAGCCTCAACATTTTTTTCAAAAAAGTTAGCTTTTTTTAATACATAGTAAAGCGACAGAAAAACAAAATTTTTGATAAATGATGATTTAATGAACCCCAAAAACATTAAAAAAAAAATATTGTATAAAACTATAACAGTAAGAAATTTAAGCATTAAAATAACCAAGTCTTGGGTTTTACCTATCAAACTGAAACTCAGTACTTCGTACAACCTCCTCGGCTCTACATAACTTCGAAAATTCTATTATGCATGGAATTTATCAAGCTCTACAGAACTTCTCCATTGATCTCGATTCATGCCTGGGCTGTTTGTGTTTTTAGCTCTTTCATATTCCAGTACTGCCTCTCATATACAGTTTTCAAGCCATGATTCCCCACATGTTTTCGATTGGTTTCAGATCAGGACTACATGATAGCCACGGCAAACATCTTGTTCCGCTGACTTCCAACTATTCGCGGACTATTTTTGCCGTGTGAATTGTCTTGTTGGAAAAATAAAGTTTTCGCCTGCCGGAATTTTTCCAAATTCGTCTTAAGCATATTCGAGCATCTTTCTGTATTTCACACCATTCATTTTGGGTGGTAGCCATATTAAATTGATTTTTCCATGATACCCAAAGGGATCCCAAACCATTGCACTTCCACCTCCGGAGTGCCGGGTCATTTTCACTGCTTTTTCATCTCGCAAATTATGCCAATAAAAACTTAAACCATCGGGACAGTTACGGGAAGTTCCAACTCGCGCCTTACCTGACGGGCATTAGGCATGTTTCACCTGAATTTGCGTGAAATAGCTTGGTCGACCGGATCTAGATGAGAGAGCAGAGCCATAATTTTTACCCAAATTGAGGAAATTACACACGACGGAAACAGATCGTCCTACCTTCGATGCAACTGACCGCTTTTCATGCTCTTTTTGTATAGCAATAACTGCCCATCCTTCCAGGGTCAAATAGGTTCCGCGGGGCACGACTAGGTTAGATTAGATTAGGTTGTCGGGAGTTCTGAGGCTAAGCCATCACAAAACACGAGGCACCATAATGGGACCATCGTATGATGGTACCTAAACCAAAAATTTCCCTTTTTCCCTTTTTAAATTTTATTGTAGTAAGTTTGGCCAGTCTCTCGTGTTAAAGAAGTCATTCCCTAAAAAATTCTCTAGAGAGCGAGCAATAGCCTGACAACCACAAAGAATGTGTTCAATATCCTCCGATATACATACTTATGTCGTATACCTATGGGGCATGGCTAAATAGAGGTTGAATAATTATTATCATTTCGAATTACTAGGAGTGCGAGTCATCTGTGAAATTACCTTTAAAATATTTTAAATATAAAAATACTTATCAATGATCTGAAATATTGTAAGGTAAACACAATGTTTTTATACTGAAGTATTTCGCCTCTTGTGCATGGCTTCTTTAGTTAGTAGTTCAGTCTGTATATCAAACTGAACATTTTGATAATGTCTGTCTTTATACTTATAGCGGCCACTGTATTTCATTATCGTGTTAGTATTTTAACAAAGTACTATTCAATAAAGACAAAGGTACTCAAAGTACTACTTGTTTTAAAAAAAAAATGGAAATATTTAATAGGGGAGTACAATCAGGACGAGGGGAGCACGGGAGTACAGTGCTTGAGAGAGTAGTACGAATACTCCCTTAGTACTCACTTCGGCAGCCCTGTACTGGTATACCAACGTGACGCGACGTATCGACAGAAGAGGTAAGCCTCTGTAAAATATCCAGCAGAAATTATTATAAAGCACAAATATTATAATACATCTGATGGGAAATGGTTTGGAGACCCAAGAGGGAATGTTCGACTCTTTGCAGAACACCTGACGAATGTTTTCAAACTTCTTCCATCTGTAGTGGCTAACGCAAACCTGGAACCTCCTGACAAATTAGATGATAATGTTACGCAAGCTTTACTTTACCAGAAAGATCATTGCCTGCGTACACAAACTATCTAATAGGAAATCACCAGGCTATGGTCATATAACTGCGCAAATTATGAAAGAATTGCCATTTACTAATATATGTATAATAAATTCCTGTTTAAGATTAAAATATGTTACCTAACTGAACGATAGCAGAAGTAACTGTTATACCTAAACAAGGTAAGCCCCTGTCAGAAATGACCTTATATCGGTCAATCTCATATAGAGTAAGTACGGGCAATATGGACCAGTCGGGTAATGCGGACCGCCTGGATAATAATAATCAAACTGTGCATCATGGTTTATTAGAAACAAGGACAGTACGAAACAATATGAAACGAAACGATGATGTTCAGAGTATAGTCTTGGTCGCATTTATATATGTTACCGGCCAAACCCGATTTCAGGCAAAACTAGCTCTCGAAATTCCCCTCAACACTATTTTTATAATTAGGTAGACTTTATTTGAATAAATATTGCTCATATAATTGATTGCCTTTTAATTTTACCCAATAGATTACTTGAATCAGAATTCAAAACTAGTTTGGCCTATCACGCTTAGGATAAACTAGTTTGGCCTAGTATGGCCTGAAATCGGGTTTGGCCGGTAACATATACAAATATAAATATGTACGTTATTATTACGGTCCACCATTTAAGATTTGTATGACTTAATATAGCCTCCGGGTCAAGAAGAATCTAACGACACTCTAATTGTTGAAACGTTTGCTTAAGACTTGGTCATGCCGCAGCAACTCACCAACACCTGCGAAGTAAAAATAGCCCTCCAATTTGTGCCACCTTTAATGTAGCTCTTAACATCTCTCATGCATCAGAGAACTGCACTATTTCAAAACCGACGCTAACATTAAACCATAATAGGACAAAGATATAGAAGAATAAACTAAGCATAAAAAGTGAAAAACAAAAACTCATCGCAAAATTTAAAAAATTAGATTCTAACGTCAAAGAAAAATGCGGCATTCGAGAACGGCACGATTTCGTGTCATCACATGCCTGTGGCACTCACATTTAAATGTCGTCTCAGTCCAAATTCGTACATGTGGCCAATTATAGCGAGTACACGACACATGGAATTTCACATTTTCTCATGTGAGAATTTGTTCACATGAATACTCACATTTCAGTTTCGAGATTTTCGAGAACAAACCTGGCTAAAGAACTGTACCAGGAGGCAAATAAAGCATACAAAACCCTATGCATTAAAAAAACAGCAATTATGCTCGCAGTATCTAGAACGCTCGCTATCAGGAGTCAGAGACAGTCGCGGTTTCTGGAAATTAGTTAGATATCTCAACAGTACCTCCAACGCAAGCGGGATTCAAATTGAAGCTCCGGTACTAGCTGAATATTTTGAAAGTCTCTTAAGTCCTCCAGGCTGTCTAACACATCTACACTATGCACTGCCATATCAGGAAAATAGCACTCTAGACCGTACAATAACAATACAGGAGGTTAACATGATTATACACCATTGCAGTCTCAACAAAGCGCCTGGAGAGGACCGAATTCCCTACGAGTTCTTTAAATATGCAACCGAGCAATTCCTGGAAAGTCTTACTAAGGCATATAATTACATTTTTGATACGGGCGAAATGCCAGAAAGCTTCAGAAGAAATATAATTGTTCCTATCTTCAAGAAAGGAGATCCAGAATACCCAAATAACTATAGAGGCATTTCGATCCTGAATTCAGTAACGAAAATATTTACGGGGATCATTTTAGAACGCCTGTCAGACTGGATACGTGCAAACGATCTGCTCAGCGAATTCCAAGCCGTTTTTAGGAAAGGTTATTCTACAGTGGACAACATATTTACGCTGACAAGTACCGCGCGATCTTACTTAGTTAAGGATAGGAAACTATTTGCGTTCTTTGTGGATTTCAAGGCTGCTTTATACTCCATCGACAGAAATGCTCTTATTTATAAGCTAATTAACTTAGGAGTATCAACAAAAATGTTGGAGGTGATAAGAAGCCTCTACAAGGACAAAAAAACGGCGGTTTGGTATGGGAAGGAAAGGTCTAGCTGGTTCGAGTCAACGATGGGTGTGAAACAGGGTTGTCTCCTAAGCCCTCTTCTTTTCTCGATATTCCTCGATGACCTCACAACTTTTCTACCCGGGGGGATTATGTTCAATGGCATTAACATCAAGCTCCTGCTGTACGCTGATGACATTGTGATATTCTCGGAAACTCCAACGATGATGCAAGTCATGATTAATAAACTGCATCAGTACTGCATCCTCTGGAAATTAAATGTCAATATAAGTAAATCCAAAATAATGATATTCCGAAACGGATTCGGGAGATACGCACGAGATGAAAAATGGCAGTGGAATAACATAGAACTTGAGAAAGTGAAGGAGTACAGGTACCTTGGAGTCCTCATCACACCACAACTATCGTTTAGTAAGCATTTGCAAGAAAAGCTGAAAGAGGCGAAAAAGGCAATAAATTCCAACTGGAAAGGCATTCTAGGCAAAAAGAATATTGCCCCCAGCTCGAAATACAAGCTGTTTGAAGCGGTAATGAGATCCATCATGTTGTACGCGGCTCAGGTCTAGGGAATTGTTCAGTACGAGGAAGTAGAGAGGCTGCTGAGATACTTCATAAAGAAAATCTTTCGCCTACCGGTAAACACGCCAACATATATGCTGCACCTCGAAACTGGGTTACCTCCGCTAAACATACATATGTTAAGGATGCACTTCAGCTACATTTGCAAAACATTTGGCAACTCTTAAAGTAGATGTAGTTTACCTTTTAAGTGTCTCTTTAAATTTATTTCTGTGTACGTAATTTAATAGTTTTTAATATATAATTGTTGTTTTGGACTGTGCCTTATAGTGTTTTCCATTAATAATTTTAACGATTTCTAGCTAAATCTTATTGTTTAGTCTAATTTATAATAAATTAACATTTGTGTTTTCTGGTGGTCTTCCATAGTTTTGGTAAGCGGTTTTATACTCTCTTAGTTTAGATTTCACTTACTTCTCTTAAATTAGTTGTTGTTTGCCTGTAATATTTTACCGCTTTTTCCTTTTTCACCACACCTAATGCTAATATTCCTTTTGTTGCCAACTTATCTATCGTTTGCTAATTAGTTGTTTGTTGCGATAGGTAAGCTTCCGCCTGTCAACCAAACTTCTTGGGTTCGATTCCCAATCGCGCATAATCATATTTTTTTTATTTTATTTTTTATTATTTTTTTTTTTTTTATTATAATTTTTTATTTTTCTTAACCGATATGGCATGCTCAGCCGAAAAATGCGTTGAAAATAAGCCAAATTCAAACGCCGCTCTTCACGCTTGTTTTGGCCCGTGTGGAGAAGTTTTTCATGCTAAATGCATTGGTACAACCAATGGTTTTATTGAAAAAATAAACTCCTCCGATATAGCTTACTGGTACTGTGCGGCCTGCCGTAAGCTTTCTGTATCACAATTAGCCTTTAAGATGTCGTGCTTTAAATCCGACATTCTTAAGTTGTCCAAAGGGTTCGAAGCATTGATGAATAGCTTCAAGTCCACAGTGACCAACTTAAATACATATTCAGAGCAGATTTACTCAGTAGATGCGTCAACTAACACCGACCTTATGCTAGTCTCTGCAACGTCAGAAACACAAGTAAATAATTTAGTTGCTAACAATGCCAGCACATCTACTGACGTTGAATGTGATATTTCTGTTGCTCCAATACCTGGAACTGATACTGGAACGACTTTTGTTATTTCAAGTGACAAAATCCAGTTGAACTCGGCCCCTGTGTTGGGTAAAAGAAAACGAACATCAAAAAATTCGGTTCATCTAGCGAAACGAATGAATTTAACGGCTACAAATCTAAATACCACACCAAAATCCGATGTCATTACGAATGAAGTTGATTACCAATTAAATAATGTCATTACTACAAATCCAACTGACCCGCGTGGCATTGAGGCAATCCCTAGACCCAAATCTGTCTTTATTTCTAGGCTTAAGCCCGAAACTTCTGTGGATGATATAGTAAATCATCTATTGTCGAAAAGTTTGATTTCCAATAGAGTGTCTATAAAGTGCACTAAAATAAGTAAGCCGGATAGTTTCGTTTCATCTTTTAAAATAGTTACCCCTGTTTCGATCTTTGACTCACTATGCAAAAATGACATTTGGCCCCCCAATACTCTCGTAAAAGAATTCACCAATCGAGCATCTAAAAGACATACCAGCACATCGCAGGTTCTAAATTCAAAAAACTCTCTCGATTGTCCCTCTACTACCAAAATGTAAGAGGGTTACGAAGTAAAACTACCGATATTTTTGCCAACTCTCAGGCTTTTCCACATGACATTTTTGTTTTTACAGAGACTTGGTTAAACGCCAATATTTTGGACACGGAACTCTTCAACTCCGAGTTCCTAGTTTATAGAAAAGATCGTTATATGGATAGTTGTACGGGATTGGGTGGTGGGGTGCTTATTGCAGTTCGTTCTCACCTCAGTTCCAGCTTACTCAGTGTTCCTTTCCCTTTGAACACAGAAACTATTTGTATTAAAATTTGTATTGAGGACAAAACTGTCTTTATCATTAATTCATACATTCCTCCTAATAGTGATACATCATTGTATTCTGAGCTGTCGCTTATCTTAGAACACATTCATGACTTATCCTGCTCGGAAAATAACATTTTATTGCTCGGCGACTTCAACTTGCCACAAACGATCTGGGTTCCATCGGAGGATGGATCCTATCTCACAGCATCGTTTAATTCCGCTCAGCAGGAGCTTATTAAACTTGACTCAATTACGTCTTTTGACTTACAGCAAATCAGCTATATTAAAAACTACAATAATCGAACTCTCGATTTGGTATTTTCCTCTGACCCTGTTAGTACTGTTGTTCAAGAATCTTGTTCAAGCATAACTAACATAGATAGACATCATCCACCCTTGGATGTATTTTTTGACTTGAGCTGTCATATATATGATAATAGTGACCCCAATGATGGCTCGTATATCTTTGACTTTCGACGAGCTAATTATCAGCAACTGTCTGAAAGAATAAGGTGCTCCAATTTACAAAACATTAATATTTCACCTAATATTGAGGATGCAGTAAAATGCTTTTATAGTATCCTAAATGACTGTATAAGTAGTTGTATACCAACAAAATTATCGAAAAATGCAATATCAAACCATCCTTGGTACACTAAGGATCTGAAAACTCTACGAAATAAAAGAAATAGAGCATGGAAAAATTATATTAAAAGTCTCAGCCCAAAGGACTTTAATATTTACATTGCATTTTTCGATGAATTCAAACTGCTTTCAAGCAGCTTATACAATGACTATATAAGCACAATGGAAACCTCACTTAGGAATAACCCGAAACAATTTTGGAGCTTGGTTAATTCCAAGAAAAGGTCTGACGGATATCCAGCAGAGTTTTCTTATAATAACAGCGTTTTTAATGACCCTGTTGATATTTGCAACTCTTTCGCGGATAATTTTCGTAAATCTTTTAACGATGTGCCGCTTAGTATTGATGATGATTACTTTGAGCATCTCAAAGATGTTCCTCAAGTTGGCTTTACCAACATTGCCTTAGACTTGCAGACTATTTCGAAATTTATTTCATTTCTGAAAGATGATTACTCTTCAGGTCCTGACGGCGTACCTCCAATAGTCCTGAAAAAATGCAGTGATGTCCTTGCTCTGCCGTTGAAGTCTCTTTTTGAGATCTCCATATCAACTGGCCATTTCCCTAGCTTCTGGAAGCAATCGTTTATTACGCCCGTCTTTAAGAAAGGCGATAGAAATATTATTACGAACTACAGACCGATTTCAAAGTTGTCATGCATACCAAAATTATTTGAGCAAGTTGTGTGTGAAAGCCTTACTTTTCTTTGTCGGGGTGTTATTTGTACAGAACAACATGGATTCGTTAGAAACAGGTCTACTGTCACAAACCTATTAACATTCTCCCATAACTGTTCCAATGCCTTAGAAAGTGGTCATGAGGTGGACTGTGTGTACACTGACTTCTCCAAAGCTTTCGATCAGCTTTCTCATGATATTATTATCTACAAACTCGAGGCGTTAGGTTTTCCCCCAATATTTATTTCGTGGGTTGGCTCTTACCTCAAGCAGAGGTCATATCAGGTTAAATTTAGAGGTTGTCTTTCAGACTCCTTCTTAGCAGGATCCGGCGTCCCTCAAGGGAGCCACCTAGGTCCACTTTTATTTATTCTTGCTATCAATGATGTTCCATCAATCATAAAACATAGCAACATTCTAATATTTGCCGACGATATGAAGATCAGTAGAGCAATTACAACCATAAATGATTGTAGACTTCTGCAATCAGATATTGATAGTTTCAGTACCTGGTGCTCTAAAAATGGTTTAGTCCTTAACCCACTCAAGTGTCAGTCCATGACTTTCTCTAGGAAACTGGTACCGACTATATTCAACTACTTGATATCGAATCACTCTCTCAGTCGGGTTTATAGTTTTAAGGACCTGGGTGTTTACTTTAGCCCTGAACTTGATTTTAAAGAGCATATAAACCACATTGTGAATAAATCAAATTCAATGTTAGGTTTCGTTAAAAGATGGTGTAAAGAATTTAAAAATCCTTATGTCACCCTCTCACTATTTAACAGTCTTGTCCGTCCTCACCTCGAATATGCTTCGCAAGTATGGACACCTTATCAGAAAAATCTCAATACTCGTATTGAAGCTGTCCAGCGACGCTTCATTCGATTCGCATTGAAGGGTCTTCCCTGGGACGATCCTTTTAACCTCCCCCCATATTTGCATCGGATAAAACTGTTGCAAATGCAGCCTTTGGCTCAAAGAAGGGTCAATAATGATATAATTTTTATGCATCAGCTGATCTCAGGTCTGATTGATGCACCTGACTTATTATCCTGTTTGGGATTAAACTTTCGTGGGGGATCGCATCACCTGCGTAGTATAGAGTTACTGCATGTTCCTCATCACAGAACAAATTACGGGATGCATGAGCCTATTAGCCGCATGAGTAAAATCTATAACTTAAATGTAAACATTCTTGACTTTAATCTTAACAAAATTACACTTAAAAATGTCTTGCGTAATGTAGTTCCTCGAACATAAACTCTAATTATGTATATTTGTTCTTATATTTGTTTATTTATTGCTAGTGGTAGTGTTGAAATGTAGCGTAGCCTAACCACTAACACCAGCACTAAATGATGAGCCTGTTGATGCATATTTTGCCCTGGCGAATTTCTGCTTATGGCTGTTGCTTGTATTAAGCACACCATGACACAGATCTGATAGTGTTTAAAAAAAAAAAAAAAAAAAATATGTGAATTACCAAACCATCGGCTCCCCAAAATTGTTGTAACGCACCTTCTCCGCCAAAAACTTCAATTTTTTAACGAATGGATGAGACTAAGTGGTGAGCACCATGTTCCAATATTGGAAGAGAATACTCAAAGCTGGAAGAACGCTCTACATGCTTTGTTGATAAAAATCGATGCTTCGATCCGGGATAAGTATATTGAAAAAGCGCAACAAAGCGAAACCAGAAGTACTTATCGAATACTACAGTACGACCTCGGGGGAAAAAACTATTTTAGTGATCTCATTAGTTTAGACACAATCTCGACTATATTTAAGGCGAGAGGGGAGCTTCTTCATCTTAACTACATGCCCCATAGAACAGAGCGCTGTGAAGAATGCTCGCTATGCAACTTACGCGCGAAAGAGGATATCCTGTCCCGTACTAAAGGAGATAAGAAGAAACCATTTGGGGAAAAATATTCGTCTGGCAAATAAAGTTGTTGCACTACTAAATGGCCATCAAAACTGGAAAGCACTAGTTGATTTCATAAAATCAGCTCTTAAATACAGGCAGCATATCATAGATGAATCCTTTTAAATAAATAATTTTTTGTTTTTTTCTATCTCTGAAAGTATAAAGTAAATATTTATCTCTGACTATGAACTTAAGAATTGATTATACTACACATTTGTATGTTGAATTGTATAATAGGTATAGTTTTATTTGTAAATCTCTCTTTCGGGCTGACGGCAATAGCCAATGCTTACATATACATATTGTGAAACTTGTAAAAATAACGAAATTACGATAAAATAAACTCACATTTTAATATAATCTAATCTACTCACATTTAAATGTGGACGCATGTGACAGTAACAAATATAGTGAGTACACGACATGTAGGATTTATCACTGACTCTGACGTCAAAACCACGTTACGCTTACATTTAAATGTGGTTTTTGCAAGTGCCACTCAGAGACCTTTTTAAGAAAAAAATGTAGAAACATGAAACATTACTATTATGATAATCTTTCACAGCATCATTATTTTGTAGCATTTTTCGCTAGACAAGTGTCAACTTAACAACTCCATTCATTATAGTATTTCTGAAAGGAATAACATCATTAATTGCAGAGCCCGGGTCTAATTAAAGCCATGAGCCCTTTCCGGACACACGCACTCGATTTAATTGACAAAAAAATGTTCCACATACGCCATACACTTGACCATGACATTGCCCCTGCAGTAACCTGCCTGTTAAACCATCTGAACTTAAGCGAATTCAATTAACCATTGTTGTTCTGTTTCAGCTTATAGCTATCCCGCTGCTGCCTACACCTCTCCTTGCAGTCACGAAATAAATTACAAATGTCCAAGTTAGTGTGTGTCCCTTAAAAAAAAAAAAAGAAGAAAGGAAGAAGCCCCATCAACGGCACCATATTGGCCGAATGTTAAAGCAACTAACCGGCCTCAGCTGGTGGTGTGGTATTAAGAAGAAAAACTTGCGTAATTAATGAAAGTTATCGCCGTTTTTGCCTTCCCTTGCAGGTACCCTGCCCGTCCAGCAGTCATCCTGTCCTGTCCTCATTACCGGCAACACATCCACACTTACGCACGAATCGTCACCCGCCTCGGTGGTATTTTTCCCATCAGAATTGGTGGCGGGCTTGTGTTACATAGTTAAGCACCAAGGTGATTAATAGGCTCCATGAGAAGTTTTAATCTCGGAATGGATTAGATGAATGAATGCGACACTTGTTCTGGTTCCGCATACATGAACTTTTGGTGGACCAGAGCCGAGAACATGGTCTAGCACTTCATTTATCTGGCCACACTAGTGCTGCTGTTGGCTACTTCCTGGCATCCATTCTTCATTTGGCTGGGTTGAAGAATTTTGCCTTTATTTTCGTTGGTTTTCTTCAGTTTTTTTTTTTTTTTTGTTCTTTTGTATGAGTGAGTGAGCAGTGAAGCGACGCTTTTTTGTCGTGGTCGACAGCACATGCATAGTGTTTGCCTTTAACATCATGAGAATATTTGTTTGGTCACGTGCTTGAGGTAATTGAATCGGATTAAGTAGACATTGTGATGATTTCATTCCGTATGCGCCATCAAGGATGGTCCAGCTACAACTGGAAGACGTCTAGTACCACGTGTCCTGTTCTACCTATACATCCTTTTCTTACTTTATTTTAGTGTAAGCTTAAGCATAAAATATATTTATTTCCACTGCATGGCTTCAGCTCGTTGTGTTTCATTAGGTTTGACACTTTTATGAGTAATTTCTGGAGAAGAGATAGTACCAATTGCAGCTTCGTGTTATGGTATGCTTAACTTGAAGTATCTTGAAGTAGGTGACTGTTGTTGTCTGGACAGGGTTTGGGTGAGTGTATACATATGAACATATGTCTGGAGATGAAAAACACAGTTTTTTCGTATGATGTTATAAGGGTCAGAAATGTTAGCATCCGATACGAAAGGTGTTCACAAGGTAGTTCCAAATAGGCCCATATCTTTACATGGTTTAATGGGGCACAACCATGCTTTGTCTATTTTAACTTGACCTTTAACATCAGTCTCCATGTCAATTATTTGGTTAACTCTGACTTCCATAGGATTTTGTTTTAATACATATTATATTTTGAAGGTCAGGGTATAGAAAAGTGAAAAACTTAAGAAGGAAAGAAGTAGAGAAAGTCGAGAAAGAATACTTTGCCTAAACGAAGATTCTCAATTTGGTGACAGTTTAATAGTTAGTTAGTTAGTTAGACTTTTATTTCAAACTGATTCTTAACAATGATTAAATAACTTAGTCTATTTGGTTTGGCCTAAGGCCGTCTACCAGGTTGACAATATATTTACTATATCCTGAATTTAATACAAACAAAAATTAGTTAAAATAACACAAAAATATTAAAAATCTCCCTCTAAAATTCTCTTTCTATATCGAAGTCCAGCTACTGTGTAATTGTACAAAACATCCCATCCATTTTCGCCGTTTAAAATGTTTAATGCTTCACCTTCTTCTAGAGCATCCTTTGAAAACACCATAAATCGAAGTTCTTTCAAAATTGGGCAAACTGCCAGAAAATGGAACACATCTTCCCTAGTTTTCATGTTGCAAAGTTCGCAGAGTGTTGGTAGATCGGTGCGGTGGGGTATAAAATTTAGATTAACTGTCTCACTTCTCATTCTAAAGATCGTACTGATTTTGTCTATGGAGTAGCTGTTAAGAAAGTATGTTTTTTCATTTAGACGATAGTTAAGTTTGCTGTAGTAATTCCTAAACAGCGAGGCTTCAGCATCTTCAGTGTATTTTTTATACGATATTTGACCCATTTTGTCCAATATCAAATTAAATTTCTCTCTTAGAGAAGACGGCTGTTCGTTTGTCTGAATTACAAATTCTATTCCACAATCCGCTGCAATTTCCTTCCACACATTGCAAATACTTCCGCTCGTTCTTATTATATTTCTCAGTATTATGTTGGGTAATCTCGTTTCTTCCATTTCCAGTACTTTTATAACGTAGTTGAAATGTATTCCCAATGTACGCAAGAACATAGGTGGAGTACCCGTTTCAATATATAACACATAATTTGGAGTATTTTTTGGTAATCGGAACATCCTCTTTAAGAAATATCGAAGGAACTTTTCAACAGATTCATAAGATCTATAACCCCATACTTGAGCTGCGTACAGTAGTATTGATGCAGCTGTAGAACGAAATACCATTTGTTTCGCACTATGTGATACATAATTGTTTTTAATGCAGCGTTCCCATATGGATGAAATAGCTCGTTTGGCATCTGCTAACTTTTCTTCAAGATGTATGTTTACATTTAGGTTTGCTGATAAAAGTATTCCAAGATATTTGTATTTGCGTACGATCTCCACATCTTCACTTTTCTAGATTAGAGTACCGGCCACCTCCATCTCTAAATATCATTATTTTGCATTTCTGCAGATTGACTGTTAGATTCCAACTTCTACAATACACGTCAAGTCTGTTCATCATTAGCTGAAGACCGTTCACAGAGTCATTTAAGAAGACGATGTCGTCCGCAGCATCAACGCTGGAATTATTACTCCGTAATAATTTATTCCACCTCGTACAGCATCAGTTATACATGTCATTAATATACAGAATGAAGAGTAATGCACTGAATATACACCCCTGCTTAACTCCCATTGAGGTCCCGAATTCTTCAGACATTAGATCTCCATCCCACACAAGTGCAACATTACTTTCATACAGTGCTTTCAAAATACGAATGATTTTGGTTGATACTCCAATTCTGAGCATGAAAATCAACAAAAAAGGCATACAGTTTCTTGTGTTTATCTTTATATGAGGCAGCGATGTTGGTAAGTGCAAATATTTGGTCGATCGTGGAATAACCCTTTCTAAATCCAGCTTGGAATTCTGTAAGAATGTTCTTTTCTTATACCCACTCACTGAGCCTTTTGTATATCAAAGCCGAAAATAATTTGGCTGAAGTGTTTAAAAACGAAATACCCCTGTTGTTTGCTGGGTCCTTGAAGTCACCTTTTTTGTGCAGCGGAAAAATTATAGATTTTTTGAACATATCTGACCTGAGTTGTGTCGAAGATCCGGTTGAATTCTACTGTAAGTGATTGCATAAACTCGTTTGTGGAATTTTTATAGAACTCAAATGGAATTCGATCATTTCCTGGCGCTTTATTTCGTTTTGAGTTGTTTATAGCTTCCCGGATATCTTGAAGAGTAAAAGGCGCATCCAACTTGTCATCTATAAACATGGGGCTACATACTGAAATGAGGGTGATGTAAGTGGCGCGCTAAGAAGTTTAATAGTAAAGGGCGTTTTCAACCCTCAATTCACTTCGTGAGTCCCTGGAACTCATGTAGCATTTTTCTAGCCACACACATCTTATATTTCTACACACACATATCTCGGTCCCACAGTACCTTCATATAGTGTTGTGTTAAAGTCGATACTAGTCTAGGGTTTCCATATTTTACTGAGATCTCATCGGGACATTTCGGTGAACGCTGATTTTTATAAGTAATCAAGCACTGCTGTGGCACAGTGGATACAGGCTAGTGCACTGGGCTACTGCGGGAGAAGTTTGCCGTTCAATAGCGATCAAACGCCAAATAGTTTTTCACGGCCCCACCTCGCTCTCACGCTCTTCTGACAAACCACCAAAAGAATAACTGTCCAGAAGAAGCTTCTCAAATACAGTATATCAGGAAAGTAGGTTTGTGCTACACTGAAAACGCACTGTAAATGCTGTCCTGCGTTCGTTGTCACAACTGGTTCTGCACTGGACTGGATTCACCCTGGGTATTTCTTGTACCAGAAAAAATTGCTGTCAAAACATGAAATCAGCTGATTTATCATTTGGTTTTTTTTTTCATTGAGGTGATCGTTCTTGTGTTTTTGTGTTCGCATAGGTTGTTCAATATAACAACGAACTAAACAAGTGCAACAATATACGAAAATTGACAAAATCTGATTAATGTTAAGTTTTCAACGAATGACAGTTGAATCGGTGATTTTTAAAACAACATAAGTAACGATTTTATTTGTTTACAGGAGAGACAAAGACCATATATTTCACCGGGGCAAGCTATTGGCGTTCGATGAAATGGGGGTTGCAGTGGGTTTTTGGACAACGATGAAAATACGCTAACAGTAGTCAGTGCGTCCTAAGGCTGGCGACAGCGAACATTTTGTGTGTTAATAAAGTGACTCGAGGAAGGGTTTGTGAACTATCTGTTGGGAATATGTTCGTACATATATTGTTCTCGGATGTGTACTCTACAGAACACTCAGGTACGGTACGTTAGTATTTTCTTTTGAACTCTAATTATAAGTACCTAAAACGATATTTTTTGGACACGGGCGAAAGTTGACGGGACAGCTAGTAAATAAGTAAAATTAAAAATAGACGAGAGATACGCCATAGAAGCCAAATCATAACAGCATAGGTTGTATTATAGTAAATTGAGACATTCAGCCCAATCACGAATATTCGCGGGGAATGAAATCCTCCTATTCTGAATCAACGGAGAAATATTTTTTTCTTCGAATTTGAGAGGAATTTCGAAATCAGACTTTTAGGAGAATTAATTGTCATTTCGCAAATTCTGTCAAGAATAAAAAGTAAATTGTTTGCATGAATGAACAAAAATCTATAAAACTAAGTGGCAAAATGCGTATGTTTCTCTCTATCGCCCGTAATTTTTAACCAATTTAGTTGGGATTTTTTTTTCAAATGTAGATAAAAACATAGTATCGCATCTCGCCCATGACGAAATAGGCCCTCTACCTCCGAACAATCTGAGGGAGGCGATCGCGGATGCAGAGAGGCGCAAGGATGGACTAATCCTGGGTAGTGACGCTAACGCGCATAACTCTATTTGGGGCAGCTCCGACACCAACAACAGAGGTGAGTTACTTTTTGACTATTTTCTTAATACAAACCTCACCTACTGCAACAAAGGTTGCACACCAACTTTTATAACCTGCAATAGACAGGAAGTTCTAGATATTACACTTGTATCTGATAATATCTCCCAAAACCAAGATCACCGATACATCCAATTCTCGTTAGACGACCATCCCCCAGCCAAACCAGAGTTTCGGAACTACCGAAAGACCGACTGGGCTAAATACAGGGAAACCCTACAGAGGCTAATCCCTTCTTCAATACCCCCTGTCACGGGCAGCACACAAGAGCTTGACTGCATGGTAGGAGAACTTACTTCCGCCTGCAATAGGGCACTAGATGTAGCATGTCCTACAATAAGACCAAAGGGGAAACCAAAACCACCATGGTGGAACTCCGAAATTAGCAGTACAAGAAAACTCTGTAGACTGCTATTCAACAGGGCCAAATTCACAAAAAGTACCCTAGATTGGAACTCTTATAAGGAGTCCCTCGCAGTATTCAAAAGTACTCTTATGCCCAGTTTCACAGTGAGAGTTTAAACTGTAGATCAACTAAACGTGAACGAGAGTTTAAACTTTTCGTTTAACTCGTTCGGTTTCACAGTCTGAATTAATCTTCCAGTTAACTAAACGCAGTTTTGGAAGCTATGTTAGACAAAAATTCGGCGCTATTTTTTTGAAATGTCAAACGATTCTCTTCATTCTCTCTATGCTTTCACCAATGAAAACGCATAATCTCAATTTGTGAATGCGTGAACTTCAATATAAGAATGTGTGAACTATAATACGTGAATGTGTGTACTGACAACAAAATCGTTTTCAAACGATTGTCAACGCCGTCAACGACGATGACAGTTTCTCAAAATTTTCTCTATGCTTCCACAAATGAAAATGCGTACTCTCAATTTGTGAATGCGTGAACTTCATTATGTGACTGTGTGAACTTAAATGAGTGAATGTGTGAAGTGCCAACCTATACAGGTCATAGGAAAGTTTAAACGGCAGAGTACTGGCGTTTAACTGAAACGACAAGTTAAACTCTATTTTCAGTTTAAACGAGCACTGTAAAACCGAAAATATTTTAAACGGAAGTTTAAACCAAAACGAGAGTTTAAACTCTCACTGTGAAACTGGGCTTTAGAAAAGCTAAACGGAAATCCTGGAGACTTTTCTGCGACAACATTGAGAACTTCTCGGAAGCCTCAAGGCTACGAAAAATACTCTCGACCAATCCAAGTACTCCTGGCTATCTTATGAAACCAGATGGCTCTTGGACCTCTTCAAGCGAAGAAACAATAGACCTACTCCTGGATACACATTTTCCTGGTAGCTTCTCTTCTCCACTTAGTAGTTCGTCTAATAGTACACAACCTACTCAACTTACACAAAATAAAATTAATAGTCTGGTCACAAAGGACAAACTGCTTTGGGCACTACGCAGCTTCCAACCATACAAGTCTGCGGGACCTGACGGCATAAAACCTGCTGAATTCCAGTCGGCAACTGACATAATTCTTCCCTGGCTGGAAACTATACTCACTTTTTGTATAAATAATACCTACATTCCCAAATTATGGTTGGAAGTCAAAGTAGTTTTTATTCCCAAAGCGGAAAAGAGCTCTCACGCTAGTCCAAAAGATCTCAGACCTATTAGCCTATCATCATTCTTCTTAAAAACTTTAGAAAGACTGATCGATAGCCACCTTCGCAGCAGCATTGAATCAAGACTACTATCAGAATCCCAACTGCACTGCACTCCCTAGTACGCACCATTGAGAAGACGATTTACTGCAAAGAATACACAATGGTTGTCTTCCTGGATATAGAAGGTGCCTTCAATAATGTTAAATCGGAGGCTATAATAGATGCCCTGTCAAATCTCAAGGTCGAGAACTCGCTTCGCAAATTGATCAATTTATTACTCTCTAGTCGAATTATCAACACCAAGCTGGGCGAGTCCTCTTCCAGGAGATTTGTCAGCAGAGGCACCCCCCAAGGTGGTGTCCTATCCCCCTTTCTTTGGAACCTGGTAGTAAATGAACTTTTGCTACTCCTAGAAGGCGTGGGATGCAAAGTAATCGCATATGCTGATGACGTCGCTATAGCTATTTCCGGCAAGCATCTTCACACGATCAATGAACTCATGCAAAATGCACTAAATAAGCTCTCGAAATGGACCGACAAATGTGGACTGGGGGTTAACCCTCAGAAAACGGAGTTGGTTCTTTTTACTAGGAAATACAAAATCCCTCAGATAGACCCCCCTTCTTTATATGGTACCAAGTTAGTTTTCACTGACAAAGCAAAGTACCTAGGTCTCATCTTGGACAGTAAGCTTAGTTGGAAACTCAATATCCAAGAAAGAGTAAAGAAAGCTACCATAGCACTCTACTCCTGCAGGAAAGCCATCGGCAGCAAATGGGGTCTTCAACCCCGCATCCCCCACTGGCTCTATGTATCTATCATCAGACCGATTCTGATGTATGGCGTAGTGGTCTGGTGGACCGCCCTAGATAAAGCTATACATCGCGACAGCTTGGGGAAAGTACAAAGATTAGCGTATCTGTGCATTAGTGGAGCATTAAGATCAACACCCTCCGCAGCATTAGACATCCTACTATATCTCCCACCCCTAGACTTAATTGGTAAGCAAATGGCAACCAGTTCTGCCATAAGACTCAAAACAATCTCACAGTGGTCAAGTAACTACACTGGCCACTCCATAATACTAGACAATCTTACCCTTCCCGAAAACATAGACTACACTGTACCCAAGCCCAATTTTGACAAAAACTTTAAGGTCACTATTCCAGATAGGTCTTTCTGGGATGACCTAGGTGCTGTAACAGACAAGTCGATACACTTCTATACTGATGGCTCTAAAACCAATGATGGTGTAGGAGGAGGTGTTTTCTCAGACAGATTAAAACTAAATCTCTCCTTTCGCCTCCCTGATCACTGTAGCGTGTTTCAAGCGGAGATCATGGCGATTTCGGAAGCACTGTCCTGGATCAAGAGGAATGTAATATCCACTAACGATATTAGCATTTTCTCGGATAGTCAGGCGGCGTTGAAATCTCTGGAATCAGTCTCATCCACTTCTAAGACCACCTCCAACTGCCGTTCATCTCTCATAGAGATGGCTAAGTAGTTTAACATTTACCTTTGCTGGGTGCCGGGGCACAGAGACATTCCAGGGAATTGCAAAGCTGACGAGCTCGCTAAAATAGGAACAACAATACCTATTCTACCCGATAAGAAATATATAGGTATGCCACTCGCTACTTACAAGCTAGCACTCAAACTTGACACAGTCAATAAAACCAACGCTAGATGGGAAGGTGGAACCACCTGCCTTGCTACAAAGCAAATCTGGCCTAGATTAGATCTTAACCACTCTAGATACCTTCTGTCACTAAAAAGACTACATATTACTACGATTATCGGTGTCATCACCGGACACTGCCTTATAGGCAAACACGCTACTAGACTTGGCGTCATTTCGAATGACTTCTGCAGAAGCTGTAGAGACGAAGAGGAGGAGGAAAGTCCAACACATCTCCTCTGCTCTTGTCCAGCCCTTTCACGTAGTAGGAAACTTCACCTGGGAGAATACTTCTTCGATAATCTAAGTGATCTAACACAAAAAGACGTGGGAAGCCTTCTTCGCTTTGTACAAAGCTCCAAATGGTTCTCTCAAGTAGCGGGGTAATTATCCCCAAGATCCTTGGTATCACAATGGGCCTCTATAGGCCTAAGTGTGCTGGTACTTGTTACCGGCACCCACTGCTACCTAACCTAACCTTACCTACGTCTGAGCAAAAGTGATCAGGAACAAAAAGCAAGAGCATGGCCTTCTATATTAAACATGGTATTCCCGGTATTGTGATATGTATTGACGGCACGCATATTAGGATAATAGCGCCCTCAGAAAATAAACATTTGTACTACGAAAGAAAGGGATATCATAGTTTAAACGTTATGCTAGTAGGTTGTATTGGCACTGGTTTCAGGTTGAATAATTACATTAGCAGTTGACAGTTTTCGACCCTAACATTTATAATTAATTATATTTTACTACCCAAATGTTCATCAACAAATATAAGACTCACATTTCCATAAAATTTCCCTCTGGGATTGTTGGAGAAAAACTTTTGAGAAATACGTTATTTTTTGGCATTTGTGATATCTACTTCTCTCTCTATATGGATTTTTTCACTTTTTCGAAGTTTGTTTGATAGTAGGAAAGTGAAAAGGGAAAAATTTCCCGCTGTCATATTATTCAGAATAGTAGATTGAAGAAAAGTGAAAAAATTCTTGCGGAATTTGTATTCATGATTGGGCTGATTATCTTCAAAAAAAAGTATGTAATTTCTAAACTCCAATTTAACGGATAAAAAAACTATGTACCTACTATATTTGAACTGAAATGGGAGCTGGTATATCTAAATTTTATACCACACCGTCCAGAATCACCAATTCTGTGCAATATGTGCAACTTGTATGTGTTCCACTTTCTTGCCATTTGTCCAATCGAAGAGAACTTTTAAGTTTTCTATTTAAGTCAATGTATTTGTCGTTGATTCATGGCATCACTGGTAGCACTTGGTATAAAATATCAGATCGCGCTACAGTTGACATAAAGTATATAGGGCGTGGTAATTTCCCGCGCTTTCACACGCCCATTTTGTCAATGGAACAAAAAAAGAAACGACGTTTGTTTTCCTGAAGAGAACCCGATGAACGTGCCAGTTTTTCGTAGAGCACGAGAAAATGGAAAGAAACGACGACTTTCTTGTTTTTGCAATCTTTTTAAAATTAAATAAAAGCCATTTAAAACTAACTAAGTAAAAAATATGAATTCGATTATAGACCCTTACTATTACCCTAAAATCCAAGTAGCACTTTACCGAGCTGCCAAAAATGTCATTTCGAGATTATAAGACCATGTGGACTAAAGTAATGTTTTTATCCATAGGAACCTGTTCTTTCAGTACTGTTGAGATCAAAGGTGACACGTTTTTGTACTGACTTGAACATACATTTATCAATCGTAATCTAATTAAAATACACCTTTGTCACCTGTGACTTTTTTTAAAAATTGTTTATTCCACTTTATTCCTCGCAGATGTATATGAAAGATTTAAGCGGACTGTTCTGTTCAAACTGTCTGAAATAAATAAATCCTTCTTTTGAAATGCAACTTCAAGCACAAATCACATACAGACATATGTACATAGGTATGTACTAACATAGTTACGAGTATATACTGTACAAGTGTGTAATTGAGCTAGTTTTTAATCTTAAGAACATATTAAATTGCTATCCACCCCGTTCTCCGCAGGAAGTAATTAAATTAACGCATAATCAATCATTCCATTCGGATATTTAGAAGCGGATACCCTTCGGCCATTCTCCATTCAAAACAACAAAAGTCTTATTCCATTAACATTGCATTACAGTTCATTTATCCAACAAGTTGTTATGTCATTGCCAATTATATTTTTCACAGTTTCCGTCCACTAACTGTTGTCATATGTAGGTACAGGGATATACATACACAACATACATGCATACGTATTAGCATATAATGCATGAATTGAGGTTCAACGACTCTTATGGCTTTTAAATTGTCAACATTGTCAACTTGAAATGCTTTATGATTTAATTTATTTTTACTTGAAGCTTGAAACTAGCGCCTACTTAGATTCTTAAACGCTTTCCATTTTACATCAGACTGGCTTTATTAGCAATTCCGGAATTTACCTTCCTATTTATACCGAAACACAAAAGACAAAAACAAAATCTATTTCCAACGAAAGACCCCCCATTGAATACAAAATTCACAAAATTTACGTATTCAACATAAAAGAAAAGAAACAGCAAGACGAAAAAGAAGATAACAAATTCAATTACCATCCCGAACGCACAATCAAACGCATTATTTTCATTTGTTCTTAACCACTCTAAACTCATATCATGACGAATATACAAGTACTTCACGGATCCAATAAAAAATAAAGGAATAATTTAATCAAACGAAAACAGGATGTGGGGAGCGAACACCACTCATATTCTTTCCGCGTTCTTGATCTTTGATATCTTGGACAAAAAAAAAAATATAGAAAAGTAACAATGCTCACCATCCCACAATAAAACTCCAGATAATTGAACACATTGTCCCCATGGTATGCCAAAAATCTAGTTTCAAGACAACATTACCACAGCTAAAAAAAAAAGAGACAAACAAATTGTCACCACTTCAATGATTGAATCACTGAAACGGTGATCTTGTTGGTTTATTATTTCGGATCGAGTAATTTCTGAGTTAAATGGAAAAAGAAAAAAAAATCAATTAATCTACATTCATACGCCACCCCGCACCCGTCGTGCTATTGAACCAGAACTCAAGGTAGTTACCTTCAGAGCCTAGCTCAATTATCACATACATACTCTCATATGCCACAGGTATTTACGTATATCATATACTCGCATACGTTCCTAATTCGAAACACGCATGAGCGGATTTTATTGACTTCAGAGATCGATCCAGAATGTTTAAAGATAAATTGGTAAAATGTGTGTTTCAATTATCCCAATCTTATAAAATAACGTAGGTGGGCACGGGACTCCAGGTTGGATGTGGGATAAGACAATTAATTGGAAAACGAACATTTCAACTTTTTGCGCCCAAAATTCAAATGACTATATGACCGATAAAGACTCCGGTGATGACGATGGTTGGTTGGTTTGTGAGGGTGAGGACGCAGTGCTGGGGGGCATTTTTCAGAGAAGTCCCATCAACCGAGCTCAAAATTCCCTTTTTTCCCCACATACGTACTCGTTGTTTCCCCTTTTATTTCCCACATAATAAGTGATTTCATAATTATAGTTGTCATAAGGCCCACTTTATCGTTAGCGCCTCGTATTAAAATTAAAATCACCCGAACCTCGTATTAAATACTAGCTATCCCGCCCGGCTTCGCCCGTGTCTAAAAAAATATAGTGTTACTTACAATACATACATTGTCATTTTGTTCGAAGAATCAAAGACAGTGCGAACGTACCCCAAGATTTGCAGTCTATCAATATATACAATCCACAAGTGTGAATTATAAGTATGTATTTGTAGTTTGAATAAGTGACATTTCGCAAGAAAGTGACATTTGTTAGACTGTGTTTACTCTTGCATTAATTTTAATAATATTGCGAATAAATTAATTTAAAAATCGGCCAATAATAGGCACAGGATGTAAATAAACTGGAATACGAAGTTTTACTTCATTGTGTGTATTAGTTTTTGGGTTTATCTAACCGTAAGATTGACAGGTAAGAGCGTCACACTGAGATTTATATATTATGTATAAGATAAGATTTAATATAGAGCTAGACTACTAAGTTGCGTATATCTAGTACGGAGTTAAACTGATAAAGTGGGATTGACTATAAATTTGCGCCATTGTCTCCCAATAACTCAATTTATCTATACAAATCAGTTAACTGGAGAATGACAAAAAAGATTGTATATGCAGTACGCCTTTGTTATTTGAGTAGAATCAACATAACTTCGAAAGATATAACGGATCCTGAACTAAGAAATAACTTGCAATCAGCATGATCAAGCAAGTAAAAATTGGTTGATAATAAAATACAGTAGACGCTCGATATAGTGAACCTATAAAAACCAGGCCTGTTCACTGGAGTGAGATTGTTCATTATAAGGAGCGTGGACTCCTTGAGGTAAATTTCATCAAAATGTGTATTTTTTTACGTACAATTCATCGAAAATAGCATATAATTACAATTTTTCTTTGCAATTACTAAAAAAACAAGCCAATGTTTATAAGAAAGAATATTTTATTTTTAACAAAAACAACTCATTCGTAAAAAACCTAAAACGAAACAAAAATAATACATTCCATGTACAGTAGAATTCCGATTATCCGGATCAAATAAAACCAGGGGTATTCCGTATAATCGAAAATCCGGATAATCGATAAAAAAACAAAATTAAACAATATGTATTCAAATTATATTCAATTTTTATTAAGTACATGCATGAGAGCGTACACAATAGGTCTGTTGCTGTTCCCGTACTTTCTACACTAAAATTTATAGATTCTCAAATGTCAAGTAAATAATTTGAAAAGTGGGAGAAAATCCTCTCTGCCTCTTTTTAACTATTAAATATTTTCACGAAAAACTAATTTTCTTTTATGTTGCTAACAAATAGTGATTAAAATTTCAAAATTGATAAATGTCGATCGGTCACTCCATGGAAAAGATGGAGCACAATTTCGCAAGAGGGGACATTTTTTGACACTCTCATTTGGCTCTCTCTTCTCTTGATTTTTGGCAGTTTGAAGTAATATAACGTAAAATTACTAGTTACCAAACAGACCTATTAACAACAAAAAACGAAAAATGTATGACGTTTGACAGATTTGACAGTTTCATAAAGCTGCCCAAAGAAATTTCTTGGGCTAAAATCGGCAGCTTGGGGACATATTCCATTCTCTTCTCTTCTACGAAAAACTACGAAAAATCTTCGTACGGGAATAGGATTTGACTGCGTAGTTTTTCGCAGTTTTGTGCTGTATTGAACAGACGAAATCTTACACCGTCTTTTTCTTCGCGTAAAGTAAAAAAACTCTATCAAACCAGCCATCTGACAATTGTGAAATGTCATAATCTTCATTGTTAGTGGAAAACAAAAACAAATTTACAGAGTTTACGAACAACGTGTTTGGGTACTTTTTTACGAATTTTCCACTAAGAGGATTTTCCCCCACTTTTTAAATTATCTAATATTTGACAGCAATGTGCCTTTCACAGAAAATATACCAAACAGACCTACTGTCGCGCAAAAAAAATTACAGCGGGAGTCAGTGATGCCATATCATTTTGAGCTAAAATCGTATTTTTCAGATAAAAAAATCGTAAAAATACGATTTTGCAAAAAAAAAAAACTGATAAATAGGCACATACTAAAATTTATTAAAACAAAACAAATGGGCAAATAATTGTTAGATTGAACTTAGACTGCGATTATTAATATCGCGCTGAATTGCCTGTACATTACATGATTAAATTGAATTTGCTTAAAATGTTACCAACTGTCCATCTGACCAACTGTAAAGTTTATGTGGTTAGTCGATTCCTTATTTTTGTTTTATTTAGGTTAGCAGCCGAAAACATCCTTTCGATACTGGTCGATGAATTTGGTAACGATAGGATAATTAAAACAAATAATTTTATCAAAGGATATGCGAAATTTCCATCCGATCTCTTTATTTCCAAAACATGTTTCTAAAAACCTCTATATATGTGTGTATCTGTTGGTGACAACGGTTGACTAAATAGAAGCTCGAAATTTAGGTTTCGTATTTCCATAAATTTCGTATCCGCGCCTTGCATGTCCTCTATGGGAACTAAGTTGGGAAAACCTTGAAATAATTTAACCAGCGAGGGAACATACATATGTCAATAATAAACATATAATAGGGTTACGTTTGCAGTAGTTGATTCTCAAAATCAAACTTTTATAATATTTTGTGAATGAGTTCAATATAAAATCTCAAACAAGTCTGGAAGTGTGGCAATATCACTACAAGATAAATTTAGCTCTTCTATTGTTGATAAACCTCAACACCTACGTATAATGAATTAAGAGCAACTTATAATCGACGGTTTAGATAATTTAATTTTATCTGTCGTTGAAAATCGTTTCGACGCAAGCTACTTTCTTCATGAAATAAAAAAAAGAGAATTAATTTTTAATGTACCTTATGAAATGAAAGAAAAATCGTAAAAAGTGGCTAATTTTCGGCCAAAAATCGTACACAATTTCCAGAGGACAAAAATCGTAAAATTACGATAAATCGTACAATATGGCAACGCTGGCGGGAGTACACGGTCAGAGGCGGGAATAAACTTGTCATAACTCGTCTCGTTGCGCCGTTAAAACATTTTTAAATTGGCAATTAGAGCCGTGACGAGTGAGTCCGTATAATCGGATATTCGGATAATTGATGTTCGGATAGTCAGGATTCTACTGTACTTAAAAAACAAAAATAAAACACACTTAAGCTGTGCTTAAGTGAAATTGTCACAAAGAAGATCGTTCACAAAATAAGCAACACGCCCTTTGTATTTGCACTACAAACAAACACAAACTTTGTGCCTATACATACATAATCATGCAAGATTCTCGCAAACTGCTGGACCAATTTTAAAAAAATTACCACCATTCGATTAATCGAATGCCATACGCTGCCATATAAAAAAAATTGAAAAAAAAAAGATGTAAATAAAAATACGGATTTTGCCAGGAAACGAACCTGAAACCCCTGAAAAAGTAAAAAAAGTATAATGGACCCGCTACACACTCAGCCGCGTTCTTAATGTTTATCCAATTTCACATAGTGAATAATATTACTTATTATAAGTTGTTCTCGTTTTTTGGGTTAACGAAGCAAAACAGTTGTTTAAACAAAATATAGCTAGTTTTAAAATTACGGAACCCTTTGAGCGGGAGTCTGACTCGCATTTGGCCGGTTTCGTTTGTTATTTTAATTACTTTAGTTCGTTTTGGATGGCTATCACGAGCTAAATGCACCTCTCGTTCATAATTACATCGACTTGTGTGCACTAATTGAATGACATTTTGCTATCTAGTACAAAAAAGGTCGTATAAATACCAAAAACTGCCATCCGAAAAAGTAAAAAAAGGTTTTGAACAAAATTTTTCGAACGGCACTGTATGTTTTATTAGAAAAAACGGCGCTAGGCAATAACGCCTAAGGAAATAACGCCCAAATCGATTTGGAAATAACGCCTAAAAAAATCTCGAATAATTTGTTGTTGTATTTTTTTTTTGTCATTTTGGGTGTTATAATAGGCAATACAGCCCAAAATAACAAGTGGAAATATTTGAAAAGGAAATAATGCCCGAAAAAGGAAATATCACCCAAAACTATTAAGACAAAATGAAATAACAGCTAAATAAAATGAAGAATCGCCCAATTGGTAATATTGTTGAGTAATTTCTACTTAGAATGGTGCCTTTAAGTACGAAGTCATTGAAAAATGCAACGCACTCAAAGTTCGATGACAGATATTGCAAGCCTTTTCACAATTTTGAATAAACTGGACTTCACTTAAAGTTTGATTGCTTTTTTTAATCAAACAACAAAAAAGATCGTACCAAACTAAATGATTCCCGCGGCGACCGCGTACCCTGGCCGTCGCACAGTGCTTCGAATATATGGGGAAAGTGGACAAAAATCAAAAATATTAAAAAATTAACTAAAATTGGTTAAAATATGATTGAAAAATGTTGGTACGATAAGTCTTTAATTGAAAATACCCATTAAGACCACTAAATGCCGCTATTTTTAATTATAAATAGAAATTTCACGCGTGAACTTACCGATCTCATTAGATTAAGTTGATTTATCCGAGTTATCATGATTGATATCAAATCCTGAATAATAATTAGCTGTAGCTGACAATTCCATATTGTCAGCAAGTAAATAATTTTTCTAGCTGTCATCAATCGTAACCGACTTTTTTGATACCGGATGTCTTAAATGGGATATGGCTGGGTCAGATTTAAGGAGCAATTGGGACATTAAATCTTCATTTGAATATTTTCGTGATGATTTTCTTGTATGGGTAAGGCGGTATGCTCAGCAGTAGGTATTATTTAACAACTCCTCTGATGCTAAAGTGTCCTAGGAAAGCAGTTTTTATGCAAAGCATTTACTACTGTTCGAAGCAACTTGTATTTTCTTTCTGAAAGGTCCAAATCTAAATACAATGCTAGGGCTTGTTTTGGCGTTAGAATTTCGCTATTCTCTGCTTTTGGTGAGTGACTCGATAGTTTTGTTGCATAATGCAGCTCTTCACTACTTTTGGATGTTACGATATATTCTACTCGACGCTTTTTGGTTTTATTCGAAGATTCTTCAAAAGGCTTTTGTGGCCTTCCGTGACTAGTGCTTGAAATGTTTGCATCAATAGAAGACATTTTTTAATTAGAAATCAAACACAACTCTGAGGCAATTTAAAATCGCTTTCCCACCATATTTGGTGACGCTTTTCAGGTAGACTGCGATTTCGCGAACATTGCTTCCATCTCTTCATACAATTTGAACTGAATATTGAAACTTTTTGTGTCAAATCTTGCATTGGAATTTTTAGCAAATCACTAATTTCAAGTGCTTCCAATACGTAATCGCTAAGTCGCTCAACTTTAGAAATTTGACTGCGTTCAAGCCATTTTTCAGATAGTTCCTTAATTTTAATGGTTGTGACCTTTCCTAAAGAAATTCGAAAATTTCAAACGTTAGCAAAAAGTAGCACATAGGTATTATCAAAATAGAGAAACTAACGATTAAACTGAACTAGGTATTTGAGGTAAATTACTAAGTAACCAATCACTTAAAGACAATTTTTATGTTTGAAAAAACTCCACTTATTGAAATAATTTAAAAATAATTAATTTCAACGAAAACGCACTATAAAATGCACATACCCGTACTTAAAGATGTCATTGTTACTATCCAAAAAGAATTAATCAGAAAACTCTACTAGTTTTTTTTTAATAAACAAATTGCCGAAGCGCAATGTAAATTTGCAAACACAAACTGATCCAAAAATGCGTGATCTCACATCAGACTTACCGCTTTTACTGTGATGCTAAAAATGTACAAATTCCAAAAATAGAAAATTACCGTTATTAAAGATGCATGTGACCAAGTCTAGTGTATTTTACGTCTGCAGCGCGCAATCATTTTTTTTATTTTTGTCCACTGGTGGAAGCACTGTGCGTCGGTGCGGCGCTCTATGTCGGCGTGTGACGCGAACGGTACGCGTTCGAAATATGAATTAGAAATTCTTACTTAGTTTGGCGCTACAGCTCGAGGTGAACCTGGGGCTGCTTCTCGCAACCATTTGTGTGTGCGTGTTATATTTTTGCACGAATGGAAGGGACCTACAGTTTTTTGCCGACTCCGAACGGCGAGTTGAGAAGCTCAATCGTGACAAATGATACTCTTTGATGCTTGTCAGACATTCGAAAGAGGTGGGCACTGTGAAAAACTTTTAGGTGTTTGCGGCGGGATTCGAACCCAAGACCGCTGGCTCAGTAGTCCGACGCACTAACCACTTGCGTTACGGTGCCCACAAATATGGAAATATCGCCCAATTTTTACAAAAACAAATCCCATTGCAATTTTATGGGCGATATTGCCTTTTTATTACTTGAGTGATATTTAGTTTTGGGCGTTAGGCAAAGTGTTTTTGGGCTTTATTTCCATCTTGTTCTTTATTTTTGGGCATTAGGAGTTTTTTTTGGGCTCTATTTCGAAATCGATTTGGACGTTATTTCCTTGGGCGTTATTTCCTTGAGCGTTATTGCCTAACGCAATCTATTCAGATGGGATAGACTAGGAAAGTGACTAATATTTTAATCTCAAGTCCTCTTACTTTATTCAAACTTTAATTGATCAGAGAAGTTATCAAAAATACGGCTAAATGCATGTTTATTACAACAGTTTCACTTTTGAAGTCACCAGTCGTATGTGTGGCGATACCTATCTTAATTGCACAATAAAAAATAAAAAAAGGGCGCTTTTTTACGTTTAATGCCAAAAATTAAGCAGAAAGCAAAACAATCAATTCTTATTGAAATTATTGAATTAATTTATCAAAACACTGAATTTTGAACTAGGCCAAGTGTGCCTCAAAATGAGGCCCTTAAATAAAACTACTTAGTTCAGTGCGAAAGCAGATCCGGACCTGTGTACACAAAAATTAGATTGGTTGAGCTGATTTCAATTTGATTGTCAAGGTTTTACCGCAAAGCTTCTATTGAGGGTGATGGAGAACAAAACAAAAATGTGCGTTTATTGTTTTCCTCTTTTTGTACGTTTTTTTTACTCGTTTTCTATTTTTCATCGCGCTTTTTCGTCGCCACACATTCTTCTTTTACGCGACACGGTGAACTTGAACGTGCTGACAATTGCGGCTAGTCTACATATATACCCGTACGTGGTCTTACGCAATGGTAAACAATGCAATTAGCCCGGTTAACATTCCATTTCGACTTCAATACGTATTCTGCCGATATGCGGTCTCGTTTTCATTTTCATCCATCGTGTCGACAGTAAGACAGTCTGCTGTTCATAGCCCCACCACCCGACCCGTCATCCCGTTTAACAAAAAACTAGCCAATGGTTGGGCGATGATAACTTTTGGACGGACCTAGTTATGTCCGCACCATGGAGGATTGGATTAAGTGGCGACAGCGATCAACCATTGAACTTCTGGGCACAGAAAATACCAAACAAAGTGGTAAGGAGGAGAAACGGAAAAAAAACTTGTCACCAAACTGGCTCTGTGTTTGTGCCAAACATGTGTAGGTGGAAACGATTGCGCCTGCCCCTTCGCCAAACCGATTCGGAGTATAAAATCCGACTTCGCGTTTTGGACAAGCATCATTCCAACGATTCTCTTGCGGTGAACTCATTTCACAGAACAGCAATGGCAATTAAAGTAAGCGCGTCACATAGGATCGCCCCCAAGGATAAAACTTTAAAACTTTCTTCTCTTCTTAGATTTTTGTGGTTCTTTGCCTGATTGTGTGCAGTACAGCATCACAATTTGCCTACGACTATAGTCCGGTGTACCATCAGCAACCAATCGCGTATGTTCAGCAGCCCACAATCTATCAAGCAGCACCCGTGGCCACTCAAGTTGCTCCAATTGCTACTCTGCCTGCTGCACCCGCTGCTGTTCCTGTACTGCGCCAGGTTGAATATATCCCTGCTCCAGCCAAATACGATTTCTCGTATGGAGTACATGACTCTCTGACTGGAGATATCAAGAGCCAGAGGGAATCTCGTGATGGCGGCAATGTCCAAGGATCCTACAGCCTGATTGACTCCGATGGATACAGACGTACTGTCACCTACACCGCCGACGATGTGAATGGGTTTAACGCCATCGTTCAACGAGAGCCTTTAGTAGGAATAGCTTCTCCAATTGTGGCCGCTCAATATCCTCAATCCCAGTACCTGCCAGTGGCTGCAGCCCCAGCACCAGCTCCAGTGCCCATTGCATCACTTCCAGCGCAAGTACCAGTGGCAGTACAAGAGCCAGCACCTGTAGAGCAGCCAATTGAAGAGAACGTGATTGCACCAGCACAACAGCAGCCCGAGGAAATTCCTCAGCTAGATAATGACAACTTCCAGGATGACCCCCAGTCGGATGATGATAGTGAAGTTATTAACGCCTTTGGTGCCGCCAGGAGTATCTCTGAAAACGCTATCAGTAGTACAGAGAGCAGTCTGAATCAAGAAGAGATAGCGCCACAGCAGCAGCAACAGCAGCAGTAAGTGCGCTGGCGGCGACGGCGAGTGGAAACTTGGAGCGTGCCTCCCACTTCCGAAATTGTGATTGTTAGACGTGCGTACATACCTCGAAACATATGTAAATATACATAAATCTGAATGAATAAAAAAGAAATAAAAAAATAGTTAAATTTATCCAAAGTGAACATTTTTTCCTCCCTCTCGAGGTCGTTTGGTTGCCGTGATGCCGACAACTTGAGTGTGTTTTGTTTACCAAGTTACATCGTGGCCACTCAGTAGCTTTCGCAGTACTCAAATAAACGGATGAGGGCACCTGAAGAGACTTATGAATCCACTTTGGGCTTGTAAAGCAGATTAGGGCTCCTCTGGGGTATTTCTTGTTGGCCTTACAGTTTGTACTTTCCTCCGGATAAGTGTAACAAGCGATAATTATTATGTAAGGGTTGGGTGAGTGGTTTGGGTCTCACCAAGAGAATGAGGAATTAAGCTGTTTTTTGCGAACGACCTATGAGTCAGGCGCTTATGCGCCTCACCAGCAAAGCAACTTAATTTATATTCATTTGGGCAAATCTGGGAGTAGAGTACTTGCCGAGAGTTGAACAATCGAGATTTGAAAGATCATCGAAGTACTCACACCTTGAGTGGTAGTTTTGGGTTGAGTGCGTCGTTGAATTAGTGTTTTAGGTCGTGTCGTGAGTCTTCAATTAGATGGCAATTGGAGGAAAAGATTATGAAATTTTAAAAAAGGCGGTCGGGTGTTTTTTTTCGGATTCTAGTGAGACTCGACATAATATGCTTGCACTGGTTACGTGGTTTTATTTAACATATAGAAACATGTACATATTTTTGTACGTTTGTAGTTTCACATCAAAGCTTTGCTTAATGATTGTACGAGAGACTCCTGATCCTGACTGCCCAATTGATAACCAAGTGATGCGTCTCTATTTGCGAACAGCACTACCTGGCGCTGAAAGTCATGCATTGAAGTAGGTAAGCCTTTTAATGTGCGGTGCAATTATTTGGTAGAATTTTCAACAGCGTTGCCAGATTAGTTTTTTCTTTATTTATTTCTATAAAATTAAAGAACAAATAGAAGTTTTAGGAGCGTATCAATAAATAAAATTCCAAATTCTAAATTCAATGCAAATTCAATGGCGCAAATTTATAGTCGATTAAAGTACACTTTAAAATTTATTGTAGCACGAAACTAGGCGTTTTCATAGTTATAGTCGTCATAAAGCCCACTTTATCGCTAGCGCCTTGTAATAAAGTTAAAATCACCCGAACCTCGTTTTAAATATTTAATATGGAGTTAGACTTATCAGTTTTTTTTTATCGAAACTGTCACTTTTATGTGTGTTCGAATGAAATTTCTCATAGGCACGTTTCGAAGTAGAAATTAGTTAGCGGCATACTAGTGTCTATTATTAAACAAATATTAAAGTATGCTTTTAAGTTTAAAGTTTGGTATAACTAGTACGGAGTTAAACTGATAAACTGCACTAGTATCCGAACAGTAGAACATAAGTAAGAAAGTAAGAAATAAGAAATAAGAATTTACTAACATTTCTCTTATATGATATACAGCCGGACGGGTTGTTAGATTTAATAGTTGCTTAACCCTTTACAGCGCAAGATCGTGAAAACATCAAAGTACTAGTTAATTTGATAGCTTTTCGAATTTATTTCAACACGTATTTTTTAGAATTACAAAATTTATTTTATTTATTTATTTTTTGAAAATACAGTGGTGGTCCAATATAAAGAATGATATATGGTTTTCCGGCTATATCCATGAACGACTTAGCTTTCGATGATAATGTCATTCAGCATGATATCTTTCGCCCAGACAGTTTCTTCTTTCACGATTTCTCTGCTCTTGAAATTCAGAAGTTGATATTTTCATTAAAATCAACGAATTCATCTTCACATGACTTAATTTCAAGTCGTATTCTCAAAAATATTTCTTTTTTAATTGCGGATGTTTTATGTTATATTTTCAATCTGAGCGTGAGTAAAGGCATCTTCCCGGCCTTGCTAAAAATTGCAATTGTAATTCCATTACATAAAAAAGGTGATACATTAGACTTGAACAACTATAGACCCATTTCCCTTTTGTCAGTGTTTTCTAAAGTTTTTGAGAAGGGTATGAAGGCAAGAATTATGTCATTTTTATCAAGCATCGGGTTTTTTTTAGTAATTTTCAATTTGGGTTTAGGAATGGTAAATCGACAGAAGATGTGTTATTAAAATTATGTAGTGAAATTTATAACTCTATTAATGAATCACAAGCTCCAGCGGCGTTGTTTATCGACATAACAAAAGCCTTCGATATGGTTAACCACGAGTTGTTGCTAGATAAACTTTTTAAAGCAGGCTTTAGGGGCTTTGTTTATGACTGGTTTTGCTCCTACCTCTCCAATCGTAGTCAAATGACAAGAGTGAAAAATAATTTAAGTTCGATTTGCAAACTCAATATGGGTATTCCTCAAGGGTCCGTTTTAGGCCCTATTCTTTTTTTGGTCTTTGTAAATTCCTTATTTTTGCAACCATTTAAAGGTAAAGTAACTGCATTTGCTGATGATACCGCCCTTTCCTACTCCAATGAAACCTATTTTGAGACATTTGCTGATATGAATCATGATTTGGAAATTCTTCGTCGTTGGTTTAGGTTGCATATGCTAATAATTAGCAGCAAAACTAAATTTATGCTTTTTAACGCATTGGGGATAGTTCCTGATGGTCTATCCTTAATGTACCATGCTCCTAGTTGCTCTAAATTCAAACTTTGTCCGCAAATATTTAGTTCCGAATTAAATTGTAGTGATGGCTGCTTTGAAATCGAATGCGTCGATTATTTTAAATACTTAGGCATTACATTAGATAAAAGGCTTAATTGGGTTGAGCACACGTCTAATTTAAAAAAAATATCTCAACGCAGTGGTAAGGCAATTATACCATCTTAGTTTATACTGTCCTCCATCTGTTCTTAAGCTAACTTACAGTGGCCTACTACAATCTAAGCTTCAGTATGGAATTTGCTGCTGGGGTGGTACTCACTCCTACAAAATTAAACAGCTGCTCATTAAACAGAAACACTCTATTCGCATTATCTCAAAGGCAACACGTAGTTCACCCAGTTTTCCATTGTTTTGTAATTTAGGTATTCTTCCTGTAAGACATTTGTATTACTTCAATATTTTGAAATTGTTTTTCAAAAATACTGGTCATATAAACGTAAGAATGCAAGAAAACTACAGTTTGAGAGCAAACGCCCGTTATTTTGTGAGTGTGCCGAGAATTTTTAAATCACACTTTTGCTACTTTTACACTATAGCTGCGCACCGTCTTTTTAATAAATTACCCGATGACTCCAGAAGCGAGAGAATCGAATCAACATTTTTAAGAAAAATTAAACAGTGGTTATTCACTTTCAATCATTCAGAGAAAGATCGTATCTTAAATCCCTTAATTTGATTTTGTTAGTTTATTTTGGTTAACTTCATTATAATCTTCTTGAATTATGAATTCTGATCTTTAAATGTTTCAAAGCTTTCACTGAATAGTTTAAATATTTAACTTTGATTATAAATCCCCACAAATTTTGTAAATTTGTTAGATACTTATTCTTTACTAAATGGTGCATTTGCCTCTTACTCTTTACAATAACAGAATGTCCCTAACTATTTCATTAAAAATCTTTAATGTTAAATAATTGTTGTATTTGAATTATTGTTTTTAGCAGTTTTAAATATATTTTTTATATAATTATCTCTCATTATTATTGTTACTATAAGTGAATTTTAATTGAAATAAAGAAAAAAATAAATAAATAAATAAATAATAAATAAATAAATAAATATAGTGTCCAGTTGCATTCGCTATATCGAGAAATTGGTAATATCGAACACATTTTCCTTATACGAAACATTAAATAAATGTACAAATACTGTATCTAATTCATAACACTTTATTCAATTTATTCATAAAGTCAACAAAACAAGTTAAAAAGTAGAAAACGAGGTAAAAGAAACAAAAACAAAATTAATTTATGTCATTTTCTTTTCCAAAAAGCAATTGCTAACCAGAAACTTGTAGCTATTTCCCGTAGACTTATTAGAACATGTTTTTCAGAACTTCCAACGTTGTTCTATTTGGCTCAGTTAAGTACACTCTTAACGGCCTCGAGTAGGCTGATACGCGTATCTTCTTAAAGAAACATTTCAGTATTGTTCCAAGATTCCAAATCCTCCTATTAGCTTAACTAAGCGAACAGTTGGATCAAGGAGCTTACCTTCGGTTGCATGTACAACACTCACATTTTTCCATTGACCGTTTCCTAAACATTGTTGTATTTCATAGGTAAATTCGTCTCTTTGTATTTTTTAAAGCATGTACACTGGGGTGTGTCATTAAGTATGGCAAAAAAAAAAGTTTTTAGTTTTTAATCTAATACTTCTCAAAAGTTGCATTGGGATCCTATGTGTCAGAATATGTGAAAAAAGTTCCAAGTTTAATGTACTTTTGACTCCCTCAAATTGGTTGCAGTTTCGGAAAAAAAACGGTTTTCAGTGCTAAGTTCGCCCATTGCTCGGATATGGTTTGGTGTTAATTTTTGCTTGGTTATATTACATATGTTTATACTCAATAGCCACTGTTGCGCGAAATACGTTTCAGGGTGTGCAGAACGGGAGGTTGTAAAATTATATTTTTACCAAAATTTTTTTTGTTAGTTGATAAATATTTTAAAACTGCTTTATTTGAACCTAGTTTAACAAGTTTTTGTGTATAGATGTAAAACAAAAAAATAACACGCCAAAAGCCTATTTCTTCAATTTCTTCGAAACTTCAAGGTCATTGAGGGAGCCAAAAGTACTTTCCAAAATGAAATCTACAGATGTAGTAATTAATTTTAATCATCAATGCAACTTTTGAGAACTATTAGACAAGAAAATTCTTAAGTTGAAAAATATGACACAGCCTAATATACACAGATATTGTAGCAACATTCGTTATATCGAATATAATTTTTTTGTTCGTTCGCTATATAGAGCCGATAATGCATTTGAAAAAAGTGTACGTTATATCGATCATTCGTTATATCGGCATACGTTATACTGGACCACCACTGTATACTTAAAAAACGAGTTTTTGACACTTTCAGTCACAATGTATTATAACGTATCCCTATGATGTATGGAATATTTTGAAGCAATTATTTTGCTTATTGTAGCATAATGCACCGAACTTACCGAACATTTTACGCAAAAGTATGTACTGTGTATCACGTTTGAGTATTTTTTCAATTGCATTCCAATATTCACACATGTGTTTTTTCACAAGTTTCGCGACAAGTGAGCTGCAACCCAGCGACGACCTCATAACGCAGTCTCTTTCAGCTGAAACTTACTAAAAAATAATAGAACGGTATATGGCAATACTGTAAGATTGAGTTATAATAGACTTAAAAATATTTTTTCGTTTTTCTGAGCATTTAAACGGTTTGCAGCATTACTGCATCATGGCGCTGTAAAGGGTTAAAACTTTTCCTGAGAACTTAGCTTATTTCTTTAAATTAAACGATTAAGTGTCCGGACACAAGCACTGTCCGGATACTATTGCATCTACTCTATCAGTGTTAGTCTTCAAAGCATTTTTATTGTATGAGTTATATTTGATAGAGAATTAAAGAGAAAATAAACCGTGAATTGTTTGGCGTTTTCTACAAGCAATTTTTTCTTACACAGGGTGGTCCGATTTGAGTTACAGCTAATTTCGGATCTGATTCATTCGTTCATGCTATGGAAAAAATCGTACGGGAGGGGGGTCTATCTTGAACACATACTGAGCTACACAGGGTGTTTAAAAACGTTAAGGCTAATTTACTTACAAAGACTATTAAAAAACGAGCATTTTCTTGTATTAAGTGTCCACCATCAGACTGAATGCAAGCTAATACTCGTTTTCGAATAGTTCTTGTGACTAAATTAACTTAATTCCAGGAAAACTGCGAGCCCCAGGTAAAAAGTTTGTTACTGAACACAAATAATGCTCGTTTTTTAATGGTCTTTGTAATTAAATTAACCTTTTACCGGCAAAACTGTAAGCAATAGGTAAAAACTGTGAATTTGTAGGTGACATTATGGCGCATCAAAATACAGTTAAAATCGCTTACAACGACATCGGTTATAACGACATATCGGTTACAACGACCAAATTCTTGGGTCCCGATTGAGCTCCATTATAATCCCATTGAAAAACAAATCGTTTACAATGACATCACTTACAACGACATATCGCTTCCAACTACCTATTTTTCCCTTTTTTAGAAATAAGATATTGGTTATAACGACTAAAATCGACGCAACTATTGCGTTTTGCATTTATTATTGTTTTAGAATTTGTTCAACAAAAGTTTGGAAAATTACTTAGTGCTTGTTTCAGTGTAACGAGTGGTCGTAGAAGTTTCATTTTTTTCGGTTCGCATAAAGTTGAGCTGGAAAATGAATCAGAAACGAAAAAACCTTTCCAACTGAAGAGAAAGCAGGTATAATTTTTAGATTGAACGCTGGAGTGCAAAATAAACCTTGCCAAAGGGTATTCTGTTATCCACAATTATAAGGGATAAGGAAAAAATTTAAAAAAAAAGAATGTGAGGAAGTAAAACTTACCTTAAATAAGAGTTCATTGCACACTGAGGTTGAAAAGGCTTTGCTAATATGAGAATATGAGAAGTTCTAGTATACTAATCAGTGGACCCATTTTGCAAGCTTAAGCAAATGACTTTGCCAAGGAGACAGATAAATTTACTGGTACATACCATATGTACGCCTCAAGAACAAATAAAAATTATGAAACAAACATAAAAAGGGTATTTACTTGAAAGCAGATTAATTAACCTTGATATCGGTTATAGCGACCTATCGCTTTAACGACCAAATTCGTCGGTCCCTTGAAGTTCGTTATAACCGATTTCCACTGTAATAATAGTGAAAAAGTAATTATAAGCACACGTTCCCGACATAAATGCGATTTTCACAAAATTTGTTAAAAAAAATCAAAAAAAAAAAACTGTGTTTGAATACCAATATCTCCAAAACGAAAATACAGATGGTAATAGTTTCTAACTGTTATAAACACTATTCAACTGTCTACTTTGCGTGTTTACTTTGGTTGCTCTAAGTTTAATACTCTTGAAATTATAATTGAATAACTGTTGGTACCATTTTCTATGAAGGATCGTCTTTAAACACCCTGTAGCTCAGTTAGGGTTACCAGACGCCCCCCTTTAAGGGGGACAGCCCCCCTTTTTCATACCAAAGTGCGGTTTGTCGCCCCTATACAAATCTTTGCCCCCCTTATTAAGTAAAATTCAAAAAGAGAAAACATTCAATTTAAAACTGTTATTTTATTTCATTTTCATTAAATATTTTTAAAAAACACATCAATTTGAAGTTCAAAATCCTTTCAAAGCTGAACGCATCCACTCAATGGTCTACATATCACTTCATGTGCAAAAGTTTTCCTTCACCTGTCAGTTTATGATTTGTGCTGCCATCTGGCCAGTTTTTGTTTACAAATTATTTACAAATTATTTTCGTTTGCGAGTGGTTAACAAAAAGCAAAGAAGGTCCTGAATATGCGACATGTTTAATTTGCTTTAACTTTTTTACTTCACTTTTCTTACGCTGATGCTATATTTTTCAAAAAACATATTTTGTCGCGCGATGTCCCCCTTTTCGTAATTTTCAATCTGGTAACCCTAGCTCAGTGGATGTTCAAGATAGACCCCCTACCCATACGATTATTTTCATAGTATGAACCAATGAATCAGATCCGAAAATATCTGTAACTCAAACCGGACCACCCTGTATAAGACTTTCTTATATCCGTACATAAACTACTGTATAAGACCTAATCGGAAAAATGCCATATTAACAAATTACCAGAGATCGGACGGTATGTAAAGCTCGGATTGTAATGGATGTTGATTGTTGGAAAAACTTGCAAAAAAAAGAAACACAAAACTGCACTCCAAGCATCTCTCAAGTTGCACTTGAATGCTGATCTCAGTCAATAAAAGGATTATGTAAACGAAATGGCATTCTCCGTTTAAATCGGTATTTACGTCGAGGTTTATATTGGCTTGGCACGTAGGAGCTGCAGAGTACCATTTCTCTACTGTCATTTTGTTGTCCCGTCTTCGTATCGCACAAGAGAATTATGCCAGTGCTCTTGCACTTTACCTTGAACTATATGTGCCTTCTTTTCTTACTTTACGTCGCGGAAACTACAGTCAAGGTTATGTGCACTTATTGCCTTTCTAAATGAAGACGATGCAACATAAGACAGGATTTTTCCAGGCATAACATTACGGGAGCTTCCTTTATGATATGTAATACTTTACTGATGGAAATTGGTTTTGGACATTGAAAGGGCTACTGGCCTTGTAGAGCATTAATAACTACGAGTACATTATTCATCGTCATGCTACGAAGATCGTTCATATTGACACATGAACGCATAATAGTGGATTTTTTTTTATATAATTTACCCACGCTAAAGGGGTTATGAATACTCTTATCATGCGTACATACAACGCGAGCACATGAAGGACAAGAATGAGAAACAAACAGATCGGAATACTTGGATGTAGCTATCATTCCTTTTTTTGCTATTATATAAATTGTATAGCTTGAAACGTCATCCATTTATGACCTGACACGCACAGGCTTTTGTCCGAAAATTAGGTATTTCGTTCCGTTTATCTTAGAACTTGTCTTCCTTTTCGGTAAAAATTGTGGGCCCCATTGGGATAGTGGAAGTTTTCTTTTGCTCTAGCCAATCGCATTTATAAAATGTATCCTTTCTAGACTTTAGCTTTCATGATCAATAGTTACCTCAAACTTCTGCTCATCTCTTTTGGGGATGGCTGAACAATAGGTATCTACTATTACTGGGTATCATGGCATAGAGATATTCCAAGGAACTGCAATGCTGATGAACTTGCTAGTACCAAATTACCAATTTTATCTGACAAATGAAGTATAGGCATGCGTCACGCTATTGGTGACCTCAAATGACCACATTCAGAAATGAACTACCAAGTTTGAAGTCTGGTGCGCAGGTCACTGTAGAAAAAAAAAAAAAAAAAAGTAAATTATGTATGAGAAGACCTGGCTGTGTATTGATCCAAATTGATCACATTTCAATTGGCGCAAATCACTTTTGTAACATAAACTTGAATATGCCAAAGAACTACGGTCCACTGTTAACAAATTTAGTGCATCAGACTAGTTTCAACATTGCCACTGCATCGCCTATAAAGAAATTAGTCTGGTTTAACCGTATACTCTTAATTGCCAATTACGACCAGAAAAAAAAGAGCTGTGAGTACTAATAGATAGACTGTACTATTATTGATAGAAATAATATTGTTTTTAGAAAAACAACCAACAAATTATAAATGTCGTTATACCAAAAGCAAGAAGCAGATTTTTTACATTATTTTAATTTTTGATAAAATACGTTTTTTCGGTTTAAAATGTTATGTACTATTTTCAGTCTTACGTAAAAATAATTATATTTTGATTATTCACTTTTATCTTCATCAGATAAAACATCCTCTTCGAGATTATCAATTGATAACAAGGAAAGGACTTCTTTTGGTACCTATCATACCACGTATTCGTTTTGGAACCTTTTTTAAGCTTGTGATATATGGATCTGAAGATATCAACAGCCGATTCAAGAGATCTGTATTTGTATTTAATCTAGAATTTTTCCGTGTGAACATCTCTCTAAAGTTTCTTGTGTCCTTCTTCCTAGCCTCTTGTGTCTCTTCCTACAGCAAGAATACAGGATGCAATGATGCCTTTTTCATGAAAAAGTACTTTATGAACGCTTACTGGCATAGTGTACCATGAATTTCCCTTCGATAAAAGATTTTTTGTTTCAGTTACATACTTTTCGAGTGCATTTTCCTTTATAGCATATCCACTGCCCAATATTTCTAAAACAATTTGAAACCGTTCAATAAGTTCTCTATTAACTCGTGATCAGAACTTGGATTTTTATAAAATGTTTTCACTTCAACCCCTCTATTGGATGAAGCTTCCGAAAGATCCTTAATGATGTTTGATGAATCTAGTTTACCCATTTTACAAAGCACAGCTTCACTAGCTTTTATTTTTTCCTGAGGGCACATCGAATTTATTAAATTTTGAACTTTACGTGTTTTGACTTTTATCAACATTCCTAAAAACGCTTTTTTGTTCCTCCGACCTTTTTTCGAATGTCCTCCGTCTGTTATACAAGGCAAGGTCTCTCTTACCAGGAGGAGTTTGTACCTAAAAATCGGTTAACATATCTACCGCTTTTCAACCACTTTTCACCAATTTTGGACAGCAAATTTTTGATGGAAGTATTCGTTTTTTTTCCTGCATCTTGAGACAGCTCCGAAAGTTCAAATTTGTCAATAACAAATGCTCTATATGCGGCTATACTCTGAAAATCATCTTTTCGTTTCATCTTGTTTTGTACTTTTTAGTTAGTTTTCCCCATAGTCGGGTTTTAGTTTTTTAAACTTAATTTTCTCTATAATCTTGTAAAACGTCTGCGGAAAATTTGGTTTCAACACAACTAGCGCAACGTGTTTCGTAGCGACAGCAAAGTGAAACAATTGTCCACTATCAAGCAAATTTTACATAGAAACTGTGGCCTTCTTATTACCTTATAATCGAGTTACTACGAAAATACGTTGATTTCAAATTGTTTCTGGATTGAGTCCAACAGATTCCACTACCAAAATTTCAATAATTTTTTTTAAAAAAAGCTTACTTTACTTTTCTTTATTTACCCATAAACTAGATATATGCGGTAAATTTATTTCGAATTTATTTTTTGTGTTGATTTATTTTATTTTTTGTTGCACACAATTTATTAAGAAAATACTTTAACCCTTGTGTCTACACCTAATAAAAGTTCGTCTTGTCAACACCCGGCACACCCGGGTAAACGTAGGTATACATGCGCAATATTTTTCAAATATACTAGCCGAGAATCATTGTACCCTACAGCAGCGGACAGAAATATGAAGAAGTACAGGTTATGACACACTCTTACACAGCAAGCACACCCGGGTGTACTGGTGTAGACACAAGGGTTAATCACAAACGGCTGACGAGAATTCAAACACAATGTATGTAGGTAAGTTGAAAAAAATCAAAAAGTACAATTTCAATACAATTTTTTTTCAACTTTCAATACACTGCTGAAAGCCCATTTTTCATCCCTGACAGGACCATATCCTTTTCATGAAATTTTCCATAACCAAATCGCAAAGTGGCTGCCCTATGTCCTCGATAGCCTCACGAATTTTATCTTTGAGGTCTTGAATCGACGCGGGGCTGTTGGCGTAGACCTTATCTTTCACGTGGCCCCAAAGGAAGAAGTCGCAAGGTGTTAAATCACAAGATCTCGGTGGCCAATTGTGATCACCTCTTCGAGAGATAACACGGTCCGGAAACTTTTCCCGTAAAAGATCAATGGTTTCGTTGCTTGTGTGGCACGTAGCGCCGTCTTGTTGAAAGTAAACGTTGTCCAGATCAATACCATCCAACTCCGACCATAAAAAATCATTAATCATCTCTCGATAGCGCAATCCATTCACCGTAACTGTTGATCCAACCTCATTTTCGAAAAAGTAAGGTTCAATGACCCCACCGGACCATAAACCGCACCAAACAGTCACACGTTGAGGATGGAGATGCTTCTCAACAATAACTCTTGGGTTTTCCGAGCCACCGAGGTGGAAATGGGCCTCATCAGTCAAGATGATTTTTCGATGGAATTCCGGATCATTTTCATGCATTTCAAGGACCCAATCAGCAAAGACACGACGTTGTTGATGATCGGCCGGCTTGAGTTCTTGTGTTAACTGAACTTTATAAGCCTTAAGACCCAAGTCTTTATGCAAAACGACGAGGAATGGACAAACCTGGGTTTTCTTCGACACTTTGGGTTACAGCAGCAATATTCTCAGTTGTTCTTGAGCGACGTGCACGGGTTTTATTCTTCACATCACTAATTTGTCCCAATAGCTCGAATTTTTCCACCAATTTCTGTATTGCGCTCCGACAAGGTGCTTCACGACGACCAAAAAATGCTTTAGTTTTGCGAACTGTGACTGCAAGATTTTCACCATTTTTGTAGTGAATTTTAATAATTTCAATGCGTTGTTGAAGCGTGTATCGTTCCATTTTTAGTAATGGCGTAGTTTCTACTTGTCAAATGTCAAAGAATAAAAGCTTCAAAAGTGACAGCTACCGAAATAGCGGACCATTCACAATAACACCTCTCATTGGAAAGCCCTATAGTTGAAAATGCAAAACTAAAATTTCAAGCCTAATTTTTCGCGTTGTATTTAAAAAACTACAACAAAATTATTTAATTAACTTATTAATTTATGGAATCGTTTCTTTATTACCCATAAGCAATTCTCTTTTTTTTGCAATAGATGGACCATTACACTTTTCGTAGCTAAACGAAATTGCACGAAAAATACCATTTTTCTGCTAACGCTAAGTGGCTTTCATCAACTACTAACTTCTAAGCCTAATATTTTCTGACCAGTGAAAGAGATCAACAAACAAAATATGAACTAGTTACCTATTATATTGTGAAGTAAGCCATATCATTTTGAGGCAGTTTGCTTGATTTTGATTTTTACATTTTGTCCCGCTAGATTAGTGAATCCGACCACTGTGCACCGTCTTAAATAACAAAAGTATCTAAATATGTACATGCATATGTATCTTACTTACTTACTTAGGTGGCGCTGCAGCTCGGGGTAAATCTGGACCTGTTTCTCGGAACTATTTGTGTGTGCGTGTTATATTTTTGCACGAATGGAAGGGACCTACAGTTTTTTGCCGACTCCGAACGGCGAGTTGAGAAGCTCAATCGTGACAAATGATACTCTTTGATTGCTTGTCAGACATTCGAAAGAAGTGGCACCGTGAAAAAACGTTTAGGTGTTGCATAGTAGTCCAACACATTAACCACTACACCACGGTGCTCACATACATCTGTTCATCATATACATATATATAGGTACATATGTATCTGTCGAGTGTTCGTCGAAAGTAAATAACATTTATCCTAGCCATCAAATGCACCTACATATGTGCCTACCATTAATCCCACTTACGAAATCTCTTAAATCTAAAAGCGTTTGTATTTTGTATACCTAGCGCTCCAAAGGGCAGAGTGCCTATGATATTGACTTCCGCCAACGCTGAAAACCATTTTTAATCTGTACAAATACCAGAAGCAACACACTCATATAAAACATAAATTAGCACAACGCTGCCAAGTTCGTCCTTCATGTCGAACAAAACGGAAGAAAAGGGTAGGCGCGAAACGTGACCATATTAAAAATAGCCCACGGCTGAAAGGATTTCGAATAATTAAAAAATTAAAAAAAAATTTAATTAACGCGCTTAATTGCGTTTGCAATCTGAGCGCTAATGGAGGGTAAAGCGGGTTACAGATTCACTATCACTACGACCCTGCCACTGCCACATATAACAAATGGGTGTCGTCGGCCGGGCTCACTATAGCACAAACAAATTTTTGAATACAATTAAATTCTGTTTTGTATCCTTTGTCCGGGATAAAAGCAAAAAATATTTTAAGTCAGCCGATGTAAAAGGGTATTGGCCAATAAAATAGTTAAGACTGGCATAGCAGAATGGGATTAATTTTTTTAAAGTTGTAGCTGGGAATTAAATTACTGCAATGGGATGTCATTTGGTAGGTATCTTTTTTTCTGGAAAACAAACTGAGGCTTAGGCTTAGATAATTGTCTAATTTCCGAAGAAAGGTAAGGGTTTAGTTTTGTGGGTTGAGCTTTCTACAATGTGAGGCTTTATAGTATTGGGATGGGATTCTTTCCAGAGATAAGAAACGGAGATATTGTTTTTTTTTTTAAATTACTTTTTCCAGCTGTGGTTTATTTAAGTTTTCTTTGTGGTTTTCTCCCGGAAATAAGAACATTCCTTTTTTTGGTTTTCCTCGTTTTTATTTAGCTTCGTAGTTATTAACAAAGTAAAATGTAATATTCTAGAGAAGAAAAAAGTAGATGTGTTAGTGACGCCTCCTTGATTTTACCATTTTGGATTTCTGTAGTTAGTTTCACGACCACGCTAACGATTTAAGTCGCTTCCATCGATCTTCTTTTCTAAAGTCACTTGTAACTAGAAACGTTCATTCCCGAACGAATTCTTCTACGTCTCACACAACGATGACTGCTCCGAGCTATGCAAAATAGATGATGGTGTCCCCCAAGGAAGTGTCCTAGGACCAAAGCTCTACCTTTTATATACAGCAGACATACCTAAACCAATCACATCTATTATAGCTACTTTTGCAGACGACACGGTAGTCCAATCTTCGAACAAACGCTTAGAACTACTACCAGTAACCGTGCAGCAGTGGATATCGTTGGAATAGTGAATGTATGAGCAGCGTCGTAGCTAGGGGCTGGCCAGGCGGGCGGGCGGCCAGGGGCGCAACCCTCAGGGGGTGCACTTTACAGAGTACACCAAATTAAAACATTATGCTAGGCTAACTCACATAAAAAACTTGAACTTGATAACGATAGGCGCCCCACAGATTAAGAATGGCACCCTTACTTACAACATACAATTTATACCCAACACTTAAAAAAAGAAAAAAAAAAAAATTACACACAAACAAAAATTGTATCGTTTTTCCACTCTCCGGCACACCGGGGCGTGCGAGTCTTCCCGTAATTTCTGCCCCAAAACGCACAGTACTTCAACTTTCAAGGAGCTGGGGAAAAATCTTTCAGGGAAAGGTATAAAAGGTACTCTCTTATAAGTCTCTTTTCTGTGACAAACTACAAAAATATTCGTACGGGAACAGGATTTGACTGATTTCGGTAGAATTTCGTTGTTTTAACAGTTTTGGACAGAAGTATGAGAACAGACCTCATCATCACTTGCCTTGTAGATTTTTTGAATGATTTCAGAAAGGATCAAATAGAGCTGTGTATTATATTGATTCAGCAAAAAAATCTAGTAATCTCGTAATTTTCTGAAAAGCGTAAACGAAAGACTAAAAAAATGTTCGACGAAAGGGCCAAGGATGATGCGGCCATAATGACACCACTTCAAAAGTTCAGCTTTACTGTGCACTGCACTAGACACACTTATTCAGCAAATGGGACGGAGATTTCAAAATTTATCTGTCGTAGCTTCTGATTTTGGTTTCCTAACAGAACTTCCGTTGCACGAAACCTTCACTTAAGACGCAGCTGGTCTAGCATTCTTGCCAGGGGCGCTCCTGACCCTAGCTACGACACTGCGTATGAGTATATGTGCCCGAATTACGTCGTTGAGAGCGTGATTTGCATAAAAATAACAATTCCGTATGAGATAAGAGCAACTTTATTACTGATTTGATTTTTGGTTTTAATTTTACATGAAGGTTAACAAATGCTTATTATGATTTTCAGCTTTAACAATATTCTGCTTAGTATGAGAATTAATATTTTCTATAATTGTGAAATAACTTATGGTTTCGATTCTAAGAACTGTTGATTCTGCTGGTGCAATGACTTGGGTGCATTGACTTGGGTGTATTGGGTGTGGTTGACGATATCCGGTTAAGGTTGTCTGCTGTCCGTAACTCGCGCTCTACCATCATAATGTTTTGCACTTCCAAGTGCTGCACAATCATCATCACTATTTGCGGCTCTCACACTCAACCAATCTTAACAAATGAGGTGTCAAAAGAAATAGAATTTTCTAGAGCAGTGAATTGCACTTTTAGTTTATAAAGATTAATATATTATAAAAACCATCAAAAACAAATATCCTACCTAAAATAAAATCATGTTGTTTTAAGAGTTATTTTTGGTTCATTATGTAGGTATGTATGTTGTATGTATATTATTTTCTACTAGTTGAACCCATGCTCGCCTTGCTTCGCATTCTAAGGGCTTTCTTATGCATACAAATATGCAATTTCAGTGGGAGCGTAGAAACATCAAAGTATTTGTCTAAGTCCACAAAAGTGTTTAGTAAATTTTGTTGACTAACTGCGTTTTATCAAAAACGTTTCAATGTGTAACTTTCAGTCCCTAACTGCAGATTTCATAGTTCTCAAAACCGCACCGCACCGTAGCCCGTCAACACTTCCGCCTGTGAGAGAGATTGGTTGAGTGTGAGAGCCGCAAATGGTGATAATGATTGTAGTACATTGAAGTACAAAGCATATGATCATGTTAGAGCGCGCACATATACTCACACACACACTATTGCAACGATACCCACTGCTGCACGACTGCTGGCGGTGGTCTCCGCTGAAGGAAAATTGTGGGCGATGTTTTGAATAATTGTTTTGAACATTGCTCAGCTTCAGGATAACGCAGGAGGATGTTTTATATCTCAAATGAATCAGCGACAGATTTACAAATTTCACCTATTTTTTCGATTTTCAATCCGATAAGCCATTATTGAGTTAGGACTGTATAATGATAATATTCCTCTCCGATATACAGTTATTTTGACTACTATGTAAGACCCAGTAGGTTGAGAAAAATATTACATAGCTTGTGATCATCCCGGGTACTTAAGAAGCATTTCAAAAAAAGTTTCATCGAAATCTGTCCAGCGGTTTTCACGCCATTAGGTAACCAACAAAAAACCTCTACAGTTTTATAATATTTATAGAAGATATGGAAATCACCTGGGAAGTATTTGTTGTTCATTAATACGAAGCCGAAGTGTGTATGACGAATGCACTATGACACACCGTAAGGCAGAGGAAGCCTTTAACAGAACCAAACAGGATATACGAAATAATTGATACACCCTTGGGCGGCATTGCAGTGCTATTTTGCGGAAACTTCAGGGCAACGTTACCAGTAGTGTCGAGAGGCCCAAGAGCTGACGAAGTGAACGCCTGTCTGAAAAAGGCAAGTCTCTGGTCCAGTGTTACTCAACTGCACTTGACCGTCAATATGCGGACACGAACAGGCGGCAATCCAAACGCACAACATTTATCTGATTTGTTAGTGCAGAATATATATCAATCAACCGGGTTATGGCCCAATGTTTAAATTCTCGATCTGCTCCAGGGCTTCCATTACATAAATTAAAACTAAAAGCGTGTGCAATTTCCCATCAGCAGCGTCCGCTTCGCGATGATGATAAATAAGGCGCAGGGACAAATACTGTGTACCGCGGGCGTGAACTTCACAACCGGCTGCTACTCACACGGTCAATTATACGTGTCTCTTTCCCGTGTCAGCGAAAGTAAAAATGTATTTGTTTTTGCTCCAGCCAAAACAACCTCAAACATTGTTTACAAAGGAGCTTTGTAAAAAAAAAAAACAAATTACCATAATAAAATACAAGTATTACACAGGACTGCGAAATATAACTTTTAATTTCCCCTTTAAATAATAATGTTTTTTTTTAATGAATTTGAGTAGGTATGTTGAATTAAAATATAGCGATGTTTTTTTTATAGCACATCGAAATTTATTTTTATTCATTATATCCATATTAACAGATTTCGGAGCAAGTCTTATGAAAAAATAAAATATAATGAATATAAAAGTAAATATTTAGTTATAAAATGATCGGCATCAGTTTTAAACAAGACTTAAGAGACTATTTAAAAAAATTAAATCTTTTCCTTCGTTTTGAAAACTCCTGTTCAATATTTTTCTCTTGTACTTGCGCTTCGGTTCATCTCTCTTAAACAGCCAGCAATAGTCAGTCATTATGCTAACGTACCATCTGCCTTGATACATTGTAAAGAACCCGTATAAGCGCGGTTTCTCCAGTGGAAATTGCGGAGGGAGGTTAATTTTCTCCGGTAGCAGGGGGTGGCACGCTTGCGGGTTGCACGGCGACAGCTCGTCGGATGGGGGGGATCTTTCGGCTACTTCCCTGGATACAAAATAAAATATACGTGCCATGTATCACGAGAACACATAAAAAGGGGTGTCACTGTATTGTGACCCTACGTCATTAACCTGTTCGAAGAAGGGTGGTAAACCGTTTGGTTTACAAGTCAGAAAAGAAGAGAAAAAAAAAAAAAAAGGATGAAACCGATAGTTAACACAGGACTTAAGGGATCTCTAACCAAGAACAAACGAGACAAGAGAACAAGAAGGTGGTAAGGTATTGATGACCGTGCAGCGTCTGTGCTCTGGCTGCATCATCGGCTATACCCACCCTTGACTGCTGGAAAACGATCAACAGCTCCGTGGCTACCGTACGCCGGGAAAAGTTTGGGTAGCCCCTAATATTCTTTGTGACGCCTATTTCATTCTTCTGTCACTTAATACACCTTGCAATCGCCAAAATAACTTCGTTTACCATGTCATGGCTGACGACATCATGCCAATCAAAATTCTAAGTTGATTTTCCATAACCAAATTAATCCAAGTTTTATTGATTCAAAATTCTAAAGTTAATTCACAAATGCGAAGGAACTAAAAGCATACTATTACGAGAGATAAAAAAAAAACCAAATTAAGGCAAAAGAATTCTTCAAAACAATACTATATAAATGAACATAGGTAGTTTAGGTGGAAAAAAAAAAACAATGTAGAATAAGTTGGATGTAATGTATAAGAAAAATGTATTAATGTTAATGAGTGTGAATGTATTCTATTTCTTAACTGTTTCTTAATTTCTAAGTGAACTTCTGTATGCATATCGGTTATAATTGCAGATATCATACATTGAATTATTTATAAAGGGTTTTTATATGCCAGAGGAAAATATAACTTATATATAGCACTTATGTTTTTTTTTTTTTTTTGTGCTTGACTAGCGATGAGATGAACGATAAATTGCAATATATATGTATGTATTTATACACCTGTTGACTCCGCTTTGTGCGTACAAATCGTATGTCGGCTCGTTCTTTAGTTAAGCTGTTGTGAAAAGATTGGATTAGGTATATATTAAGATATAATATTCCAAATAACATTACCTGTTGTGAGCTTAATCTTAATTTATGACAACAAAAAAATGTACTTAACCTAGAATTTTCTTAAAATAATCAAAAAAAAAATATACATTTGGATTATTTCCGGATGTTCGCATGATCCGTAATATGTCCTTCTGGTCACCATTGGTACTTGCTGCAATTTGTAGCTGTTGTAGTCTGATCAAGGTAGGATTTAGCTGATTTCTAGAGCAGGGGCTTTAGCCGGATTGATCACATCTGACCACTAGAACACTATGTGCAGCAGGATGAGGGTCGGGGTTGATGCGTCGAATGTCATCGAGTCCGTCATCTGACTCCAGCCACGTGGTTGTGCGCTCGGAACAGTTGGGCTGCGGTGCAACAGGTGAATTTCTGCACGGAATGTGGTACTCCAGAGAGCTTCTCGCCGTTGTGTCGAAGACTTTTTGCTGTATTGATTTTTCTAGTTTTCTCCTTTTGAGAAAGTGGGGTTCATCGATCTTTGAAATAATTGTTATTATTTTTGGCGTAACTTGATTTTGTGCTCTCTTCTGTTTCAATTTCCTTTTTTTTTCTTTTGTGAGCAGAGCACTCGCGACAGGTGGAATCGATGTCACAGGGGTTCGTCAGGGTTTATATACTGGCACCACTCTGTACATCGCACTGTAATTTTCATCTCAGTAAATTTATCCACACACAAATTTTTATGCACAGGTAGATGCATAATGTATAATTTTATTTTTAAGCACTGAACTCAATAAAAACAATTGATTTATTTCTTGCGGGATTTTTCGCGCTCATGCTCAAGCTGACACCAATGAAAAAAAAAGAAAGATCGTGTGTGTTAAATGACCATCTCCGCTGTTAAGTGCGTTATGATTCTGTAGTTTACAGCGGCTTTTGGCGTGAGTAGGCGCCATAATGTAGTGTATATATTTTGGTGTCTGTTATTTTTAAATTGCGATATATGATAAATTGAAAAATACATATTGTTTGAGAAAAATAATTAGATTAAAGATTTACAGGGGTGGGGGAGGGGGGGGGGGGGGTACACTACAACATGTCCTCCATGACGTACATCATCAAGATTCTCGGAAAAGAAGTCAATATGGGAATGTAGAAAATATACATTCATGCTCATATTACAACTCAGCTTGTTGAGGTTATTAAGAATGTTGTTAACTATATTTTTATAATCAGGGGTCGAATTACCACATACGTGACTGAATAATACGTGACTGAATACTGTCGATTTCGCATGATCGCTTACGTGAACGAGTGACAAGTAGCGAATATTGGTATTCTGTCATCAGTGAACGAGTCATTTTTTATTCGATAGGGTTGTTTGTGACGGATGGAAGTTTTTTTGGAGGGAAAATGTAAGAATGTTTTTTGTTTTGTTTTTTTTTTATGTATTTTAATTATTTAGTATGTATTTTAGGTCGAACATTAATAAAATAAACACTTCCCAAAAAGAGATTTTGGCAGGTTTCATGAGCCGACACCCGGATCTTGCCAAAAACGTTCTTTCGTGCTCCCAGGGGAAAGCCACTTCCATAAAATTATGGAATGAGTTGGCACAAAGATTAAATTCTGAGGGTCCACCGATTAAAGACTCTAAATCTTGGAAAAAGGTGAGTTAATTCGTCTTATGTAAATCGGTTCCAATTTTATCAGTAGTGTTTTTTTTTTGTTTTCAACAGACATTCTCTGATCAAAAGTATCAAATAAAGAACAAAATGTCATTCAACAAATGTTCTAAAAAGAAAACTGGAGGTGGCATCTATGAGGAAAAATATTTAAGCCAGCTCGACATGCAACTTTCATCTGCGTGTGGATTAGACGCGGCAGTTCAGGGAATCGATGTGCAAACTTTCGGGCCCAGTGTCAGTGCTCAGCAATTATTACCAGCACCAGCACCAGCACCAACAACAAATGTAGCTCTTCAATCAACGCCCAATACTAGTGGATACGGCTTCCAAATTGCAAACGCATCACTTCTGCCAATATCACCGTCAACACCTATGGAAGGGATCCCAAAAACGCAGAACACAGACCGAAAGACCAATTCACTCGTAGATGGTGCTGATGATTCAGATGATGTTTCAGAATGCACTTTTGATCTCTATCGTCCTTCCTATAAAAAAGGAAATAAAAAAAATTGTGCCGATGCCAAGCTTAATGTGATCAAAAATAAAATTAAAGATGAAAAAGTGTTCTACACGACAGTTTTCCAAAAATTAGATAGGCTTTTGGAGCTGGAGGAACGCAAACTCCTTATCCAAGAGCGCATTCTGGAAATAAAGGAGGAAAAGCATAACACTTTCATGAATTTAAACAGCTTGAAGCACCAAATCAAAGAGCTTCAGTTGCAGATCTTGAAGAAGCAATAATTGTTTGAGAACATTTTCTTTGTACAAGAAGTGAACTTTGTGATTTTTTTAATGAAGCTAAGCACTTGAATTACTTTACGTTATTTTCTTTTTATTTAAAATGCAAATGTTGCATTGTGAGAATGTGATTCGTATTTGACAATGTCATATTAAGTTATTAGAATTACTATTTATTTTGTCTTACGTTCTGTTCAAAAGCAAGTATATATTGCTTTGTTTTTACTTTTTTATTCTATGAATTTTTATTTTTTGTTTTTCCTGATATAAATTAATGACAAATAATGCACAAGTTAGTTTTATTCATTTCTTTATTGCAGCGAACGTTTAATACAGTCTCTTCTTTGTTCTGCAATTCTTCGAAGAGATTCATTTCCGACTTCGATCATCGGATGTTCAGAAACCCTATCTGGCTCTGTGTGTGGTACTCTAAAAGGAATTTTGAAGTCCAGACAAATATTGTGAAGCGCAGCACACACATTTCCGAATTGTGCATGTTTTTCTGGGGTGTACCGCCCTCGCTTTTCATAAAAAAGAATCCTCCAACGTCCTTTTAAGATCCCATTTGTCCTCTCGATAACGCATCTTGCTTTGGAGTGGAAATCGTTGAATTTGGACTCCAAAGAACCCTCCAGTGGACTTCTATAGGGGGTGATGCACCAAGGCTCTAATGGGTATCCGGAATCACCTTCAAAACAGAAGCATAGTTGAGAGAAGAAAAAATATGTTGTCTTTAATATGATGCTTACCCAGAAGCCAGAAGTTTTCATTTGGAAAATCAGCGAATCTATTCTCCAGGATTTGTCGTGCTGCTGAATGCTTCCACACAAAAGAGTCATGGGCGGCTCCTCCATACCGTGAATTAATCGCAAGTATTCTGCACTCATCTTCGAATAAAATGTTAAAGAAAATTGTATTGTATTGCTGATATTAATAATACTTACGATCATTGAATTGAGGCTGTGGAAACCTTTACGATTGAAGAACATATGCTCATTCAGAAGGGGTTTCTGCATACCGATGTGAGTACCGTCAACACATCCTATAACTAAAGATAAATAGTGTATGTTTGTACAAATACATACATTACATGATATGAAATATGTAATCAACTGACCTCCCGGTATCCGGTATTTTTGAAAAAAAAACTCCTTCGACTCATTCCAATTTTTTTCGAAGACTATGTTTTCTGGGCACAAAACTTACTCCATAGCCTTCAAAACATTGGACGTGATTTTGGAAACTGCGCTTTGCGACAGTCCAATGAGATAATCGTAACCTTTGAAAAAAGAAAATGCTGAGTCTATTTTGCCTTAAATGTAGGTAAATGCATAGCTAAATCATACCCACAGAATGTTGATATCCCCCACTTCCTAGTAAGGACAATGTTGCAGCTAATTGCAGTGGAGCTGGGACAGCGGTTGAGGTACTTCCCACGAAACTAAACTTCTCCATTATAAAGACGAAGGCACTTTTATTGACCCTGAATCTTTTTATAAATCTGCAATGGAAAGTATGATTTGTGAAAGATATTTTAAGAAAATTATAGTTTTTTTTACGTACGCAGCGTTTGGTAAAGATAAGGGATCGCTTTAATCTCTTAGACGTCTTCGTTGGATGCTTTCACAATCATCTTCTGATTCCGAAGACGAGATATATAGCAAAAATTCCATTTTTAAGCGAAGATTAAATAATAAAAATACCGATTTTATAAAAAAAATTATCACTTTTGACATATGTCAGTCACTTCAAATCAAGTGTAGTAGAATGTTACTAGTACAATTTCGAACGTGCACTCGATACGTGACCTTTCTTATGTGATCATCCCAATGTAGATACTCGATCACTCGTTAACGTATGGATTTCGTTCACTCGTTAACTGATGTCGTAATTCGACCCCAGGGCTTTCTGTTTCCTAAAAAATTGTGTACTCGTTAAATAATTTCCAAGTGAGCTTTCCGGTCTTATTCATAGTCATAGAAGAAACCATTTCTACGGTGTTGATACTGAAATAGCAATCATATAGTCTGAGTCTCATATAGTTTTAGAAATAATTTGTTGTCGTTGTTTTTTTACATAACATGCACGTTTGTAGCTGATGTTATCTGGAGAATCAACACATTTCCGAGAAGCCATTAGCAAGACTTTTTTTTTGTTTTTTTGTTTTTTTCCACACAAAACTCATAGAAATAATAAGTTATTTCTTATAATATAAAAAAATATAAAGATAAAAAAATAATTTTTTAAAAACAAGCTTTAGTGAACTAAAAAGTGAAAAAATAATTTTTTTCCGAGTCACCAATATGTGACTAATAAATAAAAGCTTGGGGCGCTGGTCTTCTGTACTAGCTGTTGCTGCGGTAGGACTCGTAGCGAGAGATCGGAATATGCGTTCTCTGTAGGTTCTGGCGGTGTCTTGCGATTGTAGCTTTTCGACATTATACTTTCTCACAGTATTTCGTTGTTGTGGCATTGTGGATATCCGCATTCGTACCTTGGCTACAACAAGATAGTGGTCCGAGCCAATGTTGGTCGCCTGGAAAGTTCGGACATCCAGAATACTGTAGGCGCGTCTGGTGTCGATCGCAATGTGGTCGATTTGGTTGAAAGTTTGTCGATCCGGAGACCACCATGTCCTCTTATGGATGTTGAGATGAGAAAACCCCGTGCTTGCTATACTGACACTTCGCCCCGCAGCAAAGTTAATCAGCCTTAGTCCGTTTTCGGATGTGGTGTCGTGTAGGCTGTGCCTTCCAACCGTCCTCCCTTAGGGCATTGCTCGTAAGTTTTGTCGAGGAGCTCGTAGAAACTATCTTTGGTAGCGTGAGCGCATATTAGGCTAATGTTGGCGAATTTTGCCTTGACACGGATTGTCATAAGACGCTCGCTCACGTGCCGAAAGCTCAAGACTTCTTGCCTAAGTCTGCCGCGTATGACAAATCCGCATCCGAATAAGCGCTGTTTATTTTGTGTATAGCAATCACCGTAGTATATGTCGCAGTTTCTCATTCTTTTTCTGCCTGGCCCATCCCATTGCACTTCCTGGATGGCAGTTATATCCACTTTATAGCGGTCTAGGGCCTCTGCCAGTTGTTCGGGTATACCGTCACCGTTCAGTGAGCGAACATTCCAGGTGCTGATCCGAACGTCATTGCCCTTTTTTCGTTTAGCGTGGTTGTCAACAGTAGATCCGTCCTTTTCCGAGGCTTTTGGTTGTTTCTGAACCATATTTTTTTACGCGGTAGGTAGTTAACCTTACTCACAACCCCCAACCTGGAGGGCCAGATCCTTATATACCCCTAGGGTCCACCGGTGTCAGTAACTCACTACGGGGATGTGAGCGCTGCCGTTGGCCCAATAGGGGCTCATCCGGCACCAACTCGTTTCCACGACCCTGACTAGTACGTGGAAATCCTTATCGACCTGAGCTCCGAATATGTCGAAGTAGCTCAGATAAGGTTTTTTACCATTCTGGAAATTTAACGCCACCGTTGGTTCCATCTATGGAATTCGTCCGCTGACGCGTATTATAGTACTGAAGCGAGCGTTAAATTTGTTGTTTTATTAAACGAGCTGTTACAGAGCCAGGCGACTTAGAAATTGTTCAGCCTGTCTACTGTTTTTTTCTTTTGCAATATTAAATAAGAAAATAATAACGCCAACTCTTTGTTGTGTGTTTACTATTTTGCTTTATTCAATAGACTGCAAATATTTCTAATTTGATTTGGCCTTTTATACAAAAAATTGTGTATGAAAACCTACTTAATTATACAAAAAAATTTTATATTTGAAAAGTTGTTTTCATATACATATGTCAAAATCAATTATTTACTTTACTTTACTTTATACATTTGCGAAATTATTTAGGTAATTCAAATTTATTATAACTTTTTAGGATGGTTTTAGGATGGTTGTTACAGTGCTGCTATTTTCGCTTGGTCAGCACTCGCGCTTATAAGTTTAGCAAGTCGTGCCCGGGTGGGCAGCGACCAGTACCCGATGGCTACCACTTGGAGGTAAAATAAGCACAATTGATGTGTAGCAACAGTTACAACACTGGGCTTTGCCCAAATAAAACCAGTCAGTGTCTACCCTATTTCTACAACATCCAACTTGGAACCCCGCTACACGAATAATATTTGAAATAACTGAGAAAAATTAGAAACTATTAAAAACCATGTGTGCCTCGACAATGTATCGTTTTCAGATTCGGATTGATGAAGAAACTGCGGAGTATGATGTGGTACTCATACCGCCAGAGCCAAGTGATCTGACGCATGATGAAGAAGGTGTCGATGATGACCTGCCTCACGATGTTCCAGGTACAGTTGAAGTGTTCACACATACGCGAGTCTCCGGAGAAAGTGATTGGGAAAGTAGTGATGAAAAACTACTTAATTCTAAAAGATGTTGGATAGAAAGGAGGAGGAGGTGTCGAGGCCATATAAGTTTGAAGAAATGTTCTCCGTTATACACAGCTAGCTTTTCAACTTTCGAAGCAGTTCAGTCAAGAAGGGAAGAAGGGATGAACTGAGAAATGAGCTTAGAGACCTAAATCCCATATACATTTTTGAAAAGTTATTTGATGAAGAGGATACAAACCTTCTAATAAGCAATACGAACCTTTATGCTAGCCAGAACAAGAGGCACTCATTCGATCTAAATGAATGTCAATTGAAAGGTTTCATTGGGATGCAACTGCTGACTGGATACCGGAAATTGCCACGCGAGATAACGTATTGGTCGTTAGATGAAGATGTAGGATCTTCATTAGTGCAGGGTACCACGTCTCGAAATACATTCACGGAAATCAAACAAAACATCCACCTTGTCGACAACAATGCTGTAAACACTACCAATGACAAAATGTTCAAAGGTTTGGCTGATAATCTCATCAGAAAATGTTCACAGTAGAATGTTTTTCATACCGATTTGTCGATAGATGAGTCAATGATAAAATACTTTGGCCACCACCCATCAAAGCAATTTCTAAAAGGTAAGCCTGTACGCTTCGGATACATAAATTGGGCGCTAACAAGTTCCACGGGGTACTGCTACAATTTCGATGTTTACTGTAGCAAAGTGATTGGAGCGAACATACATAAAAGAGCCGTTGGATTTAAGAGTAGTTAAATCTCTATTAGGAAAGAACCCAGAAAATCCAGCCGAACATATCGTTTAGTTCGACAATTTTTTCACTAGCCACCAGTTGTTAACGGATTTACGTGATTTGGGATATCGATCTACTGGTACTGTTCGTGAAAACCGGACCAAGAAGTGTCCTTTACCCACAGTCAAGGATATGAAAAAAAGAAAAATAGAGCAGAGTTTGAGTGCAGATTTGACAGTGGCAACGAAATTCTTTTCGTTCGATGAAAAGACAACAGTGTTTGCACAATGAGAACAAATTTCGACACTATTGAACCACTCGGCAAGGTAAAGCGATGGTGTGAAGAAAAGAAAGAAAATGTTGAGCTGGTGGTGTCAAAAAATGGTGTTAAAACTATAACAGAGGCATGGGCGGTGTGGACGAGATGGATCAATCTATTCCATATATTTGTACTGTATTGCCGTACTAGAAAAAAATGGTGGTGGACCATATTTACTTACATGTTGGAGAATCCACAGGACCAACTGGAATTTAGAAGGAACATCGCCAGACATTTACTTCGCCAATGCCATTGTACAGAACACCAGAGTCCCAGTACAAATATTATCCCAACAAGGTCCTATACAATGGGGCACATCTGAACAGGATTGACAGTTTCCTTATTAAGGCGATTCGAAGGCATATTGCGAGGGCGATAACTAGTGACAATAGCCTGATCTTCGGGGCTTATAACCCCAATGAAATGTACCATGAGAGTACGCTCCTATCGGGCTTTATCCCACCAGAGGTATTTCTCCATATTGATGCTAAAGGGTTAGTGCAAAAAAGGGATGGTATTCCGGTATTGTACCACCGCCACCGCGGTGCGCGAGATAAGCGGCTCATCCACGGCGGGTACGACGCCAATGCTCATGAGCTTCTCCGTTTTAGTACTGCAATTGCGGACCGGGATAAAGAGGATATTGAAAACCAATACGCCGAATTTTGGTGGCTTATTGAGGAGGAGAGGGTCACTGACGCGCTCTCTCAGGTCGGTGCGTTACTTTTGTAACATCCTAGTTTTTAAGTTAGGTTTGTTATGTAGGTTAAGCTCAGCTAGGGGGTCTTCGAGGAGTAGCCGGGTCCGCTATTGCGATGCATCGTCTCCGGGAGGTGACCGACACTGCGGCCTCGTTCAGGTCCCGGTGCTGCGATGGGGCATCGTAATGGCGATGGCCAAGCGCCCGAGGATGCAATCGGGGTGGTGACCGCTCGGGGCACTAGGCAACGAGCGTTTACCACCCTGATTACAATTAGTTTAGGTTAAGTAGCTTAGGGTATTTTATGTAGGTTAAGTTTTCATAGTTTTAAGAATAAAAAAACGGATAAAGTATCCAAGTTTTCCAAACTTTTCTTGGAATAAAATATGTGTTAAATTAGCTTAGTCGTAGTATAGTTAGTTTAAGGCCGAAAGGCAATAGTTTGTAAAAATAGAGTTAGGCCTAGAGTACCCCCTAAGGGTCAGTAAGCTAGATTAAGTCAGATTTGTTTGTTGTTAAATTAGATTTAAGCATTTTTGTCTAGTATGTAAGTATATATTTAAAATGGAATAATAAAAATGTTTTAAAAAGTAAAAAAAAAACTTCGCCAATGCCAAAAGGAAATTGTTCCTAACAGACAACTGACAAGAACTGGGTATGTTACGAAAAAATTATGTCAGCAGCTCAGGCGTGTGATCTGCCATGCAAGAGTATGTTGGCCTTGGCATTGCAAGAAATGTGATAAAACGCTTTGTTTCGAAAGGTCTTGTTTCGAAAACGATCATACTTACATAAGTGTCCATTGTACTCAATCGAGTACACCCCATGGATTGAAATCTTTTCTTAATTGCGTTAAAATTTGTAATATGAACTTGAAATAAAGTTTTAAAAATAAAAATTCTATCTATCTATCTATCTTAACTATTGGCATTAATGGGTAAATACGCCGTTTGCAATCAGGTAAATTCCCCAAAATATAGATTTATATCGCTTTAATGACACAGATGTTCATGAACAGAGGAGATGTATTGGGCTTTCTTCCCCTCCCTCGTCACTGCAACTTATGTCACACGGCCTTATGTTACGGCACGCACAAATAGCAGTTGGAAGCCTATCTCGCTTTATACAAAGCTCCAAATGGTTTTCATGAGTAGCGGGGATACAAGTTCCCAAGATCCGTGCTATCACAATGGGTCTCTATATGCCTAAGTATGCTTTTACTCGAACTACCGGCAGCCAATGCTAACAAACCCTTACCTATGTACATACGATTATAAAATGCACAGAAATGTTGACATAAGTGTGGACAGCAAACTAAGAATATCCCACACTTAAGAGAACAACGTGAATACGTGTATGTCCAACATTGCCTGCACCTTTCGTTAACCATGACCACCCCACCACTTGTATTCCCCACATCGCCACAACCATCGCGACCACAAAATACGGCGAAAATATTCATTTACGGGATACGAGAACTGTTATGAACACCATCGACGAGTTGTAAACCAATCAATAAACAAATGCGGCCGATGCATCATTCGTTGCGATTGCGATGAAAGTGAAAGTACAAGTATTTACAATTCTCGCGTGTACAGCAGTACTCATACCTATACATACTATGTAGATACATAGATACAACATCATATACGAATATCGCGACTCTTTGTGGGATATTTACCACTCCAGTTGAAGATTTACGTATAGGGACATAAAGCCTAGGCCACTAGACCTGAAAGGGGCGTTACTGAAAGAAGATACATATGTATGTACATAGCCAGATGTATTTTATTTAACTTTTACAGTTAAATGTGAAAAAAGGTGCAAATGAAAATAATCGATGATATAATTTCCACGAAATTAAGACTCAAATAGTGCAATTGGCATTATTATGTACACATACATATTATGCATACATAAACCAATAACTGTTCTCTCATACTATATTTTGAAATAAGTAATGACCAGGGAACGGATTTTCTTGACTTTATTTGCCTTTTTGTACTCATATTGCCTTTTTTCTTCTGCCTTCTGCGTTTTTTAATCCACATTGCCTTTTTTACCTATTTCGTGCATTTGCCAAAGTAGATGTGCACTTTCTCCTTAACTATACGATTTATCCTTTCTCACACGAAAGAAATTTCAGTGTACACACATATGAGAGCCGTTTTTCTCTCGTATTAACATGCACACAACTGCACGCATTGTTTGCACTAGCGTGCATGAAAAAAATCCCTATACCTGCACCAACACAACCCTAAATACATTTGTATCAACTCAACATAATAGGTCTGTCCCCGTACTGTGCAAAACAGCGCAAAACTAGGCAAAACTACGAAAATCAGTCAAATCCTGTTCCAGTACGAAGATTTTTCGTAGTTTCCGACAGAAGAGATCGCTAACAATAGAGTAAGAAATTTCCCCATGTACCACTGTACGTGGTTCTTTCAGCAAATGAACGAAAGAGCAAATTCTAAATTGGACTCAAATATTAAAATCAACGACGTGACATATCTTAGCTTAGCTCCACTAGGCTCTGCCCATGTTGAAAGATCCTTTATTTTATTCAAGGCTCTCCTGAGAGATAATCACAGGCGATTGTTACCAGAGAACTTCAAAATTAAAAATATTGTGATGGGACTTCTACCACTTAAGTGGTATTTCTACCACTTTTTACAATTTTGGAAATTTTACCAAACTTAACTCTAAATCTACCACTTTTTACCCATCGCTTATTATATTCCTACCACTCACACTTTTCACATAAACTACACATTTTTTCATTAATAAATATTAAAGATCTTAATGCTGAGTGGAGGAAATTGATAGGCGAATGGAATATAACATAAAAAAAATTAGGACTGATAACATTGTTCTCCGATGGAATTTAATTCAGAATATTAGAGATGGTATGGGATACATGTCCTTCTCGTACAGTGCTGCATATGTCAGCAAAAACTAAACAAAACTGAGCATGGAACATGCATTATCATTGCGCTATACAAGTTTAGTATTATTCTCATTACGAGTTATTTATTTATTTGTCTATAAGAACAAGCTTTCTTAGACTACATTTTCATGTAATAATAACAATATAATTTAATTACTATGTCTACAAATATTATGTTAAGAATGATCAATCAGACTAGTTTCATATAATTCATAATAATTTCAAAATTTCTCTTTTGAACAATCGAGATCAACTACATCAGCATATTTATTAAAGCGTTGGCAAGCTTTTATTACAGGCTCATTGTTGTGTGTGTATAATGGTCCCGCCTGATATCTTGTAAGACTCATAAAGTGAAAACCTTTAGTGCAGGACATGTCAAATAAGCAGCTAAACACACTCGACTACTCGTGCGTTACCAAATCAGTGTTGTCAGCGTTAATTCCAGTGCTCAAATTCTCATTTTAGTGCCGAAAAAGTCGATTTAGCGCTTGAGCGTTATTTTAGTACTTAAAAAAATGCAACCACCCTTTTACACCAGTTTAGTTTGAAATGCAAAACAAGCAGTTTGAATCCGGCTCGGCTCTAAATAAAACAACTATCGACTATCGACAAAAACTGCGATCTGTATGGTGCCAAGATCCCAGATTGAAGAACTGGATTGTAAAAATTGAAAATGTCGACGAGAGGGTGGAATGCCAGTATTGCAAAATACAAGACTTAGTGATTTATATACCTCATCATTTAGGCGTTTTAACCCATTAGTGTATATGGTCCGTTTAAACGGACGTCATCTAAATGTAAACTTGCAATGTTTTCTCTGCATAGAGTCCGTTTAAACGGACACACTCTATCTACTCATAAAAACACAAAATGTTCTGATTTCGTATTTTTTTTTTTATTAAAAAAGAGTGTTTTACTGCAAACAAACGACAAAATGTAAAAAAAAACTTCAAATTAACTTCATGCACTAATGGGTTAACGACAAATACAGTAGACTAAGCAGTATTTCTATTGGTGTACCACAAGGATCGGTCCTGGGTCCAATTCTTTTCTTGGTTTTTATCAATTCTATTTTCATACAGAATTTCAAAGGTAAACTTACGGCTTTTGCGGATGATATGGCGTTTTCCTATGGTTGCAAATCTCCACTGGACTTGATTACTGACATCAATATCGATCTGGATATCTTAAGACGCTGGTTTGCTACACATCATATGATTTTGAGCAATAAAACGAAATTGATGTATTTTAGTTTGACGGGTTACTCCGCCTTGCTTGATTGCAGTGTTTTCTACCATTCTTTTGATTGTCGGAAGCTTACTTTTAATTTAAACGTAACCGATTGCAATTATATATCTGAGACATTTGTTTCAAGTGAACCCTGTTCTAATAATTGCTTTCAGATTGATTTTGTTGATTCTTTTAAATATCTTGGCGTAATCTTGGATAGCAAATTGAATTGGTTTGATCATACTCATGCATAAATAAATAAAATATTTATTGTGTTGTTCTAGGCAATTTTATAACCTTAGTTCGTACTGCTCCAAAAAGTTGTTACTTATGATATACTATGGTATTGTTCACTCCAAAATTCAGTATGGTATCTCTTCTTGGGGAGGTACGTATCTGAATAAAGTTAGTCCACTGATTATTGCGCAAAAACACATTATACGTATTATCTGCAAAAAACATCGTCGCTACAGTAGTTTGGTTTTGTTTCAGGAACTGAAGGTTCTTCCCTTAAGACATCTCTACTATTATAAAGTTCTTAAACTGTTTTTCATACGGAGTGGTTACCTTTCTACTAGAAGATGTGAGTCGCATAATTTACGTGTTAACTCTGATAGCTATGTTAATGTACCCACTCATAAGAAAATGCATTTCAGAAAGTTCTTTTCTATAGTAGCACCTACTGTATTTAACAAATTGCCCGACTCCATCAGACGTTTAAGACTATTGTCAGCTTTCACACAAAAAATAAAATCTTGGCTTATTAACCTTGACTTCAAACAAATTGAAAATCTAGTCAAAGTACATGGTTAAAGATAATCCTAATTAATATCGTATATGAATCTTTTAAATTTTTTTTTTCTCCTTTTTTTTTCTTATCTTTCTCTTCTTTTTATGCACTTGCTACTAGCTTTAGCTTTAAGCTTGGCTAAAGAGTGATTCTAATTTATTTATTTATTTTTTTTTTTTTTATGGAAATTTTCTTTCTTTAATTTATGGTATTTATGTAGAACACTTTTAAATTTTAAGTCTTTCTGAATTGTTCTTATCATTTTTGTATATATTACCTTAAAAAAGAAAAAATGAATAAAATACAATACAATACAAAAAATGTTGTAATACTTACCTATACCTGAAAATGTAATTTCCAAAATTGGTACTATGCGGGCAAATACTGCATACATACATATCGTCGCTTTCATGGTAGACGGGTATAAGTCGAAAAGTGCTGTTTTAAAGAAAAGTCCTCAAAAATAATCAGAAAAAAATTATTTGTAAAGCTGTCTAATCGGCATTATCCTACTTCTTCTAGTTTCCGCGTCGTGAAAAAGTGCCGCTGACAATTTTCACATTATCCCTGGCATTTTTTCAGCATAATGTCATATTTAGTATTTCAAATGAAACGACATAATCCAAAAAATGTCAACGAACATCCTTAGTAACAAAACGCACTTTTCCATACATTCTGAAAAAAGTATTGAAAAAACTACATATATCTAATTCTTCTTAAAACGTCTTAAGTCCAAATTAAGTTTCTTAAATACTATATTTTCTGTAAAATTACGCATACTACCTGATAGCAAAATAAAATAGTTTTTTTCATATATACAACTTATGAGTTTTGTTTTTTGTTAACAACAAAAATAATTTTTTAATGTTTCAAAAAATTTTAAATGGCTCACCTGAAAATCATCGAATTTTGATTTGTGCCCTTTTGCCATGAAAGCGACTATATGTATTACTCTGAATTATTTTATGTTACTATGTATTTTTATTTAACGGTGCAGTTGCCATAATATAAATGGATGATTGAATTAAAAATAAACATGTTATGTTCTTTTTTTATTAAATTACTTTTTAATTTATTTTGAAACTGTTTTTGAGAAAATTGCGATTTCAGTGCCCAAGAGGGCAAAATTAACGCTGAAAATTTACAGAACAGTGCTCAAATGCTGTCGAGTTGGTAACACTGCTCGTATGTACATATGTACTAGCTGACACGTGCTCGCTTTGCTTCACCCACTGCCACTGTTAAGGCAAAACAATTTGTATTGGAGGTGAGTGTCGAAGAGCATAATTTAAACACAAACAGTACTCTCTCAACAGACTCATGATCAATGATAATAATTGACCGATGAAAATTCGATTTACAGAATTAAGGAGTTTTATTTTAGAGATGGAATTTCAAAAAAATCTTCCTTTAGCGGATGTCTATGTCATTACAGGAATGTATTGTCCGAATTTCAGCACTCTTAAAGTCCAGCATTTTGGTCTGTGCGTTGTCCGTTAGTCAGTCAGTGAGCTGTTTTATATGTAAGGATTTATATAATAACGTATTTTTTCGAATTCACCCATTTCCTCTCTTAGTAGACGTCTATGTCGTTATAGGAATGTATTGTTAAAATTGCAGCCCTATAGGTCCAGCGGTTTGGTGCGTTGTCCGTTAGTCACACTGTTTTATATGTATGGAATAAGGGTTTTTCCGAATTCACCCACTTGAGATGGAATTTCAAAAAATCCTCTCTTAGTAGATGTCTGTGCTCTGTGTCACTGTAGGAATGTCCTGTCCAAATTTCAACCCTTTAGGTCAAGCGGTTTGGCCTGTGCAGTGTCTGTCAGGCAATCAGTAAACTGTTTTAACTATATTTTTAATGTCAGGTAAATTGATTCAAAATGTTATTTTATGTATATCGAAAAACACATCCCATTCTAAGCACTTCTTGAACAACATCCGCAACAATTCCTGCATCCAGATGACATCGTTCGGGGCACCAAAACTCACTCGAAAAAATTTCATTACGGTTTATCACATAAACACTGTTCTCAATGGATGTAGCGAAGCGCACCGGGCAACCACTTGTATTTAATAAAAGAAATAAGATTAAAAAAAAAATGTAATAATTTCTGAAATTCTGAAATTCCATCTCGAAGAAACTGGAGCACGACTGGCTCAGTTGGTATTGTCATGTTCAAGGGAGGGATCCTACGAACCCCGTCAAAAAGGCAATGGCAATCAACGTTCTCTTACAATCGCGTAAAAGAGGCAGGCCTAAAAACTCCTGGATCACACAAATGCAGAAACACTAGCACCAACACCGGCAAACCCCACAGGCGGACCAGTAGGAATGCAGTGAAGTGGGAGGGTTGTGATCCCTATAAATCTTATCATAACCTCGTCGTTTAAATGGAGAGAAGATTGCAATACAGTCAACCCTCATATAACGCGATAGTTAGGTTCTCAAGAAACAGCGCGTTATTAGAAATCGCGTAATACGATACTTGGGCCACATACTAAAGCTGCGGTTACGTTCTCCACAAAAAAAAATGCATCTAAATTTGTTACTTCTTTTAGAATTGGCTACACCAATTATAAAAACAATTAGGTACATACATATGTCAATTAAAAAAAACGAATGAATTGTTTATTTCAGATTTAATTCGCATTTCGTACATATTGGACATCCTTTTTAATTATTTTTTTAATTTTTAACGAAATCCGTTATAAGAGCTTGCTGAGCATTTCTCTACAACTCCTTTCGGACTTCAAAATATGGGGCTAGAGAACGTTGCAAATGCCTTCAAATTGTTGGAGCGTTCCATAGAGGGATCAATACCTGCAAAGTATTTCTCCAAATTAGCCGCCAAATCCAATCCTGGGGAATGGTTGTTATTGTTAGATTTTTTGCAGATTCGGGACAATTTACTGAACATTCTATATCGGAGTTATTTTCAGGATTCGGGTCACATGATCATAAGCACATCATTGGAAAATAGCAGAAGTCATTGTTAGGCCCAAGCAAGGTAAGCCACCTTAGGAAGTAGCACCTTACAGGGAGAGGCCAATATCGCTCATACTTACGGCAAAAGTTTTCGAAAAATTGCTTTTGAAGATGTTAAGTAAATCATCAGTTTGAATTAAGAAATAATCATTTCACGATAGACCAAGTGCATCGAATTAAAGATATAGTGGAAAAGGCAAGAAAAACAAATGTGTTTGGCTCTATTTTTAGATGTTGTCCAGGCCTTTGACAAGTTTTGGCATGAGGAACTTCAGTGCGAGCTGCATAGGGGCTTACATAGACTTACTTACTTAGTTGGCGCTACAGCTCGAGGTGAACCTGGGCCTGCTTCTCGCAACCATTTGTGTGTGCGTGCTACATTTTTTGCACGAATGGAAGGGACCTACAGTTTTTTGCCGACTCCGAACGGCGAGTTGAGAAGCTTAATCGTGACAAATGATACTCTTTGATGCTTGTCAGACATTCGAAAGAGGTGGGCACTGTGAAAAACTTTTAGGTATTTGCGGCGGGATTCGAACCCAAGACCGCTGGCTCAGTAGTCCGACGCACTAACCACTTGCGCTACGGTGCCCGGTGGTTTACATAGACAGTATTACGAAATACTGAAAACATATGTATGTTAGAGTGTACTTGGTTATTAAAGAACCAAGTAGCTAAATGTGGTTGGGTGCCACTGTGTGCTTTTTGGTGGCACTGTGTGTTGGTTAAGAGATATTTTGATCTCTACTTAAACCACACTGTCAAGGGGATGTTTTGCATCCCTTGAGTGCTTTCTATTTCTACTCTGTGTATGAGTGAAGGAGAATAGGAAGAAGGAATGTCAATAGACAGATCTGTGAGTGCTTTTAGATAGTTGATCTTGAGAAGCCAGCACGGGACGATGTGCCACAGAATTGTAAAATTCCTAACATGTATATTTCAGATCGACTCTTTGGAGTACTATACGAACAACCCTATTCGAAACTGAAGAAAGTCGCAGCCGGTGTTCCACAAGAAAGTGTCTTGGGACCAACCTTGTATTTGTAATACATCAGGGATATTCCGGTAGATGACAATGCTTTCATGGCTACTTTTGCAGATGATACTGCAATATTGGTGGTACTTTACAAATAAAAAGTTTAGAAATGTTTCAATATTCATTAACAATCTAGTTGGCCTTGGAATGAATTTAGACGCGAAGTTAAAATGGAAAGGGCACATCAAAAAGAAAACAAAAGAACTGAACTTGAAATATAGGAAAATGTACTGGTTATGTATGGCATCCAATTATGGGGCTGTACAAAGAAAACAAATACAGAAACCATACAAAAATTCCAAAACAAACTCCTTCGTGGAATAATAAACGCCCCTTGGTACATAAGAAAGAGCGACTTGCATAGTGACCTACAAATAGATATGGTTTCAGAAAAGGTTAGAAAGCACGCTCTTTCATACAACCAGCACAGCGCAGGGTCTTGAAAATTGATTTAACTCAGAGATGAAGACCGTCTTAAATGTAAGAGACAATATTGGAAGATTGAGAAGAACAAATTCGATTTGAATTCAAGAAAGTAAAATTATTTGTCGATCTTTCATAGATTGACTTTGATTCCCAGGTGTTTTTTTTAGTGTGGTAAGGATCCCACTCGCTTGGTACCGATGAACTATCGAGTGTCTTTTGAAGAATTCCACCTGGAGGGAGGGGGGGAATCTGAACAATCTACGGAATACGTGAATGTGTTAAATGGGAATTCCCCAAAACACAGGAATGTGATAGGTACATACATTTATCGCGTTAGAAAAGACCGAATATCGCGTTATAGCGAAATCGCGGTTTAGAAGTACCGCATTACAGGAGGGTTGGCCGCAATTTGTAAATTACGTTATAGCGAATTCACGTTGCGAAAGTACCGCGTTCTACAAAGGTTATTGTCTTCGTAATTATCGATTGTAGTTTGTTTGTAGTTGCTGAGATCTGACTATGCACTTATGGAATGTCAAAAGAATTGTGCCATTTGTGAAAGTTGCTAACATAGAGTAACTTGGTTGGTTGGTTTGTGAGGGTGAGGATCACTCCACTTTACGTAGGCCGCAGATCGGCCGCGTTGTGCTCTCCTCTAGAACTGTGCTGCGAAGAAAAGGGTTGGGGTGTGTGTAAGTGAAAAGGAGTATTGTAGTGGAATGGAAAGGCTGGAAGGAATATGTGAATTCAATAAAAACGCTTTGTGTGTCGTGCAAACTCCAGTATTTTCGAGAAATCGAAAGATCTGAGCGATGTCAACCCGGGTGGGATGTGCCTTCCCATGTGTTTTTGCCTTATTGAACATAAAGCAGGACAATCGCATAGGAAGTGTTTGATACTTTAGTCTGCTTCATCACAACCCGGGCAGGCTGTGCTGCACTAGTCCCAGTCGGTTGGTCCCATGTAATTTCTTTGGCAGCCTTGCATGTTTGGATCTCACTCCGCATATTTGCGTGGCGTTTAGCTAAAGACAGCGCTGTAGGTAGTTTTCACTGCTTGTACCGCTGACCAATAGTATTTACTGTGAGGTTATCTATGTCTTCCGCCCCTGCTCTTGCAAGTTCGTCCGGATGGTTGTAAACTTCTTCAAGAAGACCTAAATAATCTGGTTAAATGGTGCCAACACCTCTTGGACTTAAATGTATCAGAGTGTCAAAGCATTCACTGGGTCCTGTTTTAGGTACAATAATCGAGTATCAAATCGACTACGCTCAACTAGAAAAAGTAAACTCGAAAAAGGATTTAGGCGTTTTATTGGATGCACAACTCAATTTTTGAGTTGCATGTAGACTACCCTCTACTTCCCAATTTAATTATTGAAATTCTTGATGGTACTGAAATAAAAACTCCTATAAACGAACTTTAAAGTGCAAAACACGAATCCAATATTAAGAATTCAAAACAAAATTGAATAAGTAGTTTTTAAATAAAATAATGAAATCATTCCAAAAGGCTGTATTGGGCATAAACGGATACAACTATTAAAATATTTTTACAGAAGCGTGCCTGGAGGCAATCTTGGGCACTAGAGGGTTAAGGCCTTAAGAATGCTTGGCTTTATTAGACGAAATACAAAAGAATGCTTTGATCTGTATGCACTAAAGACTAAAGGCTCTTTATTTTGCATTGGTAAGATAAATTTTAGACTATTGCTGCTCAATCTGGAATCTTAACTACGCAATTCATTCCCTGAGAATAGAAAGGGTCCGAAAATATTTTACATGCTTTGCTTTCAAAAAGCTAAGGTGGAACATCGTTGCGCCTATTTAACGCGATGACTTCTGTTCAACTTGTAAACTCTTGAAGACACGCAGGTTTCTGTATTATGCTGATGAGGGATATAGTTCATTATCATGTAAATTTCCTACATTTATTAAAGGGAATAAACTTGTATTTCTCAGAAAGGCATCTGCGCATGAGGTTTCATCTTCGTGGACACTTTCAGACCACAATTTACGGCAGGAATGAACCTATTGAGCGTTGCATCAGAGAAGTAAACTTACTCGTAGTTATTGATAAATTAGACATTTTTGAACATTGCTCGAGAAACTGTTTTAAAAGAAAATTAATGTTTGATTCTTCATACCAAATCATTCTAGTCTACATTGACTAAGAAACGCTTTCCTCAAAGTCAGCGTTAAACATGTCTCTAAACCACCACGTTACCAGAAGACTAAAACGAACTATCTAATGTGCCTATGCCTGGTTCATCATCGACAGTTGTTCTCGGTTTGTCGCTAATTTTTGAAATGTGTAACCCAAAAGAGCACTTCGAAACGTTTCTTATATGCTGACTATTATCGTCACTACTAACTACATAATTTACAAAAAAAAAGTTAAGCAACTGTAACTGACATATCTCAGAGCTCAAACATACCTACAACTGGATCTACATACGATTATATACACACCTGCATAATTTATTTTGCTTGCTGTATATTTTTATTTGAAAGTTTAATAGTTCACCTACTTTAAAGTTTTTATTCTGTTTGCACCACTAAAATAAATTCAGAATAGTGCTCTTGACCTCGTTAACTATGTAATTGGCACAGTACATCCTCCCACTCCTCGAATGTACAGTCTGTTGTGATAACCTACATTCTCGTAGTTTGTTAATATTTCTGAATAAAGGAAAAACAAGTAACCACCACCTCAAGAGCAAGGCTGTGACACAGGGCATAAGATCCGTTCGCATTGTCTCCACAGTCTCAGGAGCACTACACGTGAGAAAAGCTATCAAACCAAAGGGTCCTTACGCGCATATACATACATAAACAGTTTACAAGTGGCGACTAAGTGTCAAATCCGGCGACAATAGCATTTAAAATCAACAGGCCACTTGACGCAGCTCTCACACGCATATTCAATAAATTGTATATACGAATCAGGATTATTGAATATTTTTCAGCTAAACAGTTCTATTGTGCATAGCTCTCGTATGTATATACATATAAGTATGTATGTAAGTTACTACAGGAGCACGCAACACTTTTCTCGAATGTGACAGACAATAAAATAAATTACACAGCCTTTGGCGGCGAAGCTTAATGCGAACACACGGTGCCAGTGCCACGCCAAGCCGTCCGTAGCCATGTCCTTATTACAGACAGTGGCAAAAAAAAAAAACAAACTGGATGATTGTGGAACCAGCTGATTTGGCAATTATCCGAAACAAGGTTATTCAGCAAAGTCCAATTGAGAGCGTTCGAAGCGAGACGCCTCTATGCATATGCGCATGCCTTGCTCACGGATGAATTGTGGATTGTACCTATTCGAAATGTGGGTGAGTAGGTCTGGGAAATGCTGCTATCACACGGGCAGTGGACCCGTGTAGTTCCAATTACTCCCGACAAGTGGTAAGTATACTTGAAACGTTCGTGAGGCTTTAACATATTGAATTTTTAAGGCAAATTATACTGAAACTTTTGTTCGCAATGCGAATGTTTGGTCAACCGCACGCTCTAGATATATTTAAATGTACATACATATGTAACATATGTATGCATTTATACATCCGTACATCTATGTGAATTCTTAGATTGGTAGTGTGAATCCAACTTAAATCCTGCAGATACAAATGTACATATGTATGCTGTAATGGAAAATGGGGGTATGTCAATGGATATGCGTGTAGTATTGGCATTGTTGAGTGAGGGTTGGGCTTGCCAACAGAATTGTGGAAAAGAAAAATAAACAACTAAAAATGTGTGTAGTAAATGTATGAGCATCTCTTTTTTTCTAGTTTCAGCACGTCATGCAACGCCTGAAACAACCCAAAAGGCCCATACTTTGTAATGGTATGCAGAGAATTTCCAAACTGTTTGTGTATATGACACCGAGAAGCTTCGAATGTTGTTGAAGCATGGCAAATTTAATTTGAGGAAAACAAAGTTACAAGTGTCACATTCAGTGGTTATGAAATATGACGACAAACAGACACACTCCCCACATACTGAGCTTAGAAAGGATTAAGTATAAACTATGTTTAGGGAATTCATTTGGGAATTTATCTAATGAATGTTTGTTACTCCAATGTTGTGATATCCATGACGAGGGATTATAAATATTTCATTCCATATTTATCACATTTGTACTTAATAACATAAAATAGTTAGCGCTATCTCCTTGGGAAAAAATATCACCAGCAATGCTTACATTTGAAATTAAAATAATCAGAGTTTGAAAAGTGCGTCAGTATTTTTTTTTTTTTTTTTTTGATACACCCATGTTTAGGGAGATGGAAGTCACTGAAGATAGTTGTATTTATCAAAGGAAAAAAACGCTTCTTTAAAATTTATGAAAACTGTACATGTAGGGGGAGATGAGGTACATTGATACATGGGGCACATAGATACAGTCGACAATCGACATTATTTGAAAACCAAACGCAGGAGACCGCTCGCCCACGCAGACAACGCAAAATGTCTATCAACGCAAACACATATCTGACTGACATCCCTGTGCAGTCATCGCTTTGCGCCCAGCAAGCATAAATCTGTTTCGCATATCCGCAAGTAAATTTTTGTCGTTTCTTTCGACTGAGGTTTTTTTTTAGCATATTTGTGCTAACAATTTCATATGAAGTTATTTTTTTTAATAAATGTCCCTCATAATTTGATATTTACGTAAAATAAACTCGGGGTAGTTTAATGCGTATCAATGTATCCCACATATCCACTACGCCACCTGTAGCCAGTGATCTTCAGGAAGAGGATTATGTTATCTTATAATAAAGGTAATCAACGCAAAAACGAAGCGCTCTTTTAACCAATTTGTTGGGAAAATTATATTAACCCTCACACGTTCTTTACTAACCGGGGTTAATATGGGCACTTTCATTATATCATATCTTGGATACTTTTGAACTAAATGTCTTTTCATTCAGACTCAATGACTAAATATTTGATATTTTTCGAAAAATATAGAAAAAAATAAATTTTCACAGTTTTTCGACTGATTTTTCGTCAAATTGTAGCAAACGTACCTTATTAACCCAGGTTAATATTTTAACTTTTGTATGAAAAAATTCTGAATTTGTCCTATAGTTCTACTTTTTTAGAAAAACATAGCTACATACATACATATATACATTCCTACGAGTTTATATGTATATATATAAACATATAGATATATATGCACATATGTATATACCGATGTTTTTACATATGTGTATGTTGCACATACAGTTCCAATTGGGTGGTATCTGCAAGCTACATCTTCAAATTTGTGAACGAAAGAAACGAATTTGTTGTTTATTACATTTCAGTACCTCTATGAACATGCATAGGTAAGGTACTATGTACAGGACATTGTACATATTACATTTATAGATTAGTAGTTTCGAACTTCGTCATTGTCAAACTACGCACTTAGGCTTCCTTCACTGTATGCAACTCTTTCGTGTTGCTCTTTTCAATTATTTTTTTTTTTTTTGCTGATAACATAATATGAAGCAAGAACCTCTAATTTTTTGGCCACCTGAAGATTCTTCCTGAGAAGCATCATCAGGCAAAAATGGCTAGAAGGTCTAGGTATTGTGTTCAATTTGATCAATTGGAATACCTAAAATGCGATTTTTAGAGTTACTTTGCCCACATTTCGAGGAATTCGAGCTCTTCTAGTTATTGTAGGCGTACAAAAATGCTTTCTCAACTCTTCAAGAAACTCTCGAAACTAGACAATCGTATTATTGGACCAGAAGATTAAGTCAGCTAAATATGAATATGTGTTCATGTCCATGATGTTGTAAAATAGAGCCAGCGGTTTGTTTTCATCTTAGTTGTGTTTTGACCAAGCATTTGATTAATCACATCCACACCTCCTTTTGTTAAAGACTGTATGCTATCTTCTTCATCCTCAGAATGAAGTGTATCAAGAATCGATTTCAAGTATTGTTGTTGTACTTCGTGTGCCAATCTTGAACAAAAATCATATCATGTATAGATAGATAAATAAATTTTATTAGCGCAATTTTGCTATTTACAATTTACAAATAAAATATATAATACATTTATAAAATGTGTTGCTAACGGGCATTTGCATTTTCTATATTTTAATTTTAAATATTTTGTTTAACAAATTCAGTTATTGCTCTTTTAAATTCAAAAATATTGCTCATTTGTTTGACATTATTTGGCAAATTATTAAAATGTTTAAAGCCCTTATATATTAGACTATTCTGAGATCTTGCATTTCTTAGTGTCGGCAGTCTTAAATCATCTTTATTTCTTAATAAATACGGTTGGACATCTCTGACATAATAAATATATTTAGACAAATACATTGGAAGTGAATTATTTTTAATCTTAAATACAAAGAACAAAACATTGAAATAAATACGTTGTTTAACATTTAGCCACATTAAGGTATTTAACATCACTAATATTGGAGTATATCTATTACATCGAAGTATTGCACGCATGGCTTTATTTTGCAGTTTTTGTAGATTGTTCATAGAACCTTCATTAATTAAGTATAATATTGTAGAGCAATATTCAAAATGTGGTCTGATTATTACATTATAAATATTGATAGCAGTCATAATATTAATTTTCTTACGAATTCTTTTCAAGAATCCCACCTTTTTTGCAACTTTTTTGGAAATATAGTGGACATGAGCTTCAAATTTCAAATTAGAATCAATGACTATTCCTAAGTACTTTATTTCCTTCACTTGTTCAACACTTTCTTGGTTCATAATAATATTAATATTCACATTGTCATTTAATAACATACATTTAGTTTTAGAAACATTAAGTTTTAGTTTATTAGCTTTAAGCCAGCAATTTAAAATGTTCAGGTCTTCGTTTACAAATCGCACACATTCTTGGGTCGTTTCGGCGTCAACAAATAACAGGGAATCGTCTGCAAAAACGGCAAGCTTACTGTTCTTTACTGACTTATGCATATCATTTATGTAACAGTTAAAAAGGAGTGGTCCAAGTGTTGAGCCTTGAGGTACTCCCAGCTCAATCGGTTTAGAGTCCGATATATTGTTGGTTACTTTGGTTTGTTGTGTACGCCCGTATAGATAACTTTTAAACCACTCATGAGCAGTGCCATTGATTCCATACATAGTGTTGGAATAAAACGCGTTCTTGTAGTCCACTTGGTCCTTTTTATACGTTTTACTTTATTAAATTGTTATGTAAATTAAATCTTACTTCAGTCTTGAAATTAATAAAATATAAAAGCCAAAGGCAAGAAAAAGGAAAAAAGAACTCAAAAATTTGTCGCGTCTTCTTCAGTTAAAATTCTGATGCAATCTGCCAAATTCAAAACCATCTCCTCTCCTTCTCGCATTCCAGTAGCTGTCTCGTTTTTTCTTCTTCTATTACTTTTTCATCACAGTTCCCCCTGGTACTGCAAATCATGGATTGGAATTTGTTGTACCCTCGTTGGTTTCTCGTACTTGTAGGAATGCTAACTTAACTGCTGGTCGTTCAAAAAGCCCATCGATGGTCTGAACTGTTGCGCTTCGCACCTGGCCATCCAATGATGTTTTTACAGCAATTATTTTTCCCTTTGGGTAATTGTTTCTTGGCAGATCTTTGTCGATAATCATCACGATGTCTCCAACTTTTAATGGTTGCACTGGATCATACCACTTTGAGCGCAGCGTCAGCCCCGGTGTGTATTCATTTATGAACCGCTCCCAGCATTTATTAGCGAATTTTTCCTTATACTGGTAAGTATATTTTAAAATCTTCCGGCCTTCATCCAGTTGCCCGATAGGATTGCCTCCTCCAGACGTCAATCTCAGGAAGTGGTTGGGGGTTAAAGCCTCTGCCAAGTTGTCTTCCAGTGGCACATACGTAAGTGGCCTTGAGTTTATGATATTCTCCGCAGCCACCAAGCAGCTTCTGAGTAATGGATCGTTTGGTGTCCTTACAGGCAATGAGCTATACAGCGCTTTCTTGAAAGAGCGTACCAAGCGTTCCCAGGCTCCGCCCATATGAGGTGACGCCGGCGGATTGAACATCCATTTTATCGAGGGACTCACAAAATGTTTCGCAATGTGAGCTGGATCCACTGCTTCTAACTCTTGACGTAACAGCCTCTCTGCTCCAATGAAGTTGGTTCCTCGATCACAGTATATTTCTTTAGGCTGCCCGCGTCGTTGAATGAAATCTTGGAAACAAAGGATGAATGAGTCGGCGTCCATTTTGTGAGCTATTTCTACATGGACAGCTCTGATAGTTAAACACGTAAATAGCACTCCCCATCTTTTCTCTTGTCGTCGCCCAACTGCCACTATCAAAGGACCAAAATAGTCCACTCCTGTGAACGCGAACGGGTCACAATACGCTGACAATCTTGCACGTGGAAGGGGTGCCATCTCTGGATCGTTCGGTTTTGCATTTTTTATTTTACACCATTGGCACTTTCGGCAGATCGATTTTACTACACATCTTAATTTTGGAATAAGGTAAGTTTGTCGTAGCTGATTTACTACACTTTCGTGGTTGCTGTGTAGAAAGTTTTCATTACATCTCTGAACTATAAGATGAGTTATTGCATGGTTTCTTGGAAGAATCACTGGACGTTTGGTTTCTACATTAACGAATGTGGCTGCATCAATTCTTCCTCGTTCTCGTAGAACTTGCTGCTCGTCTAAATATGGTGAAAGGCGTCGGATAGAACTTGTATGATGAACTGTATATTGTAGACCATCTGCTGTAGGTTCGTCTTGCTTTCTGAGATAATTAATTTCATCATAATAGACATCCCTCTGAGCTATTCGAAATAACACAGTCTCTGCTAGCTTGAGCTCTTCACCATTTAAAATTCCGTGAGTAAGTAATTGAGGTTTAATTTTTACTTTGATATTAAGAAACCTGATAACGTACGCCATAGTATTTAACAGTTTGTTCCATTTCGAAAACTTAGTAATGTCGATGAGAGGTCGCACGCTTGCATGTACCCCCAATAATTCCTCCATTAATTCTGGATCTGATGTTACATCTTTGGGCCATCTATCTTCATCTTCTAATAAAAATTCGGGACCTTGGAACCAACGGTCATTAATATCAAGTTTCGGTGGTCGGATCCATTTGGTGGCATCGTCAGCTACATTTTGTTTGGACGGGATATATCTCCAAACTCCCGTGCTGTCATTGTCCTGTATTTCAGCTACTCTGAAGGCCACGAACTTATTGAAGCGACGAGGGTTGCTCTTTATCCACCCCAGGACCGTTTTGGAATCGCTCCAGAAGATAACTTTAGATACCATTATCGAGAGCTCGTTCAATATTTGCTTCGCAAATCTACTTCCCATCACAGCTCCAGCTCTAAACGAGGAACGGAACGCAGCTTTATAGGAGCAACCTTTGTTTTCGCGCCTATTAATGAGCACTCAATTTGTGTGCCATTTTTAATACGTAGGTATGCTACCGTGGCGCACGCTTGTTCTCCTGCGTCCGTAAATACGTGGAGTTGAACAGTTGTATCAGTCCAATTGGATAACTGCTTTAGAATACATCTTGGGATTCGCAATTTCTCTACTCGTGGTAAGACTTCTATCCACTTTTTCCATGTATCAAATTGGTCATCTTTGATGGGATCATCCCATTCTATGCGGCTTCGCCAAATGTCTTGCAGTAATATCTTTAAATACACCAGGAAATTGGAAATAAGTCCGAGAGGGTCGTATATTGACATTAAAACACAGAGGACTTCCCTTTTGGTTGGACGACATTCTCCTTTCAGTACTCGTTGACTTTGTTATAGCGTAAGGAGAAAGTTAGCTCATATGTCGTTAAACACCACCACAATCCTAATATTTTTTCAGTTGCGGACTCCGGATTTAAGCTTAAGTTCATGCTAACATCAGATGATCCCGGGTTCAACTCTCGCATAACACTACGGGAATTTGATTTCCAATTTCGGATTTCAAAGCCAGCCTTTGCGTGAATTATCGATACTTGCTTTGCTAACTGTACTGCCTCAGATAGAACATCAACGCTGTCCAATAAATCGTCGACGTAATGGTTTTTTATTATACTTTGCACTGCTCGTGGATACTGGTCATTGAACTGCATTGCGTTGTGGTTCTTCACATACTGGGCACAACTGGGAGAGCAAGTTGCCCCAAATGTCATGACTTGCATCACATATGTTTCAGGTTTGACATCGTCATCATTTCGCCACAAAAACCTAAGCACATGCTGGTCCTTTTCCGGAATCTTTACTTGGTGATACATTTCCTTTATATCTGCGGAAATGCAGACTTTTCTTTCCCTGCTGCGTATGAGAACACCCAGTAGCGACGAGTTCCAGTCGATGCCTTTCGTAAGTAACGTATTCAACGAAACACCATCCACCATAGCTGCAGCATCCCAGACGATTCGAATTTTATTTGGCTTATTTAGATTACGGACTGGAAATATCGGCAAATACCAAATCCTATCATGTGGTGCCTCCAACTCTTTATTGCTGAGCTTTCGAATATAACCCTTTTCTTCATATTCTTTTATTTGTCCGATTAAGTTATCCTTCAACTCTTCATTACATTTCAGACGCTTCTCCAAACACAACATCCTACGAATCGCCGAGGGTCGACTGTCCGGTAATTTAAAATGGTCATATCTCCACAGAAGTCCAGATTCGTACCGATTTTTTTGATGAGTTGTTGTTTTGGTTGTGGGCACCGTAGCGCAAGTGCAAACACCTAAAAGTTTTTCACGGTGCCCACCTCTTTCGAATGTCTGACAAGCATCAAAGAGTATCATTTGTCACGATTGAGCTTCTCAACTCGCCGTTCGGAGTCGGCAAAAAACTGTAGGTCCCTTCCATTCGTGCAAAAATATAACACGCACACACAAATGGTTGCGAGAAGCAGGCCCAGGTTCACCTCGAGCTGTAGCGCCAACTAAGTAAGTAAGTTGTTTTGGTTAAAAGAGATTTTGCTCGTTCTTCATCTTGGATCTGTTTAGAATTTTTCGGTCCAGCTATACCCAAACTATCCACGGAAAAGAATTCCTTTATCATCTGATGAGTTTCCGTATCTTTCGCTGACTGACACTCACACAGTTAAAGATGTTGATCAAACTTGTTATGGATATATTCTATCGGCTCTATGGTTGAAAAGACAGTCCAGCCCAGGCGACATTTTGCTGCAATTGGTTCATCATCAAGAGCTTCTTTGATTTTTAGAGGAATCGCCACATGCCAATTTCGAAGACCAATAAGAATACCTGGACTGGCATTACTATACGATGCCACTGGCAAATTGCGTAGATGCGGATATTTTTTAGCAACGTATCCATAATCGAGCGACTGAGTTGGCAAGTTTAAATTTTGTACAGTCCTGATAGTCTTGTGCATTCACTTTGACCTTTTGATGGATCATATCCTGACGGGATCGTCCGACTTCCTTGTCTGTATGCAATGACTGGATCTCCAGCTCCTCATCCGACATATCATCTAAAAGTGCTTGACGTTGGGTTAGCAGCTGTTGTTGCTTCCGTAGTATTTCTTCTTCAGCTTCCAAGATTTTCATACGCTGACGGATTCTTTCAGATCTTCCTTTGGAACGGTTTGATAAAACTGACGCTGTATCTGATTTTGTTGTGGCTTCAATTGTATTATTCACAGGTTGTATTCGTATTGCATTTGAAGCAATACAAATTCCACATTTCCAATCGGGATCTTCTGCGACTTCATCGCCAATTTGAGCACACTTGTAGTGAATCCACCTTTTGCATTGCGTACATTCCGCCATTTGCTTTTCTGTATAAATATTATTGCAAATTGGACATTTGCTTACCACTGTTATTCCTGAGATTGACATCTTGTATTTAAATTTTTGAGAATGTTGGAATAAAACGCGTTCTTGTAGTCCACTTGGTCCTTTTTATACGTTTTACTTTATTAAATTGTTATGTAAATTAAATGTTACTTCAGTCTTGAAATTAATAAAATATAAAAGCCAAAGGCAGGAAAAAGGAAAAAAGAACTCAAAAATTTGTCGCGTCTTCTTCAGTTTAAATTCTGATGCAATCTGCCAAATTCAAAACCATCTCCTCTCCTTCTCGCATTCCAGTAGCTGTCTCGTTTTTTCTTCTTCTATTACTTTTTCACCACACATAGACAACTTCTCCAATAATATATTTGGATCAATCGTCTCGAAAGCTCGCTTTAAATTAAGAAATACACAAACAATTTTCTTACCATCTGAGATAGCTTCTTTCCAACCTATCAAAACCATGTTTATGGCGGATTCACAGGAGTTTGATGATAATGTTATTATCGTTTAGGTACTTTAGTAGCTGCTTGTGCACGATTTTCTCCAAAACTTTTTCATAAAGAGGCAACGAATTAATAGGCCTAAATTCTTCACACTTTATAGTCTTTTTAATTTTTTCAATTGGTGACACAATAGAATTTTTCCAACTGTTTGGCAACTGACCTTTTTGAAGCGATAGGTTTATTACTTTTAACAATAAAGGACCAACTAAGTCGAATGCCTCGAGTAATAATTTTGGGCTTAAGAAATCACTGTCACGTTTATTGTTTAACTCTTTTATTGCTTTATTTAAATCACGTAATGTTACTGTCTCAAACTTGAAAGGATTTTCCGTAGCAAAGTCAATATTGTTTACATATGTAACATTATCAATCGTATTGTTAATTTGTTTTACACTGTTTATAAAAAATACATTAAATAGTTGCGCTATTTGTTTGTCATCTGTAACAGTTACTCCATCAAATTCAACCATTTTTATTTCAGTCTTTATTTCACGTAACACTAAAGATTTCAGAGCTCTCCACATCGCCTTTTGGTTGTTACATTTTGATAGTGTCCTTTTTGTAAAGGTATTTTTTGCAATTGTTAGTTCTTTGGTATAAGTATTACGCGTATTTCTAAATTCCCGCCAAAATCAAATTGCACACCCTAAATCTACCTATCTAATTGTATGTGATGTGTTAATACTTTACATGGATAATGCCCACAGTTGAAAGAAATTTAAATTTTATTTTGATCCATTTTCACACAAATGAAATTCACAAGTGTACTGATTGAATATGATTGTCAAACAAATTTGATAAGGAAATTCGCTCAATTCACAAAAAATTGAATTTTCCAATGTAAATCGTACTAATGGGGGTTTCCCTTGTTATTTTCCAGGTGCGCAAAAAATATAATTTGCAAAATTTATTCAAAAAACAACAAAGAACAATTAAAAGGAAGGCAGGAAGTAAGAATTTTGTTTTTGTAGACCATAGAGCCCATAGAAAGAGGAAGGGAATAAAAATATTTACCTGGGTTAATAAGGTACTGATTAAGGGGCAAAAATTGTCGCCCGTGTGAGGGTTAATAAAAGAACAGAGTGGAGGAAATGATTTTCACGTATCTTTCTGGAAGCGAAGGCCGACTGGAACTTTTGTATTCCCTAATATTAAAGATAAGAGTTCTGTTAACATTTCTGACATTATCCTGAAGTTACCAATTCAGATAGTCAAGAAAGGCACCTGCAGAACAGATTCTCTCCTTAATTTTAAGATAAATGTGTCACCTTGTAACATTTCTATGTAAGTAGATATTTGACAATAAAATAAACGCTGATTTAATACTTAAATATTAATAATGCTAATCACAGTTATCTAAAAACTGATTATGGTAATCAGAAGACTGCTTATTTTATACTTAATATTCTAAGTTCCTTGTTTTCAGTTCTTTTGTTTATGTTATTTATCTAAAAAGCGAAAGCATTTATTTCAAATTAAAACTAATTTAAACCTAAGCTCACATGAATTACCAAATACTTAAATACTGGTTAAATGCTGGTGAATCAAAGTACCCCTGACCCTGACATGTATCAATGTACCCCGTGAGTGGGGCAGTCTGATACAATATTCCACTTCTTAATAAATAGGTCCTAATATTTTTTGTGAATGAATCTAAGAGTAAATTCGTCTGAAATAAGCTAGTAAGAAAGACACTGAACACATCAAATATTTTACTTTGCTATTATTGTCAATATGCTGCCTGTTTTTTAAGTCCCAACGAAAATAGTATCAAGGTGCCCCACTTCCCCCTACCTATTCATAAAAGAAAGCGTTAAGAGTTCTTTAAGAAAAGAAAGAAAATAAGGAAATATGTATATACATAAAAATGAAGTACAGTGAAATCTCTCATTAGCGGACACCCTGTTTAGCGGACAACTCTTATTAACGGACACCTTTTTGGGGAACCAATTTATAATTTCCCATACAAAATGCTTTCTTATAAACGGACAGCTCTCATAACCGGACGAAAAACCCTGGTCCCATGGCTGTCCGCTCAAGAGAGTTTTCACTGTACTTGTGTTAATATATGAAACCAATCGAAACTATTACAATATGTATGTACATAGTCGCGCAATCGATGGCAGATATCAGTCACCGTTATTAGTTGCTATACCTTCAGTTTGCGTACATAATGTACATATGTTATTATATGTTTATATATATATGCAAAAGTACAAAAAGTAATTTGATGTTTTTTTTTTTTTTAAATATTGGAAAAGCATTCTAAATTCAGTCAAATTAACGTCAAATTCATATTTTCTATACAGGATTTTTCAACAGGGACGCTACAAAAGTAGAGCGACAGGGACAGCAAACGACGCCATATTTCTTACCGCTCTTTTGACATTACTCTTCAGTAAGGTTGCCATTTCATGATGGAAAGATATACGAGCGAACAACGAGTCGAAATTATCAAAATTTACTACCGAAATTCGGAGTCAGTGGCCTCAACGTTAAGAGCGCTACGTCCAATTTATGGTCGTCATAATCGTCCTAGCAGATCAACAATTGAGCGTCTAGTGGAAAAATTTGAATCCACAGGCACAGTACAAAATGTTCCCGTGCCAGTGAGACAAAGAAGTGCCCGGAGTGTCGAGAATATTGCTGCCGCTGAGGCTTCAGTTGCAGAAAGCCCAAATGTGTCTCTCACACGTCGTTCTCAAGCGTTGGGCATCTCTGTGACGTCGTTGTGGCGAATTTTGCGAAAAGATCTTGGCCTACATCCTTACAAGATTAAATTGACGCAAGAACTGAAGCCGCTTGACCACCAGAAGCGTCTTATGTTCGTGAATTGGGCTGAGCAACAACTTGAAAATGATTCGGATTTTCATTGAAAAATCATCTTCAGCGATGAGGCTCATTTCTGGCTGAATGGCTTCGTCAATAAACAAAATATGCGGTATTGGTCAGGCAGCAATCCACACGTACTCCATGAGTCATCATTGCATCCCGAAAAAATTACGGTTTGGTGTAGTTTATGGGCTGGCGGCGTCATTGGGCCGTACTTCTTGGTCAACATCATTTATACTTTTTATCCCGGAAAATGGCATGGTTTTTAGAAAATAGTGAAAAAACTGCTTAGTTGAGAAGAAAATTATAATTAATCAGCTCTAACTCGATAATGGCTTATCGGATTGAAAAACAAAATAATAGATGAATTTAGTAAATTGTGAGAATTCTCGCCTGTTTAAGCGAACTTTTTTGTCGTCTTGGAAAGATCAGTAATTATGTTAATTGCAGGATATCGGCATGTCGTCGCCCCAACATTGGGTTGCCGTAAACGCCATTTTAATGTTTTTGGGAAATCGCATTTAAAGGTTTGATAGCCTATTGCATGAACACCAAACGCTGAGATTTTTTAATTTTTTGACATGATATTCATACGGAAATCCTCTTTCAAAAAATGTTAAAATTTATTACAAAATGAGTTTGCCGTATACGCCACTAAAATCAATATTTTCTTTTACTCATACACGTACGTCAAAAATTCCAGATTTTCACAAACGTTTTCTAAGGTACTGTTTCCACATTTCAGAATTATTTTGTATTTTTCGGGTAGAGCTTTTTGGAGTTATATCACTTTCTATTAAAAAATATTTAATGTAAGAATATAGAACTACCTAGTTCCTATGTTTGTATAAGATCTTATTTACAAGAAAAATCACACTCTGATGGCATACTTCTTACACTCTATGTTAAAGGTTGTGGCAAATTTGGTTCATAAACATATTTAGGGTCATTTACGCTTTCATCTGACCCTACGAACATGAAACAACGACATTTAAGAAAAAGAAACTCAGGGTGATTTGAAATTTCTTACCAAAGTCTTGTTCCGATGAACTCGATGAAGCACTATTTGTTTCTTCAATCGCATAATCGAGAAATGAGTGAGCATTAATATTTTGTCGGCTTCGTTTGTTTTTTCGAGAATTTCGACATTTCAATTGTTTCTTTTCGTGTGTGTCTCATTCTGCTAGCGGCTACATTCAACAAGTACACATTCTGAACTCCGATATCGAAACTGATCGAAAAATATTAAAAGAAATTAGGTTGCCGATAGTGGAAAAAATTGCGAATAGTAGAAATGTTGTGAATAGTAGAAAAAAAAAGTGCACCGAAGCATTGTACTGTACTTTTTTATGGTCCCAGTAAAATCGTATGCACGTACGGCACAACAAAAAAAAAATATTTTTCTAACTAATGACGTACGTGTATACGGTTAAATAGTTTTACCTGGCATTTGGTAGGCACATAAGTCAAAACAATACTGAACAAGCATTTGAAGTTTGATGGCGTACGTTGTAGGACAATAGGACGTACGTCAAAACAATTCTTAAACAAAAATTTGCTTAAATTGTATGGAAAATTTGACGTAAATGCTAAATTTTGGCGTTTACGTCAAAACAATACGTGAACTTGATGAATTTGATGGATATACGTCAAAACCATTCTGTATATCTTTGCAATGGAAAGAGATAGAGCAAAATGGATAAAAGATTTGGAAAGAGCTACCCCGAAAACATAAGATTACATACCAAACTCAAAAAGTGAATTCTGGCGTTTACGGTAACCCAATATTAGGGCGACGATCATCTGTTGGTTTTTGAAAACTATAAAATCTGCACTGGGCTGAAAGTTAAACATTGAAACGGCATTGATCAAATGCAATTAATCAACAAAATGTATTACACAATTTTGTGGACTTAGATAAATACTTTGATGTTTCTTCGCTACCACTGATGTTACATACATATTTGTATGCATGAGAAAGCCTTTAGAGGGCGAAGCAAGGCGAGCACGCGTCAGGTAGTTAATCAATAAAATAGTTTGTTATAGTGGATTGGTGAGCACTGTGGTGTTGTGGTAAGTGCGTTGGACTACTACGCAATGCTGCCCAGGTTCAATCCCAGCCCAATTTTTACACGGTTGCCACCTCTTTCGAATGTCTGACTAGCAATCAAAGAGTATCATTTGTCATGAGAAGCTTCTCAACTCGCCGTTCGGAGTCGACAAAAAACTGTAGGTCCCTTCCGTTCGTGCAAAGGTATAACAAGCACACACAAATGGTTGCGAGAAGCAGGCCCAGGTTCACCTCGAGCTGTAGCGCCACCTAAAGTAAAGTATTGTGGATACTGGATAGCCCCCCGAGGAATAATTTGTGATCGTACCAGTCTATTAGAGCTTCCAATTTCCTAACATATTAGAAAGTTAAAAAATATGTTTTCTTAACACTTCAGCTTTGAAAAATCATTTAGAATTTTCAAAAAATTTCAATACGATCTTGAGGAAATAGGTCAAGCTTTGCAAATTAGTAAAAAGTAGTAGCGAGGCGAGCACGGGTCAACTAGTCTTAACTAAGACACTTAATGTTATTAAGAAATCAAACTCATGGCGCAACATTTTTTTTTTTTTTTTTTTTTTTTAAAGGGGTACTGACCCGCCAGTTGCGGAGGGCACCGCGACCTAAAAGATCTATTGTACCATGAAGTCAGTTTAGGGAACCAGAAGAGGCTCAATTCTTTTGATGAATTTGAGGATCTCACTGGTGGAGATTGTACGAAGTTCCGTGGGAGTTAGAATTTCTCTGTGGAACTGTTGTCTCCGGAGGGCACAAAGTGCCATGCAGTCACATAGGATATGTTCTGCAGTTTCGTCGTCTTCCATACAAAGACGACATTCAGTTTCCTGAATAAGACCTATTTTGTTTAGGTGATATCGAAGATGGCAATGTCCTGTTAGAAATCCCACTAAACTTTTGATATCATTTCTACTCAAGAGCAGATTTTTTGTGGATTTGCTTTGGAAGGGTTTTATGGCTCTTTTAGCCTGTCGAAGACCCTGGGAATTTTCCCAATAGGAGATACACATGTTGTTTTCCCAACTTTTGATGTTAAAGTTAATAGCTGAATTTGGAATGTTGCAAAACGGCTCAGGGCCGATAAAGGATTCAGCCGAACCTTTCCTAGCCAGTTCGTCAGCTTTCTCGTTTCCATCAATACCCTCATGACCGGGCACCCACCAAAGTTTGACTTTGTTTTTATGGGAGAGGTCTTGGAGAGTATTGAAGCAGTTCAGGACTGATTTGGAGTCAAACAGGTTTGAGCCTAGTGCTCTTAAGGCTGCTTGACTATCCGTGAGTATATGGATGAGGACACCTTTTATTCCCGATTTGAGGATGACGTTGGCGCACACTTGAATGGCATGAATTTCCGCTTGGAATACACTGGGAATTTGTCCCATAGGTATTGATATTCTAGTGTTTGGTCCAAAAATACCAGCACCCACCCCGGTGTCCATCTTTGATCCATCCGTATACCACTTGTTACCTTTAAGGTCTGATGTAGGATTTTTATATTTCCATGCTTCACGGCTAGGAATCACTATGTCGAACCTCCTGCCGAAGCATAAAGTTTTTGGTAAGCGGTCATTTACCGCGCAGATCATGTCAAGCTCTGGGATTTCGGATAGAAGATTCACCTGATCTGTGTGATCTATGCGGTTTATCTCTCCCGTTTGTAGTAGTCTGACAGTGCTGCTGATTGCCAACCTTTTTATGAAAAGGTGGAGTGGCGTTAAACCAATGAGTGCTTCTATAGCTGCTGTGGGGCATGTGCGCATAGCGCTTGTAGTGCCGAGGCATGCTAATCTTTGTAGCTTTTGAAGCTTTGAAATGGTGGATTTTTCTTTAGTTTTGTACCACCATACTACTGATGAGTATGTGATGATAGGTCGTATCATTATTGTATATATCCAATGTGTGACCTTTGGGGTTATTCCCCAGGTCTTACCGTACATACGACGACAGGCCCACATGGCTTTTGTTGCTTTGGTAATTTTGTAATTAACGTGTGAGTTCCAATTCAGTTTATTGTCGAGAACCATACCTAGATATTTAACTTCATTGGAATACTCGATAGTAGTGTTATTAAGTGATATCTGGTCTAGACTCAGATTTCTTTTGCGGGTAAAAGGTACAAGAATAGCCTTACTGGGGTTAATTGAGAGATTTTCTTTAGTGCACCAGTCATTCACTATCTTGAGAGCTGTTTGCATCGTATTGCAGACGTCTTTAGCATTATTTCCTTTTATGGTGATGACTAGGTCATCGGCGTAACCAATTGTATGGTGGCCAAGGTTACTGAGCTTGTCAAGTAAGTCATCAATGACTAGAGACCACAGAAGGGGTGATAGTACACCTCCTTGTGGACAGCCTTTTGCAGCTGAAACTGTGACCGAGGATTCCCCAGAGGATGTGGAGATTTTTCGGTTTTCGAGCATCGCTCTAACCCATCGGTTAGTAGGATGGTCAATACCCTTTCTGGACATAGATTCTGAGATAGAGTCATATCCGGTATTATCGAAGGCACCTTCAATATCTAGGAATGCACATAGTGCGATCTCTTTGTGATGGAAAGCCTCTTTGATCTGTGTTACCAGATTTAAAAGAGCACCTTCCGTGGATCTTTCTTTCCTGTAAGCGTATTGTTGTGGGTGCAGAGGTGAATTTCTATCTAGAAAGTCTCTAATGTGTATATCGATTAGTCTTTCCATAGTTTTGAGAAAAAACGATGTTAGGCTAATGGGTCGATAGGATTTAGGTAGCTTACTCGGTTTGTCTGGTTTGGGGATAAAAACTACGTTGACCTCCCTCCAAGCTTGTGGGATGTATCCCCAGTTGAAGCTAGACCTAAATAAAGCGGTTAAAGTTGGTAAAATCTGGACCAGACCTTTTTGAATCAGAGCTGGGAAGATTCCGTCTGTACCAGGTGCCTTGTAGGGTTTAAATGAGCTTATGGCCCATTTAACTTTGTCTAAACTGAACATTTTTCCAGATAGGCTGTTAATTCTGTTGATGTAAGAGAAGCTTGTGGCCTCAGAATTAACAAAGGGTTGGTTATTTATTAGAGTCGATCCTGGGAAATGAACCTTGAGTAAGGTTTTTAAAGTTTCCTGTCGACTCGCCGTATAGGTACCATCTTCCTTAAGCAGGAGACCTAGGCTATTTGAACAATCTTTGGAGAGAGCTTTTTGGAGACGTGCGACCTCTGGTAGCTTTTCTAGGTATTCACAATTCTTTCTCCATGTGGCTCTCTTAGATTTTCTCAATTCCTTATTGAAGTTGGTAAGTGCGGACTTGTAAAGATCCCAATTACCGGTGCGTTTTGCTTTGTTAAAGAGTTTTCTCACCATTTTTCGCAGGTTTTCTAGCTGAGTATTCCACCATGGTACACACCTTTTAACCAGTTGGTGTTTTACTTTGCAGCTGCTTTTAAATGAAGAAATTATAGCTTCATTTAACTGATCGGCTACATCATTAATGTCTCCGATAGACAGAATAGATGAGGGCAGTGTATCAGTTTTGATAGCGAGGTTTTCTCGATAAGTCTTCCAGTTCGTTAATTTTTTCATATATCTGGTCTGACTTGCATCGACGCTGCACCTTATATTGAATCTTATGTGCATATGATCCGATAAAGATGCCTCATCTGATACGTGCCAGCCTTCGATATACGAATGTAGAAAGGGAGACGAGAGTGTAAGGTCCAGTACCTCACCTCTCAGTGAATTTACGAAAGTGGGTTTGTTACCTCTATTACATATAAGTAGGTTATTACTAATAATATATTCAGAAAGTGACTCACCCCTTTTGTTGTTGTCGCTGCTACCCCATATGGTGTTGTGGGCATTGGCATCGCATCCCAGAACGAGATGCCAGTTGCGACGGCGGCACTCTTCGATCAGCTCCTGTACCGGAACAGGGGGGACCGCATCAGTGTCTCCGGGAAAGTAAGCGGAGGCACATACGAACTCCTGAGGCCCATTTTCCTGAGGACTTTCGATTATGGCTGCCACTAGGTCTCTTGTGTTGAAATCTGGAATGAGAAGATATTTAATTTTGGAGCTGATCAGTAGAGCAGCCCTTGGTCTAAAATCTCCTCGGGCATATTCTAATTTTCGCTCACTGTTATTGAGGCCAAAAATCTTACCCTTAATAGCCCAAGGTTCCTGTATGAGTCCGAGGGCGATGTTCTCTCGAGCGCATCGTTGGATAAAGGTGTCCGAGGCACCTTTAGCGTGGTGCAGATTTCCCTGCAACACCTTGAGTGGAGCCATCATTGTCTGCGGCTGTACTCAGGATTCCGCATGCGGTTTGGCTTGTTGTCGCCTCTCCGCCTCACGGAACCCTCGTTGAGGGAGTGGCCCCTAGGTCTCGCTCCCGTAGCGTGCGCTACCTTGTTGCCTGTGTGCTTCCTCGGTAAGGGTACCGGAACCCTACTATTGGGTCCACGTGCAGCTGTTGTGGGTGGCTTCTGGTTGCTGGTGGTGGGGGGCTCCCGTGCTCTCTCACGTTCAGCTGATGTGTGTGGTTGATGTTTGCTGGTGGTGGGGAGCTCACGTGCTCTCTCACGTTCAGCAGTGGTATTATTTCCACTATAAGTCGTTTGTCCTTTCGACAGACGTTTGGTGTTAGGTTTGGCAGCTGAGGTTTTGTCGTGGCTCTTGAGAATGAGCTTCAGCTTGCCGAAACGGTAGTTTACATGACCGTTTAGGTCATTTAGCCGTTTCATTACGCTATCATTAATAGCAAAGATCATGTGGACGAGATCTTTCTCTTCCACTCTTTGTAGGACTCTCCAGGTTCTGGTGATGAGACCGGAGTTCTGTGCGTCCAGAGACGCAAGTATCTTCTCGCTGGCTAGCCCGATACTTTGCGGAAAGAACCCCCTTATGATATGTGGTTTCGGGAATGAATCCTCCTCCACTAGTATCACGTCCAATCCGCATTTCTCCTTGATTTTTGGGAAGTTGCTCCTCATCCACTTAGCAGTGGTTTCATTGGAGCAAATGAATTGGAGCCAGCCAGCCCTATAGCTGGAGCTGTCAAAAGACGGCTTCACTTCTTCGTCTCGAAGCTCGATCGTCACATCGATTACACCCTCTTGTATACGAGCCATTTGCTCTACACTTAATGGGTTGCAATCAATGTCCGTAGGCACTACACCTAGCCTGACACGACCCACTATATTGCTATAGGGAGTTTTATCGACCAGAGTGTCTCCAGTTCGGACTCTCTTTGCTTCTGACGTTGGTGGGGTGGAGTCATCAGATCGGGTTCGTTTAGCATCTGTGCCATTGTTGTCGATCTTGGCAGTGGCAATCACAAGAGCACGTTCCCTTGAGTTGCCTTGTTTCAAGGCTTGTTTGAACCGTCTCCTCTCCGAAGGTCGAAGTCTAATGTAACCAGTAGATTTCAGAGACTCATTATCCGAATCTATGGTTACGTCGTTGGTGACGGATGGTGCAGCTATTTCATCCGATAGCATGCTAATTGTGTCTTCGCACAGGGTGTCTGAGTCCGAGTCACTCAAAAGGGACTTATTCCCTTTCTCGCTTCTCATATCAGCGTCATCGTTGGCAGCAACAGTCCCACTGACGGTTTCAGCTGCGGATTGCACGAGTGCAGCCCTCGAAGTTGATGGTGTTATAGAGTCATCAGTCTCTATGAAGTTTGTATTTGTAAGATCTATTTTGATTCCCACGAGTAATCGGGATAGGAAGGTCACCTCTCAGCAGAGCCCGTTTTGCTGAGAAGAAGGCTGGGGGTTAATTCGGATTTCGCCCGGTGTCCGAAGTTCGCAAACTAGAGACTAAACACTCTCTTAGCCATGCATCCCTTGGCGTTTGCTGTTCCACCTTGGATTAGAGGATTTTTGTGGATTACCCAAGGAGTTGACCTTCTCCCCGCCCGCTATGTTAGCCAATCCACCAGAAGAAAACATGATTCAACTGGATGAATTGTTACCGGTAGCCACCACGTGGAGGTCATAGCTGGACTTCCGTGGGTAACAATAGTTACGGCACGTGTAACATAAGTTACTACATGTTATCCCCCTATTGCACACCACAGCAGGCTACTATGGCGCAACATACCGGCAAGGGCAGAACAACGTCTGCCGCCGGGCCAACTAGTCTATATGAACATATATATAAAACTAAGTGGCAAAATGCGTATGTTTCTCTCTACCGCCCGTAATTTTCACCCTCGCGAATTAGAAAAAAAAAACTGTGGTTAAAATTTTGAACCAGCTGCGCTGAAAGAGTTAAGTCTCCGTTTGTTTTATTTTTCTGCTACATGTAATAGTATGAAAACAATGAGTTAAAGTACTAAAGCCAAGCGGTTGATTATATTTTGCACAATACTGTACCTACGTACATTACACAAGACTGCGGGATTTTCATAATAAGCGAGATTTTGTAATTTTGATAACACTAGGATTTCAAATGCGAGATCTTGAAAATACGATATTTTGTTATTGGGGATTTATTTCAAAAATGCGATATTTCGTTATAAAAGATTTTAGTTGCGGTCAATCGTGGCGCTCCCTCTGGTATTAGTATTTATGTGCTACATTACGCAATACAAGAGTGTACCTATCGATAAAAAATAAAGTCCACTTTCTTGCTTTCTTGGTCAATTTTAAGGAACAATATCATTAAAATTTAGCAATGAAACAATAATTGAGAATTAAGCGACACATCTTCCAATATTAATAATAAAACCAAAGGTACATATTTATGGAAAAAGATGTGATCTCGTGTTAAGAAAAGACACACTAAATCGATTTTTTTTTTTATAAAATTGAACAAATGGACAATAATATTCCATGTCAAACTCTATGCGTATAGTTTCACAATACATTCACATTCAAATTTTGTTCATTATGTCCATGTGCCCCTGCAGATATTATTTATTGTCTGAGTAAACATAGTTAATCAGCAAGCAACTCTTTAATATTTGCAGTCTCAATCTCATCTATACAGAGATGAGATAAATCTAACCTCACTATATTTATTTACAGATAAATTCAACCAAGTCAACATGAAGAGAACTTAATTACATAAATAGTCCAGAGTTATTCGTAGTTTCGGGTTTCACTCAGAGCATAGAAGAACGAGGATAATTACCTATTTACGTACACCTGCGACGATGACAGTCAGACAAATATATGTGAATAATGTTAGCTATATACGAAATATTTTGCACAAATTGCAGATATTTGGCAACCCAACAAACCATGACAACATCATTTAACCGCAGACATTTGGAAGGCACAATATCGTCTCAGCAAATATAGATACAGGAGTAGTAATTAAACGAATCAAATAAATATGTACATAATACATAGTAACCCCGTAGCACTCTCGTATTCACCTTTCACTATGAATTTAATTTACCAGATTGAATAGAATTGGCATACAGGCATACTGAAATATACATATGTATGTACTAAATCAAATTGACTTCAACAGAAGTATCCATTTTCATTTTACACACCAGACTGCTTGATGTCCCTTTCTGCTTCTTGTGAGCCCAGACTTAGAGGAGGTTAAGATTTTCATTTACCATGTAATCCCACTGTGATGGAGTCAAATACTATTTGGACCGGATTTCTGATATCCATTACGTACGTTTATATATTGTTGACATTTTAAGCGGTGGATGTGAACCTTTCTGTCAAGGTCAATGTTGTATTGTGACGATTTCTCCACTTCATGCCTGCACCATAGGTGGGACGGCGAATCCTTGTTGACACGTTCCAGCTCATCTTTGCTCGTTTTCGTTTTATTTTCAGAATCGGGTAGTACGCCAGTTTAGGTTAGGTTGGATGGTTATCCACCGTGATCGGTGGTGTTCATGTGCACTTATAGACCAAACAAGGTCCATTGTGCTACCACGTGAGTAGGTATTGGGACGGTTTAGACTGGGAATTCTGAGCCAGAGCGAGAGGGAAGATATTCGTGTGAGAGTGAGCGAGATGGAAGATGTTTGTTTACATAAGGAGGGGTATCGGGTTACATTTTTGTTTACATAAGCGTGGGAAAATTTTTAATTGCCCATTAAAGTGTCATGGAATGTGATTGATGTTTGCCGCTTCCGGTTTTTGTTTACATAAAGTTTTTATTTTTTTTTGTTTTTGTTTATATAAAGAATGTATCGTGTTACATTTTTTTTTATTTATGTCTATCTGTCTGTATATACATGTATATACATATATACATATGTATGTGTGTATGTGTGTGTGTGTGTGTATGCTTGTACATATGTATGTGTATATGTATTTGGATAAGATGTGGCGGCATATAAGTCATCTTCAAAGTAGTCGCGTGCCATATATGTATGTACATAATATGTATGTATATCGGTGTTTTTTTGTTTTGTTTATTGGACGAGTGAAGTAAAAAGTGTCAGAGGGAGAGGAAAGATGCGCGAGTGATTATATTTGCTGATGGAGGGGGAACAGTGATTAGAGGGGGTGAACGGTTTCTCGGGTCTACTCATTCAGATCAGATTGTTTATTTTAGCTGTTGTCTGAGATGGGTAGCAGTGCTGACTGCAATGTTTCAAGAAAAATTGTTTTTATTGGACGATGGAAGTAAAAAGCACTGAGCCAGAGCGAGATGGAAGAAGTATATTTTTAGGCGGAAGGGAACAATGGTGAGAGGGGGTGAATGGTTTCTTGGGTCTATTCATTCGGATCAGATTGCTTATATTTGTTGGCGGAGGGGAATTAATGATGAGAGAGGAAAAAATGCTGAGGGTGGTGAACCGTTTCCTGAATATGGTTTCCAAGGTCAACTCATTCAGATCAGATTGTTTATTTCGATTGTGGACTAAAATGAACCGTTTCCAAGGTCTACTCGTCCAGATTAGATTGTTTATTTTGACTGTTAGCGGGGGAAACAATGATTAGAGGGGTGAACGGTTTCCAAGGTCTACTCATCCCGTGGGTATATTCATGTTTCGTCATGTTTAAAAGTCTTGGTCTCTTTATCTTTCGATCATATTTTTTTTTTTTTTAAAAATGATTAAAAGGGTGAATGATTTCCAAGGTCTACTCATGCAGATCAGATTGTTTATTCTGGCACCTGGGGGAACAATGATGAGAGGGGGTGAATGGCTTGCAGGGTATGGTTTCCTTGGTCTATTCATTTAGATCACATTGTTTATTCTGGCTGTTGGCTGAAATGGGTAGTGGGATATTCAAGATCAACATGTCATGGAATGTACTTATTTTATACATATGTATGTATGTACTTGATGTGTACCTATGCATATGTTTGTTTGTATTTCATAGTGTACTTAGTGTGTACTTAGTGTACTTAGTGTGTACTTAATGTGACAGAGCGAGAAGGAAGAAGTATATTTGTAGGCGGATGGGGAACAATGGTGAGAAGGGGGTGAACGGTTTCTCGGGTCTACTCGTTCAGATCAGATTGTTTATTTAAGCTGTTGGCTGAAATAGGTAGCAATGCTGACTATAATGTTTCAAGTAAAATTGTTTTTATTGGACGATGGAAGTAAAAAAAACACTGAGCCAGAGCGAGAAGGAAGAAGTATATTTTTGGGCGGGACGGAACAATGGTGAGAGGGGGTGAAGCGGGTCTACTCATCCAGATCAGATTGTTTATGTTCGCTATTGGAGGGGAAACAATGATTAGAGGGGGTGAACGGTTGCTAAGGTCTACTTATACAGTGGGGATATTCATGTTTCGACATTTTTAAAAGTATTGGTCTCTTTGTCTTTCGACCATATATTTTTTATGGAATTTGCTGACGGAGGGGAAACAATGATTAGAGGGGGGTGAACGGTTTTTAAGGTCTATTCATCCAGATCAGATTGTTTATTTTGGTTGTTGACTGAAATCGGTAGCGGGGCCAGTGGGATATTCAAGATCAACAAGTTATTGTTTCGGCTCATAATGTTCAAGCGTATGATCATATGGTATTCAAGGCCATTGTGTATGTATGTATATGTTTCTGCGCTTTCATAAAAAAAAACCGTTTGTATATCAAATAAAAAATAAAGGAATAGAGCAAGAGGTCGACACATCGCTGGTATCGAATTCAATCCATCCATTCGAATCATCATCATTATCATCAGAGACTAAGAAGAGATAAATAAATATTAAGTACCTATCAGAAGTTCAAAGAAGATAAAAAATGTTTATTGTGATATCGATATGTAAACAATGTTGGAGTGTTTCTCATTCCTTCGTTTGTATGATGAGGATAGAAGATTTGTTGAACGTGTAGATAAAAAAAAAATAATGGAACTTTTTTAAAAATAATTGTGTTTTATTTAAAATTAACCAAATCAATATATCCATCTTTTTCAGTTATAATTTTAAATTCTTCTTTTATAATTAGTCCAAATCAATAACCCTTCTTTATTGTTAGGCAAGCGAACAAGATATCCCACGCCTGTTGTTCTTAGGACAGTACACTCTAAGCATTTCTCTATTTCCATGATGCTGTTGCTGGTGACTGCGTATTATAATTTTCTGGGGATGAAATCCATTACACTAGAATTTTGTTTAGCTCCATTCTGATCCATTTGGCAAAGACAACTGATGTCAGTCTCCAATCAGGGATCTCTTCAATTTGTATAAAACCAGTTAGCTCATAATTTTTCAAATGCTGCCAGTATTCGTAGTATGAAAGTCGTTTAATCTTGTTCAGCTTATCAATTGCAACTTCTCCCGATGCTAATATATGATATTCGATTCGCGTAGCTCTTCAGCAATTAAATTTATCTCATTCTGGATCTGAAGGTTATTATTTCTAGCTTTTTGAGTTGCGATTAAAAGTCTTAGTCTATTCACGAGCACATTTGGATCATACCAATGAACATAATTGACAGGATTAGTAGAGTATATCATATCAGCTGAATATGCCTTACCAATTTTACTTTTTACTTTCAGCGATAAATTTTGAACTAAAGGTTGGATAATTTGCTTATATTTCTGGCCCTTATTACCTTTAACCTGTGAACTGCCATCATGGTATTTCATGTGTGCATTTGTTTTTTGCAGTATTTTCAGATATTGTTCCAAGTCTTCATTAGTGTATCGACCTTTTCGAGGATTTTTGCGTAAAATTAGCTCATGTAGGCCATCAGTTCCAGGGAAGACTTCATCGTCAATAACGAATTCATCTTGTTGGTTTATTTGAAAACTTGATGTACCTAATTTCAACGCATTCGATTGTAAATCAAGGTATGGCCCATAAATCTTGTCACGGTTTGAACTTGATAATAACAAACTGTTAAGTGGAGTACTCTGATCAAGGCTATTTGCAGCTCTTCTAAATGGTACATCTCCTTCTTCTTCTTCTGTTTCCAATTGTGTTGATATTGAATCCACTGAGGAATATAAGTCAACGCTGTCTTTTGGAGATTTCATCTATTGAAGCGGTTCCTTCTGACGACTGACTTTTAAATTATAAGCGTCGTTGCGGTCCTCGTTCACTTGTATTCTCATTAATTTGATTAACTATTTCATCATTTTGTGCATTATCCGTTTTGACATTTACAATGATGAGAGAGGAAAAAATGCTGAGAGGGGTGAGCCGTTTCCTGGGTATGGTTTTCAGGGTTTTCAGTGCTGACTACAATGTTTCAAGAAAAATTGTTTTTATTGGTCGATGGAAGTAAAAATCGTGTGACTGTAGAAATTCTGAGACATACGGCTAGGTTCCAGAAATCGAGTGAAATCAAGTCGAAATTGGAATTGAAAATCGAGTGAAAATATTCTCAGGGTTCTACCTTTCGATCGATTTCAACGTTTCGAAAAATATTCGAAATCACTTCAAGTGATATCAAAAATATTTGACTTCTGTCATGTTACTAAAAAGTAAAAATAAAATATTTATTATTCTCTTCATTGAGATTTTTTAAGCTTGTTTTTTTTTTAAATAAATCAACTAAAAGGATGAATGCTGTTTATATATTGCTGCAGTTCTGCAAATTGACAAAAAGAAATATGCAGTAGAAAACATAAAAAGACGAAGGCTAAGAGACGCCTCTAATCCAATAAAAATTGCTGATGGATATATATATATACATATGTATATTTATGCATTTACATGTAGGTTTTTATCTTACTACCGGATAAATAAAGATGCTTTTCAAATGTTGCTGGAAACTGTTGTGCCACATCTACAAAAATCGTCTATTCCTTGCCCTTTGCAATTAGCTGCTGTTTTGCGTTTTCTTGCAGAAGGTAGTTTTCAACAATCTATTGGGAAAGATGCTGATGTAGCTATGCACCGAAGTACGGTGTCAAAAGTTTTGTCGCGAGTTTTGAAAGAGCTTCAGCAGGCACTCGATCGTCTTTAATAAAACCTCTTGCAAGGTCCTTTCTTTCTTTCTTTTTTTCTTGTTCGGAATTCTTGTGTTTACCCCTATTTTATTTAAATATTTTTATTAAAAACGTCGAAATATATAAAAAAAACTTGATTTAACAAACTTACAAACTGCAATGAACCGGGTGTGGTAGAAACTTTAGAGCACCTCCTGTGCGCTTGTCCTGCATTGGCAAAAAGAAGGCACAGACTAATGGGAAAATTCTATTTCAAGTCACTCGTAGAAATGGCAGACATAAAACTTCACCTTCTTATTAAATTTGCTCAACAGACAAACTCATTTTGTTTAAACAAAGCAACAGAAATTAACTGATTACTCTGAGGAGTTGTGGTATCACTATGGATCAACACTGGTCTATGTGAGGCTAAGCCGCCACCCCATAACCTAACCTAACCTAAACTTACATTTTAATGTTTTAATTTTATTTTGACAATTTCACACTAATTTATCTGGTCGAAATTAAATCACGGGCAAATCGATGAAAAGCAAGTGTAGAACACCGAAATTCACTTTATTTTAATTTCGAAAAAAAATTAAACCGATATTAGACTAAAGTGAATTGTAGAACACTAAATTTCATTTTTGATCGATTTTGAATTCATTTCGCGTGAAAGTGAAATGTAGAACCTAGCTAATAGGGAGAGGAAAGATGTGCGAGTTTATATTTGTTGACTGAGGGGAAAGAACAATAGTGAGAGGGCGGTGAACGATATTCAAGGTCTTCTCATGCAGATCAGATTGGTTATTTAGGCTGTTGACTGAAATTAATAGAGGGGCTAGAGAGGGTAATACTCATAGAGAACAGATTAATTATTATGACTTGTTGGCTGAAATGGATAGCGGGGTTAGTTATTTCCAAGGTCTACTCATCGATATCGGATTGTTTATTTTGGCTGTTGGCTGAAATGGGTGAAGGGATATTCAAGATCGTTGTGTATATGTTTCTGCGCATGCATAAAAAAACTGCGTATCAAATAAAAAATAGAGCAAGAGGTCAATACATCGTTCAATCATCGTCATTTATGCTGACAACAGATCGAACGTAGTTTATCGAAAGTGTGGCTCGTAAAATTTGGAATGATTTATCTGGTCGCCATAGGCCACTCTTGCTTACTTCCTCCATTCGTATGTTCAGTAGTTTCTTGTTATAAACATATTTTGCTTAATCGACTATACTCATAGCTACGGTCTGTGCGGGGTCCTTATGGGAGTGCTTCGAATGTTCAGTTAGTTTCTTGTTATAAACAAATTTTGCTGATTCTGCAAATGATATAATCTCTATGGGTCCCTCATACGAGGCTTCGAATGATAAGGTTATGGGTATCTTATGTATAAACAAATTTCTCCGATTCTCCTAGCTATGGTCCGAAAGGGTCCCTCATATGAGTGCTTCGAGTGGTAGGGTTATGGGTATATTTTGTATAAACAAAATTTTGCTGATTCGACTATATTCCTAACTATGTATGGGTCCTCTCATATGAGTGCTTCGAATGATAAGGCTATAGGTATCTTATATATAAACAAATTTCTCCGATTCTCCTAGCTATGCGAGAGCTTCGAATGGTAAGGCTATAGGTATCTTTTGTATAAACAAATTTTGCTGATTCGACTATATTCCTAGCTATGATCCGTATGGGTCCCTCTTGCGAGAGCTTCGAATGGTACGGTTATGGGTATCTTTTGTATAAACAAAATTTTGCTAATTGGACTATATTCCTGGCTACGATCTGTATGGTCCCATATGCGAGTGCTTCGGATGGTATGGAATATTCATGCTTTGACATGTTTGAAAGTCTTGGTTTATTTATCTTTTTGACCATATCGTTTATTGAATTCGTTGTGGATCATATCAAATTTTTGCTGATTCTACTATATTCCTGGTTACGGTCCGTAGTGGTCTCTTATTCGAGTGCATTGAATGGTAAGGTTATGGGTATCTTTGGTATAAACAAATTTTGCTGATTCGACTATATTCCTAGCTATGGTCCGTATAGGTCCCTCATATGAGTGCTTCGAATGGTAAGGTTATGCGTATCTTTTGTATAAACATATTTCGTTGATTCTTCTAGCTACGGTCTGTATTGGCCCCTAATACGAGTGCTTCGAAAGGTATGGAATATTAATGCGAAGTGTTGAAAAGTCTTGGTTTATTTATCTTTTTGACCATTTCGTTTATTGAATTCCTTTTGGATCATATTTCTAAATAATGCACACACACACAGACATTTGCCAAAACTTTTCTAATACCAAGTTTGTCACATTGAATAACAGTGTCCCATATCCTTATAAAAAGGTCCCAACCAGCAGACAATTTTTAGTAATATTTAGATATGCTGATCATAAAAGAACAAATCGAAGAGTATCTTCAACAAGCTGAGGCATTGTGTTGGGACTGGGAGTTCAAGACGTTAATAGCTGCTATACGAGGAGTTAACAATGAAGGAAACCCTTCCCTCAAGAGGGTCCAGTCAACAATTATGTTGACAATTGTTCTGGCGGATTTGTTACACGAGTGCGGTTTTGACATCTACCCAATAAATCCCATATTGATTGATATACTAACGCTTAGGGGTTAAAAATTATTATCCATCGCTTCATTTTTTTTTTAAAAATATTTTTACACTTATTAATAAAATATTATTTGTGTATACTTAAAAATTAATTTGTTTTCATTTTCATTTCATTTCGCTTTTGTTGTTGCTGATTGTTTATGCACTTTCCTTCAATATCAAAATCACCACTAGGTAATTGCTTAAATCCTTTACCAGGAGGCCCTTGAGGACCATCTTCTGACTTATAAGACCAATTGAAGCTTCTTCCGAACTTATCCACACTCATATTGCTTTTGATGATGTGCTTACTTAGAACTTGGATTAATATATGATATTCGATTCACATAGCCCTTCAACAATTGAATTTATCTCATTCTGAAGATTATTATTGCCAGCTTGTTGAGATGCGAATAAAATTTTAATCTATCAACGAGATCATTTGAATCATACCAAGGAACATAATCGATGGGATTTTTAGAATAGCTCATATCAGATGAATTATTATTATTATTGTTGTATGCTTTTCCTATTTTCGCTATCACTTTCTGCATGAGTCGTTGAAGTAAAGGTTGAATAATATTTTTAAACTTATGTCCTCTACTACCTTTAACTTGTGAGGTTTTACCATTGTAATTTTTCAAGTGTGCTTATATTTTTTTTTAAATCTTAAGATATTCATCCAAGTCTTTATTGTCATATCGATCTTTTTTAGGGATTTTCCGAAAATTAATTCATAGAGCCCATCTGTTCCAATGAAGATTTCTTTATCAATAACGAAATCCTTTTGTTTGTTAATTGCAAAACTTGGTCTACTCAATTTTGTTGAATTTAACTGACTGTAAATCAAAGTATGGCCCATAAATCTTGTCACGATTTGAATCTGATGGCGATAGACGGTTGAATGGTGTACTTTGATCAAAACTATCGGTGTCGAAATTTTTGGGCGTTCTCAATGAAGCATCTTTGTCCAATGGTTGAATGGCTGAGTCTGGAGATGAAAAGTCAAAACTCTCCATTAGAGCAGGTTCTACCTCTTCAAGTGAATTTTCGAATTCCAAGTGTCTTGACTTAAGGAAAAAGAAATGCAATATTTGACCATGAAGAAGGATTTACGAATGAAAGATCTTCTTCAACGAATCTGACCCTTTTTAAAACTACGTAGTGAATCATTACGAACTCGGTAGGCAAACTTAGGATCTTAGGATTCCATTCTACCTCGCTTAGCTAGTTTTAGCTTAAAGTCCTACTAAGTTGGTAGGGTTCAATATGTTAAAATTGATGATTGTCCTTTTAGAGTAACATCTGGTATTCCTTAAGGAGTCACCTTAAGTCATTATTATTTCTGTTGTTTATCACTAATCTACCACTAGTCGTCAAACATTGTAAGTACCTTTTTTTTTTTTTTTTTTGTCGATGATCACAAATTATATCACACAATTAAATCTGAAATTATATAAAGATGTTGCCACGGTCATTGACTGATCTGAATGGAATCACCTCTTTTTATTTTTTTTTTTTTTTTGAAATATTGATGTTTCAGTTTGTTTAGATCTAGTATATCTATTATATATCAATAACTTATAAATTCGAATCCTCTTACTAGAGTAACCTCTAAGAAGGAACCTATCAGTGCTGAAATAACAACTTATGTAGCTGTAGGTGGTAAAATAACATCTTACCTGTAGGTGCTGAAATAAGGACTAATCTGTGAGTACTTACCAGCCTAGGACATCTCCCATTATGATTATAAAATGGGAGATCGTTCCAAACAGGGCGGTTCCAAACAGGTTGGTTCCAAACAGATCAGTTCCAAACAGGTCGGTTCCAAACAGGTCGGTTCCAAACAGGTCGGTTGCTAACAGGTCGGTTGCAGATAGCAGTTAGCGGATAGCGGTTAGCAGATAGCAGTTAGTGGAGGCGCTCTTCCGACATGGTAGATCACAGATCAAGTTACATACATATCGATGATAGAGCTGACGTAATCGATGCTGAGAGGGGAACGATGGTGAGAGGGGGGGGGGGGGGGGGGGGGGGTGAATGGTTTCCTGGGTATACTCATCCAGAATAGAAGTCAATATTTTATTAAATCATCCTACTGGTCTAATTTAGTGTACATTGGTTTTCTTTTTATACTTATAAAGAAAACATAAAGATATTAAGAGGCAAGAAGAATAAAAAAAAGAAAATAAAAAGAGACAAAAAGAATAAAAAGAGACAAAAAGAACTAAGAATACAATAAACGATCTGATCTGGATGAGTTTAAGCCTCTAGTCCCGCTAACAATCAAAATAAACAAACTATTCTGGATGAGTATACCCAGGAAACCATTTACCCCCCTCTCACCATCGTTCCCCTCTCAGCATCGATTACGTCAGCTCTATCATCGATATGTATGTAACTTGATCTGTGATCTACCATGTCGGAAGAGCGCCTCCACTAACTGCTATCTGCTAACCGCTATCCGCTAACTGCTATCTGCAACCGACCTGTTAGCAACCGACCTGTTTGGAACCGACCTGTTTGGAACCGACCTGTTTGGAACTGATCTGTTTGGAACCAACCTGTTTGGAACCGCCCTGTTTGGAACGATCTCCCATTTTATAATCATAATGGGAGATGTCCTAGGCTGGTAAGTACTCACAGATTAGTCCTTATTTCAGCACCTACAGGTAAGATGTTATTTTACCACCTACAGCTACATAAGTTGTTATTTCAGCACTGATAGGTTCCTTCTTAGAGGTTACTCTAGTAAGAGGATTCGAATTTATAAGTTATTGATATATAATAGATATACTAGATCTAAACAAACTGAAACATCAATATTTCAAAAAAAAAAAAAAAAAAAAAAAATTAAAAAGAGGTGATTCCATTCAGATCAGTCAATGACCGTGGCAACATCTTTATATAATTTCAGATTTAATTGTGTGATATAATTTGTGATCATCGACAAAAAAAAAAAAAAAAAAGGTACTTACAATGTTTGACGACTAGTGGTAGATTAGTGATAAACAACAGAAATAATAATGACTTAAGGTGACTCCTTAAGGAATACCAGATGTTACTCTAAAAGGACAATCATCAATTTTAACATATTGAACCCTACCAACTTAGTAGGACTTTAAGCTAAAACTAGCTAAGCGAGGTAGAATGGAATCCTAAGATCCTAAGTTTGCCTACCGAGTTCGTAATGATTCACTACGTAGTTTTAAAAAGGGTCAGATTCGTTGAAGAAGATCTTTCATTCGTAAATCCTTCTTCATGGTCAAATATTGCATTTCTTTTTTCCTTAAGTCAAGACACTTGGAATTCGAAAATTCACTTGAAGAGGTAGAACCTGCTCTAATGGAGAGTTTTGACTTTTCATCTCCAGACTCAGCCATTCAACCATTGGACAAAGATGCTTCATTGAGAACGCCCAAAAATTTCGACACCGATAGTTTTGATCAAAGTACACCATTCAACCGTCTATCGCCATCAGATTCAAATCGTGACAAGATTTATGGGCCATACTTTGATTTACAGTCAGTTAAATTCAACAAAATTGAGTAGACCAAGTTTTGCAATTAACAAACAAAAGGATTTCGTTATTGATAAAGAAATCTTCATTGGAACAGATGGGCTCTATGAATTAATTTTCGGAAAATCCCTAAAAAAGATCGATATGACAATAAAGACTTGGATGAATATCTTAAGATTTAAAAAAAAATATAAGCACACTTGAAAAATTACAATGGTAAAACCTCACAAGTTAAAGGTAGTAGAGGACATAAGTTTAAAAATATTATTCAACCTTTACTTCAACGACTCATGCAGAAAGTGATAGCGAAAATAGGAAAAGCATACAACAATAATAATAATAATTCATCTGATATGAGCTATTCTAAAAATCCCATCGATTATGTTCCTTGGTATGATTCAAATGATCTCGTTGATAGATTAAAATTTTATTCGCATCTCAACAAGCTGGCAATAATAATCTTCAGAATGAGATAAATTCAATTGTTGAAGGGCTATGTGAATCGAATATCATATATTAATCCAAGTTCTAAGTAAGCACATCATCAAAAGCAATATGAGTGTGGATAAGTTCGGAAGAAGCTTCAATTGGTCTTATAAGTCAGAAGATGGTCCTCAAGGGCCTCCTGGTAAAGGATTTAAGCAATTACCTAGTGGTGATTTTGATATTGAAGGAAAGTGCATAAACAATCAGCAACAACAAAAGCGAAATGAAATGAAAATGAAAACAAATTAATTTTTAAGTATACACAAATAATATTTTATTAATAAGTGTAAAAATATTTTTAAAAAAAAAATGAAGCGATGGATAATAATTTTTAACCCCTAAGCGTTAGTATATCAATCAATATGGGATTTATTGGGTAGATGTCAAAACCGCACTCGTGTAACAAATCCGCCAGAACAATTGTCAACATAATTGTTGACTGGACCCTCTTGAGGGAAGGGTTTCCTTCATTGTTAACTCCTCGTATAGCAGCTATTAACGTCTTGAACTCCCAGTCCCAACACAATGCCTCAGCTTGTTGAAGATACTCTTCGATTTGTTCTTTTATGATCAGCATGTCTAAATATTACTAAAAATTGTCTGCTGGTTGGGACCTTTTTATAAGGATATGGGACACTGTTATTCAATGTGACAAACTTGGTATTAGAAAAGTTTTGGCAAATGTCTGTGTGTGTGTGCATTATTTAGAAATATGATCCAAAAGGAATTCAATAAACGAAATGGTCAAAAAGATAAATAAACCAAGACTTTTCAACACTTCGCATTAATATTCCATACCTTTCGAAGCACTCGATTAGGGGCCAATACAGACCGTAGCTAGAAGAATCAACGAAATATGTTTATACAAAAGATACGCATAACCTTACCATTCGAAGCACTCATATGAGGGACCTATACGGACCATAGCTAGGAATATAGTCGAATCAGCAAAATTTGTTTATACTAAAGATACCCATAACCTTACCATTCAATGCACTCGAATAAGGGACCACTACGGACCGTAACCAGGAATATAGTAGAATCAGCAAAAATTTGATATGATCCACAACGAATTCAATAAACGATATGGTCAAAAAGATAAATAAACCAAGACTTTCAAACATGTCAAAGCATGAATATTCCATACCATCCGAAGCACTCGCATATGGGACCATACAGATCGTAGCCAGGAATATAGTCCAATCAGCAAAATTTTGTTTATACAAAAGATACCCATAACCTTACCATTCGAAGCTCTCGCAAGAGGGACCCATACGGATCATAGCTAGGAATATAGTCGAATCAGCAAAATTTGTTTATACAAAAGATACCTATAGCCTTACCATTCGAAGCTCTCGCATAGCTAGGAGAATCGGAGAAATTTGTTTATATATAAGATACCTATAGCCTTATCATTCGAAGCACTCATATGAGAGGACCCATACATAGTTAGGAATATAGTCGAATCAGCAAAATTTTGTTTATACAAAATATACCCATAACCCTACCACTCGAAGCACTCATATGAGGGACCCTTTCGGACCATAGCTAGGAGAATCGGAGAAATTTGTTTATACATAAGATACCCATAACCTTATCATTCGAAGCCTCGTATGAGGGACCCATAGAGATTATATCATTTGCAGAATCAGCAAAATTTGTTTATAACAAGAAACTAACTGAACATTCGAAGCACTCCCATAAGGACCCCGCACAGACCGTAGCTATGAGTATAGTCGATTAAGCAAAATATGTTTATAACAAGAAACTACTGAACATACGAATGGAGGAAGTAAGCAAGAGTGGCCTATGGCGACCAGATAAATCATTCCAAATTTTACGAGCCACACTTTCGATAAACTACGTTCGATCTGTTGTCAGCATAAATGACGATGATTGAACGATGTATTGACCTCTTGCTCTATTTTTTATTTGATACGCAGTTTTTTTATGCATGCGCAGAAACATATACACAACGATCTTGAATATCCCTTCACCCATTTCAGCCAACAGCCAAAATAAACAATCCGATATCGATGAGTAGACCTTGGAAATAACTAACCCCGCTATCCATTTCAGCCAACAAGTCATAATAATTAATCTGTTCTCTATGAGTATTACCCTCTCTAGCCCCTCTATTAATTTCAGTCAACAGCCTAAATAACCAATCTGATCTGCATGAGAAGACCTTGAATATCGTTCACCGCCCTCTCACTATTGTTCTTTCCCCTCAGTCAACAAATATAAACTCGCACATCTTTCCTCTCCCTATTAGCTAGGTTCTACATTTCACTTTCACGCGAAATGAATTCAAAATCGATCAAAAATGAAATTTAGTGTTCTACAATTCACTTTAGTCTAATATCGGTTTAATTTTTTTTCGAAATTAAAATAAAGTGAATTTCGGTGTTCTACACTTGCTTTTCATCGATTTGCCCGTGATTTAATTTCGACCAGATAAATTAGTGTGAAATTGTCAAAATAAAATTAAAACATTAAAATGTAAGTTTAGGTTAGGTTAGGTTATGGGGTGGCGGCTTAGCCTCACATAGACCAGTGTTGATCCATAGTGATACCACAACTCCTCAGAGTAATCAGTTAATTTCTGTTGCTTTGTTTAAACAAAATGAGTTTGTCTGTTGAGCAAATTTAATAAGAAGGTGAAGTTTTATGTCTGCCATTTCTACGAGTGACTTGAAATAGAATTTTCCCATTAGTCTGTGCCTTCTTTTTGCCAATGCAGGACAAGCGCACAGGAGGTGCTCTAAAGTTTCTACCACACCCGGTTCATTGCAGTTTGTAAGTTTGTTAAATCAAGTTTTTTTTATATATTTCGACGTTTTTAATAAAAATATTTAAATAAAATAGGGGTAAACACAAGAATTCCGAACAAGAAAAAAAGAAAGAAAGAAAGGACCTTGCAAGAGGTTTTATTAAAGACGATCGAGTGCCTGCTGAAGCTCTTTCAAAACTCGCGACAAAACTTTTGACACCGTACTTCGGTGCATAGCTACATCAGCATCTTTCCCAATAGATTGTTGAAAACTACCTTCTGCAAGAAAACGCAAAACAGCAGCTAATTGCAAAGGGCAAGGAATAGACGATTTTTGTAGATGTGGCACAATAGTTTCCAGCAACATTTGAAAAGCATCTTTATTTATCCGGTAGTAAGATAAAAACCTACATGTAAATGCATAAATATACATATGTATATATATATATCCATCAGCAATTTTTATTGGATTAGAGGCGTCTCTTAGCCTTCGTCTTTTTATGTTTTCTACTGCATATTTCTTTTTGTCAATTTGCAGAACTGCAGCAATATATAAACAGCATTCATCCTTTTAGTTGATTTATTTAAAAAAAAAACAAGCTTAAAAAATCTCAATGAAGAGAATAATAAATATTTTATTTTTACTTTTTAGTAACATGACAGAAGTCAAATATTTTTGATATCACTTGAAGTGATTTCGAATATTTTTCGAAACGTTGAAATCGATCGAAAGGTAGAACCCTGAGAATATTTTCACTCGATTTTCAATTCCAATTTCGACTTGATTTCACTCGATTTCTGGAACCTAGCCGTATGTCTCAGAATTTCTACAGTCACACGATTTTTACTTCCATCGACCAATAAAAACAATTTTTCTTGAAACATTGTAGTCAGCACTGAAAACCCTGAAAACCATACCCAGGAAACGGTTCACCCCTCTCAGCATTTTTTCCTCTCTCATCATTGTAAATGTCAAAACGGATAATGCACAAAATGATGAAATAGTTAATCAAATTAATGAGAATACAAGTGAACGAGGACCGCAACGACGCTTATAATTTAAAAGTCAGTCGTCAGAAGGAACCGCTTCAATAGATGAAATCTCCAAAAGACAGCGTTGACTTATATTCCTCAGTGGATTCAATATCAACACAATTGGAAACAGAAGAAGAAGAAGGAGATGTACCATTTAGAAGAGCTGCAAATAGCCTTGATCAGAGTACTCCACTTAACAGTTTGTTATTATCAAGTTCAAACCGTGACAAGATTTATGGGCCATACCTTGATTTACAATCGAATGCGTTGAAATTAGGTACATCAAGTTTTCAAATAAACCAACAAGATGAATTCGTTATTGACGATGAAGTCTTCCCTGGAACTGATGGCCTACATGAGCTAATTTTACGCAAAAATCCTCGAAAAGGTCGATACACTAATGAAGACTTGGAACAATATCTGAAAATACTGCAAAAAACAAATGCACACATGAAATACCATGATGGCAGTTCACAGGTTAAAGGTAATAAGGGCCAGAAATATAAGCAAATTATCCAACCTTTAGTTCAAAATTTATCGCGGAAAGTAAAAAGTAAAATTGGTAAGGCATATTCAGCTGATATGATATACTCTACTAATCCTGTCGATTATGTTCATTGGTATGATCCAAATGTGCTCGTGAATAGACTAAGACTTTTAATCGCAACTCAAAAAGCTAGAAATAATAACCTTCAGATCCAGAATGAGATAAATTTAATTGCTGAAGAGCTACGCGAATCGAATATCATATATTAGCATCGGGAGAAGTTGCAATTGATAAGCTGAACAAGATTAAACGACTTTCATACTACGAATACTGGCAGCATTTGAAAAATTATGAGCTAACTGGTTTTATACAAATTGAAGAGATCCCTGATTGGAGACTGACATCAGTTGTCTTTGCCAAATGGATCAGAATGGAGCTAAACAAAATTCTAGTGTAATGGATTTCATCCCCAGAAAATTATAATACGCAGTCACCAGCAACAGCATCATGGAAATAGAGAAATGCTTAGAGTGTACTGTCCTAAGAACAACAGGCGTGGGATATCTTGTTCGCTTGCCTAACAATAAAGAAGGGTTATTGATTTGGACTAATTATAAAAGAAGAATTTAAAATTATAACTGAAAAAGATGGATATATTGATTTGGTTAATTTTAAATAAAACACAATTATTTTTAAAAAAGTTCCATTATTTTTTTTTTATCTACACGTTCAACAAATCTTCTATCCTCATCATACAAACGAAGGAATGAGAAACACTCCAACATTGTTTACATATCGATATCACAATAAACATTTTTTATCTTCTTTGAACTTCTGATAGGTACTTAATATTTATTTATCTCTTCTTAGTCTCTGATGATAATGATGATGATTCGAATGGATGGATTGAATTCGATACCAGCGATGTGTCGACCTCTTGCTCTATTCCTTTATTTTTTATTTGATATACAAACGGTTTTTTTTTATGAAAGCGCAGAAACATATACATACATACACAATGGCCTTGAATACCATATGATCATACGCTTGAACATTATGAGCCGAAACAATAACTTGTTGATCTTGAATATCCCACTGGCCCCGCTACCGATTTCAGTCAACAACCAAAATAAACAATCTGATCTGGATGAATAGACCTTAAAAACCGTTCACCCCCCTCTAATCATTGTTTCCCCTCCGTCAGCAAATTCCATAAAAAATATATGGTCGAAAGACAAAGAGACCAATACTTTTAAAAATGTCGAAACATGAATATCCCCACTGTATAAGTAGACCTTAGCAACCGTTCACCCCCTCTAATCATTGTTTCCCCTCCAATAGCGAACATAAACAATCTGATCTGGATGAGTAGACCCGCTTCACCCCCTCTCACCATTGTTCCGTCCCGCCCAAAAATATACTTCTTCCTTCTCGCTCTGGCTCAGTGTTTTTTTTACTTCCATCGTCCAATAAAAACAATTTTACTTGAAACATTATAGTCAGCATTGCTACCTATTTCAGCCAACAGCTTAAATAAACAATCTGATCTGAACGAGTAGACCCGAGAAACCGTTCACCCCCTTCTCACCATTGTTCCCCATCCGCCTACAAATATACTTCTTCCCTCTCGCTCTGTCACATTAAGTACACACTAAGTACACTAAGTACACACTAAGTACACTATGAAATACAAACAAACATATGCATAGGTACACATCAAGTACATACATACATATGTATAAAATAAGTACATTCCATGACATGTTGATCTTGAATATCCCACTACCCATTTCAGCCAACAGCCAGAATAAACAATGTGATCTAAATGAATAGACCAAGGAAACCATACCCTGCAAGCCATTCACCCCCTCTCATCATTGTTCCCCCAGGTGCCAGAATAAACAATCTGATCTGCATGAGTAGACCTTGGAAATCATTCACCCTTTTAATCATTTTTAAAAAAAAAAAATATATGATCGAAAGATAAAGAGACCAAGACTTTTAAACATGACGAAACATGAATATACCCACGGGATGAGTAGACCTTGGAAACCGTTCACCCCTCTAATCATTGTTTCCCCCGCTAACAGTCAAAATAAACAATCTAATCTGGACGAGTAGACCTTGGAAACGGTTCATTTTAGTCCACAATCGAAATAAACAATCTGATCTGAATGAGTTGACCTTGGAAACCATATTCAGGAAACGGTTCACCACCCTCAGCATTTTTTCCTCTCTCATCATTAATTCCCCTCCGCCAACAAATATAAGCAATCTGATCCGAATGAATAGACCCAGGAAACCATTCACCCCCTCTCACCATTGTTCCCTTCCGCCTAAAAATATACTTCTTCCATCTCGCTCTGGCTCAGTGCTTTTTACTTCCATCGTCCAATAAAAACAATTTTTCTTGAAACATTGCAGTCAGCACTGCTACCCATCTCAGACAACAGCTAAAATAAACAATCTGATCTAAATGAGTAGACCCGAGAAACCGTTCACCCCCTCTAATCACTGTTCCCCCTCCATCAGCAAATATAATCACTCGCGCATCTTTCCTCTCCCTCTGACACTTTTTACTTCACTCGTCCAATAAACAAAACAAAAAAACACCGATATACATACATATTATGTACATACATATATGGCACGCGACTACTTTGAAGATGACTCATATGCCGCCACATCTTATCCAAATACATATACACATACATATGTACAAGCATACACACACATACACACATACATATGTATATATGTATATACATGTATATACAGACAGATAGACATAAATAAAAAAAAATGTAACACGATACATTCTTTATGTAAACAAAAACAAAAAAAAAATAAAAACTTTATGTAAACAAAAACCGGAAGCGGCAAACATCAATCACATTCCATGACACTTTAATGGGCAATTAAAAATTTTCCCACGCTTATGTAAACAAAAATGTAACCCGATACCCCTCCTTATGTAAACAAACATCTTCCATCTCGCTCACTCTCACACGAATATCTTCCCTCTCGCCCTGGCTCAGAATTCCCAGTCTAAACCGTCCCAATACCTACTCACGTGAGCCGATTCTCGCCGATGCTGCTGGAACCATTTTAAAAGTTTGATAAATATACATATTTTATTGATATCCGTTAACTTCTTTGCCAACTTGTCCATAACATACCGATTAGATAAGTTAAGTAAGATTAATTAAAAAAAATATTTTTATTTATGAGGAGAAGCCTCTTTCTTTATTGGAATCAAAAATGTAACTGAACTTAAAACTTAACGTTAACTCTAACAATTGTTCTTATCTTTAATTATAATGTGGGAAGGAATTTGGGAACGTGAAGGAATGCGGTGCAGGTGGATGGTGTCGGCTACTCTCCAGACGCTTCGTCAGCAGCATGTTGCTGGAGCATGGTCGGGCTACCGTGGGATACGTGTGGGATGTGCATGAGATGCAGTGGTTGGTATTGGGTGATATGAAAGAATTTGCTGAGGGGTCGTTAACTGATAGTCTAGATTGATTAAAGAGGTGGGGCATAGTGCTTAGCCCACATTGAGCTCATTGTGATATGCTCGTTTTAAAGTTCGCCCATAAAACTGGATTTATTAATAAATTCAGCTAAATCTTTTAACAAACTGACAATCATATCATCTGCCTCAAGGCAAGGTTGACATGGGAAACGATGATGGGACGCCGTTACAGTGGCAGTGCTGTTTTCTTCGTCTTGTTGCACATTCAATAGATGTTGTCTTGAGAAATATCTACATATGTGTCAAAAAGCATTATTGCATCCATACTCGCGTAGAGGGAAGTTTTCGTATTCACTCCGTATACTTCCTAATTAGTTTTGGATCCATCCAAATACCATACAAGTGAACCTTAGACTATTTTGTTCCCAGTTTACATTCAACAACCCTTAAACTCGGTATGGTCTGATTAAAAGCTATGAGGAAGAGTAGAAGAGGTAACAGTGAACTTCAAAAACTCAGAAAAACGCACAGGAAACTCCTGAATAGATGAGCAACAAAAAACTCGAAAAGAACATAACTTGACGCCTAACAATTAAAGCAAAACAAATATAAGAAGACAAAGCCAATCTTGAATCATATAGGAATGAATTTCTGCGGAGATATATATGCTGGGTATCGTATGAGAGAAACAGCAGGACTGAATAGGATCCCTCAAAGGTATACAACAGCTTAGCTGAATTCCCTACGTTAATTTGATGGTAATTATTTTTTTTTTATAATTTACCTACACGCGCTAAAGGGGATATGAATACCCTTATAGAGAGCTAGTGACATTTTTTCATGATTATTTTGTCAACAAAATTTTGCTGTTTTTTTGGTTGCCGTGATCGTATACATCACAGATATGGACTTCTGTCTAGCAAAAAATCTCGAAAAAAAAGTTATTTCGTCAACTTTGAAATTTTGTGTAATGAATCATCATTGAAAAACATAATGTTTCGTGTAATTGGCAGAGCGATAGGCGCAAGGGCGTGGCATTTCACTTCCGCCTGATAAAGTCAAAACCGCATTGAAGCTTTTTAAATCAATCTACATTAATACCCATTCGAAAATGAAAATTGTTCTTTTGTCTTCAAAACGTAATAAAAATGTAGCTACTGGTTCTTCTGCTTTTTGTGTGCGACGAAGACTCCAATGATGAGGAACATCACTTTAGCGAAGTAGGTTTTGAAACGGATGATAAATAATGACGAAGAATTTATATAATTTATTATAACATGAGATGAATGTTCACTATGGATTGGACTTACTAAAAATAAAAAAAGTTCAATATTTGTTGTCTTAGCTCTAGAATCATCATAAGCTTAACAAGGGTTTGGGTCATTTGCAAATGTTAGGATTTAAAGTGGAATATTTCTAAAAGTGTGAACGTCAGGATTCAGATATGTATACAGTCCTAAAGCTCTTTCTATAACCTTTTTGAATCAGTTAATTTCTTTTTAATCGCGCATATATTTTCGAAGATGTAGGATAACTCTTTATCGGTGTCAATGAAAAGGCCCCCCACGCGAAATGCACTTTGACGTGCTCTGCCGAGGTGTTATGCCCGGAATTTCGCTCTGCCCTTTCAATTGGAGATTCAGTAGGACATCCTCTATGATATACCAAAAATTGAGCCTTGATGAAATAAATTTAAAATTTACATTTCCGGGGCATGTTCTGCCACGCCCTTGCGCCCGGCCTATCGCTCTGCCAATTACACGAAACATTATGTTTTCAATGGTGATTAATCACATAAAATTTCAAGGTTAACGAAATAACTTATTTTTCGATATTTTTTGCAACTTTAGGGCCCGAGCCAGGTTAGGCAGAAGTCCATATCTGTGATGTATGCGATTACGAAAACCAAAAAAACAGCAAAATTTTGTTGACGAAATAATCATCAAAAAATTTCACTAGCTCTCCGACTATTATAATGTTTACACAAGCGCGAGCACATGAAGGAAAAGAGCGAGAAACAGACAGATCGGCGAAGTTATGGGAAACTCAGATGCTAGGTTTCGAGTAACTCTATGGATGATGTCCAGGATAACTGGAGAGTTGTGTGTTATTGAAATTTCTGTCCTTGCTTATGATTCACAGAGGTTTTTTCCAAATGTTTCTTATTATTGTCTGTGCAATCAATTTCTTCAGCCATACCACCATCCTACTGCCAGTGTTATACCTTCGCAGTAGGTTTGGATATTTACTTACTTCTGAAAGTGATAAACTCATTTTTATTTCGCGAGAAATAAATGTTCCGGAAACATCTGGATTCGAACCATGGATCTTCAGGGTGACGAGCGACGACGACTACCACTACGCTACAAACACCCACATATATTAACTCTTTGCAGGAAGTCAGTGATACTCTGCTCGCGATCACGGTTGCCAGGTAGGACTATTGGGCTACAAAAAATTCTTTCCGGCGACAAAAAAATCAAGATTTTGATGTGTCAAAATTTGGGCTATTTCTATTTAAATCGACGATGTTTGGGATCCATTGCAAATGAAAAAAAAAATATTTAACTTTAAATTACGTACATATTTTGAATTTGTGTAGTGCTAGGTTTCCACTTGTCGATTGGAAATTGATAAACGACGTATTTTTAGGTCAATTAGAAAATTCGCAACGATTTATCGCAATTGTGAATAATTTGCAAATCAAAATTAAATCAAATCTCACTTTACCTCTGTAGCCAGAGATCATAATGAGCTTTGTAAAATAAAAAGATTTTTTTTTCTTTTTCACTTATAGAATGTATAGAATATTATTTGAAAACATACTCTATGAGTCTGCCTCTGTGCAAATTCATGATTTCATTTGAAAATCTTCTACTAGAACTAGCGGATGTCAGTTTGAAAATATTAAGGGCAGAGTTAAATAACTTACTTAGTTGGCGCTACAGCTCGAGGTGACCTTGGGCCTGCTTCTCGCAACCATTTGTGTGTGCGTGTTATATTTTTACACGAATGGAAGGGACCTACAGTTTTTTGCCGACTCCAAACGGCGAGTTGAGAAGCTCAATCGTGACAAATGACACTCTTTGATGCTTGTCAGACATTCGAAAGAGGTGGGCACTGTGAAAAACTTTTAGGTGTTTGCGGCGGGATTCGAACCCAAGACCGCTGGCTCAGTAGTCCGACGCACTAACCACTTGCGCTACGGTGCCCACTACAGACAAGGTGATGCGCTGTCATGCGACTTCTTCAACATCATACTTGAAAGAATTGTTCGAAACTCACAAGCCAACACACAAGGAACGATCTTTCAAAAGTCCGTTCAACTACTTGCATACGCCGACGATATTGACATCATTGGTAGAACACAGCGAGCTCTCACCGGTGCGTTCGCGAGTATAGAAATGGAAGCGGTAAACGAGGGCAAAACTAAGTATATGCTGTCAACAAAAAGGGACACCCAACATCGACGAATTGGACAGAACGTCACAATAGACAGCTACAACTTTGAGGTAGTAAAGGACTTTGTCTACCTCGGCTCTGCCATAACATCAAAAAATGACATCTCGTCGGAAATGAAACGAAGGATTACTCTTGCCAACCGCTGTTTCTTTGGGCTAAGAAGGCAATTGAGCAGTAAAGCCCATTCCCGATCGACTAAGGAGACTCTATATAAAACCCTTATCATCCCAGTCTTGCTGGGAAGCATGGACTTTATCGAAAGCGGATGAAGATCTCCTTGGTCGCTTTGAGAGAAAAATCCTTCGTAGGATATTCGGTCCCGTTTGCGTTGACGGGTTTTGGAGGAGAAGATTCAACGATGAACTGTACGAGCTGTAGAGCGACATCAGCCTGGTCAAAAAACTGCACATTGGGCGTTTAAGATGGCTACGACATGTGGAGCGCATGGACATCAGCGCTCCGGCTCGGAGAATATTCAACTCTAACCCGGAGGGTCAGCGCAGCAGAGGACGACCTCGCCTAAGGTGGCGCGACCAAGTAAAACAAGACCTCAACCAACTTGGAGTGCGCAACTGGAAGCGGTTAGCTAAGGACCGGGCTAACTAGAAGAGGTTGTTGGTTGAGACCTTGGTCCACCCCGGACTGTAGCGCCACCTAAGTAAGTAAGAAGCAATGCCAGTGGAATTGACTGGAAAGTGCTGTAAGGAGTTTATGGTAACTAAGAAAATATTACAACTTTTTAACAATGTATCGAAACTTCAAAACCAAATTGAAAATATAGAAGAAGAAATCTTGCAAAAGAATTTTTAGAGGCTGCAGATTTTAAATTTTTTTGTATTAAATTATTTGTGTATCATTTATTATTTCAATGAAGTCCAATTTATGTATTTTTGAGTTAGTCTAGTATTTTTGTTACAATAATTTTCCCAAAAAAAACTTTAAAAAACGTGTATGTGTGTTTTAGGTCAGGTATTTGATATTGATATTCTCATTGGCAAACTGTCAGGGCTGTCTCAATTCCTAAACCTGGGTAAAGAGGACCATGTCCTGGCATAAAGTTTCAGACCGATCCTTCTTTTCTGCTGAAAGGTCTCGAACATAGTGGAAAAATATGTCAGATCGGAGGTCATAAAAAGAAGGCCTCTGTGTAGATAGCAAAATATGAATGTATCTATATGACATCAATCTTTTACTGCAAAGTTCTTTCTTAGCTCTTTTCCATATACACCTATACATAGGAGTTATCACCGCCACATAAATCACCCATCAATAATGTTAACAGTCCTCCTGGCGATGAGTGAGGAATTGCACGCCGTCGTTTGATGATAGTGGCATCCGCAGTTCTCTGCCAGCTCATTACAAACCTATCAATATATCATAAGAATAAGCGCAAACAAAAGCTGCTTTGTAAGATAGGTAAAGTGTTTGCGCTCCTTTCACCCCATGGGCCTAAGCCCACCCTTACGCTGCTTATGAGTGACGGTGGCTTGTCATGTCCTCTCGGGACCATAGTGCGTTTGTTTTACCAAATGTAATTTCCACTAATTTCACTTGGTAACAAAGGAGCAATTACTCTCGCTCTCTCTTTCCCTGCTCTATATTCGCTGGCGCTGGTCCTGGATGTGGTTGTCTGTATATCCTGCCGTACATCATCTCAGGGTGATTTACTAGAGTTTGTGGAAAACTTATTCAATTTCGTATTCGCGTTAAAAAGGTCCGCAGATATATACGAGTACGAGTATAGATGGGCGGTTTGGGGTGTAGGCTTAGCACAAACAATTGATGTAGATAGTGGACCACATTCGTCGGGTAGGATAGACGAAACTGTGTTGGTGGCGGAATGTTGCAGTTTTGTTGACTCAAGTCGTTAATTATGTTTTTTTTTTGTGTTTTTGTGTTGTCTCTCTGCTTTGAACGTGGTTGGGCATTAGAAAAATGTTATAGTAGGGAGTGATAATAAATGTCCTTATTATTATTTCGGGGCAGAGGAGAAAAGGACTGGATTTATGATACGAAAATGAGATACGAGTTAGGTAGATACTAGTAGTTTGAACAATCCTGTGCCGCAAAATATCAAATGTTATTTTTTTAATTTAATTTTACTTCGTTCTAATTTATTCTAAGCGATGGATAAGATTCATTATTGTAAAACAAGGATGCATGTTGTTAACATTGTTCTCCTACATAAGTTCCCATATACATTTATACATACAACATAATTACATATGTAAGTATATTTGCCTTAAATTAGGATACCTGACTGAGATCCCTGAGGTATATTCAAATTAAATGTTCTGTGTTCAGTTTAACTCACAAAGGTGAGACATTCATAAGGAAATTAGTTTCTAAAATTAGAATCTAATAGATTAACAGTACTCAAACGGAAAGCCATTTCTATTTCCTATGATAATGGTGATGATGAACAGGAGGACTACCTTTGACACATTGAAGAATATCGTAAGGACCTTATAGTCGAGCTTAAACTAGTAAAGGTGGGTTTCCACAGGCATGCACGAATTCGCAAATTTATTTTGATATCCACTAGCATGCATGCATGCGCATTCCTCATTTGTAAGAAAAGTTTGCCGATGTTAGATGTTCGCGCTTATAATAAAAAAAAGTTTGTTGTCGTTTTAATAAATGAAACTCTAGAAGGCTAGGTAAGGTTAGGTTGAGAGGGGTTGAGAGACTGAGCCATCCCAAGACACCAGGCACCAGAATGGGCCCATCGCGATCCTTTAAGAATCCATCCAAGGCTGGCACCTTAACCGCCACAGTTTCCTCAAAGCATTTTATTACCCTGCAAAATTTAAGAACGAGTCTATGGTTGATTCGGCCTTCCTCCTCCAGGTTACTAAAGAAGTCGGGGCCTAAAATGTTCCTGCGACTGCGTGCTATTCTCTGACATTCACACAGAATATGTGCGATATCCTCTGCTTGACCTATATCATTACTTACTTACTTAGGTGGCGCTACAGTCCGGGGTGGACCAAGGCCTCAACCAACAACCTCTTCCAGTTAGCCTGGTCCTTAGCTAACCGCTTCCAGTTGCGCACTCCAAGTTGGTTGAGATCTTGTTTTACTTGGTCGCGCCACCTTAGGCGAGGTCGTCCTCTGCTGCGCTGACCCTCCGGGTTAGAGTTGAATATTCTCCGAACCGGAGCGCTGATGTCCATGCGCTCTACATGTCCTAGCCATCTTAAATGCCCAATGTGCAGTTTTTTGACCAGGCTGATGTCGCTGTACAGCTCGTACAGTTCGTCGTTGAATCTTCTCCTCCAAAACCCGTCAACGCAAACGGGACCGAATATCCTACGAAGGATTTTTCTCTCAAAGCGACCAAGGAGATCTTCATCCGCTTTCGATAAAGTCCATGCTTCCCAGCAAGACTGGGATGATAAGGGTTTTATATAGAGTCTCCTTAGTCGATCGGGAATGGGCTTTACTGCTCAATTGCCTTCTTAGCCCAAAGAAACAGCGGTTGGCAAGAGTAATCCTTCGTTTCATTTCCGACGAGATGTCATTTTTTGATGTTATGGCAGAGCCGAGGTAGACAAAGTCCTTTACTACCTCAAAGTTGTAGCTGTCTATTGTGACGTTCTGTCCAATTCGTCGATGTTGGGTGTCCCTTTTTGTTGACAGCATATACTTAGTTTTGCCCTCGTTTACCGCTTCCATTTCTATACTCGCGAACGCACCGGTGAGAGCTCGCTGTGTTCTACCAATGATGTCAATATCGTCGGCGTATGCATGTAGTTGAACGGACTTTTGAAAGATCGTTCCTTGTGTGTTGGCTTGTGAGTTTCGAACAATTCTTTCAAGTATGATGTTGAAGAAGTCGCATGACAGCGCATCATCTTGTCTGAATCCTTTTTTGATATCGAAGGTCTCGGTGAGGTCATTACCGACCTTGATGGAGCAGCGAGCTTTCTCCATCGTCATCCTGCACAGACGGATGAGTTTGGCAGGGATGTCAAAACTAGACATGGCTCTTTACAGTTCATCCCTCCAGATGCTGTCATAGGCGGCCTTGAAATCGATGAACAGGTGGTGGGTATCGATTTGGACTTCTTGGGTTTTTTCCAGGATCTGCCTGAGTGTGAAAATTTGGTCTATGGTGGACTTTCCTGGCCTGAAACCGCACTGATAGGGCCCAATCAGGTTGTTGACGAAAGGCTTCAAGCGTTCACACAATATGGCAGGTAGGATCTTGTAGGCGATGTTCAGGAGACTGATGCAGTTGAGAGGGTCTCCTTTCTTATGAACCGGGCAAACGATGCTGAGATTCCATTCATCTGGCATACTTTCATCTGACCAAATCTTAGAGATGAGTTGGTGTATGCTCACTACCAAGTCATCTCCAGCTGCTTTAAATAGCTCTGCAGGTAAACCGTCAGGTCCAGCAGCCTTGTTGGACTTAAGCTTGGATATTGCTATCCACACTTCGTTTTGATCAGGTGGATGGGAGTTTGGGCTATCATCATCTAAGTTGAATGGTTCATTCTGCCTGACCTGACCTATATCATTACAGTATCTGCAAATATCCATGCCTGTGAGTCCGAAACTTTTGGCGTGTTTGCTCAGAAGGCTAAGCCCGGTTAATATTCCTATAAATATGCTCATTTGTGCCCTGTTAAGTCTAAGGATTTCACTGGTTCTTTTACGGTCTACAGCTGGCCAAAGTGCCTTGGAAATTCTGTGTCCTACAATATTAGAATATCTACGGTCAGACCTTCTTGTAATAATATCCTTAACTTTGGATTTATTGCAGTAGTGGTGGAGCTACTTCCACCGCCTCGGGTAGTGGCAGTTCCCCCCCTTTCTTTGCCAATTCATAATGCATAATACCCTGAGCATTGTGCGGCAGCCCCTGACTAGTGCTGATTTAACAGTACACGATTCGAGCGCCTTAAGCGCAGCCTGGCTGTGGATGTTAATATCAATATCCTTACCGTATATTCATTTCATGTTCAGAAGCTCTGCAGCTCTAAGTACGGCTAGAACTTCTGCCTGAAAAACGCTGCAGGTATCCGGGAGTCTCAAGGACACTTTTAAATCTGGTTCCACACAGTAGATACCAGACCCTGTGCCGCTTGTAGTTTTTGACCCGTCGGTGAAGACTGCAGTGCCTATACACCGAGTTACTTAGGCAGGTTCCAGAATTCGAGTGAATTCAAATCGATATAGAATTATCAAATCGAGTGAAATTTATTTTCGTGTTCTAGATTTCGATCGATTTGATGAATTTTAAATCGTCTTCGAAACGATTTCGAATCAGCTGATTTCTTTCATTCTGTGTAATTAAGAAATTGTGCATTTAGTTGTTTTTTTTCAATTTTGTTTTTTAAGTGAAAATGAGTGAAATTATTTTAGTGATTTTATTGTGCAACGTAATTCATTATAAAATTCACGATATTGATTCTGCAGTGCAAACCGAATTCAGTGAAGAAACTTCTTTGATAGACCTGGGGCCTGTAACAGAACGCGACAAGTACTTGTAGGACAAGTGAATTTCGACAACTTGTAAAAAATTGTGTAACACAAAACGACAAGTCCGTGAACTCTTCGACAATTGTCTCGAGGAAAGATGACAAGTGGGAATTTATATAATTTGTGTCAAGAAACACTTGTAGAAATGTGGTTCAATTAGGACAGGCGATTGGAATATTGTCAAAAGCTGACAAGTGCACTTTTTATGTATAATATCTTTGAAAAGGCAGAGTTAACTCGCGGTAACGTGGAATAATTAAAATATAGAACGTTCACGTTATAGAATTGGATTTTTTTTTTAAATATAACGATTAGTTCCAAGAGCTTATATGTACGGATCATATTTCAATTGAAAATTAATTACAAAACGTTTTTTTTTATTCATTTTATTTATACAAATAGCAAAAGAAAAACCTATATAGGCCCATTCTAATAACAAGTATATACAGTCGAACCCGAATAATATCACATCGCTTAGAAGCACAAATCGCTTTATATCACAAAATATTAAAACCAAATGTCTTTTTTACATAATTCGTATTGAAAATAAACCTCTTTATAGCATCTCGTTTAATATCACAACCCGCATAGAGTCATTCAAAAATAAGCCTGACAATATCATTTCTCAGTAGATTGTTCCGCTTAATATCACACATAATTATGGCAAATGCAGTTGCCGTACATATTGGCTTGGAAGTATAATTTTATGTGATTGTGTAGTCAATGCTTCTTCTTCTGTTATATAACTCCGAAAAAGTGAAATCTACTGTTTCCTGTTCCCAGAAAATGTTTAGATCATTTCTTCTGTTAGTTTACTTTTTATTATTACAAACAAATTTATAAATGGAACGCTAATATAAAAAAAAACAGCAACAAATAATCTACGGTGTAAACCCAAAGCACTAACATTCCTGGGTTGTTGATTGGCACTGCAAGTCTACCATGACACTACAAGTGTACGAAAAGAAAAGCTACGAAAATCCGTTCGTTTACGGAAGAGTTTCGTAGTTTTTCGTTAAAAAGAGAGTGTAAGAAATCTCCCCAGGCTGCGAATTTTAGCACAAGAAATTTCTTTAGGCAGATTACATGAAAACTGTCAAATCACATATAATTTGAATTTTTTTTTTGTTCAACGCGTTCGTTTAATTTTTCGTAATTTTCCTATCGTTGAGAAAATTTCACCCCCACTTTTCGATATTACTTTGGTAAGTCCAACAGAAGATCTGCTGTTTTTTCACATTTTCGCGATGGCAACACTGGCTTTTAAATCCTGGTGGACTTTTGTCCGCATATTAACTCTTTTCCAAGCGCACGCTTTTCTCTTCTAGTAAACCCTAGTGCGCAAAAAAGGAAAACATGCGTGAAAAGGTCCACAGTGATTTGATACGACTATATGTACCTACTTGAGCTTCACTTTACATTCTCCGTGTACTTTTTTCTTAGGACTGTCACTTATTGGATTCTTGATTTCAATATCAAATTTTAAAAGGTTTTGTTGCTCTCTGAATAAAAATTGTTTAGATTTAGCCTTATACTAATCAGAAATCAGCAAGATGAACTTATGTGCCGCATATACTGTTAAACATTTGGTTATATTTTCTTTTCCCGATAAGAGCACAACCCGCTTACAGTCACAAAGTTTGGCTACCCGGTTCATGTGATTATATCCGGGTTCGACTGTACTTACAATTGCGCGTTTCTTCACATTTTGCCAAAATACGTCCCTTATATACGTCCAATTTTTATTGTGTGGAACAACATTTAGGCTTTTTGCCAGGCTGTTTATTTCCTTCCATTTTTCACTTTTTTTTTCTTTCGTTACCACATCACTAAAAGCACCAAAAAGCATTTTTTTCTCCTCTCTTATTTTAGTTAAAATAGCATTTTTTTTGTCCGCCGTAATCTTCGCCATTTGCACTTGCTAAACACTTGTCGCCGAATGCCGACAAGTCAAGGGAAATTAATTCTTTTGACAAGTGCAGCGGTTTGAGTTCTGTTACAGAATAAATTGGTACTTGTCGGACAAGCATATTTCGACAAGTGAATTTAGACTTGTCGACTTGTCGCGTTCTGTTACAGGCCCCTGATGGTCCGGCAATTGTCACATATTAATCACAATTCCTATAATTGGCTTCAGCAGTCCTAGGTAGAACCCAAGACCGCTGGCTCAGTAGTCCGACGCACTAACCACTTGCGCTACGGTGCCCACAATTTACAGTAAATAAATAATTTTAAACAAATCTTCAGCAATTTAATTACATTTTTGTTTCAAAATTCGAAAGCAAAAACAAATGTTTATTTCAGTTTGTCGATTTCACACTTTTTCTTTCTGACGATTTCAATTTAACACCAAAACAGTAAAATCGAAATCAAGAACCCGGTAACTTGATTCGAATTCACTTCGAAAAAAGTGAAATTGAATTCGATAGCCGTGAAACCTGGAAGCTGGAACACCAAAAATCGATTTTGGTCGATTTCAATTTCGATATCGAGTGAAAGTGAAATTCAGAACCTGGCTGACTGTGTTGCTTGTCCACTCTTCACGGCAGAGTCGTAAGAGAATGCAATCATTTTGGATTGCATTCATTGAAGTCACAAGAAAAACATCTACGTATTTACTTCAATCATATGAACTCGTATCGTACTTCAACTTCAAAATATGAAATCACCATTCATTTTGAAGTCATTGATTGGGAATTTATTTTAGTGAGGTCAAAGATTGCATTAATTTGAATGCAATCCTCTATGATTTCAGTGAAGTCATTGAAGTCATTTTGAAGTCATTTTGAAGTCATTGAAGTAATTTTGAAGTTATTGCATTACATTAGATATCACACAGTAAAACAAAACAATTAAAAAATACGAGTATACTATAAAAAGAAAACTATTGAATTTTCATATATTTTTACAAATTAAACAAATTTTTTGTGCATATACATATGTACAATTTCATTATGATTGGCTCAGCGGTTTAGGCGTGAAAAGGTTTTGTTAATAATTTGACTCCAGCGCCCCCTAGCGAGCGGTGTTTTAGCCTATGTCCTTGCGTGAAATTGCCTGAAACTGAAAAACATTTGTTTTTGCATTTTGAAATAAAAATTCTAAGTAAAACGCTGAGAGTTTGTTTAGATTAATTTATATATTGTGATTTGTGATTAATTTGTGACCATTTAGGGGTAGGTAAGCAAAAACATTTGGAGCAGGTGGATATCATCATCAAATTGATAGAAGAGCACACAGTTTTTGTCAGAACCATCGTCTATTTGAGAAGTTTATTCACACCGTTTTCAGTTTGCACTGTAGAGATTGAAGTTTCAGCATCGTGGATTTCGTAGTGAATTTCGTTGAACAATAAAATTGCTAAAACCATTCCACTCATTTTCACTTAAACTTCAAAATTGAAAAAAAAAAAAACGGTTTCCGTTATTTCCTTAATATATGTTTTTTTGATTGAAATAATTTTTTTTATAAATGTAAAAAAAATTCTCCAGTAGAAAGATATAACTATATATCACATACCAAATTCTGTAAATTGTGCTGCGATAACACATTGTTAATTATAAACGAAATAAAAATCTTAAATCTTAAAAAACGTAATGCACAATACCATAAACTGCAAACAGAATGACAGAAGTCAGCTAACTCGAAATCGTTTTGAATACGATTTAGAATTCGGTCGAATTCATCAAATCGATTGAAATCTAGAACACGCAGATCGATTTCACTCGATTTGATAGTAATTCTACATCCATTTGAAATCACTCGACTTCTGAAACCTGCCTGAATAATTAGTGCGACACATACAAAATAATGTATTTCAGTAAATGCGAAGTAAGATCTGCGGAATAAATTTTGACGAATAAGCAGGCACCCGTACATAATGTACATATGTATGTAGATAAACAGAGAATAAAATAGATAGACATAAAGCTACGAGCAGACGATATGCAAAAGTCGCATATATATGCGAGTGCTGACGTCACGAAAAAACTCGCAAATTTATCGCAAATGCTATAAAGTAGGCATTGCTCGCAAACTCGCATACAGACGTGTTCACACGATATGCGACTTTTGTCCCAAAACTCGCAAATGCATTTGCGCACATGGCGTTCGCATATGATATGTTCGCAAATGGGGTCGCAAATGCTGTGGTCCACATGCGAGGTATTCACACGATATGCGACACAATTTGCAGATTACATATTTTCAATTACATGCAGATTTACGAGCATTATCAATCTTTTGACGTTTTGTATTTTCTGTATTGTGTTGGTGATTTGTGAGAATTTAAAGTGCGGAAATATATTAAAAATGGTCTACTATTGCTATTTTGGCAATAGATGTGATGGAAAATGACGACGAAGATGGAAGCCACGAAGAAGCGAGTGCGGAATTGCAAAGGATTCATCGTGAATGGGCCAAAGATTGGGTACGACTTCGCCGGACTGAAGTTTTTTTGGGGTATATTATGAAAACTGTTAAATCTGTCAAATCACATGCATTCTTCATTTTATTGGTGCTTAACGCGTTCGATGACTTTTTCGTGATTTTTCTGTCTTTGAGAGAATTTTAACCCCACTCTTCGAGATTTGACATAAAACCCATATTAAGTGCAAAAAGTACGCGAACCTACTATGTAAACTTTCATAGAATCATGACAGTTTTTTTTACCAAGTGTTGTTTCAAAAACGATTGGTAACTTTTGTTCAAGTTTTCTATCTTTGAGAGGATTTTACTATTTGACAGGTCTCAATTCCTTGTGCAAAAAAAAGTTACCAAAGAGACCTACTATTTCGACTATAATTACATGGCGACACGTACTCTTTTCGTGTACCGCTAGATAGCCTACGGATCACAAGCGAGCACAACTCAAAGACAGAAAACTTGCAAAAAAATAAACAAACACAGTTTTGGTCAAACCTTTCGGTTTGTTTTTGTTTTTCACCAACAATGAAGATTTATGAAATTTCACAAACTGTCAGATGGCCTGATTTGGGAGAGTTGTCCAGCTCATCACAAGAAAAAGATGTTGCGTACAATTTCATCGCTCTTTATTTTTTACGCTCTCATTTCGCTCTCAGCTTGCGATGTACCGTGATTTCTTCGAGTTAACAAACACAGATTCATGTGATTCTATGTAATTTTACAAAGTATTACGAAAAGTAACGTGTTACCAAACAGACCTAATAATTATCTTCACAATTTAACTGTCACAACTCTAAACACAACCCAACCAACGCAAAATATAAGATAAAAATAAAAAAAAAATACCTACACATACCCCAAACTAAATTTTCAAACTTTTGAGATCTCGGATTTGTTCGCAAATATGCGGTCATATGCAATGTAAGGTTTTCGTCCGGTCGCATATGGTTGGGACGCTTGCAAATGATCGCATATGCTCGCAAATTGTCACAAATGATATGCAAAAGTGTTCACACGATATGCGGAAAAGTCGCAAATTGGTTTGCGAACTGGGTGTCGCATATCATCCGCATATGCTTTGCGAGCATATGCGGTCTGTCCTAAATTGGTGTTCAGACGATATGCGAGCATTAATCGCATATGATGACACAAAAATTACGTCAGACTCGCATATATATGCGACTTAACTGAAAAGGCGATTTGCAACAAATTTTATTTCACTTAAGCCGTACATATTTTCACTTATGCAAAGCTGAATTAGTATAATTCTTTTATTTCGGACATAATTTTTTCAGTTAACCGGGTTTTTTCAGATAGGGCCTTTACGAAAATAGCGGCAGTGTATCTGTTCAATTTACTTTTCAGTTAATCGTTAATTTAATTTCTTAGATTGCAATTCACTGCCATCTAGGTATGGATTGTGTCTATATTCAAAAAATGTGCTCAGTTGGAATGAAACGTCCGCCATTGAACTACCATACCGACCCGAAGATCGAAAGAGACGATCAGCTGTCCGTCTCATGAAACTTTTCATGTAAAAAAAAGAGAGAGCAAATTACTATATTTTACCGCAACGAGAATTTCAAATTTCACAAACGGCAAATTAAATCCGCCATTCGCATTAATTCTTGCGCTTTGCACTTCTGGTTGTAGAAGACCGGGTATTCCACCTTTGTTTAATTTTGTGTAGTTCATACCTAATAATTTTAATTGGATTTATTATTCATATTTTAAGAAGTTATTTATTGAGTCGGTTTTTAGTTTGCAATTTTCACTTTGATTTTTTTATTCGTTTTATCACTTTGTGAGGTGAGTGCACTTGTGCCCTTTGTCCTTAAATTATGTAGGAAATTCTTTGTGACAACAGTTATCCGTAGGATTTTTCTAGAATAGCACAGCAAAATGGAACCGAGCACCCGACAGAACTCCTACAAAAGTAATTCCATCAATAGTCAGGTGGGTCGAAATGATTTAATTCCAAATAACATTCGTTTGAGATGGAAATTTTGTGTTTTGCTATAGGAAATGCGAATGCGAAGACATGAGGTCACAGTGGAGTTACGGAAATCAAAAAAGGAAGATCAACTATTTAAGAGGCGCAACATTAATGAAGAGGATTTGGTTTCACCACTAAAAGAGATCAATGGACAGTCTCCAGTGCAGATGAGTGTCGACGAGATTGTTTCTGCGATGAACTGCACAGATCCTGACCGTCAGTTCGCTGGAACACAGGCGGCGCGTAAAATGCTTAGTCGAGAACGTAATCCACCGATTGACATGATGATAGGCCACGGAATCGTACCTATTTGTGTGCGTTTCTTGCAGAGATCCGATAAGTAAGTACGTGTAGAGATTGTTTGATGACATTTCCTTATGATAGCCATTCTCAGTGCTTTACTGCAATTTGAGGCTGCTTGGGCACTGACAAATATCGCATCTGGCACTTCTGAACAGACACGTTGCGTAATTGAGGCCAATGCTGTGCCGCACTTCATTGCATTGCTCCAATCTAAGACTATATCAGTTGCCGAGCAAGCCGTATGGGCACTGGGTAACATTGCTGGTGATGGAGCAAAGGCTAGGGACATCGTTATCGAACACAATGTCGTCGACGGAATACTACAATTGATTAATGAAGACACACCAATGTCTTTTCTGCGGAACATAGTCTGGTTGATGTCCAACTTGTGTCGAAACAAAAACCCATCGCCGTCATTCGATGAGATAAAACGTTTGCTGCCAGTGCTGTCACAACTTCTCTGCGGTAATGATATTCAAGTACTGGCTGATGCCTGCTGGGCGTTATCGTACGTTACAGATGATGATAACAATAAAATCCAGGCTGTTGTGGAAACTGGAGCTGTGCCACGACTGGTGAACCTGCTTACAACCGATGAACCAAGTATTATAGTGCCAGCTTTGCGTAGTGTTGGTAACATTGTTACTGGAACTGATCTACAGGTGAGCTAAATTATATAATCGCTTTTAACTCCTTATTTTAATGGTTTTGTTTGGATTTTTTGTTAAATAAAATTGGGCTTTCAACTGTTTTTTATACATGTTTTACATTTTATTGGTATTCAATGATATCGATGTTAATGCATATTTTTGTGTAGTGGATGTTGGCTTAATATTAACCAGTTGATAGGTGATTAGGCAACGAACATAAAAAAATCTGCTTTAAAAATTGACGCTGGTTTCGTTTTTGGACTTAGTTTATGATTAGTGGATATGAGCAAGTGGTATGTACATATTTGTTCTGTGGCATACAAAAAAGTATACATATTGTATATGTTATTATATTCATACATTTTTAGTTTCTTATCTGATTACTAAACTTAGTGGCTCCGCTAGTTGACTGTAAATTTAAACTATATATGTACATTCTAACTACAATTGAAACAACAACAACTTGTTTATTATTAGCACTTATTATTTATTGTTTGCTTGTTAAGAAGCACGTCTTGCTCATTTGAAGCGCCAGTAGAGCTCTGTTCTGATCGTGATGACGATCAGTAGTAGTAAGGGATGAATGCTGCTTTTTGTATTGTCTCTGTGAGAGCGATACATAATGTGTGTGTGTATTATGTATCTCTCTACACAGGACGAGAAGACGGTGCACGTGCGGTGATGAGTCCTTCGATATTTCCACAGAATATCGAACACTATCCTTTTTACATTTTCAATTCGTTTGCCATTTATTTCGATTATTATTAGGCGTGTTTTTTTTCAAATCTATATAGATTTCGAAAAAGCTCTCCATACAAAAATAAGACTGGATAATTATCCAGGCTAAGGTTTTGTTGTATTTTACATTGAAAACATGTTGCAGAAACATGTTTAGCCTATATAGGTTTGAAAAAAAAACCCTATTCCAGTTTTAAGATCTATCTCCATTAGTTTTGTTTTTTGTTTGTTTAATTTTAGCTTATTCATTCTGAACCATTCTATCCATAAATGTCGTCCATTAACTTATTTTTGCATTGTTCCAAATTAATTCCTTAATCATATACATATATCAATGTATCATCTGCGTATTGAGCTATTTTGCAGTTTCTTAGTGTTCCTGGCATATCGTTTATGTAGATTATAAATAAAAGTGCTCCCAGAATTATTGATCCCGTCAGATATACTACTATTAACTTTATTCTTTGAGTTTTATTTGTTCGATAAGATCTAAATCTAAACCAATCTAATTCTTCATTTTGAATTTCATATCTACACACTTTTTTCAAAAGTATTTCTCGGTCAATGGTTTCAAATGCTCGTTTAAAATCTAAGAAAAGTGCCATTGTATTTTTCCGGTTTCCACCATCCTTCCATTCATTAACTATATGGTTGACTGCTGCCTTACATGAATAGTTTTTTCGAAAGCCTAACTGATATACTGATAGAATATTGTTGTGTTCCATTTATTCTATCAGTTGTTTAATCACAGTTTAAATTATTTTCTCGATCATTCTTTATGTATTAACTGGCCGAAATTCTTCGCTTTTATTCGTGTTTGGTACCTTTTGAACTGGCGTAACCATCGAATCCTTTCATGAGCTCGGGAATTCACCCGCTACTATACTCTGTTCCACAAAAATTGTCAGTACAGGGAAGATGGGACGTTTGCCTCTCATTCTGGTTGCAATAGCTTTCAAAAATCTGTCCCTCTTTTAAGCTCTCACTGGGTTACCATAGTATGCACGGAAAATCACCGCAAATCGGAGAGCAATACCCATAGGGTTACCATCTGCTGATTTGAAAACAAAACAATTTGTTAAACAAAAAAAAGATAATTGTGTACAAAGTGGACACCACATCGATTTTGATGAAATTTTGGTATGTTGTAAAGGACATGTTTTCGAGTATTTTGGTGTATCAATGTTATATATCGGAAACAATTAGCTTACGAGATATAGGCTAAAAAACAAAAAAAAAAAGTCACTATTCGTTTCCGCACTCAAAACTCATCTCGCGCAAATAACCTTCATTATAAATCACAAAAATTGAAAAATCGTTCAACTTCATTTTAACGGTTTCACCAGAAAAACAAGAAAGTTGAAAATACAAAAGCCATGTGGTAGTACCCTCACATACTCAAATTAATTTTATTGGTTCTCAAAGCACAAACCCAAAGCTCTTTTTTACAAAAGCCAAAGAAAAAGCATTAACGATTAGCTTTAACTTAATAATGGTAACACTGGGCCAATTCATAAATGCAATATTGCGCAAGATGTACTAAGCAGAGAGTTCACAAATGCATCCAAAAGCATCACTGCTAAGTAGAGAATTCATAAATGTAGTAGAGCTCTATTCATTGCGCAATTTTAAGCGCAATCGTGCAGCTGTCATAGTCATATTGCATTCGCACATGCTTTGCGGTGGACTTAAACTTTCATTTGCGCAGCTTTTCCTGATTTGCATTGCGTTTGCTTTGCAAAACTTGCATTAATGATCTTGATATTTTCTATATACAGTGGAGGTCCAATATAACGAATAATATAATGTCCAGTTGCATTCGCTATATCGAAAAATTCGTAATATTGAACACATTTTCCTTGTACGAAACATTAAATAAATGTACAAATACTGTTTCTAATTCACAACACTTTATTTAATTTATTCATAAATTCAACAAAACAAGTTAAAAAGGAGAAAAGAAGTAAAAAAAAAAAACAAAAAAAATTTATAAGTTTCCTTTCCTTTTCCAAAAAGCAATCGCCAATAAGGACATGCTTTTGCAAACGTTCAACGCAGAAATTTGTAGCTATTGCCCGTAGACTTATTAGAACAAGTTATTCAGAACTTCCAACGTTGTTCTATTTGGCCCTTCTTGAAGAAACATTTCAGTACTGTTCCAAGATTTCAAATCCTCCGCTTAGCTTAACTATAACTAAGCGAATAGTTGGATCAAGGAGCTTACCTTCGGTTGCATGTACAATACCCAAATTTTTCCATCGACCGTTTCCTAAACATAATTGTATTTCTTAGGTAAATCTGTCTGTTTCTATTTTTTACAGCATGTACACAGAATATTGTAGCAACGTTCGTTATATCGAAAAATAATTTTTTTGTTCGTTCGCTATATAGAGCAGATAATGCATTTGAAAATAGTGTACGTTATAACGATCATTCGTTATATCGGCATTCGTTATACTGGACCACCACTGTACTATACAGCGATTGGTAGCCACACATAATCATTCAGCCACCGACTGTGGAGTTGGCCGGTCGCTATGGTGGGATGAATGCGAATTTGTGGAAAATTACACAAACAAAACCTGTGTAAGTCAGTGCTTTTGGTTTTTATTTCAGTGGCGATTTCTCTAATTGAGTGCCGTGAAGATATGTACAGGCACCAGTGTTTGAAAAAAAGCTCTCCCATAAGGCCTGTACTGACAATTTTTGTGGAACAGAGTATAGTTCTGTTTTACACAGCTCACGTGTAAATCTATCTTTATTGTACTTAAGGAACTTGACTATATTCTTAGCTTTTGTTCTATTACTTGTCTCATTTATACTTATTTCTATGTTTTCGTGGTCGGATATCATATTCTTTGAATCTGCTTATACCATTATATTCTGCATATTAGTAATTACATAGTCAATCGTAGTTTTTCAGTTTGCTGTTATTCTTGAGTAAGCTTCCATTTTTTGTGTCAAGCAATTATCGTTTGAAATACGCTCAATGTCACGTTTATACAAATGGCTTTTGCATCAATCAATATTATCACTACATACTAACATATTCTAGTGTTACGGTGAATACCGATACCTTCAAGAAGTTTAATGCCTCTAACATTGTGGGAAAATAAACTCCCAAGTCTGAAAATAACTTGTATGTATGTGTACTGGATTTAAATTGCTTAGACTTTTGTTTATTTGACCTATGGGCTGTACGATTCCGGCACGTATGTACATACATATGTATATATATGTATATAAAATATGCATGAAAGTCAAACGCCTTTCAAATGGTCTATATTTGGTTCAATCTTTTTTTTTAAATAGATTATATATGTAAACTACAATGGATTAGTTTGCTTAGGATGCAAATCACTAACCACCAAGTAAACATGCGTACATACATACATCTGTATATACTTTGTACATACTTCAAATAAACCCAATAAATTGTTTTGCATAAATTTATGTCCTAAGCAAACATGTAAACGATATGGCAACAATTGTCTGAAATTCCTTTAAAATGGGGAGGATTAGGGTAAATATTTGTTGAGGTGTAGAAAATTGTAACTCCCAAACCTTGTTTGCATCAAAACGAGGCAATGTCTGATAAACAAAAGATCCTGGCAATTGGTTAATTAAAAAGTTAAGTTAAAAAAAACACTGAACGTTAAATTATTCATTGGTATTTTGATTATATATCTTTGAACCCTTTTCTTTTAACAGACTGAAGCAGTTATTGCTGCTGGTGGACTACCAAATCTGGGAGTGCTTCTTCATCACTCTAAACACAATATTGTCAAAGAGGCTGCCTGGACTGTTAGCAACATCACTGCTGGCAATCAAAAGCAAATTCAAGCTGTTATCGATGCTGGTAAGTGACTTTATTGGCTATATATGTATTATTACTTAGGTATGCACGTTGAATACAAGAAACGAGTGTATGTATTCATCTTTGCAATACTTCAATACTTTGCAGCAACGGTCACGTGAGGGTAAGTTCATAATTGTCATGCAGTCATGTAGCTATGCAACAAAATAAAATAGGCTGAAAATTTCTACAAAAAAGTGGTATAATTTGATATTTATGAACACAAGGTGAATGAGATGAACGTTACGTAAATCGGTAACCCCTCTGTAAGCTTCATTAATAACGGACTTACGCTACTCTAATAAATGATCATGGCATACTATATACATTGGGGGTTGATATTTGGAATGCCGTAAAGCAATACTAAAACGGATAAAATAGTCAAATAAGCCCGCAATATATAAGTCGTAAGATTTATTTTTATTTATTATTATTATTATTATTCAGCCTTATTGTGAGTTTCACCCGAACATCATTCCACCCGACAATCATTTTCCCCCTATTATGAGTTTCGGGCGAAATAAAACACTATTGACAGCTGAATTTTCCCCTTGTTTTTAGTGGGTGAAAATGAGAACAACAAGGTGGAAATTTTAATTTGTTTGTTTATTTAAATGCAAGAATAGTAGAAATTGATTTTTTTTGAATCTGAGCAAAACGAGGTAACATTTAATTTGGGCGAAACTCACAATAGCTTTTAAAATTCAGGGCGAAAAAACAAAAATTATATTACATGGTAATTTTACTTAAAAATAACGGGCAACTAGCTGCGAGACTTTCAGCCCTATTTTCTAGTTAAATCTATTACATGATGATATTTAATACTCTTAGGAAGTCATTATTTTTTTTTATGTTTTCGGGTGTAGGATTTTTTAGTATATCGTAAATTGAAGTTTCTTTAAATATGTTTTTTAATAATAGGTTTTGTTGAGTTACATGTTTCTAATACATATATGGCGAATGTCTATGATTTTTTTACAAGGTGAGCAGATCGGAGGGTTTTCCTTTTTTAGTAGGTGTTCGTGGGTCGCTGAAGTGTGCCCAAGCCGCAATCGTACGAAGTTCGTAATTTTGGGTCTTGAAATGGATGTGGGATATATTGGATAGAATCTATCTTATTTTGGTATACTGGTGGTTGTATGATCCTCAGTTCATATGTTGGTTTATTTTGAGGGTTTGCAGTATATTTCGTTCCAGTCAGATTTGCTGTATACATTAAAATAGTGTGTTGTGTTGTTTGTATTTTTTTTGACCTGCCCCGATTTTATTTAATTATTTAGTTTACAGTGCATTAATGTTGCAAAAATCGAAAAGTTGCACAAATCGAACAGAAAATGAAAACACTTTAAAAAGGCTTACACACTATTCTCCGAGTTATCCAAATGAAATTGCTGTTACTTACTTACATACTTATTTACTTACTTACTTACTTAGTTGGCGCTACAGCTCGAGGTGAACCTGGGCCTGCTTCTCGCAACCATTTGTGTGTGAGTGTTATATTTTTGCACGAATGGAAGGGACCTACAGTATTTTGCCGACGCCGAACGGCGAGTTGAGAAGCTCAATCGTGACATATGATACTCTTTGAAGCTTGTCAGACATTCGAAAGGGGTGGCACCGTGAAAAAACTCTTTTAGGTGTTAGACCCGCCGGAGTTGAGCCTGGGCAGCATTGCGTGGTAGTCCAATGCACTAACTTTTTTTTTTTTTTTTTGTTCTAAATAAACATAAAACTAACATAATAAAAATAATTTAGAGTAACTGACCTAAAGGTTCTCAATACTTACTATATATATCTTATAATGATCTTATTCTACGGTATTTATATAATGGTGGTAGCAGGGCCGGTTTTAACAGTTTTGGCGCCTGGCGCAGGAAAAAAAATAAGCGCCACAAAAGCAACGTATAAAAGGTTTGATCTTTTTCACATCTCCCGAAGAGAGAGAGTAATTGACGCGTTGACTTCAACATAAAATTCAACCCTAAATCTTTCTTGAGGTCCAAAATTACCTCATTCCTATCCTCATAGGAAAACTGAACTACTTTTTTTCGGGACCGTTAAGTTGAAATTGCTGGAAAAGGAACTTTAATTTCATTTGCTATAAGTCCTTATCTGAAAATTCAAAAAAACTTGTCATTAGTTCTTAGTTCGATAAAAACTTTTTCATTGAGCACAAAATTTCAACTGCAAGCTTAAGGCAAATACTGCTTTGTGTCTAATATTGTGTACCAAATAACAACACAACAATTAAATTTAAATTCGCTTAGCTTACTACCAAGAGATTGAGGCATGTTTTGGACTTTTTGATCATAATTTTCTGAAATTTCAACAAGAGCCTATAAACATCTCCCAAGTATAGTTTTAGTGGTTTTATTGCATCTATTCTGCTTAAGAGTCAAACTATTAAGATGTTTTTTTTTTAAAAATGACCATCTGCCTACAGAACTTGAATAGAAAACATAGATACTTACTCTCAACTTTATCGAAGAATGCAACTGCATCAGTAGAGCATTGAGCATCATCAAAGCTCTAGGTTCCAAAACCTTAGTTCTCGCTTGCATACCACAATGTTTCCCTCTCATATAAGTACCATTATCATACCCTTGTCCTCTACAATTCACTAATAGAATATCCAAATCAGCAAGTTCATTCAAAACTAAATCAGTTAAGCCAGACCCAGTTGTTTTTTTTTGCAACAATCCCAAAAAATATTCTCTAATTTCAAACTTTTTCGTATCTTGGCCCACTATTCTAACTACTAAAGTTCCTTTCTACTTATGTATATCAAGCGTAAAATCTACTATAATCGTAGCCAAGGAGAATCAAGGCATTAATACTAGACGCAGGGAAAATTGAATATATATTACATAACATACTAATTTTCAATATTTTTAAAAATGTGCTATCTACCACTTGAAGTGCTAATGTTCTGAATTGAATAATATCTTTTGTTTTCGTAACCGCAGGTTGCATTTTTTTATGTAGTCTTGTTTTGTTATCAATTAAATATTAAATGCACAGCATGTAAGAAGGAAATGTTTTTTTATTGGTTGAAAACACGACAATGCAAAAGGGTACCAAAAAAAAAGCAAATGTGCTATCTTTCTGTCGCGATCTGTACATACATAATGTAACAATAAATTTTACTACGTATGAGTATATGACCTGAGTTTGACTCTCTTTCTCTTCAGTCAAATCGAACGTTTTGATATATCGAACAAGGTTGCGTAACCAAATTTGAAGTTCGCATCGTTTTAGGTAGGCGCATTGCCTTGGCGCGAAATTTGAATCCTGCTCCACAACTTCCGACATGTTTGTTGATTTGTATGGATTTTGGTAGGCGCAAATGGAGCGGTATGATAAGACTGCTCCACAGCATGTTGGCAGTGAAAATTTCGTTTTATGGCAATGGGCTGAAAGGGTCGACTGGATATTTAATATGAAATAACAGAGTCTACTATGGTTGCAGCAGAGACAATGTTTGTCTCTGGTTGTAGTTGGGTACAGATAAAAATTCTGCTAACTGATCTGTTATACCAATTAGCAGCTATGGAGAGAAAGAGAATAAAATGTTGTGGGAACGGGAAGGGATAGAAAAAAAACATTATGTGCATATTTATATGGAAATTTGGTGATTTTAATGTGTGTGTATTTTTTAAAGTACAGTGATTGAAATGTGTGTATTGTTATTTGAGAAGTACGGTGAGAAATATTTGTTTGTGAAGAATATAAATACATATTATAGCAAACGAGTAGATCTGTTTTTTGGATAGTAATTTTTTTAGTTTTTACGCCTCTTGCTTTCTAGCGCCTGGCGCGGCTGCGCCACTCGCTCCTATGTAAGGTCCGGCCCTGGGTGGTAGTCCAACGCACTAACCACCACTGCCACGGCGAACACTGCTGTTACATTGAAGAATTTTGCTTTTATTAAATTACTAGCTGTTGCCTGCCCGGCGTTGCCCGTGCTAAAAATCAGTCGCGTCATTTGATTGTGGTATGATAGAAAGGAAGTAGTAGGAATCGATATTATTTAAATTAAGATTCTAAAGAATTCTGAAGCCAATACATTATTATCTGAACTAAGTGGTTGTTCCCTATAGATGAAACGATTGCATAAAAAATTGATGGAAATGTAATATTCCTGTGTACAAACACGTCTACACACATATGTACATAATATGTATTTTATGAGCATCAAATAATGGTACTTTCTGGTTTCTTGTCTCTAATAGTTGTACTTTATGTTTATATTTAAAGTACAATAACATTATGTAAACGCCGAAGATATTAGGCTTTGTTGTAAGCATTGATCGTGGAGTAACTGGTGAGGTTTCTCTGAAATCACCAACTATTTACTAATTTTAAGACTCAACATCGCCTGCCTACCCCTACTACAATATAATATGTATTTGTGAATTAAAATAAAAGGAAAAACTTTATTCTAAGGTATCCACTGACTTAACCTTAAGGTAACCAAATATCGCTATAAAGTGACAAAAAAAAAGAAAGTAAAAAAAATCGTGCATTTCCCCCTTTCTGTGGATCTAGATCCGCACGCTGATGAAGCAGAAACACAACTAACTAAAGTCGGTAGCAAATATCAGCAAAATCATCCCTCCTCTACTTTGTGTCACCACAATCCCAAAAAGGAGCATTAATTATTAACACGAACAACCCTCTCCCAACAGAGTGACGATCAATGGCATTGGTTTACCCATCATTCAATGCGCGTATGGGTAGAAAGAAAATTAAAGAATAAGCGATAGCGATGGATTTGTGGCGAAGAGAAGAGCATAACATCTACAAAAACAACCCTCTCCCAACAGAGTGACGATCAATGGCAATGGTTTACCCATCGTTCAATGCGCGTATGGGTAGAAAGAAAATTAAAGAATAAGCGATAGCGATGGATTTGTGGCGAAGAGAAGAGCATAACATCTACAAAAACAACCCTCTCCCAACAGAATGACGATCAATGGCAATGGTTTACCCATCGTTCAATGCGCGTATGGGTAGAAAGAAAATTAAAGAATAAGCGATAGCGATGGATTTGTGGCGAAGAGAAGAGCATAACATCTACAAAAACAACCCTCTCCCAACAGACTGACGATCAATGACAATGGTGTACCCAAAAATAATGACCAAGTAATAAAAGCGGAAATTGGAATAACTCGAATTATGGAATCAAGGGATTGTATGTTTTGTTTAAAAAGTAGCCTAATCTCTAATCCAGGAAGTAGACTATCTATTCCCGAAAGTTTCATTCAAGTCTGTTAAACCGTTAAAGTGTTATAGAGCAACAAACATCCAAACATCCAAACATCCAAACTTTCACATTTATATATTAGTAGGATTATATACATATTAATACATATTTTCAGAAAAAATAAATTCATTTATACGAAACTTAAATGCAGGTAAATTAATAAGCCTAAGTTTTTAAAAAAATTAGAAATTTTAATTTTCAGAAGATCGCTTTTCTAGAGTTGCATCTTGTCTTCACTGATGATGTCATTTTGTTTTGCCCACTATATGCTTGCAGTAAAGCATTTTTATTGCGTCTTCTAATTTTACTTTGGGTTGTGTATCAATAATATCCATTTCCGCACTTTCAACAGAAACTTTTTCTCTGGCTTCTACGTTAGGCAGATTCTCGGAGATCCATTCGGAGATGTCATCGCTGCCAAAGTTCTTGTCTGGAAACACCTGGTTAGGCATTGTTTTTATGGCGATGGACCCTTTTTGTGTACCGCTAAATGGTCTTCGGATCTATTGCTTACACTGCGCCAAGATGATGTTGTCTGCAGAAGTTTGCTCTTGCCTGCATCATTCATAGTAAAACTTATGTCGTTTTCGATTGGGCTTTTCAGATTTTGCTCTCAGATTTCAGATTTTTCGTGCTGAATGGAAAACAAATGAAATTGATCTGTTTTTCTGCAAAAGTATTAGTGTTCGTAAGAGGAAAGAAATAAAAAAAAAGAAAATTAATAAATACAATTTTAAACACACATTCTTTATACTTTCTAATTTTGTATGGAGTTTCTGATAATATTTTTTCTGATTGATAATATTTTGATGTACTACGTTGCATTTCGTATAAAATGCGCAAGTAGGTGTAAATCTCGAGTTGAATCCGAGATTCACGAAAATTGATTTAGAGCAAAAAAAAGTGCTTTTTGCTCGGTTGGAAAATGAAAATTGTACTAGATCGCTAAAAATTGCTTGAGATAGAAAAAGTGCTTTTTTTGTCCAATCGAAATTGACATTACACACACAAATTTTGTATGTTGCGAAAACCAAATCTCAATGTTGCGAAAATCAAGATTTTTTTTTGGATTTGTTGCAAAAATCGAAAAAAGGAAATCCATTTACGTAGGTTGCAAATATCGAGGTTTGCAGAAATCGATTTTGCAACTGATGGTCCGCGGAAACCCCAGGGGACCGCGAAGCCTTCACCAGGGGCCGCGGTCATCTTATTTTCATTTTCATCTCATAAAATGTCCATCAAAAATGAGTGAGGAAAGAGGTTTACCCCCAACAAAGTTTTGAAGAAATAAGAATTCATCAAAGTTCTGCGTATGCGCCTGATGAAACCTTAAGATTCAGCTCGAAATATATCAGGAAATAGTATGCTTTTAAAACTTACAAATACATAAAACCATAGTTAAAAATCCTTAAACAAAATTAATTCCAATTTACGCCCTCAGGCTAAGCCAGTCAAAACACTGGAGGTCAAATGCATACGGACATGCCAAAATACTTGGCAACTACCTTAACGGCGACATCAACTCAGACTACATTGTTCCATACTTGGATTTTGAAAAACCCTTCACGTGGGATTTTCCAAGCAGAGAGCAGTGGGAGAGAAATGAAATACCACAGAGCGCTAAGTCCATCTATACCGATGGGTCAAAGATGGACATAGGTATTGGAGCGGGTTGCTTCTCTGAAGAACTAGGAATAAGCGGCTCCTTTCGACTTCCAGATCACAGCAGTGTTTTCCAAGCGGAGGTTCTAGCAGTGACAAAGGCTGTTCAATTGGTGTCAATGATGACAATATCACGTGAGGATATCAATATTTACATTGACAGCCAGGCGGCCATAAAAGCGATAGCTGCTACGCAAATAACATCGAAGCTTGTAAAGTATTGCCGCGAAGAGCTTAAGGTTCTCAGTACGCAGCACAATGTAAAACTCTGCTGGGTCCCTGGTCACAGCGGGATACCGGGCAATGAAGCCGCAGACGAACTGGCTAGAAAGGGTTCAGCCCTAGATAGAGAACAAGCAGACGGGACGGTCAAACCACCACTCTGCAACCTTCGGGCCAGAATTGAACAAAAATGAGTAATTGATGCGAACAAGAGGTGGAGATCGCTAAACACCTGTGTGATATCGAGAGGACTATGGCCAAAGTATGACAAAACAAGAACTAGAAAACTCCTACAAAAAGATAGAAAGTCGTTGTCAATACTAAGTGGGGTGCTAACAGGGCATAATACCTTAAGATACCACATGAAAAGATTACGATTGAATGATGATGACATATGCAGAGGATGTGGTGATGAAGAGGTACATGAGGATACCACCCATTTCCTCTGTCACTGCCCTAACCTCTGTCAACTAAGAAACAGAACCCTAGGCAAATTCTTCTTCGATCACATCGAGGAGCTTTCTGATGGATCACCATCTAATATACTTGAGTTTGCTAAGGCGTCGGGTTGGCTGAAAGCATAGACATTGATACCACGGGTAGGACCACACTATGGGTATCACAATGGGTCCACATGGACCTAAGTGTTATGAGGACACACACATCCTCATCAGCCCGAAAACCTACCCCTAACTCAGTTTTTTTTTTTTAAATAGGCGTTTTTGAAGTGAAACTTGTTACTCGACTTCGGAAGGTTGCGTTAAGCGGTCGCGTTATGGTTGCATTAAACATTTCACCATAGATAATTTACATGGGCACCGCATGCAGAGTAAACAAAATGACCACGTTTTAAATGAGAAATATTAATCGCAATTGCTGCATAGATCCAATAGATTGCTTTCAAACCATTTTAAGTTATAAGGTCATGCGAGTCAACCATCCTTCAGTGGGTTGTGACAAAATATATACACAGCTTTTTTCGTGTTTTCTTTTGCTGCAACCCGTCTCGTCCGATTCGATCACCGAAATCAAGCAGCGTCGAGCAGTTAGTGCTTAGTCGAGTAAGAAGCTTCTTTAGTTGTGGTCCCCCCTAACTAAAGAAGCTTCTTACTCGACTTCGGTTGGTTGCGTGGTATGTATGGATATCAGTGGTGTGGGGAATAGGTAACAAAGTAGAAACAGCGAAAATTGATTGAGTGGAGAGTAGTATTGTGCGTGTGAGTAGTATTCCCACAGATCAGAGTTGTAATATTTTGCATTATTTTGCTATATTTTGTTTTATTTTGTTTTATTTTGGAGTATTGTGCATTTATTGAGTTAATTTTAATTTATCTGGTACAAAATGTAAGTAAATGTAGGTAAATTGAGTAAAATAAAGTAAAATAAGGCAAAATTATAATGCAAAAAAGTGCAAAGAATGCAAATGCACTCATTAATTATTGCATTCAATTAAATGGTACCTAGAAAAAAAAGAATGCGATCTTTTGAATGCTTAAGAATGGTGATTGCATTCATGTTATTGAAGTCTCGAAATGCAATCACAAAATTGAATTCATTCGATGATGTTTAAAGAATGCATTCCAAAATTATTTTGAACACACCCAATGAATAGGTACATATGTATATAGTTGGTTAAATGGAAATCAAACACTTTTTTTTAAGGAATTCATATTGCCAACAAGTGGTTCCGGGCAAAATGGACACTCGAACATATATTCGAGAGTGGGGTTAAATAGACACCCGAACAATTTGATTCCCTTCAAAATAAATTCGAAAATTGTATGAATGTCTCTTCCTTTTGTCACAAATTCATCTTCCTTTGTCCACGATTATATACAGCTAAGAAGTTTCACTTCAGTCGCGCGTACTTCTACACGTACCATATTTTCTTTATTAGTTCAGAGCTGAGCTCTGAACAGAGCCTAAGCGAATCGAGCGCACTATGAACTAAGTGTGCTCAGAGCGCGCCTGAGCACTGAGCGCTCTGATTTAATTTTGAAAAACACTTGAGCATTTTTCAATCGTTTATAACCTTAGTAATTATTAATATTAATTAATCCAATTATTAAATTGTATTAACTAACTTCTACCCCATAACAAAAATCGTTGTCCGCCATTTCAATTGTTTTCGATTTTACAAGCCGCTATATTAACTTCACTTTCTGTGAGGGCGGAATCTAGGAATCGATTTTACACCCACTTCCAGATATCCGATCATCCTGAAATTTTGCACACGTATATAGTTCCGGAGATTCCGGAATACAATATGTGCTATTTGATGACGTTGTTAATTCAATATGGCGGACGCTTTTTTAACTTTTCCAATTCTGTGAGGGCGGAATCTGGGATTCGATTCTACACCCACTTCCAGATATCCGATTATGCTGAAATTTTGCGTATCCGGTGACAACTCAATATAGTATATTTCATGATCTTGTAAATCTAATATGGCGGACGCCCCATGATGGTGGATAACCGTTATCTTCCCGACCTCCTAAATATGGGTATCAAATGAAAGGGCTTGGCAAGTAGAATACAATACGCTATAACAGGGGTGGCCAGCCTTTTCAGCAGTCGGGTCAAATTTCAGAAAAAATATTTTCTGCCTCGAGCCTGAGTGCCTCAAGCTTTAATTTATAGTCACACATTGGTGACTCGGGAAAAAATTATTTTTTTACTTTTTAGTTCATTAAAGCTTGTTTTCAAAGTATTTTTTTTTATCTCTATATTTATTTTCCTATCTGTCTAATGTTGTGTTGGCTGCACTCAGCATTTTACTCTGGATGCCCAGTCAATTTATTCTGAACGCATCCAGCGCGCTCAGCCCACGCTCTGAGCGAATAAAGAAACACATGTTCCACTTTGAACACTCTGAGCTAAAAAAATAAACACGAATACAGTGAACACTCTCATAATCGGACACTGACGGTACCGAGAAATTTGTCCGGTTATGAGAGATGTCCGGTTATGGGAGAATAAAATAAATTAACATTCTTTAAAAAAGAAACACAATAGACAATAGACACAATAGAATAGACAATTACCGAAAAATTGATTGTCTATGGCAATCAACCGTAAAGTTACACATACATACGTACATACACTTAACATACAAACCTATTAAAAAATGCAACGAGATTTATAAATGCGCATAAAAAAATATAAATGCACATAGTTGTTGGATAACACGTTCGTGGACAAGACAGCATATGCCGTCAATGGTTGAGGAAATTAGCGGGTCTTGACAATTTTAGGTACGTTAGAACAAGACAGAATACCCTGACGAGTAATACAGTATATTCTGGCATTATTTATTTGTCTTGCCAGAGACAAATTTTCACTTCACTGTAGCAGCGGAATAATTTTTATCTTTATACAAAATTCGCAAAAAATAATATAAAATATCTTTCAAAATGCTGGAGATGTGTGTGTGTCATTCTAGCATTCTCCACCGAAAATCATGTGTCCGCGAACGTGATAATAGCCGCGTTTTATTATCACCCATGATCCGGATTGGATCATTGGTTTGTATGCATTACAATAACAATACGAGATATTGCTTCTCATTTAGATCTATTTTCGTGATCTCAAAATTAATTCGGTTATATCTCAGTAGGATGCACTTTCGCTTGTGAACTTTGCTTTCGCGCTAAATGTTTGTGTCTGAGCTAAAAGCTGTGTAATAAAACGGCAACTTCGCGCTAAAGGTTAAAGGTCTGTGTCTGAGCTAAAAAGGTGTGCATTGTAATCCAGTTTGTTTTATTATGCTGATCTGATCCGGATCAGATCACGGGCATGACGCAAAGGAACACCCCACAGCTTACACTTTTGTTTCGTTTCTTTGCAAAGTGTAAAGAGAAAAACAAAATGAAAAAAAAAATAAAGTATGTAAAAATTTTGTTTGTTTGTAGATGCGTTTTGTCCATTTAAGAGAGAGCGACATTCTATTGCGGTTACAAAAATTGGTGTCCGTGTCCGTTTATAGGAGAATTTTTTATATGAAAAATCGTGTATTTATTTCCGTTATTTGAAATATGTCCGGTTATGAGAGGTGTCCGTAAGGAGAGAGTACACTTAATTTTTGTTGACAACTCAGGCTCTGCTCTGAACTAAAAAAGGAAAACGCCTAAAGTGGAATACATCGTTTGGCATTTAATTTATTACAACATTGATTACCAAAGCTTTCGCACGCTTTAAGTTAGAAGTTTTGAAGAAAGTGAAGCTAGGACCAAGTGGTGCGAGATTTGAATCTGCTGAAGAAACATTGTCTGCATCATTCCAAAACTCAAAATTGATTGCAAAATCGAAAAAAAAACACATTCAATTGGTGAGACGTTGATAAAGCCATGCTTGCTGAAAGTAGCTGAGAATGTTTCAAATGACGATGTTAAACGAACAATTTTGGAAATGCCGGGTGATGATAAAGAACAGTTTCTGGATAAGTTGAAACAATTTCCATATTTTGGTTTACAACGTGATGAATCCACTTATGTTTCGCAGTGTAATCAGCTGCTGGTATTCGTGAGATATTTTGATAAAAGTTGTGATACAATCAAAGAAAAGCTGTTATTTTTACGAGATCTAGACACGACTTCCAAAGCAAAAAACGTCATTAACGTAATCAGTGAATACTTTAAAACTAGTCAAATTTCATGGGCAAATATGTTCGGCTTCTGTAGTGATGGGGCCCCCTCTACGATTGGCTATCGAACTGGTGCATCAACCCTTGTGAATCAAAAAAACCCAGAAATTGTGACAACTCATTGCGTAATACACCAAAAAGCTCTAGCATCAAAGACTGTCAGCAGTTTTGAATTCTATTACAATATTTTTTTTTTAGTAAATTTTATTAAAGAATAACCAAAAGAAGCTATTCCAACCATTTTTCATATTTTTCTCCCACGCACATTAATTCATGCAGTAGAGGGTAGATATCTGGGGCCCTACTCTGTATTTCGTTACGAAAGTCAATCCTATTCGAAATTGCTTTTCGTTTCGCTTTTGAATTGGTACTCTGTAACACTTTCGGAATGTAAAAAATACTACTAGATGATTTTCCCACTTAAGGATTTTTTTTTGTCGAGTCTCGATATATTTCTTATGAGATATGTCAAATCAATAAACCGAGAATAGGAGGAATAATATTGTTGTGAATTTTAAAGGAAGAATTTAATATAATAAAAAAGGAAAATGTATTCTGTTGCACTTCGGATGGACGAAAAAACAAGTTAGGAACGGATTGAGTGGAAAATTATACGGGGTAATTAAATTTTATTGAAAAAGGTAATAAAAGGTAAAACTCGGTTGGTACCAAGGATTCATATCACCATTACTTATCATTTATTATTTTAGTTTTGTTCAGAACTTTCGTCCTTCGAAGAATGCTTTTTTGTATGTTTTCAATTGCATACGAGATGAACTTCCTTCTCCTTTGGGATCCACTGGAGTCCCTCTAAATTTAAAATACCCGATGATGCATCATCAATCAGCATTGAACAGCAACATGGAGAACATTGCAAAGAGAATACGGGAGCAAATCAAAAATAATTTATTAAATCAATAAACACAAAAAATAAAGCACACATGAATGGCTTGCTTGTTTAAATTGTTATCATCACTAAAATTTTCTTAAAAATCTTGCATTCGCAGGTACTTTTAAATCCTTCCGTTAGCGAATTAGTTGTAGAAAGAAATTTTCCGTTTTTCAATGCTTTTGACATTAGGAAACGAGTTACAGAGTATCAAAATTCCACTTTCGGAATTGTAAATCCGAAAGTAGTAGATTTCATTCCGCTATCGAAATAGAGAGTATAAAATATTCGTTTTCGGAAAATTTCCGTTTCGAAACGAGATACAGAGTAGGGCCCCTGTTCTCTTGCCATTGCGAAGAGTGGTTGTACGGTTTCTACATGTGAGATTTCTCGCACTGGTATACAAGTTTAATTTAAAGTGGTCTTACCACAAAATCGGAGGTGCGTTACTTCGACGGGCTATAACTTTGAGGGGGCGACCCCCTCGCTATACGATTTTTCGTGCGGTAGAACTTTAGGAATCTCCAGTGGGACTGGGACACCCTGTATTAATACCATAGAGGCTACGTTAACAAGTTTTATACAAGGATTCATAACTACTATCATACAGAATGCGACGGTGCTAGAATACGGTGTTGTTAGGTTTTCATTTTTTACGCTGCGCGTTCTAACTGATTTTTTTCTTACATTTTTCAGTTTTCCAAACTGATGGTAGTAATTCCTAATGAGTAACCGATTTTCATAGTCAAGTATGTTGTATATACATATAATGACAAAAAGGGTGGGTAATTCTCAAAAGATCCCATCTTATTATTGGCTTATCTTTATTTTCCTTAAAATCTCTGGTGTCTATCGAGTTAAATGTAAGCACACTCTTCTACCAATCTGGATTACTGGGTGAACTTGTATGTTGAAAACGAAAAGATGTACGACATATTGCCCAACTATTTACATACATATTGTATGCCTCAGGCATTTGGTTTTCTTTTCTTGGACACGTCATTTCCCTTAGGAAACTATAACTTAATTATACTTGTCTGTTCAGGGTACATTTTACAACTACAATTGATTCGTGTTCTTGTTGCTATTTGCGTTTTTTCTTTCCTTCTAATTCTTGACTATGGCTACTAATGTGCTATTTTTTTTTCTTTTTCTTTTTAGATATATTTGGCCAAATTCGTAAGATTCTAGAAAAGGGCGATTTTAAGTCACAAAAGGAAGCTGCGTGGGCCGTAACGAACACAGCCACAAGTGGCACTCCCGAACAAATAATCGATTTAATTGAGAAATATCAAATTCTTAAACCATTCTGTGATCTCCTAGAAGCTAAAGATGCCCGCACCGTAAAAGTTGTACTTACTGGTCTATCTAATCTGTTTGCTCTGGCAGAGAAACTAGGTGGAACTGAGAACCTCTGTTTAATGATTGAGGAAATGGGTGGTCTGGATAAACTGGAAAATCTACAAACTCACGAAAACGAAGAGGTCTATAAGAAGGCGTACGCTATTGTCGACGCATACTTTAGTTCCGGAAATGACACCGAGTCAGAATTGGCTCCCAAAGAAGTGAACGGTGCCCTAGAATTTACATCGTCATCGCAAGCAAACGCACCTGAAGGTGGGTTCAGTTTCTAGCGCCGCGAATTCCTATTTTAATTGCTACTGATCGCTCACCTATTTATTATATTTGGTTATCATTGTTCCGATTGTATACAATTTGTTATTGTTCTACTATTTTATTCATCATGCATGCATTCATAAACTCATGTTTTCACTTACCACCCAAACTACTTACTGCCTTATATTTTATTTTGTATGCTAAGTGAAAATTAATAAACATTTCAATTAGAAAAAGTTTTTATTATTCGTACAATTCGCGAACAGGACCGGCAGACACTCCTCCCGGTCTGATGTTGTTAAATGCCTTTTTCATTGATGGCACCCATTCACCGTTGCCATCGTTGAGGATGTCTTTTACATAAGCAGTTAAAGTTGATTGGGCCTTCTGTGCTTCTATCATTTGCCCGTTTTTCATGTGCTCAATGATCTTGACTGAAATTTCTGGATAAATATTGAGTGTGGTCATAATTGCAGAATTAAAACCGAGGAGAATAGCGCCCGAGAGAAGGGTATCAGCTCCGAGAAAGATACTACGTCCTGGTTTTAGGCAAGCAGATCCCATCTCCAAGTCATTGGATGTGTATTTGATGCCTACGAAGTTTGGGATTGTAGCTTCAGCAAGATCGCAGAATTTCGGCATGTGAACTTGAAAAAATACAAGTCAATATTTTTTTAATAGATTAGTAAGTATATTTTAAATTGAAATCATCTTATAACCAACAACAGCATTCTAAAGTGCGTAATCAGTTTGAGAGTGTGTAACTAGATATGTAAATAAATCAGACAACATCCTTAGCCCTACAGTAGACACAAAGGAGCTGATTTGCTAGAAAAGGGAGTGGAAACCTCGTTCGGCTAGCCCTTCTCTCTCTAAGATCGGAAATAAGTGGGGAAAAAACTATCCGAAGGCCTGAGCCTTGTAGGTATTACGTTTCTACTATCAGCAAGTTACGTTACTTACAATTCAGTCCAACGAACATCGGAATGTGATAGTACAGCAGTGGTGTATTGGGACAATACTTTGAGACCAACTTAAAGTATCCCACTAAAGCCTCTATACTTTTAGGCTTAAAGTATAGCTCCGGAAGACACAAAATAGCATTGACCCCAAGTGATTCAGCATGACGAGCCATTTCTAAGACATCAGGCAGCGGTGCACCACCAATTTGTACCATCAAAGTCAAGTTATGCTTCCTTGCCGCCTCCCACCACTTCTCTGTCACAAGTTTCCTCTCTATCAAATTCAAAACAGGTCCTTCTCCTGTTGTTCCATTGACTTAACAAAAGAAAGAAAAAAAAAACAAAGATATGTTTATGGCATGTTCAAATGCGTCATTTTATTTTCACCTAGAACACCATGAACGCCTCTGCCCTTGAGGAAACTTGCGTATTTGTCGATATTGTCCACTTGAACGTTTCTCTCTCTGCCGAGGGTGGTGGGAAACAAATTAGAGACAAATATAAACAGAAGCTCCCACTTACTTGTCATCATTGAAAGAAGTAAACACGGGGGCCATTAGGCCCTGGAAGTCCAAGGAAAGTTTTTTTGCCAACGATGCCATGTATCCACTACTGCTGCTTTGTATTATATCTCGAACGAGAAGGTCCAGCTATGCGAGTTTCTGGAATAGTGCTGAATTTATATGTACTCGTATTTGTTGAGATTGTTTGTTTGAGATTAGGGTGAGATAGCATCCCCAAACGGAAAAGAACACTGAAGCGCAGAATTCTATTTCACAGCGAGTGACTGAAAATAGCAAAATCAGATAAGATAACCACGAAGCTTGTGTATTGTAAGAACGAACACTGAATGCCGGTCGACCTGTTTATCGCCGCTACTACAGTAAATAAAAACAACAAAAACACAAATGAGTAGGGGAGATGTGCGGACGAATAGGGGAGCTATGGCTTATCTACCAGCTGGTTCGTACGATGCCTTCGCTATGGTAAGCAAACAGTGACTGAAGTTGATTATTTGTGAAGAAAGTCAAGGGGAAAGCGGCGGAACGACAACTGTGGAATCTATAGTATATTTTTAGGGAGATCCTTTGATGCTTTTCGTGCGATTCGTTGTATAATTATGGGAGGGTTATATTATGCCCATTGTGAATTTTCCTTTTTGATATTTGTTCGTTTTTATTGTCTTGTTGATGGATGGTTGCCATTTTTTTCGTTTTTCAGTCACAAAACAGTGTTTTTTTTATCACATTCGATCTAATAGGTTAGAAGTACTGATTAGAGTGATAACATCCCCATCACACTTATGTAGGTCCATGTGGACCCTGATACAATTAAAACTCACTCAATTGAAATTTACTCGATTTAAAATTGGTTCGTATTAAAATTTACTTTGCGAGTTAAAAAGTGCAGAAAAAACCTTTTGGTGTTTCTCACCGCGCACAGAATACTGAAGCGGATTTGGAATAGGGATATTTCTTACGAACATTATGTTAGGTTATGACGGAGTGGCTACCGGAAATAAACCAGTACATTTAGACCAGTAGAGTGCACTGTGATATCAACGATCTTTGGGGATATTTCCTCAGTTACCCGTACTTTCTTCCTCATCGTCTCTGCAGCTCCTACAGAAATATTTGAACGATATTCCAAGTCTGATTGCGGCAAGTTTCAATAATAGCTAACAGGTAGTGAGAGACATGTCTATCCCCCTGTTCTGCATTCCACTTTTAGTGAATTCAACCACCAAAAGTGGAATTGGGTGTTCTGCATTCCGAACGAAACTATAAATTGTGGATTGTATGTTCGAAAGTGAATATTTTGGTGTTCTGCATTCCACTCAAGATGACAGCTGTAAATTCGTGTTCTGCATTCCGAAAATTCTGTGATTTTAGTGAATTGAATTCACTTGAGATTCTTGACGTGAATTGAATTCACATGCTGTTGTAAATTGAATTAATTAATTAATTTGTTGATCAGAATCATTTTGAAAAATATGAGTAGAATAATAAGACTTTCCATTAGTGTATTAAAATAATTCCTTTGTTTAATATAGTACAGCACAAAAATTAGAGGAAAGAGAGTATTCTCTTGAATTACATGAAAGAAAATCAAGATTTTCCAAGATCAAGATTTCTCTGACTCCACTTCTCGCAGGATATCAACAAATATTTTCTTACTCACTCTAAAACTGTTTTTAAAAATGCATTAAATAAATTATTTTTCTTCAGTTGTCTAACTTCTGCTTACAATGCTTCGGGAAGATCCAGAATGTTAGATTTATCTCGGAAAATCTTCCTGCGTACTCTCTCCATTCGGTTTTCTTCTCGGGTTTCACGAATCATTTAAAAATTTTGTTTTCCATTTTTTTCATAAAATATATTTTTTCTTAAATGTTTAACTTGCACAAAACAAAAACCAAGAACTGAAAATCTCCAATGATTTTGAAATGATTTGACAGCTGTGTTTGACATTTCAAACAAATGAATTCGAAGTGGATTCCAAAAATTCGAAATCACTCGGAATGCAGAACACTGAATTCCATCCCGATTTCGGTTTCAATCCACTTTCACTAGAAATGCAGAACAGGGGGGTATATTTCCATTGCCAGGTAGAATTGGTACTGTGGTACCTACCCTGGCGAGCTCATCAGGGGCCCAGCAATGTGACTCGATTCTACTTTCGATTCTATTCGAAAATTCATTCCGATTCTACTTTCAAACCGTACGAGTACTATAATAGGCGTGTTTTTCTTGTAACCTTTATAGACTTCGAAAAAGCTTTCAGAGTAAAAATAAGACTCGATAGTTATTCAGGTTAAGGTTTTGTTGTATTTTACATGGGTAAACATGCTGCTGGAACATGTTTAGCCTATACAGGTTAAAATAAAACACGCCTAATAATTATCATCGAATGTAAGTTATATGGCAATTTTTTCCCACAAAATTTCCGAGTTTCGAAGGAGTCTCGCATTGTGTTTGACAGATAAACGAAAAATAAAATAATTTATTATTTACTGTGATTTGTGAAACAAAGAAAAAATAATAGGTAGGTATAGGTACTACATATTAACATGGAAAGTGTCACATTTTGGTTTTTTAACCCGAATCAGCCCAGTGTGACCATATGGTCACAGACGTGGTGGGTATGGGTTTCTATGGTTTAAAGGGTCTCTAGGTAACCGATTGTTAAAATTGTTTCACTTTCCCGTTCTTAATATATATCTCAACTTATTCTTCTATGCTTTGTACCAGTCATTCTCAAGCTGTGAAAGTTATACGCTGTGAATATTTAGTAAAAAAAAAAATTGTGAAAAAATGTAAAAAGTTAATACAACAAAAAGTAAGAATACATTTATTATTAATAAATATTTTTTATACATTTTTAATTTCTCATATTTAATTAGTTAATAAGCTGCAGTTGGAGAAATTGCATTTAGTTTCTGCGGTTTAGAACATATTAGTAGGTTTTATTAGCCGTGACTATAGGTGTGACCATATGGCCACGCTGGGTTACAGTAAGTAACTAACATTTTTTACTTATGTGGGTGTTTTTTAAGAGATGTAGGATTTAAAATTGAAATAGAACACACAAAATTTGAGTAAAGAACCATAGTTTCGATGTCGATAGACAATTTTATGGCCTTTGATTAAAAATAATTTCTGGCATATCGCTACCACGCACGGGAGCGTCTCAGAAACTGCATCCTGGAGCTCCAATTTTCGATTACTTTTTCGATCATTTGAAGCCGTATATCCGGAATGATGCGTTCGATGTTGACTTCCGAGGATAGAATCGTTGTTGGGGTAGACCAACGACTTCAAATATCTAGCGTCGTCAAACCATGCCATCTTAGAAGACAGGGCACGGGTCCATTTCTGGACATGATGTTGTCATTGAACACTTCCTTCAATTACTCGGTGGTTTCTCTGGCAGTATGGCATGTACAGGTACTTTTGAAAACAAAAAGTCGTTGATCATGGTTATTTACCGGGACCAGTTGCCAGTAACATTTAGCTTTTCTTCATTTTTAAAGAATTAGTAGCTGCCAGCCCATAAACGGCACCAAACAGTGTAACATATTTTTCGGGGTGTGTTTGTAGTTGATGGATCCTTGGGATTTTCTTCTCTCTCAATATGACAATTTTGCCTATTACCAAACCCACTGAGACCGAAGTGAGCCGCATCACTGAACAAAATTTAACTGTAAAAAGTGGATCAACTTCCAACTGTTCAAGCGCCCAATTACTGAACTGGCGATGCAAGCAATGGTCGCCCGTCTTTAATTCTATCACTAGTTGAAGTAAAGATCCTTGCGCAAAATCTTCCTCAAAGTCGATGAACACAGTCTAAGTTCTTTCGCACGATGACGAATCGATGAGCTATGATCTTCCTCAATATTGTCGTCAGCTGCACTCACATTTTCAGCTGTGCGCCCTCTGCCCATTCTTTTCGGTGGCTTGGAGTCCCGAAAAGTAAATGTAGTGCGACATTTTTCAATTGTGTTCCGAAAAGTCGGGTTTGTGAAGGTTTCACAAGCCCATCAAAATAAAGGAAACAAATATTGTACTAACCAAGTAATATGATCATTCTGTAGTTAGCTTCCACTCCTTATGGATTAAGTCCCATCGTATGGATCAGAATAGGAGCTTATTCCGAAATGGAATAAAAGGTAAGAAATGGTGGAACAGTATTTTCACATGGTTAGTAGATGTCTCGGTACACAATACATGACAACTACAAGCTCAGTCCATTCCGACTTGTCTCAGTTACAATTCAGACGAGATATTGCAATATAGTAAAGCAAATAGTTTGGTGAGAAACCAAAGGCCGTTGGCCGCCGTGAAAGAAACTTGAAAGGCACAAGCAAATAAACTCTTCGATACGATGGTAAGAATCACTTACATATGTTTAGATACTTCTGTCGGACGGACAGAATGTTTGAACTGTAAATGCTTTTTAAGACTTCAAACAAAAATTTATTAATAAATGAACGAAAAAGTATTGTAGAATTTTTTTTACATACAATTTCATGTTTCATTACTAGTGCCCAGCGTGACCATATGGTCACACCCATTATCTTGGATTAGGGGGTAAGTGGGGAAAAATAAAAATGATATTTGGGTTTCTTAAACTCTTCTGAGCAAACTCATAAAATATTTCTCTAAAAATCGAAAAAAAAAAGTTCTGGGCTGATTCGGGTTAATGAAGAAAATCAGGATCGCAGTACTTAAATTGAGCGAAGACGAATTCGGAATGAATTCAATATAATGGAACTGATTGAAAAAGGGTTTGTTTAGAGTGCATTTAATAATCAAAACATTTGCAATGAAATGATTTAATTTTAGTTTTATAAAAAAATGTCCAACTTTCAAAAGATGCCTTTTTGTATTTGCTGTTTCGTCTAGCGGTTCTCAGTTTCCTTTGTATTTATTCCACAAGAATCTCAAATTGACGTCTTCTTGTTTGCACATTTAGAAAATTACCTACGCTCAAAATATATTCTAATAGTTCTATGCAATATTTAATAAAATATGAACAAATATGTTACTTTATAGTATTTATGATGAGCGGAAAATAAACGATAAATTACAAAAGACGGAATTTATTCACGACACGTTACGACAATCAAAAGACTAGTCACCCACTCTCTACATTTTACTAGAACATCAATCAAAATAACAAATATAAAACAGTAAAAAGTAACAGTGCACCTGCACTTCTTTTTTTCAACATGTTCATTGGGATGTTTTGCTACTGGTGAGCATAGTGTTGACTGAATTTATGTATGTTACTTGATGCTGCAACATATGTATGTACATATAACTTTCGCAAACATATTTGGAGCAGAACGATTATGGTGCCGTCAAGTGAAATAAGGCCAAATTCTAAAGTTTGGCTTTATTTCACTTTGTGGAAGTGTCGAACCTATTTAAGTGGTTAGGTCACTCTAGAATTTTCGAAAAATCGATTTATTTAAATTGTCTCCTAAGACCTCAAAAATAATGTCCCAAAAGATTATGGTCGGGAAAAGTCTCTAAGTACTCGGTGTAGGCATCACAGATTGCAAAATTATTCACGATTTTCTACTACTCAAAACTTCAAACGCGTGTATCTCCAAACTGCATTTTTTAAGTTGCCCGGAAACATAACTCAGACAATATTCAACCGATTTACTTGAAGTACGTAGGATTTTTTTTATATTGCATAATACATTTGTTATTAACAATTATCTGATGTTTTTTTAGGCAAATTTTTCACTTTCAACTTTGGAAGTGCACCATTTGGCCAAAAATTAATATATCGAAAAAAACCTACGTAGTTACATATTATATTTAAAAAAAATTGGCGTTTTATAATTCAAAAATTACAGGAGCTGTTTGTCCAGCCGTGGACCATGAAAAAAACTGAGACGTCACATAGTGATTCGCTTAGAACAATTTTTGGGACAAAAATAAAAAAAAACATTCGGTTTCTGTTATGTAATTTTGAATTTTAATTAATAAACAAACATTTTGAATTCTGAGTTTACAACTTCGTTTTTTTTCACTTTTGTCCCAAAATTTGTTTTAAGCGAAGCGTCATGTGCGTCATCGGAAAAACGCTGTACATCCGACATTTGGAAATTAATCCAAAAATTAATTCAAAAATTTTTTTGTATACAGTCACTGATATGTATTATAATAAATACTCTTAAATAAATAAATACTCTCTAGAAAGCTGATTTTTTCGGCGCAGGGTCATAAGTCCACAGGTCAAAAGTCCACAATGGACTTCTGACCCACCTAGGTGGGTTATAAGTAGAGTCCGACCGAACATTCGGCTTCGGCCACCTTCGGCCGCAAATTCAACCTCGTTTCGGCCGAAGCCGAATGTTTTGCCGAAGCAGAATGTTAAACTTATTGTTTTTTGTAAAAATAAAATGATTGTTTCGTTTCGCGAAACTTGTGAATGCGTCAACGAAAATTCTGTTGTAGGAGTGAAGTTGCAAGCTGATGTGTATTTATATTGAAACTACAGTCTTTTGAGAGTGCAAAAAGTGGAAATTTGTTAATAATATCCTTAGTAGAGAAAAGAGTTGGTGTCTTTAAATTTGAAATAGAAAATAATCTAGTTTCGACAACCGACATTTTAGGATTCATAATAAATATGTAGGCTGGACATTTTTCCGTCTGCGCTGAGAGTTGCTGAAGTTATAACTGTATTCACAAAAGGTTATCCAAAATCCATGCGCCAATGCAGACCTATTACGTACTTTCAAAATTTCCAAAACTTTTTGAAAAAATTATGATAGACCGATTTTTACAATAATTATGAGATGGTTGAGATACGCATTTATTAAAAAATATATTAACGAATGACTCATTTAACATTCGAATGCATATTATATAAAATACCGTTAATTATACAAAAACGAAAAACAAATATTGTGGAAATAGTTCCAGCCGAGGAGAGACTTGCTGTTACGTTAAGGTATTCTGGACTAAACTCGCACTTAAAATTGCGATTCAACCCCCGCAGAAAATTTAAAATAGCTTTATTCATCAGATTCGGCTTCGGCCGAAGGTGATAAAAAAGCTGAAGTTCGGCCTCGGCTTCGGCCAAAAAATGGCCTTCGGTCGGACTATAAGTCCACAACTATTCTTATTACTTCCATACATACATATATCTTTCTTTAGCTCAGGGTGAACCTGGTCCTGCTTCTCGCAACCATTTGTGTGTGCGTGTTATATTTTTGCACGAATGGAAGGGACTTACAGTATTTCGCCGAATCCGAATGGCAAGTTGAGGAGCTTATTGAAAAATGAAAGCTTGTCAGACATTCGAAAGAGGTGGCACCGTGAAAAAACTTTTGGTATTAGACTCGGGTTGCGATTGAACCCGAGCAGCATTGCATAGTAGTCCAACGCGCTTACCACTACACCAATGTGCTCACGATTCGCGCGAACCCTTAGATATGTACTTTGAATTGTTCAGTATTTCATTTTTGAGAAGTTTATAAAGTAATAGTGAAAAATTCGCGCAAATTCACTCAACTTCAAATTTTACCAAAATCGGTTGGGTAGTTTCCCAGTTTCAAACACAAACATATACATACATATATACATACATTCATTTTTATAGATTCAATAGCTTGACTCCAGCACCACCTATCGGATCCAGATCTTATAATTTTGTCTTTTGGTATGAACCAACACATATTGTGAATATAAGCCTTTTTGGTATATAAATAAAGAAGTTAGTAACAACTTGTGGATTGTATATATTGGTAGATTGCAAACCTTGGGGTGCGTTCGCACTGTCTTTGATTCTTCGAACTAAATGACAATGCATGTATTGTAAGTAACACTATATTTTTTAGACACGGGCGAAGCCGGGCGGGACAGCTAGTTAATATATAAATCTCAGTTGTGACGCTCTTACCTGTCAATCTTACGATTAGACAAACACAAAAACTAATGCACGCAATGAAGTAAAACTTCGTATTCCAGTTCATTAACATCCTGTGCCTATTACAGGCCAATTTTTAAATTAATTTATTCGCAATATTATTTAAATTACTGCAAAAATAAAAACACTCTAACAAATGCCACTTTCTTGCGAAATGTCATTTATTCAAACTACAAATACTTAGAATCCATACTTGTGGATTGTATATATTGATAGACTGCAAGCAAACCTTGGTTCGCACTGTCTTTGATTCTTCGAACAAAATGACAATGTATGTATTGCAAGTAACACTATAGTTTTTAGACACGGTCGAAGCCGGGCGGGACAGCTAGTACTACATAAATATTGTATTGTCACTTATACACGTGTGCAAAATTTCAGCATGTCTGGAAGTGGGTGTAAAATTGATCCCCAGATTCGGCTCTCACAGAAATTGAAGTTAAAAAAGCGTTCGCCATATTGATTTACAACGTCATAAAATAACCCATATTGTATTGTCTCCGGAATTATACAAGTGTGCAAAATTTCAGCATGATGGGATATCTGGAAGTGGGTGTAAAATCGATTCGCAGATTTGGCCTTCAAAGAAAGTGAAGTTAATATAAAGCTTGTAAAAATTATATATTACAGTGGATTCCGCTTTATTGGGATGGCGGATAATCGGGACAGCCACTTAACTGGAACAAATGGTAGGGAACAGAACAGAACAGTTTGGTTTTTTTATTTGATCGCCACATCGCATTATTGGGACAGCTGCTTAATTGGGACAAAATGGGTCTTGACCGAAGTGTCCCAAATAAGCGGAATTCACTGTATTACGTAAAATCAAAAAAAAAAGAGACTGGGTGACCTCGCTTAGCTAAAATATGCACAAAATATGGATGTTTAAATTTCATCATTGTCGATTCTCCCGCTTGGTTTATTTGCCATTGTCATTATAAAGGGCTGCTCTTATATTTTAGGTATGCTCAACAGTCATGCATTCAAGTTCAGAAGGGATTCATAGTCAGCCCAACAATAGTACCTATAGCCGACTTTAGTTACAGTCGGCACTAAATAAAGAGCCGGCTATAACTTTTCGTTGTTCATAAACACATTTTTGCAAAGTGATTTGAACGAACAAACCCAAACCTCAAAATATTATATGAGCAATTTAAAGCCGACACTAATTATTTAAAGTGACGTTTGGCTCATTTTAAATTTCGAGCCGCCTATAAGTTTAAAGTCCACTATAAGGTGACTATGAATATCAGAAAGTACATTTCAGGTTATGTAGGTGAATAAATTCTTTAAATGTCGGCTTTATCTGACTATGAATTTGCGCCTTTGTTTCTATTGAGTGCTTTGATCACGAAAATTGTTCTAACGTACGAGTACATCACTAGCGGCATTGGATTTCGGATTCCTCTCGCTTTTGTCACTAAGCCTTCCAGGATATTTTTTGTTACGGGCTATACAATTTTTTTTCCCAAAAAGGAAAAAAAACCCACAGGCAAAGTTTTATTGAATTTTGATAGCTTACTATATGGTTTCATTTATCTGCTGCTAGAGGCAACTATTTTTTATTTGTGATAGCTTCAATTTGAATTCAGAGCTAGGGACACGAACAGATACCAGAATTTGGAAAAGAAAATTCATATAAAAGCAATATTTTCTGTAATAGTCCCTTCGGCAGTGCCATTGTGTCTTTAAAACAACCACAACATTGCTTTCTTGTTTAGATGCGGTATATTCATTAATGTCTCAATGTTATGTATGCATATGTTACATACACATATGTGTAGAATATATGTACGAGTACATATTTATACAGTAAAACATACATCAATACAATCAATTTCAGTAAAAGAATTGAATTAGTTTCCACCAAGTTCCCATCGACAATCAAATATATTTTTTAAATGAATTTCGTAACCTCCAGGCGATTCGGTGAAATAAAAAAGTTGCGACAGGTTTGGTTTCGTTCACTCGTTCACTGATTCGAATCATTCGATAGCATTGCGTTCTATCGGAACTCGCATTTAATTGAAAAGTTATCGCTTTGACAGGAGCATCTCTCCTCCGGGGCCACATTATTCTTCTTGAAAGAGTAAAACTTTGAATGTACCTACTACCCATCCAACATCGCCTGTCTAGTGCCTAAGCCCGCACGTTTTTAACTTTGTACTCGAACATCGCCAGAGGCAGTATTGTGCAGTATTGATTGTTGGAATAGAGATAGAAATTTATTTTTTAAAGACGCATTCCTCGGAATGCTAAGGCATGCAATAAAATTCGAAACTATACAATGGAACTTATGTACATACATACGTACACGGTACACGTTATTGGGATATGACTGTACCCGTATTTACAACATAAGGCCCCTTCTATTCTACTTTTCGCTACAGAATAGTAAAACGTAAGTGGGAAAGTCTGCTCAATTAGCCCTCTTGCCGTAAGTATGAAATCTTGAAAATCTAATTAATTTAATGTTGGTATCAATTCAGGATGCTAGAGGGCAGGCGTTATCTAATTAATGGGGTGAGATTCCATGGAAGGGGAGTGATTTATTTTTCCACAACTGGAGTGAGTAGAGATGTAATAATGAGTACCATAACGATATGAAGGGAAAGTAATAAGGCTTATGATGGGGGTGTTTGCAAAAGAAAATTATACTGTGTTGAAATAAGAAATGTCTGTCATGATTAACTGTTAAGGGTGCTGATGCTGAACCCTAACCATGTATTCTAAATCTTTGGTTGGCCCAAGCTTTTAACACTTTATCTTTAACAGCCACAGTTTGAACTCATATTCTCCTGAAGTTCTCATATATGTGGACGCATGAAATGGTACTTTAAATTTCGTGTGATTCGGAATATTCATATGTACATATATTGCAAACTGTTTATTGGTTTGAGTGAATGTTATTCTTATCTGGAAAATGCATTTCATGGCGTAGTACCTACAGACGTGTTATGCAACCAAAAGGTTAGAGCTTCGTAAGTTTTAATATTTGTGCACATTATTTGGAATGTGTAGAAGTTATATGTGAAAAAATTAAAATTATGTGCCTGTGCGAATGTGCATGAGTGGAGCGAATTAAATAAAATACTTCACTAACTCTAGGTTTAATTTTATTTAATAAAAAGAAAGATTAACACGTTTTGTTTGTGTGTCTTTGACACGTCTGATCGCCGTCGCTGCAGGTATAAAAAAGAGAAAGAGCCAGGCCGGAAAAAGGTGAGGTGACAGCTCCAAAAGAAGATGGCTGGTCGTGGCTTTGTTCGCATGTTACGCCTGTAGCCTGTGGTGAATTCTATGTTGTGGGGGTGGCCACAGTACTCCCCCGAAGCGAAGCGAACCGGAGGCTTGATGACTCGTCCCGAACGTTTTTCGTTACAACAGCTGGTAAGCCGTTTTTACAGTTCTTACATAAATAGTATCAGCTTATAGGTATGTACTCTGTTCTGTCATCTCAACACGGATAAGAAAAATAGAAAAAAAAACAACAACAACAAAACAAAAAAAATACCGCCTAATCTATCTTCTATATATGTAATTAAATCGCTAGCGCAAGAGCTTGTGATTCCTCCTGAGAGTTTATTTCTGCACCGATTTCAATGATTCTTACACTGATTGCAGGCTTCATCAGTATAAATAATTTTTATAAAAAGCATATGAATGAAGTTATTACGGAAAAACATTATTTCAACGTACCTACATTCACAGACGAAATGCACTCTGATCTTATAAATACAGTGATGGAAATAATTATAAATGCAACAAAAAAAAAAAAAATACTATAAAGAACATTCCTTTTGGAATTCGGGTGAAATGCCTATGACAGTTCATGTTCCAAACTAACGGTGAAATTCCAGTCGTCGGATATGATCGATAGCTGGATATATTACCATCGGCAGTCGATTTTCGTGCTTTGCGGTGGAAATATATATAAAGGCAGCTATTTAAAAGTGTAATAAAATAGAAATTCGACTACTTTTTTTTTAATTTAATTTGCTTGCAATTGAAAAACAGAAGGTAACTTTTAATTAATTCTGAAATTTATCAGAAGTGCGAGTTATTTAGTTTGTTTTTATTTACGATTCAGTAATGCCTCGATCAAAAGTACTCAACGATGAAGAAAAAGTAAAAATTCGAGTTTTGAAGGGAGAAGGCTTAACGAACAGAGCCATAGCAAAGGAAATAAACCGATCTCCAATAGTAGTTCTAGTTGATAACTTCGTTTCTCTGCATGAAGATTGTAGCAAAAAACGAAGGTCGGGTCGAAAGTCGTCACTAACAACCCGCCAAAAGAAAATGATTACATATACATGAGGCATCGAAAAATAAGCTGTTCTCAAGTCAAATCAGAAGTAAACTTGATCTTCCAGTGATGGCCAGAAGGATCAGGCAAGTTTTAAACGCGGATAAAAACTTAGTTTTTAAGAAAATGACGAAGAAGCCAATGCTAACCTTTGCTCATTAAACTGCACTACTCGAATTCGCCAAAAAATATATGAGTTGGGCAGAACAATGGACCCAAGTAGTCTTCAGCGATGAAAAAAAGTTCAACTTGGATGGCCCTGATGGTATACGGAGTTATTGGCACGACTTAAGGTCTAAAAACGAGGTTTTGATGAGCAGAAATTTCGGAGGTGGCTCTGTTATGGTGTGGGGTGCCTTTAATTTTAATGGAACATTGCCAATTGAGTTCATTTCAACAAAAATGAACTCCAATGCTTACATCCAGATGCTACAAGGCATTTTATTGGCAAATGCTGGCGATTTGGTAGGCGCGACCTGGATGTTTCAGCAAGATAATGTAGCCATACATCGTTCTCGTGCCACTATGAAGTGGTTTGAAGACAGCGGGATTGCAGTTTCTGATTGGCCATCTCGAAGCCCAGATATGAACCCCATAGAAAATTTGTGGGGTATTCTTGCTCGAAAGGTGTATGCAAATGGGCGTCAATTTAATAGCGTGGGAGCAAGCACTTAAGCGAAAAATTGCGGAAGAATGGTCCAATTTAGATGGAAATATTTTGAAAAAATTAATTGAATCGATGCCAAAAAGAATATTTGAGATTATATTAGGTAAAGGGGGGCATACTTAGTATGAATTGTAAGCAAAATAATCACAATAAAGTTATGCCTTTATATTTATTTCCAGTTGAAATTGGTCGTTTTTATGTTTAAGTAATTTCTTTTGAATACAGGATTATATTTATTATTAAATCTTATCTAAGCTGACCCCTGGTACTCTGAGGAATTCTTAAAATAAGTTTTACCTTGCTAAATAGATCGAGTAGAAACCAACTACGATTTCTTTACTGCCTTTATAATTATTTCCACCACTGTATAAACAATGTGTTTACACTTAATCTTAATATTTATCAGGATCGCTATCACGAAAAACAAGGTGGCGCCGAAAAATTTGCTCACGTTTGAGCGATGGGCCAAGTGTAAATTTAATTCGTTCAATGGTTCAAAGGTTCACAAAACTTCTTTAGTTCTTAGTACCGCTTGGTTGAACGAAGCTTGTGTGTAAGACCAAAAACCTTAGTGCGAAGAAGAGCGGCTGTTTTGGGACATTTTATTGGTAATTACAGCTCGGTTAGCATTAAACTTTTGATTTTTAAGTTAATAGTTGAGTTTGAAATATTGCAAAACGGTCTATGGCCGATAAAGAAGTCAGCCAAACCTTTCTAGCTAGTTCGTCAGCTTTTTCGTTTCCGTCAATACCCTCATGATCGGGCACCCACCAAAATTTGAGGTTTAAACGACTTTGGAATCCATTTTGAACTATTTTTTAGCTTCTGTTAATTACACAGATATGATTTCGGTCTTCAAATCTCTGTATTGAATATAATTTATCTGAGACTGAATATCAATAATATGGGAGAAGTTGCTCCGAGGTAATGGCTTTTTGTTTTAAATTGGATTTTCGTTTTCTCATTTGAAGTGCCTTAAACTCTAAAACTAAAAATTAATCTCATTGAAAGCTGATGGATAAACCTTTTCTAGAAATTAGTAATCTTTTATCAAAAGAATCATTAAAATCTGTTTAGCGGTTCTTGGGATCTTTTACCACAAACGTAATCTGACACCGGCCGGGACTTTGCTTTATGCTATGTATAGAAGATATAAATTTTATGAGAAATTAGTAATCTTTTACCAAAGAATCATTAAAATGTGTTCAGCGGTTCTTGGGATCTTTTACCACAAACGTAATCTGATACCGACAGGGTCTTTGCTTTATATCAGGGGTGGCCAAACTTTCAGGATATGTACTTGACTTTTCGCTGAGATTGGTTACGCGTGCTAACTACTCATTATTTCTACTTGGAAGAAAATACATACATATACATAAATATGTACACACCATAAGAAGGTCCGAAACCAGAATGGATACACCAAATTACTTGCGAAAGATTGTATCCAGCTACTTCACCAATAGAAGGTTGAGCTATGAAAACAAAGCTGGAAAAAGGTACTATAAAGTCCCCGCGGGAGTCCCACAAGAATCAGTAGGTACTGGGCTCCCTACTTTGGACTATCATGTACAACGTAGAACATGAAATTAACACTGCCGCAAATAGTAAAAATAATCGGATTCGCCGTATCACCGTTGTTACTGTTGCAAAGAACATTTGCGAGATACAGTCAGCAACGAACGACTGGCTTATATCCGCCGGCCTAGAATTAGCAGATCACAAAACGATAACTGTCCTAATAATCAGGGTGGGACACCACTACGAAGGTCAAATGGACTTAAAGATTGATCCAAACCATAGCCGTTTGAACAAATCGAAGCACATAGGGGTATTTGCATCGAAAAACCGCTCAAAAACTAATATTTCAAAATACAGAGTTGAGTAGTAATTTTTTTTCCTAGCTGTAGTTAAGAAAAGCGACCTGAAAGTCAAAAAAATGTATGGGCAAGATCTAGGATATTGACTTAAAAATAAAATATCTGGAAAGCAAAAAAAGGTATCCAATTTATTTAAACGCAGTTAAAAGGGGTGTTATTTCTTCTAAAATAAAAGCCCTAAACTTCTGCAGTAAGTATTAGCGGAGATATTTGAGTTAGTATGGGTCAAGGTACACCAAAGTAGGTGTTTTCTTAAATTCTCAATATATGATGTCCAAATTGGAGATAGACGCTTGCTGTAGAACGATTTTTTTCTTAGAATAAACCCAAGAATCAGTTGCCAAAGTCTTGACATTTAACTTGGAAACACCCTGTATAACTCGGTGTTATTCGGTAACTTTTTAGTATCAGCTTATAGAGAGGGATGTCAAAAAGTAATATCAAGAAAAAATGCTGCCCATAGCTGCCCTCCTAGATTTAATCCTCCCTGATATGTGTCTAGTTTAATGAAAATTCTGTTTATCTGTTTATCATAAAATAAAATCTTTTGCTTGAAGGATCCTCTGGATCTGGATTGTGTATTCTAACTACAAGACAGCTATAATGTTATGAATGAGCATGAATAGAATGATTTTGAAGCTAAACTGGATCACTTTCAGAGCTATTTACTCAGTAAAGCGTCTTGCACGTAAATAAGCTTAAAAACGCTTCCAAAGTTGTTTGAGGCAAGTATCACTTCATTAGGACAAAAAAATATTTCTGAGCGGTTTTTCGAGGCAAATACCCCTATGTGCGAAGGCACGGAAACTGACTGTAACAACCACCTTACGGAGTGCCTATCTGGTTACGGTGGGTATCGGAGATACTACACTTTTTTTAGGCACGATTGCTCACCTTATTGCCGAAATTGCCCAAATCAGGAAGAAGACACAGAACACGCAGTTTTCCATTCCATACGCTTTCTGGGATGGAGTGCAGTGCAGTGTTATTACATTTTTTAAGAATGATATTCATGTATTGCGTACTATCTGATTTAGCCGCTTCGCAGCGCATACCAAAATATTCTCTTTGTATGTATTTACATATGAAGATATGTGTATTTGTAATAAATTGCCTACTATAAGGAGACTTCCAGCTAAATGCTGCACTTTTCCTTGCACTTTTAAATTTGGCATGAATTCTTGCTCCACAATTTGCTTAGCACCAAATGAAGTCATTTGAAAAGTACAATTAAAGCATTTTCCATAGAGATTAAAAAAGAAAGTGACTCAGGTGGGTAAGGAATTCCTTGCAATCTAACTTTTCCGCTTAAGCAACACATCCCGACTAACTCATATTTCCATTTGAGTGCTTTGTAATGTTGGCAAACGTTTGTCATTGAGCCCAGCATCACAACTGGATAATCAATATATTTTATTCCGTGGCTATAATTAAACGCAGATCGCTCTTTTAAGGACCATAATGCCGATAAATCTTGTCTTATAGAATGTGTTTGTGCCGCGCGACTCGTAGTTGCATATTGCCGCATTTGAGTTAAGCGCGATTTTCTTACTGGATGTAGTTAATTCAGCAGCGGACCGTCTCTTGGATGCATTGTTTTTCAAAGCGGATATCTTTCAATCCCTCTAAGGGAGTTTCTAAAGCTCCAGTTGTGTATGAGCGTTCCCTCATTTGAGGAAGGCGTTGCTCACGCTGCTGCTCAGATTCGTTTTGCAATGCTAAACACCTTATTCTTCGCTTTTGAAGCAGATCGCCGGTATGTATTAGTTTTTCGCTTCGGCGTGTTTCTTTAAGTAGATCCTGAGTAATATTCAATTATGTATTTGAAGTAGCTAATAAAATACACTAATATACGCTAATAAGGGTTTGGATTCGCAGTGGAAACTTTAGTGATTCCACCCCTACTTATGTAATGAGTCCTGATTAACAGTAGGTGTAATATTTAAATGGCTATTTCTGTAGATCATCTCGATTTAAATTATTGTAGCTGATAGGAAGCAATAGAAGATCTTTCCCGCTAAAGCCTTCAATAAAGCATTTTTTTTCAGTCAAATATGCATTTTTTACAATTAAGTCGCACTATGGTCTCCACTGAAAGCCGCGTCCAATACTACAATTGCCAATAATAATTCTGAAACCTTGTTTCAATAAACTTTGTATACAAGTTTAATGCTAATGGCAGATACATAACTTACTGCTTAGTTTTTTTGGTTTGGTTTATTACGTTTTGGACTGCCTAATCGTTCAATTATGCAAAATGTTTTTGTGTAAAATTGATTGTCACTACAAAAAAAAAAAAAAAAAAAAAAATGCACTATGATTGACCACTTACTATGAAAATAAATCACTCTCTTAAATAAATAACACGTGCTTACCGTCAAAACGTCAAAACATAATACATAAATATCGGTTCCAAGCCCTGTATCTTGTTATCCTAAAAAAAATTGCAACCGAATTTATCCAGTTATTGAATAAGAGATGATCGAACAATTGCGATACATAGCTACAGTGCTGGAAATAAGTATAAACATTTTAAATTTTTGTAAAAATTTCCGAAACCAAAGGTGAAACCAATTAAATTTATTTGTGGGATAAGGGGTCCAATCCCTTTACAAATTTAAAAAAATCAATTTTTATTTATTGCATTTTTCGAAAACATAATGATTTGAGAGTGTATTGATCCGATGAAAAATTAAAATATTCAATTTTTACAGAGTTATCGCACATATAGTCGACCGCGATTATCTCGAATCCGTATTTTCAAAAACTGCTCGTGCTGTAACTTAAAAAGTTATTGATCGATTGAAATTTTCTGAGGCTTTTCTCTATATCATTACCGGAAGAATAAACCTAAAGTTTGACAGATTTCATTGAAATAAACTCCTTTTTGAGGATGAAAAATGTCGAAAAAACAGTATAAAATTTGAACGTTTTACTAAAGAGCGTACCTAATTTTTAATTTTATACTTTTTTATGATTGTCAGAAATAGAAAGTCATTTTTTTTTTTTTGTAAAAAGATAAATAGAGAAAGACTGACAAATGCAGCACTTTTGGACCTCGCGTCAAAGACACCTGAAGAGAACTTGAACTGAGCCGCCATTTTGTGACAAAATAAAAAAAAAATTATATTTTCATAGTTCGAATAAAATGATGTTACAACTTCAAAATGATTGAATTATTTTATCACATTTAAAAACACAGTTAAAAAATTAGTTATTTTGAAGCGTTTTAAAGGGTTTGCAGATACTTTTTAGGTTCTTATTTTGTAGAAAGAAAAGATTGAATTATAATCTTCCGTTCTTAAGATAATACAAAAAACTAAAAATTGTGTTGCAAAAAAGTATAAAAATTTTGCATTTTTCATACGCTGGCGGTATAAAAGTAATTTTAAATTAAATGAAAAAGCTGCAATTGATTACGTAAAATAATAATTGGTTTTAATAGTTAATTTTTCCTCCATTCCTTATCATAGACATTTCGTGCAAGAATCGCCAAAGATTCTCTATGGGGTTTAAGTCCGGACTCAGCGCAGGACAGTCTAGTAATTGATTGCCAAAGTCACGAAACCAATCCATAGTAGATCCTGCAGTATGGATCGGGGCAAGTGTCATAAATGGCAAAAGGTAGTTTTCCAGCATATTTTGATAGTCAACGGCCTTAAGTTTTCTACTCAAAAATGCCATTTCCATTTAAGTATCGCGCTGCAGATCATGCCAATAACAATTGAACCCATTGGGCTCGTCTTAATTTAATTTTTTCTCATCACTAAAAATCATGTGAGTCCATATTTCTGGCTTTTGGATGAACTTTTCTGCAAAAGAGATTTTTGTGTACCTACTGCTTTCAGGGGTGGCTGTAGTTAAAGTTTTTTTTTATATTTTAAATGATCGGCACTTGCTAACCACATTTTTACTAATCTAGAACTGCAATTCAAGTGAAACACTGAACTGCTTTTGCGGAAGAGATCCCGGTGTTGAAGATTTCTCTCAGAAGTTGTAAGTCAGAACCAGTGTGACCATTAGCTTCTCTTAAAAATATTCCACTTACTCCGAAAGTTTAATATTTTTATATTCCACTTGGTATAGTACGACCTCAATAAAATCGGTACGGTGCAATCCCGACCAGCGGAGATGGGAGATGTCGCCGTAACTCTATTAAATTCATTTCTCCTGTGCAAACACTAATAAATAAAAAAAAAAAAAACATAAAAAACTTCAATTTCATTCCGGTACGAAAGTCGGTACGAAACTACAGAAAAAGTACGATCCGAAACTAGACTACATACAAGCAGTTCACGAAATGGTACGAAATGTAACAAATAGTTTCGAACCAAACCGGCAGGAAACTGTACGCGCACAAGTGAGTTTAGTTTCGTACCGATTCGAAAGTAAATAATAATGTCGATTTCGATTGGACCAAAAAAGCACTTTTTTTATCTCGAGCAATTTTTGTCGCTGTAGTACAATTTTTATTTTCCAACCGACCAAAAAAGCACTTTTTTTGCTCTAGATCAATTGTTGTGCATCTCGGAATCAGCTCGAGATTTACACCTACTTGCACTTACACTAGCACATTTTATATGAAATGACAACGCAACACATCAAAATAATGCCCCTATTCCATAACACAACTCAATTTATTCGATTTGGCTGTCATTTATGCCCCTATTCCGTAAGACAACTTTTGTTAAGTTGAGTTGAAATTTGGTTGAAATTTGAAATTCGGTATTACTGAACACAACTCTGAGAAAAAGAGTTGCCTGTCAACATAAAACCAAGATGGCGAATCCTCTCTAGAGTTGTGTGGGAATTTTTCTGGTATTATGGTAGACAACGCAGTTATGTTTTGGTTGCTAGAGCTGTCAAAAACTAACAACTGGGTTTAAGCAGTTGTTTGAGAGTAAATGTTGAGATACGAAAGATGGAAAATGAACAAAAAGACGTATATCGGACAAATGAAATAATGCAATATTATTAATAACGTCATTAAAAAAATGTGTGCAGCTTAAAAGCATATAGTCCACATTAGTTGGAGAAAATAGTTTTACATCTTCAGCACTCGGAACTGGTAGTGGTATTGCAATTGCAATCGAGCGTCCATGCAATTTTAACAAATCTTTGGTGTCGATTTGAACGAAGCAAAATGCTTCTGTGTTCAGTACAAAAACACTTGTAAATATTTAAAAATATTACTTCTGTTATTATATAAGAAATACATATTATGTATGTGTTTAGGAAACGGCCCATGGAAAAATGTGGGTGTTGTACATGCCATCGAATGTAACACCCTTAATCCAATCAATGGACCAGAAAAATGCCATTCGCTTTTTATTTTATAGAAATAGCTTGCTGAGCAAAATCGTAAGTTCAGGGAAAGGCATACGAAATGCTCTAAACGAGCTATGTAGATCTTTTTGAAGCTGTTTCTCTAATTGCGCTGGCATGGCAAAAAGTATCAGCGGTTGTGCTTAACAAGTGCTGGAAAAATATGTTAACTCTAAGCCCCGAAACACAGTTTGAACATCTTTCAGTTCTACGAACGCAAAAAAGAGATATTCGTAGTTATGAAAACAAAATGACTCTTGTTCAAAGAATGTTCCCAATGAAATATAATGTGTATTAAAATATTATGAATTAGAAACAATATTTATAAATTTATTTAATGTACTAAGCGAGCATTGAATAAATGCATATCTATCTATCTACATATACATATATCTATGTTTCGTACAAGGAATAAGTGTTCGATATTACGAATTTTTCCATATAGCGAATGCAACTGGACATTATATCATTCGTTATATTGGACCACCACTGTATTTCATTTGTCCGATATACGTCTTTTTGTTCATTTTCCACCTTTCGTATCTCAACATTCACTCTCAAACAACTGCTTAAACCCAGTTGTTAGTTTTTGACAGCTCTAGCAACCAAAACATAACTGAGTTGTCTACCATAATACCAGAAAAATTCCCACACAACTCTAGAGAGGATTCGCCATCTTGGTTTTATGTTGACAGGCAACTCTTTTTCTCAGAGTTGTGTTCAGTAATACCGAATTTCAAATTTCAACCAAATTTCAACTCAACTTAACAAAAATTGTCTTACGGAATAGGGGCATAAATAACAATCAACAAAAATAATTATCAGAAACTGTGTAGAATATTTAGAAAATATAAAGAAGGTGTTTTAAAATTGTATTTATTATTTTTATTTTTCATATTTATTTTCTTTTACGAACAAGATGTGAAATGTCACACTAATACAATTGCAGAAAAACAAATCAATCTCGTTTGTTTGCCAACCAGCACGAAAAATCTGAAATCTGAGAGCAAAATCTGAAAAGCCCAATCGAAAACGACATACGTTTCATACCGGATCACATCTCTCATAAAAAGGCGCACAGTTACGAAAAAAATACTTCAAGATGTCTAACGGTTTTTGTCAGATAAAAAGATGGTAAATAAGCCTGCAGCGAATGTCTGAGATTGCACGTACGGCACAAGAAAAAGCGCATGTATGCTGACATGATAGATACAAATGCTTTTACGGTTGTATTGGTGTGTAGTTTTTGTGTAAGCAACGCGTGCAGTTATGTGCTTGTTCATACGAAGAAAAACCTGCTCTCATACCTGTGGACACTGAAATTTCCCAGCAGGAAAGTACGGTATTATATTACTTGGAGAATCGAATACATAATTAGTTATTATAGATGAGAAATACATTATATAACTAATTATAAATGCATAAATTATATAATACATTATAATGAATGAATTATATAATGCATTCTTTAAACACTTTCAGATAATCGATTATTTTCCTAGGACATGATCTGTGTTTAGAATAATGCATTCTGGAATCAATATTGTATACAAGCGATTGATTCCCTGTTCGATTCCAATAGGTCACCTTTTCCTGCTGGGTTCTTTCATGTGAGTAAGGATAAATCGTATAGTTAAGAAGAAAGTGCACAGCTACTTTGACAAATATGTAGTACCAAAAAGGCAAAAAAAGGGCAGTGTGGATTAAAAAAGGCAAAACATGGGAATATGAGTAAAAAAGGCAAAAAAAGGCAATATGAGTAAAAAAAAAAGGAAAAAAAGGCAAAGTCAATAAAATCCGTTCCCTGGTTATAATGCATTAATTTATAGCATATGTGTCGGGGTCGACTGTAAATGCCTTCGCGTTGGACTCCGGTTTGCGGCTTGGCCACCCATGATCTATACTATGTATAGAAAGATAGATAGAAGATATATAGTGACCAGACGTCCCGGATTTTGCGGGACAGTCCCGCGTTAGGCATAGCTGTCCCGCATCATCAAATGTCCCGCAAAATGTCCCGGATTAATAGATTAGTCCCGCAAAGTCCCACAAAACTTCACAAAATCAAAACAAATAATCAAATCGCACCACTAGTAGCTATTCAAATAATGCCCATGTGAAACCTGAAATGTCAATGGACACATTCCGGATTTTAGTCAACGATCTCTGATTGGTCGAGAGACCGGAGATTGACTAATTCGCGTACTTTTTGCACTAAATATGGGTTTTCTGTCAAATCTCGAAGAGGCAATATCTCTCTCTCTTCTCTCAAAGACAGAAAAATCACGAAAAAGTAATCGAACGCATTAAGCACCAAAAAATTAAGAATGTATGTGATGTGACAGATTTGACAGTTTTCATAATAAAGGGTGATTTTTTAAGAGGTTGAGAACTTTTTTTAAAAAAAAAACACAAAAAATTCGAAAAAATTAATGAAATATTTATTTGAATCGATAGTTTGAACCTTGCAATTTAATGTTTAAAGATAATTTCATGCAAATGTTGACCGCGGCTGCGTCTCAGGTAGCCCATCCGCTGAGTCCAATTTTGGCATACTCTTTCACACATATCGGCCGGTATCTCACGAATGAATGCATGGATGTTGGCTTCCAGTGCGTCAATCGAAGCGGGCTTGTCCCTATAGACATTAGCCTTGACATACCCCCACAAAAAATAATCTAATGGTGTCAAATCGCACGATCTAGGCGGCCAATTGACCGGCCCGAAACGTGAAATTAACTGTTCACCAAACTCGCCTCGCAATTGCGCCATTGTTTCGCGTGCTGTGTGGCATGTGGCACCGTCTTGTTGAAACCACATATCATGCAAGTCAAGAACTTCCATTTCGGGCAAAAAAAAGTTTGTTATCATCGCTCGGTAGCGTTCACCATTGACAGTAACGCTGCGATTCGCATCATCTTTGAAGAAATATGGCCCAATAATGCCGCCGGCCCATAAACCGCACCAAACAGTGGCTTTTTCGGGATGCATTGGTAGCTGTTGCAATGCTTCTGGCTGATCTTCACTCCAAATGCGGCAATTTTGCTTATTTACGTACCCATTCAACCAAAAATGAGCCTCATCGCTGAACACAATTTTTCGATAAAAAAGCGGATCCTCGGCTCGGAACCGAGCACGAATTTTGATAGTAAAATTCAATAATTTGCAAGCGTTGTTCATTTGTAAGACGATCCATGGTTAAATTGCAAACCAAACTGAAGCTGTTTGACAGTGACACAAGGTACTAAACACACGTCAGCTGTCAAAACCAGTGTTGCCAAAACCAAACCAGCTAAAAAATCACCCTTTATAACCGAAAGAAATTTCTTGGACTAAAATTCGTAGCATGGGGAAATTTCTTACTCTCACGTGAGCACTCTCTTCTACGAAAAACTACGAAATTTTTGCGTCCACGAACGCATTTTCGTTGTTTTTCGTTATTTTTCGTAGATTTTCGTTATTTTGGGAGGGTACGCGAACGGACCTTTTTAGTCCATTTTTTTGAGGTCGCGTTTTTAGTCAAGAAAAAATGTCAAAAACAGCTGATTGATTTTTTTGGTGAAAATTCTTCCGCAGATCGTGGAATACATTTTAAATCTATCCGGTACAAAAGCGTCTACAGAAAGAATTTTTTCTATGATGAATAAACTGTGGACCTTAAAAACAGCTCAAAACTACGGATTTGAAGAAAAAACTGTCAAATGCATAGTTTTATTATAATTCATGTTTTTTTTTAAACATTAAAAGCAACAACGAAATTCTAAAAAAATCATTGCTCAGAATAATGTCTAAATTGACCTGTGCAAAATTGATTTATAGACTGAATTATATTTTACCATTTTACCATATTTCATGCAAACATAAATTGATCAAATGTTGTTTGATTTAAACAAAAAATCAGCGGAACTGGATGAGACTGCCATATTCATATACCTTATTTTACATAGATTTAAAGAGTGGAATAAACTGTTATTTAGAATAATTTGTATTAACTAATTAAAAAATTAGTGGGCACCGTAGCGCAAGTGGTTAGTGCGTCGGACTACTGAGCCAGCGGTCTTGGGTTCGAATCCCGCCGCAAACACCTAAAAGTTTTTCACAGTGTGCACCTCTTTCGAATGTCTGACAAGCATCAAAGAGTATCATTTGTCACGATTGAGCTTCTCAACTCGCCGTTCGGAGTCGGCAAAAAACTGTAGGTCCCTTCCATTCGTGCAAAAAATGTAACACGCACACACAAATGGTTGCGAGAAGCAGGCCCAGGTTCACCTCGAGCTGTAGCGCCAACTAAGTAAGTAAGTAAGTAATTAAAAAATTAATATATATGTATAATATTATAAACGTATAGGTATGTAGTTTAAGAAAAACTAGATTCCATTCTAAAAAAAATGTCCCGCATTGACTTCAAAAAAATCTGGTCACTATAAGAAGATACAGTATTCACAGTATTTCCGTCTTTTTTTACCTTTATTTTATACTCTTCGTCTTGATTTTTGTAGATTAACCCCTTCGGACCCAGAATTAATTTGGCGCATGATTAAAATATTTCCAACGCTTTCCAGTTAGGATCTAATTGAAAAAAAAACATCGTACCTCTTCTAGATTTTTTTTAAATTGAATGTTCAAAGCAAACACATGTTATGCTAAATAAAATAAAATAAAACTGAAGACTTACTTGCTTGGTGTTTGTCCATGACTAAGGTTAATACTTAACTACATTATATTTTCTTACTTACACACATAAACCGATTGCGTTTTGTTTTAAAATACGTTCCTAGAAAAGGCACGAATACAGTTCAATTTTTACAATTAGTTTCTATTAACACTGTGTCACATAGCATGATTTAGTAAAGTGTGTCCATTGAGATGGAGACCAGGGGCCCTACTCTGTATTTCCGTTCGAAAGTCAATCCTATTCGAAATTGCTTTTCGTTTCGCTTTTGAATTGGTACTCTGTAACACTTTCGGAATGTAAAAAATACTACTAGATGCTTTTTCCACTTAAGAATTTTTTTTTGTCGAGTCTCGATATCTTATGAGATATGTCACATAAATAAACCGAGAATAGGAGGAAAATATTGTTATGATTTTTAAATGAAGAATTTAATATAATAAGAAAGAAAAATATATTCTGCTGCACTTCGGATGGACGAAGAAATAAATTAAGAACGGATTGAGCGGAAAATTATACGGGAAAATATATTATTGAAAAGGGTGATAAAAAGTAAAACTCAGTTGGTACCAATGATTCATATCACCATTACTTATCATTTATTATTTTAGTTTTGTTCAGAACTTTCGCATTTCGAAGGATGCTTTCTTGTATATTTTGAATTGCATACGAGATGAATTTCCTTCTCCTTTGGGATCCACTGGAGTTCCTGTAAATTTAAAATACCCGATGATGCATCATCAAACAGCATTGAACAGTAACATGGAGAACATAATGATGCATACTCCAACATTGTTAAGAGAATACGAGAGCAAATCACAAATAATTTAATAAATCAATAAAGACACAAATTCATTTAGATTTAATAATTCCTCAAAATTAATTGTCCTTTGGCTAAATCGGGATGTGCAAACATGAATTGCTTGCTTATAATTGTTATCATCACAAAGATTTTCATAAAAACTTGCATTTTCAGGTACTTTAAAATCCTTCCGTTAGCGAATTAGTTGTAGAAACAAATTTTCCGTTTTTCAATGCTTTTGACATTAGGAAACAAGTTACAGAGTACCAAATTTCCATTTTCGGAAATGTAAATCCGAAAGTAGTAGATTTCATTCCGATATCGAAATAGAGAGTACAAAATATTCGTTTTCGGAAATTTTCACTTTCGAAACGAAATACAGAGTAGGGCCCCAGGACGGAAGGGGCTAACACTGCGTGCGCCCCGACCGCGCCATGCAATTTTCCCTTTTTCCCTAACATATTCAATTCAATCTGTTAGTCCTTGGTTTCAAAAACAAAAACTGCGAGTACCTACCTTTTTGACTTACTGTCAATATTGCTGGTTGGAACACACACCAGCACTGCCTCCAAATGCTAAAACTGCCCAAAATATAGCCATCGTATTTCCTCCCATATTTTTACGAGCGCAAAAGAAAAGGATGCTATTTTCCTTTCATCGTAAGACACTCAAAACAAATAAAACACATTCAATATATTTTAATTAAACAAAGAAAAGTTTTAATTGAAATTCTGATTTCTATTGTATTCTTATCTCTTTTTCTTTACATTATACATACTCACAAAATTATTCAGTTAAAAGTAGTTCTGAGATAATAATAATTATATTACAGTATGGAATGTTTTTATTTCTATTTTTAATGTACAAATTGTTACTATCTAGCTTATTAATAGAAAATCTCTTTTTGCCTGTTTACCATTAAGTTATGATGATAAATATGTATATGTACATAGAAAGTCATGAAGCATCTAAAGCTTCGGATCATGCGTCCTTACAATTTAAAATTTTATTACACATTTTGAATTAACAGTTACAAATACAATAATTCTAAGTATTAAAACATTCATATTCCCAAGCTTACAAGTAAATGAAAGTAAGAGAAATTATAAACTAGCTAAGCCTTTATTCAGATGCGTGAGTAAAATGATATAAATTCCAATAACTCACTCGTCTTTAGGGGATTGGCCACTAGGGGGTATGATGTAACACATTAATTCATTGAACTACTCCCAGTCGTATATAGATACTCATTATTTGGCTCAAGAAAATGGATACTCCCTTTGGGAATGTTTGTGTTCACAACCTAAACCTAGTCCTCTAGAGGAATATACATATGTATGTATATGTATGTATGTATGTACAAGTACATCAGACTGCCTTACAGAGTGAAAATGACAAACTGCAAAATGGTAAAAAAAAATCATTCAAATCACTCCTGCTCCTGTTCGGCGTCCTCTTCTATTATGACCTCATGATGTACGCTGGTGCGTGTCCTCAGGGATGACGTTGATCCTGTTATTGGGATGGCACAAGTGGGCGGTAGCGGTGGCGGCGGTATACTTCCAAGCTCACGCGAATCGACGTCAGGACTGTGAGAATTAGGAATACTGTCGCATTCAATTGATGCTGCCGTCAAATTTGATGGTGGCTGGTGTGCTGGTGACTGGAGTGACGTTGCTGCTCCTGAAGCAAGGCTCTCCAACACCGTGGTCGTCGTGGTCGTTGGTCCACCACTAATCAGTCTTGGGGGAATTTCATTTGTTCGATTTAATAAATAATCCAGGTCATGAGATATTCTATCAAGCATTCCATTGATGGAATCCTCCTCCTCGTCGTGCTTCGCTATCACGTCCGTTGCATTATGTTGGCCTACTCTGGAATTTTCCATCATTTGACTGGCAGCGTTTTGTGGTGTTGTCAGTTGTCGATCAACTTCGTCACCAGTGACAGCAGCGTTGTTATCTGCCTGAACTGTAGATGAGGAAGTAATCGTTATAATTGGTGTGGGCGATGATGATTGTAGAGTTAAGTGGCCAGCATCTATTGTGGATGTGGCGGAAGCGGATACAACACTTGCAGCGGCAGCCAATGGGTCGAATGTGTGAGTGATTTTTGGTGTCTCAACAATGGTAACACGTTTTTGTGATTTTGGTGTCTGTGTTGTCACTGATGACGAGGTCGTCGATGAGGTATTAGTTGTTGGCAGACTCTCCACAAATGGCTTGTGGTGCTGTTGACTATTGTTGATCGTAGTACTTCTAAGTGGAGTTTTAGTTAAAATCGTACTAGTGCGGATGCCAATGATGCTGTCTGTAAGGAAAAGCAGAGGAATAAATGTTAATGTTATGCACTTTTGTAAAGGATTTACATACATATATTTAAATATTGGTAGTGGAGTACTTATTGATACAAGGACCTGCTGCGATGCCAATCGTATGCAAACAAATACATTAAGATAACATTTAATTGACGTACTGTTCAACAATTCATGTTAAAAAGTTATTATACTAGACTCAGATTCCAGGTCTAATAGTGATTCAGTCTTTTTAACTTGAACCTGAACCTAGGGTCAGTTTTCAACGAATAAATCTTACTATTTAAGTACATATTTTGAAGTAAGGGGGGCTACAAAGAGGCGCGATGAATAATTCGAAGGGTATGAATTTAAGACCAATAACCTTGGCCTGTCTTGCAATCACCTTAAATACTACGATTGAACATTGTGAACAGGATGAACATACTTGTATAGATAGATTTAACTGTTATAATATGAGTACTGTCAAACTGCCTTACTTTGACCAGGGATGATTACTTCGACCAAAATAAGAAAATTTTTATTTTTAATACAGAGTTAACTATATTTTAATAATTTCAACATATTTGGTATGAGTTGAAAGGTTGATTTTTCAACTAAGTTGCGGTATTCAGTTCATAAGGTGAAAATATTTAAAAAAAAAATATAGCCGCCAAGAATAGTAGTACAAGGTAGTGAGTTAAGTAGTGATTTGAGCTCCTAAAAAAGGTTCCGATATTTTATGTTTAAAGCTATTTTGTTGAGTGTAGTTTATTATAGGTATGTAAACTAACATTTTTTCTTTTAAATGCGATTTATAGTTAGAGTAAATGTTTATGTTTAGAGTGAATAAACAAATTTTATACAAATAAGAAAAATACCTTACGAAATGTTGTAAATTCGCAATTTTTAACTTTGACTGGCAGTATTACTTTGACTAGATCCTTTTGATGTTAGCTTAGCTTAGATGCTATTTTTTCACATAAAAAGGTTCAAATATCAAAGCCGAGGCATACTCCTCCAAGCGGGAAGCGTTGCAAATACAGTACCGCCTCGCATAAAGATTCGGCTGTGTCCAGAGTTGTGAAATGTCCGAACTATAGAGACAAATAAAATAAAGTGGATAACCGAAAACTATTGAAACTCCTTTTATTGAAAACTCCTTTTATACATACAAATTTAAGGGTTAAATGCATGGTGTGCCATATATGGCACAAACCGTTTTTTGGCGATATATTGGCATGTAAGCAAAAAATTGATGTTAATGTATCGAGTCCCACATTTGGGTCCCATTAGAATTTTCCAAGAAAAACACGTACGCGTGGCGGTTATCATTTTTAACCATAAACCTGTGATTTCTATCAAAATTACTTCTTGCAAGATTACTATTAACCTACATAATATAATATTATATTAAAAATAAAATGTACATAACTAACATAATTAACACTTTTGTAAATCAATCAAGTTCAAGTTTTAATTTTATGATGCCTAAATGCATGATTTGCCATATATGGAACCCGCTATATTTTAGCAAATTATAATTATACAATTTGACAAAATTCAAAAAAAATTGATGAGAGTGTGTTTTTAGAGTTTTTAATACACAATCAGGATATTTTTTTTTCATGTTCTGAAAAATCATGAAGTTAAACCTTTCGGGACGCAAAAAAGTTTAGTGATTTTCATACAATCAAAACCTTTAAAATAAACGGTATAGCTTAATAAATTGGATGTCTGATAGCTGGAAATACATTAAGATGCCGTTACTAAAATATTGGAAGACGATCTGGTACAGATTTCAACCAAATCAGAGGAGAATTTTGGTGTTTAGGGATGTTTATACTTTTGGTGGTACATATATGTATGTTAGGGGTTAGGGGTTAGGGGTTAAATATACAAATGTATGTATTATTATTATGTATGTATGTATATTTTATTTAGTAAATATTACTATTATAATTCATTTAAGTAAATACTTATAATTAATTATACATTTTTTTTAATAAAGTATGTATACACGTAGAAAACTGGCTAGATATTAAATATTACAATTTAAAAAAAAAAAAAAAACTAACTAAAATACTTCTTATACAACTGTGTCTCTAATATAGGATACAAGCAATTTTTTAAATCTTAATAAAACAGTTTCATTCTTTATTTCTGGAGGTAATTCCTTAAATAATTTAAGGCCACGATAAGTAAGCATATTTTGAGTTCTATGATCTCTATAAAACTGGAGTCTGAAGTCATTGTTGGATCTTAAATTATACGGTTGATTGTCACCTATGTAATTAAGGTTCGATGTTAAGTATCTAGGCACCAAGTTGTACTTCATTTTGAACACGAACATCACTGCGTTAAACATTATTCTCTGCTTGATATTCAACCATTTTAGGCACGAGTGCATCCATAATATTGGTGTGTTTAAGCTACATTTTAGGATAATTCTCATGGCTTTGTTTTGCAGCACCTGTAATCGATTTATGTCTTCATTATTGCCTAGAAATAAAATTGTAGAACAGAATTCGAAGTGCGGTTTGATAATCGTATTGTAAATGTTGACAGCACATATTGTGGTTATATTTTTGCGTATCATCTTACGGAACCCGATTTTTTTTGACACTTTTTTAGCTACATACAACATGTGATTATTAAAGCTTAATTTATTGTCCAATATTACCCCTAAGTATTTCATTTCATTAACTTGTTCAATAGTATTTCCCTCAATTGTTAAATGAATACTGTCATTGCTATTTATCACCATGCATTTAGTTTTATTAACATTGATTTTGAGTTTATTTAATTGTAACCACGAACACAGGTTGAGCAAATCTTCTTTAATGTACTCTGTAAGTTCACTCAGGGTTTTACCACTAACGAACATCAGAGCATCATCAGCAAACAGAGTTACTTTTGAGATTTTTAGGCACTTACAAATATCGTTAATATAAATTAAAAACAGTAAAGGGCCAAGTATTGTTCCTTGCGGTACACCCAAACATGTAAGAATTGCACTTGATGTTGAATTATTAACACAGGTCTTTTGAGATCTATCAGATAGATATGATTTGAACCAATTAAGTTCATTGCCGTTTACACCATATTTTATTAATTTAATGAGAAGTCTATCGCGGTCCACAGTCTCAAATGCTCTTTGAAAGTCCAAAAAGAGTGCGATGATTTTGTTGCCTCTATGTCTTTCTTCCTTAAGCGTCATTATCAACCAGTTAAGAGAAGTTTCACAAGAGTGGTTGTGTCGAAACCCAGATTGATTTTCAATTAGTAATTTATTATCGCATACATATTTATAAAATTGTTCGTAAGCGCACTTTTCAACAATTTTTTCGAGCATTGGCAACATGTTTATGGGTCTATACTTTTCACAATCAGTTGTTCCAGATTCTTTAGGTATTGGGATAATGGTGGATTCTTTTAAGTTTTTAGGGAACTCGCCGCGACTAAAAGACTTATTAACTATTTGTAATATTATTGGACCTATGATATCGAAACAGTCAAGGACAATGTTAATATTTAGATTAAAAGCATTTTTTTTATTCATCTTTTTATATATTGATCTCAGTTCACTTAGATTGATTTCCCGAAATTTAAATACGTATTGAGTTACTTGGATATCAAAGTTTGACTGATTATTGGATGCGGGTATAGAATTACTAATCGCGTTTATGCTTTGTATAAAATACGAGTTGAACTTATTAGCTATCACGGAGCTTAATGATTCCAACTTATCACTAAACCGAACTTCCACAATTTCCACTTTTTCCTTTTTTAAGACTAATTTTTTTATTGTTTTCCACATTGCCTTTTGGTTTTGAGCTGATTCAATTTTATTACAAATATAATTCCTTTTGGTGAGGTATAGCTTATTTTTGTATATATTTCGTATGTTTCTGTAACAATTCCAATCTACCTGTCTATTAAATATACTCTCTTTACGAAAGCACTGAATTTTGTTATATTTTAATGTTCTTAGCTCATCGGTAAACTATTTGTTGGAGTCATGAACTTTCGTTTTTTTAGTTTGTTTACTTACGCAATAGGATAAATTATCTTGAAGTAATGATGCTAACACATTAGAGTCACTACACAGATTAAGGGGTGCACATTTCCTACTAAGAAGAGTTTTAAATTGATTTTTATTATATTTGAACAGGTCAATGTATTTTGTATTGTTTTTAACTTTATTATAATTAGCAACGGGCACTTTTATAATGATTGCTTCGTGATCACCAACCTTCAACTCCGAATCTGTATCTGCATAAATATTTTTTTCTCTGGGGCATATAACAAAGTCAATTAATGACCTCGTACGCTCTGTGATCCTTGTTGGTTTATTAATCACTTGTTTTAAGTTATTTTGTATTAATATTTCATTGAAAACTTTGGTGTCACCAAAAATTACTATATTAGTATTTGTATGCAACACCGTGTCAAGCCAATTAGAGAATATTGTACAAAATTCACGTTCCGAACTACTTGGAGATCTGTAATATATCGCAACAGTTTCTTTAAAATCTTTTGCAATTATCTCACAGCACAAACACCATATCCTCATTGGAACATGCATTTCACTAATTATTCTGTAGCGAAGACCCTTTTTAAAATAAAGCAGTACACCACCTGTATGACTACTTGTACTATCGCAGCGCACTGGAGAACTATAGTTGGGGAGATTTATTTCATTATTATCTATATCGTTCGTCAGATGCGTTTCAGAGAAGGCTATAACATCGAAGGTTTTATTATTCACTAAAAATTCAGTTTCATCAAAATTGTTTACAAGGCCCTGAATATTAGCACACCAGTAATTCAAGTCGCTTGGTTGCTAATATTGAGTTCTTTCCTTAAACACTTTGAGTTTTCGGAGGAGTCCTGTAATTCCGGTCATTCGCTGTATGGTCACACTTAACACTCATTCCTAATGCTTTATTTAGATCTGTGCAGTTTTTGCACATCACTTCTTCACTGATACAGTCCTTAATCTGGTGCTCACCCCCACATTTCATGCACGCAAGTTTGTTTTTACAGACACTTGATTTGTGGTTAAATCCCTGACACTTAAAGCACCGCGTAATATTAAAATATTCTCTTACTGGACATTTAACCCAGCCTATTTTTATACTTCCTAGTTTCATAACTATACTAAAGCTTGCACTATCCACTTCGAAAATTGCACTCAAATTTCTCCATTTGTTTTTATTTTTGAATATATGAACTAGTTTAATATCACTATCACTTAATTCGGGATTTTGTTTTTTTATTTTATTCACGATTTCATGTTCAAGTTCATCGTTTTCTAAATTCATGATGCAAACTTTTGGGTTATGTTTTGTAGGCACTATAACTTTATACTGGTCTTTGAATTTAGTTTCAATTTCATCTTTTAGTATTTCTGAGGATATTCTGTCACCACATTTAATTGCTACACCTCCATCATTCTTGTTCACAACACTGTTTATGTTTACATTTGTTGGGTCTATTTTTTCTTTTATTTGTTTTCTTGTCTCATTTGACTCTTGCTTTGTCTTGGGGTAGACAAGGACAGATGATTAAATTTTCTTCAATACATCACAATATAATCATTGTTTTGGTTTAACATGCTGTTATTTTTCTTTTTAATTTCCTGTGTGAGTGCATTAACCGATTTTGTTATATGTTTGACACTTTCTTTCATATGATCGTCTGTTTTATTTTCATTATTTTGCGTTATTTGTTGTTTTATTTCCATTATAGATTCGGAGACTGTTGCAATTTTGGTGACCCCGTTACTTATTTTTTTACTTTGATTTTGTAAAGACTCGCTTATAACATTAACTTGGTTTACACTGTTTTCACATGCCTGCTGTGCTACTTTCATTGATTTAATTCTTTCAGTGTATCTCGTTTCGATAGCTTCTAAAAGCCCCTTTATTTCAATTTCATTTTTTCTTAAGGAATCCTCAAATTCTTTCTTGTATTCACTTAAATAATTACAGTTTTTTTCTACAGTTTCGTGCATCTCTTTTATTACAGTGTCAACATTTTCTATGTACATTATAAATACAATCTTCGCATATGTACCTCACTCTTGCACACGAATCAAATATACCACTACTATATGTGTCCAGACCACTACATTTAAGTGTATAGTGGAAAACTTTACCACACACTCCCGCACATCTAATACCCGATTCTCCACGAATGGAGTTTTTGCATTTATTGCAATTATTCATTTTAATTTGAAAAAATTGATCAGACACATCGACTTCAAATTAATTGAACTTATGCGTCTACAAATTTTTAAATTAAATTTTCACACTATCTTTAGTTTTCGCTGTATACACTCGGATCGCTTTTTACTCGCTTGTCACTCGCTTGAGTTCACATCGACGTATTATTATCATTATATTTAAATCGCTAGCGCAAGAGCTTGTGATTCCTCCTGAGAGTTTATTCCTGCACCGATTTTAATGATTCTTAAACTGATCGAAAGCTTATAAACTTTGTTCATCAATATAAACAATTTTAAAAAAGTCCATATGAGTAAAGCTGTTACGAAAAAAACAATATTACCTGCACCTACGGGTATATTATGGTTTCTACATGCGAGAATCCTCGCACCGGTACACTAGTTATTATTAATTTCTTTATTTCATAATGCTAATAACAAAATGTGATCTTAAGAAATAAAAGAAGAATATGGCAAAAAGTACCGTCTGTCGAAAAAAAATTACATTAGTTAACTTTTACAAAATTACAAATAAAAGAAATTCAAATGTAATAACTCTTATACTTGAAAATTATACAATTATAAACATATAGGCTAAGTTATATATTGCTATAAAAGTTTGTATAGCTTAAGGCATGATCGCAGTACCGAAAAAGCAGCTTGCAACCCCGAGAACCGTTAAGAATTTGTAAAGCTTTTTCAAGCGTAAAAGTTCGCTTGGTAAAGCAAAGCAAGCGTAGTTCTGACAAAATGAGACAAACTGCTATAAAATGGTAGACATCTTCTACTGCATTCAGGTTACAAAGGCTACATATACTTGAGTCTTGCGTGTCTGGTGGATAAACTCTGTAGTTAAGCCTCAGTAATTCAGTTTGGGTCCTAAAGTTTAAATTTATTTGGCCAAGTCCAAGCCTACTAGAGAAATAATTACTTGTGCCCAGAGAATGGGTTCGAGAGCTATAAATATGCTTTTACATAATGTATGTGTATGTGCAATGTACGCATTTCAAATATATTTAAAGAGTAGGAAAGTACGTGTTTATTTTTGGTTGGAACTCTTTCTCCAAAAACATCTTTTTAGCTTCTTCACATAACCTCTTTAGAAGAAGGATATCCATTTAAACTGCATTAATTTGTTGAGCTCACTTAATTCCCCTGCAACTTGTTGCTTACATTTGCATCATCTTCACTGTCTTCTCTGTCACATTCAACAACATTTTGTTGGATTTGCAAAGCGGACTAATAAGGGTGGGACAGTTCATGTTGACCGGTTGCCCAGTTTTTTATTTCATTTGTAGATCTGTTTCCATTTGGATTAATGATTCCAATTACATTTGCCATGAGTTCTATTCTATGTTGACCAACTCTTTTTAATACATTAATAGACACCTACATACATACATAGTCTTGCAATGAGTAAAATCGCAACAGCACAATGTTTAGATTCAAGAGCGGCACAAGTATGTTAGTTGGGGAACTTCCATAATTGTATGAACATACATATGACATAGAACAGAGTCAAAATTTATACGCATTATTGGGTATAACAATGGGTCCACAGGGACCTAAGTGTGATGGGAATGTCACCATTCTCATCGGCCCACTAACCTAACCTAACCTAAACGCATTTTAAAACTCTATCCGGACCGTAGAGATAGAATTTTAAAAGGGTCCGAAATATAGAGGTGTCCGGACTACTGAAGTGTCCATGCTAGTGAGGCTCTACTGTAGATAATTGAAAAAAAAAACTGTCTTTTACAAAGTGTACTAAGCATATTGGTACACTGAGGTACCATTGGCAGAGGTTTTGAGCCCTTCTTCATAAACAGAAGACCAAATAGTTGCTGTTCTAAACAACAACAGATTTTTTTTTATCATCCCATTAATTTTTCATTACTAGCCAGCGAAGTTTTTAATTAATTAAATTTTTCTTTTTTTATATTACATATTTAGGTATATGAAAATAATATTCCTTTTTATACTTAATCTTAGGTTGTCTTTTATAAGAAGTTATTTTTATTTAATTTTGTCTTTCCTTAAAATTGTGTATAGTTTAAAAATTAACTTTCGTGTGGATTATTATCGATCCTATGTTTTTTTTATTATTATTCTATATGTTAACGAAAGAAATGTGTTGTCTACTGGTATTTAAATAAGTATACTTAGATCCTTTTTATAAATATATAAGATCTGTAACTTTTTGTTATTTATTATTGCTAATAAAATGCGCTTAACATTGAATGAAACGTTTTTCAACCTCCTGTATATTGCACTGGTCAAAGTTTGAAATTTCGAAGAATAACATTGACTAGGATGTTTTGAAGTAATTAACAACGAGTTAATTAAAGCCTTATTTATGTTCACAACTCAGCGCCCGGCAATATATGACTAAAATCGGAGACATCTAGCAACACACAAAAGCACAGTAAACGTTTTTTGTAAAAAAAAAAACTGGTCAAAGTAGGTCTATTTAACGGTACTGTGTACAATTTGTTCCAACATGAGATTAAGAAAGCAGAACATATTTATTACTGATCTTCTGCATCAGTATCAAAATGGCCCAAGACTGCAATCTGGTGCCGATTTGCGATTTGGCGTCCAGCCGATTCCTTAATTATATTGTAGGCAGTTAGTTGCTTGCATTAACGATTAACGCGTCGTGGAAAGTTGTTATTCTTGAATCTTAAGTCCGGCATATTGAATTTCCTTACTTTATCGGTCCTATCTTTTAGAAAAATCGATTATGCCACCAGATACGAAGTATTAGCCTCCTATTGTAGGTGGTTTATTGTCAATTTTACGATTGTTTGGAAAAAAACAATTTAAATTTCACACTTTTTCTGCTTTCAGCTGCCATATTTCAATAATTCTGTCCCCCGGCAGATAGAACAATTCTGTCCCCGGATTCAGAAAGGGCAGAAAAAATTACGAAAGGACATGTTTCTTAGAAAGCTTTAGTTGATGGAATCACTAAAAGGCAAACGATTGAAAACAGTAAAAAAATGTATGCCATTTGGGCCGAAACGGGTTAATAAGGTCTGTTCCCGTACTTTCTGCACCAAATACTTTCTTCGCCAAAATTCACAGATTCTCATATTTCAAGTAGTTGGGATAGAAATCTCGCAGAGAGAGGTAAAAGTGTGCAAAACTACAGAAATGCATTGAACAACAAAAAATGGAAAATGTATGACATTTTGATAGTTTTCATAAAGCTGCCCACAGAAATTTCTGCGGCTTCAATTCGCAGCATGAGGAGATATTTTGTACTATTGTTAGCTCTCTCTTCTGTAAAAAACTACGAAAAATTTTCATTCGGTACAGGATTTGACTGATTTTCGTAGTTTTTCGCAGTTTTGGCCAGATACGGGAACAGACCTAATAATAACCCTGTCAGCTGTCACGCTGTCTTTCTTTTCGTTAAACCCAATTTAGTGAAGAAAAAATTTCAGTGGCAATTCAGTACTTAATCATTATAGTGCATGATATGTATTATACTTAGAGTTAATCCTATTACCCATTCGATGGTAATAATTTTGTTTTGTTTTGAAAGCCTTTATCATATCTTTGTTGGATTCATGAACCTTGTTTTTACTGCTAAGGAATATTATAAGTTTTGACCTTTATACCTAGGCAAACATTACCTAAACTATTTACATTTATAGATACCAATGTGCGGAAATACAGGGTTTTTCAACAGGGACGCTACAAAAGTAGAGCGTCAGGGACAGCAAACGACGCCATATCTTGCCGCTCTTTCGACATTTCTCTTCAGTAAGGTTTGCCATTTCATGATGAAAAGATATACGAGCCAACAACGAGTCGAAATTATTAAAACTTACTACCGAAATTCGGAGTCAGTGGCATCAACGTTAAGAGTGCTACGTCCAATTTATGGTCGTCATAATCGTCCTAGCAGATCAACAATTGAGCGTCTAGTGGAAAAATTTGAATCCACAGGCACAGTACAAAATGTTCCCGTGCCAGTGAGACGAAGAAGTGCCCGGAGTGTCGAGAATATTGCTGCCGCTGAGGCTTCAGTTGAAGAATGCCCAAATGTGTCTCTCACACGTCGTTCTCAAGCGTTGGGCATCTCTGTGACGTCGTTGTGGCGAATTTTGCGAAAAGATCTTGGCCTACATCCTTACAAGATTAAATTGACGCAAGAACTGAAGCCGCTTGACCACCAGAAGCGTCGTATGTTCGTGAATTGGGCTGAGCAACAACTTGAAAATGATTCGGATTTTCATCGAAAAATCATCTTCAGCGATGAGGCTCATTTCTGGCTGAATGGCTTCGTCAATAAACAAAATATGCGGTATTGGTCAGGCAGCAATCCACACGTACTCCATGAGTCATCATTGCATCCCGAAAAAATTACGGTTTGGTGTGGTTTATGGGCCGGCGGCGTCATTGGGCCGTACTTATCCAAAACCATTTTTGTTTTATTTAAAAAAACTTTTGTAGCGCTGTTATTGAAAAACCTTTTATATGTATATCAATTATGTTATGTTCCTTAATTAATTAAAAGACATTGTTATAAAAATTAAAGTAACATTGTTTCTGTTGTCTATATCGTTCGTCAGATGCGTTTCAGAGAAGGCTATAACATCGAAGGTTTTATTATTCACTAAAAATTCAGTTTCATTAAAATTGTTTACAAGGCCCTGAATATTAGCACACCAGTAATTCAAGTCGCTTGGTTGCTAATATTGAGTTCTTTCCTTAAACACTTTGAGTTTTCGGAGGAGTCCTGTAATTCCGGTCATTCGCTGTATGGTCACACTTAACACTCATTCCTAATGCTTTATTTAGATCTGTGCAGTTTTTGCACATCACTTCTTCACTGATACAGTCCTTAATCTGGTGCTCACCCCCACATTTCATGCACGCAAGTTTGTTTTTACAGACACTTGATTTGTGGTTAAATCCCTGACACTTAAAGCACCGCGTAATATTAAAATATTCTCTTACTGGACATTTAACCCAGCCTATTTTTATACTTCCTAGTTTCATAACTATACTAAAGCTTGCACTATCCACTTCGAAAATTGCACTCAAATTTCTCCATTTGTTTTTATTTTTGAATATATGAACTAGTTTAATATCACTATCACTTAATTCGGGATTTTGTTTTTTTATTTTATTCACGATTTCATGTTCAAGTTCATCGTTTTCTAAATTCATGATGCAAACTTTTGGGTTATGTTTTGTAGGCACTATAACTTTATACTGGTCTTTGAATTTAGTTTCAATTTCATCTTTTAGTATTTCTGAGGATATTCTGTCACCACATTTAATTGCTACACCTCCATCATTCTTGTTCACAACACTGTTTATGTTTACATTTGTTGGGTCTATTTTTTCTTTTATTTGTTTTCTTGTCTCATTTGACTCTTGCTTTGTCTTGGGGTAGACAAGGACAGATGATTAAATTTTCTTCAATACATCACAATATAATCATTGTTTTGGTTTAACATGCTGTTATTTTTCTTTTTAATTTCCTGTGTGAGTGCATTAACCGATTTTGTTATATGTTTGACACTTTCTTTCATATGATCGTCTGTTTTATTTTCATTATTTTGCGTTATTTGTTGTTTTATTTCCATTATAGATTCGGAGACTGTTGCAATTTTGGTGACCCCGTTACTTATTTTTTTACTTTGATTTTGTAAAGACTCGCTTATAACATTAACTTGGTTTACACTGTTTTCACATGCCTGCTGTGCTACTTTCATTGATTTAATTCTTTCAGTGTATCTCGTTTCGATAGCTTCTAAAAGCCCCTTTATTTCAATTTCATTTTTTCTTAAGGAATCCTCAAATTCTTTCTTGTATTCACTTAAATAATTACAGTTTTTTTCTACAGTTTCGTGCATCTCTTTTATTACAGTGTCAACATTTTCTATGTACATTATAAATACAATCTTCGCATATGTACCTCACTCTTGCACACGAATCAAATATACCACTACTATATGTGTCCAGACCACTACATTTAAGTGTATAGTGGAAAACTTTACCACACACTCCCGCACATCTAATACCCGATTCTCCACGAATGGAGTTTTTGCATTTATTGCAATTATTCATTTTAATTTGAAAAAATTGATCAGACACATCGACTTCAAATTAATTGAACTTATGCGTCTACAAATTTTTAAATTAAATTTTCACACTATCTTTAGTTTTCGCTGTATACACTCGGATCGCTTTTTACTCGCTTGTCACTCGCTTGAGTTCACATCGACGTATTATTATCATTATATTTAAATCGCTAGCGCAAGAGCTTGTGATTCCTCCTGAGAGTTTATTCCTGCACCGATTTTAATGATTCTTAAACTGATCGAAAGCTTATAAACTTTGTTCATCAATATAAACAATTTTAAAAAAGTCCATATGAGTAAAGCTGTTACGAAAAAAACAATATTACCTGCACCTACGGGTATATTATGGTTTCTACATGCGAGAATCCTCGCACCGGTACACTAGTTATTATTAATTTCTTTATTTCATAATGCTAATAACAAAATGTGATCTTAAGAAATAAAAGAAGAATATGGCAAAAAGTACCGTCTGTCGAAAAAAAATTACATTAGTTAACTTTTACAAAATTACAAATAAAAGAAATTCAAATGTAATAACTCTTATACTTGAAAATTATACAATTATAAACATATAGGCTAAGTTATATATTGCTATAAAAGTTTGTATAGCTTAAGGCATGATCGCAGTATCGAAAAAGCAGCTTGCAACCCCGAGAACCGTTAAGAATTTGTAAAGCTTTTTCAAGCGTAAAAGTTCGCTTGGTAAAGCAAAGCAAGCGTAGTTCTGACAAAATGAGACAAACTGCTATAAAATGGTAGACATCTTCTACTGCATTCAGGTTACAAAGGCTACATATACTTGAGTCTTGCGTGTCTGGTGGATAAACTCTGTAGTTAAGCCTCAGTAATTCAGTTTGGGTCCTAAAGTTTAAATTTATTTGGCCAAGTCCAAGCCTACTAGAGAAATAATTACTTGTGCCCAGAGAATGGGTTCGAGAGCTATAAATATGCTTTTACATAATGTATGTGTATGTGCAATGTACGCATTTCAAATATATTTAAAGAGTAGGAAAGTACGTGTTTATTTTTGGTTGGAACTCTTTCTCCAAAAACATCTTTTTAGCTTCTTCACATAACCTCTTTAGAAGAAGGATATCCATTTAAACTGCATTAATTTGTTGAGCTCACTTAATTCCCCTGCAAAATAATTGCATATGCATTTTCGCAACTTGTTGCTTACATTTGCATCATCTTCACTGTCTTCTCTGTCACATTCAACAACATTTTGTTGGATTTGCAAAGCGGACTAATAAGGGTGGGACAGTTCATGTTGACCGGTTGCCCAGTTTTTTATTTCATTTGTAGATCTGTTTCCATTTGGATTAATGATTCCAATTACATTTGCCATGAGTTCTATTCTATGTTGACCAACTCTTTTTAATACATTAATAGACACCTACATACATACATAGTCTTGCAATGAGTAAAATCGCAACAGCACAATGTTTAGATTCAAGAGCGGCACAAGTATGTTAGTTGGGGAACTTCCATAATTGTATGAACATACATATGACATAGAACAGAGTCAACATTTATGTGAACGCATTTTAAAACTCTATCCGGACTGTAGAGGTAGAATTTTAAAAGTGTCCGAAATATAGAGGTGTCCGGACTACTGAAGTGTCCGGGCTAGTGGGGCTCTACTGTAATTAAAAAAAAAAAAAAAATGTCTTTTACAAAGTGTGCTAAGCATATTGGTACACTGAGGTACCACTGGCATAGGTTTTGAGCCCTTCTTCATAAACATAAGACCAAATAGTTGCTGTTCTAAACAACAACAGATTTTTTTTTATCATCCCATTAATTTTTCATTACTAGCCAGCGAAGTTTTTAATTAATTAAATTTTTCTTTTTTTATATTACATATTTAGGTATATGAAAATAATATTCCTTTTTATACTTAATCTTAGGTTGTCTTTTATAAGAAGTTATTTTTATTTAATTTTGTCTTTCCTTAAAATTGTGTATAGTTTAAAAATTAACTTTCGTGTGGATTATTATCGATCCTATGTTTTTTTTATTATTATTCTATATGTTAACGAAAGAAATGTGTTGTCTACTGGTATTTAAATAAGTATACTTAGATCCTTTTTATAAATATATAAGATCTGTAACTTTTTGTTATTTATTATTGCTAATAAAATGCGCTTAACATTGAATGAAACGTTTTTCAACCTCCTGTATATTGCACTGGTCAAAGTTTGAAATTTCGAAGAATAACATTGACTAGGATGTTTTGAAGTAATTAACAACGAGTTAATTAAAGCCTTATTTATGTTCACAACTCAGCGCCCGGCAATATATGACTAAAATCGGAGACATCTAGCAACACACAAAAGCACAGTAAACGTTTTTTGTAAAAAAAAAAACTGGTCAAAGTAGGTCTATTTAACGGTACTGTGTACAATTTGTTCCAACATGAGATTAAGAAAGCAGAACATATTTATTACTGATCTTCTGCATCAGTATCAAAATGGCCCAAGACTGCAATCTGGTGCCGATTTGCGATTTGGCGTCCAGCCGATTCCTTAATTATATTGTAGGCAGTTAGTTGCTTGCATTAACGATTAACGCGTCGTGGAAAGTTGTTATTCTTGAATCTTAAGTCCGGCATATTGAATTTCCTTACTTTATCGGTCCTATCTTTTAGAAAAATCGATTATGCCACCAGATACGAAGTATTAGCCTCCTATTGTAGGTGGTTTATTGTCAATTTTACGATTGTTTGGAAAAAAACAATTTAAATTTCACACTTTTTCTGCTTTCAGCTGCCATATTTCAATAATTCTGTCCCCCGGCAGATAGAACAATTCTGTCCCCGGATTCAGAAAGGGCAGAAAAAATTACGAAAGGACATGTTTCTTAGAAAGCTTTAGTTGATGGAATCACTAAAAGGCAAACGATTGAAAAATGTATGCCATTTGGGCCGAAACGGGTTAATAAGGTCTGTTCCCGTACTTTCTGCACCAAATACTTTCTTCGCCAAAATTCACAGATTCTCATATTTCAAGTAGTTGGGATTGAAATCTCGCAGAGAGAGGTAAAAGTGTGCAAAAGTACAGAAATGCATTGAACAACAAAAAATGGAAAATGTATGACATTTTGATAGTTTTCATAAAGCTGCCCACAGAAATTTGTGCGGCTTCAATTCGCAGCATGAGGAGATATTTTGTACTATTGTTAGCTCTCTCTTCTGTAAAAAACTACGAAAAATTTTCATTCGGTACAGGATTTGACTGATTTTCGTAGTTTTTCGCAGTTTTGGCCAGATACGGGAACAGACCTAATAATAACCCTGTCAGCTGTCACGCTGTCTTTCTTTTCGTTAAACCCAATTTAGTGAAGAAAAAATTTCAGTGGCAATTCAGTACTTAATCATTATAGTGCATGATATGTATTATACTTAGAGTTAATCCTATTACCCATTCGATGGTAATAATTTTGTTTTGTTTTGAAAGCCTTTATCATATCTTTGTTGGATTCATGAACCTTGTTTTTACTGCTAAGGAATATTATAAGTTTTGACCTTTATACCTAGGCAAACATTACCTAAACTATTTACATTTATAGATACCAATGTGCGGAAATACAGGGTTTTTCAACAGGGACGCTACAAAAGTAGAGCGTCAGGGACAGCAAACGACGCCATATCTTGCCGCTCTTTCGACATTTCTCTTCAGTAAGGTTTGCCATTTCATGATGAAAAGATATACGAGCCAACAACGAGTCGAAATTATTAAAATTTACTACCGAAATTCGAAGTCAGTGGCATCAACGTTAAGAGCGCTACGTCCAATTTATGGTCGTCATAATCGTCCTAGCAGATCAACAATTGAGCGTCTAGTGGAAATTTTGAATCCACAGGCACAGTACAAAATGTTCCCGTGCCAGTGAGACGAAGAAGTGCCCGGAGTGTCGAGAATATTGCTGCCGCTGAGGCTTCAGTTGAAGAAAGCCCAAATGTGTCTCTCACACGTCGTTCTCAAGCGTTGGGCATCTCTGTGACGTCGTTGTGGCGAATTTTGCGAAAAGATCTTGGCCTACATCCTTACAAGATTAAATTGACGCAAGAACTGAAGCCGCTTGACCACCAAAAGTGTCGTATATTCGTGAATTGGGCTGAGCAACAACTTGAAAATGATTCGGATTTTCATCGAAAAATCATCTTCAGCGATGAGGCTCATTTCTGGCTGAATGGCTTCGTCAATAAACAAAATATGCGGTATTGGTCAGGCAGCAATCCACACGTACTCCATGAGTCATCATTGCATCCCGAAAAAATTACGGTTTGGTGTGGTTTATGGGCCGGCGGCGTCATTGGGCCGTACTTATCCAAAACCATTTTTGTTTTATTTAAAAAAACTTTTGTAGCGCTGTTATTGAAAAACCTTTTATATGTATATCAATTATGTTATGTTCCTTAATTAATTAAACGACATTGTTATAAAAATTAAAGTAACATTGTTTTTGTTGTGGGTGTTTTGTGTTTTTTTTTTTTCATAATGTACATGGGTAAATTTGGGTATTTTTCTGTTGAAGTTGGGTTTTTTGGAAGCAACGCTATGGATATGTGAAACTGAAGGTATAGTCTGTTCAGTGCTGGACAGAAAAGAACAGAAAAGTACAAGGTTTACGTGTTCAATGAGAAAAGCTTTTGTCCGAGGCTGATCTGCTATGTGTTCAATGACTCTGTGCTGGACAACTTTTCTGCACCTACCTTTCGAGGTAGAACAGAATCGTGAGAAATTTAAAAAAAAACAGCTGTGTTGTACATTTGTTTTTTTTATTTGAAGCGAAAAGTGGTTCGATGAGATTTAAGATAACCAAAAGGGAGTAATCGAAGTTTAGTCGCAAAAAGGACAATCAGTTGTTGTTAAATGCTGTAAATAATTTGGAAAACATAAAGTAAAATAATCATCAATGCAATTGTCATTTTTGACAACAAACATATGGCTGTGCTTTTCTGTGCTGACTTGATCTGAGCTTTTGCACAAATCTGTGCTGTTCTGATCTGCCTTTTTCTCATTGAACAAACTAATAATTTATCTGTGTACCTAGAGGAGGTAGACATTATTTCCAATAGTGAAAGCAGGTATAGAAAATAAAATTTTTGAGATGTACTTAAAATTGGTTTAAGATTGTACTAAAATGATTCCAATTGTATTGAAAGCTTTTTTACGCATGAAAAAATAATATAAAGTAAACTGAAAATATTTTGTTTTCGAAAACAAAAACATACAAAAATAAATTAACTATACATTAACATAAATAAACATAAATAGCTTTATAACAAAAATACTTTAGTACATGTTCAGTTCTACATAGTTTAGTCTATGAGCTTTTCAGGCTCAATGCTCTCATTTTTCACATTTGTGTTCAAAATATTGCCATGTTAAATTCATAACAGGATGAGTTCCTAGTTAACTTTTTTGTTTCGATTAAAGCAGAGGAAGTTTCGACATTTGCTGATGAATGTGGAATAGAAAGAATGCCTTGAGTAATTTTATAAATATTTCCAAACATCAAATCATTACAGGCATTCTTTATTAAATTTATTTCAGTCCAAAGATCTGAAATTGAGTACATTTTGAATTACTGAATTGTTTGCAGTCGGCAAGAGTGCTCTAGTGGTAGTAGTAGTAGTAATTAGACTTTATTTATACATTTCCATTTTACATACATTACATTACTAACATAATTCCAGTCTATAATGACCTGGTTTAAAAACCGTCGGTCAGAAGGCAAGAGTGCTCTATATTCATTGATTGATAAATTTTATCTAACTAAGCCAAATTGTACCTTTGTACTCGAACCAACTCATTTGTATCGAACTCGAAACAATTGTATCGACATTTCCTTCCCTGACTCCGCTAGCTCAATTTCGAGGATATGTGCGAAAAGGTAAGAACAAGCATGTTTGGCCTCGTGTCGAACATCACGAATAAATATTGTGAATATTCCCCGACTTGGAAGAGGTGATGCTCAGAACATCGAAACTGAAAAGGATGTATACACAACTTTATTCAGCAAGCCAATCATTGATGCAATTGTGTTACGTACCAATCAAGAAATTGACAGACGCGCCCCCAAACATAAAGACCAACACTACGTTCATCAGACTGACAACAGAGAACTTGAAGCATTAATATAGCTTCTGATTTTTCAGCTATAAATAAACATAATCATAAAAGCGTCAAAGATATGTGGGCGCCATTTAGTGCCGTCATCTGCAAAGCTATTATGAATGTCTATTGTTTTCGATCTCTGCTTATATGCTTACGATTCGATGATAAGCTAAACCTGGATAGAGAAGACACATTTGCCCCAATTAGAGACATACGGACGCTACTTATAGCAAACTGCGGAGATTCGTAACCACCTCGCTTTCTAGCGGCCATTGACGAACAACTTTTTAATTTTCGCGGAAAGTGTCCATTTCGGGTTTACATAGACTCGAAGCCGGATAAGTATGGAAGGAACTAAAACTAGTAACCGCTTGTGGTGCATAGAAAACATTGAGTGACTCCATGGCTGAGGATCCATTCATTCACATTGGTCTGGAATGTTCACCACTATGATGTCCAGTGTACGCAACAACATAAACCAGCTGACCAAAGAAAGCGTAGAACATACGCCGATTCGGTAATGAAATTATTTTTGTGGGGCTATGCTGCAAATATTCCTTAAGCTTTGGAGTACTTAAAAGCTAACATCCATGCAGTAATAACCGCAATAATGCCAGAAATGAACCGAAAAGTCATCGAAAATTACCTCACAAGATAAAATTTCATTTAAATTTTTAATACGTTTGTTTTATTTAATTTGAAATCGTTAAGCAATAAAAAATGAAACATATTAAAAAACAGTTAACTTGGATTTACTCTGCGATCGATATTATTAATCCATAAGCCCATAATATTTTTCAAACGAATAAAAGCGGCGTCCACCAAAGCTGCTGAATCTGAACCGCGCATATATAAAAAGATACGTGAAAGGCATGGTAAAACTGGGGTGTTTGCTAGGTTTTGAAACCATATCCAACTAACCACACGAACTACAAATAATAAAAAAAAAAAAAATACAAATAACAAAAACTTTTCTCTTCCTTGCATTCTTAGTGAAAATACTTCCTCCGGTTTAAAAAAAACACAAAGTCACTCTTCCTTCATGCAACCAGGGAACGTGCTTTTCTTAACATTAATGAAATAAATAAAAAATAAAATTTGTACACGAATGGAAAAAGTTACGCGAGTGCAACAGCATGCATCAAAAATGCACAGGAAGCACCACACAAAATTGTATTCGTTCCAAGTGTATTACATGGGGATTCGCATCTGTTTTGTTGGAAACATGTTCGCGAAAAATTGCACTCTCGTCTTATTTTCATTATCGTATGAAATTTCTTGCGACTCTAACTGACAACTGAACCCGTCTCTACCGGAGATGGGCTACGCGGATGCATTTGTGGCAGCTTAGGAGGCCACCCACTTTGGAAATACATATTTAAATATTAAAAGAGCACGTAAATGAATGTTTTGTCACGACTAAGACTGCTTTGGATAAGTACTGGAGATACTATGCCATCTCAGAGATTGTTTTAACATTTCATTCGGCTTTTATTTTTATTTTTATAAATAATTTTTTTGTGGTTACCTCGTTTCATGATCGCATTAAGTAAGCCGAGGATTTTTAATTTCCGGCTTTCCCTCTTTTTAAGGGAACCTTAAACCTTATAAATATGTGAGTCTTGATTTTTGTAGGGAACATGTAGCGACAGGGGCTTATAACATCAATTTACTGAAAGCTTACGTCGCGTCGGTTTTGTTGACCTGATTTGATGTGTTATATGAAAGCAGCTGGTGGAGAGTGCGGTTAGAAGTAGCATTATTTACTTAAGTTTATGATGCTCCTAAGATTTTGCAAACCTGTTTCAAATCAAAGAGCAAGCAAGAGCAAGTCTGCTCAGAAGATATCAAAATACCGCATTTAAAAAAAATAAGGGTTGTTACAACTTATCCCGGGTGGCAGGGTGTTCGCCACGTTCAAATGGTCTTGGACCCACAGATCTGTAATCTGGGGAGTATGACCAGTGTTGCGGCATTAGCCAATTTCGGTTATAAAAATTATTTCGAAAACTGATTTTTTTGAAACAGTCTGGCATAGGTCTTGCCACGCTTGAAACGTCTTGGACCTACATTTTTGAGATGAGATAAAAGTACTCTATACAATAAAACTATCACTGACTGGTTATATCAATTATCTCAATTTTGGAAAAACATGGATTTTTAACATAGTATTACTCACTAAAGCCGCGACCAGGAACTGCAAGACTTTCGTTTATAGCATTAGCCTTATTCCAGTTTTCATCTCATCTACTATTTTTTCGGTTACATTTCACACACAAAATTTGCTGTGGGCTCTTGGTCTATTACGTACGACTGTTCGAGAATTCTTAAAGGCTTTGCGTACACGTCGGTATCGCTATCCCGGACGATTGCTCTTTAAAGAATTGTATATTTTTGTACGAGATATCTCAAGCAGCGTTACCGTTGCCTTGTGCTACTAAAGTAGCATTTTGCCAGTTTTTTGACTCTTCAGAGATTTTGCTACGACTTTTTCAAAATTCCCCACATTTGCGACTTTTCATAGAAATATGGAGACTTTTTATCGTTTGTTGATACTTTTTGTCAAAATGCAATTTCAAAATCGTCACGTCAAAATCGAACTTAGAACCATCTCAAATTTCAATGAGATCACTATCACTAACAAGGAATGTGAAAGCTCTTGTAAGGTATGTAACGGTTTATTGCATGGGAATATCGACAGATGCTCTGAACGTGCTTGGAGCACGAGTTTGCCACCCAGGTGTTTCAAATGGAATTTCAACTTTTCGGTGGGCACTGTTCATAATAGAACTTCCACTACTGTATCTGCAAAGACTGGTAGTACCTACTATTTCTTTCGTTTACGACAGACAAAGGAAAAAAACAGTCATTTCAGACGAAATAAGACATTTGGTGATGTTCGATTCGAGGTCGAGCAGACTTTTTATCTGTCAAACGAAATGGATTAAAACCTGAACGAATCTCATATTATGTAAGCTTCAAGTTGTAAGCGATGCTTCGACATTTACTTACATGTCTCTTATGAACAACTGATCTATTTGTAGGTTTGCATCACTTTTAAATGCCGTGGCTTGTATTTATTTATTTTCTGAATAAAATCATTCTAAGGGCTGACAAATAAATGTTCTAACTACCAAAGTTTCAAAGTTTCGACGTTATACATGGTGACATCTCCAGATACAATTCCTCCCCCTAAGCTACGGTACCGTCTCAAAGGAATACCGCACAAGAATACGATTTCTTTTTATTTCGAAGTCAGTAATCAACCCAAAGTGTCTCTGTTGCTCGGACTAAAACTCCCGGTAGGTACATATTTATTATACCCAACAAAAAGCCAATATATTTACAATACGCATACATATATACGTGTGTTTGTATATTTTAACCTACTACGGCACAAGTACCTTATTGATTTTTCTTTATTTTCACGTTAAAAGTATTTCTTTTTGTGTGAGTTAATAATATTGGCCAGTTGTCAATACCACTTAGCATAGAAATTTAATATCCTCAATGATACGCAGAAGACGAAAATAATTTTTTTTCTTAGAATGAGCATCCAAAATCTGGGCCTACTGGGGCATGGGCATCAATAAAAAAACATTCGACCACCCTAAGTACCTAAGCACCATGAGTCTGTTTATTATACCGCAATTACTGTCCGTCATCTGTCAGTATTCTGGGCCCCTGTTTTCAGCGCGAACAGACAACTGTCCACCCTCAATCCAAAACACGTAATAAACACTTCATTCCAATTCCTACTCCCTTGTAGACAATCTAAGTCCATGGACCGCCATCAGCAATTCTAGAAAATTCGCCAAGCTAGAATGAGAGTCCTTCTACGATTAGCAGTACTTTACCTTATCCTGGTGATTCAAAGTTAAATCTATTTTGTGGCATACCCTAAAGCCGATTAGAACTATTGCCAGGAGTTTTCCCACTTCCGCACTTGGACGTTGGACAGGAGCAACCGGCACAGGACTTGCCTGTTTAATATCATAATTTTTGCGGGATTACTGTGGTATTATTTCATTTTTGTTTTCGGTGCGCAAATAATCCTTGGCCATAATGACATTGAGACGTTACCACCAAGTGGAACTGTGGGCAGGCCAGGCGGTAGCAGGCTTACAAAATGTATGCGAGATTTTTGTTTGCCTTTTGGTGTTCCATTTGGTTTTTTCTTTTATTTAAAAAATAAACAATAAGTTTGGTGGGCTGAAGAAATAGGGGTGAGTAAGTATCCAGCCAAGTAATTTCATAGAATTTCCCTACATTCTTGTGAGGTAAGGAAACAAAGCTAAAGTTTTGGAAATCTATTTTGTTTGATAAAAAAAAAATTAAAAAAATTGGAATATTTAAGTGACGCAGATGTTTATTGGAAATTTTGTTTTTATTTATGAATATTAAAGAATGGACAAAGGAGTTTGCCGTTATTTGATTGGTATAGAGAGAGATAGATACAATAGAGGTCCATTTAGATATGTCCTTCTCATGCATACGTCAATAACGTCCTGTTGCTATTTAATGCTAATGCTGTTATATATTGTACTGCACTTAGATACATATGTCATATGCATGTATGTATTGTGTGTTGAATATTCTACATAAAGAAGATGGCGATTGTATTTTATTGTGCAGCGCTGATGATGAGTTCAATGACATTGAGTATTTTCGAAGTTGTTCGAAACTGTTGTTGAAGTTGCTTGCCCGTTGTGGTATGTAAACTTTTAGTAGAAAATAATATCTTCAATTTTTAGAAGGTAGATATTATACAAATATGCATAATGTACGTTAGAATCCTACGAGTAAGTATGCTGACGCTGTGCTTACACTGTTTTTTGATTTATTTATGTATATTAAATGGTCTTATATAGAGTCTCCTTAGTCGATCGGGAAAGGGCTTTACTACTCAATTGCCTTCTTAGAATCGTGCATTATTAAATCGGTACTAGTCAGGAGTTGCCGCATGTATTATGCACGCAGAGACCGGTAAGACTATGTCGGGTATCTGGTCACTCCGAGATAGGCATAGGGTTTCCAAGGCACTTTGGCCGGCGCTGGACCGTAAAAGGACTAGTGAAATCCTTAAACTTAGCAGGGCGCAAATGAAAATAACTATTGGAATATTATCCGGGCATTGCCTTCTTCTCGGGCGCGGATATTTGCAGATTCTGTCATGATTTACATAGGTGAAGCAGAGGATATCGCACATATTCTGTGTGAATATCAGGTCATATCACGCAGTCGCAGGAACATTTTAGGTCTAACCTACACAGACGGATCGCAACAGACCGAAAGCGTGAAGTTTTCAATCGAAAATCTAAATAAAAACATAGCTGCATGCTGCTAGATAAGTGCAACATATTTCAGGCTGAAGTTTTGGCAATTCACAAACCCGCAAAATATCTAATGAGTCTGTGGTTTGCAAAGGTAGCTCCTTCATCTGGTCCTATCAAAGGAATACAAGGCATTGCATTACCACAGGCAATGCTTCATCGGATATCACGCCTGCAGACTTAAACTGATCGGATGTAATGCTGAGACTGTAATAAACCGGAGACTGTTAAAACACTGGAACACCTATTTTGCCGTAACCCAAAGAAGGCACAGACACCTGGAAAAATTCTATTTCAACTCAATGAAAGAAGTCCCCATTTAATGTTTCGAACTTACTACCTTTGCGTTGTAACTGTCAATTTACAATGTTGTATTCGAATTGTCAATTGTCGTAAGTGTCCACAGGGGGCCATTGTTATTTCCCCTTTATGTAAAGAAACTAATGTCTGTAATTAAGTACTACTTAATTAAAATATGTGCATGGTGTCGCAGTCTATTAAAACTGCGCTTAGGGACTAATATTACATTAGGTATGTACATGAACTGTGTTAAATTTATTAAATGCCTTTTTTAATAAAAAGAAGTCCAAATGCTTAGTGTTGTCAAGAAGCACCTCTGATTTGTTCTTGCGAAAATTGATAAAACGGTTGGCTTCTTTTGTTTATTAAAAAAAACTTTAAATCTCGAGCTGAAATATGGCAATAAAGTCTAAAGCAGCAAAAGGTCTGTCTATTGCTATAGCAAGGTCTTATAAACTCAACCTGACCTACAGTTGTGTTCAAAATAATAATAGCTCTCCACTCGAAACATTAAAAAAGCAAGAAATCAATTTTTTTTATATGCGATATATACATTTTTTGATCCAATTTTCAGGAGAAGCATTCAACTAACAAATGCAACTCCTAAAACAGTTGTTATCAAATGAAGGTAAGAAAATATTACCAAAAGTTTAGATTTGAATGCGAAATCAACTGTTCAAATAAATAGTAGCGCGATAGTAGTCCTTTGGTAAATTGATGCAGAATTGTTGAATGGTGTTTAAAGAGTTTACAAACATTAAGAAAATAGCATGTAAATTTGTTATTTAAAAAAAACAAAAACAATAGAAACTAACTTTAATTGGGCTGCGTAAAGCATTGCACAATTGAAAAACGATAACTCATTTTAATGCTGCGGGGACAGGGAAAACGTGTCGAATTTCAAAATATTTTTGGATGAACCCCTACTATGATTGTGTAAATGGTTTTACAGAATGTTCGATTATTTTCAGAATTAAAAAAACATACGTCTTTTTCAGTTTTCGTTTCTATTTAACTATCTCTCTCAAATTACATTTATTATAAACGTACAGCTCAGTGCCGCTCAGCAATACATTTTTTTATTTTATTTTATTTAAAACAAGTATACTTTACAATTGATAGTGTAATAAAATTTTTAAAGAAAAGCCGGGAACTCGGTATCGCAAGCGAAAAACTTACAGAATTGATAACAGGCGTAGACGGCGGTGTAACAAAACCGACCCTTTTGACTCGGCGAAATTAGTCAAAAAGGATCTAAAATTTGCTATAAGTAAACTAAATATTCGTAGGCATCTGGGGATCAATCCATATGGTAAAGTAAGTGAAGGATCATCAAGTGTATGTTGATCTTTTAGAAAATGTAATGTAACAATGCGCCGAACTGGAAATGCCGTTAGAATGGGCCTGTCAATAGGGTAAGGATCTGAAATATGCTTGTCGAAGAGTAGAAGAGTAGTTCCCGCTAAAAGAGATTGAGGTTATGCTATGGTCATCACGGTCATCTGACCTCAATCTCATAAGAAATATCGTCACCTCAGTATTGGAGTGATCTAAACGACAAATCCTAGTTTTGAGAAAACGACGTTTGAAGTTTGAATGTGAATAAAACAAAAACCTTAAGCACAACAATCATAGACAAAATTTATTAAAATAGTGGCAAGTGAGCTGAGCTTATACTCCACTTTTTATATTTTAATCGGGCCATTAGTTTATTTTTTATCTTAATTTAAAAAATTATAGGGCATGATTTTTTTTAAAATTGTGCGGATTTGTATGGTATGTGGCACTTTTTGACCAACCTATGTGTCATTTAAATACTGAACGCGATTGCAATTTATGGATACATATGTGTCATATTTCATACAAAAGTATAAAAAAAACCCTTTGTTTTTTTTTTATTTAGCTTAACTTTTTATAAAAAAAATAAAGGTAGTAAACATTTTAAAGGAAAATAACTCGTAAAAATAAACGCGTTTGGTCATAACGGAGATCTAAAAAAAGAATTTGAATAGCTTTTTACAGGTACGGAACAGAAGGCGTGTTTTTTTTTCAAATGGATAACAATCCAGTCTTATTTTTAATTGGAAAGCTTTTTCGAAGTCTATATACCTAGATTTGAAAAAAAAACACGCCTAGACCTAATTATTGTACTTATGTGTCACTTATACACTGAAATCATTTAAAATGCTTGGACCTTCGATTCGTTTTGTTCCTATGAAGCATTTAAACACTGAAAAATAATCATGCATATGAAGCACTATTGTCCTATTTAATAGAAATTGTATGTATAGAGCATATCAGCACTGAATTATGTGTTTGCAAATAAAGCATATCTGAGCTCAGTTGTACGTATAGGTCATTTAAACCATTTTAAAAATTTAAAAAAAAAAATCATATAAAAATATGACTTTCCCATACAAAGGCTTGTGTGGCAGATCAATACTGAGCCTTTATTCCCAAAAGTGCGTATGTGTCATTTGTAACACTGATATCTTTTGAAATAATAGAGATAGGAGAGATTTGATTACACCAATCGAAAGATCTTGTTTTTTCACTAAGAGAACACTCCTAACTCAAAAACGACAAAAATGCACTTATGTCACTCCAATGCTGAGGTGACGATATGTTGGCCGACGATATAAAAGAGGTTTCAGATGCAAAACCATCCAATTATCAGGAGCTTTGGCAAGTGATTCAAGATGCGGGGAATGAAATTCCTTCAAAACGGTATCATGGTCTAATGGACTCATTGCAACGCAGGTGCACGGTAGAGTTGGACAATAATGAAATTTCGATAAAATATTGATGTCAACTTAAGTTGCCTGTGATAGTTTTGGTATTAATTTCGGTGTTATTGACTTAGTTTTATGGCTTTTTAACACACACTACTATTATTTTGAACAGCACATAATTGTACTAATATTATTATTATTTATTTTTTTCTTCCTAAACTATTTATATAATCTTTTGTATTGACTTTGAAAAGATGAAAACAATATATGAGCATTGTGTTTTTACTATAAATATTCTTACTATAATTCTTACTATAATAATATAATGTAACTTTTTTTCGACTGCAAAGACTTTGTTCCCATTTGTCTTAAAAACTACTGCACGAAATTAGATCCGGTTTTCACAGTTGGATTGCAAAATGTCAGGAATACAAGCAAAGATATTTTTTATCGTTATCTGCTATCCAGAAAGCGGAGATTTAAGCTGATATCTGGGCAGAGAGTATTTTTACGAATACCTTCTAGCTCCTAGCTTTAAAATGCCTTGGCCGATGGGAATGGAATTTCTTTTATTATAAAGTTCAATTTTGTACAAACATTTTAAGATATAAATCATCTGACATATAATTTAAGGAAAGCTTAGATCGTTGGATTTTACCAACGACCAGTGGAGATAATTTCGCATGTGCGCCAAAACCGTTTTTTTTTCTTCTGTACCTGCGGTTTTGTTTTTTTTTTATTTTGAACTGACGATGAATTGAGGATATCTATACTGTTTGAACGCGCATCACGCAGAAACTACTAGACGGATTTTGATGAAACTTGACATAGTTATTGCTTATGTTCTTGGTAAACATTTTTTATACTTTTTATCCCCGAAAATGATATGGTTTTTACAAAATATTGAAGAAAACTGCATATCTGTAATTAAAATTATAATTATTCAGCCCTAGCTCAATTGTAGCTTATCGGATTGAAAAACAAAAACATAGGTGAATTTAGTAAATTCTCCACTGATTCATTTGAGGTATGAATGATCCTTCGGCGTTATCCTGGGGCTGAGCTATGCTCAAAATAGTTCATGTAATGTTCGCCAACAATTTTCCATCAGTGGAGACCGCAGCCAACAGCCGTGCAGCTGTGGGTGACGTCATAGTGTGTGAATGCGCGCTCAATACATCTTATACAATAAGTATGTACCTAGGCATGTACCTATATACATATATAGGTTTTTATATGTATATTAAAAGCAATGTTTGTGTGTTCCTCTTTTATTTGTTTGGGAATGTGCAAAAAAACATTGTTGATGTGCAAACGCCGGGGAAGATTCCTTCTACATTGGAGGAAGATGTCTACTTTATTGCAATCCTATTTTTTTTATTTTTTTCCAGAACCAAACGCATTAATCATCTCGAATGGGCACTCGGTGGAGACAATACAGGCGAATCCCCCTAAATTAAATTTTCACGGGCGATCAAAATTAGTGTAAGTTAGAGGGATTTTTGAGAAAATCGAGCTAGAACGATTAATCCTTTTTTTGAAAACCCATTTATTTATAGTGGATGTTAAGAAAAAACAGAAAGAAGAACAACTTTTAGGGAACATTAATTAATAAAAGAACAATTTGTGATACAAAGTACCGGTTAATTAGAGTTTCCGATTTCCTGGTATGTTAGAAAGTTAAAGAACATTTATTTAGGCTTTTTCATTAATAGCGAGCTAAGTTGCTGTGATGCTACTTCAGAAAGCCTGAAAATAATTTATTTTGGTCTACGATGATTGAGATCATCTTCACAGCTATTACCCCATAGCTTAAAAAAACGGTTAGTAAAAAGCTTGATTTTACCTTTCTTTACATACAATTGTTGTATATACTCTGGACTTGATGCAGAATGCAAACGTAGACTAAATGTAGCATTCAATGACTGCATCCGCTTTATTTACAACATCCCAAGAAATCGCAGTGTCTCACACCTCAAACGGTCAATCACGGGGCTTAATTTGGATGAATTTTATAAATTCAGGAACACTATTCAACTCCATAACATAATTCATAATGAATGTCCTAATTATTTAAAAGAAATGTTACAATTTGCTCAGACCCGCAGGGGACTAAAATTAATAATGCCTCGTTTTGCGCACACCATTGCAGAGCGTGCCTTTTTTGTGACGGCAATTCGACTTTGGAATAATCTTCCTGTTGAGTTGCAAAGAATAAGTTCAGGAAATGTATTTCGGAAGAAACTATTTTCACATATTTCTACTTCTACTTAGAAATTAATTTTAATCTTTTATTTAAATCCTATGTACACATACTTTTGTTTTTTGGCTTTTAAATTCATTAACTTAATTTCTCTTTTATTTCTTATCTCTTTTTTTTTAAATTTTTGTATTTACATTACCAAATTATAAACTCACTTGTTATTTTAGTTTAGGTACTTTATATAAGATCAAAGTCTTGTAGTGCCATGTTAAATCTATCTATCAATAAATATCAAATATCAAATATCAAAAAAAAAAAAAACACTTCAGCTTCGAAAAATCATTTGGACCTACCAAAAAAGCATTTAAATACGAGGAAATAGGTCAAGTTTTGAAAATCAGAAAAACATGGCAGGCGGGCGAAGCAAGGCGAGTACGGGTCAGCTAGTGTTTGAATAAATCTTAGCTTTGCTTAAAATCCACTTCAAAGAAAAGTCTATGAAGCACTGCTATTATTTCGAACACACCTGTATGTATGTAGCTTCAGCTTAAGAGGGTTTCGTGTTTACACAGAATTTTTCTTCATCAAGTTTAATTCACTCACTCCTTGTTTAGTTTTGTCCAGAACTAACCTCAGAATTTGTGAGAATATTTTCAAGCTCATTGCTATCGACTGGAGCTAAGTTCTATTTTGTTCTATCTTAGTGCATTTCTACACTTCCATTGCTTGGAGTGCAACATACCGATGCAATGGTTCAATTCGAATCGAAAATTCTCTTTACGAATAGCAATTGAAAACCTGCAATGTAAAAACAACACCCTCTGGAAGGTAAAATAATGAATGAGGTACATACAAGTACCTGACTATAAAGGTACTACTACCAGATACCTTTCTCCATTTTCATCCTTTCAACGCAAAACAAAAGCAAACAATTCCGTAAATGTGTTCCAAAACAATAACCCCAGCGAGCTGCATTGCAATGGAACAATAATTCCAACCTGTCCACAATAAACCTTCACATTCACATTGTTTGTTGTTGTTTAGTGAAAACACCATATCGTAACAACAATAAACCGGAAAACACACGTGCGATGTCCTTCTTTTACTCGTTTGCTATTCTAAAAGATATCTTGAACGAGGCATGAGGCAAATGCTAAGTGTACCATGTGCAACAGACAGACGGAGCAGGATATGGACGAGTCCCTTTACTCTACGCTTCATTACTTTGGAAAGTAATGATGAGGTGAACTGCTGCTTTTAATTTTACTTTTAAATACGAACGAGTACGAGTATATGTGGCTACGAGTGAGTCTGATGATAATGATTGCTATGATGATACTTCCAGACTCTCATAACCCCGAAATTGCGTATATTCGATGAAAATCTCACATCAAATGCAGGAAATTAAATGAGAGGTGGGAAGAACACATAAAAACGATGCCAATGGCAACGAGGCAGTATAGTACACCAATAAAAACCACCACTAGAGGTACAGTCTATATTTTCATGAGGTGAAGGTACCTAACGGATATAAACTTATTCAGTAAAAAGTAACTAACATGAGCAGGAGATGTACACGAAACCTACCGTCCTCATCCTGTAGCATGTTAACTGCATCTGCAATAATTATGCAATTATTTGAAAAAGTTGATTTAATTATTATATACTCAGGAATAAAATTTCAACAACTATACAGCAGCACACCTCTGGGCTATGTTATGATAACGACATCGACAACGATAACAACAATAATCATAACAGCTGGCAACCAACAAGGATATTAAACAAGAACTCTTTACTTTCCTCGTTCCGCCACACAAACTGTCTTGCTAATCAAAATAATGCAGAAGGACGGAACTTTCAAGTGAGTGTTAAAATACATTTGCTGGCAATGGTTATTTATTTCGTTGCAAAATTGGTTTTCGCAGATTACGAAGCGAAAGAGTACTTTTGACAGTTCTCTGACAGTTCTGTGGATACAAATTCTTTGTATCTATATATGTACATAAGTGGTTACCCGGTACGCGTCGCTACACCCAGTGTTTATGTCATAAAATGTAATGAGTGACTTTTGGTGCACCGAACGATGTCATCTGGAAGCAGATGTTTCAACTAAATGTATTTGAACGAAACTAAATTTCGTCTGTATGATGTACATAACATAAATTTGCTGGGGTAAACCAAAGCAAAATTTCCCTGCTGTACGAGTAGATATATTTTATCATGCGCCAGAGTGTTAAAGATTCAAGTTAACCAATTGTGCTTGCTACTCTTCGACAATCTTTTCTAGCAGTCTAAATTGTAGTACTTATTGCTTTTTAATTGAAAAAGTTGATGAGTTCAAGTACCTCGGGTTAACTATTGACTCAAATTTGTCGTTCACAAATCATACTGTTGCTTTAACAAAATATTTTCAATATACGCTAAGACATTTTTTTCTATTTGAGAAGTGTTTGCTCTTCAAAATTATTAGCAACCATATGTTATGGAGTTTTTCTTTCCAAATTGCAATATGGTATCAGCTGCTGGGGTGGTGCTTAAGGCTAAAGTACTCAAGGCTTTTTTTGCTAAGTCCGGCAATCTGAATTTTAGAATTCCTGACAGTCATAATCTTCGCGGTAATTTTTAAAATGTAGTTACGGTACCGACTTTCCGCACCACAGCCTTTAGACATTTTTCCACTGTATCTTCTTGTCGGTTATTTAATAAACTTCCACTTTCTTTAAGAATAACCAGCTCATTTGTTGAATTTTTAAAAAAATTAAAAACATGGTTACTTAGTTTAGAATTTAATGATGTCGAAACTCTCTTAAGTGTTGAGAATTAGATAGTTTTATTTCATTTACAAACTCTCAAACACCAATATCTTTTTGTTATTAATTTATTAATTTATGTTTTTGCTTGATTTGCTTTCATTTTAAATTTATTCGAATTCTGTTTTTGCTTCTTGCACAATTTCTTGTTATTTTTTACATGTTCTCTTCTTTTATTTAATAATTAAAATAAAAAAATAATTAACTAAAATAGTTTAGATAAATTAATCAATATTGTTTTTCAAGGGTCACCCCACCCATAACCTATTTATATCGTATTTTTTCGATATTGGAAATAGGCATTTAGAGTTGTTCGGGGTAAGAGTGCGCAGCGGGTAAGAGTACGCAGTGCCATTTTCTCCATCTGTGAAAGAATTAGCAAAAATCGCTAAATGAGAAAATGTGTGCTTCACCAACCAGCCAATGAAGAACAACTTCTACGCAAGTTTTCCAATTGATAGTACAAAGAAAAACAACAAGAAAAGAAAAGCCGGATTTTGTTAAAAAAAAGTCAATTTTTAAAAGTGTATCAGAAAAGTGTGGCAACTCGATACCCCATAAGTAGTATGTAGGCATAAACAGTGTATATGTGTGTTTGATTAAGGACACAATTTTAGTAGATAATATTATTCATTCTTAGATTTCCAATACAATAAAAAAAAGAAGCGTCTAGGGAAAGAGTGCGCAGTGTTTTCTTACTCAGTATTTTACTTTTTATAATAATAACAATTTTTGGGCTATTACGTTCTGTCGTAAAATGCAACAAGAACATCATAGTCATAGGTGGTAAGCTGTAGCTCTATCTTGCTGTTTTTGTTTGTCCTGAAAATTGCATCGTATCTACTAAAGACAAACGAAAAGGAAATTGATATCCCAAAAGCAAATCTGCGAGGCTAAGGAGCTGATTTAAAATGGAAGCAGCCCATGTAAGGCTGCCGAAGAATTTAGTTTGTGTGAAAGCACAGTTTCAAACCATTAAAACTATGAAACATTTAAAAAAAAATGTAAAATATTTTTTTATAAATTTGTTCCTAAAATATAGAGCTACCAAATAATAGGCTCCTTTGTTTGTTACCTATTGTAAATTTTCCAGAATTTAAGCCCGAAGTCCAAAATGCGCACTCTTGCCCCGAACGACTATTTTTTTTTCTAAGTGGATAAATTCGGAAAAATAAAATTGCTTGATATACAGGGTGTTTCCAAGTTAAACGTCAATACTTTGGGAACTGATTCTTGGGTATAATCTAAGAAAAGAATCGTTCTACAGCAAGGGTCTATCTCAAATATGGACATCATTTATCGAGAATTTAAGAAGAGACCTACATACTTTGACCCATGCTAACACAAATATCTCCGCTAATACAGACACTTCATGTAGGGCTTTAATTTTAGAAGAGATAATACTTTTTTGAAATGCGTTAAATAAAATGTAACTAAAATTTAAATTTTAACTTTCCAGATATTTTATTTTTAAGTCATTTTTTCATTGTTCTTTTTTTATGAACGTAGCAATTGTAAACAAAAAAAAATTGTGATAAGTATGCTAAATATCCTACAGTTTTTATGATACTTGGAAAATCCGCAGCAGGTATAAAAAATAATATATGATTTTAACCCACTTTTCTAACGAAAGTTGACAATTAGTGCGATTTTCCAACTCATCCATAACTTTACAAAATTTTATTTAACCCTCCGTTTAGCGGTGACCCAAAAGGCGGTAAGTCATACTTTGTGGTCTGACAGACCACATTATCCATTTTGCAGTTGTGGCCTATAAAATCACGGTATGGTCTATTCCATGTGTTAGATTAGGTGTAAAATCGGTGTATAGTAAAGTTTTTAAATTATGTTCGTGTTTGATAGATTCTTACCTTTATTAGATAGAAAGGAAGAACAAAAATGAAAGACGGGTTTAGTTCTATACTGGTAGAACTTACATTTACAGAGCGGTAAGAGGCAGACGGGGCAAACACAGGTCCGTTATCGTTCAATAATTTCGGAGAATATGGTGGCTGCAATGTCGATTAAGAATATGTTCGAAGTCAAAGGAATTCTATAATAGTTAGTGGTAGTATTAATTTTGATAATCGCAGCTATGCCAAAAATGTTCATGGCATCTTTGATCTGCTGAAAAAGCGATGTTTTCGGATTGACTGCCCGTAACTCCATTTGAGGTTTAATCAATTGACGCTTGTTACTTTTTTTCTGTGTATATAATCCGTCATATTGTACATAGTATGTTGAAAAAAAAGCCAGTGGCCAGCGATTAGTAGCGCGTTCGCACGAGTAAAATGAAACCATATGGTCCATCCATTGTATCCACTCCCGCCTTTTATTTATTGAAGTCCAATATTTGATGGGTTTGACTAGCCTCTCCATCAACGTTACATGTTAAGTTTTCAGTTGAAATAAGAATAACTGACTAACTCTTTTTTGGCAAGTAGGAACACAATGAGAACTTGTTGTAATGGAAACAAACAAACCTGCTATTCTATGGGCGAGTAGAAGAGACCGGTAGTTCTAGTGGAACAAATTTTTTGTTCTTACGAACTGTTTCAACTTAAGCAAGGCTCTTGGACATCAAGGCACTGGCTAAGTCGAGTGTGGAAAAGAAGTTGTCAGCGTATATTGTTCGTCCTGTGCCAAAAAACGCTATAACAATATCCATTACCAAGCGTTTGCTCTGATTCACCTCTCTATCTTCATGGGGAACTTTACCTGTGTAAATTTGACCCTGCAATGGATAGCACGTATTAGAGTCACACGCCCACCACACCTAGACACCGTATAAACACACACTCCCACCCTCGATTTCAAGAAAAATCGTTTTTTATTTGTGTGGTCTGACAGACCACAACGCGAAACAACGTTAAAATTTTACTCCAACTGTATTTTTGTTCCACGAAATATTGACAACGGTTTCAAAATACATCACATTCGACTCGCTGCATCGAGTTTGACAAAGTCATGGCACCGTTTGCCGAAATATTTACAGGAAAAAAAATTACAACACAATAAGTTTCAAAATGGTCTGACAGACCACAACGCTAAACGGAGGGTTAAGTGTTGAGAATTAGATAGTTTTATTTCATTTACAAACTCTCAAACTCCAATATCTTTTTGTTATTAATTTATTAATTTATGTTTTTGCTTGATTTGCTTTCATTTTAAATTTATTCGAATTCTGTTTTTGCTTCGTGCACAATTTCTTGTTATTTTCCTTGTTCTCTTCTTTTATTTAATTATTAAAATAAGAAAATAATTAACTAAAATAGTTTAAATAAATTAATCAATATTGTTTTTCAAGGGTCACCCCACCCATAACCTATTTATATCGTATTTTTTCGATATTGGAAATAGGCATTAAGAGTCGTCCGGGGTAAGAGTGCGTAGCGGGTAAGAGTACGCAGTGCCATTTTCTCCATCTGTGAAAGAATTAGCAAATATCGCTAAATGAGAAAATGTGTGCTTCACTAACCGCCAATGAAGAACAACTTCTACGCAAGTTTTCCAATTGACAGTATGTACAAAGAAAAACAACAAGAAAAGAAAAGCCGGATTTTGTTAAAAAAAAGTCAATTTTTAAAAGTGTGTCAGAAAAGTGTGGCAACTCGATACCCCATAAGTAGTTTGTAGGCATAAACAGTGTATATGTGTGTTTGATTAAGGACACAATTTTAGTGTATAATATTATTCGTTCTTAGATTTCCAATACAATAAAAAAAAGAAGCGTCTAGGGAAAGAGTGCGCAGTGTTTTCTTACTCAGTATTTTACTTTTTATAATAATAACAATTTTTGGGCTATTACGTTCTGTCGTAAAATGCAACAAGAACATCATAGTCATAGGTGGTAAGCTGTAGCTCTATCTTGCTGTTTTTGTTTGTCCTGAAAATTGCATCGTATCTACTAAAGACAAACGAAAAGGTTGAATATATAGGTTGAAAATTGATATCCCAAAAGCAAATCTGCGAGGCTAAGGAGCTGATTTAAAATGGAAGCAGCCCATGTAAGGCTGCCGAAGAATTTAGTTTGTGTGAAAGCACAGTTTCAAACCATTAAAACTATGAAACATTTAAAAAAAAACGTAAAATATTTTTTTTATAAATTTGTTCCTCAAATATAGAGCTACCAAATAATAGGCTCTTTTGTTTGTTACCTATTGTAAATTTTCCAGAATTTAAGCCCGAAGTCCAAAATGCGCACTCTTGCCCCGAACGACTATAATACTATTTTTTTTTTTTTAAATACATAGGCCCTTAGTAATAGAAATTCGTAAAGTAGAATTTTGTTAGGTGTAGCTATGGTACTTTTAAGTATTCGTAGTAATAAATCAGTTTTAACAAAACTCGAATTTAACGTAATCATTGTGACTTAAATTAACCCATTCGCTATTATGAGCTAGCACAGCAGATTTTGACACAACAACAAACTGAAAATTTCATTTTTTATTTGAAATGGCAAATTCGAATGCGGTAAGTTCAGTAATAAATTCCATTTTCATTAATTTATTTTATCTATTATACTATTATATTTAGAAACGTGAAAGGGAGCGTAATTGGACAATTGAGGAAATATAATTTCTCAAAGATATCGCTCCGTATGTGAACATCGTGGATTCAAAAGCCAACAATACCGCAATGAAAAGAGATTTGTGGATAAAAATTCTATTATTCTATTATTTTCCGTATCATTAATAATATCCAAAATTCCAAATCTTGTAAAATTTGCTCGAAACTCATTTCAAATGTTTGACTGTCACTTTTAAATTCGGGTTAGGTACGGCTCGACCACAACTAAGTATTTGTCGATTTTAGAAGTAGATCGATTGTTTATTACTACGGATTTCGTGTTTAATTCGAGATTACGTAAAGCTCGAGTTTAAATTCGTTTATTTCTAAGGGCCATAATGTCTCTAATGTTTCTCATTTGAATTTAATGTAGTAAAATGTTGAAATTATCATATACATATGTACATCGATATTGTTATATAAATCTATTTATGTTACATATTCTCTTGGGATCAGTGAATAACTTAATAAACTTAAACATTTTTACATAATGTAAGTGGATATAATTCCGAATCAATTTTCCTGATATTAAAAAATAGTAATGACTCTGGTGGAGAATTAAATGTGGACAGCTCTATTTGGATTTAAGAAAACTGTCCAAACAATAATATCCAAATTTTCGACCGAGTTTAACTCAAACATGTTTAAATCTATACTAGTTAGCTTGTAAGTTCTATGCATTACTTGCAGCGTTGCCACTTCAGAACTATTTTTTCGCAGTAGATTCTCTAAAAAATGCAGTAGATTGAATTTTTCGCAGTAGATTTTTATTTCAACAGAAAAACAAGACTTTTAACACAAATTGACTTGTATTTCCGTTTTTATTTTATCATACTGACTTTTAGTTCATTTAAGCTTATATTTCCCTCAATATGTAGGTATATGCAGAAAATAATAAACTTTTAAATACATACACAAACCAACTGCGTTCAGATAAGGAATTCAACTTTTTCGAAAAGCTTTGTTGTTATGTTTTGTACTAAAAGGGAAAAAATTCTCGATCTTGAAATCATAACAGGCATACTACAAAAATGCAGTAGATTTAATTTAATGGCAGTAGATTCAAATCTCGAAATCAATGCAGTAGATCTACTGCAATTGCAGCAAAGTGGCAACGCTAATTACTTGCAGTAGGGTAAGGTCGGGAGGTTTTGACACGTTAACGAACATTTGGAAATATCTTAAAATCCAAATGCAATTTCAAATTTTCAAAAATTACATAAGTTACAATATTATTTTAGCAATATAAAAGCATTAATGGTTAATCGATATAAATATTTTTAACAGAGTTGTAAGGTTTTTTCCACAACCTTACAAAGTGTCGATTCCTCCTACCATGAAGGAGGTTTAGACAGAGGGATAATAAAACAACTTATATTGCTTTTTTGTTCAATAAATAATTATATTTTTATTTTCAATGCATATCAATCTTTGTTTATTAGTTCAGCCTACTTTTATTTAAGTTTAAAGACGTAGAATTTAAATAACAAAATAAATTTACCAACAGAAAAAGCATTTCATAAAAACTTAATTTAAAACTTGTTTCATCGATGTTGCGGTGGGGATTTATTTTTTGTTGTATATATTTGGCATTTTTACATTCTAAAAAAGAGTAAGAAGTTGTTTTACCACACAATTTTTATTTTGACTCATAATCAAGGATTTGACACTTTGTCACTTGACACTTGACACTTTTGGGACTAATACAAAAAAAAACTTTTGTAATGCTGCTGAGGATAAACTATTGTTTACTAATTATTTGAAAACGAATGAAGGTGGACTACATTGCACTTTCAATGTCAAAAGCTACATAGTTAAAATATTACAGTTGGATTGCTTACCATAAAAGTTAGATGAAATGTGCACAAAAATAAAAAAGAAGTCCACTTCGCTTATCTCCTAGACCTTAGTGATTATTCATTTATCACTCAAACCAATCGTTATTAACTTCGTTTTCTCATCATTTAAAGTTCCGCCGAGGTCTTAGTTTTCAGAAAAGTGCTGATGTCAATTCCTCCTGCCTGTCAAATCCTCCCGACCTTACACTAAATAAATACTTTCATTTCCCTTTAAACCATTTCAAAAAAAGACAACAAATTTATACAGATATATGAACTTTTCTGTTAGATGTAGGAACTGGCCCAGCAATCATTAGTTCATATCATAAAAATAACCTGTTCATTTAGGTGCTAAAAACTCAAAAATTTACCATCCGATTGAGCAGAAACTTGCACAATATAATTGCTATGAAGCAAGAAGTGCACGTAAATCAAAAGTTAGCTGTTAGCTGTCACTGTGCATCTACGCGCCATCTACCGATCGGAAAATTTGAAAACTTTTGACTTCCAAACATTTCTCACTTCATTACAAATATATTGTGTAAGTTTCAGCTAATCGTACGGTGAGTTTAAACATTTTTCAGTTCCAGCGTCATCTACTGGAAGACTTGGAATTTTTTGATGTATGAACACTTCAAAGATCATAATAAGTATATAGTGTGAGTTTCAACTCAATCACATGGTTAGTTTATCAGTTTTGAGGTATCAAACGAACAGCCCATTTTTATATATAAAGAAGAAGATGTATGTATAAGACAATTCACTAACTGACTGATAGACAACGCACAGATCAAGCCGCTGGACCTAAGGGGCTGAAATTTAGACAGTACAATCCTATAATGACATAGACATCCGCTAAGAGAGGATTCCATCTCTAAGTGGGTAAATTCGGAAGAATAAAAGTGCTTGATATACAGGGTGTTTCCAAGTTAAACGTCAATACTTTGGGAACTGATTCTTGGGTATAATCTAAAAAAAGAATCGTTTCACAGCAACGGTCTATCTCCAATGTGGACATAACTTATCGAGAATTAAAGAAGAGACCTACTTTGACCCATGCTAACACAAATATCTCCGCTGATACAGAAACTTCATATAGGGCTTTAATATAATATCCTACAGATTTTATGATACAGTGGACTCTCGTTACCTTGAACACATACGAAACCAGGGCTGTTCAAGTTATTGGATTGTTCAAGTTACTGGATCAAAACGAAAAGTCCTTCTTTTTTTTAAAAAATATTCAGTTTAATGTTCAATTCAATTCAATTCAATTCAATTTATTATAATTACTATTCGGAAGTACAAGTAAGATTCAAGTCTTTTATAGTACATTATAAAGTTAAATATTGACATTGGTTATTTACAATTATAATTATAACTAACTTATAACTAATAGGCAGAAAAAGGGGAGATATGTACATATGTTTGTATTGAAATTTGTTTATTATTATATTAATTAAAAGGAAAATTGTGGATAGGGAAATAAAAGAAAGGGGCAAGGAAAATGTATATATGTAGATCATTATATATTTACGAGTATTAAGGCTGATTGAAATATTTCAAAATTTCTGTCTTGAATGGTTTTGTTCCAGATATTTGTTTCACATGCGTGGGAAGTGAATTCCAAAGTCTGGCGACGTGGACAAAAAGCAGACGCGAGGTATTTAAATATTTAGAGGCAGGAGTAATAAGATTATATGTCCTAGATGATTGCGCAAATTGTATCTTCTGAAATAAATATGGTGGTAATCGGTTCTGGACTATCTGGTGCATAAAAATACAACATCTCACATCTAAAAATTCTTTAAGACTACACCCAAGAATAAGTCGATGGTAATTTGATATGTGATCAAATCTGCGGAGACCATAAACGTATCTGACCATGTCATTAAATGCAACACGCAACTTATGCTCAGACTGCGAGTCAAGCTTACAATAAACAACTGTAGCATAGTCAATTATTGGCACAAGAAGGGTCTTAACTAGCCTTAACTTTGTTTCAACGGGAGTAAAGGCCGCTGACAGCCATAATTTTCGGAGTGCACCATAGATACGTCCAATCGCAAAATTAATGTGGTCAGTAGCGGAAAGAGAACCGTTTATGCGGAATCCTAAGTTATTAACTTTATCCACAAACTTGAGTGGCATATCTGATATAAATACTGGCGGTAAAAAATCGACAGTGTAATGTTTTTTTGAAATAATGATTGCTTGAGACTTAGCTGGATTGAGCATAAGACAATTGGTTACTGACCAGTCATATATATTTCTTAGGTCTTCATTGAGCCTATAAACCAGATCTTCAATCAATCCAACTGGCCTGGACAAGTATACTTGCACATCATCTGCATACAGGTGTAAAGATACGCTTTTACAAACGTTGGTAAGATCATTAATAAATATGCAAAATAGGATCGGGCCCAAAATTGATCCCTGTGGAACACCAGCCAAAATGTTTAGTAGCTGAGAGGAATTGTGACCAACTGTGACCTTTTGTTTCCTATCTGATAAATAGTTTTTGACAAGTTTTACCGATCCTTCACTAAATCCAAAATATGTACGCAGTTTGGCACATAGCATTCTGTGACTGACGCTATCAAAAGCTTTGGAAAAATCAAGCAAACAGAGCAAGGTAATATTGTCCAAATCAAATTGGATCCTTATGTCATCAATGACCTTTACAATGGCGGTTGAACAACTATGGCGTGGCCGAAAACCAGATTGAAAAGGGGACAACATTGAATGACGACTAAGGTGGCTCGATATCTGTTTAGCAAGGATTTTTTCCAAAACTTTTGAAAGGCACGGGAGAATACTTATCGGTCGAAAGTCAGTTGTAGATGAGGGGTTTTGTTTTTTCGGCACAGGTATCACTTTTGCTATTTTCCAGCTATCAGGAAAGGTGGAAGAATAAATACAGAAATTTATTACGTGAGTAAAATAACTTAAGAAGTGGGGGAGTACAGTTTTAATGAATCGAATAGGAAGACCATCCTCACCTACGGCATTGGACCTTATCGAATTAATTATTCCCATCGCTTCAATTTCCGTAACTACCTCAAAGTTAAAATCAGCTGAAGGTACAGATGCTACCCGTGGGTTCGGTATGAGTGGTGCATCGGCTCCACCAGGTGTCAGGAATGACTTATTTAAATCATTTACATCAGGCATACTACAAGACGTATTTTTCTTTCCTACACCAATAGAACGCAGGTTGCTCCACAGTTTTTTTGTGCATAGTTGTGTGCTCAGTTTGGACAGAAAATAGCTCTTCTTAGTTCTTCGAATAGTAGCAGTGGAATGATTCCGAGACCGGCAGTAAAGCTCCCAATTTTGGCTTGTTGGATTGGCTTTCCACTTGCAGTACAGCTTTCTACGTACTTTAATGGCCCTTAGGACATCAGAGGTAAACCACGGGCAGTTTCTGTTACGCACAACAATATTAATAAACATTGAAGGTGGTCTACTTTTTGACTGGCATTATGAAGGTTATAAACATGGTACCATGGCAAAAGACCTGCATCCCATTGCAGAGCAGCATAGTTCATAGAAGAAACGTCTCTAAATTGAAATGACAAAGGGATAGTTGTACGCAGAAAATCAAGGTTGTATGTGCAAAAAATCAGATCATGATCCGATACACCTTCCAATGACAGTTGATCTTGCAGTACTACATTCGCACAGTCAGCTACAATGAACAGATCAAGAAGGCTTGGAGATGCATTTGGGGCAAAACGAGTTGCATACAAATTTAACACAGCCAGTCTAGACGCAGCAACACAGTCTAAAAGTTGAAGGGTTCGCGAATCAGTTTTAAGGAGGTCGGCATTAAAATCACCGGCTAAGATAATGTGTTCATAGCAAGCAGAAATATTTTGAACAACAAAAAAAAAAGGCTCTGGAGAATAGCTTCGATAGGGGTTGTAAGCAGTCCCTACAACGCATTTTAAATTTCTGTCACTTACTTCCACAACAAGGTATTCTATGCCTCCCCCTACTGATCTTGCAATTACTTTGGTACAAAGCGATGCGTTACAATAGACAGCAACACCACCCCCAGTTGTGTCTGTAATCCTATCATTGCGTAATAAATTATATCCTGAGATGTTATATAAACTATCTGCTATATCAGGCTTAAACCAGGTTTCAGAGACGCATATTATATCCACACCCGAATCATTAAAAACATGGTTCAGATAGTCCAACTTCGATACATTTAAACTTCGGGCATTAAGATGACATATTTTGAACCCATCTTGGGCATTGGATAATATTCTGATTAGTGATTGTACCGATTCTCCGCCCATATCGCCAGGCGTTGACACATTACGAGCCATCGTGCCCGTGTACATAAAGTAAAACAAATATATGCAACAAAACATTAAATGAAATTTGATTATAGACATACATACATTTGAACGTGGAAATATGTAAATTGTGAAAGGTAGAGGAAGAGGGAAAAGAAAAGAAAGAATTATAAAGATTAAAATAAGAGAAATTCATAATTTTAAGAGAGAGTAAGTAAGTATAAATAATATAAATACGTGAGTAAATAACTATGCATTGAAGAGTTGCTCCAGATGACGTTGGTGAAAGTGATCAGTGAAGTATAGTTAAAGATGAAGAGAGCTGGTTTTGTGGACGGACGCAGCATTCAGATGAAGACAATTGGAAGACGGACGCAGCATTACGAGAGATTAGTCGTTGACATAATTTTAATCTCTGTGTCATCTTTGCTCTTTTTAACGAAAACGTTCCCATTCCTCGTTCTCACAGAGAACAGTAATCCTTCCTTTCGCAGTCGGAGTGCATGTCGTAAAAGAGAACTATTCGCCGGAGTTAAACTCTCATTTAAATAGATTCGAGCACTGCTAGTTTCAATATTGGATGTGTGCGCATGGGAGTTGTGTTCCAGCTGTGCTGTTGTTAGCCCTTTTTTGGCGCGAAAAGCTGACAATAGTGCATTCTGTTCCACATGTGAAGAGAGACGAATTAGGAGAGGGCGATCGTTGGACTTTGTTGACAGACGAAATGCATCGATGTTGGGCGAAATTTGAACATTAAGTGTTTTGGCGATTCTCTTTGCTAAGTCAATGGCATTCTCATTCGCATTAAAGGGGACACCACGAACAATAACATCAGAGAGACGCTCTCTGCGCTGCAGGTCTTCTACTTTGGCCATCAAACTTTTGTTTTCTTCTGTGATGACTGAGATTTGATTTTCACACTGCTGTACTCTTAAGTTCAATTCTGATATTGCCTGATTTAGTTCTTTTTTTATTTTTTGCTCAAACTCAGAAAGTAATGAGGTAAATTTCGCCATCAAATTAGCTTGCCATTCCCTATGCGTATCAGATAGTTTATTAGAATTACTATCCTGTATCTTTTTATTAAAAGCGGGTGATTTTTCCAGATTAGAGGCTGCTTTCTCTGCTTTCTCTTTTTGTAGTGCTTGCAGCCGTGTTGTCATATTGAGCTGAGTTGTTTTGCCGTGAGGTGGAAAATATATTTTTATTTTATTCGTTTGTTTTAACACACAAGAAATTAAAACACAAAATTACAGCCGAATAAAAAGAAACCCAAAACAATGATTTGAAACAATTTTTTCTAATACTTTACTATCAAGTAACCGGTTAAAAAGGCTTAAATGTCAGGAGCAATTCAAAGACACGTCTATTCAATTGACATAGCCAACAATGTTGTTTTTATTAATAAATAATAAGCCACATATTTATTTTTAAGACAATTTTAAAAAAATAATTGTTATTTTGAATTGTTTGGCCTTGCGCAGTACGTTTTGTATAACAAATTCTCTAAGACTCTGGAGAACTGTCAGCTCCAAGAATGGCCTTTCGTTTTATATGGCAAATTCGATGGATTTGTCGAACAGTAAACTGATTCCTTATTGGTAACAATATTTTGTACAATAACGACATCAAGAAAATAAGACGTATTGTTTCCAACACGCACTAACTTGTCACAGTAAAAATCACTGATTTAGAACTTTCGGCTCAGACACATACAAAAGAAATTCTATGGGATTCCCCTTTATGAAAACCGTTAATATCTGTAGCAACATAGGTCCAAAGCGAAGATACAAATTTAAAACGATTTTGCTTGTCACATAAAATTTCTTCAAGTTAAAGAGGTTTTCATTTTTTAATTGTTCAATTTATAGAGAACTTAATGGAAATATTCAAGGTATCGAGTCTTAAAAAACTGTCCGTTCAAGTTATAGAATACCTATAGGGGAAAAATAGCTAGTATAAGTTATTGGATTGATCAAGTTATAGGATGTTCAAGTTACCGAGAGTCCACTGTACTTGGAAAACCCGCAGCAGGTATAAAAAAAATATATGATTTTTACCCACTTTTCTAACGACAGTTGACAATTAGTGCGATTTTCCAACTCATCCATAATTTTACAACATTTTTTTTAATAATGTATGGCTTGACATAGGTTTAAAAGCATGCTCATTTATTAGACTAGCCATCAAAACCGTAATTTCCATACAATGTTTCCCGAAAATCCCAGGACAAATTAGGTTTGAATATGTAGGCCTAACATCCCAAGAAATAACAACTTGTATGCTATTAATTGTTTCTATTCCAAGATTTTCTGCGCCAATCCCTACTCAAAAATTAAAACAACCTTGACCAAGAAGAGGCAGTGATGACGAAATCACAATCTGAAAAACAAAAACAGACACATAACAAAATAAAGCGAATAAAACAAAATATAACAACATAAGAACAAAACAAATAAGCAAAAACCAAAAGCAACTTGTTGAACCAACAAAATTTGGAAGGACATCATGTCTTAGTTTGATTCGAACGAATTCGATCAAACTGGGACATAGGAGTGGTCATTTTTTTACTCTGCATGCGATATCTGTGTCGCGACGAGATTTAGATTACACGAATTTTCCAGGCACGAATTTCTTAATTCTCTTTTGTTTTCGGATGAATTGTACATATGATAAGATTTTTTCCAGCCGACAAACAACAACAAACAGCCATGCCTAGCTCGATTCGAATATGTACCTGTGGGAACCATACAAGCAAAAGACAAAATCTGGAAAGAAAACAAAACAGAACAGAGAAATCTTGTGGCTTCCGACATTTTAGTTCACCGCTCTTTTCAATCCTTTCATCAGCAAACAATTTGTCGTGCCTGGAAAATTTGTTTCATCTAAATCCTGACTACAAGGGCTATTTGAAAAGTTCTCGGCCTGACCAATAGAACATTGAAAATTTGATAACTTTTTTTATTCCTTTTCTACATATTCTCCTCTTTTTTCAATACAATTATTTCATCTATGTTCCAGGGCTTCTATACTTTTTTTATAAGCCGATTTCCCCAACTCCTCAAAAAACCGCTACGTGTCAGCTATCACCTCTTCGTTGTTGTAAATTTTCATCCAGCCAAGTGCTTTTTTTAATTGGGGAACAGGTAATAGTCTGATGGTGCCAAATCAGGCGAAAAAGGTGGGTGGTTCAGTACTCCAAATCGGAGTTCATGGAGCTTAGCCATGGCAACACCCGATTGAATTTTTGTTCTTCGGTCAACAAACGCGGCACCCATCTTGCTGACATTTTTTTCATTCCTAATTTGTCAGTTAAAATATGGAACACCTGCTCAGTTGAGATTCCTATATTGTCACTATTTCCTGCACTTTTAATCTTCGATCTTCTAAAATCATTTTATGAATTTTATCGATGTTTTCTGAAGTGGGTGAAGTCGACGGCCTACCGCTCCTCGGATCATCTGCGATGCTGTCTCTGCCATGTCTAAACAAAGCTGCCCACTTTTCTACCATGGAATACGAAGGTGGAGATTCCCCCAATGTGCTATCAAAGTCTTCTTTCATTTGACTTGGCGTCATATTCTTTTTGACAAAATATTTAATCACGGCTCTGATTTCAGTTGTCTCCATTTTTTTAAATGCAAGCAGAGTCCTTCAAACAAAAAATCATAGAAAAATAATTGTGCGACCAACTACAATGAAACTTGACACACAATTAACTTAAATATTAAGCTATTGAAGGAATATAAAGGGTGATTTTTTAAGAGGTTGAGAACTTTTTTAAAAAAAAAAACACAAAAAATTCGAAAAAATGAATGAAATATTTATTTGAATCGATAGTTTGAACCTTGCAATTTAATGTTTAAAGATAATTTCATGCAAATGTTGACCGCGGCTGCGTCTCAGGTAGCCCATCCGTTGAGTCCAATTTTGGCATACTCTTTCACACATATCGGCCGGTATCTCACGAATGAATGCATGGATGTTGGCTTCCAGTACGTCAATCGAAGCGGGCTTGTCCCTATAGACATTAGCCTTGACATACCCCCACAAAAAATAATCTAATGGTGTCAAATCGCACGATCTAGGCGGCCAATTGACCGGCCCGAAACGTGAAATTAACTGTTCACCAAACTCGCCTCGCAATTGCGCCATTGTTTCGCGTGCTGTGTGGCATGTGGCACCGTCTTGTTGAAACCACATATCATGCAAGTCAAGAACTTCCAAATCCTTCCGCAAAATTTTCCACGTAGTGCTGTAACAAAGGCCTAACTGCTGGGAACGGCGCCGAATCGACATTTCGCGGTCTTCTGTCACACTAGCTGATACGGCCGCAATATTTTCTTCACTACGCACAGTACGTAAACGTGTTGGTGGCTTAATGTCCAACAAAGTAAATTTGGTGCGAAATTTGGTCACAATCTTCCGAATAGACTGCTCAGAAGGTCGAGAATGCCGATCATAAAATGGAAGCAGCGCGCGATGAACATTTCGAACCGAGCACGAATTTTGATAGTAAAATTCAATAATTTGCAAGCGTTGTTCATTTGTAAGACGATCCATGGTTAAATTGCAAACCAAACTGAAGCTGTTTGACAGTGACACAAGGTACTAAACACACGTCAGCTGTCAAAACCAGTGTTGCCAAAACCAAACCAGCTAAAAAATCACCCTTTACATTTATTTCCATATCATCACTCAATCTAGGTTAGGCCGAGAACTTTTCGAACAGCCCTCGTATGTAACTATATTATCTGTGCTAGCACTGAGCTTGAAACAAAAGAAAAACAACTCAGACCTACTCCGGCAGAGCTTGGGAAATTAATTTTCACAAAGTTGTACTATTTTAGTTACATCAATGCCAGCACCTAATAGTAGTTATATATAAATCTGCTGTCGAATTTTGGACCAAAACTTTCACGTAAACAAAAACGCACTGGCCATGAATGTATACATTTTTTAACTTATAAAGTAATCAACAAGTTTACAACATACCTAACATATATATAAATGAATATACATATCAATAACCTTCGACATTGGGTTCTATTCTCCAAAGAAGGACTGTTGTCAACTTTAATAGAAATGCTTTAAACAAAAAATACAAAACCAGTATGTACTTCAAAACTAAATTAAATAAAAGCAAAACATCTTCCACCTGCCCTACTTCTGAGACTCATTCAGTGAACTAAATAAACTTTTACATGCTTTAATGTGGCAGGAATAAAAACAAAAGCCTGCAGGGGGAAACGGAATAGTACGAAAAACTGGAACAAGTTCGTTGACGTACTTTACTGTGCGAGTACTGCTCTGTGTCCTTAGTTCATTAAATTTTATCATATTTACGTGACGAGTATACTTCGTACTAGATCAAGGTTCATAGCTGCTGTGCTCCATCACCCCACCATCATTTCTACTAATTGCGCACCAAAGTGGCGAGGATTCCATGGATAGTCCAGCCCACCAACAGTGCGGAGAATAAAGTATAAAGAATGACTAAACTAAATTGGCATCATCAACGTCGTGCACTCACAATGATATCTCTGTACTCAATCTGGAGTTGTAACTACTGCTTGTGATACATACCTGGTGAAACACCTTGCAGGATGTCTAATGTTTCAACACCGACGAATTCATGACTTTCTGGTAGGGTGAACTTTGTAATTTGTCCTGCGACAGCGCTGTTCGTTGAATGATGATGAAGGTGGTGATGCTGATGGCCACTACCCGTCGTCGCTGTCGCTGCAGTTGGCGTGTAGGCATCATAAAATCCCCGGGTATCAGTGATTTCGTGTGGCCTTCGCTGCCACGATGATGTTTCATTGTCAACGACAACGTCGTTGTTTTTAGAACTACTGCTGCCACCACCACCGACGCCCAAGAGTATATTACAACAAAGTGATTTCGAATTACTATCACTACTGTTGTTGCTGCCTCCAGACATGCTGCAGTTTCGGCCTTGTTCGCAGACATTTTTCAGCGCATGGTATTGTTCCATATCATGTAACTTAGTCTTTTTTTCACTGTAGCTTCCTGCGGAAGGACTGCCACCACCGCCCGTTCCCACCACCACCATGCCAAGGAAGGTTTCAACGGATTTAGCTGCCTGCAATCCAGTTACCATTTGACATCGTGGTGCCGTTGAGATTATTGTTAATGGCAGATGTGTCGCTGAAGCATCTGTTGGCGATTGTTGCGGTGGAGCACCACTTTCGTTGTCTTTTTCCTTCTCATGATTGGTGTAAACTGTGGAAGTGAAAGAAAATATAGCGGTTATTTTATGTTCACAAGATCTAGGCCAATAGACATTCTTACAACTCAACGGACTGTTTATTGATCCCGAGCAGTAGTTGTCGTCGAGATTCGTCTTGGTGCTGGTCTTACGAACTGGATCAGCCGCTGATCGTAGACCGTATTCGGCTTTTATAACAAAGCAAAAGAGTACTGCGAATCCCTGAAATAAAAAAAAAGAATTGGTTATTCTAAGTCAACTATTATAACTCAATCACTTGGAAGAGATTGCGTGCTACTGTTTCAACTCAACTTTGGCTGAAAGTGAGTAAATTTTATTTTCTTAATTTACGTGAAGCAGCAGCAATGCATCAGACGTATTGGTATTCTCTATGCAACCGCCCCTAATGTACTTTGAGTGGGAGCTTTCATGTTGCATGTCTGTTCAAAGTTGAGTATTGCGTTGTAAGTGATTGGATAGTTTAATGGATTTTTAACTTTTCACTAGAAGAAGGCAATTAACTTTTGTGGGAGGAAAATTGCACCCAAAAATGATCGAAAGTCTAGTGTCTGGCACGTAAGGAGTCAGAGATGATAATAATTATTGAAGGGAGGATACGGATACGACTTAGTTGCAAATCTTTATACATAAAAATCACGTGTCACTGTGTACGTACACGCTAATATCCGAAATCGCCTAACCGATTTCGATGAAATTTGATGAATATCTACGGTTGGTTCCAGCTTGAAAGATAGGATAGTTCTGAAGCCGATATGTGTCGCTGGAGTCAAGTTATTAACAAATTCTATATTTATCAACCAAAATGACTCATATTCAGAATATCTATTGGTTTAGTGCCGAAAGGGAAAATTACAAACTGCAGGCCCGATAGGTGGCACTGGAGTAAAGTTACTAACAAAATCTATATTAATTGACCAAACTGACTCATATTCACAACATCTGTTGATTAAGTGCCAAAAAAAGAAAATAACAAAATCTGGACCCGATAGATGGCGCTGTAGTCTTAATTTGATTATTCGATATTTCATACGTATAGTCGTTCGGGGCAAGAGTGCGCATTTTGGACTCCGGGCTTAAATTCTGGAAAATCTACAACAGGTGACAAACTAACGAGCCTATTATTTGGTAGCTCTATATTTAAGGAACAAATTTATGCAAAAATATTTTATGTTTTTTTTAATGTTTCATATGTTTAATCAAAAAACAAAAGGAAGTCAAGTTGCGCACTCTTGCCCCGAAGTCAGGGTAAGAGTGCGCAGCCATTTTAAGTCACAGTTTTCGTACTTTAAAAGGTTTGAAACTGTGATTTCACTCAAACTAAATTCTTCGGCGGCCTTCCATGGGCTGCTTCCATTTGAAATCAGCTCCCTAGCCTCGCAGATTTGCATTTAGGTTATCAATTTCCTTTCCGTTTGTCTTTAGAAGATACGAGGCATTTTTCAGGACAAACAAAAACAGAAAGATAGAGCTACAACTTACCACCTACGACTATGATGTGCTTGTTGCATCTGACGACAGACCGTAATAGCCCAAAAATTGTTATTATTACAAAAAGTTAAATATTGGGTAAGATAACACTGCGCTATCTTACCCACAGAATGACTGCGCACTCTTTCCCTAGACGCAAATTTTTTTTTATTGTGTTGAAAATCTAAGAAGGAATAATATTATCTACTAAAATTGTATCCCAAATCAAACACACATATACACTTTTTATGCCTACATACTACTTATGGGGTATCGAGTTGCCAAGCTTTCCTTACACACTTTTAAAAATTGACTTTTTTTTAACAAAATCCGGCTTTTCTTTTATTGTTGTTTTTCTTTGTACTGCGAATTGGAAAACTTGCGTAGAAGTTGTTCTTCATTGGCTGGTTGGTGAAGCACACATTTTCTCATTTAGCGATTTTTGCTAATTCTTTCACAGATGGAGAAAATGGCACTGGGTACTCTCACCCGCTGCGCACTCTTACCCCAAATGACTCTACACTGTTTGTTTGTGTATTCTCGATAAATTCCCAAACTACGGCTGATTGAGCTCAAACTTGAACATACAGTATGTTTCGTGGAGAGAAAAACTTTATTTGTTTGTTAACATGTTTTGCATAAAATTAAATGTATAGTGAAATCAGAAGTGTATTTTTGTGCATTCTTCTTGTTCACCAATTCATCAATAGAAGCAAGATCAAATTCATATCTTCTTAATCTTAACTATGACACTAAATGTAATTAAGAAATTAAACTTATCGCGCAAGATACAGGAAAGGGCAGAACAACGTCTGCCGCCGGGCCAACTTAATTGACTTAGTTGCAAATCTTGCCTACTATTATTATACTGTTATTAGCAGATACGGGGAAAATCAAATTAATTGGTTATTTTAATGAATTCTACTTGAAAGAATATTCAGGCAATAAAAGGTGGTTGCGACGTACGCTAAATCACCCAAGCCTTTATTAGTAAAAACCTATCGCTGCCGGAAGCTGGACTGAGCTTTTTTCAAAAGCACTCCAAGTGCTCTTCGGTAAGCGGTTGACAATACAAGTAGATGGTATCCATTTCGTCAATCTTTGATGATATCAATAAGAGTGATTCAAGGTGAATTCCGAGCGATATTTTTACTTATAAACAGCAACGGTCGAAAAACACAACCAAGAAGATCAGAGAGAAGGTCGAGCCTCTAAAAGATTGCAGGAAAGCTTTACATCGAGCGACAGACATTAGATAGACAGAGGTGATACTTTGTACCCTTAGTACGGCCGTTGGGCCTATTGTGATGTCCTCGTGTTAAAGTAAGCTCATGAATAAATAAATAAATTATAAATTCAGCTTACTTTTTGGGACGTTACAGTAGCACAGATATTGGGCCATATGCATAAACGATAGTAAATGCTTTTACTGGTAAATTTCCATAGTAACACATATACTAAAACTGTGTGACATTTTTCAGATCATCGTCTCGGGCCTAAGATTTGAGCATTGATCCTGAAAGTACTTATCAAAACTAGAAACTCTGCATCATTCGTTTTGCCAGACTGGCTTCCTAACGTATTTTATAGCCTCATGAATATTTTGACTCAAACCTTATATTGAGAACTTTTTGGTTTTTTTCTCATGGCTATATCTTGGTTAACCGAATGGATTTTTTTTCTGTCTTCAGCAAAGTTATAGGTATTGGTTAGGAGAAAAAAAGTGCAAAACCAAACGACCCAAGAAAACCGCATCCAAGGCCTCAAAATCGTAAAAATGCCCAGAGAAAGAAAAAGCGTCAGAGAAAGAGTGAACAAGGAAAAAAAAAAAAAAAATTACGTATACGCCACATTGTCAACAAATAACAATAAGGTTTCAATTCATTTTACATAGAAAATATGTTTTTTTTTGTTTGTCAACTAAATACTTAGTTGGCGCTACAGCTCGAGGTGAACCTGGGCCTGCTTCTCGCAACCATTTGTGTGTGCGTGTTACATTTTTTGCACGAATGGAAGGGACCTACACTTTTTTGCCGACTCCGAACGGCGATTTGAGAAGCTCAATCGTGACAAATGATACTCTTTGATGCTTGTCAGACATTCGAAAGAGGTGGGCACTGTGAAAATCTTTTTTTTTTTTTTTTTTTTTTAGGTGTTTGCGGCCGGATTCGAACTTATATGTATTTGGCTTGGGCTGATTTTTTTTTTTTTAATAGATGTATCAGTGCATATATGGCTGTCTACGCTTTTCGCAGCTGCAACTATGCATCGAATGCAGCAGAAAACCGTTGGTTTTCAGAATTTTTTATTTCTGCCGTTAATCTTAAAGTAAACATTAAAAGCCATATATGGCATTGTATGCGGTAGAGGGTTAAGTGGCGCTACAGCTCGGGGCGAACCAGGGCCGACCAGTCTGTCGGTCGATTGCCACAAGCACACAATTGAGTTCATTTGAAAATCATACAAAATGAAAATGTCTCATTAAACATCTAAATTAATCTCTTGGCCTCATTTTCGGCAGTTTTACTTTTCTCCCGCCAGATCGTCAAAAAAGATATCAGATATGTATGTATTGCAGATAAAGAAGTACCGAAAGAAAAAAAACAGAAAAAAGAATACGATATGTACGAAACATATTCACATAAGACGTAATCCGCCCTACTCAACACATACATTCATATGTTAGTCGGCAAATAATCCGACCGAAATGGCAATCTTACCTTGAGATTTTCTTGGAAAACAGGAAAATAACTTAATAACATCCTGGCAGGATATACGGTGATTAAGTGTGTGAGACGATAGGAAGTGTACAAACATTGGTTTACGAGAGCATATGCATAAATGATGTAATTAAGCACCAACACTCGGGTTTAGAAAAAAAAAGAAAGAAAGAAATGAATAAGAAACCCAGGTGTAAACAAGGAGGTCCTTAAGAATTTCGAAATTCTAATTCATTAATGCAAACATGAATTCTATTTAATGTTTTCGACGAAAACCAGTGGAATATGTAAACAGTGAGCAGAAGCATAGAATTGTGCACACGTACGTCTACACATATCTCGTGTGTAGATGCAAACAAACACATGCACGTATGTATGTCCCCCCAATTAACTTTATAATAGTAAACTATTCTAGGCAACATCGCAACTAATTGCTTAATTGTTCGAATTTGTTTGCAATTTATACATTAAGCTTGTAAGGATATTTCGCACCCGAAGGCAACGCGTGACATGAAATTTATTCACAGTTTCATTTGGCGGTAGATATACAAATTATATGTGCGCCGATGGTTTTTTATTTTTAAATACATACATTACATATCTACATACATATGTATGTAATACTTTTTGCACGTGGCCTTGCAGGTGTGTTTTGAAAAAAACATTTGTTTGAACTTTCATTTAAATAAAAAAAAAATGTGTGAATATTGAAAAAATTAAATTTAAATTAATTTTTTGTTTGTAAAATACTGAAAAATTAAAAATAGCTTTCCTTTTTTTTTTTGAAAATTGTAGTGCAGTTCTAATTCACAGAAAGCATTAAGAAATATATGTGTATTAAATTAATTTTTCAAAATGCTCCATATGTATGTATGTACATATATAAAGTATGAACTAATATTTAATTTTATAAAAGGTATAATACAAAATTAAAATTCAAATAAAATGACATAATTTAATAATGAAATAACATGTGAGTTTCATTTATTCATATTATACTAGCGGGCGCGGCGAACTAAGTCCCGCCAAAAAATTTCTAGCATTCACGATTCCACCCGAAATTAATTTTGTTGAGCACACATTTGCGATCGATAACATATGACGCCACTCAAATATGCTCAATCTGTTTTCGCTTCGGCACGTTGCTCTGGGATAGATTACTTTTATGATATGAACTAATGATTGTTGGCCCAGTTTATATAACCGAAAAGCTTATATATCCTGTATAGTTCCAAGGACTTCTTGAACAACATTTTCAAATACAATTCGTGCTTCCAGATGACATGGTTAGGCGCAAACATTTCATGACATTTTATGACATAAACACTATTCTCATTGGGTGTAGCGAAGTGCACCAGGTAACCACTAATTTATTTATTTATTTATTTACTTCATCAATCAGAAAACATTTCCTTATAGACTAATACAAAATTATTTACATATAGGTATATTCATAATATTTCAAAGCATTCTAATAGTAGTTCATATTACAAACTAAGAGTTAATAATATTATATATAATTTTTTTAAAAGTGTCTCTTGAACAATTATCAAAAAGGTCTAACCTATTACAAATTGAGTTCGCTTCTCTGGTGCAACGAGAGATCGGTTCATTGCGACCATAATTTGTGCGGTGAAATCGCTCATACACCAATTTAGGCTCACGAAGGCCCCTATATGGAACTTGAATAATTATTAAGTCGAGTAACGGAGTACATTTTATATGACCCATTAGAATGTCTCTAATAAGCATTATTGAGAAGCAAGTACGTCGATTCTCAAGAGTTTTTATATCACATAACAGGCATCTGGTATAGTAAGATGGCATATCTATTCTCCAATTCAGTTTGATGATTAAATACCTCGTAAATTTTCTTTGAACTTTTTCTATTCTATTGCAAGAATTTTTATAAAAAGGATTCCAAATTGGACAGCAGTACTCCAGTACAGAGCGAACAAGGGAATTAAAAAGAGATATAAGTGAGTACGGGTCTGAGAATGCTTTTGTGTTTCTTCTTATAAACCCAAGCATTTGGTTAGCTCTGTTAACCATGTAGTCAATATGTGGTAGAAAAGAAAGTTTTGTATCTAATACAATGCCAAGGTCTTTTTTTCGATCTACACGTACCAAGTTAATGTTTTTTACTTCATAATTAAAAAAAATTTGAGTAGTGTCTCTGAAACACGACATAATTTGACATTTAGATACATTTAAATGAAGAAAGTTGACGCGACACCACTCAGTCAATCTCAACAAATCTTCATGAAGTAGATGACAATCAGTCAAATCTCTAACAAAACGATACAGTTTAAGATCGTCTGCAAAAAGGAGACAAAACGAGTGCAAAAAATAGCAGGAATATCATTAATAAATAAAAGAAATAATAAAGGGCCCAAATGGCTCCCCTGAGGGACGCCAGATGGGACATACATATTCTTAGATATACAATTAGAAATTTTGACAATTTGAATCCTATTAGACAGATAGGATTCCAACCAACTCAGAACATAAGAGTGAAACCCTAGACATGACAATTTGTGCAAAAGAACCTTGTGGCTTACACGGTCAAATGCCTCAGCAAAATCGGTAAATATAATATCTGTTTGAAAATTGTTTTCAAAATTATTAATAATGTAGTTAGTCATAAGCGACAAATTAGTTGTTGTGGATATGTATGTATAAAACAAAGAAGGCATACATGTGCATATAAAACTGCGCATAACTCGCCGTGGCCGTGGTGATTAGTGCGCATGCTGCTCGGGTTCAATCGCTGCCTGGGTCCAACACCTAACAAAAAAAAACTCTTTCGAATGTCTGCAACCAAAGAGTATCATTTGTCAATGAGCTTCTCAATTCGCCGTTCGGAGTCGGCAAAAAACTGTAGGTCCTTTCCATTCGTGCAAAAATATAACACGCATACACAAATGGTTGCGAGAATCAGGCCCAGGTTCACCCTGAGCTGTAGCGTCACCTAAAGTAACTCGAGAACAAATCGTTCGATTTAAGATGTCTGTCTTTTGTATTGTTCGTCGACGCACTTTTTACGGTGACAAAATTGAAAAATTTCAAAGAAAAATTCGGAAAAATCGAATTAATTTTGATCGTAAAATTACAGTTCAAATGTAAAAATTCAAAATTTGGGAAAAGTTTCCCGGGGAGTCAGTTTTTCGGTTTCGATGTAGTACAGTAAAAATAATAGCTAAAGCTCCAAATTTGGAACATTTTTACTCACTGAAAAATCCTTTTCCCACACATTCACTTGGAACAACGTTGCCACTACATTCGTATGCAATGATTTTTTGTTTGCGAGATTAACAAGAGATGGGCGCTGTTAGTCCACTTGACATTGCGCAATTTGACAGGTGTCCATTTTGCTTCGCCATTTCACCATAGACTAACTATACTAGACGGCAAACTTTATATGCATTTGACAGCTCCACCAAGCTAAAATTGGTTGATTTCAACCTAGAAGATTGAGTGTATTCTGACGTTCCAGCAAAATCAAAAACGAAGTGACGCGATATGAATTGGGTCGTTACGTGAGTTGCAATGAGGCGATTTGGTCTCATTCCCGATTCACGAACGCCACGCGGCTGTCGTCCATTTGGCCGTCCACTTAGAAAATGAACAACGTGTCTATTTCACGGAAGCGAATGCAGCCTAAAGTGTTTTTCACCATCGGCCAGAGCGATCAGTTTTACCGAATGCTTTTATCCTCCAAAATGCCCCGCTATTATACATGGAATGCCAATCTTTGGAACTGTGTTCTCGCATGGCCAATTACACTATACATATGTGGCATGCTCGCGTGTTGTAAAGCCTTATTTATTGTTTATTTACGCGCCAGACAACAAAACAAAGAACGAAGTCTACCACAAAGCATAGATTTGACTTGACATGCCTTCTGCGGCTATTACAGCGCACATCCTTTTCTGTATATTGAATTAACGAGGTTTTTGGTTACTTTCTACTGGAGTTTTAATCCATTCTTCAAGGGCTCTTTCAGGGTCAGCACGCTACCTTGGAGTAATTTTAGATTTCAGATTAAGTTGAAAGGAAAATATTGCTGATCGCATAAAAATGCTTATGTAGCAATTAACTTTTGTAGAAAAGATTTCAGCAATACATCGGTTTTATACGGCAGTTGTGAGAGCTATGTATCTTAATATATGGCTTAACAGGCTGATGGAAGACATGCAACAAAAAATGCTATCTCTCAAACAGCAGGAAACAGCCTGCATTGGAATTTTACGGTCATTAAGAACAAAACCCACAGCGATTCTGCTAGATCTCTACGGCAGCTAAAGAAGCAGGCTTTTGGTCACTACCACCATACGAGCATGCCGCCATCTCAACGAGATGGGAGGCGAACAACTACTTCTATCGAGAGGTTTGCTATAAGCATCAGTCAGGCAGTCACAAAAAAAGAGGTACTGCCCTTCTACAGCGAAATGTCCAAAATTGACGACAGTGGCAGGTGCTCACTTAACAAGTCAATTGGCTCCTTTAGGATCAGTTATGATTACATCACCTTTCAGGCTGATTTCACAGCCTTGGCTAAGGAATTTTGCAAAAAGAGTTTACTCCTCTCATTGCTCAACTTGGTCCGAAAGCTATGGTCAGTAACCATCTGATGGACCTTTGAGAGCACAACATTATCACTAGATTATCTGGACAAAAATAAAGCCGTCAGAAAAGGGATAGAGTGCGTTGTGCGATGGCCACCTAGCGGATGCAGGGAGTCTTCTTGTGACGATTACTTGTAGGGGTCGCCCGGAGAGTTTACTTGTATGAGAGATTCTTAGCTACTTATGTATATCAATCAAGATATGCGCAGAATAGTTATTCATTATAATAACAGTGCAACAACTAACAACAGTGACGTTGCGTTAAAACAATGATACCAATTACCAGAGTACACATGACGTTTGATCACGATTGGGCTGGGTAAATAATTGTTTTTTTTTTTCTTTCTTCGCTTTGTGTCATTGTTTATGTTGGTAAAACTTGCGAGTGTGCCATCCGCATGTACTTGCAGTTTTAATTAAAAAGTTTCTATGTACGCCTGTTGGCGTTAAGTGTTAAGACGAATTTCGTGACTCATCACTTCTTCGGATTCCAAAGAAGTAGACGGTATTTCCCTTAAGAAAACCCCTTACACTCAAACTGAGCAAGTGTATATGTTTATTTTGCTCACATAAATACTTAATGCTAATTTAAATATTTATTCAGTAATGCTTGATGCGATATGTCACAGAGACTTTGGAAAAGTTAACTCAAGGGAGAGCGTCAACTTGTCAGAGGTCGATACACTTAAGAGTTTGTGATGTTTAACCAAAAGTTATCGCCACAAAGTGCCATTATAAAACTATTAAGGTCGTTAAGTACACCATGTGTGACTTGGGCGACATCTTTTCTACTCTGATGGGTTAATAAGCGAATAATTTTATTTGCAAATTATTCTAACGTGGCACAGATGTTTGGTATAAGTTACGATGGTGAGCTAAATTGAATATGAAAGGCGTCATAAATCAGTAAAAAAACCAGACTCGGTTGACCAAAAACGTACATACATAACTTACGGAAAATGTTTATTGCGCAGAAACTTAACTGATAAAGGGATTTTCTTTAATAATTTCAAACTGCCTTTGTGATTTAAGATTAAGAGTTTTTACTATGTAATATTTGAAAAAAAACTGCGCGTGTGACGTTCAATGACCTTTGGCATTTATGTCAAAATATCATTTTCTAAAAATGTCAAGAAAATAGTCTTAGACCAATTTTGTAAAAACAAAATTGAAAAAAAAAGAAACTTGTTGACCTTCAAATGTTCATAACGGTTCAATGGACGGATGGATACACACCCGCTTATACAATTATTCCTCTTGAACTAAGGATCTCTTAACGAGATCAATAAATAAATAGGCACCTGAGTACCTACCTATACTCTGTTCCATAAAAATTGTCAGTAATGGCTTTATTGGCGAGCTTTTTTTAAGACACTAGTGCCAGTACATATATTTCGGACAGTCAATCAGAAAAATTGCCACAGAAAAAAAAACCACTGAGTTATACAGGTTTTGTTTTTGTAATTTTCGTCCAATGCGCATACATATCATCATGACAAGGGCTAGTGGCATGCATACTGTGGTCGTGTGGCCACCATCAACCACCGCATCGCTGTGTGTATGAATATATGAACATAACAAGTCGTCTCCACGAACTAAAATTAATAGCAAGATAACTAGCATGCTATGCAAATAGCTAATGGAGACCGCAAATAGCAAGGTAATTGAGATAGCAAGCTATCCATAGCAGGATATTTAGCAAGCTACAGATATCTTACTAATTTCTGACATTTGAGTGAAAATTGGTTGCATTCGTTGCGTTTGAATAAGAAAAAAATAATTATGGCTGACTGGAAGATGTCACAAGAAGAGATAATTAAATTAATAAACAATTTTCGGCAGTTTCCATGCTTGTGGAATTATAGAAGTGCTGAGTACAAGCGGTTGGATCTAAAAAAAATGAAATATCAAGCTATAATTTGCCCACACACAAATTTGACAGTTCTCTTTTTTTTTTAGCTTGCTATGAAATCCTGCTATTTGAAATAGCACGTGGAGACGCGGTGTAAAAACAGTTTTCTCATTATTAAGTTCAAGTAAATCGTTACAGCTTTTTCCTCAGTTTTTGTCAAAGAGCTGTGAATTCTAGTGCTTTTGAAAATCAGTAAATGAATTTAATTATGTGAGGGTGTTGCCACTTGGCTTTTGTTTTTTCCATTCTCTTATTCAACTCAACAATTTTTCGATTTTTGTGATTTATAATGAAGGCTATTTGCGCGAGATGAGTGTTGGATACAGAAACGTAAAGAAGTCGTTTCCGATATATAACAGTGATACATAAAATACATGCCCTTTACAACATACTTAAATTTCATCAAAATCGTGGTGGTGTCTACTTTGTACACAATTATCTTCTTTCGTTCAAACAATTTTTTTGTTTTTAAATCAGCAGATGGTAACCTTGAGTGTATTTATGTTCCGAACTTTTCTTCCCTAATCTATCTATACATACCATGAAGTAAAGTCCCGGTCGGTGTCAGATTACCTTTGTGGTATAAGATCTCAAGAACCGCTGAACAGATTTTAATGATTCTTTTGGAATACGATTACTGATTTTTTAGAAATGGTTTATCTATCTGCTTTGAATGTGATTAATTTTTAGTTTTAGCGTTTAATGGACATCAAATGAGAAAACGAAAATCCACTTTAAAAGAAACGGCCATTACTTGGGAGCATGTTTCCCATGTGTCTCCCATGTTATTGTTATTCAGTCTCAGATAAATTAATCCAAAATCAGTCTCAGACCAAAATCATATCTGTGCAATTAACTGAGGCTGATAATACGAAATGCATACCAAAGTCGTGTTTTTTTAAATTTTTTTTTTATAAGCAGAAGCCGCAGCACTCAGTGGCAATCGTGTGGGGTTAGTGATGATTTTTTTTTTCAATATTCTCATTTTCGTTTTTCTAGCATGCGTACGCGTAGTGTTTTTTTTAAAAGCGTACTGAGTGAGCGTAAGCGATAGATGAGCTGCATAATTTTAATTGTGTTTGAAACTGGTTCAAGAAAATTTGAATTGTGTTAGAATAAGATACTCAATTAATTGAAGTGTTTTATGGAGATAGTGTTTGAAACTGGTTTTTTCAAACCATACTGGTCACTATTAACTAAGAAATCTTATTTGTTTGCCTGTCGTTTATTTCAGCAATAATCTGCTAACATTGAAGCGTTCCATTGAAGCATATTTTTTGTATTGTAGAGTAGATACAGTTTTTTGCCGACTCCGAACGGCGAGTTGAGAGCCTAATCATGACAAATGATACTCTTTGATTGCTTGTCAGACATTCGAACGATGTGGCACCTTGATAAAACTTTTAGGTGTTGGACCCGGGCTGGGATTGAACCCGTAGCTTTCCTCTGATAAGTGGCTCTATGGTTAAATTGTCATTATGATATCATTCTGGGGTAGAACAATGTTAAAACAATTAACTTTAAGATGCCTAATAAAATTTCTAGTCGTCCTTTTCACAATAGTGTTTTCGGTATTAATTTTTGCAACGATTTTTTTTTTAATAAAATCGCCACTTAAGTCTGGCTCTTCACTTGAATCTTCACTTATAACTTTCAATAAACGTTTAATGCGTTCCGGATCTTGTTCAAATTACATTTTTTTAAATTGAATACACAAATTCATCCAATTAAAAAAATTACACAGCTGGTAGGTGGGATGTTGACAGCACCGTTGCAGCTTGAACAATCTGTCACGGCTTACTTGTGCAGCTAAACTTTTTTTAAGCCATCTGAATCTGTACCTATAATAGAAAATAATAGGAAGGTACTGTACCGACAACAGGTGTTGGGGTGTTGTCAGCACCCCACTTACCCAGTTAAAGGTTAAGTTTCACGATGAGATTAAGTGTATTGATAACTACACGAGAAATTACTATTTGTTTAACTTTTAGAAGAGGCAATTCAGTGTTGGATAATTAAACCATCACTTATGTTATGTATGTAAATGTAATATTGTTTATCTATTTAGTTTGGAACTGAACTACACGCACAAATAAAGAACCCTACATTTTTGTATGTATACCCCAACGTCTTCTCTTCGCGTCGCAGTTGTCTCATAAAAATTGTACACCTAATGAAGTAGTATCATTTTCCACCTGTTCCACTATCACAGCGAGCTCCAGGCAAGAATTTTGCATTCCTAACCGTACCTATACATATATATACCCACATACATATGTTTAGAATGCTAATTCTGGCTACCAAAACAGCTATTTGTATACGTAGGGTGATAGCAAAATTTAATTTAGGTAAAATCGGAAAAGTTTCCGGTAATTGAATCACAAGCCATTCTAAGGTGTGTATGTGTACATGTATACATTAAGTGACGATTCACTTTGCTAGCCAATTTAACAGAACGTGCTAAGAAGAAAACACTTTTCTATTTATCGGGTATTGGCAATCACATAATTGAAAAAAAAAATCAAAACATTTTTTCGTATAAGTGCGACACGTGGCAAAGTGGTTTGTCTAAAAACGACTATGGTATCTTCTATCTATAGTAGGTGTGGTAACCATTCAGTTTTTATTTTAAGGGGCATTCAGTGAAGCTTTAAGCTACAGACATACTTTTAAACATGGAATGAAATCTTAACCCTTCGCTGCACCCAGATGCAGATCTGCAACATACCACATAAAAATCTATAAAAATATATGCTTTCGATATTTTCCAAATCGAATTGATGTTGCAGATGTTGTAAGCATACCACATTTTTATATGAGCGAGATTCACGTGACAAATAAATTTTGCTGTTATCAGTTGAAGTTGTTTTTTTTTTTTTTTTGTATAAAGCCGAAGTGTATGCTTGATCGGATTATCTGAATTCTAAATTATTAAAAAATATCAAAACAGCTGCTTTTTTACAGAAGAATGCTCTGATTTTTTTGGTCAGGATATATTCTACTCAGATCAGGTGAAGGTTTCTCATTTTAGTCCAAATAAGAGTCGTAATAAGTAAAAGCCGGTTTATTGCATATCTGCAACAATGCGCATGCCAACCATAGATATTCATATATTCGTAGTAGAATTACCTCAAATTAAATATTATTTGTAGAATGCGTCCACTTCGAAATAATTACCTACATATATGACATGCAGCTTGAGAAATTAGTCAACTCATGGTTTGAGAGTGCGGATGAACTAGATTTCTCTGCAAATGGAAGTGATGAGGTGCCGTGGCATTGTGCCAAGCGACATTATGCCAAAAACGAAAATTTCGCATAATGATGCTTTTGAGAGTGACATTAAGTCGAATATTAACATTTGGCATAATGTCGCTTAGTGTCATGTGTCATGAGGCCAAACCAGTTTGTGACATAAGGCCAAATTTGGTCATATGACGCTTTGTAGAAGTAACATACAGCCACATGGCACTAATAAGTATGCCCGAGGCTGTACACATTTTGCTTGTTAGCCAAATCTGTTTTTTTAATCATCTGTTTTTACAGTAAGACTCTAAGGAATTTTTGCTTATTCACTATTACTTTTGAGATTTCAGAATGCCAAACAAAGCGTAAATACTATGATGGTAAGAAAACCCACAATATCCAAAGTGGCATAGTGGCAAATTGGCCATATGACGCTTTATATAAACGAAATTATGCCAAATGCTAATATTCGCCCCAATGTCACTTTCAAAAGCGTCAGTATGCCAAAGTTTTATTTTTGGCATAATGTCGCTTGGATCCAATCAGTGATGGGATTTGGGAAAAGAATAATGGTGGTAGATAGCCAGAAAAAAGGTAGTAGAAAAGTGGTAGAAAAAATGCAAAAGTCTCCCATTTTGAATACCTGATTTATTTTAACAAAATAAAGAAAAATAAAAAACGAAGTAACACAGTACACCGTACTTAACCCTAGAGACATAATCATATTTTTATGTACGTTAAGGATAACCATACGCCAAATTTACTTTAAAATCGGCTATATTAACTATTGTATTTATAAATATGAATGTCTAAAATAACTTTAAGATAAATTTATATATTTATAAATGAAAAAAGATTTATTTTTTATTGATTTTTTATTTATTTTTTATATAACTTTGATAAAAGGTTTTTATCGAATTTTAAAAAAACTTTATTTATTTCAGAAAGAGTTTTACACTGGTTGCCGGATCTTACTTAACTAACTTATAAAACTTAATTCTACATTTGATTTACCTTTCGCTTATTTTGCAATCTCAGCACTTTTGGGAATGGAATTTTTTAAGGGATACATGTTACCAGAATTATTGTGGAATGTGGGATACAAAAAATGCGCGTGCATTCGTTGATATGAATGACCTCGGATTTCCACGGGAAATGAAAAGAAATAGGAGAATTAGTTTGGGATAGAAAATATGGATGTTTGGTGCTCTATGGGATATGTAACCTATAACAAAGCAAACTAAAAGATCATTCAAGATCACCAAAAAACATAGTATTTTCTTCGGACTTCAAAAAATAATAAGTTTGTACTTTAACACATTTTTTACTTTAAATTTAGGTTTAAGGTATCTATACATAATATGTACATATGTATTTTTAATAAAATAACAAAAAAAAAAAAATATCAAATAAAATTATATGCAGTTGGAACAAACGTCTTCGCGACGTAGACCAATGAAACGACCACTCCAGCCAAGCTATGAGCGACAAGTGAGAATTCTTAAAGGTACATCCCGATCTATGATCGGCTAAAGCGAGACAACTAATAATTCCGAGAGCACACGTCAAATCAGCGATGCCAGATGTGGGGATTTTTCCCCATTTTAGGGTAGAAACGTCAAAAATTAGCCTGAGGATAAATATTTTAACGCAATTGGCACACGGCCTTAGTCGATCAACCGATATTACTTGGACGAGAGATGAATTTTATGCTTACGGAAAGCATGGCCATCGTTAATGATATCGAAAACGACGTCGACTGTCTTATGTGATGAGGGCCCAGGGCTGGTCAGATAATTTGAGTGCTGCTGTTTATTCAAGAAATTTTATTACTCATAGGAGCTGAGAATTCGAGATCGAAGTGGCAGAAAATCAGAGTTTCTGTCATTACACAGCCCTAACCCAACAATGGCTTATTGGATTTAATACCAAAAAAAGATTTTTAGTAAATTCTTTAAAGATTCATTTGAGGTATAAATATCCTTCTGCATTATCCTGGAGTTAAGCTATGCTTAAAACAATTCATGAAATCTGAAACCATCGCCAACAATTTTCTGGAGACCGAAGCAGCAGTGGGTGACGTCTTAGTGTGTATGTGGCACATTTGAATTTCTGCCCATTGACTATTCTCTATTGATGTTTTGTGCCCGGCCTATTACGATAAAAGAATATGATTGTTAAACCAATTAAAAAACATTTGTATATTATTTTCTCCTTCTGTACATGTTAGGTGGAAAAAACGAGTTGTTGCTCTACGAAGGATTAATACTTTAAGATCATTATATGGATTGGACAGACTATTTATAAAGTTCATCCAGAAATATGATATTTTAAAAGGGGCATTGTTGCCGTGACAAGCAAGCAGACCCCCCCACAAAGAAGTATTTAAATTCTATTTGCATCTCCATTTCATGTGCAATTATCTGGTAAAATTTTCAATCACTCTGGTGTGCCTCAAGGCAGCCATCTGGGCCCACTCTTATTTTCATTATTTATAAATGACTTACCGCCAAAAACCCAACATTCATCATGTCTCATATATGCTGATGATTTAAAAATATATAAATCAATTAAAACATTGACCTGATTTGAATTGATTGAATATAAATAAATGCTGTGTCCTATCGTTTTCGAGATCCCTCCGTCCAGTTCTCTTTGAATATACTATTTCGAGCACTACGCTTCAAAGAGTATACAGCTATAAAGACTTAGGCGTCATATTCGATTCAAATCTAAATTTCAGGATGCACATAGATTATGTAATCTCTAAGGGTAATAGTTTGCTTGGTTCTTTGTTCAGGAATTCTAAGGATTTCCGATGTCCGTACACACTGAAATCGCTTGTTGTTACCATCGTTCGTCCCATCCTTGAATACTGCTACTTCTTTTCAATACCTTTTCACTCAACAAACTATGGCTGTAATGAGGCCAGTCACTAAAGCCTGTTATTACTTTAATAAATATGCCGATATAATTAATCTAAATTGTCCTAAAGAAGTTTTCAAAAATATTATCATGGACGGAATTGTGTATGATTGAAGGTATTTCTACTTATGTACATATATGTATATCTATATTATACTAGGAACATAGCTCTAAGAAAGTAAGTTATAACAATAATAGTTCTTATAGACTATAAATAAGTAAATGAAAAAAAAAAAAAAATAAATAAATAAATTAGAAAAGAAGTTAAATGTTCAAAAACGTATAATAAGTTCGTTATGGTTACGCTGATAATCTCATCATAACAAAAGCCTAACAAGTTGTAAACTGCGAACACATATGTAATACAGGCTGGGATAGCTGAAGAAATTGATCGCACAAAAAATGAATATGTAATAAGAAACATCTTTAAAAAAAGTACTCTAAATTATAAGTATCGTCTAAAAATCAAATATTCACAACTCTCCAGTTACCCTCGACACCACCCAAAGAATACGTTGAAACCTGAGATCTGAGTTTCCTATCAGTACGCCAATCTCGTTCTTGTCCTTCATATGTGTAAGATTATGTATAAGGGCATTCATCGTCTGTTGTCAGCTCAAAAAGTATAGATACTCAAGCTTCAAACAAAAAAATCGTGTTGGGAAATGGTTAAGCTATTGTAGGCCAGATAGGCAATCCGATAACTACAAAAATGCCTGCATAATGTATCACAGGTGCGATAAGAAATTAAGAAATTGACCTCTGTGACCTAGCCCCCAAGATCGTGTGAATGGACGCCGCTGGAATATTTTCTATGCTATTTTCTATACGGAGAAGCCAACAACGATTAAAGTCAGCTTCTAACGCACGATTTATGAGATATGGTCTTAAATAATGTAGTTCCTGAGATGCTCCTATACACACAGCTCACATTGTAAAATCGTTTGTTGCCATTAAAAATGTTGAACTTGTTCCATGGTCCCAATAATTGCCAGACGTTAACACTATAGAAATTTTCTGGGGCTGGCTCATACGAAAAGTACACGAAGGTGGAAAGCAATGCGTTGATAAAGAAGCGCTTTCGAACCCGTTAAACCTGTCTGGAATGAGATTTCACTCGACTATTTAGCCTCATTGTATAACTACCTAAAAAACCGAATTTTTGAGGTTATTTTTAAGAAAGGGTATTCTATTCATTATTAAAAATTGTACCTGGAGTATGAATTCGAAATAATAATTAAATTTTCATAAAAAGAAACCAAAACACATTATTTTTTTCATTAATTTATAAGGTGCTTCTAATCTATCGAACCGATTTAAATGCATGCGAATCTGACTGATTCAGCTAAAATGTCTCAAAAGTACAGTTAGCCTGTTTTCTTAACATTTTTGAATTCACTGTTGCATTCAGCACAAACCGCTCTTTTTTTCATCATCATTTTTTGTTCTGAAACATTTTCCGAAAATACCTGCTTCTAATCTAGTGAACCGCAGTGTATGTACATACATATATAGGTATAAAAATTAAGTATTATTATCTAAAGTTCTAAAAACAAAACAAAGCAAATATGTAAAATATAAGTAATAACTGTTATTGAATTTAATTGATTTGCATTGGAATTGGAAGAGAATTTGCATCACCTTAAAGAAACAATTAATTTCAGTTGCTGGATGGCAAGACAGGTGATTCGTTTGAGTATCTTTTTCTATCTAGCTAAATGGATGGATACAATAAACTAGACTAAACGCCTAACAGTAGTTATAAATTGTTTCACTGTTGAGATTTGTTTTACTCAGTGTCGTCCCTATCGCCTCAATCGCTGACAATATTATGAAACATATCAACTTTGCAATAATCCCGACAAATCACAATCGATGAATGATAATCTTTTCCTTGAAGGCAACGAAGCCATTTCTCAAACGATGTATATATATACATATGTACATATGTACATACGTATGTATGTACTACATATGTATGCTAGTATAAAAATTCTAGTGAAAAGTGTATAATATAACGAATTCATCGCATTATATGTCTCTCTGTCATCTATGTACATACGTGATTTATGTAATGATGAATCAATTGTGCCCCTAAGCAACAAGATACAGAAAAAAAAGGTAGGAATGTAGGTATTCGCTAACATGCGAAACCGTCTCTTCTCCCAAGTAAATGTCTTCAAAACATGTGATTGAAACAAGTTGAGAAACCTCATTTCCCGGTCCACTTGCTTTCTGTGGAATACATTTTTAACGAATTCTTGTCTTTTAATTTAAAAATTCTAAAGATACAATTCCATTTGGTGCATATAGGGCGTGCTATCTTCCACTCATTGCCCAAAAGTTTGATGCGTATACATTTATAAATGTGTATACAAAAATAATCAGTACACACATATGGCTTAACTTACCAGTAATATACAGCAAATTCCAAAGATATGACTCAGTATAAAATTCCCCTCCATATTCAGATATGCAACAAACAATGAGTCGGTCATTAATTTTAAAAATAATATTATCCCTGTACGATATAATAGTCCTATCCTGTAATTAATAAAATAATTAATTATTCTATTATATATCTTAAGATATCAAAAGTCAACAACTCTTACCGTTTCCATATCAAAGTCCCATGTTTATCGTGCTTTCGCAACAACCATAAAAGTTTCCTGATTAATGTATACAACAGCAGTCCGAAGAGGAAAATAAACAGCACCTCCACCACGACGAATAGAAGAAAACCGGAACTTCCAACCTCCAGCCACCAATGATTTGGCCATTTGCCAATGATATTGCTAATCAATGGCGAGCAAATAGCAAAGAGTAATGGTAACAGCCAACTGATGCCAATTGCTCCACGAATGCCCGACGATAGATTTGTCACTTGAAGTTTTCGCGGCACCAACTCGGAATGTACGACCAAACCGATGGCAATTATCGTCGAGAGACCCAAAAGCATCAGAGAGGCCAGAGTTGAGCTTATAATAGCCTGCCAGTCCTGCAAAAGAAGAAAAGGCGCAATATGTTCGAATTAAAACAAAAGGAAAACCATTAAAAGCTAACCAAAACAAAAAAAAAAGGACGAAATTGATCAATGACCAAAGATAATGAGAAAGATGAGACAGTATCGGTTGGTGGTTAGTATTTTATGACCCAAACGATAGAATTGCCAAAAAGTTACAAAGTTTTCTTTCCCCTTTATTTTATTCCTTCGTTGCCGTTTAATTAATTTATCGGTTTCATCTGGGTAAGGGAATTCGATTTTTTTTTTTATTGACTTTTTGAATATAAATTGTTTTTACTTTTCTTGCTAAATAGCGGTATTGACTGGGAACATAAGGAAATTTCTTATTTTAATTATAAAGAGGGCAAGAAAGTAAACAGTTGAACGACAATGAGTGCCTAATATAGAATTTGGTAAAGCGGGAGTGCATTGCAGTGTTTCTCAATCTTTCTCTTAATTAAATTACTTAAGCGATGTAGGCTGTAGACTAAAGGTGCCTGTCCATTTGAGAGTAGGTACTTTCGCTAGTAAACTCTCGAGAGATACTCTCCGGTGGCTGTCCATTTAAAACTAGGGTTCGGACTTCAGAAAAGGATTTCCCAGTAGATGGAAACAAAAATCGCAGGAAACAAAAATGTCCGCAGTAGATTTACAACTTCATGTCAATTTTTTACAACACACATAATTTTATTGAAAATTAATAAATAATAAAAAATGAATAATATAAAAATAACATCAATTGCATATTCATTTTAAAATAACTAAACAAAAATATACATTTATAGCTAACAGTTAAGTTCAAAAATTCAAAGCAATTCTGTGGGAATATTCCCTGCCAAAAATTTCCAAATTGCCCTAAATAATTGAAAATGCTTAGTTTAAATAGAAGATACTCAGCTATGTAACTAAAATAATCTGACCTTCAGTAAATGTGTATTTTTTCAAAAAATTAATGAAAAAGTATGCGGTGGTACAAAAATACCTCGACGATTTTAAATTACATACATATAACATAGATAGATGCTCCGAAAGTCATGACAGTTGAGGTAGGCGTAGAAGAGATAACAATAATTTTCATTTGTCATTTTGTTTTACTATGCTGCGATTCAAACAAAAATCGCAGTAGATTGTGAACAAAGCGCAGTGGTGTAGTAAATTTGAAATTTTAGCCAAAAGCGCAGCAGATCTACTGCGATCGCAGTAAAGTCCGAACGCTGTTTGAAACTAATATTTGCGAGATTTTAATGTCGCGAGTTCTCTGGTAGAATTCTGAGAGTTGATTTCCTGAAGTACTCTCATAACCCTGTCCACTTGATACGATATATTTTCTCTGCTAGTCATCAGTTGAAAGTATGTAGTAAAGTAGTGAAATTGAAATGTATTCTTACAAGCGGTAGGTGGTAAGTCAAATATGTTTTCAACAAAACAGCTACCAAGTCTGGTATCTTTTGGAAGGATACTCTTCCATACTTTCTCAATATTTTTATAAGTGATTTTGTGGACATTTTTGGCCCTAAACCTCTATTCACATCAGCCCAGAGGTTTTCAGTAGGATTTTTGTCGGAACTTTGTATTCGCCATGGCCACCCCAAGACACTCATATGTATGTTGCTTCTCAAACCAACACTTTTTCTGCTACAATATAAACGATACTGGTAAGTGGTCAACAGCATATGGCTCCATTGTATTTCACAGTGTGTCCTTGTATCCATATTGATCTCAGCGTCTGTTTATTTTCACATAATGACCAACACCATACCACTCACCATCGGATCAGAACATTTTAAGCTTCGATTCATCACACTTTTATTTTAAAAAAAAGCTTGTAGATTTTTGCGAGCAATGGCCAAACCTACTTATACAAAAAGACATAAAATCGGTTCCTTATAGTTTTTGTTGTAATTTGTGCACTTAAATGGGACGACATGGCAGAGTGAATGGCCTGGCCAGTCCAAAAGGATTGCCTTACTTTGTCGACTAGTAAATAAGTCCTCTTTATTCCGCCCGTAGTTATTTTTTAGTCCTATGATGTCAGTTTCAGTGTACACCATTATAGCACTGTAGACCATCTTATTAAATCACAGCAGATCCTTCCAGTTGCATTCATTGATCCTTTTTTCCGGGCGAACTTCTGCACGATAAGCCTTCTCATCTCTGGTGTGCTCTTGATTTTTTATTTTTTTTTATACTAACTAGTGATTACAGAAAACAATTGAAACTGTTGAGATTTACCATATTTCACTGATATAAAATCAATATTCTATCACTGTTTCTAATTATTTACCCATCAAATTTCACCTACAAATCTCAACGACGCGACGCACTATATTTATGAGAAATCTTTTGTAATCAATGCAGGTGCAATTGAAAGCGCTAAGATATTTGCTACCAAAACGGTGTCTTGCAAATAAATATGAAAATAGCGAAGCGAAAATAAGCAATTTTGATTTTTTCCATTGCTTCAAATTTGTTTTCCACCACTGTATAGATATGTATATATGTATGTAGGTACATATATCATGTTCGAGGGCAAACTAAAAGTAAGTATTTTGTATTGTATTTTATTTCGTTTGTATAAATTTATAATACGTTATCGCACAATTTACAGATATGTACAGAAATTTAATATTAACATAATAATATTTTTCTTCTGAAGCATTGTATGTAAAATTTTAATGAGAAATATGAAAGATGTAGTTTTTGAGAAAAAAGAACGAAAAAAAACATCAATTTAAGCGTGGTACGCGAACCAAATTAATAATTAATAATAATAATTAAAATTAATAATTAAATTAATAACATCATAATATACATAAGTATAAGTTAAAGTATTAATAAGTAAATACTAAATAATTAAATAAATAGAATTATAAATAAATAAATATATAAATAAATAAATAAATATATTAATAAATAAATAAATTAAAAATAAATAAATAAATAAATAAATAAATATGCTAATAAATAAATAAATATTAATGACTAGATTTAAAAATTAAAAATTTAACATAAAGTACATATAAAGTTAACATAAAAGTATATAGAAATAAATTAACATAAATTAAGTAAATTAACAAAAAAATAAAATAAATAAATAAATAAATATGAATCAAGTTAATATGTATGTATGTACACAAATAAATAAATATAAAGATAATAAATTAACATAAATTATATAAATAAACAAAGAAAAATAAATAAATAAATAAATAAATATAAAATAAATTAATCAACATAATAAAGATAATAAATAATACAGAGAATAAATAAATTAAGATAATACATTTTACATATACATATAAAAGGTTTGACAGTGCATAAGTTATGGTACATCAGGTCATATTGCGTTCTGGAACATTTAATTGGTTTATGAGTGTATTATCGGACAATTCACACCGAATCATGAATGTACTATTGAGTTTTCTTATTCTATCAGAGATCAAATCAACACCTGCTCTCATGTGTAAGTCTAATGTGGAGTGATGCAAAGGTAAATTCAACATCATTTTCAGTAATTTGTTTTGGGAGTAATTCGGCCGCATTTTTAAATCATTGTATAACCTGTGCAGTTGGTTCATATAGTACCTATTTCGCAGTCCAGTATATGCAATTGAAAGAGTTATGAGAGAAATCTGTCGAGCAATTTTTAACAGTTTAACCCTCACCGACCCGCAGGTGGTACCCGGGTACTTTTTGGACATTCAAACCTAAATATTTTTTTTTCCACTGTTTCGATTCTTCTGAGATTCCATGACATCTCTAGAAAATTATATTAACGCAATAAAAACTAAAAGTTGTTGAAAAAAAGTGAAAGGAACATGTGGTTTTTTACCATTTTTCAAACCAATGGCGTTAGTGACCATGGGTGGTACCCGGGTACCACAAGTACATTTTGTATATACAATTTTTTTTTTTGGTAATAGATATTATAATTTTATTTCAGATATTGTTAGTACAATCCAAGCAAATAACCAGAGGTGTAATATGCAGGTCGTAAACAGTATTACAACAATTTTGGCAACGATTCTGACACTTTCTCTTGATTCGGATATCATTATAGCATTTCTTGCAAATACTTTGCTTCCTCAAACGACCGGTGCTATTTCATTCTTCGATTGGTTGTGGAATAAGCGAAATGGAAGTACATACTTCCGATTTGCGAGCCGAGTACGCTTCCCATGGCTGTTTTCATAAATAGAATCGCATTGTCAGCGGATCTAAGCTCCGAACTTGATTCGATGGCAAACATATGTCTCGAGTCAGTTATTTCAGGAAAAGTTTGCGAATATCTTTTCGGACATTTTCTGGATCATGATCTCAACAAGCAACATCAATTATATTATAGAATAACGCCAAAGGCCACCAATTAGTTCTACGTTTAGTCGTATAACTCCATTATGATCTACTCCACCGTTAGTCGAGTTATAATCGAATATGATTTGTGGTTTTATAGATGCAGTTGTGTCGTTTCGATTACCCCAGTGTAATAACCGCTGGATATCAAAATAACGGCTTTCTTCTTCTTCAAAACATACGAACATATCGTTGCTTCGGCTTTAAAACCAAACAAAGTTTAATAGATTTTGCGGCCTTTTGATGGCTGCATCGCCATTGGGATATCATCATTTTTCCGAAGTGTCTTCAGCAATGCCAATCCATTGCTCGTGAAATCATTTAGCAGAGGTAATGATGTGAATTCTCTATGGTGAAATTCCAGCCAAAATATTCTAGTACAATTCACAAATTTGTTCTTTCGTCAATTATAAACAATACAAACACGAAAGAAATTAAGAAATCTCTTATCGCAACACCGCAATCGGCGATTGACAATTTAAAACAAAGACATTGACTTTCACCATGTGATCGTTGATCACTACAAAAATTAAAGAGGGAAACTACTCAGACGTTATCCTTATTAGTTATTTTCATTATTACGCACACTTTCTACAAACACGATCGAATGATTTCTATGTTAAACGCACCGAAATATATGGTGGTACCCCGGTACCACCTATGTGCTGTTTAGTGTGTAATTTTGTATGGGTCGGTAAGGGTTAAAAGATAAATATTTGCAACTAAAAACAAAAACGAAACAAAAACACTTTATTACATGCTTAAATTAAAATAAACAAAATGCATACTTCAAAAAATATAAATTGGTGAATTTCTACAAGTTCTCAAAGTTTTTTGTATTGCCATCTTGACTCTCGATAGCTACTCGCAAAATACGAACTGTGTTGGAATTCTGCGAGCTTATCTCCGATAGTGATCAAAACATGTGACCACTTGCGAGTGACTCTCAAAAAGTTCGTATGTCGAGAGTAAAAAGTCAGCTCTCCGCGAGCTACTCTCAAGACTGTGCCCACTTGCGAGTTTGCTCTCGAGAGCTACTTGAGAGCTGCTCGCAGCGTTTTTACTCTCATATGGACACCCACCTTAATAAAAAAAACTCCTATTTAATTTTATTTATTGAATAAATTGAAAATGAAAAATGTGTATATAAGTACATTTTCAATGCACTCACAGCTCTTGAAATTTAATATTGAACATTTTTCTTACGCTCTAGTTTAATTTTCAATGCATTGGAAATGAGAAAAAAATGTAGTGTCTTATGGGCTTTAATCGACTTCCACCATTTCAAGCTCATAATCCATATATTGAAAAATACACCTACACCGAGTAAATAAATCAGAACCTTATTGAAATCAACACAGAACATAATAACCTCTAGGCAGCGGAATGGACCCCAATGAAGCATGTTACATTACAACCGAGTGCTGATGAGTGTTTTGCGGTGGCTTAACTCGCACAAACCTTATTCTATCCGTTGAATCACGCAATGGACGATAACATATTTAATGCTAGAAAAAAAAAGTTTTTCTAAATGCTCTTGCAGCCATAACATCAACAAATTTCGCCATAACAACTCCAAGTAAATTAATCGCAAGCCCTCTCTTGAGACAATATCATAAAAACGTAAAAGGATTTATGATAATTTGCCAAAGCAGGTGTACAGAAGCTTTTATGCGATCAAATGAGTTCTTCATTTTCGCCCCCTACATAGGCACAATTCAGTAATTCCCTTAGAAAAAAATAAGCAACAGGTCCGGTGGAAGGTTATTACGAATTCAGATATTATGCAGGGCGCCATCAGGAAGAGGCGCGCAAATTTTTAGTTCAGGAACACACATGGTTCTGCGGGATTTTGATAAAGTTCTATAGAAGCAACTTTAAAAGTACTGCCATCGAGACATAATTTCTAGAGGTTTGTGTTTTGTAATTCTATTCAGTTCTGAGTTCGACTTTTCTGAGGGCTGATTAAAGAAATACTAGTGTACTGGTGCGAGGAATCTCGCATGTAGAAAAACCCTTTACCCGTAGGTATAGGTAATAATGTTTTTTTCGTCATAACTTTACTCATATGGACTTTTTCAAAATTGTTTATATTGATGAACAAAGTTCAGTTGATAAGCTTTCGAGCAGTGTAAGAATTCGGTAAGAAATCGGTGCAGGAATAAACTCTTAGGAGGAATCACAAGCTCTTGCGCTAGCGATTTATATATAATGATGATGATGATGATGATATTCGCCTCTTGTCATTCTGACAAAAGAATGCACCTTTTTGAAATCTATTTATTGAATTGTAATTTTGTAATTTTGTATCTTGTCTTTATTTGAAATATAGCATTATTATGATTATTATTATATCCATTTAAATAAAATGTGAGCTTATATGTATATACGGGTGGCGTCAGCAGTCCTATACCGAACCAAGCCTAGCTTCTCGCAACCATTTGTGTGTGCGTGTTATTTTTTTCCACGAAATGGAAGGGACCTAAAGTTTTTTGCCAACTTCGAACGGCGAGTTGAAAAGCTTCTCATGACAAATGATACTCTTTGATTGCTTGTCAGACATACATTTGAAAGAGGTGGCACCGTGCAAAAAACTTTTAGGTGTTTTAGCTGGGATTGAACCCGGGCAGCATGCATAGTAGTCCAACGCACTAACCACCACGGCTTCGGCGACCACATTTGAGCTTATTTAAGTAAAATATAGAGTAAGTTAGGGTAATATGGAATATGTGGATAATATGGAATACCACTTTTCCCCCGTATTTACTACAATAACATCTCTTTATTTACACTCAGAACTTAGATTGTGTAAGAAATCTTAGGAACCTTGTGCTCGATTTTAAATAGCTGCCAAACTTTAAAAAAATAAAAATTTAATTCAAAAACCGCTGCAACCGGAACTTTGCAAGGTGCGAAGTTTTTAAATGAACAAATATTTGAGGTATAAATAATATTGAAGTTAAAGGGTGTGTTTTGTAAGCAGTTGTATTGGACTTCCATTTATTGCTGATTTTCTGATAAAATTTATAAACCTAATGCAACTTTTTACTCTTTTTCTTAAATGTGCCTAAACGAGTTAATATGGAATACCTAGATGTTGGTAATATGGAATAGTATTCCATATTGTCAGCATTTTTTTTCCTTTGTTATGTCAAATACCATACTAACACATGAACTCTTAATGCAATAGACGGCTACAAAAACCAAAAACAAAATACATTGGAAAAGAGAACCGCTTGATTGTTGGTAATATGGAATATTCCATAATGCATCCAAATTTTGATAATATGGAATATTCCATATTACCTGCACATTTTTTTGAATTAAGATCCATAACTTAAAAGTGGTAAGTTTTAATGTATTGGAAAGTCTGATTTAGATACCTGATTATACATCGGTCATTTTAAAACACTTGATGGGTACTTTGGTCCAAAAATGTAGGTGTGATTAAACAATAATAAAGCTGTATTCCATATTACCCAAACTTACTCTACATTTTGTTCTGCTTTGTATGATGGCCGTAAAAAAACCCTATCGCCGCGCTCCCGGGCCGGCCATGACTAACGCAGGACTCGTCTCTTCGGAATCAATTATTTAGCTCTGGGCTAACAAAACAAATTGCTGTTGTTGCTTTTATTGTCGTTCGTAATGAAAAGGAAAATATAGAAAATCCCGGTATAAAAAAATGATACGAACCATGACATCTATTTTTCTCTTTTGCATTCGGCCGCTTTCACAACTCACAAAGTAAGGATAACAAGATGAAAAATTCAACAGGCACTAATTTTTTGTCTCCTTGGCCGCCGACATCGCAATGTGTCTCGTCCTTGTGAAATAATTATGCGGAGATGAAAGATCCTTTCACTCTAAAGGCTGTATGATATCGTGTTTGTGTGTTTGTATGAGCGGGCTTATGTATTTCCTGTGTAGTATTATTTTTCAACTAATCCTAAGATTGTTGCTTTAACATAGTTTAGTAGTTTCGTGGACTCAAGAATTTATTACATTTGGGAACGTACAAGCGGGAATTCATTTTTGTTCTTGTCGTATTGTTTTTTTTTTTATATTTTCTCTTTTCTTTGGTTGTACACGCGAATAATATCCTCTTGGTATCCTCTGGCGGATGTACTGTACATGCATACATACATATATATGTTATGTTTGTACGAGTATGGCCGTATCATTCACTATTCTCATCCATATTACCTCTGGAGGATTAATTAATAATTCAAATATTATCCTTTTATTTAACTGTTTGTATCTCAAAGGACGGATTCGTTATTATTCTTGTTCCCCTCCCACTGTTTGTGTCATATTGCCGGATCGTTACTTCTTAATCTTTCGCCACATCGTTGTTGTCCTTTGTACGTAACTTAGTAACAGGCACATCATTCGGCAGAAAGACATTTTCGGAGCATTTACGTGAGTGACACAAAAGCATTGGATAGTAGTTTATGATTATTGTTTCTTTTTTTGATCATGTAACAGGAAAAAAAGACTTTCGAGTCCTGAGACTCGCACTTCTTCGACTAATCACTTAGGTTTAGAGGAACTACGTTCAAAGAACTCACGAAATGTGCGGTACTAGTGTTCTTTCCTTTGTAGTGTGTAAACTTGCTTTGTTCTTTAAATTTTACACCACCATTAGTAAAGTATCTCTCACAACATTGTGCGTTAAAAGCGGAAAAAACCAACTATTAAGGTACTTAGCCCAAAAACACAAAAAAAAATCTTTTCTTTTCACACGAAAAAAGGCGGAAAAGCATAATGAAAAATGCTCTAGTAATGCTGGCAAGTATTTGGGATACAACCGAGCAGATTATACGCCCACACAAGTACCTTCTCTTCTCACACAGCTGTCAGGGATAATTCCCTTAGCTCCTATATACAAATATACTCGTACTTTGTACTTTTGTTGGGGGTGGGGACGTGAGGCGGAGGTTGGTTTACATTTTTCCGCTTTCGGTCTAAAGTTAATGGAAGAATGTTTATTTTGTTGGTTGGATTCTTTTTAATATTTCAGATTTTCTGAACGGAATTGCCGTTTTGATGGGGTGGGTTTTTGGGGGCGGACGGCTTGATAAGATGGGGGTTTGATATGCCAGCTACATTGCGGTGGTTAGAAGTTAGAAGGATCTGAGTATTTTTGTTCTACATTTTCAGTTTCCTGCTGTTGCTGCACAAACCATGGAGATTATTTATTTACTAAACAGCTGGTTTGTTGAGTGTTTTAATAACTTCGTTAGGTTGTATGGGGATTATACAAAAACTGAACACAAATAAAATAAATTGAAGGGTTAACGTTAAGTTAATTTGATATCTTTTAAATTTGTTTTACTATTGACCATTATTTTTTTTCGTTGCGGATTAAAGTACTTATCCCAACAATTAACCAGACAATCTTCAGTTTATAATAAGTGCAGTCAATTTCATGGAGTTAAATTAAAGCCGATATATGTAAGAAGGCGGCGAAGAATCTTTTGTAGGAAGAAAGGAAGAAACACAACAAGTTAATTTCCATTTTGATCTACTTAATAAATGGATACCTATGTATGTCGATGGTCTACCTCTACATATAGTAATAGCTGGGCAAAAACAGAGAGTTTAAAGCAAATGCTTGTATGGTCGTCTTATTGCAGAATTGTACGATATACATACAGTAAGTACCTACAGTACCTTCCTCTTTTTATAGGCTCTATGGTCTACAAAAACAAAATTCTTACTTCCTGCCTTCCTTTTAATTGTTCTTTGTTGTTTTTTGAATAAATTTTGCAAATTATATTTTTAGCGCACCTGGAAAATAACAAGGGAAATCCCCCATTAGTACGATTTACATTTCAAATTTGTTTGACAATCATATTCAATCAGTACACTTGTGAATTTCATTTGTGTGAAAATGGATCAAAATAAAATTTAAATTTCTTTCAAGTGTGGGCATTATCCATGTAAAGTATTAACACATCACATACAATTAGATAGGTAGATTAAGGGTGTGCAATTTGATACATGATATGATTTGTCTTCAAGATTGGCACACGAAGTACAACAACAATACTTGAAATCGATTCTTGATACACTTCATTCTGATGATGAAGAAGATAGCATACAGTCTTTAACAAAAGGAGGTATGGATGTGATTAATCAAATGCTTGGTCAAAACACAACTAAGATGAAAACAAACCGCTGGCTCTATTTTACAACATCATGGACATGCACACATATTCATATTTAGCTGACTTAATCTACTGGTCCAATAATACGATTGTCTAGTTTCGAGAGTTTCTTGAAGAGTTGAGAAAGCATTTTTGTACGCCTACAATAACTAGAAGAGCTCGAATTCCTCGAAATGTGGGCAAAGTAACACTAAAAATCGCATTTAAGGTATTCCAATTGATCAAATTGAACACAATACCTAGACCTTCTAGCCATTTTTGCCTGATGATGCTTCTCAGGAAGAATCTTTAAGTGGCCAAAAAATTAGAGGTTCTTGCTTCATATTATGTTATCAGCAAAAAAAAAATAATTGAAAAGAGCAACACGAAAGAGTTGCATACAGTGAAGGAGGCCTAAGTGCGTAGTTTGACAATGACGAAGTTCGAAACTACTAATCTATAAATGTAATATGTACAATGTACTGTACATAGTACCTTACCTATGCATGTTCATAGAGGTACTGAAATGTAATAAACAATAAATTGGTTTCTTTCGTTCACAAATTTGAAGATGTAGCTTGCAGATACCACCCAACTGAAACTGTATGTGCAACATACTCATATGTAAAAACATCGGTATACACATATGTGCATATATATCTATATATTTATATATATACATACAAACTCGTAGGAATGTATGTATGTATGTATGTATGTAGCTATGTTTTCCTAAAAAAGTAGAACTATAGGACAAATTTAGAATTTTTTCATACAAAAGTTAAAATATTAACCTGGGTTAATAAGGTACGTTTGCTACAATTTGACGAAAAATCAGTCGAAAAACTGTCAAATTTTATTTTTTTCTATATTTTTCGAAAAATATCAAATATTTAGTCACTGAGTCTGAATGAAAAGACATTTAGTTCAAAAGTATCCAAGATATGATATAATGAAAGTGCCCATATTAACCCTGGTTAATAAAGAACGTGTGAGAGTTAAGAAGTATATGTATAAGAAATCACTTTAACCCTTAATACACTAGGTGAATATTAGTCACGTAAATACCTTTATGAGTTCCAGGGACTCACAATTGTAAAATCTTGTTTTTTTAATAGTTAGAAAAAACTTTTCAAAAAACCAGCTTTTGTTCTTAAAGCTTTAACTATCTGCTGACTAAATAAAACAATGACATTTATAAAAAAGTAACAATATCTTTATTTTATTCAAGGAACTTTCAAAGTCTTCTAAATTATTCTTGTTGAGATCACATTTTCAAAAAGACAAAAATATTTATGTTGAAAAGAGAAATAATATTGAGATAATTTATTTAGCAAAACAGAAAATTAACGCTTATTTCACTATGAACACCAAAAAAACATGTCGCCATATAAAAAAAGGGAACGTGCAGTCAACTGCCTATCTGTATTTATCAGTTTATACTCTTTTTGCGTATTTTCCTTAAGCAATCCAGATAAACTGGCTGCTTGCAAGTGTAGGCAGTTTTAGTTCCTTTTTTTTATAGTAGCATACATAGCAGTATTTTCGTTCATTTCTGGACAATTGTTTTTGTACAGCCCTTTGCCCGGGCTCTATGTAAACTCTAACGCAAATACCTACCTGAGTCCATGGGACTCACTGATCCTCTAAAAGTCACTCTTGCACTTCGTGAAAAAATACGCGCGACTAGTACAAGATGCAAAAGTTTGAGGGAAGTAACCCAGAGGAGATGAGTGACTGAGAAAAAGCGCAGCTTAGTCGGGCTAAGGCAGTCTTGGCCGACGAAGCTATAAAAAGGCAGCTAGATGAAAGCAAAAAGGCAGCGGAGACAAAGACAGCAAACGCCCAACAGTGAGGTAAATATTGAGGCAATTAATACTAAAATAAATGTTTTACAGATAGAGGCAACTACCAAGGTGAAGAGGGCTGAGTTCAAAAGCAAGAGGGGCAGATTGGACGACGCCGTCTAGTTGAGTGAGGCGAAAAAGGTGAAGGCTAGTACCTTATCTGCGCATCGCACCCTCGGCGACCCGAAAGACGAGCTCCTCGTTGCTGTCATAAACGAGCGAGAGCCTTGCGCTCGTCTTACCAGTGACCAGTGGAAAGACATCGAAGATAAGTTTCAAGCTGCTTTGTGGAAGGAGAGGTCCACCACAGAGAGTAATAAACTTCAATTTGATGGAGCTGGTTGGGATGGCGGGCGCAAGGTTGTTGCTTGTGGGAATAGTCAGTCGGTCCTCTTTCTTCGCAAGTTAATAACGGAAGCTGAGAAGATGTGTGATGGGGACCTGCTAAGATGCATCATGATGGCGGAGTTGCTAAAGCTCGTCATCCCGAAGGCATGGGTCTGGGTTCCCTGCCCGTACACTTTCCCAGAAAAACTGCTCGGTCTTCTGCATGTGCAGAACAGGGAACTGACGGTCGACACCTGGAAGGTTATAAAAACAGGACCACGACGGCAGTACGGGCAGCACTTTTTACTGACCCTAAGCCTTGGCTCACTACCCCTTCTGGAGAAAGGTGAATGGCATGGCATGTGCCGCATTATGGTCAAGCCCATCGCTGAAGGGAAAAGCAGCGAGGTGGAAGAACCCCAGGATGGAAGTGATGCAAATCAACCTGCATCACAGTAGGGCTGCGACGTCATCAGGCAGGACGTCTCAGCCGTACTGATTCAAGAACCCTGGATCCACAAGAACAAGGGAATTCAGGGTTTAAAACTCAGGAATTATACGTTGTTCTACAAGGCAAATTAACCCATTAGAGCCTGGGGTCCTTTTTTTCGCGATAATTTTAAGATTTTCTATGAATCCATGTCCAAATGCATCTATTAAGACAAATCCGTTGCAAAAAGCTTTAATTTTGAGCCGTTGCCATATGGCAACGATAGGCCATAACGTGTACAAAAATTCCATATTATAAAGTATCTTGTGATTTGATTTTATTATGCATATTATGCATTATGCATTTGCATATACAGTAGAATCCAGATTATCCGAACATCGATTATACAAATATCCGATTATCCGAACTCATTCGTCACGGCTCCAATTGCCGACTTAAAAATGTTTTAACGGCGCAACGAGACATGTTACGACGAGTTTATTAACGCCTCCGAACGTGTATCCCCGCTGTAAGGTCTGTTTGGTATCTTTTCTGTGTAAGGCTTAACATCGCTGTCAAATGATAAATACATAATTTGAAAAGTGGGGGAAAATCCTCTCAGCAGTGGAAAATTCGTAAGAAAAGTAACCAAACACGTTGTGCGTAAAACCTGTAAATTTGTTTTTGTTTTCTACTAGCAATGAAAATTATGACATTTCACAATTGTCAGATGGCTAGTTTGACAGAGTTATTCAACCACGCGAAGAAAAAGATGGTACAAGATTAGGTCTGTTCCCGTACCTGTCCAAAACAGCGCAAAACTACGTTCCCGTACGAAGATTTTTCGTAGTTTTCGATAGAAGAGAGCGCTAACACGAGAGTAAGAAATTTCCCCATGCTGCCGATTTTAGCCCAAGAAATTTCTTTGGGCAGCTTTATGGAACTGTCAAATCTGTCAATGGTCATAGATTTTTCGTTTTTTGTTATTAATGCGTTCCTGTACTTTGGCACACTGTTCCCCCTCTCTGACAGATTTTCGCCCCCACTCCTTGAAATTTGAGAATCTTTAAATTTAAGTGCAGAAAGTACGGGAGCAGAGCTTTTGTATACGCTCTCAGTTGAGGAAAATTTTTTTGAACTCACATTTGGCTCTCTCTTTTACGAATATTTTGGGATGCATTTCAAGTAGGTACCATCTTACGCAGAAGCTTTTGAAGCTCTAGATGTTGCTTTTAAGTGGTTTGAAAGACAGGACGAATCAGATCCCATACAGTTGTTACAACTGAAGCACATCAGGGACTTAGCCGCAATGAAAAGATGAGTTTCATTACGTCACATATCAATAACAAGTTATTTGCGGCAAACTGTGCAGGTGCTAATAGCTGTCGTGCTGCCAAGTTATCCACCAATCCGCCTCCATCTTCATCGGTTGACTCGGCAGATTCTGGAGGTTCAATGAGTATATCAGCATCATTTTTAGTGTCATCATTTTCAAGTTCATCGATGATTTCAGCCAAAGTAAGACTAAAACAAGCATAAACAATTTTTAGAAAAAATGTACACACTATGGCCTATAGTTGCCATATGGCAACGGGCGAAGAAAAGAGTAATTATTCTTGACTGTTATGTAAATTTACCATTCAGAACTTATATCTTTAGTTAATATATGATGTTGTAGTTCAAAAAAGTGCAATAGAAACCAATTTGACTGAGTCCAACAAATTTAAAATATTACTTACATTTTTCGGTTCGTCATTTTTCGGAATTTAAATCTTTTGCCAATTTTAACTTCCAAAATCAACTTAACTGGACAAAATCACAGCTAACAAAAACAAACGTGCACAAAGCAATATCTATGTGTACCTGTTTTGACAAAAAAATCGCCGATTACTTAATCAACAGTTTTCAAAATTTTAAATTTTCCGTGACATGATTGCCGTTGCCATATGGCAACGATAGGTTCTAATGGGTTAAGGTAAAATCAGGGCATGTATTCTAATAAAAACTAGTATAAAGGCATTTCTTATGAATAATTACAGCTTTGGTGATGTCACAGTAATACTGTGTGAGTAGGAGAGCAGAAAACCTCTATATTTGGTGTCTGTTTGGAAATGCGAGTATGCATGCCTAACAGAGTTCACCGTGTCTTAAAAAACAAGGAAATTTGACAAAATATTAAGCTAACTTACTTTTACTAATAACAAAACAAAACAAAAAACCACATCAAAGATGTGAAGAAAAATATTGTTTTGATGTGAAAATTATTTAAGTTAAGACAACATTCAAATTGTAGCATTTCAATCATGTTTCTAATTTTTTGGCGGGGTACTGTTCGGTCTTTTTTTTCTATTATTTAAATTCACGGGCCTATTATTAAACCAAATAGGTATCGTGTCCGTTACAGACCTTCCTTTAAGTCATTTGCCAGTATCTAATAATGTAAACATAATTCCAACCACTCCACAAACGAAATAGCAGAAAATAATTTGTATTTTATTTCAATAAAATGCAAAGCGAAAGTTGCTATTAAAAAATTTCCTAGGTAGACATTTCTCTGACACCGGAACAAAGTACTACAAAGGGCAAAATAATTCAAGTCAACAACGAATGGCTGTGCATTCCAGTGAAAACCATTATAAAATAATAAACATTTTATTGAAGTACATAATATTAAATAATACATTTTCAAGTTCTATAGCATCTCGTATTTCTATCCGTAATGTGCGAACAATGTTTCGCTTAAAGGCAACAAATAGCTTTTTGTATTCACTTTAAAAGGAATAAATGAATTCACAGCATTCCATCAGCCGCATTTAATGAGATACATAAATTCAATGAAATTCGGAAAAAAAAATAAACAACAAAACGGAAATCAATATCATTGGCCTACAGAAACAACCCCAAACGGATTCGTGTACATCACAAATGAACAGCAAAAGCATCCATAATTCCATTCAATGCGAGAATAATATTTAAATAATAATACAGGATTAATTAAAAGTAGTTTATCCACGTATTTAACATGTATGTACGTGTATGTATAGTACAAGTACATTGTATTTATTTACATGCAATAATGGATTCGATTTCCTTGTGGCAATTGTCTCAATGCTTCTTCAATAAGCATTCTTCACATCCATACGAGTATGTAAATCGCCTCTTTACAATTTTCATCGTGTCGAAGATCCTGCATTGTTTTTATCGTTTGCAATATAGATTTACACTCTGCAGCAAATGAATCTACAGTGGTAGAGTAGTGCTCCGTGTTTTCTATAAGATATCATCGCCCCAGAATTGGTTTGACGTATATGCCATTTGCATTTTTTTTGGGAACTCGCATTTTAAAGTTCACGGTTCAATAAAAATAAAACGAGACGATAACATTTTTTATTTTTTTTACTAAATATTGGTTTGTATGATGTCAGCCCCAGGGCGTACTGGGGCACACTGAAAACGCACTGATGTGTTCGACGTCAGTCAGTGCTACACTGAAAACGCACTAAAAATGCTGCCCTGTGTTTTATGTCGACATTGGTTCTGCCCTGTACTCGCCCTGGGTATTTCTTCAGTGCAAGAAAAAATCGCGAACTTTTTTTTGTGGTTGTTTTTTTGAATTAAAGAAAAGAAATTATTTCTATAAAGTATATACAGTAGAATCCGCTTAAGACGTTCTTCAAGGGACCGAAAGAAAATAGCGTCTTAAGCGGGATAGCGTATAAAGCGGGAAAAAATAAAAAATAACATCCAGTTAAACAAAAGGTTTTTTTTATGATAAAAATTGAAATTATACATATGTATGTATGTATTAGTACATTATTTTTATATGTGTAGTTACATGCATGTGTATTTGAACTGGCCACCGCAGGTTTCGGTAGTGATTCTCCTTCACCCCTTACTCCTCCTGGTTAAACCGTTGAAGTGCTATCTCTGATTAGTTCTTCTAAATTGCGAGGACCAGTTGTAACTAGGTCATCATCATCATCAACAGAAGCATAATCAGGAAACTCTTGTAACTCTTCAATATTTTTTGATGGGATACCAGACTCATCTGGGCTAGGTTCATCTGCCCAACAGAAGCCCGCCTTACGGAAACAGTTTTTAATCACATCTTTCTAAATTTCCTTCCATGATGATGATATGTAGTGAATGGAGCCGAACACTGTCAAAAGTAACGACTACAAAAATGACACACCTTATATGGTTTGTTTGCGAAAAACAAAAAAAAAACCTATAACCCAATGCACCGAATGGTTTTTTTCTGGGAAAAACATGCAAAACAAGAAAATACGTATTTTGGCGAAGTGTATCGTGTCGTTGTGTGAGCGTATTAAGCGGGAAATAGAGCGTATTAACCGGATTTTTTTTCATACGAATTCTAGCCGGAATGAAGGGACCGTAGAAAAACAGCGTTAAAAGCGGGATAGCGTCTTAAGCGGATTCTACTGTATTTATAAAATTAATTAAAATCTAAATACAAACCTGATTTAATTTGTATTTTAGTTCGAAAATGGAAAATATTAGAATGACAGTGGTCAGGGCAAGTTATTTGCGTTCGATGAAATGGGGGTTTCATTGGGTTTTTTGACAACCATGAAAATACACTGACAGTTGTCAGTGCGCCCTGTGGCTGGCGACGTCATACAAACCTATTATTTAGAATATCTACTTTCAAATGTGAGTTAATGAAAAGCTCAGTCTCTTTTAGTTTTTTAATAATTTAAAGTTTTCTTCAGAATGGCTTTGCCGTATACGGTATAAGTAACGTGACCAGACCAGGAATGCCGAATATCATCAAAAGATTTAATAAAGTTTTTAAACATGTTCTACTAAAATCAGAATATTTGAGTATTCTTAAAATAAATTTATTAAAACGAATGTGATCATTTTTAAATTTTTTAATTATAAGCTCTTGATTTTCAGTCTTAGCAAGGGTAATTATTTTTGATTGCAGGTTAATATTCGTTTCCTTGAAACAACAATTTACATTTTTGATTCTTATTAAGCATTTGCATATTCAGCGTAAGTACATTATTCACAATTTGTGCTAAAAAAAAATTTCTTGAGGCAAAAATTTACGTTTTTAAATTCTTAACTTTTCTTTATTCTTGGTGCAAGTATTTTATTGTTAATTCTTTTTAACAAGATCTCATTTGGCACGACAATGTAAGTTCTTAAATGTAAAAACTTTTTTTTCTCGATGTGAGAACGTTCATTCTTATAACAGTAACACCGAGAATTCTTGAATCAACAATTTTAGTTGTGGAGTAGATTTTAACCAACGTTTATTCTTGTGACAAAGTATAAAATTGTTGTGAATACAACTTTTTTTTCTGAGTGTAGGTACAGGAAATCTTGTGAAAAATGGAATCTGCGAATAAAAGAATCTCGCGAAACCTGGATAGTGACATTTTTGGATGCCAACTTTTCTTCATACAAACTCACTCATATATAGTGGAAACCTGCGAAATCTGAATACTGGAAAATTTTTCAATGAATTTTGTTTTTTCTCCATGGAAATTCACTCTGCAATAGCAGAATCAAGATATGAATGCGCCAAAATTCATAAACATTTTGTCGGCTTCGTTTCCTTTTTCGAGAATTTTTATATTTCATTATTTTGTGTGTATCTCATTCTACTAGCGGCTACATTCAGTAAGTACACATTCTGAACTCCGATATCAAACGAAAATCTGGTCACGTTAGGTATACGCCAGAAAAATCATTTATTTCTTGTGCTCTCATACACGTACGTCAAAAAAATGCACGTACGTCATTCCAATAATAATTTTAGATCTGGATCGAATTCAGTTTGAATAGGTTCTGAATAAAACATTACCATAATAAACAACTTTTTATAAGACATGTTTCCATGGTATATTTTCTTTTCAATAAACAAGTCATCAAGAACCGTTCTTCCTAGAAACTTCAAATTCGGCAAAATATATCATGTGGGACATCGTTCGAAAGGGCTCAAAACAAACATTCCAAAAATGTTTTTCTTAATTTTTTTCCGTTGGAAACTTTGGGAATTATTGCCAAAAAAGTGTGAAAAATATCACACAAAAAGTACCACACATTTTGCGCGGAAACTACTGAGGTCAAAAATATGAAAAAATCATAGTTTGTAGGTGACTAACTATATTTTTTAAGGAAAATATAACTGATCCCGTAAGTTGTATGTTTTTTGATAAATTCACGTCGAAAAATCAATTTTATGTTGAAAAATTCATTTTCTCAAATCTCAACCAATAATCTCGTAAACTGGACGCGCTACACACTCAGCTTTCTTAATGTTTATCCAATTTTCTCATAGTGAATAACATTATTATTTTTTTATTTTAACGAAACGAAACAGTTATTTAAACAAAATATAACTAGCTTTAAACTATAACTATGTAGTTTTAAAACTACGGAACCCTTTGAGTGCGAGTCTGACTCGCACTTGGCCCGCTTTTTTTTTTATTCATTTTATAGATTTAATCTAACCAGATTCGATTGCAAAAAACCGCATTCAGATCCGTTCAGTAGTTTTTTTTTTGTTTTTGCGGTACATACAAACATACTTTTTGTCGACTTGCCTTTTATATAAGTACTGATGATTAAGAAAAACGTACTCCGAGTTTATAAAAGACAAATATTCATACATACATTCATTTATATATATATATAGATCTAATAACTTGACTCCAGCGCCACCTATCGGGTTCAGATTTTATTATATAATTTTCTCTTTTGGCACTGAGCCAACAAAATTGTGAATATGAGCCTTTTTGGTCCATAAATATAGAAGTAAGTAATACCTTGACTCCAGCGCCACCTATCGGATCCAGATGTTATTATTTTCTCTTTTGGACCAACATATTATATTGTGCATATGAACATTTTTGGCGCCACCTAGATGAAATATACTTTACGACCTATTCTCATACCTAGCAAATGTACACAACAAAATTCATAAAAATCGGTTGAGCCGTTCCGGAGGAGTGCGACCACAAACACCGTGACACGAGATTTTTATATATTAGACTATTCAAAATTTGCCCGCGCACATAGTTATTTTTCTATCTGCCTGTCTGCCTGTCCGTCTGTCCGTCTGTCTGTCTGTCTGTCTGTCTGTCTGTCTGCCTGTCTGTCTCTCTATCTGTCTGTCTTTTTTTCAGTCTGTCCGTCTCTCTGTTTGTATGTATGTCTACCTGTCTGTCTGTCTGTCTGTCTGTATGTCTGTCTGTCCGTCTCTCTGTTTGTATGTATGTCTACCTGTCTGCATGTCTGTCTGTCTGTATGTCTGTCTGTCTGTATGTCTGTCTGTCTGTCTGTCTGTCTATCCGTGTGTCTATCTGCCTGCCTGGGTAGTTTCCGAATCTATGAAAGACAAACATATACATTGCTTGACTCCAGCGCCACCTATCGGGTCCAGATCTTACGATTTTCTCTTTTGGCACTGAACCAACATAATATTGTGAATATAAGCCTTTTTGTTCTATAAATATAGAAGTTGTTAATAACTTGACTCCAGCGCCACCTATCGGGACCAGATTTTACAATTTTCTCTTTTGGCACTGAACCAACAGATATTGTGAATATGAGCCTTTTTGGTTCATAAATATAGAAGTTGTTAATAATTTGACTCCAGCGCCACCTAGCGAGCGGATTTTTATCCTATCATCTTCGATAGTACAACAACTTACCTAAGTTTCGTCACAATCGGATTTGCGATGCGCCCTCGCAAACGGTACGAACAAGCATACACACATTATTAATTTTTATATAACAGATTGGCATGAGTTTTGCTACGGGAATTTTTTTCTTTAGTGGCAGCACTGCGCTACGTCACAGCCACCCACAATTCAAAGTATACATATTTAACGTCTTATTTCTGAGAAGTTTATAAAGTAATAGTAAACAATTCGCGGTTAGTGGACTTATGTATATAATATACCCCCCAGATGGGTCAAAAGTCCATTGTGGACTCTCAGTTTAAGTAGAAACTGTACTTTTGACACTTTTTCTTTCTACACAGAAGTTAATTTAAATTGTATGTTATCACTAAATATAATGTAGATAAATAAGTACAATTGTAAAACACTGTTGCATGTCCTTCGGCGAAAAGAAAAAAACCCTTCAACACAGGCAGACTGTAAGTTTCATTTCATGATAATTTTATATTAAAGGAAAATCAGAAAAAAAAGGAAAATTCTTCAGCCTTGTTATCGTTATTCATGCTACACGTGCTATAATTTCCACCAAAGTTAATTAAAAAGAAAAGTTTCACTTTAGATAGATGTGAAGGGATATTATGGGCTGGTTGGTTGGTTGGTTGGTTGGTTGGTTGGTTGGTCGGTTGGTTGGTTACTTGATAAGGGATAGAGCTGCGGTTGTCAAAAATAAATATAAAGTTATGAAGGATACCACCGCATAAATAAGTGGCAGGCAGCGAGTTTGGAGATTACCTAATGAAGTTTATTTAGAAGTCGGATCTTTCAAGGGATTCGGGAAATAAAAATGGTTTTTGTTTTTAGTTGCTGTCTGCCCTCCTTTTGCACTATACTAAAATATTTCCATGACAATTGTAAGAAAGTTGGTTATTTTATATCTATTAATCTTTGTGTGGTTAAATTTCTCTTTTCATTTCAATGATTTCGTATATGCGCACGTAAAAAAAAGTGCGCACTTGGAACTTCCATTGTACCCTTAGTTTTAAAGATTGCGATGAAAAGAAAAAGCTTCTGGGTCCGTCAGCAAACGTCCATGCACATACTCTTAAGCTATGTTCATACGATTGCCAGGTCTGCAAATATTGTCAGGTCTACAAACGTGCTGACAATTAGCTGCAAATGAGCTGACAATGACAAACTACCTTACAATGTTCAATTGCCAGTTCACACGGTTGCCAGGTTTTGTCCCAATTCCTGACAATCTATTGGCAAGCGGTTTGCCTGCAAACTCTCTGACAATATTTCCAGATAAAAAATTGTCAGTTCACACGGTTGGTAGATGACTGTTTACAAAAAACCTACAAATTCATTGCCAGACGTTGTCAGACTCATAGCATTTGATTGAAATGTTTTTCTTCGTGCTAAAATGTCTTTATGCATGGAAAACAATATGTCCCACATAAAAACTTTGTATGTTGAATTTGTAGGTAACATAACGGCGCACCAAAATAAGAAAAAAACATTTTCCCAAGATAAATACGATTTTCACAAAAATTTATTGAAAATAATTAAAAAAAATTGTGTTTGAAGACCAATAACTCGAAAATTAAAGCACGGATGGTAATAGCCGTAGGTGACTGTGATAAACATTCATCAATTGTCTATCGAACAAGCCCACTTTGGTTGCTCTGCACTTAATAGGCCAGAAGTTATAATTGAATAATTGTTGGTACCTACTTCTCTGAAGGAACTTTTTTAAACACCCTGTAGCTCCATGGATGTTAAAGATAGACACCACCACCCATACGTTTCTATTCATAACATGGATCAATGAATCTTTCCCCATAGTAACATTTTTCAACACCCTGTAGCTTCGTGGGTGCTGAAAACAAACCGCCCCCACCATGGAATATGTTTTGTTTTTTCATAAAATAAAACAAGGAATCAGCTCCCAAAATAATAATATATTTCATTGAAAAAATAACAGAATTATCTGACAATAATTTTATTTGCAGATGTTCAAGCTTCGCACATCTGACAATAAAAAACGAACCTGCAAATGCCCGAAACGCCTGATAATGGCCTGACAATGTCACAAAAAGGTGTTCACACGATTGGCAGAGGCCTGACAATTTACTGTCAGATAGCGACCTGGCAATTGTCTGCAAAGGATTTTTCTGACAATATTTGCAGACTAAAATTGTCAGTTCACACGGTTGTAAGACATTTGGGACAAATTTTTCATTTGTAGACCTGACAATATTTGCAGACCTGGCAATCGTCTGAACATAGCTTTACATAAATATTAAGTTCTTTGAAATACAGTGGCTCTCAGCTTATTTCAACCAACACCTTTTTAAAACTTTAAGTGACGATAACTTTTAAGCGAAAAGAAATATACACTAGATTTAAATGTTGATATGTAGCTGATAGGAAGCAATAGAAAATCTTTCCCGCTAAAGCCTTCAATAAAACATTTTTTTCAGTAAAACATGCATTTTTTTTACAATCAATTCGCACTATGGTCTCCACTGAAAACCGCGTCCAATACTACAATTGCCAATAATAATTCTTTAACCTTTTTTCAATAAACTTGGTATACATGTTTAATGCTAATGGCAGATACATAACTGACTGCTTAGTTTATTTGGTTTGGTTTATTACGTTTTGGACTGCCTAATCGTTCATTATGCAAAATGTTTTGGTGTACAATTGATTGTCACTGCTAGGTATATAAAAAAGCTCAAATAAATTGTGTGAAAGATGAATCCCAAAAATATTCCTTCTCATCCCGTAATAGAGAAAAAAATAACTGAGCAACGATAATTTACCTCACAGCTTATTTCAACCCGAGAGTTCTGAGAATATTTGAGATCACGCATCGCTCCGAATAGCGGTACTTTCTTTTTCTATGCTTTTATGCTCATGCTGGCAACTGGTTTAAGCTATTTTTAGTATGATTTCGTCAGTCAATTTGAACGCGCAAGTAATTTTTCACAATGGGACCAGGGTTACTTTTGGGGGTCCAATTGACCCTTTTTTGGTGGCACGGACCCCAGGACCCGCCTTTTTGAAAATCATCGAAATTGGACCCTTTTTGAAAAAAGGGACCCTTTTCGGACCCTTTCTGTAAATTGGGAAACAATTGACACACTCAACCGGAATTCTTTCACTTCTTTTAGCAATCATCGTCACCGACAGTAATTACACTTTTGCATTAACCCATATTCTATCTATGTATGTATTTGCCAACGCCGGAATGTAAATTTTCCCTGTAAACAGACACATTCAAATAGTTGTTGCGTTTCGTTTGTCATACTTCTACTATTGTTAATATAAAAAAAAGACCTGCCAATCCATGCTATCCGCATTAAATGTTTTGGAAGATGAAGAGTTAGAAGAGTGGGTCCCTAACTCGAACTTAATTCAGAAGTTAAGGGCTTACATTCCTAACAATTAGGTCTTGCAAACTATAACTTTTTGTCCAAATACTTTTCTTGTGTTGTTTATGTTACTTTATTGTTTTGTTTTGTTTAAAAGTTTTTATGCATAAGCTTTATATATTTTTAAGCAACTGGACAAAAATACAATTAAAAAAAACTAATGAAATAATATTTATCCTATTTAATTTTATATGGGACCCCTTTTTTCGCCAGGGACCCCTTTTAACCCTTTCCGGAAATTTTCAGAGGTAACCCTGAATGGGACCACGCACAAACATTGAGCAGCAGGAAGTTGGTCCTCAATTATTTCAAAAATGGCTACTCACGTCGGAAAATAGGGTAAATGATAAATTTAAGTGACTCGACAGTGAAAAGTATAACATCGCGATTTGTACACGCTAACAGAGTGCATAATAAAGGAAGAACCGCACCTAATAAACTTTTCAGCGCTATATTGTGCGAAAAATAAGGAAAAATCCTAAACTATCAGCTCCCAAATTGGCTACTGAGCTTTACCATGAGTTGGGCAAGTCTTGCAGTGATGAAACTATCCGTCGAGTTCTTCGAAACAATGATTTTAATGGCAGGGTAGCTAGCAAGAATACATTTATTAGTCAAAAAATCAGCAAAGCCATTGCGCCTTCGCTAGAGAGCATATTTCAAAGGACTTCAGCTTTTGGGAGAACGTCATATGTGCAAATGAGTCGAAATTTTATATTTTTGGCTCCGACGGGCAGTCCTATATCTGGCGCAAGCCAAATACAGAGCTGCAAAATAAAACCCCAAGCCAACAGTCCAACATGGGGGTGGCAGCGTCACGGTTTGGGGTTGTACATATGTCGGCTACCGGCACTGGGAATTTGGAATTCATAGAGAGAACAATGGACAAGCCAATGTATCTAAATATACTTCAAAGAAATTTGTTACAAAGTGCAGACAAACTTGGGATACGGCACCATTTTCGTTTTTATTAAGACAATGACAATGATCCAAGTTGGGCATTGTTCAGTCTTGGCTCATTTGGAATTACCCCATCTAATGACACCGCCGTCCCAATCACCCTGATCTCAATGTGATTGAAAATGTATGGTCGACTTTGGAAAAAAACATCCGCAACCATAAAATTTCATCCAAAGATGACTTGAAGAAAGTTCTAACTGAAGAATGGACAAAAATCAGCCCTCAGACTTTCTGGAAGTTGGTTGAGTCAATGCCAAAAGGACTGAAGATGGTTGTCGACAAAAAAGGGGGTCATACAGTACTAAAAACGCCAGGAGATGATCGTATCCCTTTTGAATGCTATAAGAACTGTACGAGAGAATTCACAATAGAACTCGCAACCGAATTCAATAGGATTTTCGAAACGGCTAAAGTACCAGATTCGTTTAAGAAATCGATTATCTTCCCATTATATAAAAAAGGCGACTATAGTGACCCGAGCAAATACAGAGGCATATCCTTTTTGAACACTTCGGCAAAGTTATTTGGGGCTCTGCTTTACAATAGGCTTTCACAGTGGGTTGAAAAGGCGAAAATACTGAATGAATTTCAAGCAGGTTTCAGGAAGCAGTACTCAACTATTGATCAAATCTTCACGCTAACCAACATTGCAGAGATCTACAGGAATCTACACAAAAAGTTATACGCCTTCTTCGTAGATTTTCGGGCTGCATTTGACTCTATACCCCGAGATGCATTGTTTTATAAGCTTTCTGGAATTGGGTTATCAAGTAAGATCATTGACATTCTTAAAGCAATGTGTGAAGATAACGTAGCATACGTTTGGAACGGTAAACTTATTTCCGAAGAATTCGGGACATCGATGGGAGTGAAGTATGGATATATCCTGAGCGCGCTGCTGTTTATTCTTTATTTAAACGATATCACAGATCTAGTAGGTGGAGGAGTCGAAGTCTGCCCATCAAAGATACCTGCATTAATGTACGCAGATGACATCGTCTTTCTTGCTGATACTGTCAATGGATTGCAGTTAATGATTAACAGGCTTTCTGAATACTGCAAAACATGGAATCTGAGCGTAAACCTTGAGAAATCTAAGATAATGATTTTTCGAAATAGTGGCGGTAGGCATTCACGGAATGAAAAATGGATTTTCCAGGGTGATTATATAGCAGTAGTACGTGAATATAAATATTTAGGAGTTTTAATTAGCGCGAATCTCAATATGACAAAACATCTAGAAGCTAAATTGTCAGAAGCCAAACATGCAATCGCCTCAGTCTGATGCCGTTGTATAAATAATAAAAGCACATGCTTTAGTTCGAAGCACAAATTATTCTGCGCAACGGCGAAATCTATACTTTTATATGCAGCCCAAGTGTGGGGATTTTGCTCTTTCGAAACAGTTGAAAAGTTCCTTCGATACGTTCTTAAGCGATTGTTTCGTCTCCCCAGCAACACTCCCAATTATATGATGCACTTAGAAACCAAAGTGCCACCCTTATTTTTGGATTCTTTGAGGTTGCACTTTCAATATATTATTAAGGTAATGGAGATGAAAAAAGAAAGGTTGCCCAAGTTAATTCTCACACGTGTGTTATCAAGCAGAGAACATCTTTTTCAAGAATGGAGTCGTCTGTCATCTGAATGCAATTTAAACCTGGATATATTACCAGAAGCACCTATATCATTAGCAAATAAGCTTAACCTGCTACTTAAGACAGCCGGCAAAATGATATACGAGAAATATGTTAGTGAGGCGAGGAGCTCACAGTATAGAATGTATTATTCTAATTTGAATTACAATCTGGGAGATAACTCGTATCTTCTAAACAGTAGTACATCTGATATGATCAGTACGATTTTTAAAATAAGAGGAGAATTATCTACACTCAACTTTATTCCACATCGGCCAGAACTTCCTATTTTATGCGACCTCTGCAACCTTAAAGTGAGAGAAGATGTGTTTCATTTCATAGCGATATGTCCAATTCTTCAGGAGCCTCGTAGACGTTTTTTCGGGGCAGGCGTACTAGATAAAGAAAGCACGATTAGTATCCTAAATGGAGAGCAAGGATGGAATATTCTGTTCAACTATACAAAAAATGCGCTTACGTACAAAAATCGCATTATTAATGGTGATTTTTAAGTTTTTTAGGTTCTACCGTAAAAAAAAAAAAGAAAAGTTAAGATTTATATTCATTAAGACGAATCATAAAAAAATGTCAATCTGGTAGACGGCTTAACCACCAAACCAATTTAGACTTAAGATAAAATATGCTGAAATGGATTGTTTTTATATGAAATAAAAGTCACTAAAACTAAACTAAAACTAACAGTACTAAAATAAAAAAAATATGTTTATGAAATCCTTGTTTTGTTAGCTGGTTGAAATAAGCTGTGACATTACGTTTTACATTAATTTTAGTTTTTAGATTTTAAGATACTAAAAAATAATTCTGTGAAGTAAATTACGTTATTTTATAAAAGTTTAAATACAGATCTACAAATCTACAAATAAATGCTGTTGATATTTTGTCGCTTTGAAGTTATCCTTACATAAGGTTTTAAAAAGGTGCTGGTTGAAATAAGCTGAGAGCCACTGTAGTTCCGAAAACCCGAGCTTGTTTTCATTGTTATTCATTCTTTATTTAATCCTATCTTACGACTAAACAAAAAACACTTAATTACTACTTACTTGGGTGGCGCTACCGCTCGAGGTCAACCTGGGGCTGCTTCTCGCAACCATTTATGTGTGCGTGTTATATTTTTGCACGAATGGAAGGGACCTACAGCTTTTTTGCCGACTCCGAACGGCGAGTTGAGAAGCTCAGTAGTGACAAATGATACTCTTTGATTGCTTGTCAGGCATTCGAAAGAGGTGGCACAGTGGAAAAACTTTAAGGTTTTGGACCCGGACTTAGTTACGCTTAAGTTTTTATTCATTCTTAGGATGTGTCCTATTGCACGAAATTTCGATCTTCTTATCTATATCTTCCCACGAAGATCGAGACGAAGAATGGAATTCGTGTGAACAACAATAATCACTGCAACTTGACATCTGATGCCGAGAAATCAGATTGTGAGATGTTAGATTTAGGCGTGTAACATATAGCAAAAAAATAAATCGCGGCGAGTATTACAAGGCAACTTGTATTTCAAATAAATATCGAGTGATCAAAAATAAAATAAGGGATTAAATAATAAACGTGTGTTATGAAAGTACGTAAATGAATTTGCGCCAGAAGAAGACAAGGTTAAGAGGACAATCTACTGCAATTATTTTCACTGCAAACATCATCGTTGTTAAGCTACATGTTCCTCCTTACTTCCATAGGATCAGAGGTATATTATGTTATAATGTGCTTAAATCACTTTCCGCGCTAGCATTACCAAGCAATAAAACCTCAAAGACCTAGTCCCTCTGCTGTAGCATCAATATGCACCAAAACACAAAGAGCAGAACACTTTATGTTTCAAAAGACAAGACAAGAGGTTCTTGTTGTAAAATAAAAAGGAAACGTGTAAATAGGAGGATTTTATTGCAGATAAGACAACAGGTATGCACTTAACCTTCGCAATATCACACTGGAAAATGCCCTCACCAACATGTTTATAGTTGGTCTCCGGAAAGAGCGAATCCAACAAACAATTCTGATAGATGATGATAGAATGGAGCATATACGGGCGAAATAAGTTCCTTTATATTGAAGTTTAACAATTGAGGTAAAATTAAAAAAATTATTGCAATGCTTTTTGGTAAACAACATTTTTGGTCTTTTCTTTCATTATCGCTCGTGTAAATAAATAGTGCAGATGGTTTTCTGACTCGTGAGCGTGCAACATATAGCTGGCCATTCGAGAAAACTGGATTTTCCCAATTTATGCCGCACATTTCAAAAGATTGTCCTTGCGACTTATTTATGGTGACGGCGAATGCAAAGCGAACAGGGAATAATTGAAGACGCTTAAACTCAAATGGCATATCAGATGGAATCATGCGAGGAATCAAAACGTCTCCGCCTTTGAATTTTCCATTAAAATGTTTGCTTTTACCACATTTCCCAATATTTTTTGACGGCAAGCCTGTTAGGTTAGGTTAGGTTGGGTGGCTATCCCCAGTCCCCACATAAGGTCCATTGTGCTGCCACATGAACCGACTCTTATCGAAACTCTTGGAACCATTTTGAGAGTTGAATGAATTTCCGTATTTTATTGATATCCGTTGAGGAAATATCTTGAAGGTCTATAAAGATGTATTCTCCCAGAATCAAGGAGGAGAGAGCTGTGCAACTGCATAGTAGGTGATAGAGGGATTCCTCCTCCTCCTCATCCATGCAGTTGTGGCAGAAGTCATTGGCGAGGATTTCTAACTTGTTGGCGTGTCTGCCTATTGCACAATGACCTGTCAATATGCCAACTATTATGCCGATATGTGCTCTACTAATTTTAAGCAGTTTTATGTTGGTTTAGCTGTGGCCAAGTTTGTCTGGCGCAGCTACACATGTCGAGATTACGCCATCTTTCATTAGCCTGTTGTAGAGCTTGCGTAGAGATTTTGTGTGTTATTGTTTCTATTGCTATGGGGTTCCCTTTCCGTGATCAAATTTCCTAGTTTTGTACCTTTTGTGGCTAGTTCGTCTGCTTCACAGTTACCTGGTATATCGCTATGACCAGGCACCCAGCACAGCGTGAGCATGCATCTGCCCGATATCTCGTTTAGAGATGCGCGGCAGTGCCTAACCAATTTTGACCTTGTAATTGGAAATTTGAGTGCTTTTATAGCTGCTTGTCTATCGGTGTAAATGAAAATGTCGCGACTGTACATTGATTTCATCGAAAGCTACTCAGCGGCTTCACGAATAGCCATCACCTCCGCTTGGAAGACGCTACAGTGATCTGGAAGCCTCAAGGACAAGTTCAGGCTGAGCTGGCCCGAAAAAATACCCGCACCTATACCGTTACCTGTCTTGGATCCATTTTTTGTTATTTAGACAGATATTTCCTACCCATTCCTGTCGGTTGAGAATATTAGTCCTATATTTTATATTGAAATCTAAGAGCGGAGTCATGTAGTCCGTAATTCCTATATTTGAGTTATTGATTGAGATTATTCTGGCATGCCCTAAGTTCGAAGGTTCCCAATGCGAGGTTTCTTTAAGTCGCAACGCCGTTTTTGCTGCTATGTCCCTACCATAAAGCCTGTTGCTATAGTTTTGGTTAGTCGATGTTGCGAGAATAGTAATCGGCGCTCTAATTTTTAGCTGCAATATGTGTGGTGGTAATCCTGGCAAATCAAGTGAATTTAAAAATTCTGTCGGATAATTAAACAACTCATCCTGATTCATGATGGTGTCCACTGATTTGAATGTGGATAATAGACCTGGTATTTCTTTTAAGCGGTTATTCTAGTCTAGCGGTACGAATTTTGGGTGTTTTTTTGTAAAATTCGATAAAAAAGAAACCAATTATATTTTTACTAGTCAGTATTTTACTAGATAGACTAATATTTTAACAATACAAAAAAAATAGATAAACTTTTTTTTGAAAATTTAAAAAATTACAGGCTGATAAAGTGGGGCGGTGAAAAATAAGGGTGCGTCCTTGTCGACATGATTCCAACCCTTCTGATGATACGAAAAAAAAAAGATTCTTAGTCAGTAAGAATGTCGCTATCGCCTGAACTACGGAAATAAAAAACAACATTTTTATTTCACAAAATGGCAGTTTTTTGAAAAAAAAAGCAATTTTTTGCCCTTTTTTTCAAAGTTTTAAATTTTTTAAAAATAGTAAAAACACAATTTTTACATAGTTCTAGCTCCTGCGATAGAGGGATATATGTATAAAGAAAACCCACGCCAAATTTCAAGTTAATCGGTTCATTAGAACTTGGGAAATTTTGTCAGACGTGTTGGAAAAAGTAGTTTCGAGAAAAACGCATTTAAAGAAATACGTTACAACGACCTTCACATAGAGACTTTCTGCGAATTCGTGGTGCATAAGAGACTTTCTGTAAAATAATTCTGGAAACGTTTGGAGAATACATTTTTGAAGGTCTAAGCTTTAAAAATATGAAATAAAAAAAAACGAATTTTTCAAAATTCTAGACTACTACCAACATTTTTGTTCTTTCCGGCCAGTATTGTTCGCTGGCTCAACCAAGCATGGTTTTTGTACTGTTGTGCTATGGTTGTAAGCACGCTACGAATCAGCTCTTCATTTGATTGAGTAAAACGGCAAAAATCGTTTGGTAGTGTTACCATTCCTGTATCTTTGTCGACTGGCATTGTACCATTTCCCATTTTCAACAATTGCTTTGAAAATTCAGCTGCTGTTTTGATCGTTTTGCAACTGAACGCGTACGTTTATTTTTAGTGTCAGTGTTCTTACATTTCTCCACAGCATTGAAGATTTCAAGCATGCATTTATTTCATCTGCAGCAGTAGACTTAGTAATGACTGGTAAAGTTTGCCTAAAGTCTCCACTTCAAAACACCGCCTAACAATTATTGATTTCCTCGTACATCTTTCATTGTTCTATCCAATGCCTCTAATGATTTTTTGCTGGTCATTGGAAATTCATCCCAAATCATTATCGTACATTGTTGCAAGACTTTTGCCATCCCGGATGTTTAAGTGATGTTACATGTATGTAGGATTTTCCTTTGTCTGCATATTAGTAGCTGTTTGTATTTACTCAGCCGTATGTACCACAACGGTTTATTTTTAAATGATTTTGTATTTTAATAACGAGTGGAATCGTATCACTTTTTCGGACGAAAAACGATTTAATTTAAATAGACTTGGTGGTTACAATTACTATTTTCATAACATACGTAAAGAAAAATACAATCTGTCGTTAGTCGTCACCATAGTCGTGACGGGGGATGTAAAGGTATGGGGTGGAATATGAGCGAGTGACTCGTTTTTCCATGTCATGCAATTTCGAGCAAAAAGCTGACGAGTCTCCTTCCGATCCGTTTGTTGAAATTTTAATGTTTTCATGTGTTCAGCTCTTCGTATTACTCATTTTCTTTCTTCAGTAGATATGGTTGTTTTTTGGATCTGCCCTTTCATGTTGTTTCCATAGTTCGTCTTAATTTTAAGAAAGTTGCAAGCCACCGACTTACTTTTTTCCATATTTTTCGCAATATTTCTTTAAGTCAGGTAACCCTCTTTATAGGCAAGTAATTTGCCTGTCTCTTCTTCTGTAAAAAATTTACCCCTACCCATTTGATTAAAAAACGTTTAGAATTTACGGGAGATACAAAAAAAAATACTTTTGGCGTCAATGATTTAACCCATTAACGCTCAGCGTCCTATTTATAGGACAGCTGAGGACGAAAAATTCTAGTGACTAAGAAAATAATAAAAAGACAAAATCTGCATTTCTAACGTTAAGTTTAATCAATTGTCTATGTAATTGAAGGGTGAAATAAAAATATATTATTCAAAAATATTTTTTTTTAATTTTAAAAATAATTAGATTTTGGTTAAATAATACACTTTTTGGGGAAAAAAACTTTAAAAATATAAGGTTTCAATATAAATGGATGAAACTTCAGATTTTAATAATTAATTGATTATATATTAAAATTGGTAGTCAAATTAAAAAAAAAATAAATATCAGGACGAAACTAGAAAGGATTGCGATCAGGTGTCCTAAAAATATGACGCTGGGCAGATATGATAGTTTTACAAAAAAAAAAAAAAAAAATTGTTGCAGGTTGAATGTTCATTTTGATACGTTTTTTTTTAAGTTTCGTTGCATTATAATTGTAAAATATTCGCTAAACTAACTATATAGCATACATTATATTCAATTTTAAAGTCTGAGGGTGAACTTTCTGTGACGTAATATAGCATTAGACATATATTAAATACATACATACAAAGCCAGTGAGATTCACAACCCTTTCTTTTGGCTTTGCCATAGTCAGGTAAAAGGAATACTATTTAGCTGTAGCAATCAAAAGGTGATGCGGAGGACTCTGAACTGAATAGTTGAGTTTGATGGAATAGTTCTTACTTTTCCCTTTATTGATTCATTTTGCAATTCACATCCCCCATGTTTCAGAAAAAATCGTTGGTTTGACTGTTGACCGAATTGCCGATATGCTCGAGCAGCTTCAACGTAATTTAAAAGTCGAAGATGCAAGTGTTGCAGTTTTACCTCCGCCTTTAGACTATGAAACTGACGAGAATTCCAGGTTTAGAAGAGAACTAATTTGTTCTCTACCTTCCATATATTCTAAGAAATGACCTCTGTATGGAAACGATAACGGAAAATCATTGGGCTAAGATCCTGTCCAATTATTATGAATTGTTGAAATGAAGAAAACGATCGTGGTTTCTTTGACCGCATGTTTGACATTGCAAAGGAGATTTTCATAGTTCAATTAGTCACAAATTGTTCAAATTTTGATCGTATTGAACTACTTACAAAATGAAAATAAACGAATTGAATTAATTGCATCAGCATCAGTTGGTAAAACAGTACAACCCTTACAAGTGTGAAGTTGGTAAATATGATTGACTTGCCTCCAAATACAGTACTGCAATAAGCGGGAAAAAAATTGTACTGGTGCACTTCACCCGAGTTTAGGATATGGCTATGGTGAATATTTGGGTCATACTCATAAACAAGTTTTTGGTAGCAGAGAAATAGAAATAATCATCGCTGCTGCAGTTAGGAGGAAGAAGTTTTTTCTCCCATACTCAACTCCGATTTATATTTGTTCACTGTGTTTTTATTTTTTTAAATTTTAACCTAGTTACCAATTAATTAATTTTCCGCATGGCATTTATTTCAACTTTTTGGCCAACAGATTTATAAATTCCTTAAATAAAATGAAAAAAAAATTTAAATAACTGAAAATTATTTACATAGGTATCAAATTTTAGACCTCATATCTGCCCAGCGTCCTATTTATAGGACACACAGTTTTGGAGCTTCTGTTGCAATATTTTTTTTTGTAAATTTTTTTTTTCAAATTGTCTTTCGGTAAGTAACAAAATACTAAAAAATTAACTAAATTGGGCCCAAAATATTACTCTGAGCGCAAATGGGTTAAGCCACACGAAAGAAGTTGCCCTTGTCCCTATTCAAGTGCTGCAAGAAAAATGAAATGATTTTTTTAACTACGTTTACAAAACCATTTGTACAAAAATAACGAAAAGAGTTTTCAGCATAAATTGTTTTCCTTGGATAAAGAATTAAATCCCTAATATTCTAAAAATATATTCCAGTACATGTGTCTTAATCTTTTATTAGACAACCGCAAAATTTAAGCAACAAATTCAAGTGCATGGGAGTGTATAGATTAAAAAAAAATATATAAAATATTACTGTTTGAGTTTGTTCCTAAAATATAGAACTACCAAATAATAGGCTCTCTTATTTATTATCTGTTTTAAATCTTTCAGGATGGAAGCCCGAAGTTCAAAATGCGCACCCTTGCTCCAATCGACTATATCAAATCTAGTAAATACTTCTACTAGTAGTACTAGTATTTACTTCGACCATTTACTACTAGTGTGTACTTAAGTTTTATGCATACGACCCAATGTTTAGAACATACATACGTATAAATATTTAATGTCAATTCGTCGAGCAAGTGTTGAACAAGAGCGCGCATTTTCTGCTGCTGCGCGCTTTGGCAAGAAAATAAGGATACATTTTAATTTTAAATTAGTTGGTCCGTGTTTAAAATTATTACGTATTTAATTTTTTTTTAATCATCCCGGGATTCCGGAATTAACATTTATAAATCTCAAAATCCCGGGATTGAAAAAAGTTCTCGGGATTGCAGTTCCTAGTTAGGGTGTCCATTTCGTGTCTTCAAAAAAAAAAGAGAACATTTTGGTCCTAGAGCTGTAAAAAAAAAGAACTTTCAAGAAAAAAAAAGAGGACAACAAAGAAAAACCTGAACATTTAAAATTGCACATTAGAAACAATTTTTAACAATACAAGAGCAATTGCTTTTATTTTTGTGTATTTTTCTAGTAATGTAATGTATATAATTTAATAAAAAAAAAAAAAAAAAAAACAATATCAATATTTATGTATACCATTTACTTAAAAGCAAGCTGAAGATCTAAGTTGCTCTACTCTGAGTTATAATTTTAGATTAGTCAAAGTACTCGAAGACAGCTTTGTACACTTTCGTTGAATGGAACGAAAGGAAACTAAAGTTATGTTTCAGAGTATGAAACACCAGTGCTCCTTCAGCAGGTGCACTTTTATCTGCAAGTATATTTGTTTTTGGAGGAAGTCTTGCAAGTTCTTAGAACTATTTTCAGCTTTGAGAGTGGACTGGTGTTTGACTGGTACCGTCACGCCGGCCGCAATGAAAAGTGAATTCCAAATATTCAAATTGAATTAGTAGTAGTCTTTTGACTTTCTGAAGTACAACGAAAAACATTACACTGCCCTTATACCTCACTTTTAGTAACATGAATTACTAAATTAATTATAATTTTTATATAATTATTAAATATTGAAAACCCGTAAGTATTCTAATTTGAAGAGAATAACTATACATAAAAAGTGACATTTGTAGGAAAAACAGAACAAAAATAGATCCGCAAGTAAAAAGATAGTATAAAAAAGATCAGACCAAAAAAAGAGAACATGTTCTCTTTTAAAGAGATATGATGGACACCCTATTCCTAGTTATAATTCTATTCAAAGCGTCTAGTAAAAGCTATCAAAAAAGTTGTATGTATGTACCTTTGATAAACTGAAATCAAAAGACCGCATATTTACGTATTAATAAATAAACTGCATGCCGTGTCGGTATACCTACAACATGTCAGACACTAATGTTTTATAAAAACAATTAATACGTTCAGAAGCGGTGCACATCTCTTAATTGTGTCTCATTAATAAATTAAATCTATTTAAACTGTCGGCCATGTGACTTGTGATTGTATGTACATAATAATCGCCCCCATAAAATATCCTTATTTCAATAAATGATGTCCGTTGGTCAAGTGACAGCTGCAATTTTAAACCAACACCCACTCAGCTGTATATGTCATAGACAACATAATGTTGGCTATAATTACGGGAAAGCCGACCCCGTTGATCAAAATATCATTACAGCAACCCTAAATTGCAAACGCGGCAATTACCATACCACTTGCTGCATTCGCTTCTATAGGTACAGCTTGGTGCAAGGATGCGAACGATTCAAATGATAACAATAATGAGAATGAAACAAATACTCATATATGCATATGTATTTATCTGCTCCTCGCTGAGAAGGACTCAGTTATTATTTCATTATTGTATGTTTTGATATCAATCGTGGCTGTCACCACTGCCGCCAGTAATGATGACGATGACGTTGGTGATGATTGTGTTGATGTTGATGGCGATGAAGCAAATAATTTGAATAAAACGCTGTACTCTTGCGTGGCATTTTGGGGAAAAGACAAATTAGTTGGTGATTTGGTTTATGAAATAAGATACATACTTCTATTCATATGAATATGAGTGCGTTTACATGTAGATGAAATTAAAATCAGTGAAATAATTCTCGTACGATGTCTGTCTCTCGTTATTGTTCTTCGTGTGCTCACACTGTGTGTAAACACTATAAGGCTATTCATCACCTTTAGCGTATGTGAATTGTAAAGAAAAAAAACAAAGAGGCATGTAACCTAAACTCATTGCTGTTGTGATTTGGAGTCATTTTGGTCATTTAAGTCAATAGATATAGAATTTGTTAGTAACTTGACACCAGCGCAGCCTAGTAGGTGGTTTTTTCGCCTATGTTCTTCCTTAGGTCCCAGACTACCTCTTTGCCAAATTACATTACAATTGGTTCAGGGGTTTAGGTGTGAAAAGGTTTTGTTAATAACTTGACTCCAGCACCCCCCAGTGGATGAGAATAATTGTATTTCGATACTGAGCATTCATTTATATAGCCACTTCATATACCAAACCTTAAGCGCACCATCCATTCTTCAACTCAATTGTAAACTGAGTCGAATCACATCCAAATCAACCCGTGTGTGGGGCAGTCATTTGATCGATTTGATGGTTGAGAAGCTGGTTGAAGAAAAATCAAAAGATTTTCATTTTTGGAAGAGTGCGCAGCGGGTAAGATTTTCTCCATCTGTGAAAGAACTAGCAAATATCGCTAAATGAGAAAATGTGTGCTTCACTAACCGCCAATGAAAAACAACTTCTACGCAAGTTTTCCAATTGAAAGACTAAAGAACAACAACAAGAAAAGAAAAGTCGGATTTTTTTTAAAAAAAAAAAAAGTAATTTTTTAAAAGTGTGTCAGAAAAGCGTGACAGCTCGATACCCCATAAGTAGTATGTAGGCATAAACAGTGTATATGTGTGTTTGATTTAGGATACAATTTTAGTGGATAATATTATTCGTTCTTAGATTTCCAATACACTGAAAAAAAAGTAGCGTCTAGGGAAAGAGTGCGCAGTCATTCTGTGGGCAAGAGAGCGCAGTGTTTTCGTAATGAGTATTTAACTTCTAATAAAAATAACAATTTGTGGGCTATTACATTCTGTCGTTAGATGCAACAAGCGCATCATAGTCGTTGGTGGTAAGCTGTAGCTATATCTTGCTGTTTTTGTTTGTCCTGAAAAAAGCATCGTATCTACTAAAGGCAAACGGAAAGGAAACTGATATTCCAAAAGCAAATCTGCGAGGCTAGGGAGCTGATTTAAAATGAAAGCAGCCCATGGAATATTGCCGAAGACTTCAGTTTGAGTGAAAGCACAGTTTTAAACCTTAAAAACTACGAAAGCTGTGACTTAGAATGGTTGCGCACTCTTACCCATACCTCTGCGCAGCGCACTCTTACCTTGACTTCGGGGCAAGAGTGCGCAACTTGACTTCCTTTTGTTTTTTGATCAAAACATAAAAAACATTTAAAAAAACGTAAAATATTTTTATACAAATTTGTTCCTAAAATATAGAGCTACCTAATAATAGGCTCTTTTGTTTGTTACCTATTGTAAATTTTACAGAATTTAAGCCCGAAGTCCAAAATGCGCAATCTTGCCCCGAATGACTATACTAGGCTTGTGAAATCTGTGAAAGTGTGTGTGAGCGAAACGTAAACAGTAAGATGACTTTAAACGCACGCATAAAGAAAATTCCAGATATTTGTGTCAGTTAATACCAAGTCTTTTAACTCAGTTGATGTAGTGTGTGGCCAAGTATCAATTCAATTGACAACTAAATTTACAATTGAATTGAATTGTGTATGGCTTTAGAGATTACTTTTTTTTATGTTTTAGACATGATGTACATGACATGATGCATATTTTGCCCTGGCAAATCTGCTTGGGATTATTGCTTGTAAATATTACGCACACCACGAAACATATCAGTCAGTTGTTAGTGTAAAAAAAAACAATATCCTTAAAGTAATGCTTAACCAGACCGCAACTTCACACACAATTTTTTATTATGTATTTTCATACCTATTAAAAATTCTCGGCGCTACAGCTCGGGGTGAACCTGGGCCTGCTTCTCGCAACTATTTGTGTGTGCGTGTTATATTTTTGCACGAAAGGAAGGGACCTACAATTTTTTGCCGACTCTGATCAGCGAGTAGAGAAGCTCAATCGTGACAAATGATTCTTTTTGATTGCTTGTCAGACATTCGAAAGAGGTGGCACCGTGAAAAAACTTTTAGGTGTGGGACCCGGGCTGGGATTGAACCCGGGCAGCATTGCATAATAGTCCAAAGCACTAACCACTACACCACGGTGTTCACCAATTAATGTACACCTTATTTATTATAAGATGGCAAGAGGATGTACTATCCAATTTTCGAGCGTCATAATTGTTTTTTTTTTTTTAATTTCTTTAATACAAATTATAAGGATCTGCAGCTGTATTTAAAAGAGGGGACCATATCATGCATCAATATTCAATAAATAGAATAAACTAATGCGATAGATAACAAATTCAAAATAAAACGGTTCCAGAACAGATTCTAAATAAAAATCCCCATATATTATTTGTATGTAAATGTGTGAAAAATATTATTATACTATACTATACTATACTACTAATAACACTAGTCTACAAAATGTTTGCAACAAGAATGGGACACATAATTTCTTGTAGATTATTTGACGCTGAATCTAAATCCGGCAACAAAATTGCTCTAGTAGGTCAGAATTTGGAGATATACCAATCTAATAATACTTTTTTTTGGCGATATTTGAAGTAATTTTTTGAGAACAGTAAATTGTATAATCATTTTTAACTAAAGCATACCTTTCAATCCCATTTTAGTTTATTTCGCTACGAGGTTTTTTTCTCAAGATATTTATTTTTAGCTACGGTACTTCTATATTACCTATATTATATTTTGCATTTTGGTACTAACGAGCTGCTATGGTCTTGACAGTCGTTTTGTTTCTGTATAATGTACAGTAGAAATCGGTTATAACGATGTCGAAGGGACCTTACAATTTCATCGTTATAACCGGCTCATCGTTATATCCGATAGTACAAAAAAAAAACGAAAAAAAGTCGAAAAAGAAACACTTTATTAAAAAATATCACTTCAAATGCTTAATGAAATTGTCGAGGAAAGAAATCGCTAATTTCCAATTGTTTTGTACATTTGGTTGTGTAAAATATTTTTTTCAGATAGTTGGCCGATGTTTGGATTCCAATATGTATTTGAATTTGAAGCAACCCATACCGGATTCAGGAGCATGAAACGATTTACTGTTGCCACTGCAGTAAGTGCTTCGTTTATATATGGAGCGTGCACTTCTTCGGTCTCCTGATCTGCAGTCGAATTATCGACATCCTCGTCATCAGCATTATTCAAAAGTAATTCTGACACCACTTTCAATTTTTGAAATAATCTCATATTTTTTGGCAATGGAAAAAGATTTTCGCTTATTAAGTGTCGCCATGTTGACAAACTAACTGCCCGCACCACTCATTTTAAACAAAAATCAAGACTGACTGAATGCTTCAGATGTTTGCGCGCATATGGTATGCACGCACGCATAAGAAAACATACGAATACACAGAAATTGTATACTGCACACATAATGACAGCCGGCTCCTCTCAGATTCCGTTTACTTTTGCAAACATAAGAGAATGAAAGAATGAAATGAAAATAGCAAGCATGTAACGTAAGAACACGTTTTTTTTTCATCGCTATAAACAGTTTTTCGACATAAATCTGATACATTTTCATCGTTATAAAAGGTTTCATCGTTATATCCGGCATCGTTATAACCGATAGCAAATTACTTTGAGTTAAATGGAGATTGGCCTGGACTTTGAAAATATATCGTTATATCCGGTTCATCGTTATATCCGATATTGTTATAACCGATTTCTACTGTATATCGATAATGAAAATTAAATATGCTGTAATTTATACCATTTTCAGCTGTCACAAAAATATTTGTATACGATTTAGTTAGGCGCTTAGTTATTCTTTAGTATGATCTTTTGATGTATCCAAATGTTTATTTGCCAATAGCAAAACTATTACTCACTTCTTTGCTATTAGCCGTGTTTTATTATCCCCGTGATCTGATCCGGATCAGATCAACTCATAAGTTTGTGTGCATTACAACAACAATACGAGATCTTGCTTTTTATCAGGATTAATTTTCGTGATCCAAAAATTAGTTCGACTATTTCTCACTATGATATACTTTCGCTGTGAATTCTGCTGTATTATCAACAATTGTCAAGGGTACATGTTGCCAGATTAGAATATAAAAATATTACTGGCAATCCAAATATCATTAAATGTTATTTTGTTTGAATAAATTTATTTTCTGCTCATAATGATATGTAAGCGTTACGAAAGTGAAATTATAGCTATAAAATATTATTCTCATTCGGTATCTGTTAATCAAAATTAACAATTTCCTCCTAAAAAATAAAACAAGCGCATTCAATTTTCATTTAAAAGAAAATATTCATTCGCATGGCAACTTCGCACTAAATGTCAAAATGAACTTAGCTTGTACAATCACCACAACACAGAACTTTCATCTGGTTTGTTTTATTATTCTGATCTGATCCGGATCAGATCACGGGGATAATAAAACACGGCTATTATCATAAAGAAAATAAGAATACGGTGCCCGAGTCTGACTCGCACTTGGCCGATTTTTTTTTAAAGAAATAAATAAATTACTTCCATCTACAAATGGGAATGGGAAATAATTTTTGTGTTAAAAGTAGAGCAACTATTTTGCGTTTGAGTCGGTCGTACTTACTTTTTCGACTTTGACAGCTAACAAATTGTTCACTTTCAACCCCAAAAATAACATTCAGAAATAATAATATTAAGTTGGGGTATCGTGGTATGCACAGACCACATCAAACACACATTTTTATATGAGTTATCAGAGTCGACGGAATGCAAATAAAAATTTGTTAGATTTTTAGTTCGGTAATCATAATGCGAAAAAAAGCATTTACCTAGTCAACCATAGCGTAATGCGCTACTACGAGTAACTTCACAAAACCCATATAAAATTATGAGGCGAGATATGCAATCTATAGAAAAATGAACATATGAAATCCACAAAACTTAAAGACCACCGACTTGTCTATTATATTTAACACAAGGCATTCATTGGATAGGACCAATGAAAATAGTAAACATTTTTGCTGTAAAATATCCGTAAATATTAAGGATATTTCGAGTGATGTCAACATTTTTATCGTACAAACAGAAATAAAGAAAACAAATCTTCATCCAAAGGCAACTCCAAAAGCAGTAATTTTTTTTTTCTTTTTAATATGAATAATGCAGGAGTGTATAACAGACAAGCTATTTTCAGAATCACTTCTCATATTTTTCGAGCTACAAATTTCTTCCATCGCATCAGTTTTAATATATGTATAAACCCAACTGTAACAGATTGTCGATGATAAAAAGCATTGGTGCAGAAAGTATTGCTCAACAAACAGAGAAAAACCCCAAAGTTACATTTTAAATTGCAAATGTAACCGAACGAACTTGTATTGTATGGATTGGGATTGTACATTGTGTATAAAATTTCATTGCATGTGTATTTAAAATTAAATAAGATTTCAACTATCTGCCTATAAATCTTTGCCGATAGTTGTAGTTGTTTAAGTATGTCAGCCGCGCAAAGTCTTATAGTAATTATAGCAGTGGCGTGGGGTGCCAGATTTATAATTCAAGTCACCTTTGACAGACTTCTCGTCATTTATATTAACATTGAAAATTAACTCTAAGCATAATAAAAGTGACTTAAAAAAAAGCCGATGATGACAGGTGCTTACGGCAATACAACTTAAAGAAAATTCGGGCAGATAAATAGTTATAATAAAATCTTCAAAGGCACTTTATGCGTAAAATAATAATAAAGTAAAAAGCGCAAATTCAAATTATTTAAATTTAAAAAAAAACGTGTGAAAAGTTTGTCTATGTTTTGTTTATTTATATTCCAGAGCTATCCTACGATTTGTTTTTAGAAACTCTGCAAGAACGTTTTCGTAGAAGTTAGACCTATTTTTCATTTCTAAGACGAGTCGTTTTGCTATCAAAGTGCTAAACCGGAAAGCCTATCTTCTGTCTGAGAATTTCTAAAATATGTATGAATTCTCTTTAGGGCTGAAAACGATCTTTCCACAGAGGCGGCGGTTATTGGAGGTGTTAATAATAAGTTACTCAGGTTTAAAGTGAATCTTTTAATACCTCACTTTGAAGATTGGGATAAGAATAGGGTAAGAATATCGAACTGAAAAATTGAAGGTGTTGTATACAAAACCGAACTTGACTAATTTCGGATTTAATTTAATATCTAATCCCCGCAGCAATACAATGTATTAAATCATTTTGATCATCGTTTGAGAAACATCTGAGGGACTAAATATAAGAGAGTTTCTACATAATTGCCTCGACTATCCGAGCTGATCCCGGAATGCTAGCTCTTATTTACCTAAAAGAATCACCGTGTCTGTGAAACTCTTCAACGTTTGAATGTGCTGCTTTGAAAAGTTCACTTAACTTATTATGTCTCTGATTTTGCCATACCGTTGATTTCTGTTTATTTCTCCCAATGAACCATAAGGCAGAGTCTTGAATAACATAACTACTGAACCCGGCAAAAATACGTACGTAAGTGATTCCTTTAGAAGTAACTAGCTTTTATATTGGCAAGAGTCATGGTTTGTGTTTTCAAAGTTTTTTATTTTCTATATTTGAAAGCATAAATGACGCTGCCGTTGAGGGAAAAAAATCTTAAACGAACCAAAAACCGAAACAATATAATACATAGAATCAGAATTACAAGCCTTGTTTTCCTGTGGAAATAAAAATCCACTGTGAACAAATTCAATCTACTGTATTTTTTTAGAGAATCTACTGCGTAAAAATACAGTGGATTCCGCTTATTTAGGACACTTCGGTCCAGACCGATTTTGTCCCAACTAAGCAGCTGTCCCAATAATGCGATCTAATAATCAAGTAAAAAACCAATCTGTTCTGTTCTTGACCATTTGTCCCAGTTAAGCGGCTGTCCCGATTGTCCGCCGTCCCAATAAAGCGGAATCTTCTATATTCATATAGTGGCACGTACAACCAGCCAATTGAATTTGCAAATAACAAATAAAAAAGAGCATATTTTATATGAAAATTTCGGCTTTATGAGAATTTTTTCTGCAGTCAAATTGAGTTGTTTTTGCAATGTATGATAATTTTTATTTCTTCTCATAATAATACAAACTTGTACTGTGTGCGTGTGATAAGCTAAGCATGCTGTTGAAATTTGAAATTCGAAATTTGTAAAGTGAAGAATTTGAAAAGGGAAGCCGATAGGAATCGTGTTATATGGACCCCATGCCACTGAGTTATAGCTATTCGCTTAAAACCAGGCCATTTATCAAGCGATTCTAACTTCCAACGTTGAAAATTAACCATTTAGTTTTAGTGCATAGTGTTGCATATCTGCATCATACTCTAATATCTGCCCCCGTAAGAAAATATGTATAAACAATTATCTACTTTTTTTTGGTCTTGATCCCTCCCTGACTGTTTTTACGATCATTTTTAATTTCTGTAAATGGTTTGTGTGTAAGTTTTGGGACGAAAAATCAAGCTCAAAGTGAGAAAACCGAGTAAAGTAAAAGTGAACACATATTTTTTTAATTTATAGTTTTTCTTTCGTATTTTATGTATGATGCATCATACATAACATCATAAATTATGATATATGAATCAAGGTCTTCTATTTTTTTTTTCAAATTAGATTAACTTTTTTACAAAACATTATACTTGGAACTTATAATCAAAGCTCTGTTATAAATCTGCAAGTTACCTTTGTATGTATTTTTTTGATGTTAATGAACTAATAATAAACGCCACTTACACATTTTTCACTAAATGGGATTCTCATTAAAATATTCGTTGTTTACCCATAAATCTATCTCTGTTTTTAGTAGCAAATCTATCAGGCGTAAATGAACATAAACAAGATATTTTCGTATTCACAAAATAACAAGCACACAGGATATCCATTTCTTCGTTTAATGGAGTTTTATTTTGTGAGCGGATTATAGGGAAAATATTTTTCCGTTAACTTCAGCAGAATGATTTTACTCGTATATACCTATAATACAACTTGTATATCTCGGGAGGGAATAGAGGTGGAGATGGACACACTAGAATATGTTGTTCTTACCTGTGGCAGCATTTTCAGGAACCCAAGCAAAAATATCACCATTATGCTGGACGTTGATGTACAGAATTGCATTTTCAGAAATGTAATACAACACTTCCGATTGTACCAGATTGGCAGCAGGATAACAAAGGCAGTGCACGATTGTAGTAAACAGCAACCGCAGCTGATGATGACAAAGATGGGACGTGAAGTCGGTCGTATGATGGTTGTCTGCAAGTAGAGGTAGAAAGTTAAAAATAAAATATTTGTACAAAAATTGTTTGTCGTAAGAAAGTCGCTGAGGCGTATACGTAACTTTTTTTTGTACACTTGTTTACAGATCAACTTTGTTTTCGCTTCTTTCTTGGTAGAACAAGATAGCGAACTTACGTTGTCAATAAGCTACGTATTGCAATAGGTTTCCTTGAAAAGAGGTAGGTTTGACATAATGGACTAGTTTTTTGCAAAAAGTGAACTGCTTTCTAGACAGAAATATGTGCCAGTACTTGAAAATTATTTCCAGCTTAGTACAAACTGTGTAACAAACTGTTTTTATACAAGAAAGTATTTAAGCCTAATTGTTTTAGTATTTTATTTAATTAACTCGAAAACTTGAAGAAACAATATTTTAAAAATAAGTCTTAAGCTAATTTTACAAAATAGAGCTGAGATTAAAGTTAAACAACCTAGTTAACTTGACCGATTTCTAAATTCACGAAATTGATAAGTCAAACCATTTTGAAAGAGAATATTGCTTACATTACATGTGTACATAAGTATGTACGAGTATGTGTATGCATACTTCTACTATTCTTAATTTTACTTTACTTAGGTGGCGCTACTACAGCTCGGGGTAAACCTGGGCCTGCTTCTCGCAACCATTTGTGTGTGCGTGCTATATTTTTGTACGTATGGATGGCACCTACAGTTTTTTGCCGACTCAGAATGGCGAGATGAGGAGCTCAATCGTGACAAGTGATACTCTTTGATTGCGTGTCAGACATTCGAAAAGAGGTGGCACCGGGAAAAAAAAATGTGTTGTGTGTTGGACCCGGGCAGCATTGCATAGTTGTGATGTATCGAAAGGCAGCTTTCACAGGAAGAGAACGACATTTTATTTCAATTTCGTTTTATACATACTTTGACAGTAGGGCACTTACATAGAACTGTGCTACTGTACTAGATCGACGAGTTTCTCGAACAGAGGTTCTCAAACTATACATCCCCCTTATCAAGTTAATATTCAAATTATAAGTTATATATTTAAATACTTTTTTGTTTTGTTTAACTAATTCAAATACACGACATTATAATTCTAAATAGTTTGTTCAAATACAGGTACTTCAATTATTATTCAATATTTACTTGTTTTATTTCAAAAAATAGGATTCATATTATAACTAACGGGCTTACTGGGCCGCAGTCGCCTAGGAGAGGGAACATCTGCTGCTTCAGTAGTTGGTGAGTATTTGTCTTCATTGGACTAGATTCCTTTGAAGGTTTTTCTGTTGACACCGCTGCTGCCGTCTCCTCGCGATCATAGAGTTTGTCTTCATTATCATTTATATGATCTCTTATTTGGTTAAGATGTCTTTTAATAATGCGGTTAGTATGAGTTATGATACAACAATAATTACGTGGACCGAGCCTTTTTTGCACTACTGCTGAAGACCAGCGTGGTTGGTTAACATCTGTATAATCGCGAATGTATACCATTTGACCTTCTTTAAATTCTGTTTCGCGCCGGCCCTTGAAATTTTTTACGTTTCTATTTTGACTTTGTTCAATTATCTTCTTCGTAATAGGTGGTTTTAATTGGGAAAATCTTGTCTTAATTTCGCGCCCTATAAACAGTTTTGCCGGAGACTCATTGGTCGAACTATGCCTTACTGAGCGATAGTCAGCCAGTAAACGGTTTATTATAAGATCAAAATCGGCTGGATTTTTATCTCGTAGATTCGCGTATATTAACTTTTTTAATGTTTTTATGAAAATTTCAGCTTGGCCGTTAGATGCCGGATGTCCTGGCGCTGTCAGAATGTGATCGATACCATTAGCTTTTGCAAACATTTGAAAGTCCGCTGATGTAAATTGTGAGCCATTGTCACTAACTATGGTATCTACTAAGCCAAAACGATAAAATGTCTCGCGTAATTTATTAACTACACACTCGGTTGTGGCATTCTTCGTTCTAAATACTTCTACCCATTTAGAAAAAGAATGAATAATCCTACTAATATATAAATGTGAAAGTTTGGATGTTTGGATGTTTGGATGTTTTGATGTTTGGATGTTTGGATGTTTGGATTTTTGGATGTTTGTTGCTCTATAACACCTTAACGGTTTAACAGACTTGAATGAAACTTTCGTGAATAGATAGTCTACTTCCTGGATTAGAGATTAGGCTACTTTTTAAACAAAACATACAATTCCTTGATTCCATAATTCGAGTTATTCCAATTTCCGCTTTTATTATTTGGTCATTATTATTTTTGGGTACACCATTGTCATTGATCGTCACTCTGTTGGGAGAGGGTTGTTTTTGTAGATGTTATGCTCTTCTCTTCGCCACAAATCCATCGCTATCGCTTATTCTTTATTTTCTTTCTACCCATACGCGCATTGAATGATGGGTAAGCCATTGCCATTGATCGTCACTCTGTTGGGAGAGGGTTGTTTTTGTAGATGTTATGCTCTTCTCTTCGCCACAAATCCATCGCTATCGCTTATTCTTTAATTTTCTTTCTACCCATACGCGCATTGAATGATGGGTAAACCAATGCCATTGATCGTCACTCTGTTGGGAGAGGGTTGTTTTTGTAGATGTTATGCTCTTCTCTTCGCCACAAATCCATCGCTATCGCTTATTCTTTAATTTTCTTTCTACCCATACGCGCATTGAATGATGGGTAAACCAATGCCATTGATCGTCACTCTGTTGGGAGAGGGTTGTTTTTGTAGATGTTATGCTCTTCTCTTCGCCACAAATCCATCGCTATCGCTTATTCTTTAATTTTCTTTCTACCCATACGCGCATTGAATGATGGGTAAACCAATGCCATTGATCGTCACTCTGTTGGGAGAGGGTTGTTTTTGTAGATGTTATGCTCTTCTCTTCGCCACAAATCCATCGCTATCACTTATTCTTTATTTTCTTTCTACCCGTACGCGCATTGAATGATGGGTAAACCATTGCCATTGATCGTCACTCTGTTGAGAGAGGATTGTTCGTGTTAATAATTAATGCTCCTTTTTGGGATTGTGAGTTGTGACTCAAAGTAGAGGAGGGATGATTTTGCTGATATTTGCTACCGACTTTAGTTAGTTGTGTTTCTGCTTCATCAGCGTGCGGATCTAGATCTGCAGAAAGGGGGAAATGCACGATTTTTTTTACTTTCTTTTTTTTTGTCACTTTACAGCGGTATTTGGTTACCTTAATTCAATTCACAAATACATATATTGTAGTAGGGGTAGGCAGGCGATATTGAGTCTTAAAATTAGTAAATAGTTGGTGATTTCAGACAAACCTCACCAGTTACTCCACGATCAATGCTTACAACAAAGCCTAATATCTTTGGCGTTTACATAATGCTATTGTACTTTAAATATGAACATTAAGTACAACTATTAGAGACAAGAAACCAGAAAGTACCATTATTTGATGCTCATAAAATAAATATTATGTACATATGTGTGTAGACGTGTTTGTACACAGGTATATTACATTTCCATCAATTTTTTATGCAATCGTTTCATCTATAGGGAACAACCACTTAGTTCAGATAATAATGTATTGGCTTCAGAATTCTTTAGAATCTTAATTTAAATAATATCGCTTCCTACTACTTCCTTTCTAACATACTACAATCAAATGACGCGACTGATTTTTAGCACGGGCAACGCCGGGCAGGCAACAGCTATTAACAAATAATTGATATGAATGTGAATGTGTATGCGTTTCCATGGCGTGTTAGTTACGTTCCAAGGAATTAGAGCGCTTTTTTCGGGACTCGGTTGTGCTACTTGGCACGAATGACAATTTTTTACTAACATTTCTATATCATCGTCTAGCTTGGGCCACCAAAAGTATGACCTAGCCAGTGATTTAGTTTTGACAATTCCTAAATGCGATTTATGAATTTCATATAGTAAGGTTTTGCGTAATCTTTCTGGAACGACTGTGCGGTAGCCCCATAAAACACAACCGGCCTCTATTGATAGCTCGCTACTTTTATTTTTAAATGGCTCAAAAATTGGGCCTTTGAGCTCTTTTACTGAACCCGTTTGAATAGCCTCCATAAGCTTCGATAAAACTGCGTCCTTCCTAGTTTCAACAGCGATCCGTTTAAAATTTAACTTACTTTCACAATCGATATAATTAATGTAACTACTTTCCTTAGATACCACTTTAGTTTCGGGTTGCGGCATGCGTGATAAGCTATCTGCGAGATTTTGGAAGCCCTTGACATGCTTTATTTGGTACTGAAAACCCGAAAGCAAAAATGCCCAACGCTGCATGCGCGCTGCCGCCATCAATGGCAACCCCTTTTTTTCCCCAAAGATGGCCAAAAGAGGCTTATGGTCTGTGTGTAGTTCGAAAGGTGTACCTACCTACCTACTGACGCAACTTTGAAACGCAAAAAATGATAGCCAATGCTTCTTTCTCAATGGTGCTATAATTTATTTCCGACTTGTTTAGAGCACGAGATACAAACGCTATTGGTTTAAGAAGTTTCTTCTCGAAAACGTGAAATAATACACCTACTACGGCACTTTGGCTAGCGTCCGTGGTTAGAACGATGGGACGCTTGAGATCAAAATTAACTAAAACTTGGTCCGACGTTACCTCTAGCTTTATATGTTCGTATGCCTTCTGACATTTTTCGTTCCACGAAAACTCTCTTTCTTTTTGAAGCAACTCATACAAAGGTATCATCTTTTGAGCGTATCCGGAAATAAACTTTGAATAATGGTTGACCATCCCAATAAACGCTCTTAATTCAGATAAATTTCTTGGTACGGGCGCATTCAAGACTGACTCAACTCGTTCTTTATTTTTACTTAGACAATTTTTATCAATTTGAAAGCCTAAATATGAAACTTGTTTTTGAAAAAAAGCACACTTATCTAAGTTGAGTTTAAGTCCTGCGTCTTGTAACTTGCCTAAGACCAATTTCAAGTTTCCTATGTGTTCTTCACTCGTCCTGCCGGTGAGGACTATGTCGTCAATATAACAAGTCACATTCGGTATCTCTTTCAACAACGATTCAATAGTTTTTTGGAACATGGTCCAACGCACTTACCACTACGGTACTCACTCCGGTCATAATCCCGAAAACCAAAATTCCGAAAATCTAAGATCCCGAAAAGCCAAAATCCTGAAAGGCCAAAATCCCGACAGTGAAAATAAAAATTTGTTGGTAGGAAAAAAGAACAGAAGAAAATTTATTTAACATATTAAATAAAACTAGTATGGCCCGTGGTCGAAATTCAACCGAATGCGAGAGAAACGCACGTATGTATATTTTGGATTTTCGGGATTTTCGGAATCTCGTATTTTCGGGATTTTGGATTTTCGGGATATTGGATTTTCGGAATTTTGGTTTTCGGGATTCTGTCCGACTCCCCTTACAATATTGTCTGGTCTGCAAATGTGCTGCCAATGAGCTGACAGATATAAACTTCTTTACAACGTTAAATTGTCAGCTCGAACGGTTGTCAGATTTTGCCCCAATTTCCGACAAATTAATGTCAGACGGTAACCTGGCAATGCTCTGACAATATATTTATATATTTATATGTCTTAAGACATGTTTTTTCTTTTCACACTGTCAGATGAAAAATTGTCAGTTTACACGGCTGATAGATGACTGGTTCACGAAATATTGGACGTTGTCTGACTCATAGCATTTGATAGATATTTTGTCATGTGCTGTATTGAATTGAAAAGTCTAGAAATGTTCTAAATATCAAAATTAAACTTGCCTCAATCTTGGTCGCGTACGTATTGGAAAGCAGCGAGGGTGAGAACGAATTACTACAATTACGCCGTTATGTTTGGACGCCTTTAGTCTTTAGTTGGCGCTACAGCTCGAGGTGAACCTAGGCCTGCTTCTCACAACCATTTGTGTGTGCGTGTTAGTTTTGCACGAATGGAAGGGACCTACAGTTTTCTGCCGTCTCCGAACGGTGATTTGGGAAGCTTTACATGACAAATGATACTCTTGAATGCTTGTCAGGCATTCGGAAGAGGTGGGCACTGTGAAAAAAGCTTTTTAGGTATTTGCGGTGGGATTTCTTGTAACTAAATTACGTCAATACATATATGTACATATGTACATGGAAAACTGTGAGCCCCAGTCTGAGAATGTCACAAAAAGGTGTTCACACGATCGGTGGATGCATGACAATTTTTTGTCAGGTGGTGATCTGACAATGGTCTGAGAATAATCCTTTTCTGTTAATATTGTCTGTAAACTTGTCAGTTTACACGGCTATTAGGCATTTGAGACAAATTTTTCATTGGAATACTTGACAATATTGTCAGATCTGGCAATCGTCTGAACACAGCTTTACACAATTACGCAGGAAATATGGAATTTTGAGATTATAGCCTCGGCTATCGATACTTTTAATTGCATTAAACCTAGATAAAGAAACGCTTAATTTGTACAAAACAAAGTTGCACACAAAGGGGAGTTTCAGTTGCTGTTTAGAATCAGGATAATTCACTGGGAGGATAAATGGGATACTTTCGTGCTCGAAAAATCGTTTTTACTTAGCTTCATCGGTCCGAACAAATTGAATGATTAACCGCTCTCTACACGGATCGTGAATTTAAGCCCACACTTTATTTTCACATAAGGTTACAGCAAATATATACCGGTTCACTCAAAACCTGGAATTCAAATCTATAGAGTGAAATATTGTGTCCGTAATGGAAAAATCGCTATCCCAATATATGGTTATCTGATAAATAAATAAAAACTTATTTCTACTTCAAGAGAAAGAAGAAGGAAGTTCAAACTTTCGAGCTCCGCTTTTACCTATGTACATATACAAACATGCATCTATATATATAGAGGGCAGTAGCAACATATGCATCCATATGTATATAATGTAGTAGCAACGTTGGAAATATAAAACGATCATCAGAATGATGGAAAAGAAAAAAAATGTTACAAAAGATTCAAAGGAAGTATACATTTTTGGTGATACCGTTCAACATTTCCACTGGGAAACCTCAATTTAAAGTTTAATCTCAGATAGCGTTTCATGCATTACATGAACTCTACTCCGAAAAATAAAGAAGCAGTATCAAGGGAATATGTCTGAAGAAGAATGAAGTTTCACTATTTCTTAAAAATACGCTTTTTGTTGACGTAAACTTTGCAGTGCGTCTACAGCCAAATATCTCGTTAATTTATTATTTGTTTTATTTTCTGTTGTTGTATCCTGTAGTCCTTAGTGAATTCTAGGTCTTCAACGATATCATTAGTTATGCTCTCAATTTTTAGTGATATGGCAGGTAAAATCGCGTAACCTCAGCGTTGCCAGGTTGCGGGATTTTTCTCCGTTTCCGATGATTTTCGACCCAAAAGGGGAAACGGGGAAAAAGATTTCAAAACGGGGAAAATGAACTGTGTTAAAAAATGTTTCCATTCATTGACATTTTAAATAAATAAATACTATTTAGTAAAGCAATAGATTAAATATATAAACACAGGAATACAGTGCGTCAATGCAAACAATTTTAGACACACAATCTCACATTTGCATTTGGCTGAAGGTTGGCCACAGCGCATGCGGCACTGACTTCAACCCTTTCTATATACAGTGGACGTGCAGTTTAACAAACATCCGATTTAGCGAATTTCCATACAACAAATCAGATTTGTTCCCATTGATGGTTCTATATTACGAATGATGCTAAAAATGTTCACTCGGTTTAATGGATGCTTTACAATTTCTGGTTAAAAACAAAATACATAGGCGCAAATTCATAGTCAGGCCATGAATAGTGCCTATAACCGTATATTTTAGGTTATGTAGATGAATAAATTCTTTTATTGTCGGCTTTATCTGAATATGAATTTTCGCCACTGTATATGACAAATGATATCCTGTTTCATTTTAGAATATGTATTTGCTCCCTTAAAATATTTTAATACTAAAATTAAGTGATTAAAAAGTAGTGTTTTATTAGTAAATTAACGAAATCGAAAGTAAATGAAAAACGGGGAAAATGAAACGTTAGATCGGGGAAAAAAAATTGTTTTCATGCAAAAAAAGGGAATTTCTTCCACCAAAACCTGGCAACGCTGCGTAACCTACTAACAGTTGCTAAACTTAAACAGGCCACCAACAAAATAAATATGCACATGCAGACGTGTACAGTTTTAAATCCTGGATTTTTTTTAAATTTTCTCTCAGGTATCTTATAAATGTATGTACCTATGCGTGAATATCTTTATGGAGTCTAAGTTAAAATAGAGGCATAGATGCGTAGTAAGAAATAGATGATAATCACCAAGGACAAAGAAAGTGTAATACTGCGAATAATGTTGGGATGAGAGCTCCTACATTGGTAGCAGATCAAGTGTGTAAGTGTTGAGGAGATTAATAGCAAACCTAGTGGGCCCAATAGCAATCAGGCACAAACTAGTAATGACAGTCACGCGCTTTACCCTTTTGTATGGCTATGATATCTGGGATGATGGGCTCCTGCTCACTAGTAGTAGCCCTCCGGGATTTTTATTACAGTCGGCTGCAAATGATACTTGTTAATGCTTGTCAGATATTCGCAATAATCGGTGATACCATGAATAATTTGTTTGGTGTTTTACTGGGATTGAACCCGGGCAGCATGCGCAGTAGTTCTTGCGGCACATATGTACATACATACCTACTTTTTTTAGACTCGCCTTTAATAAAAGTACTGATACTGATGATGATGATTAATAAAAAAGAAAAAAAAAATTATGCACCAGCAACCGGCCATCTGAGCTCCAGTAACCGGCCAGTGCAATAAACCAAGTCAAATCTAGTTAAAACGAAGTTTACAAAATATAATATTGAGTAAAAAAGCAGCTTTAGTTTGTTTAATTAAGTAAAAAAAAAAACATTAAACCCAATATTCAAATAGAATCGGGAATAAACAGCGCTAAAATCGAAAACGGCCGGAAGCTAAGGGCGAATTCGTAAACGCAAGACATGTTGCGCAACATATGCGTTTACGAATTCACCCTAACTAACAAGTTTCAGTTATTGGTAGAGCTGTAAAAGTAACGACAAGCTGAATACCCGTATGTATACGTTACTTTCGGTCTGACTACTCGTTACAAAAATATCGTTACTCGTTACTTTCTTAAAACGCGTATAGATTACGTCACCTTAGTTAAAACTGGTATTCCGGCTACATTAACGAAATATGTATGTATGTACATGTGTACATATAGCGTGCACAATGAGGTAATGTTTCATTTATGTTTCAAATGAGAAAATCTGGCTAAACGAAAACACATTTCGTTGGACAAAGACTTCAACATTGAAGCGTGTTCCTTTACTTGCCCAAATTTCATTTTTTTATGTATTCTGAAGATTGTGAATTAGTGACTTAAAATAAATTTTAATTATTCTTTTCGTAGCTACAAACTAATCGGTACATTTTGTAAATAATTTAACAACATGTTTTATGCATCGAATACGCATTCCTTCATAAGTAAAAAAATTTGGTGTAAATTAACTGTATACATACATACATACATATTGTTCATAGTTATTCCACGAATAAAGTAAATAACAACAAAATAACTAAATAAACCAAATAACCATAATACAACACATAATTCCTAAACAAAATATACCCAATTTATACCAAGAAACGAAATCATGAAAGTAACGAAATAACTAAAACTCATTAGGTACATATAATTTAAACGATACGGCATTTGTACAAAAGTAACGACATTGATTTGGAAATAACCTTTTGTTTTGTATTGAATGTAACACCTGTTTTTTGATGACGAATACACTCGATTCTCTTCAGCTCTACAGTACACACAAAAAAAGAAAACACGTTACGAAATGATGCGAAATCATTTGTGTATGTGTCTGGATGTTTTTGTTTGATATGTATATGCTTGGGATATGGTACTTCTTGTTACTCGCACGGTTTCGCACGAGTAACGAAATCGCATGAGTGATGGCATTGTTTGGGCAGTAACTGCAGGTGTTCCTCAGGGATTTGTCCTTGGCCCCATCTTGTTCAATTTGTATGTGTCCGATTTCCCCAATTTGATTAACTGTGATATTGCCTTATTTGCTGACGACACGTGTGTTTATTCATCTGATTCAATTGGTTCCAACATTGAAACTAATCTGCAATCTGCTTTAAATACTGTGGAAGCCTATTGCAATGACTGGAAAATTAAAATTAATGCTTCCAAGACTCAAGCTATCTCTTTTACACGTAAAAGAAAAGCTTGCTTACTTCCAAGCAACAACCTTCTTCTCAACGGTGTTCAGGTTGAGTGGAAATCGTACGCGAAGTATCTTGGCGTCTATTTAGATAAACGCTTAACGTTCAACCTACATGCCCAAGAAATAATTAAAAAGTAAATGTTACGATAAGGATACTATACCCATTTATATGCAGGAACTCACAATTGAATAACACCAACAAACTATTAATTTTTTAGGCAATCTTCCAAGCCATCATATTTTATGGGTCTCCCGTCTGGGGCACATGTGCTAAAACCCATCTGGGCAGGCTCCAAATAACTCAAAATAAATTACTAAAAATGATCCTTAATTTACCCTGGTTTTTCTCAACAAAGGAACTACACCAAATAGCTAACATAGAACTGGTTACAACAAGAATTGAATAAACTTAACCGTCAGTATAATATGTCTTGCCTATCATCTGACAATGACTTAATTTCAAATTTAGCTTTATAGTGAGTGCAATAAATACTTGTTTTCTGTTTTCGTTTCCCATCTATCTATCTAATTTACTTATTTATTAAATTATTTATTTATTTATTTATTTATTTATTTATTTATTTACTTATTTATTTATCTATTTGTTATTTACTTATTCACTTGTTCATCAACATGTACAAATATTTATTTATTACTTTGATTATTTATTTATTTATTCACGCATTTATGTACCTCACTAATTATTTATCTATTGTCATGTTGAAAATGCTCTGAAATTTGAAATTAAGTTTAAAATCCACTTCTCTTTTCCCTCCAACGAAAGATTTTGTGGTTTTCTTTTTGTTTTTTGTTTTTTTTTTTTGTTTTTAATGAAGGTTTTCCTCTGTGGCTTTTTCTTCAAAATTAAAAGATTCTGTGATATATTATTTTCGAAATTGTATTAATATTCTAGTAGTAAGGCAAATACGCCAAATCTCTTAATGTTTTTATGATAAGATATGTAAAATGTCTGCCACAGTAAATACAACTACAACTACACCGCGCCTCCACGTGTTATTTCAGATAGCAGGATTTCATAGCAAGCTATAAAAAAGAGAACTGCCAAATTTGTTTGTGGGCAAATTATAGCTTGATATTTCATATTATATTTCATATTCATATTTATTTTTTTTATGAAAGCTTATACAAAGTAAGATACAATATCTTTTAAGTTATTGCTAAGCTAAAATTGATAATAGTGATAAAGTTACAAGTTTATGATAGCATAAGATAGTACAATATTATGATTTGTTAATTAAAACATAGTTACAAATTACAAAGATACATATTTTATGTTATTAGTACGAATGTTAGCGCGAAAGGTGTTTTCTATTATTTCTATTCTTCTTATTTGTCGCGGAAGATTATTCCATAAACGCGTAGAGTTGACAAAAAATTGACGTTCAGACGTTAATGAAGAGTGGCGAGGGTTAATCAACTGTCCAGATCTGTTTGATGAAAAGGTCCTGATTCTTTCATAAAGATAGGTCGGTTCGTGATTTAGCAAAATATCAGAGAAAAGACATAGCGTTCGAAACTGAAGAAGACTTTCAAATGACATATTATACAAACTGGATGACAAATTAGAGACACGATCATACCTCCGTAAGCCAAAAATGTACCGGACTATGCAATTAAAAACAACATTAAGCTTCCGTTTACTAGCGTAGTTACATTTCAAGTAGATCTCACAACCATAGGTTAAAACAGGCATAATCAGCATTTTCGCGATAGTAAGTCTGGTAGCCAATGGGGTGAAAAATTGTGTGGTCCACAATGCACGAAGAACACCATAGGATTTCCCAACAACTATATTTATGTGATTTTCCCAAGTTAAATGTCGATTAAAGGTTACCCCAAGGTTACGAGCCGTACCAACATACTCGATTGGAGCATTGTTCAAGTTGATAGTAGGGAAGTAGGATAAGTCCAACGGTTTTCTGGATATGGCTAGGCATTTAGATTTAGATGGGTTTAAGAGGAGACCGTTTTTTTGAGACCAACGTGCTACTGTAGCAAGATCGTCATTTACACAGCTTATAGTGTGCTCGATGAGACCCAACGGACAGCTTATATATAGCATTCATTTTTTTTTAGATCCAACCGCTTGTACTCAGCACTTCTATAATTCCACAAACATGGAAACTGCCGAAAATTGTTTATTAATTTATATTGTATTGTATGTATTTATTTCTTCTTGTGACATCTTCCAGTCGGCCATAATTAGTTTTTTTCTTATTCAAACGTAACGAACGCAACCAATTTTCACTCAAATGACAAAAATTAGCAAGATATCTTTAGCTTACTACATATCTTGCTATGGATAGCTTGCTATTTCGATTATCTTGCTATTTGCCGTCTCCATTAGCTATTTTCATAGCATGCTAATTATCTTGCTATAAAATTTAGCTCGTGGAGTGGTTGGTATGAAATAGAATACGAATACCCGTTACTGAGTAATGAATGCATACGGTTTGCTGCAGGCCTTGCTATCGGCCGGCAGTGCGCACGTGAAAAGAGCTCACACACCGGAGCGGTACGTGGTAGCGGTAGCTCCTTTAAACTATACCCGGTCGGTTACTGAAATTTTCGTTGTATCTAGTTCCATTTGCCGGTCATCTCATTAAAAACCAGAAAATATTTTTTCGTTTAATTCCGCGTTTGTAAAACAAAGGAATTCCTAGCGGTTATTTTGTTGTTAATGGATAAAGATTAAAGTGGCCGGTTACTGGAGAGGGCCGTTACTGCAAACATCATGTAGTGGTTACCCAATTTTTGTTTTGTTTTTTTTACTTGCACATTATTTTAGTAAGAATAAAGAATACCAGCAGCAAGAGTTCTGACTTTGTATGTACCTATACGTATATATTTCTCTTCTGAATTTAGAAATTAAACAAGTAACAGAAAGTTTTGTTATATACACAATTTGAATTGCAAGCAATATTAAAATTTGTGCTTTTTAAAACTAACATTCGCAAACAATGTTAGTTAATGTAACACAGTAGAAAGAAGCCAGTGGGGTTCCAAAGGCAATGAAAAAATTCCACACAAGGCAAATAAATCAAAAGGCTTTTATATTATTCTGCTGTGGTTCAGCGAAAAAGAAAACAAAAAATATCACAAGTCAAAGAAAAAGAAAACCTCCAGCAGGAAGCCCAAAACAAACACACCCAGGAATAACTTTGTCAGCATTAATGATTGTGTACTTCCTTGCAAAGTACCATGAAAGAATAAGAGAAAACTTTCTAAGCGCGCGCGGTTAAGATACTTTTTTTTTGTTTTAACTTCTATTTTGGACTCGTTGGTGTTCATTTCGGAATACCGCAACCCCCCATCGACCCATGGTTGACTTGAAAATTGTGTTCTCGAAACCGTTAAAGCCACCATTAAGGCTCTCATTAAAGTCAGACATCAACAAAGAGGACCTCGGACATGAACGACCAAACTACCAACACCATTACCGCCACCAACCACCAACTATGTACATCGGCAGCGGCCAAATAAAACAAAACAAACTGGTTTTCCCAAAGGAACACTCGAACACAAAGAAATTTCCATGGCACATAAACAAAATGGGAGTTTTAGTGCAGTTAGGTTGGAATACTTACGTTGTAATTCTTTTTCGCTAACAGTACCACAAATGTTCCAGATAATGGGCATATACACCGCGTTATGTTCTCCATGAGATTCTTCGTAATGCAGAGGTCTGTGCGCCAAGTTGACTCGAAACTTGCTTTGTAGTCGTGACTGAAAGTAGAATATTTATTATGATTATTTTAGTTTAGAAGTGTGACAAAAAATATAAGGAATTTTATTAACAATTTCATGTTTTAAGGGTGACACTAGAAAGGGTGGCAACGGTATCATTTTCCGAATAGAAAGACAGAAAACTATTTCAGTGTGATGGGTTACGTGACATTATTAGAATTCGCGACCCATTGTCGAATTATGTAGGTACTAAGAATATTTTCTAAGCGAAAGAATCGGAGTCTTGCATATCAACGAACTTCCTTCTATCGATGTTTAAAAGTCTTAGCTTACTTAGGTGGCGCAAACCAACAACCTCTTCCAGTTAGCCCGGTCCTTAGCTTACCGCTTCCAGTTGCGCACTCCAAGTTGGTTGAGGTCTTGTTTTACTTGGTGGCGCCACCTTAGGCGAGGTCGTCCTCTGCTGCGCTGACCCTCCGGGTTAGAGTTGAATATTCTCCGAGCCGGAGCGCTGATGTCCATGTGCTCTACATGTCCTAGCCATCTTAAACGCCCAATGTGCAGTTTTTGACCAGGCTGATGTCGCTGTACAGCTCGTACAGTTCGTCGTTGAATCTTCTCCTCCAAAACCCGTCAGCGCAAACGGGACCGAATATCTTACGAAGGATTTTTCTCTCAAAGCGACCAAGGAGATCTTCATCCGCTTTCGATAAAGTCCATGCTTCAGCTCCATATAGCAAGACTGGGATGATAAGGGTCTTATATAGAGCCTCCTTAGTCGATCGGGAAAGGACTTTACTGCTCAATTGCCTTCTTAGCCCAGAGAAACAGCGGTTGGCAAGAGTAATCCTACGTTTGATTTCCGACGAGATGTAATTTTTTGATATTATGGCAGAGCCGAGGTAGACAAAGTCCTTTACTACCTCAAAGTTGTAGCTGTCTATTGTGACGTACTGTCCAATTCGTCGATGTTGGGTGTCCCTTTTTGTTGACAGCATATACTTAGTTTTGCCCTCGTTTACTGCTAAACCCATTTTGGCCGCTTCCATTTCTATACTCACGAACGCACCGGTGACAGCTCGCTGTGTTCTACCAATGATGTCAATATCGTCGGCGTATGCAAGTAGTTGAACGGACTTTTGAAAGATCGTTCCTTGTGTGTTGGCTTGTGAGTTTCGAATAATTCTTTCAAGTATGATGTTGAAGAAGTCGCATGACAGCGCATCACCTTGTTTGAATCCTTTTTTGACATCGAAGGTCTCGGTGAGGTCATTACCGACCTTGATGGAGCAGCGAGCTTTCTCCATCGTCATCCTGCACAGACGGATGAGTTTGGCAGGGATGTCAAAAATAGACTTGGCTCTATACAGTTCATCCCTCCAGATGCTGTCATAGGCGGCCTTGAAATCGATGAACAGGTGGTGGGTATCGATTTGGACTTCTTGGGTTTTTTCCAGGATCTGCCTGAGTGTGAAAATTTGGTCTATGGTGGACTTTTCTGGCCTGAAACCGCACTGATAGGGGCCAATCAGGTTGTTTAAAAGTCTAGGTATATTAAAAAAAAGGCACATACATTTTTGTAGCCGCAATATAATGTCGCCCTCTCTAAAACGGACACACACATCTACGTATGCAAAATTTTGACATACAGTACAGCCTTGCTAGTCCGAACACATAAAGTTTCGGCTCTGTCCGGAATAGCGAAATGTCCGGACTGTAGAGAAAAAATAAAATGAAGTGGACAACCGAAAACTTTTCACACACCTTTTATTGCAAATATAAATTTCATATACATTTAAATATCCATATATGTATGTATGTACGCATTTCTAAAATATCTAAAGAGCAGGAAAGTACGTGTTTATTTTTGGTTGGAACGCTTAATCTAAAAACATATTTTCAGCTCTTTCCTGTAACCTCTTTAGAAGAAGGATATCCATTTGTTCAGTCCACTGAATGTCCCTGGCAAATAATTTTATTGCTTCATTGTTTGAAATTTGAGCAACTTCTTTGTTTGCATTTGCATCTTTTTCACTGTCCTCTTTGTCATATTCATCAGCATTTAGTTGGATTTGTAAAACGGACTGAATAATGTCTTTATCAGAAAAGTCGTAGAACAGTTCATTTTGACCAGTTATTATTTCATCTATAGATGTGCTACCATTTGGATCAATGTTTCTAATCATGCGATGAATTCTATTTAAATCAGCAAGCGAAGAATCACAGTATAAGGTCTTCATTATCCCATTAGGATGCCAATTCTGGCTATAATAACACGTTTTATCCTTAAAGTAACTTCAAAATAATGAAAAATGAACACAACTGAGAAGGCCGTAATGAAATGCAACAGAGCATGAAAAAATCAACAGACACACACCTAAACTTGCAATGAGTAAAATCACAACGATGCAATGTCTGGATTCAAGAGCCGACTAGAAGCGATACAACAACTTCCATAATTGTATGAACATACATACATACATAAATGTACTTACTTACTTCCATAGAACAGAGCAATTTATATACGCATTTTAAATTTATGTCCGAAATACAGCGGTGTCCGGACTACTGAAGTGTTCGGGCTAGCGAAACAGTGTCTTCTACCGAAGAACTTATCTCATCCGTTTACAATGATACACATATCGCAGCTAACATTCTTGGCTTTATGAGCGAGCTATTTTGTCGTCTTGGAATGATCAGCAATTATGTCAATAGCAAGATATTGGCATGTGTTGATGGTCAAAATGCAGAATACATTTCAATCAACCCTTATGGACCAAGAAGTAGCAACCAGCTTTCTGGTCAAATTTTTAAATTCTCTATCTGCTCCAGTGGGCTATTTCACAAATTTGTATTTACAATTTTTTTGATGTGTAAACATCTTAGCTCTCGGTATGGGCAAATTTTTCGCCGTTATCCGTCACGCGTAACCAAACTTAGCATTAATGCGTTTTCTGTAAATAATTATCTAAGTACATATTAGAGAGATCTGTTTATCCGCCATCACACACAAACGTATGTTTACACATCAAATTTCACGAGTACCTGGTACTCACGCCTTTTTTTTTTTTTGAGTATTCGCGTATTCAGACTCCAAGTTTGTGAATCGTAGGTTACTTAGTTGGCGCTACAGCTCGAGGTGAACCTGGGCCTGCTTCTCGCAACCATTTGTGTGTGCGTGTTATATTTTTGCACGAATGGAAGGGACCTACAGTTTTTTGCCGACTCCGAACGGCGAGTTGAGAAGCTCAATCGTGACAAATGATACTCTTTGATGCTTGTCAGACATTCGAAAGAGGTGGGCACTGTGAAAAACTTTCTAGGTGTTTGCGGCGGGATTCGAACCCAAGACCGCTGGCTCAGTAGTCCGACGCATTGTTTGATTTCAATCTCATCGTGCTTAGCCATAACTTTTGTTTTCAGCTTATTCATTTCCAGGTCTACTATCTTTAATTTGCCCAGCCATTTCGGCATAGCGCTATGTTGTCTGATAAGGTTTAATAGCAGTTTTCAATCTTTATTTATGCCAAGATTTTCTATATCTATGTTTCCAAATATTTGCTCTAACACGGTAGTTCAACTTCTCCTTATTGGAGAATTTATTAGAGATTAAACAACTAAACAATTTATTTTGTGAATAATTATTTGTACCTACCCACATTTGTTTACTTTTCATTTAAAGTCTTAATACCACGATGGTTGTTGCGTTAAATCAATAAAAAATGTTTCATTTAATATTTTAAAGGGTTGCAGCACGTGTTCTTGGGTACTTGAAAGCAGCGCCCAGAGAATTGGCATTCTCAATTCACCAAAAAAACAACTGCTCGAGGCAGAAACTTGTCAAACATAATATAAACATTAACCCCCTTTTGTTCAAAACATTTGCTGTTATATACAACAACCCCGATATGTTTAGTATAGAATGTAGATACTCGTATGTAAATCCGTACACTCACCCACAAACCGGTATCCAATCGCTGTTCATGTTACGCGACTCGTGTTGGAAAATGATTTCCACGTGACCCGCATCAAATGGCAAATCCAGTGGTTCCCTCAAATTATCATTGGAACGATTCGATTGAAACAGCCATGTCTGGACGACTCTCGATGCCAAAATATAATCAGTGTCCTTAGAATCACTGAAATTAAACAAATAACAAATTTTATTTAACATCCAATTATAAAACTTTCCACACCGAATGCGTGCAACTGTATTCAACGGATACTTCGATATGCCAGTCATCACTTTATATCGAAACTGTATGAAATTAATAGCAACACACCCTGCTGTCACTGTGCTATTTAAAACTTTAGCGCGGGAAATCAAGCCTTGCTTCATCGTGTTTCGTGTCGCTAAATTAAAACGTCTACTGGGTCGCGAAAGAACGTGCGGTGGGCATTTTAATCAGTTCTCTTTGAACTTAATGTCGGACAGACAAAGAGATTTTAATTAAATTTACGGGCAAAGTTACTGTTGCGTCACCTGTTCCGAAAGTTTGACGTTTGCAATTTTAATGGAGACAATCCCATCATAGTTTCATAATTATTACCGTTCGAGATACAAAGATACATAGATGAAAATACAAACTGCGATATCAAGCGTAGACAATTTTAAAATTCTACCAAAGGGATTCTCAGTAAAGAAACGAGGTGTTAGTTAGAGTATAATGTAATGACATTGTCACTAGGAATGTGCCATCATGTTTGGGAATTAGTTTCTTTCGAAATGACTTTTGTAAACTCATAGCGACAGGATGCTGCCGTTGTGTTTGTGTGGCTGGGAGTCGAAACTTACCTTCCTCGTGAGTAGTAGGTTTTAGGTAGAAAACTTTTCAAGTTCTTATACGATATCACAGAGGCAAATATTGTCGAGTTGGCCATTATATTAAGTAGCCGTGTGGAGAAGACAATATCCATGTAGAGTTGGTCGGAAAAGAGGTCATCACTGAAAAGAAAAAGAAAACAGAACAGATAATTTACTGATTCTACATACATTTATTTTTTTAATATTTTATCTACCATCGCATCGACTTATAGTTAACAGATACATATATCAGGTATTAAAAAAGTAATCGAAATAAATATAAACAAAATCCATATTACTTCATGCTAAATATACTTGTTTATAAATAAGAATATACCCAAATTCGGTCTCAAATAAAAGACCTAGCAAAAAACGAAAACCGGCTCTTCACCCACAAATAAGTCGCAACAAAAACAAACTCAAGGTAAACTACATTCTCTCGTGAGAATTTCCAAATAGAGAACAGTGGAAGAAAAATGAAATAATTAAAGACGCTAAATCCATCTACACTGATGGGTCAAAAATGGACACAGGCTGCTTCTCGGATGAACTGGGTATAAGCAGCTCCATACGGCTCCCTGATCACAGCAGTGTTTTCCAAGCTGAGGTTCTAGCAGTGACAAAGGCTGCTCAACTGGTGTCAATGATGACAATATCGGCTGAGGATATCACAATTTACATTGATAGCCAAGCGGCCATAAAAGCATTAGCTGCTACGAAAATAACGTCTTAGCTTGTTAAGTATTGCCGCCAAGAGCTGAAGGTTCTTGGCACGCAGCACAACGTAAGACTCTGCTGGGTACCTGGTCACAGCGGCATACCAGGCAATGAAGCTGCAGATGAATTAGCAAAAAGGGGCTCGGCCCTAGACGTAGATCAAGCAGATGGTATGGTTAAACCTCCACTCTGTCACCTCAAGAACAAAATTGAACAAAAAACACTAACTGAAGCAAATAACAGGTGGAAGTCATTAACTACCTGCGACGTATCAAGAAGACTGTGGCCGGAGTATGACAAAACAAGAACAAGGAAACTCCTACAGAAATATAGGACATCGCTGTCGATGCTGATAGGTGTACTAACTGGCCACAATCTGCTAAGATACCACATGAAGAAACTACTAATGATGATGACATCTGCAGAGGGTGTGGTGATGAAGAGGCTCATGCGGACATAGCCCATTTCCTCTGTCACTGCCCTGGCCTCTGCCAACTTAGAAACAAAACCTTGGGCAAATTCTTTTTCGAGGACATCGACGAGCTATCGGATGGATCACCATCAGTCATACTTGAATTTGCCAGGACGTCTGGATGGCTGAAACCTAGAAATTAATACCACGGGCGGGGCAAAACAACATGGGTATCACAATGGGTCCACATGGACCTAAGTGTGATGGGGATGTTATCATTCTCATCAGCCTTTTTAACCTAACCTAACCTAAGCTACATTCTCAACCTCCAGTTTACGTCGTTGGTAATACGAACTTCAATAAAATACATTGCCTCCTCATAGGAACGAATTTAAATTTAAAGTAAAGTCCAGAACAATGTTTGGAAAACTAACGTGGATGGCTCCGATGGACCGGGCATTATCACACAAATTAAACACACAAAAGATGAAAAATAAGTCAGAAAGGCCACTAAGAGTTTATAGCAAAATAACTCAGATGCGTAAAATGTGCCAGTAACCATCTCCCGGAAATGTGCGACTTGCATAAACTGCAAAGGAAAGCACACAGCGAACTATCGTGGTTTGGTTGTGAAGTGGTAAAAGAGTTCTAAAAAGGCGCGATATATTACTTAAAAATACTTCACGCCTAGACCTATTAAAGATATATTTTTTTTATTTAATTTTTTATTTATTCTAATTTAAAAAACTTTTTTTGAGTTTTCTTCCTTTTTCAATTTGGAAAAAAAAACCAAACAATTTTCTGGCATTTTTTCCAAAGAATTTTTTTTTGCGTTTTTTATATTTCAATATTTCATAAATGAAAAAAAAAATTGTCAAGAAAAAATATGGAAAATATGACAAAATTCTCAGCATTTTCGCCAAACTATTTGGGTAATTTTTCCTAGGAAAAAACGCCACAAATTTAGGGAGCCTTTAAATTTAGTGTCGAAAGACCCCTGACTAAAATTTGTAGAATTCATTTAACTGATGTGGGCTAGTTATCAGTATTACAATAAATAAGGAGAGAAAGAAACTTCAAAATGTGAATAAGTGAAGAATGTGAATAAGCGAAGAATTTGAATACAAATTGACTTACGACTACAATTAAGAAGAATTTGAATGTTTGTTTGGGATACAGAAATTTTGGGAACTGATTCATTGATTCATGTTATAAAAAAAGTCGTACGGGAGGGGGGTCTATCTTCAATACACATTGAGCTGTAGGATAATTAAAAAATATCATCCAGAGAAGTTGGTACCAAAAGTTGTTCAATTACAATTTCTAGTGTATTAAACCTAGAGTAACCAAAGTAGGCTCGTTTGATAGACAATCGAACAGTGTTTATAACAGTTAAAAACTATTACCATCCTACTTTCATTTTCGAAATATTAGTCTTCAAACATAGATTTTTTTCATTTTTTTGAAAATCGCATTTATCTCCGGAAAGTGTGCTAATAATTTGTTTTACTATTATTATTTTGATGTGCCATAACGTCACCTACAAATTCACCTTACAAAGTTTTTACCTGGGGCTAACAGTTCTGCAGGTATGTACATATAAGGTTTATTTAATTACAAAGACCATTTACATTATTTCGAATGTATTTATTTAAATCTGTATTCTATTTTTTATTTTTTTTTCATCCTCCCTAAATTTCCCTATGGCCCGCTCTGTGCAAAATGCATTTTAAGGGTATTCATATCCCCTATAGGGCCCAAGAATTATTAAAAAAAAATATTTATTTTCCTCTAATTTTTACAGTTATTTTCTGTTAATAATTATAACCTTGAATTTTTCTTTCACGTTTAAATATTATTGTGTCTACGTGCATACACAAAAGTACAACATCAACAGAATCAGAAGAGTCCATAGAACGGCAAGCATATGCATCACAGGTGCAATTAGGTCATGCCAAACTGATACTCTCTCTGTGTTTTTGCACCACACGATCTTCATATTAAAAGCACAGCGCTGTGCGGTGCAGTCCGACTCAAGGAATCTGAGTGCTGGACTGCTAAGACGTATGGTCACATTCAAATCTTGGACACACTACCAAACGGTCTGGTTATGTCTCCAGCAGATTACATTATCCCCAAGCTTAACTTTAAGAAGCTCTTTGCTGCAAGATTCCCAAGTAGAGATGAATGGAAGCGAGGGAGTGGTGACAAACTTTAATACAACGGTATTAACTAATGATTCAAAGATGGACTGCGGAGTGGGTGCGAACATTTTTTTGGAAAAATTAAAAATTATAGCCTTCCGAATTTCACTAGCGTCTTCCAGGCGGAACTACTAGCGATCCTCGAAGCCTGTCAGAACCTTATAAGCGACCCAACGCCCAAACACAATATCGCTATGATTACGGATAGCCAAGCCGCATCTAAAGCCATAAATTCGGCAATCACCTCATCGAAACTAGTAGATCTATGCCAGGAAATACTCAATCGCCTGTGCAACCAGGCTAGAGTCACGCTTCTCTGGGTTCCAGGATAAAGCGCCATAGAAGGAAACGAGAGAACCGACGAACTTGCCAGGCGAGGGTCAGCCCTTAACAGCTCACTGACGGAAAACGTTCACATTCCTTTAGGTCCTGTTAAGGGCAATATACTCTCACACTTCTCAAAACTAGACGGTCTCAGGTGGACTAGTCTGACAAGTTGTGTCATATCTAGAAAGATATGGCCAAATTACAACAGATCTAAAACAAACGAACTGCTGAAAAGAACACCCGTGGACATCGCTAGAGTAGTGACAATCAGTACAGGGCACTGGCCAATAGTGGACCATGCAGCCAAACTAGGGATCCCTCACAACAGTTTCTGCCGTAGCTGCAAAGATGAAAATGAAAAATAGTCGCTTATTCACTTTCTGTGCAAATGTCCAGCTCTACCGAGAGCCAGGCAAGCTATTCTTCGACGACCTTAAAGAGATATCTGGCAAAAGGATTGGAGAGCTGATCCTCTTCCTAAGCTCCACAGGGTGGATATAAATTTTCTCAACATTACATCCGTAAAAACGGGTCACCTGAGATTGTGATATTAAAACGGCGCGTGGTGCACGCGCTGTTTGGGTTTTCTTCCATCGAAACCACCACTTCTACCTACCTACGATCACACATGATTATAGCTTAATAGATTATAAAAACCAAGCCGAAACCAGGCCGACTGCAAAGACGATGAACTACAGCACTCTTATAAAAAAAAAAAACAGATGTCATATGTATGTCTGCGGCCACAAGAAAAGACAGCATAAGTCGTTTTTTACAATTTTTCAGGAGAGCAGTTGACAGGTTTCACTGAGCTTACAAGAAAACTATCCATCGTATAAAAAAGTTTCTTTGCAAGAAGTTCAGTCTTGTGAGATGATTTGTTTCAAATAAAACTCCTTCAAGTAAACATTTTCAGTATTCAACTTATTTCCCAAACAGACGTCTTATATAAGCCAAAATACAAAACAAAAAAAAAATATTTTCTTACGCAAAACTTTTGCAACTGATGGTCTAGTATATAATTTTGAAAGCTGCCAGAAATCTCTGAAATCACTTCACTTATGTTCAGCAATTTATTAGCCCGAATGTGAAAATTTCAAAAGCAGTGCTGTGAATGCAAATGAAATTACACAAAACTGAAATAAAAATCTCAGGGATGTCGGTGTTTTTTCAAGAAAAGCAAAACATTCTCACAGCCAATTGCAGAATATGTAACAAGTGTCTATAGGTACATGCGTTATTGCCACATTCTCCCATTTCCCATTTTCCTCCGCATTTGGGGCAAATACTATAAGAGGATAGCAGACATCAAATAGAGTTATTTATGGAAGGACATCTTCCCGGCATTTTGTGTATACACACATAACATATACTCCAAGTGATATGAGAATTTCAAGCCCCAAGGTTTTCTTACCTCCCGAAACGAACAAATGTTTCAATAAACGTAAATGCTTGTATATTTTCAACAATCTGACAGGATATGCGCATGTAACATAGCATAGGATAGAAATCGGTTGGGGCCCAAACAAAGAGGATTTCTTGTGAAATGTGCAAGCATGTTGCGACTACATACATACGTACCTACAAATGTATGTAAAATATTTTAATGCAACTTGCGCTGGGTGATTTATTTCTGGAAATTCGAATCTTAACAGGAACGATATTTGAAGGTTCTCCTCTCGTCTACGAGTAGAACTGCGGCAGAACGGATGCACACAATTACTTCATGAAAATTCGATTTATTCCGAAGCGAATTTCCTTTCATGGAAAAATATTATACATACAGTCAGCGAAATTCGTTTATACGCACCCATACTTTTAAGGTTTTCTACACAAAGTACGCTTAGTATGAACAAATATATAAATCCATATTGAAAACGAAAGGAAATATGTGTAGTTTAATGAAAGATTCGACTAAGTTCGGTTTCCAAAAACATACTTATTTAAATAAAAAACGTAATTCTTGGTGCGAAATTCATTTATGCGCACCGGGCAATTTCTTAAAATAATCATAAAAAACATAACAGTTATAATAAAAATAATTGCTCAGTATTTAGTATGACTTCCCCTTCCTTTATAACAGTAAAAATCCGGTCCGGCATTGAGTTTCTTAACTTCAAAATAATGGTGATGTCTTTTCGCCCCCAAATGCGCTTAAGAGTGTCTCTAGGAGTAGCAACATTGTCAAATTGCCCCCCTTTTTTTATAAATTTTGCGAGCCATGTAACCCTATAGATTTCTTATGGGGTTTAAGCCAACACATCAGTGAAATGTTATGCTCACGGAACCACTGTTGTGAGCTTCGGGACACATGAATTGCTGCGTTGTCTCGTTAAAAAAAAAAGCCGCTCTCACTTACAACATTCTCTAAATGTGTCGGGAGACAACGGCAACACCATCATTGCCGAACAACACACAAGAATCTGTCATCACATTGTACATAAGAACCTATGTAAATAGATACAAGTAGGCTTGCCATATTCATATATCAACTTAAAAGAGAATTAAAAATGTACTTTTCTTCCTAAAAATGTTAATATGATCGAATTTATTTTTATATTTTATACATATGTAGCTTTCTTTCCTAAATTTGTCTTAAAATTGAGCTTAGCAATTAATTATAAGATATTATATCTTACTTTGTTTAAGCACCCGATGAAATTAAATAAATAAATAAATAAATATTTTTGAACCGACTAACCGGGACACGCCACCTAAAAAAAAGGTTTTTAAAGTGTTTGATCAGCACTATACTGAATACAGAAAAACAACGTAAGCGTGAGCGAGTACCTACTCCGAGTACCGAGAAGGTAGTGTATTGTGTTGTTCTGCTAAGGTGTAACAGAGACTTAGTTCTGTTTGACTTGGGCGCGTCTACTAACATTTAAGCTCGTGCCAAGGGTTGTAGTGTTGTAGTCGCAGCAGTTCAAGAAGCTTGTTTTTAGCATAGGCTGAACTGCAGCCAATAACAGGCTGAGGGCATCAGCTTTATCGTTTCCCGGGATATCAGAATGTCCCTCTTGTTAAGTGCAATGTGCGCTGTGCTAGCGATAGCATACACATCTGCCTGAAAAACAATTGTAAATCTACCCAGTGGAATAGATTGCTCAACGTGGCATTCTTCTTCTCCCTGCTCCGGAGAGCTAGTCCATTAACCCGAATAGTGCTGTAATTATTTTTTTCGAATGTCCCGTTATTGATCTTAACTGTGTGGTTTTAAAACATAGGACATTATTCTATAAAATTATTATTATAAATATTTTGTGTGTGACCGTAGTACGGTCACGCTGGCACAATTCGGGTTAAGGACCCGTCCGTATAGAAGACTATACTTTCTGATGGGAAATCAGACCAACCTCCGCTGTTCCATTCAGAACGATCTGGACGGAGACACTGGAACCTTATGCCGAAATTATATTTGGAGCTTGTGGTGTCCAGAGCTCCACCCAAAGCTCCTGATACTGAATCGAGAAGCCGAGAAGGTACTACGAAAATCGAGGAATGCCGATAGAGTTCGACACATTTTGGAAATGAAAACAAAATTATTTATTAGTAATAACATGTTTTTTTTTAGTTCGCGAAAAGGAAAACATAAATATTATTAATCTATATAGAGCTAGACGCGCACGGTCAAGTTCCAGACGGTTTGGTATTTTTTTTTTTACGTCAAAATACATTTTGATGAAACAATTAAAAACCGGGATCAAATGACAAACCGGCCGGAACGCCGGGACATCAGCCTCAAACCGGGACGTATGGCAAGCCTAGATATAAGTCACGCCACGCGAATCTCACATATATAGTAACAGTTCTATATTAACGAATAAAGAATGTTCGACCGCCACAGTTATTCTTGTCGGCGAGTTAACCTGAACAACACACTAAATTTGGCAACAAAGATGACTCCAACATTTCGCAGTATTTTCTGAGTTCATTTAAAAAGGAACGAAGCGGAGTTGCACTTGTCCAAAGGCAGAAAAAGACACTGCCACCATGAAAGTTTTTGCTTATTCGTGGCGGATTATTTTGATCATATCAATCAATAGCTAAAACCGTCTGGACCATCCAGATTAAAGTTTTTTTCATCTGAAAATACAACAGTTTTTCGGTTATCATACCGATTCATATGATCTCTCCCGAACGCTTCTGTAGTGAATCTTTAAAAGTTGTTTTTGGGTTGTTTTTTATACCCTACGGGTGGAGTGCTTGCCAAAATCTCTTGAACTTGACGTTTTGCTATTGGCAGTTTGATGTGTGCAACAACTTGAGCAGTCGACATTTTGTTCTTTGTCTCTTCGAAAACAATTTGATTGTTTTGCCTTCGTGTTATCGTGTATGCTCCTTTCGGCCAGCACTTTTTCCATAATTTGAACCTTTCTTGAAGAAGTTCCTGATAACCCCTTCGGACCGACCCATTTCTCATGCAATAACTCTATTAGAATCTCCTTTCTTTTCTATCACTCCAACTTTAATTTTTTTTCTTCCTCTATTAGGTACTTTCCTTAACCCACCCATCTTCACATAAAAGGGATATTTAATATTTTTCTAAGCAAATATAAAAAAGAACACTCTACCCAAATGTATGACATTTTTTTTATCTACTTTCAACAGTTTTTTCCTTAAAAACAAGCTCTGCATTTAAACAAATTTCGCGACACCAACCGAATAGTATGAAAAATTTGTCTCACATCTGCATTTTGAGAACTGTACCGTTAGAAGTTGTTGTAGATATATTTGAACCCAGTGCTCATGTAAGCCCTCACACTAGTGAACTCATTTGATTTAACATCCCGTAATGACGAAGAACGGGTAACATTTCATCGCAAACTGTGTGCGTATAAACGGATTTCGCTGACTGTATGTATGTACTTGAAAAAAACACAAAATGCTTATTTCTTCAAAGGCACGATACACATACATATCTGTATTGTTAAGCCGAGTTGTAAATTTCAATCAACTTTTGTTGCCGGGTTTTTCCGGTCCGATTGAAAAGTAATGCGAATATCTTTTTTTTGCATTACTGACATTGACAACACTTTGATGGAACAGTGAATGTAGTTTGAAACATGATTCTCTATGCGCTCAAACTACATATATACATTTTACATTGAAAATTACAATAAAAAAAATTGATATAGAAGAAAAAGGTAGATGGACAAAAATTAAATAACTGCATGTGTACATTATGCGTGTATTTTGAAAGACGCGAGGAATTTAAATAATTTGACGCAGGTAATGAAATGTAATTTCCCATAACGGACAGCTCCCTTAAACGGACAAATTTGCCTAACCAAGATTTTATGTTTCTGACTGCATAAATTTTAAGTTCCCTTAACACTAGAACCGCCGCCGTCCCATTTTTGTCCCACAGACACTTTCAATCACCTCAAACTTTGTTTGTTTTTAATTTAGAATCATTAAACTTCCTGACTATTACTCATTTGGTATATTTTAATAATTTTTAACACTTTCATCTTTGTAATTATCAGAGATTTTGAAAAAAATATTGATTTACCTAGAACCGCCGCTGGGTCATTTTTGCCCCACCATAATAAAATAATAAAGAGAATCTACCTATCTGTCGCTAACGCAAGAGCTTGTGATTCCTCCTTAGAGTTTATTTCTACACCGATTTCAATGATTCTTACACTGACCGAAAGCTAATAAACTGAACTTCGTTCACCGGTATAAACAATTTTGAAAAAGATCATATGAGTAAAGTTATTACGAAAAAACTTTATTACCAATACCTACGGGTAAAGGGTCTCTACATGCGAGATTCCTCGCACTGGTTTACTAGTATTAATTATTATTAAACTAGCTGATGTACCCGCTTCGCTGCGCATACAAAAATATTCTCTTTGCATGTAGATATGTATGTGTATTTGTAATAAATTGTCTACTGAAATGAGACTTCCAGCTAAATGCTTCACTTGTCCTTGCACCTTAAAAGTTGGCATAAGTCCTTGCTTCACAATTTGCTTAGCACCAAATGAAGTCATTTGAAAAGAATTATTATAGAGTCGTATAGACTGAATGAATTGCTTGGATAAAGGATTTTCCATAGACTAATAAAGAAAAAAGTGACGCAGGTGCGTTAGCAATTTCTTCCAATCTAACTTTCCCGCTTTCTTAAATATTACAGCACGTTCTTACCGCTAAATCGTCAAAACATCTGTTCCAAGCCCTACAACTACTTATCGTAAAAAAAAATTGCAACCAAATGTATCCAGTCATTGGATTAGACTTGATGGAACAATTACAATACATATATGTTAGCACGAAGCAATCCCAATCACTTATACTATACGACTGTATCGCATACACGCACACCCGCTTCCGTTGGTGCATTGACGGTGGCAATGGTCTCCACCGAACGTTGTCGCGAAAGCATGCAAACAATATTTCTTTATGTTATTACTTTTCTCACAGAAAATATACAAAGAAGATATATATATCAAAATCTTTGTTGTGAAATAATTTAAACAAATATGTAAAATTTATTTTACTTAGTTGGCGCTACAGCTCGAGGTGAACCTGGGCCTGCTTCTCGCAACCATTTGTGTGTGCGTGCTATATTTTTGCACGAATGGAAGGGACCTACAGTTTTTTGCCGTCTCCGAACGGCGAGTTGAGAAGCTCAATCGTGACAAATGATACTCTTTGATGCTTGTCAGACATTCGAAAGAGGTGGGCACTGTGAAAAACTTTTAGGTGTTTGCGGCGGGATTCGAACCCAAGACCGCTGGCTCAGTAGTCCGACGCACTAACCACTTGCGCTACGGTGCCCACAAATTTATTTTAATACGTTATTTAAGAACTAAGATAGAGCGAGATAAATGCCCAAAAGTAAAATTTAAACGTTTCTTTTTCTCATTTAGAAGTTTTTTTTTATTGAAATATAATGATTTTTTTTTATCCATTTTATAGATTTAATCCAACCCGAATCGATTGCAAAAAACCGCATTCAAATCCGTTCAGTAGTTTTTTTTGTTTTTGCGGCACATACATACATACTTTTTTTTAGACTTCATTTTATAAAAGTAGTGATTCGATTTCTCCCAATCAATATAAGAATAGTTTTACTATAAATCACCGTTTATGACTTTAAGTTTCAGTTGTTGTTTCTTATATTCTAATGTATCTAATACAGTCTAATATATTTATAGTTGGCATCAAGAAAATGTACTTATTTATGTAAAAGTAAGCCAGTACACAATTTTCGTACATAACGATCAAGGAACAGATTTTTCCTTCTGAGTGCCGTTGTTGATTCACTCAATTTTTGAACTTTAGACTAAATAAACTCTGACAAACATTTTGGATGGCAGTAGATAAGGATAAAACTTCTGTGGTAAATGCGTTCCCTTACCTCGTAAGAGATGACAAAAAACCTCAAGATGAGCATCCGGCTTGAGAAAAAATATATGGAAAATGATATGAATAAGGGTAGAAATATTCCATATGTGAAAACGTTTTCACTTCGCTACTATTACATGAATATTTGAAATCTAAAAAATACTGCTATCGTGGCGGTACAGTCAATAAAGCTCGCGCGAAGACTGCACAAGAAAAATTGTACAGTACATTTGTATATATCTATTATAGTAAAAAAAGCCAATTCTTTGAATATTTATCAGTCTAAGGCTAATAAGAACGTCCTAATGCTAAGCACTAGAATAAATCAATAGAAACCGGTTTTTAAAAAAACCTTTGGGATAGGAATCGGGCAAAAAGTATTTAGAAATAGAAAGACGAGTTTGTAGGTATTCCTATTGCAGTTCCGGAACACCCCGAGAAACAAGACAAAGAGTTTACAAATAATAATAAATCTTCTGTGAAATGTCACATATCCAAAAAAAATTGTCTGCAATAAATATATTATTAAAAAGTTATTACTACTTACTTGCATTTCCAATAAAAAAAAAATACATAGTAATTATGATAACTAGTGCATAGATTTTGTCTTCAGTACTTGCAGAAAAAATATTAATTAATATTTTGGCATTTTTTGTTAATCAAACAGTACAGAATATGATTTAAAATCATTAAAAAAACAATAAAAAGTATTTTACTATGTATTTTTTGATAATACCAACAAGCTAAGTTAAATCAAGTTAATAAAGCTCTCATCATACAGTATATAATGTATCTCATTACTGAATATACGAAAGTAGGAAGTTGATCAAAAATGATAATAAAAGCAGACGTAACACCCTCCATCCTCTTAAAAACTTACTCTGATTATACGAGTACAAAACAAATATTTTCAAAATATGAAAATAACTTCCATCACTCACCCGTAAATCCGTAAATTAAATGGCAACGTCTTAACGGCTGTCATATAAATTCGTAGCGAATTCAGTCTATCCAAGGATAAAGTTTCATCATCAACCGTTCCTGGTGCACCTATACCCTCCGCGAGGATTGATGCCATTTTCTCAGCACCACCAGATGCTGATGAAGATAAAGTCGACCTACTGCTAGTTCCTGATGAAGATGAAGATCCACCAATACCACTGTTATTGGAAGAAGACGATGATGATGATGCGGATGCTGACACTGATATTGAAACTGATGACGACAACGATACTGCGTGTGAGGAGGACGCGGAAGAAGATGAAGCGGTTCTCATACCGCCACTTGTTCCAGAACCGGATGAAGATAGCGACGAAGACGACGATGTAGAGGAAGTTGATGTGGCTAATTGTGATGCTGCAATCGTTTCGCGACTGAACGCTGCCGATTGTGTTAAAAACTGCAATTTCTTGATTTGCTGTAATGAAAGGGAAAAGGATAAGAATGAGTTGCGAAACTAAGTGGTAGAATTGTCTTGTGAAGTAAGTCCTTTTACGTGGGAATTATTTGCTTTGTAAAATTTCGCTTCATGTCTTGTAACGTAAACGAGGAGATTTCCATTTGAACGCTCACTATACTAATTTAAAGCACATAATATATATACATATGTATGTATATCAGGTTTTCTTTTTGCAAATTATGGACAAGAATATTATAAAATTTTGTCTGAAAATCAATTCAGTTATTAGACACAAAACAAAAGACAATTTACTCAAGTAATTATTATTATTATTTTATTTATTATTTATTGTTTATTATTAATTATTTATTATTTAGTAATTATAGATTACTATTTACAGACATATAGCTGTATGTTCATATGCATATTTAATATATTACATATTACATAAGGTATTATTTATTTATTTTTTTTTTTAAATTTGAGGTGTTTTTGCCGTTGTTTTCTCAACATATATTTTTTCGCTTGCAATAATTATTGTTATTTTTAAAAAAAAATAGTGTTTTCCAGTAGAAAGATATAACTACGTATGTATAAACAGCGTGACAGCTGACAGATCAGGGATATAAAATGACAAGTGCATGCTAGTTTTTCAAACAAAATAATCTTCAGCGATGGGGCTCATTTTCGTCTTGATGTTTTAGCTTTAGTTCATCGTCAAAATTGTCCAATTTTGGGTGCAGAAAACCCACAAGTGATAGTTGAGAAACTAATGCATCCACAAAGTGACACTGTTTGCTGCGGATTTTTGGGCTGGTGGCATCATCGGACCATTCTTATTTGCGAATGCGGCTGGTCAGGCAATAACAGTTAATGGTGCTCGCTATAAGTAAGTTTAGCGCTGTATCGACGAAATTCAGACACATTTATGAAACACAATCATGGAAAATTTCGACAAAATAGTGCGTGTGTGTGGAAAATTGTGGGCACCGTAGCGCAAGTGGTTAGTGCGTCGGACTACTGTGCCAGCGGTCTTGGGTTCGAATCCCGCCGCAAACACCTAAAAGTTTTTCACAGTGCCCACCTCTTTCAAATGTCTGACAAGCATCAAAGAGTATCATTTGTCACGATTGAGCTTCTCAACTCGCCGTTCGGAATCGGCAAAAAACTGTAGGTCCCTTCCATTCGTGCAAAAATATAACACGCACACACAAATGGTTGCAAGAAGCAGGCCCAGGTTCACCTCGAGCTGTAGCGCCAACTAAGTAAGTGTGGAATTAAATATAGACATTTCATATTTATGTTTCATATTTATTGATTAGTAGTAGTAGAAGTAGTAATTTAGACTTTATTTATACAATTAGTATTTACATCAGATAGTAGTAACAATAGACTAATGTTATCTTTAAATTATAAATGAAGATGCAATTCGGAAAAATAGAGAGAAACAGAAATTCAATTTTCCTGTGTAGTATTTAATAGCAATGCAGAAGGTTTTTAGACTTTCCCTTTGTTGACCAAGCTATTGAAAAAAATTGTAATTTGCTTTTTTTTTGAAGAATTTTTAGTTGAGGGTATTTTTAAGATGGCAAACTCACTTTTGATTTTTTAGTGACTCCTAGGGACGAAATGCGAAGCTCGCACTCAGAAGTACCGTTAGGCTATAACTAAAGCAATAAAAAAAATTCCTATTTAAAGCTTTTTTTTTAATTATGGTATTTTTCAAATACATTTTATAAGCTTTTAATAAAATTAAGGATCAAAACTGTGTAAAAATACCACTTTAGTTTATTAACTTCGGAATCGACTAAAATTGCAATCTTCAAAGTCTAATGTGCTGTCAGAAAAACCGTTATATCTATATATACAAATATAAATTTCATTGAGCTTATATGGTACTTAAAAGTCTCGATTGGGCTTAGTGTCTTAATTTGTTCTTTAGGGATTTCATTTGAGGTTAAACATATTCTTACTTGTACTTAAGTACCATCGGTCGCGTCGGTCAACAAAGGGTTAAGAAAACAAATGAAAAACAGCAATTTGTTTGTATTTAAATTAATCTTACTACATATTTTTAACTAATTTAATTAGTAGTAGTAGTAGTAGTAGTAGTAAATGTGATTTTATTGTACAATAAAAAACAATTTTCTTTTGTTACAAAATTCACAAAATATAGCATGGCATTTGCCGTCAGCCAAGTGAAAGAGATTTACATTTTTAACATAGTTATTCGGATAAAGCACATAAATAGATTTAAGAACGTATATATTTTAAAAAGTCTCATCTAATATTTTGCGTCGATATTTTAACGATGATTTTAAATAGCCAGACAGTACACTCCAATTTTCCCATTTAATATATCAATGACTTCATTTGTCGATAAAGCGATCTTTCGCCAGTATGCTCTTCTAATTTCTTTTAATATTGGACATACTCTTATAATATGGTGGACGTTTTCAAAAGCTCGAAGGTTGCATAAGGTGCATTCCGCATCCGCATTTCGGGTAGTGATATGTGGTCTGAAGTTCAACTGCAGAAGCTCGCCTCTCGCCTTAAAAATCATCGAGATTGTATCCAAGCTGTTTCGGTCTTGGAATTAATTATTTTCTCCGAGGTCATACGTAAGTGCTCGATATGTATTCCGAGATTGACTTTGTTGAGCTTTCGCTCTGAAGGAAGCACTTTATCAATAGTTCTTGCAGAGTTTCTTTCCATAATGTTGTATTGCGTTCCATTAGAGGGATATTATGTTCGCTACATAATCGAATCCATTCATTGAAGAATTGCATCTTATAGTGTATTTGGTGCATCGCAACTATATGCGGGAGACGATGACTTGGCAGCGATATTACTTTTAAAATGTATAAAAAATGCAATTTTAAAGTATAAATATACAATGGTGGCAGTCCAGTTTCCAGATATAGCATGTAGTTCGATGTATTTGCTGGCAGTCTAAAGATTTTTTTAATAAAATATCTGAGGAGTTTTTCCACTTCTTCGTATTGACAAATACCGCATAGTTGAGCTGCGTAGCACATTATTGACCTCAGTACGGCATCGTATATCTTTTATTTAATGCTTGGTGCGATGTTCTTTTTACCTAGTATGTTCTTCCAATTGCAGTTTATCGCTCTCTTCGCTTCTTTTAGCTTTTCTTGTAGGTGTTTTTTAAAGTCCAGTCGAGGTGTTATAGTCACTCCGAGGAACTTATACTCTTTAACCTTCTCAAGTTCTTCACGCTGCCAACTCCATATTTCACAGCCTGCGTAGCGTCCAAACCCATTTCGGAAGACCATCATTTTGGACTTGGTGGTGTTCACTTGGAGGTTCCATAGACTGCAATACTGTTGTAATTTGTTGATCATGACTTGCATCATCATCGGCGTTTCGGACAAAATTACAATGTCATCAGCGTACATTAAAAGTTTTATTCTAACTCCGGCGAACTCGATTCCTCCTGGCAAAAAGGTTGGCAGGTCATCAAGGAATATTGAAAAGAGTAGGGGACTCATGAGACAACCCTGCTTAATACCTATCCGCGACTCAAACCAGTCTGGACGTCTTTTTCATCCCAAACTGCAGTCCTGTTCTTTTCATAAAGGCTCTGTATGATTTTAAGTACTTTTGTTGAGACGCCAAGGTTACTTAATTTATAGAAGGGGGACTTGCTGTCAATGGAGTCAAACGCCGCTTTGAAGTCCACGAAAAATGCGTAAAGTTTTTTACCCTTGTCCAGATAAGACCTAGCAATACTTGAAAGTGTAAAAATATTGTCCCCCGTTGAATAGTTCTTCCTGAACCCCGCTTGGAACTCGCTGAGTAGGTCATTTGACTGTACCCAAGCTGTCAATCGTTCTAAGATGATGCCCGTAAATATTTTCATTGCTGAGTTCAGGAATGATATGCCCCTGTAGTTGCTTGGGTCACTGTGATCTCCCTTTTTGAATATGGGGAAAATTATATTCCGTTTGAAACTGTCAGATAATTCACCTGCCTCAAAGAGAAAGTTGTACGTCACTGTTAGTTTTCCCAGGAACTCATTTGTTGCATATTTGTAAAACTCGTACGGAATACGGTCCTCTCCCGGTGCTTTATTTAAAGTACACCTATGTATAACTCTATAGACGTCTTGTAATGTAATTTTGCGGTCTAAAGCATCCACTCTCTGGAATGGCAGCGCATAGTACAATTGTATTGGACTACATGGTGGGTTCAGTTCAAAATGTTCGGCTAGAATCGGTGCTTTGAGTTGGATACCCCGTGCAAAAGGCGTGCCGTTTATCGCTCTAGCAAGTTTCCAGAATGCACCACTGTCTCTAATCCCTACAAGTGTACTAGCCAGATGTTGAGTGTACCTTTTCTGTTTCTCTTTGCATAGGGTTTTGTACGTTTTGATTGCCTTCTGGTACATGGATTTTGCGTGATTGCTGCCTATTTCTCGTACTAATCGCAGGTGTACAAATGCTCTTTTTCTGGCTGCTGCACATTCCCAATCATACCATGCCTGTTTTTTCCTTAATCTTCCTGTCGATTGGAAAGGTTTAGCTGCGTCCACGATGCAGGTAGTGAGTATATCCGAGCCATGAATTGAATTGATTTCCGATTCCTCTATAGTATTGAGCTTGCGATTTAATGCGGTCTTGTATATGAGAGCCGAACGTTCCTTCCATTGGACTTTTGGTAAAAGGCTCATCTGGGGTGTGGCTGTCTGCGATGGCGTCTTTAGATTTACGGCAACTATTAAGGGCATGTGATCCGAGAAGGTCTGTCCACTCACGTTGAAGTCTGTTACATACTCCAACCACTCTCTCCGCACAAGACAGTAATCAATCGTTGCGCATGCTGTGCCTCTGATAAATGTCAAGTGTCCCTGCTCATCGCCTTTAGTTCGCCCATTTAACAAGGTGAGTCCAACGGATTCACTTACTTAGTTGGCGCTATAGCTCGAGGTGAACCTGGGCCTGCTTCTCGCAACCATTTGTGTGTGCGTGTTATATTTTTGCACGAATAGAAGGGACCTACAGTTATTTGCCGACTCCGAACGGCGAGTTGAGAAGCTCAATCGTGACAAATGATACTCTTTAATGCTTGTCAGACATTCGAAAGAGGTGGGCACTGTGAAAAACTTTTTAGGTGTTTGCGGCGGGATTCGAACCCAAGACCGCTGGCTCAGTAGTCCGATGCACTAACCACTTGCGCTACGGTGCCCACCCAACGGATTCACACATTTCAATAAATAATCTTCCATTTGTATCAATTTTCATATCTTCTGTACATCTTTCTTCTTTTATTGATCCTGTTCCACTTCTAGCAGTTGCGTCTTCCCTATTCTTGCGTTGCAGTCTCCGATTAACATTATGTCTTCTTTGCCAAATTCCAGTAAGAAACTATACAGGCTCGAAAAATCATCCAACCACGAGTTGCAATTAATGTATACTGGTATTGCATACATCTAAGAATTTTTAGTTACAATTTCTACTATGGTTCGGTTAATTTTTTTTTACAAATCTGCATTCAATTCTGTCGTTGATATGTTTCTTGATGCCATACAGGCATCCTTCGCTGGCTCTGCCATAGCTGGACGTTCGCGACGCTCCAGTGAAGTGTATAACTACGAAAGAATATTTCAAATCTATCCATATTTTTATCGACAAAGGTTTCAAAAAGAAGAAATATATCGAACTTATTTATATAATTGTAGAAATCAGGAAAAATTAATTTATTACCTAGACCAGCTACGTTATAGGAAATTAAATTAAATGAAAAATTACTTAAACTAATTCAATTATATACTATACTATTATCCGCCATATGCCTCAAGATACTGAAATCAAAATAATTCGCATAATAAGATCTTCTTATGCTGAGAGGAAGTGCATTCCAAATACGAATGGCATAAAATTGACGTTCAGTGCAAAGATAGTGATACCGTGGGAGAACTAGAGTTAGAGCCCGATTAGACTGTTCAAAAACTAGTTTATTGAACAGTTATGAAGGCTGTTTGGAGGTTATAATTCTGTGAAGACATTTAATAGTGCAAAATTTCAGGTACTGGTCTAATGATCATCCAAGAATATTTTTGGCGTAAGCAGAAACATGATCATAGCGTTTCAAGGTAAAAACATAGGTGGCGCAACAGCTCGAATAAACCTGGACCTGCTTCTCGCAACCGTTTGTGTGTGCGTGTTATATTTTTGTTCGAATGGAAGGTACTTACAGTTTCTTGCCGACTCCGAACGCCGAGTTGAGAAGTTTATCATGACAAATGATACTCTTTGATTGCTTGTTATAAGCGGCCAATCATTTTTTCGGCAAATCGAATATAGTTTCGTACGAAAAGCATTTTCCAGACGAAAAATAAATGATTAAAACTATTGCCCCTATTCCATAACACAACTCAATTTATTCGAGTTGGCTGTCATTCAACTCCACTTTTGCGCAACTCAACGAATTTTTCATATTACATAAAACAACCTTTTTCAGTTGTGATTGTAAAAAAAAATTGCATACTTTTAGATGCGAATAACAACTACAAATTGACTATTTAACGTAAATCTGACCTCTGGTGGTCGAAGTAGAAAATAATTTTGCCAACAGAAACTCAATATTCAATAAAAACAGAATGAAAAGAAGTTTTGATTTGTTTTTTTTTAATGATAATAATGATGAAGATAATATTGTTATTGTTGTGCGCATATGAAAATCTATCCGTGACATATTCCAATTCCAACTAGAAAAAATGCTAAGTAAAGAATATGCATTTGCAATGTGTAAATTACTTCTGTTATTTTTAAATATTTACAAGTGTTTTTGTACTGAACACAGAAGCATTTTGCTTCGTTCAAATCGAAACCAAAGATTTGTTAAAATTGCATGGACGCTCGATTGCAATTGCAATACCACTACCAGTTCCGAGTGCTGAAGATGTAAAACTATTTTCTCCAACTAATGTGGACTATATGCTTTTAAGCTGCACACATTGTTTAATGACGTTAGTAATAATATTGCATTATTTCATTTGTCCGATATACGTCTTTTTGTCCATTTTCCATCTTTCGTATCTCAACATTTACTCTCAAACAACTGCTTAAACCCAGTTGTTAGTTTTTGACAGCTCTAGCAACCAAAACATAACTGCGTTGTCTACCATAATACCAGAAAAATTCCCACACAACTCTAGAGAGGATTCGCCATCTTGGTTTTATGTTGACAGGCAACTCTTTTTCTCAGAGTTGTGTTCAGTAATACCGAATTTCAAATTTCAACCAAATTTCAACTCAACTTAACAAAAGTTGTCTTACGGAATAGGGGCATATGACGCCTTCAGTTTGTTGAAATATACGCACAAAAATGTGAAACACCCTAATGTTTACAGGAAACTTCACCAAGATCCTTGGTATCACAACGGGCCTCTAAGGACCAAACACCTTCACAAACACAAGGCATATATGCCCCTATTCCATAACACAACTCAATTTATTCGAGTTGGCTGTCATTCAACTCCACTTTCGCGCAACTCAACGAATTTTTCATATTACATAAAACAACCTTTTTCAGTTGTGATTGTAAAAAAAATTGCATACTTTTAGATGCGAATAACAACTACAAATTGACTATTTAACGTAAATCTGACCTCTGGTGGTCGAAGTAGAAAATAATTTTGCCAACAGAAACTCAATATTCAATAAAAACAGAATGAAAAGAAGTTTTGATTTGTTTTTTTTTAATGATAATAATGATGAAGATAATATTGTTATTGTTGTGCGCATATGAAAATCTATCCGTGACATATTCCAATTCCAACTAGAAAAAATGCTAAGTAAAGAATATGCGTTTGCAATGTGTAAATTACTTATGTTATTTTTAAATATTTACAAGTGTTTTTGTACTGAACACAGAAGCATTTTACTTCGTTCAAATCAAAACCAAAGATTTCTAAAATTGCATGGACGCTCGACTGCAATTGCAATACCACTACCAGTTCCGAGTGCTGAAGATGTAAAACTATTTTCTCCAACTGATGTGGACTAAAGGCTTTTAAGCTGCACACATTTTTTTAATGACGTTATTAATAATATTGCATTATTTCATTTGTCCGATATACGTCTTTTTTTATTCATTTTCCATCTTTCGTATCTCAACATTTACTCTCAAACAACTGCTTAAACTCAGTTGTTAGTTTTTGACAGCTCTAGCAACCAAAACATAACTGCGTTGTCTACCATAATACCAGAAAAATTCCCACACAACTCTAGAGAGGATTCGCCCTCTTGGTTTTATGTTGACAGGCAACTCTTTTTCTCAGAGTTGTGTTCAGTAATACCGAATTTCAAATTTCAACCAAATTTCAACTCAACTTAACAAAAATTGTCTTACGGAATAGGGGCAATAATTTCTTTGCGAAGCCGATTTCCGATGCGATTCGGTGTCGGACTTGCCGCTGTGAGCAACTCAACTCGCTCTTTTTTTTTTTTCATAAATTTATAATTCGTTGCAAATCTGCGTTGAAAACCCAAGTATCACGGCGGCGCTTAGGCATTTTTTTTGTTCCCCGAAATGTCAATTGTAAATAATGTTTTAGAGATATCAGACCGAACTTACAATTTGCCTACAGAACAAATCAATTGGCATTTGACAAACAAAATTTTGCAGAAGAGAGCCATCTGTTCGCAATAGGTAAAGCGCAAGAGATGGGTTAAATTCAAACATCGAAATCGTAATATTCGTACTCGCCGTAGTCAGATATCGTAATACGACATTCGTTGCATGATTTCTCGAGTGAATAAAATCATTCTGACTTAATTACTATTGTAAATTGATCTGAGGGAAATTTTGGTATGTTTCGGAGTAAAGCGGAAAATTTCGGTGTTGCGAAGTTGTCTTTAAATTTCGGAATGATTCCGGCTTTTTCGGAATGGTTTGTCACATAAGTTATTAGTGTGTAGGCAAGCAATACGTATTTTAGCGTTTAGGTGTGCACAATGAGATTATGATGCACCAGTTAATATTCAACCAAACTTCTTAAAGTACGGAAAAGCTTGTCTTCCCTCATTCAGACTGTTTTTTTCTCCACCTGCTTCTTTACTAAGATCACAACTTTAAGAGTCCTTACTGGTGCGGGATATTAAAAATGTCCCCAAAAATTAAAGTAAATATCCATAAAAACATATTTGTAGGTACATAAATATATTCTATAACGCGATGTTCAAAGCTACTATAAAAACTCCGCATTCGAAAGTAATGGCAGTTTTTGACTTATCGCCGTTAAGTGACCTTTAAATTAAATTTAACAGAATGAGTAATTGAATTAGGGAACACTTCAGAGATACATACCGCTGGTAAATATTCCCAGCAATAGGTGGAATTGACTTTTTACGACAAACTTTTAGAATGTTTTCCCCCAGTTTTCTATTCGAATGATATGGCCATTGTAGAAGTCCTGCTCATAGTCCTTCCTTTTCATTCCAGACTGTGTTATCCTAAATCATTTACTGGCGGACGACTGTCCTTTCATTATTTGTGGGGCGTCATTGGTTCTCGGTTCGCGTTAACTGATTCTGCAATCTCAATAAAAATTAAATTATGGTTACGGTTTATTTCGATTAAAGTTCTGCGATTTCATTTTGCTTCCGTGTTTTTAAAGGACGAAGAAAGGAAATTTCCATCGTTTCCTCTAACTCACCCCTTGGTGTACCTTCAGTGTACTGTGTGTGTACCTTTCCACTGTATACGAGTACCGATGATGCGATGGTAGGAAAATATTATTTTTACCGCTAAAAATTCAAATTTTTGTTTTGCTGAAAACTCATAGCGAAAGGACGAAAGGGGGAGACGCAATAAAAAAGGAAGGAAAATAACTCCCCAGTATTTTGCCCCTGTTATAGGTACCTGCTGCTTTGAGTGTTTGTAGGCGTGAATTATTGCTGTGGGTTACTTTGTATGATGATGATGACATTCCTCTCTTGCTGAGTCGTGTTCAAATTGCACTGGGGGATTCTTTTGCTACCTCCATCTGAGCGAGAAGGGGAGGAGGAAGGAAATAAAATTATGAAATTGATGTTATCACATGGTTGTCATATGATAATGAAGGAGGAAACACGGGAGACTGTTACTGTCTGCGATTCCTTGAAACACACTCGAAAATGTTGAAATTATTTTATTAACATTTATTGCTGAACGCAGAAATAAATTGTCAGCGTTTATATGGATGGGAGGCTAATAGAAACGCGTTGAGAATTTCTTAAATTAAAAATTATTGGATAGGAAGCAATTTAATTTTAAATTTACTTAAGCGGCTAGATGCTCCTTTGATACTTCAAAATCGTTTCTATTTATGGAGATTTTCTCGATATTCGCGGAAATATACATACATAATATATCATAACATGCATAGGTTGTGTTGGTTATGATTTGTGATTTAAAAGAAATGGTGCTTAGAGAGAGGAATTTAAACGGGGAAGTTTGTTAATGGAGTAAGCCCTTTTCCCAGGGTGGTAGACGTTTTCTTTCATCTTTTCTACTAGGGAAACTTTTGATTTTACTGTGATAAGAATATAAAGATGGAAAGAAATATTTCGGTTTTGTTTTTGTTTATTGATTTACCCTCTGATACTACGAAATTATGGAGGTACTACGACCTTTTGTTAGACATACTTGCAATGTTTTGTTATGTTTTTGTAACGTTCCATTTTTTACTTAAGTAATAGGTTAGTGGTAGTAGCTAGTTACCAAATTTTTATTTTTGTTTTTGTCCTTTGGGTGAATTGTATATTTTTGTATTCAGCTATAATCATGAAACGCGAATATATTTTTTTTGTTGTCATATATCAAGCCATTTCGACTACCCGCAAGGTTTGTATTGAAATCATTTATTAATTTACAATAAATAAAGAGTTCAGTTAAGCAACATTTAATCTGAAAAAATGTCGAAAGATCGTCTAAGCTACATCCTAGCTACTTCTATTACATATGTATATACATAAGGTTTAAGACAACTCCTAATAAGCTAATCATTCGTCGATTCGATGAACTGTATTTTATTATTATTATTATTATGTATTATTGTTTTTATACTTCTTGTACTGCATTTATTTTATTAAAGCTACCGAAACATACTGAAGGCATTTCCGAAATGAATAACGCACTTTTAATTTACTTACTTACTTAATTGGCGCTACAGCTCGAGGTGAACCTGGGCCTGCTTCTCGCAACCATTTGTGTGTGCGTGTTATATTTTTGCACGAATGGAAGGGACCTACAGTTTTTTGCCGACTCCGAACGGCGAGTTGAGAAGCTCAATCGTGACAAATGATACTCTTTGATGCTTGTCAGACATTCGAAAGAGGTGGGCACTGTGAAAAACTTTTAGGTTTTACTAACTTTTAATTTAACTATGTAGTAATCGTGACTCACTGTACATTAAAGCTCTTTCTCTCTCTTGTAACTTCACAGTATTTAGCATATTATAACATGAAGATAAATCGAGTCAGTTAGTTGTTCGTCATCCACCATCCTTCTTCTACTTCTGTAATAATTCTAGTTATATTTAAGCCAATAAAGTGAATTCTACTAATGCCTGTGACACACACCTAGTATAGACACCATGGTATGCAAATGTACTACATGTCTGTCACGGTATACAACGCTTATACCAGCCGAGCAACATGGTATACAGCATGGCATCTATACTAGGGTTCTTTGCGTTGTTGCAAGCCAACATGCAACAATTCATCTAAAAGCAATTCTCCACCAAAACATTCAGTTCGTCGATGGCAAATTCTAGGCGCATCATAGATTGCAAAATGCCGGCAAAACATCAAATTTATTCACCACCGATAGATAAGCAGAGAGAAAGCGAAACGACAAAATGCACCTACACAAACACGATCACGGCGAATCTCCAAATTTGATGTGGGTGACATAGAGCGCAAAAATTCTATGTTTTTATAGAAGACCCATACTCTCAGTCCCATGCCAATCGTTACCATCGATCTGCGCACGCAGCGAGTGCGTACGGTGAAATTTGTTGGTGGAAAGTGCGTGCAATGAAGGATTGGCAAAGAATCTACCACTGACCCGTGGGAACATTTGGTCGCTTACGGTGAGAATTGTTGGTGGACGGCTCAGGCAGTGATGGATTTGCGGAAAATCTACCACTAATCTTAGTGCACCTAGCTGATCGCCGAAACGTCCGCAAGGGGCAATGACCACGATGACCATGGCCTTGACCAACTCCGCCGAAATAATCGATGTTTCAACCGAAGTAAGGAGGAAGCGAGAATTCAATTCTCAACTGACCATCATCCACACTGGACAATTATATTAAAGAATAAAGATCGTCGTTTTGAAGTTAAATTCGCTTACGTTTTCTTTGGCACATAGTGTGCATGCACTTTGGTTTCTTTTTCTTTTAGTTCGCAGAAAATACAAGGGTTTTTGATAGTGATTTTTTTCGTGGATCCTTATTAAAATTACATTTAGCTGGTGTCCTTGCGGCACATATTGGTCCTTCGAGCCGGATCCTTAAATAAAACTAATTAAAACTATCGAAGATAAATAAATAAAAATAATTTGACTATTAAACGAACTAAAGAAGACAATACCCAACAGTGTTCAAGTGCGCGTATTCTTCACTTAGAAGCCAGTGCGTTTGAAATCAATTTAATCCCGGTACGATCGCGTTCTTTGTGCGGTATTTTACAATTCCTGAGGAAGCTGAGTCTGGAGAATCTGGTGCAGCGTGGGAGCAACGCTTTTAACAGGTGTGTGCCATTTTTTATAACATTTTAAACTTAATTTATCGATCGTTGATCACAATAAATATATAAAATCGTGTGTTGTGTGGTCTGCGAATAGAAGTTCAACATGAGCAAGGTGAAGATAGGCAATCTCGTCGATTATATTCAGAATGTATCCGCAGACTTAAAGGCCGATTATAAGGCTTATGTAGAGTTGTCGGCGGCGAGTAAATCCGTTCACATGAATGAAGCGCGAGGGCTTCATCAAAAAATTGTTGCGGCTCCTACAGAAGAAGCAAAAACTAAATATATGGAGGAATTGACGTTCCATCATCTTAAAGAATTATATTATAAGTATTCTTCTGATTTAAAGGCACAATTACAGACCACTGATAGCCATAATCAATCACAAAGTGTTTTGAATAACTCCATAATGGGACCAAAGGCTCCATCTATGGAACTAAAGCTTCCACCAATTAAGATCCCAACTTTTTCTGGCTCTTATCAAATGTGGCCTGAATTTCGAAGTCTATTTGAAAGTGTGATCGTCAAAAATTCGTCGATAGCTGATGTGCAGAAGCTTCATTATTTAAAGGCAAATTTAAGTGGAGAAGCTGAACGCTTATTGCGAAATACCGCAACTATCGATGGTAATTTCGACTCTGCGTGGGCAACATTGGTTAAAAGATACCAAAATCTCCGTTTTCTTAAGGATACCCAATTTCAATTACTCTTCGACCAACCGAAACTATCTCAGGAATCAGCAGAGGATATCAAGTCTCTCCTAGATATTACCAACGAAGCGAAACAATCGCTGGAAAACCTTGGAGTTCCGGTTCAATCTTGGGAAGACGTTCTAATTTTCCACACCGTCCAAAAACTACCACTCGTTTCCAGAGGTTTATGGGAATCGCATATTTCGGCTTATGTCGATTATCCGACATACAGCGTCCTTGAGGACTTCCTACTTACGAGGTCTAGAACTTTAGACATCTTAGGACAATCTTCACCGAGTTCAACTCATCCTAAGGCGAAAAAATCTGCTGCAGGTATAGTTCGTTCACATAATTCCACAATTTCCAAATGTTCAATGTGTCAGGGCTCGCATTCAATCAGGAATTGCTTCAAGTTTAAGGCATTGAATCCAAAGAAACGACAGGAAATTGTGAAATCAAAGAAGTTGTGTAGCAACTGTTTATCAAATACACACCCAACTCATAATTGCACTAGCAACTTTACGTGTTTCATATGCAAACAAAAGCATCATTCGTTACTGCATGTCGACGAGCCATCAAACGCAATGCATGCTATACAATCACCTTTGACTGCAGTTAATCAGTCACTTGGTCCTCAACCGTCCTCCTCCGTTCAAACTTCAAAGCTTGAACCATCAGAGAACGCAACCTCTAACAGAACAGATTCAGTACTCAATACCAATACGTACGTGGTCGAAAGCAGTCGGTTCCGAATTGTTCTTCTGGCTACTGCGCTCATTAAGGTTGTTACAGCCACGGGCCAACCGTTGCTGCTGCGAGCCCTACTTGATCCTGGATCGGAGGCTTCTTTTATATCTGAGTCGGCCGTGCAACGTTTAAACCTCAAAAAGGAACGGAGCCACGTCACTATATTAGGTGTTGGAGAAACCAACACAGGTGTCTCCAAATACAAAGTATCTCTCACGATTTTTTCGAATGTCAACCAGAACTTCAGTTTACAGCTTAATGCATTGGTCTTACCCAAACTTGCAGCTGCTCTTCCAATGCACAACATTCCTTGTGCTAACTGGAGTCACCTTTTCAATATTCAGCTCGCTGATCCGACGTTTAACAAAACAAGCAAAGTCGACATGTTACTCGGCAGCGACATATATCCATCCATTCTTCTGGAAGGGCTTGTTAAAGGTGAACCAGGTACCCCCATGGCTCAAAGGACTGAACTTGGATGGGTACTCTCGGGTCTCATTACTCCTACCAATCAAACGTTGATCAAATCCTTCCATACTACAACTGAAAACTCTGAACCAGATCTGCAAAATATGCTCCTTAAGTTTTGGGAGCTTGAAGAAGTAGCAAGGAAGAAGATGCTGTCAACAGAAGAAGAACAGTGTGAAAAACACTTTTGTAGTACACATCAGCGTCAAGCAGATGGCAAATATATAGTTCAACTTCCGTTCAAAGAAGGATTTCGTCCTACATTAGGGTTTTCCCAGAAATCCGCTCTTGTTAGATATCTGCAGCTAGAAAGAAAGTTCCAGTCAAATGAGTCATTCCACGCAGAATATAGAAAGGTATTTAACGAATACAAGGAGCTAGGACATATGACTGAAGTAGATCCTTCATCACTTAAACAGGCTCACTATTTTGTTCCCCACCATGCTGTGATTAAGGAAGCGAGCTCTACCACAAAGCTACGCATTGTCTTTGACGCGTCTTGTAAGACGTCTGATGGCACGTCACTAAATGATCATCTTTTGGTTGGAGCTAGGTTACAAGATGATATCTTCGACCACATTGCGCGTTTTAGAAAGCACCAGGTGGTTTTTGTAGCTGATATCAATAAAATGTATAGGCAGATCTGGGTTCCTTCGGAAGACGCTATCTATCAACTCGTTCTGTGGAGAGATGGACCAGGAGAAGGGGTCAAGACGTACCGACTCAACACCGTAACCTTTGGCACCGCCGCGGCACCATATTTAGCTATTCGCACACTTCAGCAGCTGGCTTCAGACGAGCAAGATGATTTTCCACTGGCATCAAAGATTGCAAAAGAAAATTTCTATGTGGACGACGTCATTCATGGCGCAGACTCAGAAGATGAAGCTCTGGAGATGCAACGCCAACTCACAACTATACTGAGAAAGGGAGGGTTTCCATTACGAAAATGGGCCAGTAATAGCGAAAGGTTGCTAGCAGCCATCCCAGATGAAGACAGAGAAGTTCAGCTACCGCTTTCGTTTGATGAAGGCAACGCCATAAAAACATTGGGGATTCAATGGCATCCTGGTAAGGACATGTTTTCATTTAAGATTAACCTTCCAGATTCGAAAAGGACGACAAAACGGACAATTTTATCAGACATCGCTCGTCTGTACGATCCTATGGGATGGATTTCTCCTTGCGTCATCGTTGGCAAAATCCTTATGCAAGACATATGGAAAGAGCATCAGACGTGGGACAGTGAACTCTCCCCTGCAATAATTTCCAAGTGGCATTGCTTAAAGTTGGAGCTCAACTCCATTAATGACATCGAGATACCTCGCTGGATTAACGTAACCAAGGACTCACAACTGGAAATCCACGGGTTCTGTGATGCCTCTGAAAAGGCTTTCGCCGCAGCAGTATATATACGAGCCATCAACGGAAAAAACATACAAACCACGCTTCTTCTAGCTAAAACCAGAGTCGCACCCCTAAAAAGTAAATCGTTGGCACGCCTAGAGTTGTGCGGGGCCCTATTGCTAGCGCAGTTACTCGTTCATACCATAAGCACAATGGAACTCCAGAAGGCAAAGGTATTTGCTTGGTGTGATTCAGAAATCACACTCGCATGGATCAGAACTGCTCCATACATCCGAACCACGTTTGTCGCCAACAGAGTAGCAGAAATTCAGGAGTTAACAGATCTCAACTGCTGGAATTATGTCCCTTCTAAGGATAATCCAGCAGATATAGCATCGAGAGGACTTTCTCCAAGAGATCTTATCGATAATCAGCAATGGTGGCACGGTCCTGAATTCCTGCAAACTTTTGATCATCAACAACATCCGTCTTACAGCATTCAGAATACTGATCTGGAAATGAAATCCTCAGAGGTTGCAAGGGTAAAAAATGAGCTAATCGCATCTGGGTACCCCATACACAATATTTTTCAGCTCTGCACTCATTTTACTCTCCTTGAACCTAACGCACTTTTCAGTAGGTATTCAACATTACAGCGTTTACTACGAACTACAGCGTATTTGCTTCGCTTTATCAACAACGCTCGAAAAAATTCATCACATTTATCGGGATTGCTTTCAGTTGACGAAATTTCATCAGCCCGAATGCGGTTAATCACCATCGTTCAACACGAGTTCTTCGCTGCAGAGATTGCCAAAATGGCAAATGATGAAACCGTGTTCAAGGGAAGTAAATTGGCAAGACTTTCGCCAATCATCGATGAAATGGGGATACTGCGAGTCGGGGGCCGATTGGAAAACGCGGATCTCCCTTACGCACAACGCCATCCAATTATTTTGCCTCCACAAAACATGTTAACCAAGCTCATAATCCATGATGTTCATATAAAAACTATGCATGGCGGTCAGCAGCTCCTAATGGCAACTCTTAGAGCAGAATACTGGATATTACAGCTTAAAACCAACGTCAAAAATTGCATACATAAATGTCTTAAATGTTTCAGGTACAAGGCTACACTCATGCAACAAAAAATGGGCAATTTGCCCGCATCAAGAGTGAACCAGGCTCGTCCGTTTGAAACGTGCGGAGTTGATTATGCTGGTCCTGTGCAACTTAAAGCATGGAAAGGTCGTTGCAGCAAAATCACCAAGGCGTACATCGCAATTTTTGTTTGCTTTGCTACGAAAGCAGTTCACATCGAACTAGTGAGCGACTACAGCACCTCAGCTTTTCTCGCAGCGTTCAAACGCTTTACTGCTCGCCGTGGTATCTGCAGAAACATTTACAGCGACTGTGGAACCAATTTCCAAGGAGCAGCAAAAATCATCGAAATGGAAAGGGTACAGCTATCAAAAAAATGGACAGAGGACATCGCAAAGCAGCTCCAAGATAATGGTACTACCTGGCACTTCAACCCCCCAGCTGCCCCCCATTTTGGCGGGCTCTGGGAAGCAGGCGTAAAGTCCATGAAGTATCACTTAAGGCGAATAATCGGTCACTACACCCTCACATTTGAGGAATATGCCACGGTACTAACGCAGGTCGAGGCTTGCCTCAATTCGCGACCACTGTGTCCAATGAGCGAAGATCCTGAAGATTTATCTATCTTGACACCAGGACATTTTCTAATAGGCACACCTTTAAATACTTCACCCGAAAAGGACCTAACCGACATCAAGACAAATCATTTGGACAGATGGCAGCTTATGCAGAAAATCCAACAGGACTTTTGGAAAAAATGGAAATGTGAGTACCTCGTTGGGCTTCAGCAACGACCAAAATGGCTGTCTTCAAATCTGCAAATCAAGGTGGGCAGTTTAGTTCTCTTGCCTGACGAACATACACCGCCTACACTTTGGCGACTTGGCAGAATTGAAGCAATGCACCCGGGAACCAATGGAAAAACTCGCGTCGTCACTATCAAGACAGCAACTACAACGTTAAAGCGCCCAATAGCTAAACTCTGCCTTCTTCCAATGGCAACTTAGCATTCAAAGCGCGCGCACACACACACACACTAATAAATTATCATACAATTTAAAAATAATAACTAACCTATAATGAATTAATTAACCTAATCTTATTATTATATAAACTATTATTGCCACACACCATTCACCCCATCTTCCTCTTTGTTTTCATGTACACACGGCCAACGTATCACCGGAAGGAAACATCACGCAACATACGTCTGTAACCGAAAGCTGAATTTAATCTATGGATACAAATAAGCATCATAAGAAGACTGCAGATAACTTCTGAAGACAACTCTATGTGGTAAACCCTCCTGTGGCCCGGCAGGATGTTGCAAGCCAACATGCAACAATTCATCTAAAAGCAATTCTCCACCAAAACATTCAGTTCGTCGATGGCAAATTCTAGGCGCATCATAGATTGCAAAATGCCGTCGGCAAAACATCAAATTTATTCACCACCGATAGATAAGCAGAGAGAAAGCGAAACGACAAAATGCACCTACACAAACACGATCACGGCGAATCTCCAAATTTGATGTGGGTGACATAGAGCGCAAAAATTCTATGTTTTTATAGAAGACCCATACTCTCAGTCCCATGCCAATCGTTACCATCGATCTGCGCACGCAGCGAGTGCGTACGGTGAAATTTGTTGGTGGAAAGTGCGTGCAATGAAGGATTGGCAAAGAATCTACCACTGACCCGTGGGAACATTTGGTCGCTTACGGTGAGAATTGTTGGTGGACGGCTCAGGCAGTGATGGATTTGCGGAAAATCTACCACTAATCTTAGTGCACCTAGCTGATCGCCGAAACGTCCGCAAGGGGCAATGACCACGATGACCATGGCCTTGACCAACTCCGCCGAAATAATCGATGTTTCAACCGAAGTAAGGAGGAAGCGAGAATTCAATTCTCAACTGACCATCATCCACACTGGACAATTATATTAAAGAATAAAGATCGTCGTTTTGAAGTTAAATTCGCTTACGTTTTCTTTGGCACATAGTGTGCATGCACTTTGGTTTCTTTTTCTTTTAGTTCGCAGAAAATACAAGGGTTTTTGATAGTGATTTTTTTCGTGGATCCTTATTAAAATTACATTTAGCTGGTGTCCTTGCGGCACAGCGTAGTATAGCCATCTTTGCGAACCCAGCGCCATTCTCCTAGAGTAGAGAATAGTTGCCCTTGAAAGAGTTGTCAGTTTAATTATTTATATGAATAATTTTGATTTTGAACATTCAAACAAATGTTGAATCATTGCCATGTAAATTTGTACTGGCCAATAAAATCACTGAATGCCATTATTTTTTGAGTATTATGTATGATTAAGATTAACAAGTCCATCACAAGACTTAAATTTCTTAGGTTGACAGAATAACAATTGTGTAATTTTAAAAAATCAAAAAAAAAATGACAACCTCTCAAACTATACTAGGTAGTGCAGTATGTCACCTAGCATGGCATTGAGAATACTATGGTATTCATACCATGGTGTCTAGTCTATACTAGGTGTGTGTCCCAGGCATAAGCGTGCATTTTACTTGATCAGTCAAATTATCACAAACTAGATTTTTGAATTTTTATTACTAAACAGTATTAAGTAAGAACACTCATTTCTCGGATCAAAATGGAGAAGTAGTGACAAACTTGGCTCCCTGGAATTACGTCAAAAGAAATTACGCCACAAAGTGTTTTGTAAAAAGAGCCAAAATAATTGTGTGTTTATTTTCTGGACGTATTTCCATTTTATTTTTGGTGCTTTTTCCACATCTGTCTGGCATTATTTTCAATATTTCTGGAGTATTTTCCAAACAAAATTTTGCTCTTTTTTACAAATTTGAAAACACAAATATTTTCTGGCGTACTTTCCGGGAGCCATATGATCATGTATGGCTGCCACCAACCATCCCTGTGTGCATGGAAAATATGAACATCAAAACAGTGTTGCAATTATTAAGTCGAAGCAAGTCTTTACAGCTTTTTCTGTGGTTTTTGCCAAAGAGCTTTGGGACTTTGTGCTTTGAGAATTTGAGGTTGCCGCTTGGTTTTTGTGTTTATTTCATTATTTTTCTGGGGAATCAGTTAAAATATAGTTGAACAATTTTTCGCTTTTTGTACTTTTTAACCCTTCTGTCAATTTTGCCACCATCACATCAATGGAATAGGTCTGGCTGGACCTTCGTACATTTTGTATGGAAATTATTAGAATACAATGAAATAATTTAAGTTTTTTTTTTGTTATTTTGGACATGTTATTATTTTTTTTTGTGGTTAAAAGTTATTTGAATACATAATAGTGATATTACAAAGTGTTTTGTTGATTTACACACTTACGGCATTTATGTAATGGAATACTGTTTTATACACCCCTGTGATCAATTTCGGTCGAATTCCGATCCGTTCAGTTTTCTATGTCTGTATGATATGTTGATGTTGATTTTTGCATTTTTTTGATTTCATTCCGTTCGTTTTCAATCCGGTCGGAATTGATCACAAGGGTGGTTATGAAGTGAGGACAGTAAAATCACTGCCTCATATTTTTTCAGCACATAAGACACTGCTGCGACATTATCCGTAAATCCAAAGATAGTAGATTGTGGTGGTCGCCGTGGCCGTGGTGCTTAGTGCGTTGGACTACCACGCAATGCTGCCCGGGTTCAACTCCTGGCCGGGTCTAACACCTAAAAGAGTTTTTTCACTGTACCACCTCTTTCGAATGCCTGACAAGCATCAAAGAGTATCATTTGTCACGATTAAGCTTCTCAACTCGCCGTTCGGAGTCGGCAAAAAACTGTAGGTCCCTTCCATTCGTGCAAAAATATAACACGCACACACAAATGGTTGCGAGAAGCAGGCCCCGGTTCACCTCGAGCTGTAGCGCCAACTAAGTAAGTAAGTAGATTGTGCTAGGCGACTACGGGTCCGGAAGCATTTCTTTATGAATGCATTTCTTATTCCATTGAATAGTTCCTTTAAAACATGTAAAGAAGTTGTCAGCAACAACAGTCCTCCCGCTGGCTCTGTACTTGGTCAATTAGCACCTTCTCGCTCAAACTTACAGCTCTCTGATTTACAATCAAATACGAAAGTCTCAAGTGACTGGATGTATACGCCATAAACATCAGTAATTAGCGGAAAATCCCAGGTAACAGATACTTGTGTACATATTTGGCCACGATAATAAATATGTACTAAGTAATAAAATAAATTACATATTTTCTTCATTTATGATGCGGTCAACAAAACTAACTATCTGGCAGACATATGCAAGAAAAAAAAACACGTTTTTTTCCGGATGAAATTGGAAATAAATACGTTTCTCCATACAATGTCTATCCAGACCTATTCCATTGACTCTAGGGGTTGTTTTAGAAAATCCTTGTTTTTTTTGCACCCACTTACATCTAAAAATGTTTGGCTACAGTAAAGCATTAAAAATATGAATGCTGACAAAGTCAGGAAATTTGGTAATGATAGCTACATAATTAATTAGAAAAAAGTGGGTTTAAAAGTGCGAAAGGTCTGGCCAGACCTAGTCCTTGACAGAAGGGTTAATAAAGGTTTATTTGCACGAGATTGCTAGATGTTGTGTGCGGAAATGAATAGTAATTTTTTATTGGGTTTTAGGTTATGTTTATGTTGTAAACTATTCGTTTTCGACATATTACATTGATACATAAAAATACTGGAAAAAATTTATCATGTCCAAAATAACAAAAAAACTTAAATTATTTCATTGTATTCTAATAATTTCCATACAAAATGTACGAAGGTCCAGCCAGACCTATTCCATTGATGGGATGGTGGCAAAATTGACAGAAGGGTTAAAAAGTACAAAAAGCGAAAAATTGTTTTTTGTATTCCGAAAGTGTTACAGAGTACCAATTCAAAAGCGAAACGAAAAGCAATTTCGAATAGGATTGACTTTCGGATCGAAATACAGAGTAGGGCCACTGGGAGTCATATTTGACAAAAAACTGAGTTTCTGCAGGCATATCGAGTTTTTGGTTGCTAAAGGTAATTCCATGTTGGGTTTCATTTTGCGGAACTCTAAAAACTTCAACGATCCGCACACGCTTAAGTGTCTTTTCTTTGCATTTGTTAGATCCAGTCTCGAATACTGTAGTATAATATGGAATCCATTTTATGAAGTCCATTCCAGTAGAATTGAGAAGATCAAAAAACGCTTTACTAGGGTTGCCGTGCGTAGATTACGCTGGAATACTAAAATGCCTTCGTATGAGACTCGATGTAAATTATTTGGTATCCTACCACTGTTCAAGCGTAGACAATTTTTTTCAATTATGTTTGTTCGTGACTTAATAAACAATCATATCGATTGCCCCTCATTATTATCATTAATTGGATTCTATGCTCCATCTAGAGTGCTTAGCAACCGTCTTCTATTTTATATTCCATTTCATAGAGTTGATTATGGTTGCAATGAACCTATTACTAGATGTCTTAGAGAGTCTAATAATTATAGTAGTTTACTAGATTTCCATTTAAGTAGGGAGTCGTTTAGAAGTAAACTTATTTTGGCTTTAGGTTTTGGTGGTAGTTTTTAGGTATATATATATATATATATTGTATTAGGTAATCCAGCGAGAACAGTAGATGTTCTCATTTGATGAAAAAATTAATAAAAAAAAAAATAAGAAATCGAAGTGCCATCAATTTGTACACAATAATCATGTTCAATAATTTGCGTTGTTTTTAAATCAGCAAATGGAAAACCCTACAGATATTGCTCTCCGTTTTGCGGCCAGTCAGAATTAACAAAAGGGACAAGTTTATGCAAGCTATTGCAATCAGACTAAGAGGCAAACATCCTATCTTCCCTGTACTGACAACTCTTTTGGAACAGAGTAGGTATAGTAAACATTGATCAGAGAGATTTGGCAGCACCCTCGAACGATGAGACTGATTTGGCAGTACAGAAGGGCAGTCAGAATTTAGAATACGTAGGCGTGCCACGTTTTAAAAAGAAACACACGGGGATTCATTCAACGTTTGATTTTGGCGTTGAGCATCTGGAAGATTTTGTTTTATAATAATTGATAGTATTGGCGGCCATTTCCTTGAATAAAACTGATAAAAGTAAAAGAAAAGCATCTATAAACCATTTTTCCTAATAACATAATATTATTATGGTTGAATCATGAATCCACACAGTCATGATACAAAAATTACAAAGCACATACATGCATATGTACATATACTTGTACCTGTGTTCTTATTTTTATTTTATTTTTTTATGACGATTAGAAAGGACTTTAATGCTTCAACGAATTATTCTTGGAATTCAAAATGTTTATATATTCTACTAATACGAAGCTTGCCTATGATTCATTGCTTGAGCTCTCGATGCTTTTATTATAAATACCTATGGAAGAAGTTACATACTCGTATTAAGATAAAATGTTTCATGGTATGCATTTACATTTTGAAAGGACTGACTTTGTATTATACAATACAAAGACTCTGACTTTGTATCGAAATACAATTCGCATTGTGGAATATACGAGTATCTGCAGATTTTTTTTAACCGAATCACATGGCATATATTATGTACTCGTATGATGCATATATGTACTCGTGTGTAAACAGATAAACACTTCATAAAAATATCATGTTATACCCATAGCTCAGAGAATTCAAATGTTAATTTTGGCACTCTGCACAGCACATGCCCCTCGTGTTGTCCCTTTTATGATTTGCACACAAAGTAACAATAAAATTGTATTGCCATAATATGCAAATGCAACAGATGCTCCTAATGGCGCTTTATTACCCACTCACCGCCGCAATTTTCAAATTGTCTTTCGCCCCATTGTGCATAGATAAATTGCATCTCAACCACCACGAACAGTGCTCATGCAACAAATTTAACTTCATACTCTTCTCCTCTTGGCTACTTAACATAAGAATCATACTTAATCATCATAAATTTCACTTTAAATTAATTCCGAATGGAAAGGGTTTTCCTTATCGCACACGGTGAAGCGAACGGCAATGATTTATGCATAATTAAATGTCCAACAGAGTAGATATGAAATGCTGTAAAGCAGTAATCTGCTTCCGCTAACACATACACATTCATACAGCCATCTAAGGATGATATTCAGTCTTTTTCATTCGTTTCTGATGGGAGGACTCGTAACCAACTGTGAAACATTTCCTCTTCTAGATAAATGTGACAGACGAAACGTTAGAAGGAGAGCGCGATTTGTTTTACTGCAGATAAGGACTCACACAATACAAAGACTTTTGAAGTTCATTTTAATATCTTTAATGCAGCAACTCACCTGTTGGCTATTCAAGGACAAGACATTCTGCATCACTTTGTCTAGAACACGCAGAATAATTTCTGCTGCCATTTCTCGTTCCAAGTGAGTGCCTTTCACTTCCAAATATGATTCAACCTGGAAGAAGGAGAAAATTAAATTAAATAAAAATTGGATACATTTCTAAAATAGAATAAATGGGAAATAATTTAAAAGCACAAATTCATATATTCATATACATGTACATATGGATGTATGTCTGAATCTTCAAATGTGTTACCTACTAAATTTACTTCAAACAAAAACCATTCAATTACTTAATTGGATTTCATTTAACCAATCAGACAATGGATACGAACAAGTATACACGGAAACATGGGCATTTTGATTATCACTTTGATGTCGAAATTAAATTCGAAAACTAAATGAGTCACATAAGGACGAAAAGTAATTTGGATTTGAAGAAAGATCACATGGGTAGAGTGGGATGCTTTATCCAAACACAAGTAAACCCTTGGGTCACATAGGAAATAAATCAATAAAGAAGAACCTACGACAAATCTATTAAAAATAATAGAATTAGATCGAATGGAAGAGCAATTGGAAAATCATAGGTCTGACGTCTGACGAGCCGAAGATATCGAGTAACAGACTATTAATATGCGATTTGAAGTAACAGATGGGCTGTTGAACAAACAACTTGATGACCCTTTTGTTACAGTTGGAATGGCAAATATTATTCAACAGAAATAAATAATATAAGATGAGATATGCAATTGGTTTGATAAATATTTTATATTTAATGCAATACCATGACAACCGCTCCCTTAAATGGACAGATACCTCAGACGGACAAATTTTCCTGACCAAGTTTTTATATTTCAAATTGCATACATTTTTAAGTGCCACTAAGCGGACACTCCCTTGATCGGACGCAGACACGTACATATAGCTGTTAGAAATAATTATTTAATGTAATTCCATAAAATGGACAAAAACGAAAAAAAAGTTCGTGAGACTCTCGCGCGTTATAAGTGAAACTTCTAAGGTTCTATACTCTGGTCCACAATAGTTGTCAGTACAGTAAAGATTTGACATTTGCCCCTCAGTCTTGTTACAAAAGATTGCATAAATCTGTCCCCCTTTTAAACTCTTACTGGGTTACCGTAGTATGCAATGCAAATCGCCGCAAATCGGAGAGCAACACCCGTAGGGTTACTTTATATGGATGAAGCTCGCACTCTTTTTGTGCGTATTTTTTTATCCATTTCACTTGTCACACAATGGAAATTGTGTTATATATGTACATATTAAAATATTAGCAGACAATGCACAAATATATTACAAAAGAATATACAAACCCAAGAAGTCCCATCTCATATAAAATTTTTGTATGAAAACATTTTCAACGGCACACAGTGCTTCGATTAGAACAATTTTTGGGAAAAAAATAAAAAAAAAACGGAGTTGTAAACTTAGAACTACGATGAATTGGATTGTTATCACCATGGCCCGGATTTCTATGCAAATGCATATATTTTTTGGACATCCTTAGAAGCAAATGAATCAGATAGTTTTTTCGAATTGAGACATTTGCTTTAAAATGACATTCAATCGTTAGCGCATATTTTTGCATATATTGGTATAAATGCATATTTTGGCATATTTCAACAATAAATGCATATTTTTCGTGCATATTTCAAAAAAATTCAATTTAAACACTTAAAAAATTGATTTCATCGAAATGCAAACGAACCTTAAAAATTCTATCTTTCATCTGGAAAAAAATTCTACTATATATTCGATTATAACTTGGCAGCACTAAACACAATTCTAGCTGTTATTCCAATGCCATTCCCGTGCTGTTTGCTATTTCTACCTGATCAAAACAAATTGTAACTTGGAATGAGAAACATTAAAATTTTGTATATCCTAACGGTACGAATTTATTTCAATAAATATTTTGTTTACAATTCTCTTCAAGTGAGTTATTTTTTTAGATAAAATGTCGAAAGTTAAGACCTCTGTGGCCGGTTATTTGTGCAAATATGTTTCACATAATGCAGAGGTATTCTCTTTTTGAAAATTTAAAAAAAAACTTTATGGTACATATATGTTAACAAGGCTTATTCAATGAATTTGGGCAACTAGTACCTTATTTAAATGAGATTGAAATGCAATATTTTTTATTTTCTTTTCAATTAAATGAAGTTTATTTTGTTTATTTATTTTTGAAGTTTTTTTTTCTTATTGTTGTTAAATAAAAGACTGCATTTTTTTAAATTCTCAACGTCTTTTTATTGTTTTTCAAATTTTTCAAAGCATATTTTCATTTTTCAGGCGCATATTTTCTCATTTTAGGCGCATATTTTGTATTTTTTAGCGCATAAAAATCCGAGCTGATCTGATTTTTTTTTTAGTGTGAAAACCAAGAAATTCAATTATTAGACTTTGAACCTAAAAAAAGTAAACTTCTCCTTCGTCTATGTTGTTGGAATTCAGATCAGTTTTAAGAGCTTTAAAATACGCATCTTTTAAGTCCAAAATTATATTTCTACGTGCTCTAAAAGGTGAGCAATATTAATAATATCTTTGCAAAATGTCATTTTTCATTAATTTTTGAATTGATCAATGTTCTGAAACCAATCCCAGTTTCCCAGTGGTGTTTACTTTTTTTAGTTTTCTTTCGCACTCTCTTCGTACCTTATTTTTCTTTCTCATTTCTCCTAAATGCGTGTTAAATCTGAGTGGAATGGATGCGTGTATTGTGTTTGTGTATGTGTCTGCTCTGCTCAGCGGAGCGCTCAAGCGGCTCAAGCGCAAAGGTTTTGTCAGTGCGTATTTTTTTCTTTTTGTTTTATGAACATTATGTTCATGTGTGTGCGTGTACACTACAAAAGTTAGTTGAGTTGCATTGCAGCATGGTGAAGTTTTGTAGAGGCGTGTGTTGTATTCGTATATTCGTGTTCCGTGTGTTATACTTGAGTGGAACTTAAATTATTGAGTTGGATTGGAATTGAGTTAGTTCTATTTTTTTGTAGCATTCTTTATCTGTTCTGTTTTATCTTTTATCATTTAGTTGGCAATTGTATTTCAAAGTGAAATATAGTAAATTTTTTTGCGAACATGACTAAGCGATCAAATCGGTCTGATATTGCGCGAATAAGTCGAAATGCATAATTATCGAGATTGCATCGATTACATAAAACTGATACAGCAAGTGGTCAGCAAAATGCTCTACATGAGAACATTGCGCTGCCATTTAGCCGAACGAAAATTCGGCTTTCAATATGAAATATGTATTGTTTTCCATAGTTTTTTTTTTATCATTTTTATATGTTAAAAATGGCTTTTATTATCATATCACTTTTGCACGTGAAAAAGTTGTTTAACATAATTTGTAGAGAATGCGGCGAAGATAACAGTTTAGTAAAAAAAAATTTTTTTCAAGTAAAAGTTTTGAGAAAAATACATTTAAAGTATTGGAACAACATATTTTCATAATTTTCAGTTTAAGAAGCCATACTTTTTTTTGGCTGCATACATGTATGTACCTACATAAAGTCTTCAAAATTTTGTATGCGCTTCTGATTGCCTCTCCAAAATGTACAAAACTGTTTTTGTATCTGAAGTAGTTCAGAAGCAACATCATTTAAAGTGGTCTTACCACCAAATCGTAGGTCCCTTACTTAGACGGGCTATAGTTTGGAGGAGGGTAAAAAAAAGCCCCCCTGTCGTACGATTTTTTGTTCGCTAGAACTTCAGGAATCTACAGTTAACGGATTAGATCTACCTCTAAACTGGGACACCCTATATTCCTCTTTATCTTTGGATTCATCGGAGGAATCGAGATAAGAGTTGTTGTATTGTTACTCTCTTTAGCAGCCACCATATTGAGCTACCAGACAGTTTGATTTGAGATCTCTTTCATCGAGGCTGCATATTAATATGTATGTACAAATGTCTTTTGGTTACCTTTCGCAACCAAAAATTACTGCGGGTTCTTGGTCTATTAGGACAACAAAGTAGATCAAAATTACATCAACTACATCCCATAAATGTGGTAGACAGGCGAAGCAAAGCGAGCACGGGCCAGCTAGTATTGTATATATGGAAAAAATATGACAAACATGAAATCTGTGGATTTTTCAGCATACTTCTTACTAATTTTTTAGCTAACAATCATTTCATTCATAAGGAAAAAATAATAAAACTGCATGATTATTACGCATTTTTAGCAGAAAAGCGACTTGAAAGTCAAAAAAATGTATGGGCAAGATTAATGATATTGATTTAAAAATAAATGATCTGGAAAGCCAAAAAAGTTATCAATTTTATTTCAGCGCAGTTCAAAAGAGTATTAATTCTTCTAAGATTTTTAAGCCCTAAGTAAAGTCTTTGTAACAAGTATTAGCGGAGATATTTGTATTGGTATCCACATTGGAGATAGACCCTTGTTGTGAAACAATTTTTTTCTTCGATTTTACCCAAGAATCAGTTCCCAAAGTATTAACAAGTTACTTGGAAACACCCTGTATATTTCCTAATAAAGTGAGTCATAATCTATTATTGTAAAATATTTATAACAAATGCGTTCAAAAATGTCTGTTTATTAATTAAAATTCAAAATTACTTAGCAACAGAAACATAGAAGGTTTTTTTGATTTTTGTCCCAAAATTTGCTCTAAGCGAAGCACTGTGCGGCAGAAGAAATTGTATACACAAACCCCTTTTCACTGTGGTAGTATTTTTTCAGAGCTAAATATTTTGAAAGTTGTGTAGGTAGGTATGCATTAGTTTCCTATATCATTCAACCGCTCAAACTCGGTAGAAGATTTTCAGTCGTTTCTTACCACAGACCTCAGTCCCTTCGCCTACAAAACAGATTTTCTGCCGGCAAAAATCATCTCGTGTGCGGTGCCCCATGTTTGCATGGTGGGGTTGAAAATAAGAATTTTATTTTCTTCGCTTGTTTTGTTGTTGTGTTTTTCGCTTGCTTGTACTTTTGATATTTTTCGGCTCGATAGCTATGTATCCGCAAAAATCATCTCATGTGCGGTGGCCAGTGTTCCCACATTGCCAGGAAAAGCGCCACATTTGGCGCTTTTTGAGCAAAATAGGGGAAAAGGGGAAACTGTCTCAAAAAGAGGGGAAAACGCGTATTTGAAATACTATTTCCAAAATCACAAAATCTTTTAGTTATAAGTATGCATAAATCTTCGTTGTCAACGAACGATCTGTTTTACCGATCAGCATCAGAAAGTAGCTCGTGCGGCAGTAACTTTTTTTGTGTTCTTGACTACGTTTATTTTTCTGATATTTCAGTAATAGCTCCGACAAATCTGTCCAAGACGTCGATTACACGACTCCGTTTTTCGTAAGTTATACGAAATACGAAATACGCGTTTTTTCCTTTGTTTAAAGAAGGGGAATATTGCGGGGAAAATAGACAGAAAAAAAGGGGAAAAAATGGCAAAATGCTACAAAGGGGAAACTTATTTAGAAAGTCTGGGAACAATGGTGGCTTGTTTTGTTGTTGTCTGAAAATAAGAATTCTATTTTCTTGGGATGATCCCAACGATGTCATAGATCAGAGCAAGATCAGGTGGGCCATAAATTTAAGCTCCTGGAAAAGACAAAATCCAACCAATATTCCTATATAGGGAAAATCACTGGAAACTGCCCTCCACGATATAGTTACTATCATCGAAGACACCCTCACGCTTAAGGAGTCCGTACTTGGCGTTGTCCTAGGCATAGAGGGCGCTTTCAAAAACATTAAGGCTCAGGGCATAATGAAATAACATTAAAACTCTCAACAAAAGAAAAACGATAAACAATTTCACTGAGCATATGCTCACATATCGAATCATTTTCGCTGACCTTGGCACCGTAAGCAGGGTAGCGGCGAATATTATCTCGTCTACTATGGGTACTGGTCGTAAACGAACTCCTAGACATTCTTGCAACTAACGGCTTCAAATGTATAGCATATGCCATATTATGTCAATAAAATCTGGGCAGACAGCAGCGGACTATGAATTAACCCGGATAAAACGAATATGGTACTCTTCTCTAAGAGTTAAGAATCCAAGGCCCCGTCCCTAGGGGAATTTCGAATAGACCTTAGTGACCATGTAAACTATTAAGGAGTAATACTTGATAAAAAAAACCTACTTTGAAGAAAGAACGTGGGTAATAGAATTAACAAAGCCAAAAGAGCCTTCGGGATCTGCCGGAGAGCTTTCGACAAGATGTGTTTGAAACCGAAACTGGTTCAATGGATCTACTCTTATGTAGTCAAACCCATATCACTCTTCGGAGTGTTAGTTTTTTTTAGGAGGAATTCTTATGTACACGGATGGATTAGACATTAACGGCAAATCTGGTTCTGGTGTATACTGTCCAGATCCTCCTTTAAATATATCTATTCATTTAGAACTCTCGGTGACTTTTTTCCAGGCGGAAGTTTTCACAATTCTCAGAGGCGCAGACGAACTCGTAAATGCCAACACCAGAGACACTTCCATCAACATCTGTTCGGACAGTCAAGCCACACTTAAACGCTTGCAAACCCACAAACTAATTCTAAATTAGTGAAGGAATGCAAAGAAAAACTCAACTCCCTTACAAGATCCTGCACGGTAAGCCTGCTCTGAGTACCTGGCCACAGCAACATACGGGGAACGAGAGGCAGATGAACTTGCTAGAGCAGTGGCGGAAGACGTGAAAAATTTCACTGCAAATTCCATAGTTACGGCAAAACAACTCTAAAATGTGGAGTCAAATCCAAACATGCAATGCTGCCAAGGAAATGATAGAAAAATCAAACCCACAGCGGGCAAGAAAAAGTATTGAATTTGAGCAGAGCACAACTAAAACTGATGATTGGCCTATATACGGGACACATCAACTTGCACAAACATGCAAACCGACTGGAACTAGTGCAACGCAGCAGCTGCCCGGGATGCGAAGAAGAGGATGAAAGTATCAGGCATTTCCTCTGCGAATGTCCAGCTTTATGCTCAATAAGGCACAAATACCTGGAAAGACATATCCTACCAGGGCTGACATCGCTCAGATCCATCGACTTCTCGAAAATACTGGAGTCTACACGACATACACAGCGTTTTTCTTGAACTCACATATTCCCTTCTAACCTTTCCATTCCACTACACAATTCCGCCTTTCACTTACACATACCCTAAATTTCTTTCACAGTTCTAGAGGGGAACACAACGGGCCCGACTTGTAGCCTATGTGAACGGGATTAATCCTCACCCTCACAAACCAAAGGCACTCTTTTTGCTAACTCTGTAAGTTTCTCTTCGCCTTAACTATCGTTGACCTGACATCGTCATAAGGTGTCAAGAAACAGGACTGCTGAAAATCTGAAATATATGTATGTACCTCCTGAATACATATGTACATCCAAACATTCATAAATAAATACATACATACTTTATCACTGAGCAACTGTTATTACATTTAAAGACGACGATGAACTTACCTCTTGCAGTAGGTCCATTAAAAATCCAGCTTCGCCCGGTAAAAATTGCTGATGACGTTTTGTTGTGTATTCGAGGCACGATTTTAAAATTGCTGAGAAATTCGTTTTCTGATATCCTGATGTGAGCGCCTGAAACTTGAAAAAAATAAAACAAAATACAAAGTTAAAAAATATGAAAGTTCTGTGAAAAAGTTAATCTTGTGGTATAGAATAGACAATGAACATTACGTATGTAGCATACATACGAGAATGTACATAATATTCATATGTATGTACGTCATATGTATGGATGACTTTATCGTTGGAAGGAAACGTGTCCGTATTTTATTGTTGCCGGACACTTTTATTTCCGTTTTTCTAAAGATCTTTCTCGGCTACCTTTTCTATCATTCTCTGACAAATGTTATCTAATAGCTTACACAACACATCAAATTTACTCAAATCTATTTACATATGTATATAAAAATGGTGTAAAAAAATGTATGTATTCAGGAGAAGGTTTTTACGAAAGAAAATTTTGGGAAAACCCTCGGGAAAAGTCGGAAAATTGGAAAAATCGAAATGTATGGAATTTTGTGTGCAATTATTCCGGTATGGCTTTTCGAATGGAAAAATATAAAATTCTTAGTGGAAAACTCAAAAAATTCCGGAAAAATCTGAATTTTTTTTTTGACGAAATTTTGCATTTTACCGCATGATTTGATTCGTTGTGAAGCTTGGAAAATTTCGGATAATTGTGAAATTCATTGTGATAGTAGACGTTTTGCGTGCATTTTGGGTGGAGAAGTAAACGAGATAAAAAATAGATGGCGCTGTGCTGCGATCATTGCCTCAACCCGGTAGATGACGTTATACGTTGCAATAGGCTGTGCGCAATATGACAGGTATTCTTTTCGCATTGTCATTTTCTATTGAGAAAATGTGCTATTTTTATTGCTGCAATTGATTTGAATTTTGCGTATCATTACACTGATTCCAGATAGTCGTATATCATGCATCACATCCGCAAACGGTACAAGCATTACGATCAATTGAAATTCAATGCGATATTGAGTTGCTTTGAATAGGATAAGTCAAAAACGACTTTGTTGTTTTTTAGGGAGAGTTATTTGCTTGGCTTATGCCTACTATTAGACGATCAAACCTTGGACGACGTACACGAGATGATTTGGCGTGGCTATGATATTGCTCTCCGGGGATTTTCGTCAAACACTTCCCGTCATCGCGAAATCTACTGCTGCCGATAAACTTAATGCATGCCTGATATAGTCGTCTTTGTGGCGGCATGTCAAGAAGTTGAAATTGACCACGAACATGAGAATTCTCGAGACAACTGCTGGCGCTTGGCAATTACCAAATTCCTGTTGATGTTTCGACTGGATTGATATCGTTCCCGTCAAATTTTTGCGAGTTCACATCGTCGAAGGAGGAACTCATCACCAAAGTGTTCCCCAGCATTGCACACAATTATAAAAATCTCGATTGGATTAGTGAAGGGACAGTTAGACAGACAGACATACGGACAGACATTTCATTTTGATTTTTGTACATATATGAAATTATTTCATTTTGAGTATTTATTTCACCTTAACAAAAAACTGAATTTAACTCAGCTTATAAGTTGACACAGCATTTATTAATTTTGAGGCGGTACGAAGTTCGCCGGGTCAGCTAGTTTACCATGAATATCCAGTCAGTTGCGGAGGGCACTGCGACATAAAATATCTTTTGAATCGCAAAGTCAGTTTGGTAAACCAGGAGGTTCAATTATATTTGCATGTTCTAAATTAGCAATAGACAGTTGATAACCGCGGACGAATTTTCAACAAATCTTCATTAAAAATATGTTATCCTTTTTCCGTGCGACTACGTAATTGCAAGCGTCCACTTCCAACCCAGAAGCAATTCAACCACGTCGTTATTGCGCCTGAAAGAAATCCTATCCAAGCAACAGAACGATGTGCTCGTCTTTCAAGGTGTTGCAGTTGCCTCGCCAAGGTCAGAGAAAATGGTTATTGCTGTATGTCAACCAAGTATGAAGAGAAAGATTTTGAAACAAACTTTGACTACTTCAGAGCTATGTACTTGCTTAATAAGGCATATTGTGCGGATGATAAACGTAAGATTTGACGTTGAATGTATCTAACAAAGCAGTTATCAGAAGAAGCAGCATAGTGGGTGGGTGGCCGTGGCGTAGTGGCAGTCGTCGTCGCTTGTCACGCTGAAGGTTCACGGTTCGAATCCAGTTGTCTCCGAAGCATTTATTTCTCGCGAAATAAAAATAATTTGATCAGATTCAGAAGAATGTCAAAAACCTACTGCGAATGCAGTCTTAGGCAGTAGAATGGTAGTATGAATGAAGAAATTGAGTGCACAAACTATAATAAGAAACATCTGGAAAAACTTCGGTGAATCATAAGCAAGTGCAAACACTTTCATTAATACGCAACTCTCCAGTCTGGACACCACCCATAGAGTTAATTGAAACCTTAAAAAAAAACCTGAGTTTCCTATCACTACGCCGATCTGTTTGTCTCTCGTTCTTGTCCTTCATATGCTCGCGCTGTGTGTAAAAATTATAAGGGTACTCATATCCCCTTTAGCGTGTGTAGATTAGATAAAAAAAAAAATAAGCACGGAAGCAATCTAGGACGTACCGATTAAGTTTTGCAAGGAAATTTCCTAGGAAGGACTGCAAGATAGATGTTCCTAACAGGTAAAAAAAATTATTAGGACCAGGAAATGATAAATAATTCTTCTTTAATATTTTACTTTTAAGCTCAGACCCTCTTGTAACAAGTTTAAAACCCTTGCCTGTTAAGAAAACAAAACAATTTTCACTTAAGCTACAACTTAAACGAAAGCTAAAATCAACACTGTAAAACCAGGCAATATCCACCGAATGAACATTAATGAGCATTTGAAGGTTAAAGATTTAGTCTAAATATGTCAGCAATAGTAAACATAACATTAGACTCAATTTTCGAGAAAATCGAAATTGATACTTGGAGACACTGTACTGAAAGCCCTATAAGTACAGAATCTCGTCCAGTCAACACTTGTCAAACATATTATATTATATTGGTGGTTGTCTGATGTTATAAAGAAACCGATATCATCGATATCAATTATCTCTTTCTGCTAAATTCTGATGAATGTATGGTTTCCATTTGTCTCTTTCTTTTGCATTGCCACGGTTATTTGTATTCGATGTGAGAATGAGTTTTTCATTTGCTTAATAAAGTTTAGGTCGAACGAGTGAGTGAGTACATAGTAGGTAATCAGTTACTGATATTCATTAGGTTTCAAAATTTTGTGAATAAATAGTGAAATCTGTATGGATGGGCATGCTGCCCCCCTGCAACCCCCCTGCTGGTTCGCTGTTGGATTCTGGGTAGATGCGAGGTTGGGTATATACAAAGTTTCCTTATATCGAATTGTATACTATCACTCCATCTAATGTTCAAAAACTAAATATCTCATTTACAAATTAGACATTTAGTTTTTGAACATAAGACTTTGCATATATCCAACCTCGCATCCACCCCCAATCCAACAGCGAACAAGCAGTAGGGTTGCCGGAGGCAGCATGCCCTCCATACATAATTCATTGTTGTTACATATTGTTATTGAAAGTTAGTTCCCTTTTCACATTTTTAGTGTGTACTAAGTTGCAATAAAAAAGTGGAGTTCGTGCCCACGTTGAATGGGAATGAAGTCCACTTCACTAAAGTGGATTTAGTTCCAATTAAATGAAAACTAAGGTCGGCATTCACCGACCGCTCATAAATCGCTCTTAAAGTTAAGAGGCTCATAAGTTAAAATTTCTGGTTGGTATTCACCGACCACTAAAAGGTTTTTGTCTATGCTGTCTATGCTACTTCGACTTTGAGCGATCTCAATTTTCGGATTTCCGAAAGCGTTCTCTTTCGAACATTCGGAGTCAATGGCGCTCTTTTTCAAGCATGTCAGTGACATTTGGCAGTGTAAATATGGGGATGATGCAACACAGCTGTAGATGGTGAAATTGATGTTGGTGGATTCATATTTTTTTTTTTGGCAAATTTATTAGGAATTAAATAGTGGAATAAGGAACATGTTCACTAAATTCATTATAATGTTATTTTCCTCGCCGTATGATGACACATTTCTTTCTTTTCTATCCACTTTAGAAATCAACAGCGATAATTTAAAGTTGAAATGGCAGCTGATTTCGAATTATTTCGAAGTTATCTAAGACATTAGCAGAGACAATAATAATTGTCTCTGATATTATCGCTCGTAACTTAAGAGTGGTTGGGACCACTCATAAGTCTTATGAGCGCTCATAAAAATGCACTAATAGCGGTTGGTGAATAGGTTTATGAGGCTTTTAACTTATGAGCTGTCGGTAATTGCCGGCCTAAGTCCCTCAGTGAACTTAGTTCCCGGGGACTTTTCCTGCACCAACATCTATCCTGTTATATGCAACCCAATTGTGTGGATACAGCTCATTTGACTCTGGGCAAAAGTTCATCCGTTACTTTATCCGAAGAACTTCATCCTGACTTAAGCGGAAGTTCAACATCTTGCTGGAAAATATTTCATTTCAAAGAACTTACAATGAAGCTCAGTCGTCGCAATACAGATTGCATTATAGCGAGACTCGGCAGAACATATTGTTTTAATTATAGGAACTCAATAGATATGTAATAAACACAATGTTCAGGACAGGGTTACCTCTGAAAATTTCCAAAAAGGTGGTTGGCGAAAAAAGGGGTTCCATATAAAATTAAAGAATAAGACGGGTAGGATAAGTATTATTTTATTAATTTTTTATTTTTTTTTTTTTTGTATTTTTGTCCAGTTGCCTAAAAATATATAAAGCTTATGCATAAAAACTCTTAAAAAAAACAAAAAAATCAGTTAGTATCATAAACAGAAGAAACAAGAAAAGTATTTGGACAAAAAGTGATTATTAGTTTTTGTACTTGTAATCCAGTTGCGCACGATAACAAAATAAAGAATAGGTCTGTTTGGTAACCCACAAATTCGTACACATTTGTAAGATTCTTACAAATTTCATGTTTGTTAACCCAAAATATTTGTAAAAGAGAGGAGACAGTTCAAAAAATTTCCCCTCCACTGAGAGCGTACACATACTTACGCAAACTTACGCGGTCTTTTTCTTCGCGTAGTTTCATCGATTCTGTCAAACCAGCCATTCTTACAATTGTGAAATGTCATTATCTTCATTGTTAGTGGAAAACAAAAACAAATTTTGAGGTTTTACGCAAACGTGTTTGTTTACTTTGCTTACGAATTTTCCACTGCTGAGAGGATTTTCCCCCACATTTCAAATTATTTTAATATTTGAGAGCGAGCTAAAAATTCCACAGAAAAGATACCAAACAGACCTAATAACACACAAAGCGATTACACACTATATGAGGATACGAGAAATTTAAATGCGATGAAGTATGACAAACGAAACGCACCAACTATTTGAATGTGTGTGAAAATTTACATTTTGGCGTTGGCAAAAAAATACATAGATAGAAATCCGATTAATGTAAAAGTGTGATTGCTGTCGGTGACTTTGTGTACTAAAAGAAGTGAAGGAATTTCGGTTGAATGTGTCAATTGTTTCTCAATTTAGAGAAAGGGTCCAAAAAGGGTCCAAAAAGGGTCCAAAAAGGGTCCAATTTCGATGATTTTCAAAAAGGCGGGTCCTGGGGTCCATGCCATGAAAAAAGAGACCCTAAAGGTCCCAAAGGTAACCCTGGTTCAGGATAATAGACGAACTGATAAGTTTCAGTTATGTTCCACACCGAACTGAACCCCCCATCTTGTGTGGACTATTTAATTTCAGGGAGAGAAGACGTATTTGAGTTTTTACTGATTCGCCTTATACTTAAGGAGTTCCGGCATGTCAAACGGTTCTCGACGGTGAAAATTTCTATACAAATATACGATAATGCACTATGATATGCATAGTAGCGCATAACCGAAGAAAGTTTTTTGTTTAAAAAAAGCTCTGCCAAGTAGTAATATATACATGCATATATACATGATATACTCATATCCCGATTCAACTTACCTCGTTGTGGATCTCCAGCAGTTGATCGGCAACGCAATGTGAAAAATCTGGCTGCAGCCATGTCGAGTTCCCTATATCTCGTTTCTCGCACACCCGCCTCGAATATCCTTGATATCTTTTGGGACAATCAGAGACAATGGCAGCACCCGGGGCACTTGTTGGCCATCGCACCTCATAGTTCTTCTCAGCATGGCATAGTTCAACGATATTTCTATCGATCACCGTTACGTAGACACTCTTCGACACTGGAGAAACGCTGTTCGATACTACGCAGGAATACTCCGCCGATTTCTAAAAGCAGAAATTAATTAAAATTTAATTACTCAATACAGTCTAAAATCAAGTGACGTTCACATTCTAATGCATGTGACAATCATATTAACCGCTTGAATGGTGGCCAAGCAATTTAATCCAGTATTTCCCAAAAACCAATAACAAAACTGTGCCTCGGTGAGAGAGAACGTTTCGCGAAAACCATTTCTGAATACGATTTCGAGACAAAACGTGACCTACCTTCAATTTGGTTATTACGGTAGTATAACGTGCACTGCAATGCATGGCCGATACAACAGACTAGTGTTATCCGTCAATTTATACAATGTTGCATACTGACACATGCGGATGCTCTGTTGAAGCACTTAATTAATCGGCCACAGGAATAAATTCTCTTGTGCGACTATCAGTGGAATACGCGACCTAGTACCTAGGCTGATGGATAGTCCTGTGGATGCTCACCTGGATGTTATTGATTTTCAAAATGCTTCCGTCCGGATATAAATCTTCCCACATCACCGTTTGCGGATCCGATTGAAAAAGTATACCATTACGCGTCCAGCTGTATCCTAGTTGTCCATAGCGTTTGATATCGTTACCGGGCGAAAGGCATCGCACACGCAATGAATCACCACGATGCAAAGTCACGCTGGCCGGATCGACACGAAGACGAGGTGGGGTTTGAATATGTACATGGATCGAACGGCACTGCTCCACGCCCCAATCGACCACCTACGGATGAAAACAAAAAAAGAAACAAAAATCACATAGCGGATGAAAATTCAAGAATCATAATAAAAACGGGTGAGTAGGGCAGGGTGGGTCTAGTTTAGGTTAGTCGTGTGTCCTGGCATACACTCATCGAACATATGGTAGCACAAGTAGGGGTAAAGATGCCCCAGTTTCTTTTTGATCTAATTAATTGGGTTAATTTTGTTTGCGTGGTTTCTGGTGCACTCGAAGATGACAAGGCAGCCTCAACTAATGGGATGCAAACTCAATTTAAAAGACACCGTATTAAGCATCCTTAACGAGTACAGCAGTGTTCAAAGTACGTTCTTTGGTAAAGGGCAAGAATGCAATGCAATAGATTATATTCTTCTTGCGGAGAGCAAGCCAGTGAGAATTCTTCAGTTAAATGGAAAATATGGGTTTCTTAAGGTGCAAAGGGTTTGACACCTTGACATTATACTGGACTGAAGTTCTATGCACAAACTTACATATGCATATGCATATACATATTGTATGCACAATATATTCAAAAATATTAGCCAAGCATTAAAAAGGCCATGTGCAAACTTTCATCAATTAATAAAACTTTTGGATATTTCTTTTGACAAGCATGAAGTGAGATACTTGTCACTTTCCAACCAATATTTTCTTCATTAATTTTGTTAATAGTTATAAATTATATTATTGTAAAAATGTACGATAGGAGTGTCAAATTTGCAGTTTTGTGTGTGTACAATCCCCAACTCAGTGATCTGGCGGTTTTTTTTTTCTGTTTTAAACACATAGTAGTGGTGGGGTGTTTTTAATGCTAGTTCATACAATATGAACTGACTTTGCTTATTGCCAATACTCGATTCTCTGTGTACGTACGTAGCCCTCATGATCTTATATTATTGTCAGTGATGTATCATTTATTCATATTCCAGAGAAATTATCCTTGGCTATTTTTATGTAACCTATGACATTAGATTAGGTGGCTATCCACCATACTCGTTACGATCCACTTAGGGACCTTCTTGGTCTAAGTTTTAGAAAAATTACTTGACGATTGCTTTTAACATATAGGGAATTAAATTCTTGCAATTTAAATTGCGTTCAGACTGCTATTGCATGTTAAATTTTAGACTTGCGTCAGACCCAAACGACATAGCCGAGATATTTCAATCTCATTTCGTACAAGTATTTAATACCACAGTTCTCACTAAAATAGTTGGCGTCTGGGACAGGTGTCTGCCAAGCCATTTTCGTAAATCTTATGCCTGATTTCACAGTGCTTGCATAAGTGTTGGTTTAGTTAAATGTAGGATCAAAACTAAAATCCACTGGTGGTTTTGTTAACCCTTTCGGGACGCAGAAAAGTCTAGTGATTTACATACAATCAAAACCTTAAAATAAACGGTATAGCTATTTGATGTCTGTTAGCTGGGAATACATTAAGATACCGTTACTAAAATGCTGGAAGACGATCTGGCACAGATTTCAACAAAATCAGAGGAAAATTTTGGTTGTTAGAGATGTTTATACTTTTGGTGGTACATAAATATATGTACCAGCGCGTCCCGATAGGATTAAGTCAGTAATTGGGGGTAATTGTGAACTATTTGCGGAAGAAAAAAGTTAGTGTGTCAAACGAAATTTGATTTTCATTTTCGTGCCAAGTGAGTTAAAAAAAAAAAAACAGTGAAAATAAAGGAGAAAAGAAGAAGCTGCAGCATGTTTGGAAATAGAAAAATTATCTCTAATAGTGCTACCGGCAACAAATGCAGGAAACAGAATGTGTCCATAAAAAAATATGCACAAATAAAAAAAAAAAACAAAGCAGAAGTATGCTGATGACATTCTTTGTCCTTCCTCGATCTGCAGCTCATTAAGCAGAAAACAGAAACACAACTAAAGTCGCCAGCAGAATCATCCCTCTAGCGGTCTAGCCTATACTTGCATAATATGAGAATCGCAATGCCAGCAGCATTGCCAGATAAAATATTTTGTTGTTTATGTAGGTTTGCTCTAGTATATTTTGGGGCTAGTATTATTTTAGTATACTAACGGCAACTTGCTTAACTTATAGGTACTAGTTTTTAAGTGGTGTTTCGTTAAACCTGCACTCTGAAAACAAAATTTGTGTTGATCCAGAGTTTGTACTCGAATCGACAGTTAAATACTCCGCCAGACAGAGCGCCTTTTAACGTCACGTTTTACCGCCGCGTTGTACTATACATATTATACTACAACATATAACCCCTGTCACACACAGCGCGTGGTTTGACCGTTGCGTTAAGTTCAACGCGGTGTTAAACCGTGGCGGTGTTGTGTGAAATTACAGATTATTTTCATCTTTCGGTGTTGACGCGTGGCGTATTAAAAGTGTTTTGAAGTTTTGTGTCATAAAAAATGAAACAATTAATCGAATTTGTCAGAAAATATCAATGTTTGTACGACATGGGTGATGAAAATTACATATCATAATTTTAAAGGCTGAGATCTGGAAAACAATTGGAAAAGAGTTAAAACCTGTGCTACCAAATTGCTTTTATCGGAAAATGTTATACAAAATGTCAAATATACCAAGAAGTCATATCAATTATGAAAAAAATATTGGCAGATGTGAAGATGTTGTAAATAAATAAATAAATAACTATGCCCAGTAGTGTACAGAGAACTTAATCGTTTTTTTTCGCAGCATAGTAAATGGGATTAGTGCTCCAGCAACAGCGTTCGTCAGCCTGTTTGAGGGTTTATTTGATGATTATTTGAAGAAAATCAGTGTCTTCATAACAATTATTAATTAACTTTGATCTTAGTTTAATTACAATCATTAAATAGGAATTCCGTTACTAATTATATTTATTGTTGCTAATCAATGTTGATTAAGTCTGAAAGCTAAATATAGCGTTTAGCTAAATTGAAGATAGATAAACAAAAAATATTTTCTAAAGAAAAACACAGTAAATACATACGTACAATGTACATACGTGTGAATACCAATATGATGGATGAAGGTGATGATTGAGGTGGAAACATTCCTGTTGAGTTATAACAAACAATATTTGCATAATCTCTGTATATAAAAACAATTGCCGCATGTATAACTGATCATCACTTGAAACGGCTCGATCGATTTGGGTGATTTCTATTTTTTTTTGTTCGTCATTGTCAGGACAAGGTTTATATTATAGAACATTTTTGGAAATTCCGTCGGAAATTTGAAAATTTCTGAAAAAATTTAAAGTGATTTTTTCCATGGGACGATTTGGCGCATTTCCGTTTTTTTAATGTTCTTACATGGCCAGTTGTATATGTATGTGGCCTGTTCCCGTATCGTATCCCTCAATCGGACTGACGAAGAGGGTGTACAGCGTTTGGAGGCAAATCGAATAAAAATTTCTCAAGTGCGATGCATTATGACTCCGGAACAACGGAGGCAGTCAAGTTCGACTCGCTCTGTTGGAGCTCACGCACAAAATAATTTGGAACGACGATACCAACAAATGATTGTCAAAATAATGATCAATTATCTGCCATGTGAGTAACGGTAGTGTTTGCGTATACGAGCGAAGCCGGACGTTACCGGCCAAACCCAATTTCAAGCCAAAATTGTTTGTCCTAGGCTAAACTAGTTTATTCTATGCATGTCAGGATGAAATTGCGACAAGGAAAACGTCTTGGGCTTATGTAATTGTATGCAAGGAGTTGTATTTTATGCCTTAAAAAAGTTTTGTGTGGTTACGTCAATTATTCAAGTTCTGGTCCTATGTTTTGTGAGGGCAGATGAACTAAGTGAATTTTAACGAAAACGTCTTGGACTGTCATATTTGTATTCATACTCTGCTTTTCAGAAAAGTGATTACCACAATTATTCCAAATTGGTATTTTTTCGATATTTTGATTGCGTCTGGCAATGCTTTTGCGTCTTGAACTATTACATTTGTGCTGAGGGTGTTCTTAGCTATGTTGTATCAAAAAAGTGTGGTTTCCTAAACTATTCAAACGGGGAATTTTTCCGAACTTGGAGAGCGTCTGGCAAGACATGGCGACAAGAAAAACGTCTGGTAGATTAGCGTTATCTGCACGATCTCCTTCATATGAGCATCAAAGTAGAATACGATAAGCTAGGTGACGTCTTTGTAACTTCAATATGGCGGTTCCAAGATCTCTTTAAAACCGCCTTGATAGTGAATTCAAATGAAATGGCTTGGTAAATTGAAAAGGTTAAAAACGATACGCTATGACGTCACTCTAGATTACCGATTACCGTTATCTTTACTACCTCCTTAATATGGGTATCAAATGAAAGGGTCTGAAAAGCAGAGTGCGATAAGCTAAGTGACGTCATTTAAAATTCAATATGTCGGACGCAACAAGATGGTGGATAAGCGTTATATTTACGACCTCCTTAATATGGGTATCAAATGAAAATGTTTGACAAGTAGAACTCGACATTGCTTACCTACATATACATACTACATATTTTATAAAACTAAAAAGTTGTAGATAAAAATTAAGTCCAAAAAAACTAAAACCTGACTAATGAAAAAACTAACTAAAAAGTATACGAAACAAGATGAAATGAAACGATGATGTTCAGAGTATAGCATTTGCTGTTATAATAACGACTTTATATACATAAGTCGGCATTCATAGGGCAAAGCGACATCCGACTACGGCCATTGGAACTCTGAACATCATCCATGAGTTTCTATTCCTAAAAGAATCAGAATAAATTCTGATTCATATTCGCATTATTGTGAATTCACATTCGCAGTGATTAAAAAATCACATTCACAGTTATACCTGTGCACATAAATTCACGACTTAGTGTCTTAGACCGTCTCTAACTCCTACACAAACTAAAAAAAAAAACTACCGATTGGAACATAAACTTTTCTTTATATCCAATCCTTTATCTGCTTTCTACAGCAGATATTGAAGATAGTTACTCCATGAAACTAACTTTCGCAAACGACGCAATTCCTTTGATACCCGATAGGAGCATAACGATAGCAACCAACAAAATACAATCGATGATTTCGAGGACTATAGAATGGTTCAACAAATGGTATATCACGAAAACAAGACTTAACGCCTAACAGATTTCCGAAAACAATGAAACCATTAAAATTGATAAACAAGAAATATCATATACTGAAAAAAAAAATAAATAAAAATAACCAGATAACACAACACATACCCATGCGATAAGTTTCGTTTTATTTTGAACCTACACAGAACATACGTTCTACATATTATTTTTCATCTATTGGTGTGATTGGTATTATATTGAAGTGATTAAGTGCATTTTACAACAATTATGGAACTAAACATCACCAGAATTGCATGGAATTGCAATTGCTCACGAAAAAAAAGTGCAAAAACTTATAAAGCACTACGAAGCCCATGGAAAATTTGCAGATAGAAGACGATGCAGACCTAGAAAAACGACCAAAATAGAGGATTCCATTATAGTCGGAAATGCTCCTAGATCCCTTTGCCACTTCTTCCGAAATTAGAAAACGCATGGAAGAAGAATATGGCATACATAAATAATGCGACTAGGACGGTCCGATAACTGCTTTTAGAAAATAAATTTCAAGTATACCAGAACTTTAACCTTCTGGGAGGGACGTGGTAGTATGACAGACACCATAAAATCGAAAACCCTGTGTTGCGTCGTTATTTATCATATCAATAAATGTTGATTAACTTTGTATGTCTTTTTAATTTTATATACATATAGCATTCTCACTTTAAATTCGTTTTTTTGCAAACGAAATTCGTAGTTTTGCAATATGAATTCGTTTTTTTGCAAATTGAATTCGTTTTTTTTTTATTTTAACATTAAGATTTGATACCAAATTACTTAGATTAGAATGTTGTTATGGGTTATATACACATTAACAAATGTAATCAAATTACTCTGACCTTCTTGCTTAGATTGAGCCAGTTCTTAGCCCTCAAATTTATCAAAAATTAAAGATTCCAAAGTTCACCAGGGAGAGGTGCAGGTTTGAATTTCAACTTCATAGGGCGCTGGTTTACTGAGTCACCTTGCTTTTCACTGAAAAACATCTCACATTACAGACTTTAGTGGAGTTCCTGCTCATTTGCTGCAGCTGGTATTTTTAACACCATAGCCATCACGTACTCAGAGCAGTCGTAATATCTTGTTATTTGGCGATAGGTCTGCTCTATTACACTTGGCAAATTATGCTCTGATAACGGAACTGAGTATGTGTACGGCAGTAAATTTCAGTGTTCCGAAGAGAAAACGAATTCAATTTGCAAAAAATCGAATTCAATTTGCAAAACAACGAATTCAAAGTGCAAAAATATGAATTTAATTTGCAAAAATACGAATTTAAAGTGAAAATGCTATATTAGTAATTTAAAATAATAGGGGAGACTGGGGCACCTTTGAACACTTTTTCCTTTAAAGGCAACACCAATATATTTGAATTATTGGACTTAAAGTTATTCACACTTTGAGAAGTAAAATTAACATTCAATTTAAACTAACATTAGTGTAAATTCAATAAAGGCTTATAATTTATTTATTTTATTTTTTTAAAATAAGTCCTAATGTTCAAATGTCCCCCAACTAGGGGCAGCTTTGAACAGGCCTGGGGCTTTTTTGAATTGTAGCTATTTAAATGGTTTATGACAGAAAAATATTTAGCAAAAAGCTTATCTTATTCTTATTCCAAATGAAACGGTGCCTCCAATAAATATTACTCGCAAACTGAGATCCTCACGAAAAATGTTTAACACACAAAGAAAAAAAATGTATAAAACGAAATTGTGTTCATAAATTCTGCACTCCCGGCTACTGCCAGACGACGACTGAGGAAACCCCAGAAAAGTATTGACGACTAAAGATGAGGATATCGCCATGTGGAAACTTTGGTTAACGATTTTAAATATTTATTAATTGAGTTGTTATAAGCGATGTTCAAAGCTGCCTCACGTTCAAATGTGCCCCAGTCTCCCCTAATGCACTCTTAACTTAGAAATATACCATTGTTAAAAGTAGTAATATAAAACGAATTTTCAAAATACAAGCTGTCAAAATGATGGTGTCTGGTGGACACCACGTCAGTAGAATTGTGACTGTCATGCTGTGGTGGAATTTATAAACGAATTCCAAAATGTTTGATGATGGAAAACATTTGGATCTTTAAGCTATGAAACCTCATAAAGATGTTTGCTTCAAAGTTAACGGAACATACATTTTTTCAATTTTAATAAAAGAAGTTGTATTGCCGAATAATAAGTCGTATTGCCGAATGTACCACAACCACATTCGGCAGAACAGTTTTTCGCCGAAAATAATAGACTCAATATTGTTCAACTTGAATTTTTTAAATACTAACTTGTTAAACTATTGAATTAAGAATACATATATGTATATAGAGCTAGTCTTTGGCGTTAGAATCTATTGTATATAAACATACCTACACGCTACACCTATTCAAAAAGGAATAATACCAATGACAATACAGCGCTTTTGGTTTTTCTATTAATTCATAAAAAAAATATACTACGAAAAATATGTATAAGAAAACAAAACAATAATGCCCAGTTTCACAGTGAGAGTTTAAACTCTGGTTTTGGTTTAAACTGCCGTTTAAATTTTGTTCGGTTTCATAGTGCTCGTTTAAACTCAAAGTAGGGTTTAACTCGTTGTTTAAGTTAAACGCAAGTACTCTGCCGTGCCGTTTAAACTTTCCTATGACCTGTATTAGGTAGGCACTTCACACATTCTCGCATTTAAGAGCACACAGTCACATACTGAGGTTCACGCATTCACAAATTGAGAGTAGGCACTTTCATTGGTTGAAGTACAGAGAAAATGTAGAGAAACTGCCATCGCCGTTGACAATCGTTTGACAACGATTTTGTTCTGTTGTCAGTATACACATTCGCGCATTAAGGTTCACACATTCACATATTGAAGTTCATGTATTCACAAATTAAGATTATGCGTATTCATTGGTGGAAGCAATGAGATAATGAAGAGAATCGTTTGACATTTCAAAACAATAACGCCGAATTTTTGTCTAACATAGGTTCCAAAAGTGCGTTTAGTTAACTGGAAGATTAATTCAGACTGTGAAAACGAACGAGTTAAACGAAAAGTTTAAACTCTCGTTCACGTTTAGTTGATCTACAGTTTAAGCTCTCACTGCGAAGCTGGGCATAACAAACTTAAAATAAATGTAAGTAGTATGTAGAAGGTACATAAGTACCTAAGGCTATTTACATATGTAGGTTCCTATCCTTGGTTCTTAACTAAATCTACCGCGAAGTATATATGGATTGAAAACCACCTTCTGAATGATTTGTTCCGTGAATCGGAAATGTGCCCCCTTTTCAGATACCGGAAGTGCCCCGATCTCTCAAATTGTCTTTGAATTCATGGATTTTTGTTTCCTTTCTAAAAACTAAATATCAATTACATGCTAAAAATCAAAATCTATTATCAACTCATATGAAATTGGCCATACAAAACGCTTACATATTCGTATTGCAATATAACATCAAAACACACAAAAACACAAAATCATTTTTTTTGTGCCTAACTATACTGCCGTGTTAAGTTGAATCGACGTATCTACGTTTTTGGCATTTTGAGATAAATGCGTCTTTGTGTTTTTATCTGTATCTTTTTTAAGCTTTGACCAACTTATTTCATATTTTGAGGATATGATAAGAAAAGTAGTTTTTATTTTTTGACTAAAAACGTAGTTATTTCTATTGAATACTAAACTATGTTTTAGTAGATTCGTCATTTTGTCTTAAGCTCTTAGCACAGACAATAAATATATATATATAAATAATTTTTGACGTGCGAGTTAAATCATGTCCTTGAAGAGGGCATAAAAAAAATCGCGAACGCCAACCAAGGGGTTGGCCTAACCGTCCGACTTACTAAGGTAAAACACTGTAGTCAAAACAATATGCTTTATTTCTTTAAGTTAAATCTTCACAACTCAAATTCCCGCTTAAGACTAATTCTTAAATCTAATCCATGCCCGTAGGAAAGCATCGTTCCCATCGTCCAATGTGCTAAGTCATCAGTTCTATCTCGGCGCGTGTATCCGGTGCGGTGCAATTGGATCCCAGTGCACCGGCACTGTGAGAACATGTTTGCACCTGAACAAACTGACTCAGCGAATCCCGTATGATTCGCCGGCATGCACTTAGTGCGTGACCCAAGTGCATTGTGTTAACTTGCGTATAGGCCACATCCCACATTACAATCACAACACATAATGAGAGGGAGAAGTGAACGGAGCGAGTAAAAACAAAGAGCTTTATTTATAATACCTATTCTGAAATCCTTGTCGGGTAATTCGTGTCGGTTAGTGCAAAAAAGTGGAACCATATTTTTGTACAGGCATGAGACATCTGTATATTTATTGTCTGTGCTCTTAGTGTAGTTACGGCATTTTCATTTAAGGACATTTCTTATGATGTAATTTAATTTTCTTATTATTAGTAAAGAAAGCAAAAATAATGTGTTCAAATATTTCTGAACCAACTTAAATGTATGTAAGTACAAACGATTTCAGAAATAAATAAATAAATGGGATGTAGTATTCTGCGGTGATGTCAAAAGTAGCCATAACTCAAAAACGCCAAAAATGTCGTTTCAACATAGCACGGCACTATAGCTTTCATATTACAATGGATCCCATTTTAAAGGGTGTATTTAACGAGAAGGGCGTTAGTTAATAAAGCCTGAAAATTGACTTGCCGAAAGTACCCCGATGACGAATGTGCACCATTTACCCATACATGCTCGTATGTATTGTAAATCTTAAAAACCAATGTAACCAATTGATTTGAGATTGAATTTTCTTATTTGGCATAGATACGAGTAGCTAGCACGAAAAAATATCGTGTCAACAACATACAAGAATAGCATTGCAAAAATGTCAACACAATGAAAACGAAAACTGTCAGTCACATGCACATCCTTGTATTTGCATTGCAACAGGCATGATTATTCTGAGTGTCTTCCACCCCTTAGTGATCATCTGAGTCTCATATTTATTTCCCATGATGAAGAGTATCTGGCAGATACATGATGAAATACGGATGAAAAGTATCTGGCAGATACATGCTCCGGAAATGAACTTCGTTTTCATTGAATTTCGAACATCCAATTTAATGTTATTTGCTTCATTTGTTGGTTATTGAGAGTTGAGTTATTTGTTATTGTCACCCTTTTGTGAGACCACTGCTGGAAGAATTAAATTTTGTTGTTCTTGTTAACATGATAGAGCAACTAGGGAAGCCTAGAGAAGATCTACGACCTAGGAGTACTACGCATTTCATCTGATTGTGATTTGCTGAACGTATGTAATTTAAATACACTCCATTCGAAAAAAGTGCTACCATTTGAATGTAAAGTCTGCACTCCATTTTTAATAACTCTGCAGCTGCTTTTCATTGGGAGCACCTTACCGCACAAATGCATGGTGAAAAATTCAAATCTTGTGTGAATTAAGGGATACCTTTTGCTCTATCGTATTGATAGTCGTCGTCGCTTGTCACACGGAAGGTCTACGGCTCAAACCTAGATGTTTTAGAAAAAATTATTTCATCTGGCAAATCATCACTTAACAGATGTTTGCCTCTGTCGAAAGTCTAGACATAACTTTTCACATTATTCCAGTTGAAACAATCAAAATGCATTCTACATACATACATATGTACATATAGAACTCGTAATAATAAATAATCCATCCAATTATTTTCTGTATTCACTGTTATCAGCACGCAATTCCCACTCACTCTTTCACCATTTTCAAGCGGTTTTTATTTATTGTTTCTCCAGTCAGTTAGTCTGTCTATCTATCATACTTTCCCTACGTGTGATTCATTCATTTATGAATATTTCTTCCACTATTGTATTCTCGATGTTTCTACTGTCAGATTGCACGAAACAACAAATGCAAAAGAAACTTCGTGATCCTTCGTGAATACGTGCTAAAAAAAAAACAATGCAATGAATAAGTATGATTGACAGCGAACATACGGCTACGAGTTTGTATACAGAGTTTGAAATCGTTTCTAGGAATATGCCAAGAACCGCATAAAGGATATGCGTCAAATGCGTGAAGCAACATAATAACAGATTACATAATGTACGCAGAAGTATACAAGAAAAACAGAAAGAAAAATCAAAAAGGACTTGACTTTAATATTAAGTACGCGTCTGTACACACCCTATAAATCTCTGCAGATATTTTTATTCACTCGACTGCTTCGATTAAGGGAAATAACGACTTCTGTGCCACTTAAATGAGCATTCGGTAGCTGCTGCTCTGTAAATCAGGATTAAGCGCCTAACCTCACTCCGACGCGGCATGTACGTATGTACCTCCATATATGCTTTCGATTGAATCTTAATTAGAAAGTACCATACAGTCGTTTTCACTTAACTTTGTAAATATTATAGTACGTGTGTTGCACTGCATTCGCTCTGGCGTGGGCGGTTTTGTAAATCTTGAAGTGCTGATTCAACAAGGCGTTGTCAGATATTCAAGGATTGTCAGATCTTTAACAATTTTTTTATTTGATGATTTGGGCGTGAATGGGCTATGCTGTTTATTTTAAGCGCGAGTTATGATTTCCAATTTTACGGTACGAAATAAAAAACACAAACAGCATATTTTCTTAATAAATTGTCTTTATTTATACATTAAACACTAAATATTTATACACAAATACTTAGTTAGACGAACAAATACATAAAGACGATAAATAACAATGACGACACGTGATGAACCGCACAGACTAATTAGTAATTACCAAGTGGACATTTTACTTGAAACAGAAATCAACACACAAGAATTGACAGTTTTACATAAATCACAAACAATAGAAAGAAACAGCTAAATAGAGCACTAGCCAAGTGCATTTATTATTATTATTTGTAAGGATATGTTTTGAGAAGATAATGTCTCCAAGCTGCTGCACCACTATGAGATGGCTCAGAGTCTATTAGCCGTTTGATTTCCAAAGATATCAAGAGGTCGTCAGATGGAACAGTTATTCTAGTCTACTGTTGTCATTTTGACGTGTTTTATGCAGTATTTGCTGTATTGGTGGATACTGTACTTTCCTGTTGAGGACCATATTGCGTCCCAGGAGTAGATTAAGAAAAAAAGCGGAGCGAAACTAAAATTTGGGGAGTAGATTTGTAGACACAAAAACAAAGCTTCGCAAAACAAAAGCAAAGGAGACAGAAGGCGTGTTTTTTTGTAACCATTAATATGTTAATAAAAATTTTACATAAAAAACGATTTTCGGGGCTTAAGTTTTCTAAATGTGCACCTGGCACTACTGGGCATAGTGACACTTCAGTTGTAGTATTTATTTTTCTTTGGATAGTTAGAAAACAGGATATCACGTTGACTGCCATGTCACACATTTTCGCGCGACACCTTGTACTTCAGCTCAGGCCATTTCGTACGTTTTTGTGCGACAGTATATGGGAAAATTTCCTGGGTGCCATGTCGCACGAAAATGTGCGATACAGAAAAACCGTTCTAATTTTACAATAGTGGCTGGGAATTGGTTGGAACTATTTTTTAGATACTAATATACACAAAATTAAAAAAAAAATACCTTGGCCTAGGGCAACCAGAAGCGTCAAAACACCTTGGTCAAGTGATATTTTTATTCAGAAATTTTTCAATTTAGCTTTTATTTTTGATAATTACCTTTGCTCCTTTGAAGACATCATTATCTGTTAAATTTTTTTCAGAATTGACATGACGTCTTGGTATATTTGCCATTTTGCATGACACTCTTCGAGAAAAGCAATTTGGTAGCACATGTTTTATCGTGGCTAAGCTCATAACACAATACCCGATAGCTATACAGGCTAAGCTAAACTAATTCTATATAGGATTAGTTGTTATTGTATTTTACATTGAAAGTAACAAGACAACACAACAAAACAGAACTGTACACACTAGCCAATAATTGAAAATGGTTAATACACAGATACCAATGAAAACGACGAGAAAGAAAACTATTCTATTCAAATTTAGACATTCACAGATTTTTGAAAACAGATTTTCCAAATGATCAGTGCTGGCATTCCATTATTGGTTAAATTTTTCTGTGTGAAAAAATTGGAGTAGATTTTGAGCGAAGCGGAGTGTCGGAGTAGATTTTTTTTTTCTTTAGAAAAGTGGAGTAGATCTACTCCGATCGGAATAGGGTCCGAACCCTGGATGACGGGTATCCCATTACAAACCGATCTGTTAAAAGACAACCAAGATGGAGGGTTGTTTTTAGAGTTGTGTGCTTTTTCTGGTAAACAATTCATTTGTGTATTTGTTGTAAGAGTTATCAAAAACTAACAACTGTTTTTTGGTAGTTGCCTGTGGTAGCGGTTGTTAATATTGCTTTGAAATAAGATTTGTACTTTTCAACTTCCAGCACTTATCTGAATGGAAGAGTGGAAAAGCAAAACCTAAAGCAACCCTAAGCACAAACCCCTTTATTAATAAAAAATCGCTTACACACGTCTAACCATTGAGTTAACTATGTTACATGTAGTTAGCAAGCTTATCCACTAGTGAGATTTCCTTATTAATAAAAATCTTTTCTCCATGTAATACCTAACTATCTGACGTTTCAAGTATAAATATAATTTGAAGATGTCAATGTGGGCATTCCGAAATATAGATGATACTTAGTCAACGGCCTCTGATTGGTCGAGAGCCCGAAAAATTGACAGAACATGTAGACTACTTTCTTTGAGGTCGCGGACTGGATTTTAGTCAAGAAAATCTTGATTTAACGTCAAAAACAGCTGACTGATGTGTTTGATTATACTGCGTGGCTATTGTTTGCTTGTTTGTGACAATTCAAATATTTTTATTTTTCTTATTTTTCTACTACTATTTGGCGCGAGTTGGATACTCCATCGATTTGTTATATTTGTTTTAATTGTAATTTTTGTTTACGGCTTTCATTATATCCAAGGATAAGATGTTGGTTATCGAAGATTATTTGAATTCAAAGGCAGTGACAATTTTTCTGCGTGGTGGCAACGAAATGATAATTGACGAAGCCAAACCATGACGCTATCTGTGTGGTTTGATCTTTGATTAATGTGAGTTAAGGAATTCTTCTCTTCGCTTCCGTTCCATCGCAGTTGCCTTGGAGAATATTCCTTTGGCGTTGGCTGAAAATAGTGGTCTGCATCAAATTGAGACACTTTCCAAGTTGAAAGCCCGCTAGGTTGCCGAGAAATGCCCAAGCCTTGGTGTGGAGTGCATGCTCACATGCGATTCCGACATGAAGAATCAGTAAATTACGGTAGACTCCAAGGAGACTGCACTCTCTTGGAGTGGATGGATCGATTTTCCAAAGTAAGCACTGCTGGCCGCCGCGTATTAACGAATTCACTAATTTAAGATCAACGTTACAGAATCTCGAAGAGAGCGTGAATAGGACTAGTCCTAATCTAAATGAGTTATCTAACAATCTGGATAGAACATCTGTTGCACTGAGCGATGTAACAAACAATCTAAATGCTCTGCAGTACTCGCAATATTTTTGAAAATCGAGTACATGACGATGTACTCGTTACAGACGTTAGCACAATCATATTACAAATCAGTAAAGTTAAGTTCTCATTCCAATAGGTAACGGATAATGCACCGAGCACAGTAGCATTTTTGAAGATAAATCTGGAAAAGATGAATTCATTTCATGAAGCCTATTCCATCAGTTATGATGATTCGGATAAAGATGAACCAGCAACAAAGTGAGTAAATGATATTATAACAAAGACTAAGAGTTTACACGAATTTTCTTTCAAAGTGTCATCTATCGTTCGAAAAATCCATATGAAACTCGGTCTTTACCTCACATACACAGTTTGAATTCGTGGAAAGAGAAGTGGCACATTGGTCTCTGTGCTTCGGGCAAGGTGAGGAGAACTCTGAGCAATTATCCGAATCATCATCGACAGCAGATGATTCATATGAGAGTACCGCCCCCGACGATGTCTGAATGGGATTCCACTGATTGGGGATTAAATACTAATCTTGTGACAGAGCGGAAGGAGGTGCAAACTCCGTTCGGATTTTATTTCTCTTTTTGATTATATACGCTAAACTATTCAAATAAACCACTTTAAATGTGGAAAGAAAATAAATGGCATTTTCTATTGGTAGGTATACTATTTAGTTGGACCCCGATTATCAATACTATATAATAAAAATGAATTGATGATCGTTGATAAGCGTATAGCTTGAAAACGGCTAGACCGATTTGGCTCATTTTTTTGTTTGCTTTGCTTTCTTTCTTGTTGATGGTGGTCTGGTATTGAAGAGGTGTCGTTCGTTACAGGTCATTGTGATCTGAAAATGTTTAAAAAACAGATTTATTCTAAACGCCAAATACTCGCTCAACTGTATTTCGGGTGGCAATATGTGCGATATTATGGTTCTCTTCTTCTCTTAATTAACAATTTCACAGGTAACACACTGTTTTGCAAAGTTATCATCTCGTTAACTGCCAAAATCAGAGAGTTAGTTATGCACGAGTTAAATGTCAGCTAACTGACGAAATTTTTTATTAATAAACCATTAATTAGAGATAACTAGCGTTTATTAATTCGGCTGAAAGTAACTAAAATACAGACGGGAGGGCTATTTCAGTTATGTTAGGTAAGGTTGAGAGGGGTTATAAGGCTGAGCCATTAAAGAACACTAGGCACCAGAATAGGTCCGTCGGGATCCCATTAACCCTTAACTGATGTCGTGAAAATAGTGAACGCTTCTATAGTCGTGTTGTCCATTGGACCCACCTGTTTTAAAATATGATTAAAATAAAAGTATTAATTTTTTTAAATGTTGTTTTTTTTATTAAACTTTAAACGTAACAACTACAGATGTAATTTTTAAAACTTAGCGGCAGGAACATTCGTTTTTATTTCATATTTGCACTTTTATTAGTAGGTCTCAATATACAGTAGACTCTCCCTAAGTCGAACTCTCTCTAAGTCGAATTTCTCTCTAACTCGAATTTTTTCGCCATATTTTATCATTCCTTCAATTTTCCATACAAAAAACATTCTCTAAGTCGAACTCCCTCCCTCAAATCCTGGTATCCCGTGAAAATTCGACTTAGGGAGAGTCGACTGTACTTATCATAAAAACATATAATATAAAAAAATATATATAAAATACAAAAAAAAAGAAACAAAATCAAAAAAAACATTTTTCTTCAGTTTGAAAACTTACTCTTTATAACTTTAACTTTAACAAAAACTGAAAATATTCTCTTTGAAAAATGTTGACATTGGTCATGTTGGGACATTGGAACCAATGTTGATTGTAGCTAACCTTTAAAGAAGCGAGTGAAGTGCGTCCTTTTCACTGTGCACACTTCGACTTACTGTAGCAAGGTACTGTTAAGCAGAAACAGCTGCGGCGCCGTTGCGCTTTTTACACACGTTTAAAGTTTGTTTGTTAAATCCATCACAGGATGGTACCTAAACCACCACAATTTAATTAGATAATTTTATTACCATAACAAATCTTTGAACAAGTCTATGGTTGATCTGGGCTACCTCCTCCAAGTTAATGACACCCGTGTCTATGATTCCGAGCCTTTTAGCGTTTGCCGTGGATTTCAGTTTATCTACAATTCTACATAATCCGCAAAACTGGATAAGTTCAGTAGTCTATAGTCCATGGATGGCCAAACCGTAGACCGCGGTCGACTGGTTGAACGCGAAGGCATTTACAGTAGACCCCGACGCATATGTAAGATATAAATGAATACATTATAACAATTACGCAATACATGAATATCATTCTCAAAAAATGTGATAACACTGCGCTCCATTCCAGAAAGCGTATGCATTGGAATACTACGTTCTCTACGTCTTCTTCCTGATTTGGGCGATTTGGGCAAATAGGTGAGATACCACCGCAACCAGGAAGGAACTGCTAAAGGTGGTGGTTATAGTTCCCGTGCGTTCGGTTTGTCCAAACGTTGGGGTTGATATCAATCTGTAGGTCCATTTGCCCTTCGTAGCGGTGTCCTACCGAGCTTGCCACATGGTCATTGAAGTCACTTTTTGTTCTTCCTCGATCCTTTTGATGACCATCGCTTCTTGGTTACAAGAAGTTCTCCTGTTATAGACTTTGAGCACCTTGTCCGCAATGATATCGATGGGGACCATCCTTGCCACTGAAGCCTCTAATTAGCCACTGAAGCCTCTAATTACACTTAGTGCACGATATGTTGACGATATATTTCTCCTTGTTTACTTTATCGCTAGGGCCCACAGAAACTTGGGCAGCGTATAACAGGACTGAGCTTACTACCTTCGATATTATGTTTCTTCTAACATATGCGGGTCCTCCGATGTTTGGCAGTATTCCAGAAAGTGCTGCCTGCAATTTCAGCAAATTTCCGCCCGAATAGTCGATGTGAGGCATCGAGTAACAGAGTCTTTCGATTTGATAGTTTGACTACCTACCCTTATATCCACGTATTTCACATTTTTCCGGCTGATTATTAGGACAGCTACCGTTTTGTGATCTGCTAATTCTATGCTGGCGGATATAAGCCATTCTTTGATGAGGTTGATTGCTTTGGTCATAACTGACTATATCTCGCAAATGTTGTTTGCAACAGTAATAACGGCGAATCCGATTATTTTTACTCCCGAGGGCAGTGTTAATAAACAGAACTCCGTCGTCCATGATATTCCAAAGGGGCCCAGTACTGATCGTTGTAGAGCTCCCGCGGAGACTTAACAATACTTTTCTCCTTTTTCGGTTTCATATCTCAACCTTCGATTGGTGAAGTAGCTGGATACAATCTTTCGCAAATAATTTGGCATATCCATTCTGGCTAGTGACCTACATATTTATATGTATTTTCTTGCAAGCAAAAATAATAGGTAGTAAGCACGCGAGTTAAATATTGGTCTTAAAACCATACTTCGCTTTCTCCTAATATTGCTACCTCCAAATTATCTTAAAATCATACTTCGTTTTCTTTGAATATTGATACTTCCAAATTATCTCTTGATTTTATTATTCTTTCAGACATGCTTCGCTTTGTTTACACCATTACTCTAACCCATCATAAAACACTGTTGTTATCACTTTGGGTCAAATAATAAAAAGAAGACAACACCATAGCGTAAACAAAGCAAAGGATGAAATAAAAACAAAGAATGCATTTTTGGGTTAGTCTCTGAAAAATGCACAAAACTCCTTGGTCAAATACAAATAGTCGATATCGCTTAGGTATGTTGAGATAGGAAATATGGTGGATTTCCAACCTTTTCTTTTGACATTAGAAATATTGTAAAGGCAGTTCAAGCGAAGGATTCCTCAAGTGCACATCGAGACAGCTCCACTAAAGGCAGTGTCCGATGTTAAATTTAGTATTAAAAATAAAAAACTAAGATAATAAAAATAAGTATATTTTAAAAATTACTCTTGAGTTTTTATTTAATTCGCGTAACCAATTTCAGCATAAAGTCGAACACATAGCCTTAAATCTGGTAAGTGCATACCAACTATTTATTTATTTATATTAGAATTCATCAAAACATGTTTGTCAATCCTTTATAACCCATCATGACTCGCATGGTGGTACTCGCATTAAATTTCTTTTTATTTCGCCCAAATGTCAAGCTACCCTTTGTCTATGTATTATTCAAGAATTTTGTGTTGCGAAGTCCTTTTGGAAACAAGTATACACTTCAGTTAAAGAGGGCACTCTCTTGTCTCCTGTTTACACTGAGAGCACTCTCAAAAGTGCACAAAATGCAAAATTGTTGTCAAGTAGAGGAGGTGAATTAACTTAATTTCCTTTTTGAAGCATAAAGTTGCCGTTTACTCTGTCAGCTGTTTACTTAAATAAGAAGAACGATTTTGTTGAATCTCAATCAAATCAACTGAACTGACAACACTTTGCCAGACTTGAGAAGACAGGAGTTGGCTTTTACTTTGGCGAATTTTTATTCGAATTAGTTTTCATTTTAAGCAATTTGTGATTTTAATTACCTACATTTTAAGTAAAATTCTATGCTGTATTTAAGCGTACTGAGGATCTATTGCAATATTTAGATTGAGGGCGGTTTTACTTTTGCGCAGTCTTACTTTATTAGGTGCCTCGAATATAGGGTGTTAGGGGGGGCAATCACCAACCCGTACACCGCATTTAATAGTAGAAAAATATCGTGGGTTCACAAGCAGAGGGCACTAAGTCAAAAAATGTCATGAAGGACGAGAACGAGAGACAGACAGATCGACGTAGTGGTAGGAAGCTCAGATGACAGGTTTCAATTTCAACAAACTCTATGGGTGGTGTCCAGGATAACTGGAGAGTTGTGTATTATTTTTGTACTTGCTTATGATTCACAGGAGTTTTTTCCAGATGTTTGTTATTATAGCTTGTGCGATCAATTTCTTCAGCCATATCCAACATCCTACTGCCAGTGTAATGCCTTCGCAGTAGGTTTCGATATTAACTTCTGAAACTGATCAACTTATTTTTATTTCGTGCGAAATAAATGCTTCGAAGACATCTGTATTCGAACCGTGAACCTTTCGCATGACAAGCGACGACGACTACCACTACGCCACGGCCACCCACAATTAGCAAGGAACAACATTATACATGTCTTATTGTAAGTATTATGCCTGACTTAATTTATATTGTAACTAATCAGTATTCGGCGAAGTATTTTCATCTGCAGTGATAGTCAGGCTGCACTTAAAAGCTTGCTCAAACGTAGAAATAAACAATTCTAAAATAGTCTTGCAAAAGTTCAAAGCCGAATTGTATTTGACCGAAAGCCTGAACTCATTGAAACTTACTCTTAGTACTATAAACTTGTACTCTTAGTACTGTAAAAGACTATGTCTTACTGTGCAAACTTGTTTTTGCAAATAAGTGGAAATTTAATATTGAATTGAAAAATTTTGGGTGACAGGACACAACTGAATAAACGACAAGCTATAAAAGGCTCAGAAGAGGATTTCTCTGGACCTGAACCCACGTTGAGTTTGTTAGGTCCTACGGTCTGTCCATTGGCTGTAAGGTGAAGATGAGGTAAACTTTCCTGGATGCAAGCTGGCAAATGGTCCCCTTCATCTGGGCCATTACGGGACATTCCTCCTCCGCTAAACTCCACTGCGGAACATTTCTGGCTGTCTTGCCTTTGCCCTGCTATACCTATATGAGGTTTCCGATACTGACGTTGTAACTGCTACTAACCTAAACTTCTACTGAGAGCACTATTCTTTCTCCAATAGACTAAAAAAACAAACATTAAAATTTAGTTTTTTACTGGAAGTATAATAGTCGTCGAGTCTGAGTGCTACAAAAAAAAAAAAAAAAAAAACAATATTAAGCAATTCTGAGATTACTTACTCCAGGACCATTTTTTGCAGCTAATGATCATACCGTTATAACCAAATATAAACTGACTGAAAAATATAAATGGCATGTATGAGTTATTAGGTTTGTTCGGTGTGCGCACTAGGGCGTTCTAGAGCGCAATGGATTGGCACTCATATATTGGATGTCTACAGTGATATGTGCTACACTGAAATCGCACAGATTTTGCTGCATACTCATTATAGGCACAGGTTCAGAACTGGTTATTCACTGCAAGAAAATAATGCTGTTAAAACATTTAATCAGCCGATTTGTCGTTTGGTTATTTCACTGTATTTGTTTTGCTATTATGCTTGTGATTTTTGTATTCAAATTGATTTCTAAACAGAAAAACGATATTAACAACATTTGCTTCATTTTGGGTAATCAAAGACCGTTATATCAAGGCGAATTATTATTTGTATTCAATGTGTCGGGTCGGGGTTGCACTGGTTTTGTTGTTTGGCAATTATGTATATAAGTACACTATTACTAGTCAGTACGCCTTAGGGCTGGGGATACCAAACAAACCTTTTTAGTCGCCTTAATGCTTTCTTGCTGTACTATCAAAGTACCCATAGCAATTTTTTTTTGGTATAACAGGCAAAATGCACTAAGTCAACTAAGTGCGTTCTCATAGTATTGAACATTATTTAACTGACTTAGTGCAAAGTAGAACCTCAAATAATTCAGTAATGGGCTTTGCTACTATTCTGAACCATTTTGCATCAAAATGTGAAATTGCTTGTAAACCCACGATATAGTCTAGATGTGTCATCACATTTTATAAAGGCTGTCCCAAAATGCACACAAGTAGTGATTTTGTTAGAAAACAAAGGTTTTTAGTTCAAATTCTTTTACTGGTACAGAAAGTATTAAGTATTATAATGGCTTACTTGCTTACACTATTCGTGCAAAAATATAACACGCACACACAAATGGTTGCGAGAAGCAGGCCCAAGTTCACCTCGAGCTGTAGCGCCAACTAAGTAAGTAAGGTAACGATGGTAAACCATTTGAATTCTTCAAAAAATGCTTAGTTGTAGAAGTACAAAAGCTAATTAGTGATGCATTCAGAACAGAGACTATGCTTAGCTCTGTAAAAAAAAAAAACTATAATATTCCCATTGCTTAAAAAAGGAGACCCTAATGTTGTCACCAACTACAGCGGTCTTTCGTTTTCAGATACAATTTACAGATTATTTACAATCGTGCTCCTGAACAGGCTTGACACGTGGGTAGAAGAAAACTTCTGCTGTACACCAGATTTACAATCTCTCTTGCCGTATTCAACTCCAATCATGCCAGAGGAAAAAATAATGTGTAGACCTTAAAGCTGCATTTGGTAACATCAATAGGGAAGCCTTTTTCTATAAACTATCGTTGCTAGGAGTTTCCACAAAGATAATGTCGGTTATTAAAGCTCTCTACCAAAATACAACTGCAAGAGTTTTGGAACGGGAAAAAATGATACAGCTTCATCACATATTGTCAGAAATGGAATTTAGTGCGGTAAACTTGGATAAGTCAGAAATAGTCATATTCCGGAACGGGGGTCACAGCCACAGGGCAGCTGACGAAAAATGGTATTTTAACAACACCGAAATAAATGTTATGAACAAATATAAATACCTAAGAGTAAACTTTACATGTCTTGGTCGACAAATCTCTCCGAAAGGCTTGCTTATCGAACGCGATAATACGCAAATACTGGGCAAAGGAATGGTCAACGCTCTTCGAGGAAAACAGAGTGGTGGTCAACTGGACGATGAAGTCAGAATGAATCACACAAGATACTTCTCATTAAACTGAAAGAAAATCACTGGACAGAATTTACCAGCCATGCCCTTGAATCTCAGTTTCCTGATGAATATTGCAACTTAACGTATGTTGATGTCCCCAATTACTACGAAAACTCCAATCCACGGTTCTGAAGTCTAGATGCGGTCTACTCAATCTGAACGCCAGAGCTTTTAGAAAGGACACAGTTGGTCTCTACAGGAGACAATTTCTTGGAGGTGATGAGCTCGACCGCACGCATTTTGCAAGCAACTATATACATATGTTCCTTAAATACGCACTCAAAACTCGCACATTATTAATTAATGAATTTACTTAAATAAATTATCCCCGCTAAACTTTATCTACTAAAACCAATGAACTATTTAACCTGATAGGCAACTTCAAATTATTGTTAATTAATTAATTAATTTTTGAATTGCTACAAATATCCATGTTTTTATAAATATCTATCTATATTTCTATCTATCTTATAATAGGGTTATATATGGAGTAGCATATCGGGTAAATAGCCTCCACAGCTTCACTGTAACCTGCGCACTCTTTTGCCGAGGCGTGAGTGGTCGTGGGTTTGTTGTTATTAACCATCGCACACTGGGGCAGCTCATGGAATCAGGAAAGGATAGACGGCCGCGGGAGATTGTTTCCGACTGTAGCGTATGATCGAAACAATAAAGAATAGCTGAGGTGTCTAAGTTTGATGAATCAATTGGTGACTCCATGCAAGACAATACATCCTTGGTATTACCTTCCGACATCTGTCCATAAGATAAAGGGTGATTTTTTAAGAGGTTGAGAACTTTAAAAAAAAAACACAAAAAATTCGAAAAAATGAATGAAATATTTATTTGAATCGATAGTTTGAACCTTGCAATTTAATGTTTAAAGATAATTTCATGCAAATGTTGACCGCGGCTGCGTCTCAGGTAGCCCATCCGCTGAGTCCAATTTTGGCATACTCTTTCACACATATCGGCCGGTATCTCACGAATGAATGCATGGATGTTGGCTTCCAGTGCGTCAATCGAAGCGGGCTTGTCCCTATAGACATTAGCCTTGACATACCCCCACAAAAAATAATCTAATGGTGTCAAATCGCACGATCTAGGCGGCCAATTGACCGGCCCGAAACGTGAAATTAACTGTTCACCAAACTCGCCCCGCAATTGCGCCATTGTTTCGCGTGCTGTGTGGCATGTGGCACCGTCTTGTTGAAACCACATATCATGCAAGTCAAGAACTTCCATTTCGGGCAAAAAAAAGTTTGTTATCATCGCTCGGTAGCGTTCACCATTGACAGTAACGGCGCCGAATCGACATTTCGCGGTCTTCTGTCACACTAGCTGATACGGCCGCAATATTTTCTTCACTACGCACAGTACGTAAACGTGTTGGTGGTTTAATGTCCAACAAAGTAAATTTGGTGCGAAATTTGGTCACAATCTTCCGAATAGACTGCTCAGAAGGTCGAGAATGCCGATCATAAAATGGAAGCAGCGCGCGATGAACATTTCGAACCGAGCACGAATTTTGATAGTAAAATTCAATAATTTGCAAGCGTTGTTCATTTGTAAGACGATCCATGGTTAAATTGCAAACCAAACTGAAGCTGTTTGACAGTGACACAAGGTACTAAACACACGTCAGCTGTCAAAACCAGTGTTGCCAAAACCAAACCAGCTAAAAAATCTTATCCATGGATCAGATGTTACGGAAAATGCCCTCTTGCCAATAGGCGAGATCTCTGAAGAGGCGACTGAGGCTAAAAATAAAGATATAAAGTCCTTAAGACTTAGCCACACCCGAAAAACTTCCGAAATAATTATCAACTAAGACTTGTTAAACCACATAAACCAAAAAAATAAAACAAGTCTGTCCAGGGATGTTTTAGCTCTTCTTTCTGATAGCTTAAGATTCTTGTAATTTTATACGCACACTTACTTAAATATAATCACGAGTCTTTTCTATAATAATGAATAATAACTAAAATAAAAACTATAAAAATGTGTATACCTACATATGTATTTGCAAATATTTAGTAAGCAAACGTATTACTACAAATGGTTCTTATTTATTTTAATTACAGCTATAACTTAAAGCTTAATACTTTGATTACACTGAACCCATTTTTATTATATTTATTATTATTTATATTTATTATTATTATCAATTGTTTTTCAAATTTCCTAAAAATTACATTTTCATTCCATTATTTTAGTTGAGTTTTTATTATTTTTCTTTTATTTATTTTTTTTTTTTTGTGACGGTTATTTAAGTATCATGCCATTCCCTAATAAAGAATAATGTCTTGCTTACGAAACAGTCGATTTTATTTATCAAAACCAATATTTCAAAAGTTTTGGAATTTTGTCGCATCTCCCATAGAACAAAAACCACTGTGCAGTGGGGCAAAAGGGCCAAAAACGGAAAAAACTCCATATCTCGAGAACGACTTGCGGTTAGTCTCATTTGACTGGAAATTAAATAAATAGGTACATAGAAGTGTTTATAAAAAAAAAATGTTTAAAATTGAAATTTAAAATATCTACGCTGTCATGTAATAAATCTACGCCGAGACATATTTTTTTCCGACATAATATCAGACATCATTTCAGAAATTTTTATTATTTCATTGGGTGGGCAAATTCTGTCAGGACATTTCATTTGCAAACATGTCGTATACGAGGAAGCAACGACTATTAATTCTTGCCGTGATGGCTTTGCAAAAACTAGAGAAAATCGAAAAATCCGGGGAAAAAAGAGAACACATGGTTTTTGTGTTAATCCAACTTATCCATAAAAGACAGTTGCATGATTTGGAAACCACTTTGCTCCAAGATGTATTGTGGGAAGATGAAATATTTAAACATTTGCTTTTAGATGCCATCTACCGTCGCCGAATGGTTAAGCATATCTCATGATATCCAAAAATATTGTTCCATATCAGTGGATAAAAATAAAAAATCCCCCATCGCATTAAATTATAAATCTTTGTTTATTCATTATGTTTCAAACAAAATGAGTGTTTGTGGAATTACAAAAGCCATTTCTTCCCAGGACTTTTCTTTTAAATCGTTACTTACGAGCCCGAAATTGCTGGTAGTTTTTCTCAAAACTATGACGGAATCCAAAAAAGCAAACTCGGTGAAGTAGAACAAATGCGATACCCGATTTTTTTTTTTAGAAAAATCCACTTTTTTTTCTTTGCCACATATGTTTGCAAACATTTAATTTTTTGTTCAGGTCCTCGACACTTTTTTCAAATTTGTTTGCAATTTCTTCTTAAATTGTTCCGTTTATATAAATGGCTTTTGTAATTCCACAAACCCTCATTTTGTTTAAAACAGTTGATTAATTCCAGAGTTTTTATTTGCGAAATTCGCCAATCAGTCATGTTTGAATTAAATAAAACTCAAATTGGCAGTCGTTGTCAAATTTATTTTAGGATTGATTTCCACAGAGATTGCAAAAAATAAAAGTAGAAATTGATTCCATAAAATAAATTATTTCTAGAAATCTGCGGTCTCCATTAGAAATTTCAATTGCTTGACATATTTCATGCAATGAATTATTGCCAGTGGAGACCAAGGGTTATGGTGTCTTATGCGAGAGATTTACTTACAACTGACAACAACTTACAACAACTCTAATCACAAATCAGTTAAAAAAATAATTATGTATTATTTTTTAATTGTTATTTTAAAGGCCTTAAAAATGTGTGCAAGTTTTCTTTTAATTATACATTTTTATGCTACGAGAATGCATACCTACAAACATACAATATATGTGTACATACATATATGCAAATGAACTTAAATTTTCATGCGAATGTTTTTCAGCGTGTCATGATTGATTCATAATTTTGTAAGGACAGCTGTCGAAGTCTTTGTTTTTCTCAAATCTTCCACTTCGACAAATTTTTACAAAGCAATAATTATTTCATTCACAAAAAATGCTAATTAACGGAAAAGCGTTAACAGATGAATTTCAAACGGATTTTCAATTTATTCATTTGATAATGATAATGACCCTTATTCCATTGAATCAAAGAATACCAAGCCCCAAATGCTCATCCAAGTAAAAGTTTGATTTTGACTGACTTAACATTCTGGTTCGAATTTGTGGAAAAAGAGGTGAATGTTTTTGTTTTCTCTTTACCCTTTTTGCTATTACATTTGTTTGTAGGCAATTACACAGTTATGTGAGGAGAACACCACAGTAAAATCTGCGAATGTTGCTATGATAGAATTTCGGAAAAAACTGGTAGACTGAAGTATCTCAACATCGTTTAACCCTTATGTGAGTGACAACAAAAAATTGCACTTAAGTGTGCTGTGGTAACCGGGTACTCCAGTATATTTCATATGGTAATTGTGTGTTAATTTATGAAAAATATATTTTTATAAAGTAAATGCTTATAAAAGACTAGTGGTTACCCGGTGCGCTTCGCTACACCCATTGAGAACAGTGTTTATGTCATAAAATTTTCTAAAATTTTTTCGAGTAACTTTTGGTGCACCGAACGATGTCATCTTGAAGCACGAATTGTATTTGCAAATGTTATTCAAGAAGTGCTTGGAATTGAATACATATTTACATATTGCACGTAAATATAATTCTGAATCAATTTTCATCGTGCATTGCTGTAGTAATAATTTTGGGGTTTTAGTTTGCAGCGCCATCTATCGGAAAACTTGGAAAACTTTTGATTTACAAACATTTCTCACTTCATAACAAATATATTCTGTAAGTTTCAGCTCAATCGGATGGTTTTGAAGTTTTGGTGATTCAGCGCCATCTATCGGAAAACTTCAAAACTTTTGATGTACGAACATTTCTCACTTCATTACAAATTGTGTAAGTTTCAGCTTAATCGTACGGTGAATTAAAAAATGTTTGAGTTCCAGCGCCATCTAGCGGAAAACTGGAAATTTTTTGATGTACGAACACTTCAAACATCAGAAAAAGTACATTGTGTAAGTTTCTGCTCAATCGGATGGTTAGTTTATGAGCTCTGAGGTATCAAACGAGCAGCTAATTTTTATATATAAAGATAGTGAAGTAAAAGATATTGCGTGCATTGGGGAGCATTTCACAACAACTGGTTATCCCTTTTGCAACTGAGTTTCGATTTCTTCCATTTGATAAACTTAAATCTCGTCCCTCCACTTTTCAATTCGAGTAAAAAAATCCATTATGCAATCACAGCTGATTTTGACAAATCTGTTCTACGTCAAGACTAGAGTAGTAGCAGAAAAACTGTCCAGAGTCATTGACCACAAAGCAGAACAGTTTCAGACAGAAATTTTTTCTCATTGAACACGAAAATCTGATATTTTTCTGTTCCGAACTGTTCGAAATGGCCTCATTGAACAAAGCTAATGCTTTACGTTTTACATCTAAACTGTTGACAGTGGAACGTCAAATTGAGATCGGTTTGGTTCGGATTTTTAAAAGATAAACGAATAAATCGATTTTATAAAGAAAAACCTATGTTATTGTATTAAGAAATGATAAGAAAAACTACGAAAACAGTGAATTTGAATTTAATCGTATAGAAAGCGGTCATAGTTGTCGGCCATGTTTGCTTTGAAATTTTGTTGACAGATGCGCAATAAACTACTGTGATTCAAACTGGATTGACCCGTGGAGGTGGTGCTTGCTAGCTATGTAGTTCATTTTGTCTCGGATTTTTGAGGAAAATGAGATGGAAACTACGGTTTTAGCAGGTAGTCTAATAAGTGAGCATGCCTTAAAACCTTCGTACAGTCATACATTATTAAAAAATATACATACTGCAAGATTATAAATTAGTTGGAAAATCGAACTTATTGCCTACTTTGGTTAAAAATCAGATTTTTCCTTTTAACTTGCTGTGGTTTTTTCCAAGTATGATAAAATCTGTGGGTTTTTCTGCATACTTATTAACAATTTTTTTTGCTAACAATTGTTTTATTCTTAAGGAAAAATTAATAAAACTGTATGCTTATTACGCATTTTTTGTAGAAAAGAGACCTAAAAGTCAGAAAAATGTATGGGCAAGATTAATGATATTGATTTAAAAATAAAATATCTGGAAAGCCAAAAAAGGTATCAATTTTGTCTAAGCGCAGTTAAAAAATGGTATTATGTCTTCTAAAATTGAAGCCCTAAATTAAGTTTCTGTAGTAAGTACTAACGGAGATATTTGTGTTAGCATGAGTCAAGGTATACCAACGTAGGTCTTTTCTTTAATTCTCAATAAATGATGTCCACATTGGAGATAGACCCTGCAGAACGATTTTTTTCTTCGATTATACCCAAAAATCAGTTCCCAAAGTATTGGCGAGTTATTTGGAAACACCCTGTAGAGCTCCTAACTCGAAATTATGAATCACATTATGAAAAATATAACAATGATTGTTAGTACATATGTATGTAGTTTAAATGAAAATTCTTATGTCATTGTATAAGGTGATTTTAATCTATCTAATATTAAACTTTTCCATGTTGTCAAAGACTGTGAAATTGAAGTAGGACTAGATTTTATTATTATTATTTCCTTTATTATTAAGTAAGTTAATTACAATTAATAATATATCACTAGCACTAGCTTAGCTACTAGGGCTCTAGGCTAAATCTAACTAAATGTATTTAAAGAATCTATGGGCTTAAAATAATTAATGTTAAATATATTCCGAGATGTTATTATAGAAACGTTTCTTATATTAGTTACAGTAATCTTTGTTAATAGGTTTTTCAGGGTAGCGTTGAGTAGCATATTTGTTATGTCTTTGATTTTATTACATTCCAGCAGATGTTTTGTGGATAAAATGCGGGTTTCGTGGCAAAGGTGGCAGGCTGGTAGGTCATTGTTGGCTAGAAGATGACTGTGGGTTAAGTTTGTGTGTCCATGCGGAATCGTGGAAAGGTCCTTATCATGTTTGTTCGACAGTTTGTGGGGTATACTGCCATTTCTGCGTCTGGGTTGCTAATTGAATAGTGGTGGATGAAATCTTTCCAGATCTCGAGTCTTTTTATATTCCAGACTTTCTTTATTTTGCTTTATATGTCTTTGTTGTTATGTGCATAGAAAGTGATGTCATCGCTGAACAAATTAATTTAATTGAAAATTCAATTGACCTTGTTTTCATTTCCTATGAATTAGAAGCAGAAGCCGATTTTATATTGCTTAATAGGTAATTGTATTCATCACAAAGCACAAAAAATAGTTTTTGATTTCAATAATTTGAACACTTTAAGTTCTGTTCATAATGTAAATGCACCTCGATTCCGTTAAAGCGGATTATGTATCCATACATATTGCTGTCAATCGATTAGGACATATGTAGCTTTATCTATCTCTGATTTAAATAGCGCTTGTATAATTCGATTATGAGTATAATTGAGGTTGTTTTCTCTGGATTAGTAGCTACTCGCAGGATACAAAATTCAAAAAAGCCATTTTTGGTTTAATAAACGCTTATGCAATTAAGAAAAGGCCATGTACGGAGTTCAACGGAAAAGTTTATTGGTTTCGTCCGTTCATAGTTAGATTTGTTGTCTTTCTGTATCGGCTATATGTTTTCTTCTTAGAATCGAAAATAAGAAAAAAATCCAAAGCATTTTGGAAATTGTAGCAGCCTGCATTGCATATGTATAAACATATTATTTTATTTTGAATCTTTTACTTTAAAATAAATATAATTTAATGTAATATATCTTTTATTTTAAAACGTTTTGCTATAAAACAAATATAATTTAACGTAATTTAATGAAACAAATGTAACTTGATATATCTTTTAGTTTAAAAATATATCCTTTCTTTTTACATCAAATGTATTGTTTTCTGTCAAACAAGCTGTATAATTTTAAGAACGTTGAAAAATTACACACATTGTTGAAAAGCATACATTCGGTATACCTTTTGAAAGTATCAAAGGGAGAAGAATCACCAGTGTGAAATCTTCCTTGGTCTGGAGTTCCAAAAATATTTGGATCTTAATGTCCTAGCATTTTTGTTTTAACTCAAAGAGAACTAAATGCCGGAGTAAGTACCTTCATCACAGACTTCAGCTCGCAACGTCCGAGAGAAGTCGAGCTTTCATCGTGCCTACCTTTAAATACCGGGGCCTGCTTCTCGCAACCATTTGTGTGTGCGTGTTATATTTTTGCACGAATGGAAGGGACCTACAGTTTTTTGCCGACTCCGAACCGCGAGTTGAGAAGCTCAATCGTGACAAATGATACTCTTTGATGCTTGTCAAACATTACGAAAGAGGTGGGCACTGTGAAAAACTTTTTAGGTGTTTGCTGCGGGATTCGAACCCAAGACCGCTGGCTCAATAATCCGACGCACTAACCACTTGCGCTACGATGCCCACCTTTAAATATGGCACAACCAAAAACCAATTTGTTGTATATGCGGTCAGTTAAAATATCCCTATCCCGGTACATAGGGATCGACTTGCTCAGGTTTCGGATTGGCTGCCTGGGTCCTTCAACGTTTGGTATTAGTCTCGACAGCACCGCTACCGTTCGACGGGCTCTTTCTCCAGCATGTATCAGGTGCTCTTTAAAGTTAAGCCTGTGATCCAACAGCATTCCCAGGTACTTAATGTGTGGACTAGACTCGATGATTTGCTCACCGACCTGTATAGTGATGTGTTCTACCTTTGTCCTTATTAGCACTCCTTCCGTCTTATGGTCAGCCAGTTCTAGACCCGATGCTTGTAGCCATACCTTCACGTTACTGATTGTTTGGTTGCAGTTTCCGGACAGTTGCTCTAGCATTTTTGCTACAACGATTACTACTGTTTTATCTGCGTAGCCTATGATGTCTACTCCTCTCGGCTTTGGTATTCTAAGTATGCCATCATACATTACATTCCACAGGATTTGGCCCAGCACTGCTCCTTGGGCGACTCCTCCTATGATTTTGTATATCTCAGGCCCCTCTTCCGTGTCATAGTATAATGTTCTTTCGCTTAAGTAGCTGCATATTATTATTATTCTCAGAGTCTAGCTTCATGCAACCATTTGTAGATATGTGCATTTTATATTTTTTGCACTAATGGAATGACCTACAGTTTTCTGCCGTCTCTAAACGACGAGTTAAAAGCCCGTCACGACAAATAATCATGCTTGCCTGACACCTTTGTCGAGGTTGACATTTGTTGATGCTCGCTAAAATTGAACACGAGACAGAATGCGCAGCAGTCCAACGCACTAACTACTTCTATATACTATAAAACTATAAAATTTTACCTGCCATAAGATTCCTTTCTATCGCTTATATTTTTCCTTCTTCATTCTTACGCAAGCTATCCAACCTTCACAAATGCAGATGCAGCGATATTACCGTCGCTATAAATAGCCGGGAACCTCAATATTCATCACGTTCTTCTCAGATACATAAAACAAAATGGTTACCGATTATAATAAGAAAATATTGCGGATGTTGAAATTGCATCCATTTCAAAATGTTAACTGATGTTGTAACACGAAGTGCCTGATACTACACTTCACAACAATTACCTTAATATTTGGATAATCATGAGAATCCTTTATATTCTTTGAATATCCTGCCGTTAGCTTAAGCTCCAACATCCGTTTCTCACAGAAACTCATAATAACGCTTAAAAAGCACCGGCCTCATGGATTGGAAATGGTATCCTCACTCCAATCCAACCGTGTGTGTTAATGTAATCCTCTCAAACACTAGTCGATTGTCCTTTGCAGGAGGAAGCGCCCAGTCATGAACATAGGTACCGTACCTCATAGGAAATAAAGCGAAAAAAGTGAAATGGAGTGTATCCAGAATTTTGAAGTTATTAGATGTTCTACTGCAGCTATTTTTGCCGAAGTGCAAAAAAGTAGAATAAAATCCTCTCATAACAATGCCCTTCCGGTGTGGCTCAATAAATGTTTGTGTAGATCCTGTACTAAGGTAGGGTTTTTTTTATTTTTGCTCTCCAGAGTAAAGAATTACATTGAAAAGCTCATGTGCAACTGAAAATAAGAAATCCTTGGTGGATTTTCACGATGGTTACCGTTAAGGCGTCTAGTCCGGGCGCTTACGGTCTCCTTTATTGAGTACCAAAGGCGATAGTGCTCTGCTGGAGTATACAGCAATAATGCAAGTTTAATGTGTTGTACAACGAAATCAGTGCACGTACTTTCATATTGTGGATTACAAAAATCATGAGCAACAAAGGATATAAGTGGCAGGATACGGTCGAGTGAAAACAATACCACGGCAATGCTCTGTGTAGTAGTTTTGAACGCATTCGTCCGATGAAGAGGTTGTTTTTTTAAAGATTGCAGTACAACTGCAGAGAAAGGTGGCACGTTTCGAGATTTATTTTAACTGAGCTATAAGCAGCGATTAACCAGATGCTTTTTAGTTGTTATATACCAACGGGTTATTTTAACATCAAGCTACTTGTAAGTTATCTTAGTTTAGGATGTTTTTGGATATTGTTTCAAGGTATTTGAAGACCGTGGTTATAATCAATTTCTTTTACTTACATATACGGAAGGAAAAAACAAGAACGGGACAGCTGAACAAATGTTCAGATAACAGTAAGAGAATATGGAAGACTTAACACATTTTTAAAAATAGTTTTAGCATCCAAAAACACCAAAAGATTTGAAATACGCCACTGTCGAACACTAATTTATTCCTGGCTACTTCATATAAAAAAACAAACGAACTAATTAAAAATTAAATTATCCCAAAACTATTATCAATAAGATTTCTGTCAAACTAAACAGCAAACAAGAAGCCAGAAAGACGCAACTCTTCTTCAGAAGAAATACAGTAGGATCCGCTTAAGACGCTCCTCAAGGGATCGACAGAAAATAGCGTCTTAAGCGGGATAGCATATTAAGCGGGAGAAACTAAAAAAATTACATCCGGTTAAAAATATGGTTAATCTATAAAAAGAGTTGAAACTATAGCTTTCATCCCTTGTACTAACTATTGTACGCAAGCGAATTCTAATGCACTGACACCACCTGTATGTACCTAAGGTGCAAACAAGAAATGAAACAACACTGACAAAAGTAACGACTAAAAAAACGACGCGCTTCATACGGGCTGTTTGCGAAAATAAAAAAAAAAACCTCTAAGAACGGCGATAGCCGTCGGCACCGCTGCGCCATATAGCGTCGTTTGGGGTAAGAGTACGCAGTGTCATTTTCTCCACCTGTGAAAGAATTAGCAGCAGTCGCTAAATGAGAAAATGTGTGCTTCACTAACCGCCAATGATGAACAACTTCTACGAAAATTTTCCATTTAACAGTACAAAGAAAATCATAAAGGAAAAAAAAGCCGCATTTTGTTAAAAAAAAGAGTTAATTTTTAAAAGTATGTCAGGAAAGCGTGGCAACTCGATACCCCATAAGTAGTACGTAGGTATTAACAGTGTATATGTGTGTTTGATTAAAGATACAATTTTAGTGGATAATATTATTCGTTCTTAGATTTTCAATACAATGAGAAAAAAAGTAGCGTCGAGGGAAAGAGTGCGCAGTCGTTCTGTGGGTAAGAGTGCGCAGTGCTTTCTGTATTTAACTTTTTAAAATAATAACAACTTTTAGGCTATTACCTATCGAAAGATGCAATGAGCACATCACAGTTGTAGGCGGTAGGTGGCAGCTCGTAGCTGAACTTTTTTTCTGATTTTGTTTTTCCAGAAAAATTCCTCGTATCTACCAAACACAAACGGTAAGGAAATTGATAACCCCAAAGTTGATTTAAAATGGTTTGAATGAAAGCACAATTTCAAGCCATTACGAAAACTGTGATTTAAAATGGTTGCGCACTCTTACCCATACCTCTGCGCACCCTTACCCTGACTTCGGGGCAAGAGTGCGCAACTTGACTTACTTTGGTTTTTTGATATGAAAAATTAAAAAAAGCATAAAATATTTTTGTATAATTTTGTTCCTTTTAGGCTAGAGCTAGAGCTACCAAATAATAGGCCCTTTTGTTTGTTATCTGTTGTAAGTTTTTCAGAATTCAAGCCCGAAGTCCAAAATGCGCACTCTTGCCCCGAACGACTATACCCCAAATGCACCGAATGGTTTTAATGAAAAAAAAAAAATAGAAAACAAGAAAATACAAATTTTAAAACGTGTATCGTTTAGAGGGAAATAGAGCGTATTAACCGAATTTTTTCCATACGAATTCTTATCAAAATGAAGGGACCGGAAAAAAGAGCGTTAAAAGCGGGATAGCGTCCTAAGCGGATTCTACTGTAGTTGCCATTCTTATCATTGTAAAGTAGATTATGTTAGGTGGCTATTCACCGTACTCGGTAGGATTCAGTTTGACAAACTAGGTCCATTGTGTTGCCACGAAATATTCTCCTAGAATATTTATTTTAGTGCTTCGTACCCAAAAACGGAACACTAATGGAATCAGGCACCGTAGCGCAAGTGGTTAGTGCGTCGGACTACTGAGCCAGCGGTCTTGGGTTCGAAAAGTTTTTCACAGTACCCACCTCTTTCGAATGTCTGACAAGCATCAAAGAGTATCATTTGTCACGATTGAGCTTCTCAAGTCGCCGTTCGGAGTCGGCAAAAAACTGTAGGTCCCTTCCATTCGTGCAAAAATATAACACGCACACACAAATGGTTGCGAGAAGCAGGCCCAGGTTCACCTCGAGCTGTAGCGCCAACTAAGTAAGTAATGGAATAAGTTCGGTGTCTGTCTGTCTGTCTGTCACAGGCCTTTTTCTCAGAGACTATTTGACGTAGACTATTGAAACTTTGAACAGTTGTAGCAATTAGTGGCCCAGACATAGGCCAGAACTTAATAAGCTTAATTTCGACTTTGGGGGGATGGTTTTCGGTAGTCAAATGGGTAATTAGAAAAAGAAAAAGAATTTTGAAGTCATTGTGTAGAGTGTCAAATGAAAGCTCGTTAATGCACGCATTCAAAAATGTACGAAATATTTTTTTTGTGTTACTTTTTTCCTTACACCTTTTCACAAAACGATAACAAATTGCTGTCCCTGGCTGTATCTCCGAAAATATCGCTCAGAGAAATCTGAATAAAATCACAAACATTGACAATAAAGTGTAGATGGAACCAAAATTATCAGGACTGACAGTGCGAAGTTTTTTTTTAATTTCAACTACCCAAATGTTAACATATCCTGAAATGACATAAACCTATAACAATCGCCTAAAATCAGATATATATGCATGCGAGAGTAAAAATTGAATGATAGAAGTATGCCATAAAAATTTGCTTCGGGTATACGTATACGTATGATTTTATTGGGATTTTATAGGTAAATTTGTATGTGTAGGAGTAAACATTGAATTTGCTTAATGATACATAAATATAACGTAGAAGTACATACATATGTCCCAAAAATCAGCGTTGAGCTTTTACATAAACCATTGATTTTAATCAACATAATTAAAGGAATCTTGATGGTTTCCTATACATATAATATAGGGGTCTCTCCTTTCACTTAACTGAGAAAAATTGAATTTATGTACAGCCACTCCAGAATTCCACGCATTTATTGATACACATGCGTAAATTTCTTATACCTATTCTTTATTTGTTCTTTTGTGTGGATGTATAATTATTGTTCTGAGCAGATGAGAAAGGGCATCAGATAGGGAATTCTATCAAGTTGCTTTCATTTGTGTTCATAGATCTATCAACATACTCGTAAAACTGTTTCGTATATGTTATGTATGTATATAAAAATAACTGATAGTACGGAACACTTATTGCGCAGGTACGACTTGCACTTGACTGGATTTTCTTAAGGAGGAAAGTGCCGGGCAGATGTACAGGAGGTGATAGGGGGATTCTTCCTTCTCCTGCGACAGAAGTCATTGGCGACGATTCCCAATTTGCTGCCCATTGCACAATGACCTATCCGTTCCGCATATGTGCTAATTTTTAGCTGGCTTTAAGTTTTGCGCCGATTTAGCGGAGGCCAAGTCTGTTTAGCGTGACTACATGAATCAAGGTGACCCCATCTTTGTAAGAAATGTCTATAAAGTTCAATAATACCTTGTCTGTGTGATGAGCGGACCTTAACAGATACAAGTATTCATTTTTAACCCTAATCAGCCCAGGTCAATTATTTCCCTAATCCACCCAGGTGGTGACTCAAAGTCACCATATTAACAAATTAGTTTAACACATAAAAATATAATTATTTAAACTGATATATTGATTTATACTAATAGAAAGATTACTTTTGTTGTGCATTTGTATTTTGAGGTCAAGCAAAATACAATTGCACAACAATTTTAATTTTAAAAGTGATATGCAAGTGTGGCACATTATTGTGATTTCTCAGAGTGCTATCTTAACGAATATTCTGCTCGCATTTGAAATTATTTTTGTATACTTTTCCAACGAATAAAACTCACGAAAAAATATATAGGCACCTTGAAAAAGATATTCACAAATACTGCAAAGGTATACCTATATCCTTCCTTGAATCACAAAAAACTCAGAAAGATTATAATGGCACTATTTCTTTCCGTTTGTTGAAACTTATAGGTTTGGTGACTTTGAGTCACCACTTGGGTGGATTAAGGAAACATTTTAAAATAGCAGTATATTTTTGATATGGCAATGCCTTGTAAAGTATTTTTTCCATTTTTACATAGTATTTCCTCACGGAACCAAAGTCAGGGAACCTGGGTGCAGTAACTTGTTAAACTTAAGCTAGAAGTTGTATTAAAACTGAAAGGGTGACTGAGAGTCATCAGGTGGGCAGATTAGGGTTAAATCGTTTCCCAAAGATAAAATATATTGCTTCCTAGTCTTCCAACTAGCCCTAAGACGAAGTTTCATTCGATTTTTTTATTATAAAAAACAATCACAAAAATTATAACATAGCAACTAAAATGAATTAATGAGAAACAAAACAACAAAAATAAATTAAAAAAAATAATAATAATTTGTAAACAATTTGTAAACAAAAACTGACAATGGACAGATAGCAGCACAAATCATAATCAGATGAAGGACACCTTTTGTGCGTGAAGTTCATTGAGTTCAGCTTTGAAAGGATTTTGAACTTCAAATGGATATGCTTGCAGAGAATCTTTTTAAAAATATTTAATGAAAATATTTTAATAATTTTAAATTGGGGGTGTCTGGTTACCCTAGCTAGTAGGCAGCTCTTAGTAATTAACCTTTGAACCAATTCCAAGTAAAAATAATTATAAGCCAGGTTCTGAATTTCTCTTTCACTCGATATCAAAATTGAAGTCGACTTTTGGTGTTCCAGGTTTCACTGCTATCGATATCAATTTCACTTTTTTCGAAGTGAATTTAAATCAAGTTACCATGTTCTAGATTTTGGTGTCGAAAGTCTAATTGAAATCGTGAGAGAGAAAAGGTGGGAAGTTGTTAAACTGAACTGAACTGAAACATTTTTACATATTTGTTTAACACATTGGCCGTTCTCGAAAACGTCATCTGCATCAAATTGCTGTTCTCCAAATGTTCTTAAACGCAAACTGCACATACAAAACCCTTTGTGTTGCAAATGTTGATCATCATTTGACGATCAAATGACGTTTTCGAAAATGGCCATTGACTGCCACGTCACTCAAATATGAATGACATTCATGTTTCCGTGGAAGCCACGTCATTCATTTGTGTATGACGGTAACATGCCACTGTTAGGCCATGGCATTCAAAAATGAATGACACTTAATGACACATTGCGCGCCAAGCCAATTTAAAAAAAAAAAGTGAAGATGAAAAGCATGCTTTGGGTTTTTTTGTAACGGTTTTATAAAAAAAATATATTTGTAGAACAGGTGGTTAGTTTTTTTGCAGAAATTGAAGCGGTAGGATGTTCAGACGACTGTCATTCATTTATGAAAGACTTTACTTTTAGGCCATGTCATTCATACATGTATGACGCGTAGATCGAACTATTTTCTTACTATTTTTTTATTTTAAGGATTGAAAATAAGAAAAAGATGAGCAAGCGACGAAGGTTACCACTTGAGGAAGTTGAGAATATTGTAGCGGAAGCAGATAGCGAGCACGATTTCGACTCAAACGATTCTTTTAACGATCCCGCATGGTTTCCAGAGGACTCATCAGATGACGAAGAAGATGATGGGACAGAGGCAGACAATATAATCGATGTACTTAATAACCTACAAGTTGAAGAAGATAACGAAGATCTTAACGATCTTCTACAAGACGATAATTACCAAAGCACTGAAAATATTGCAGAAGAACAGTGGACTGATTATGTCGGAAGACACAAATCTTTTCCATTTACCGGCGAATGCGGCTTGCAACTATCGCTTTCAACAAATATAAGCCCGTTGGAAGTCTTTTACCAGCTGATAGACGATGAGGTAATACAGCATATTGTTACAGAAATAAATAGATTTGGAGAGCAAAGAGTTTCAGCAAGGACAGCCAGACAGAAATATGCAAGAATAAATAAATGGACGAAAACAGATGCTGATGAAGTAAAACAATTCTTAGGGTTAATGATGTGGATGGGTCTTGTAAGACTTGGCAATCTTACAGACTATTGGTCAGCCCATGGCATGTACAAAATGGATATACCGCGATCTGTTATGCCGCGAAATCGCTTTCAAATTTTACTTACAATGCTCCATTTTGCGAATAACGAAATAAGTGATGGAGAAAACCGCCTAAATAAAATTCAGCCTCTTATAGACATTTTGGAGAAAAAATTCAAAAAATTGTTTTACCCCACTGAAGACATAGTCATCGATGAGACACTCGTTCCATGGAGATGCCGTCTGGTTTTCAGACAGTACATTCCAAATAAATCTCATCGGTACGGAATTAAGCTTTTCAAATTATGTTCTGTCGATGGCTATACTTGGGCAATAAAAGTCTACTCTGGAAAATCAGCGTCAGGTGAAAGAGAAATCGGAATAGCAAAAAATGTCTGCGCCGAACTGACAAAACCGCTAATCAATGAAGGAAGGTGCTTATTTGTTGATAATTTTTACACAAGTTATGAATTAGCAAAATACTTGTTGGAAAACTGGACCCATGTTGTTGGTACTTTGCGAGCAAATAAAAGAAATATTCGGAAAGAAGTCCTTCTTGCAAAACTTAAACAAGGCAAAATGGTGTCAAAAGAGGATAGAAATGGAATTGTAATCCTAAAATGGAAGGATACCCGCGACGTGCGGATCTTGTCGACCAAACATGCTCCAATATTAGTACCAAGACCTACGAGTAAGAAGCAGAAGATGCAACCATTGTCGTCAGCAGCCACTACCAACACTGACCAGCCTTCGACCAGCCAAATCCAGGCGACATCCAAGGGACGCAAATTTCCAAAGGTTACCACAAAACCACTTGCAGTACTTTCATACAATGCAAGTAAAGTTGGCATTGATCTGTCGGATCAGATGGCCTCATACGCGACGACCCACCGGAAAGGTGTAAAGTGGTTTAGGAAGCTCGGTGTAGAACTTCTTTTAGGAATTTCAGTTGTTAACGCATGGGTAGTTTACAAGCATATAACAAAAAAGAAGATTCAAATACGCGCATTCAGGGAGTGTTTAGTAGCAAATATCTTGGGTATACCAGGCCATCACCAGCGGAACAGGCCCAGGTCATTAGGAAACACACACCATCTTTTCCAAAGAACCAACCCGGATGGCAAAAAGTTGCGGAGAAAATGTATCACTTGCTATGCAAAAATAAAGCAGGAACAAGGTCGTGAAGAAGCCAGAAAACATTCCAAAATGATGTATATGTTCTGTAATGATTGTCCTGGACAGCCACAAATGTGCCTTCCGTGCTTCAACACAGAGCACAAATAGTTTTATATACTGAATTACCTTTATTTTATGAAAATTAATTTAGTTGCTTATTTTTCTTATTTATAAATACCTGGATTGTGATTTAAGTTTTTTGCACTGAAATAAAATTTTTCGTTTAAAAAGCAAATTTGTTCATCATAATTTTTGTTCTTCCATAACAACCACATTTTTGCAGATTTGCTCCAACCAACTATACTATAATGATCACCAAAGGCCAGGCTTTTAAATTTATATTCAGTTTGTTCCTAGTGGCATTCATTTCTGAATGCAATGGCTTCACAGTGGCATGTAACCGTCATACACATTTGAATGACGTGGTCCCCACAGAAACATGAGTGTCATTCATATTTGAATGACGTGGCATGTAATGTTAATATGTATTATATTTTAGCAAACCAATTAAACACACCTAAGAAAAATTTTTTTTCTCACCTTTAGCTATTTTTCCAAAATTGGCTTGGCAGTCAATGTGTTAAAATAATTTATTTATTGTGATTTGTGATTAATTTGTGATAATTCAGGAATAAGCACAAACATTTGGAGCAGGGGAATATCATCAAATTGATGAAAGAGCATAGGGATTTTACCAGGGGTGGAATCGGCTAACGCGATAGTTGATAGTTGATAATCAAAATCGACACTTTTGCTCTGTGTAAGGTGATTATCAAATCGACAATCGTTTTTTTTTGCGTTGATTTTAGGTGACAGCTATTTAGGTGTCGTTTTCAAAAACGAGAATCAAAAAAGCGACAGTCAATTATCGCGTTAGCCGATTCCACCCCAGGACCATCGACCATCGTCTATCAAAGAAGTTTCTTCACCGATTTCGGTTTGTCGGCCCAAGTTACAAGGTTTTCGAAATCGAATCGAACTTAGGTGTTTCTAATTAGATGGTTACACAAAAAACACATTTACCACGATAAGGTATGCACCGCACGGGGAACCCACTACAAATGCATTATTTTTTTGACAAGCAAAGTGATCTCTTTGCCCCAAAACAAAAAGCACTACCATTATGTTAACAGAAAATAATTTGCGCTTATTTGAATAGACAGAGCTCAGATTCCTTCAAATAGCTATATTTATGTTACACATCCGATTTTAAGCACTTCTAGAACAACATTCGCAAATACAATAAATTTGTGCTTCCAGTTCGGTGCACCAAAAGTCACTCGAAAAAATTTAATGGCATTATATGACATAAACAATATTCTCAATGAGTTAAGCGAAGCGCACCGGCAGGGACGTGGCGTGATGTTCTAAGCAGGGTGTTCTACTTTTTTTTTTGTTGAATAATAACGTACATATGTATATACTCAGTTTTCTCCAGGACCACGACGAGGATGTTAAGTAAACAAGGCCAACAAAATAATTTATTAAGAACGGGGCAACCACACAACCAAAATTTTCTTTCATAGTTAGGAATCTAAAAATGTCTAGTAAAAGCTTTACTAGGTAAGTAAACCTTACAAATCAAATCCGGAAGAGACGGTGTTGGCCTTCCAAAACTAATTATTTCCAGTCTTTCTTCCGAATTTAATTGAGAAAATGGTTTCTTCAATAAATTTTCAATAGCGCATCGACAGGTCATTTTTCTCTTACACGATTTGGCTTATAAGAACGACATGCATATCTAACTATTGCCAAAATGCGAATGATCAATGATGATGTAAGAATAAACATGTTTCCGCAACATGCTTTTAATGCAAATATTTGAAAAAAAAACACGCCTATTATTGTGTTGCTTTTTGCTTTCGCTTCAGTCGATTATGTTCTACAAATATAGAGCACATCGAAATCGAACAAATAACTAATATCAGAAGAAGAGAATCGAACAAAATTCAACCAAACAAACGTTAACATGCGAAATAAAACAAAATATGAAAACCAACAAAATACCCACAGGCCACAGTGCCTGCGTGCGCAGTTTGCTGGGGAACTCAAATTGATGCGAAACAAAACAGAATATGAGAAGCAACATAATACCCACAGCTAACATCTTCCTCGCTAAAGAAAAGGGTTGTATCGAGCCTCAGTGCGCAGTTTGCTGGAGAACTCAAGTTGATGCGAAATAAAACAGAATATGAGAAGCAACATAATACCAAAGAATATATAATAACCAAGAAGACGCATCTCATAGAAATTTTTGTACTGAAAATTTTTGTATGGCGGGTCCTAATATCAGGACCCGCTCTCTTAAATTACTTATTAAAGGAGCTTTTTTCGCTCATTCTACTCTTTCCCTTAAGAGCTTCTCTTATGACACACAAAATGAATTGACTGTGGAAATGTGTAAAGTAGAAACCGGTTTCTTCAATTTTGTGCCTACGAAAAGGGCCAGTATACACTTCATGATTTTTCAATAAACTTTGATTTCGTTTCAAATTGTTTTACCGTGATTTGCGATTCCATGTGGTCAGTCCAACGATTTGATGTAAATGAAAAAGTGTTTGCTATGCGTGGGCAGATTAATGCCGTTGTATCGCATGTAAAAAGTTGAGAAAATGATCAGCAATACTAGGTTGGACCAGCACGCTCTGTAGTGGATGGTCCCTTTAGGTTTTTTTTTTGCATGGTGGGGTTGAAAATGAGAATTTTATTTTCTTCGCTTGTTGTTTACTTTTGATATTTTGTAGCTCGGTATGCATGTGTGCGAGTATAGAATAGTCTTTTTGGATGTATTGCTAATATGATTCGTACACTTAATAGGAATCGACAATCGGCATTCATTGACCCAATGTAGACTATGCGTTGATTACGTCACTGAAAACAGGTGCCTTTAGTTGTCGCTTAGGTTAATATGTGAAATTGCAATTATGGAATGGCATGCATCCATACAAAATCATTCATATTCCTGATTTCTGGCTGTGATTAAAAAATTGAGTCGAATACTAAAATATGTTTTTTGGTTATCTCAAAGAACTCTTCCGATGGGGCATTTAAATTACCAAAATCAGTAGTTCGGTTATAATTTTTCTGGAATATGAAAAACTGAAAAAATGAAATGAATTGGTTTGCTTTGCTTTCAATACATGTGACTATGCGCTGTACAGGTATTGTGTGGTGTACCACGTGGTACATAACATATACTATGATCGCCGCCGACCCTACAAAATGTCAAGAGAAAAACTTTTTTGTCTTGCCTCTCAGTCTCAATCTCAATTGGATTGTTATTTTTCTTTGTTTCTCTTACGTTGCGAAAGAGCTTTTCCATTGTCGATAATTTTTTGGTGGCAGATAATAAATACTTCTTGGTCATTATATATTCTTTGGCCCTGGCTACACGGTCAATCCAATACCGATTCTTTTCAGTGAGACAGGTAGATTTTATGTGAGCTAAAACGAGAAGGGTTGATTTCACCAAAAGCACACCGAAAATCCGATTTGATAATAATTCTCGGTGGAAGATGCATGTTCTTGTCTCAAAGCGTTTCATTTCTCATACATTTTTTCATTTTTTTCTGACCGTCGGAGGGTTCACATCACGGAAAACTCAAAAAAATAATTCTCTGTCCAGGACGGAGCACGGAGGTTGTGTGTTCTGTTTTCAAAATGCTTCCCTCAACACATTTTGTGTGTAGCCACGGGGAGATTTTCAATACCTAGTATGCCATTGACCGTGTAGCCAGGGCCTTTGATAATACCCAAAACTAACATCATCGCTAAAGAAAATGTGTTGTATCGAGCCCGGGTGCGCAGTTTGCTGGAGAACCCAAATTCATGTTATTGTACAGACGATTGTTGGGACTTTGAATGTGGTAGAAGGTTTTTTTTATATGGATATTTCCTTTGGGTTGGTGCGCTAGTAAGTGGAGAACAACCGGGCGAGTCGACGTCGAACTGAATTTAATAAAAAGTTGGTTTGGATAGGTTGCTGGATAGAGGTTTGAAAGTATGTATGTATGACGGCGCGCACCGTTCAATTTACTTACGAAAAGAGAACATTTTGTTCAACGTCAAATTGTGTTGAATGGTTTACATACATTATATACGGTGTTTGGTTTGGTTGATTTGGCTATGGACGGTGCGGCGTGGCATAACAGAGTGAACAAAAGTGGATGTTTAAGCATTATTTTTAATTAAGTATTTTTGAATTGTAACTCAATTAGATATTGTTAGCGCATGTATATAAACAAATAAATTTTTCATAAAGATGGATTTCGTTGGGGTGTGCGGAGAACACCTGCGCACCTTAGAGTAAACGTCACTGCGCACCGGGTAACCACTGGTATAAGATAAAATTGAAAATGAATTAATATAAAATGTTTTGAAAAATAAAAAAACCGGCCAAGTGCGAGTCAGACTCGCGCTCAAAGGGTTCCGTAGTTTTAAGACTAGTTACATACATATATTTTGTTTAAATAACTGTTTCGTTTCGTTAACACAAAAACCGAAAACGGCCCACCTCTATATTCACTTTATAAGCTTATAATCAGTAATATTATTCACTATGAGAAATTGGATAAACATTAAGAACGCGGCTGAGTGTGTAGCTGAGTTCAGGGGTCTCAGGTTCGTTTCCTGGTAAAATCCGTATTTTTATTAATTTTTTTTAATTTTTTTTTTGTATGGCAGCACAATTTTGGATAGCCTTTAATTTTTTCAAAATTATTGTTAATCGAATAGTGATAATTTCAGTGAAATTGGTCCAGTAGTTTACGAGTTAATCGGTTGAGAAATTGAATTTTTCGACGTAAATTTCTCAAAAACTATACAACCAACGAGACTCGCTATATTTTTCTTCAAAAATATGGTTAATCACCTACGAACTATGATTTTTTCATATTTTTGACTTAAGTAGTTTCTGAGAAAAATTTCTGGTGCTTTTTGTATGATATTTTTCACATATTTTTGACAATAGCTCCCAAAGTTTCTAACAGAAAAAACTGAGCAAAATATTTTTGGAATCTTTGTTTAGAGCCCTTTCGAATGATGTCCCACATGATATATTTTTCAGAATTTTTTTTTTAGCTCATATTTTACCCACCCTGTATAGTTGTTTCACAATATTTTTGAGTAATATTTTGTCCATGTATGTGGACCACCATAATGTATAAGTGTGCCAAATTTCAAGTTTCTAGGAAGAACGGTTCTTGATGTTTTTATCGTGACAGACGCACCACAAGCACATATGGTTGCGAGAAGATAGGCTCGGTTCTCCATAGCTCTGCTGACGACTTACATTTGTTAATTTTTTTTTAAGTTTTACAGCTGTAGGAAAACCATATGCAGGTCCTATTTTTTTCTCTACCAGTGCTTGGAACTTGTAGTATAAAGTTTGACAGCCTGGATGACCTCACAAGAACTGCGTCGGCAGACACGGTTCCACGAGAAAATACTTTGTCATCTACAGTGCGCATAATAGGTTCATATCTAGACAAGGGAACAATAGTGATATGCATATTTTGTTGATTAACAAGTTCGCCATCCTGGGAGTATCGATGAACGAAAATGTTTAACATGCTACCAGGCCTATTATGATGAAAGTAGAAAAGCAGTGTCAATTCGAAGCCATCTACCTGGTTTGTGTCAAAAATATGTACTCGGTCAATCACTCTATCATTAAGGAAGCGTCCACTACATCAATTGCTCACTCCAAGAGCGTCGTCCTGTATTTAAATAGTTCTCAGTAGCCCAATTGTCAAACTCCAACCCGATCAAAGATCGTGATCTTTCAGGGATCCTTCCATTTGCTTCGGCGCGTTTCTTTATCTATCCAACATTACACAAACTTTTGCAAACCAATCCTACGAAAAGGTAGGTGTATTGGCGTATTAATTGTCTGATTGTACTATGCGCGTAGGTATGCTCTCGATGGGATGTCCGACACCAGGGGCCTATTTCATAAAACTACAACACTAATAATTATTTGTGAATTCACTTGTAGCTTGTAAATTATTTGCGAATTTTCGTTTCATAAAGAATGCCCATTCACTAATAACTACAAATATGCCAGTCTTGTAGCTACAAGTGAATTTACAACTGCGGCGAACTTTTTTGTTTCATAAAAGTACTTGCGCAAAAAATTATTTGTGAATTTTTGAATTTCTTCCAAGTGTAGAGAGACTAATAAAATCACGTAGGTACTGGGAAAATTTGGCTTATACGCAGTTAGACTTTAGTGGTGAGGCAACGTGTGTTTAACAAGCTTAAGATAAAATGTTTTCAAGCAGTGATGACAGTGACTACGAAGACAATCGGACACGAGAACCGCGAATTTTTAAAGAGCGTATCAACTGTGATATTATAACATACTCATATCATACATTTAATGAAAGATTTAGAATTAATTTTTTTTAGAATTTTAATCTTTCGAGGAATTGTTAAGAAACATTGGACCATCACTACGACACGAAACTAATCGTAATCATGCTCTGTCTGTCAACCAGCAACTTTAACTAGCCTTGCATTGGCTAGGTAATGGTTCGCAATATCATGGTGTAGCTAATATGCATGGAGTTTCAAAATCAGCGATTTGTTGTGCAATTAAAAGGGTTGTTAATGCTATCAACTAAAATGTATTCCCTAATCAGGTAAAGTGGCCAACAAATACTTCGGAAGTGATCGAAAAGTTTTATTCTATCGCTGGTATGCCAAATGTTTCTGAATGTAGGTATTGATGGAACGCTGATAAGAATATACGCACAAAATGAGTATGAAGACGGCTTCGTTGATCGACATGGAAACCACTCAATTAATTGTATGCTTGTATGTGGCCCGGGCTTGCGCTTTTACTATGTCAGTGCCAGATGGCCAGGAAAAGTTCATGATGGATTCTGGTTTGAGGCCATATCCATGATCGATTTGACTTGCAGATTCCGGATATAGTTGTACAGATTGGCTAATAACACCACAAAATAGCAATTTAAATGATGACGCAGTTCAAAGGTTTAACCGTGCACATAAATCAACAAGGCGGTTAATCGAAAATGCAATTGGTGTACTGAAAGAAAAATTCCCATGTCGACAAAACTGAAGAGTCAATCCCACATACGCCTGCAATATAATAAAAGCTTGCGTCACGATTTGTAATCTAACATCACATACTCCAAATGCAAATGAAGATGCAAATAACGATGATTCAGATAAATTAAGAGTAGACACTATACATAATACACAAGGTGGGATAACACGTAGACAAGAAATAATTAACTCTTATAATAGTTTTGAAAAAATAAAAAAAATAATTAATATTGATTAATTGTTAAAATACTACTTTCCGATTCCAATTTTTCAATTTCGAGATTCAGTTTTTTGTAATTTGAACTTATAGTTTCAGACTTGTAGACTTGTAGCGTTTTAATCGCTACACTCATGATTTGAATCTGCCGCCCTACAAGTGCGGGGAAATTTTTATGGAACAGAATACTACAACTCCATACTTTATTTGCGCTTGTAGTTACATGTTTACAAGTACAACACTTGTAGTTTTATGCAAGGTGGTTTTGTTCATATCTCGGTTAATTAACTTAATTTTTTGTTCGTGACAAACTACAAATCGAAAATACGAAACTTTTAAGATCATCTGATAGTTCAATCTTAAACTCTACACATCGGAAGAATTATTCAAAAAGTTTTTGGACGTAATAAGACCAAGCAACCCTTAAAAGATTTTATTTAACCTTCGACGATTTGAGTAAAAACAAAGAAATAATAAAAATGAGACTCAAACTTGCCAACTACTATTCAAAGGACATTATACATACAAATTCCCACTGAAGGAAAAGGAAATGCTTTATTGGGATCTGAGATCTTAAAAAGCAAAAAAAAAAAAAAAAAAAAAAAATAAAAAAAAAACCTCATTGACATGTCAAAGGACTAAACTCTATTCATCGTAATAAAACAAAAACTTTGCTATCAAAGGGTCTTGGGGAATATGTAAGAGACATTGGGTACGAATTGTCCTCGGGGAATTGAAAGTAAAAAATACACTTTGCATCCACTTTCGTATGAAATCCCTTTTTTTGCCACCATTTCCACTTTGGGGACAAGAAATACATACACATACATATACGCAAATAGGCACTGGTATGCATGTACAATGTACATAATGTATATAAAATTATAAAAGGATTTGCGGAATCTTGGCTTTGTGCCTGCAAAAAAAAAGTTAAAAAGTTTGCAAACAAATTTGAATTTCTTTTCTTTGCCTCGTTTTCAGCATTATCCTGGTTTTTACGAGTATTTTCTACAATAATTTGAACAAAGAAATTGTGTGTTGGTAGCCTAATGCCGGTGTATAAAATAGTTTTGATTAGGTGTAGTCTAATTTTAGATAGGTACGTTCAATATATGTTATGATATAATATATATTGAATTAATTTTTTTTATGTATTTATATCTACTTGTGTATCCGTAGGCGTCTTACTTACACTTTAGTTTAGGTGGCGCTACAGCTCGGGGTGAACCTGGGTCTGCTTCTCGCAACCATTTGTGTGTGCGTGTTATATTTTTGAACGAATGGAAGGGACCTACATATAGTTTTTTTTGCCGACTCCGAAGGGTGAGTTGAGAAGCTTATTGAGAAATGATACTCTTTGATTGCTTGTCAGACATTCGAAAGAGGTGGCACTGTGAAAAAACTTTGAGGTGTTGGGTCCGGGCTGGGGTTGAACCCGGGCAGCATTACGTAGTAGTCCAACGCACTTCCCCCTACTCCACGGCATATTACACAGTGCGATATTAAGTAGATCTCTGCAAGTAGTGTCGTCATCTACTGTTGGAGTATGTCATTTCTAAGCTAAACTTGTTCTTATGCCAATTTGGTTAAATTTATCAGTTTTATGCCACTTCGTTGCATTGTCAAATCATTTCCGTGCAGAAATATAATTATGGAATAAACAGCTGTTATTAAATTTCAAAATAGCAAAAAGTTGTTAGTGACGGATGAAGACTTTTTAATGTCTTTTGATTTTTGAAAGGCAGAGAAATGCACGAGGATAAAGAACATGTATGAAGATCATCAACAAGTTCCAAAGCAGAAAAGAAAACGTTCATGGGAAATGATCGCAATGCATCTAAATTTGGGCAAATTCGTTCAATTCACTGAAATAGTTCAGTAGTTCTCGTAGTAGGAGTTCAACAATGTTCGTGATACGTAATGAAAGAGTACACAATTTTACGGCAGTATGAGAGAGAGAGAGAAAAAACCTAATGGATGAGTAGAAGAAAAAATCATTCTATACTCAAGTGAGAGCAACTGAGTGAGCTGTCACATTTTATTGAACGTTTATTGTGTTTGTTTCACAACTCAAAAGTGTCAGATAAGGGTGGTGCTGCATTGCACGCACTATTCTCAAAAATTAAAATCAAGTTGAAATAACGTTTTTTCGATAACAGTGAGATCATAAAATCAGCTTGAACGTTCATCCGAATCACTTTTAACCTTTAACTGGGTAGGTGGGGTGCTCACAACAACCTAAGCCCTTGTTTCAAAAATATTATACTTTGTGACTGACAACACCCCTTGTCGGTACAGTACCTTCCTGTTGTTTTCTATTATATAGATTCAGATGGTTTTAAAAAAGTTTAGTTGCACAAGTAAGTCGTGATAGACTGTTCAAACTGCAAGGGTGCTGTCAACATCCCCTCTATCTAGTTGTATAATTTTTTTTAGTTTTTGTGAATTTGTGTATTAAATTTATAAATGTCATTTGAAAAGGTCAGGAACGCGCTTATTGCAAGATATAAGTGAAGATTCAAGTGAAGAGCCGGACTTAATTGATTCGGATGATGGCGAATTTATTAAAACAAAAAATAGTTTTCAAAATTAATACTGAAATCACTATTTTGAAATGAGTTACTAAAAACTCTATCAAGGGGTCTTAAAGTAATTGTTTTAACATTGTTCTACCCCAGAAGGATATCATAATGACAATTTGACCATAGAACCACTTATCAGAGAAAACCTAAGCGTAAAAAAGTGAAATCATGTTGTCAGCACTCCACCTACCTACGAGTACTTACGTTACTATATAACTCACGTACTTAAAGGTTAAATAGCTATGAAAAAGTTAATTGAATTGGGTAGGTACAGCAAAAACCCTGGTAGCTAAGCTGTAATACCTCTAGTCCATTAGTCTTTGTATTTATGTACATGAGAGATTAATAAATAATAATAAATTGAATCAGAAGGAGATTATCTTGAATGAAGAAAATATGAAAACTAAAAAATATTGTTTCGTATGACTTTTAAGGCTTCGTACTCTTATGGAAATACGGACCCAAAAACTTGATATTTGCCATATTTATACATTTTGTTGTGTGATCCAATATTGAAATATTGTGAAACGACTAAAGAAAATGTTTGCATAGTTTTAAAGACACAAATTTCATTTTGCTATTTTAACCCGTTTCATGCCAAATGGCATACATTTTTTTTACTGTTTTCAATCGTTTGCTATTTAGAAAGCTTTCTACGAAACATTTTCTATTGTATTTTTTTCTGCCCTTTCCGAATCCGGCGTCGGAATTGTTCTATCTGCCGCCATTTTGGAAATATGGCAGCTGAAAGCAAAAAAAATTGTTTTTTTCCAAACAATCGTAAATTTGGACATAAGCCTCCTGCGATAGGAGGCTAATACTTCGTATTTTATGGCATAATCGCTTTCTCTAAAAGATAGGATCGATAAAGTAGGGTAAGGCGAGGAGGATTTGACGCAAAAATAATGTTTTATACTTGTGAACCAACATTTAGCGAGTTGATGAAAATTTCATAGTAGGAGATGTTCCTTAGTTCTTTGACTTCAAAATTGTCTATATTTCAATTATATACTCAAAAAGAGTTTCATCATAATGCAGCTCAATTCCAATATTGTGAAAGTGACAAAACCTCCTACTTTTGAGGAGGATTTGACAAGTTCTTAGGAGGTTTTGACAAATCGTAGGAGGATTTGCCAATCTTAGAATTTCGACCAAAATACTAAAAATATCAACACAAAACTAACAAATTTTATTTAATAATATACTTATAAGAAATTTAACAAAATTGTTAAAAAAAAGGTTTAACCCTTAAATGCACGGTGTGCCATATATAGCGCAAACCAATTTTTGGCGATATATTGACATGTAAACAAAAAATGTATGTTAATGTATCGAGTCCCACATTTGACACATTAGAATATTAGATGAATACAAGGATACAATTTTCATTTGGGTCCCATCCGTTAGAATTTTCCAAGAAAAACACGTATACGTGGCTGTTATCATTTTTAACTAAAAACTATGCTTTCCTACATAATATAATATTAATAAAATGTACATAACTAACATAATTAACACTTTTGTAAATCAACCACATTCAAGTTTTAATTTTATGATGCCTAAATGCATAATGTGCCATATATGGACAGGCTATATTTTAGCAAATTATACTTATACAATTTGACAATTTGTCAATAATCAGGATAATTTTTTTTTCAAGTTTTGAAAATTTTATAAATGTTCGGCATATTTCCAAAAAAAATTTGTCCCAAAACTTATACCAAAATTACACTCAAAAATCCGTTAGGAGGATTTGACATTTTGTCAAATCATCCTATCTCTCAGTTGTCAAATCCTCCTTTCGTCACACTAAATTCTATTTTTGAACTCACCAATTTTTTTAAGTCCTCTCCACAAAAGTCTATAATTGTTTGTGATACTTATTTATGGATACTCTTAATCACTAAGCGTACAATAGAGGAACTTGGCACTAAAAAATTCTATCCGAAAAAAGAAAATAGCAAAATAATCAAAAAAGGACACCAAAAACCAAAACCACGAGTGTAGATCAACAAAACAGAGATATAGGTGGCGTTTTCATACGTGTGAGTCACAACATGCTAGGCACTATTTATTCTCATATTTGCTCCCCTGGAACGTTATGCGTGGCATGCTATATGAAAAAGACAAACCCTCCTTTCGTCAAATACTCCTCGCCTTACCCTAAGGAAATTCAAGATGGTCGATTTCAGATTTAAGATGGCGGCCATAAATGACGATTTTTAAAAAGTCAACCGATTTGGACCAAATTTAGTATTAAGGGGTTTTTGGGGTCACTGATCACGAATCTGTAGTCAGATTTGCAAAATCCAAGGTCGCGGATCCGAAATATCGGATATATCGGATATTTCAGATCCGCCATCTTGGAACTAAGTGTTTTCATAATTAAAGTCGTCATAAAGCCCACTTTATCGTTATAAATATTTAATATGGAACTACACTTATACGGTTTTTTTTTTTAAATCAGTGATTTGGATATGCAAGTGCCTAATAATGTCAAGGGAACCAAATTAACTATTTCATTGCAACTAAGCTGTTCGCACTGGAATTTTCCGAGTGAAAAAGAAAATTTCCGAAAAGAATTGTTTTTCTCCGATTTTGTTTTAAAATTGTGGATTTTTTTTTTTAAAAAATCTAAATCTCAAATTGGCCCTGCGATATTTTTTTTTATATAAGCATTGATTGCAGGATATAATGCACAGTCGTGAGAAACAATCTGTTTGTCTTGCCAACCATTTTAGTGTGGAACACGGGGAGCCATACTGTAAAGGTAATTTGTTTTCAAACCATGTATGTAGTTTGGTTTTTAAGTTAATTATTCGCTCTATTGTAAGTATCCCATGAATTGTGGTAAGAACGGCGTTAGTCAATAACGCCTAAGGAAATAATGCCCAAATCGATTTGGAAATAACACCCAAAAAAATCTCGACCAATTTGTTGTAATTTTTTTATATTAATTTTGGGTGTAATTTCCTAGTCAGGGTTCATTTTATAATAATAGGCAGTAAAGCCCAAAATAACAAGTGGAAATATTTGAAAAGGAAGTAATGCTCGAAAAATGAAATATCACCCAAAACAATTAAGACAAAATGAAACAACGCCCAAATAAAACTAGGAATTGCCCAAATGGCAATATTGTTGAATAATTTCTACTGAGAATGTAGAATGTCATTGAAAAATGCACCCCCCTCAAAGTTCGATGACAGATATTGTATTTTGCAAGCCTCTTAGCAGTTTTGAATAAACTGGACTTAACAATAGGCTTGATTGCTTTTTCAAATCAAACAACAAGAACGATTGTACCAAACTTAATGATTCCCCTGCGCTCCATGTCGGCGTGTGACGTGGACGGGATATCGACGTTATATCCTTGTTTCGCATGTTTCCGCATGCATATAAAGAAACTTAACATATACCTAACCTCGTATCTACAAATATACATTGGAAATAACGCCCAAAAATCTGAAAATATCGCCCAATTTTTACAAAAACAATTTCCATTGAAATTTTTTGGGCGATATTTCCTTTTTATAACCTGGGGGGATATTGATATATTGATTTTTGGGCGTTAGGCAAAGTCTTTTTGGGCTTTATTTCCATCTTCTTGTTTATTTTGGGGTGTTAGAAATATCTTTGGTCGCTATTTCCAAATCGATTTGGGCGTTATTGCCTAACGCCGGTAAGAACATCCAGAAAGATTAAGCTAGAGCAGAGATCCGCGTTTTGAAAACCTTAAAAAGAATGTTGTTCAAGACTGACATCTTTTACTACTGGAGCCACTATTAACATGTATTGCACAGTCGGCCGTCATTTAATGTAACCTCGAACAGTTAAAGCCCAAACACGACGATGTTAGTGTTATTTCATCACCATTTCATTGCCAATTCATAGAAGCATGAGTGCCTTTTACAGTAACGTCGCCTATTGTTGACAACAAACACATTCTAATTAACATTTTCTTTTGCACACAAAGACGCACTAACTTTTTATTATATTACAAATCGGCCGAATGCTGCAAACGTTTTCTGGCCAACTAATTCCTTAGTAGTATTAAAAATCTTTGGGCCCACATGAGAAGAATAAAAGTGACACTCGGCTTTATAGCGGTGGTTGGCATTCAAAATGGTCTTTTTTTCTCTTGCCAGAATGTCCTGCGACTAGAGTTAAGTGGTTGTGTTTACGGTCGCCAGAAATGGCTCGGAACAAGAGCAATGGTTTATTAGTTGTGCACCATCGGGGGATGTTTTGCTTTGGTGGATTCGCATAATTTCCTCTTAAAATCCTAATTGCAGGAGCATAAGACCTCATAAAATGTTGCTGTCTTTCGGCAACCTCTGTTGAGCGTTGTCATGCTGGGACTATTTCAATCGCCGCACTTTAGGGGGCATTTGATCAAATGGAGTTGTTAAGATTTAATAAGCGGCCATTTGGAGCATTCTCGTAGAGGTCAATTTGTGTGTTAATGTTTGTTTTAGAGGATGCAGCTGTACGATAGACGACTTTGCCGTAATATGTTCGCTATAACCTGTATAACATATTTTATTTCCGTTCAGCTGCAAGGAAAAAGAACACATTGATGTACTGTGTTTTATTATTCATTTGATTTACTAGACTGGGTTGAAATATTTATATGGTCAGTCAGTGATGTCGACACTAGACTGAGGTTTTAATGTCTGCTTTTATAAGATGTTAGATACATACCATATACCTTACTCACTTTAAATCGAGCTATAAGTCGGTACCTGATACAAGGTAAAAAAAAACAGACTTGACGCTTATACTTATATAGGTACACTATCATACGCAGATCTATCTTAGAAGTCTTTGCACGCAGTCAGGTATAAGGCCATCCACAAACAATCCTACACAACTGACACTGACACGGCAAAGTAAAAGATCACAGGGTTCTATTGGTGTTATTAAAATACGCTCTAGAATATAAAAAGTAACCAGGCAAGCTGATAGTCAAACTTTTCAAAAGTTCCGAGTCGGGATAGATAAGAAGGCATAGGTATTGGTTAAAACATATCATAGCATAAATGGCTGATACAGATTACAGGGTTTTTCAACAGGGACGCTACAAAAGTAGAGCGACAGAGACAGCAAACAACGCCATATTTCTTGCCGCTCTTTTGACATTTCTCTTCAGTAAGCCATTTTATGATGGAAAGATATACGAGCCAACAACGAATCGAAATTATTAAAATTTACTACCGAAATTCGGAGTCAGTGGCATCAACGTTAAGAGCGCTACGTCCAATTTATGGTCGTCATAATCGTCCTAGCAGATCAATAATTGAGCGTCTAGTGGAAAAATTTGAATCCACAGGCACAGTACAAAATGTTCCCGGGCCAGTGAGACAAAGAAGTGCCCGTAGTGTCGAGAATATTGCTGCCGCTGAGGATTCAGTTGAAGAAAGCCCAAATGTGTCTCTCACACGTCGTTCTCAAGCGTTGGGCATATCTGTGACGTCGTTGTGGCGAATTTTGCGAAAAGATCTTGGCCTACACCCTTACAAGATTAAATTGACGCAAGAACTGAAGCCGCTTGACCACCAGAAGCGTCGTATGTTCGTGAATTGGGCTGAGCAACAACTTGAAAATGATGCGGATTTTCATCGAAAAATCATCTTCAGCGATGAGGCTCATTTCTGGCTGAATGGCTTCATCAATAAACAAAATATGCGGTATTGGTCAGGCAGCAATCCAAACGTACTCAATGAGACATCATTGCATTCCGAAAAAATTACGGTTTGGTGTGGTTTATGGGCCGGCTGCGTCATTGGGCCGTACTTCTTCCGTGATGATCAAGACCGGCACGTTACTGTGAATGGGAATCGCTACCGTTCAATGATAACCGAATATTTTTGGCCCCAATTGGATGATATGGACTTGGAGGACATGTGGTTCCAACAGAACGGCGCCACAAGCCACACAGCGAATGTCACAAACAATTTATGGAAACCAAGTTTGGAGAACGTGTTATCTCACGAAATGGTCCAGTCGCTTGGCCGCCTCGGTTGTGCGATTTGACGCCGTTAGACTATTTCCAGTGGGGCTACGTCAAGTCTATGGTCTATGCCAACAAGCCAGCGACGATTGATGAACTTCGTACGAATATCGAACGTGAAATTGCAGCAGTATCGGCCGATTTATGCTTGAAAACCGTCGAAAATTGGGTCCAGCATCTGGACTTCTGCAAGCGTACCCGTGGTGGCCATGCAAAAGAAATCGAGTTCCATACATAATGGCATCAAATGTGCTTTCACAGGAATAAAGAATTTCACTGATGTCTAAAACCGTTTTTGTTTTGTTTAAAAAAACTTTTGTCGCGCTCTTATTGAAAAACCCTTTCCAAAATTTATTTAAATAGCTGAAATTAATAGGAAATTGCAAGGTTAGTTTAACTTTCTTTTTGAATTGGTTTTTAGCCTTGTCAATAAAAGTTTTTTACGAATTTTACACATACATATACAAAAGTTCCTAAGTTTGTAAAATCCAGACTTTTTCATACACCAAGCTCCTGATGGTAAGCCTTGAAAAGTGAACTTATAGGTGGAATAAAAATTTAAAAGAAATATAAAGATAAAAAAAATATATTTTTAAAAACAAGCTTTAATGAACTAAAATATAGTCACACATTGGTGACTCGGAAAAAAATTATTTTTTTACTTTTTAGTTCATTAAAGCTTGTTTTTAAAAATATTTTTTTATCTTTATATTTTTTTTCAACTTTTTAGTATCTGAATTTTTTTTTACAAATTTACGTCTATACGTATCTTATCTTGGGTGGGTTGGATATGAGAAAGTTTACTCAATATGTTTGAAATTCTTCTCGCCCTTTCATTTGATACCCATGCCATGGTGGTTGTGAAGAAAAAGGTAGCCATCTTGGGGCACCCACCATACTGAATTTAGAATGACGTCACTTGGCTAGTCTAATTCTGCTTGTCAATCCCTTTAAGTTGATACCAATATTAAGGAGGTCGTGAAGATAACGGCAATCCTCCATCTTATGGCGTCCGCCATATTAGATTTACAACGTCATAAAATATACTCTATTGTTTGAGATTCTATTCGTCAAACCCTTCTATTTGATATCCATGTCATGCGGGTTGTGAAGAAAAAAGTAATCCGCCATCTTATGGTATCCACCATTTTGAATTTAGAATCACATCACTTAGCTAATCGTATTCTACTTGTCAAACCCTCTCATTTGATACCCATATTAAGATAGTAGTAAAGATAACGGTTATCCGCCATCTTGTGGGCGTCCGCCATACTGAATTTTTAATGACGTTGTAGCATATTGTATTCTACTTGCCAAGCCCTTTCATTTGATACCCATATTTAGGAGGTCGGGAAGATAACGGTAATCTACCATCTTGGGGCGTCCGCCATATAAGCTTTACAAGATCATGAAATATACTATATTGAGTTGTCACCGGATACGCAAAATTCAGCATAATCGGATATTTGGAAGTGGATGTAAAATCGACTCCCAGATTCCGCCCCCACAGAAATTGAAAAGTTAAAAAAGCGTCCGCCATATTGGATTTACAACGTCACCAAATAGCCCATATTGTATTGTCTCCAGACTATATACGTGTGCAAAATTTCAGGATGCTCGGATATCTGGAAGTGGGTGTAAAATCGATTCCCAGATTCCGCCCTCACAGAAAGTGAAGTTAATATAAAGCTTGTAAAAATATAAGTTTTTATTTTGATATCACTGTTAAAGATTTTCATGTAAAAAGTTCCATTTTCTTATTATTTCTAGTAGTCTCTTGTAGCCGTTGGGAATAGGACCAAAAAAAAAAAAAAAACAATCCCATAGTTAATAATGGAGACCATAGCTCTGTTTTTGAAAATTCGGAGGTGTCTTCATATAAAGAAATTTTTTATATGTTCAATGTTCATCCTGAAAATGTTTATTTAAGTCCGTCTGTGTTATGATTAAATCCTTTAACCACCTTTCCATGCTGAAATAAGGCCAGACGACAAAATAAGGTTAAATTAAAATTGGCTTGAATTCCCTGTCGACTGTAATTTAAATTGTATTCGTCTGTCATCAGTCTACACTTTTTTTGCATCAGCAATAAGTGCAAAATGTAAGTCAGAGAAAAAAAACCCCAAAAATTAAAACAATGCATGGAAATGTTCTTTTGAATGGGTGCAGTTTGCTGGAAAACTCGACCTCGAAAAAATGTCTGCTCACGTGCTGGTGCAATCGGAAATATGGAAACGCTAAATCAAAGGACTGGAATGCAATGGATTTATATGTATATACACATACATACTTATGTACATATTTAAATACGAGTTTTTCACAAGTATGTATAAGTACTTAAGTCTAGAGTGGCGGTTACCTTGCACGTGTAGACACCTTCGTCCATTTTATTTGCTTTTGTAATTCCAAGAATCGCTGTGTACACATCCTTGCTTTCTGGTGGAAGTACGGTTGTCCAAATTTCTCTGCAAAGTAAAAAAAAAAAATTAATTTAATTTCATGCTATGCTTTAAAGCGCTCTTAATTTATTTATTTTATTTACTGCTCTTTAGCAGCCACGAACGACAATAAAGAACCCCATAATTCATGGCTTTCTATTTTCAAGTTCATATGTATGGGCACGTGATTGTTTATTATATTTATTCAGACAAACTTGGTGTATACACTCTTTTAAGAAATGAGGGAAAAGAAGTAAATAATTTTATTGAAAAACATCTGTTGTCTGTTGGATCTCAGCTACTTTACCCAAAATCTTTAAATTTTTGTTTACATTGATAGAAAAATATGTAAGTTGACTTGTGGTTATAAAGCGAACCCGTTTCAAATTAAGGAACGGATCCAAGTTTTTGTTTATTTATATTTATACGTAAGGTTGAAAGGAACATTACAAATAATCAGGAGTCTCCGGTTTCACCATAATTTTGAGGGCAAAATACAGTTGATAAAGAGTTCGAATATTTACATAACTGAATATTGTTTCATTCAAAGTATTTATTTTATTTTAAAAGAATGCAGGAAAATACTCGTAACAAAGGGCAATTTTCTTACAAGAAAGAAATTCGGCGAATGCAATTTAATTTAAGTTATTTCGTACTGAACTGAAGGTGTTTTGTTCCAGCAAAACAAGTCCCAGACAGAAACCTGTATAGATGAGGAAGGAAACCTTTCTGCAGACTGTATAATGGCGATGAAGACCAATATTCCGCTGTCAGGCAGAATGAACCATTCAATTTAGATAATGATAGCCAAAACCCCCATCCACCTGATCAAAACCAAGTGAGAATAGCAATATCCAAGCTTAAGTCCAACAAGGCTGCTGGACCTGATGGTCTACTCGCAGAGCTATTTATATCAGCTGGAGAAGACTTGGTAGTGAGCATACACCAACTCATTTCTAAGATTTGGTCAGATGAAGTATGCCAGATGAATGGAATCTCAGCATCGTTTGTCCGGTCCACAAGAAAGGGGACCCACTCAACTGCTCCAATTCTCCTCAACATCGCCTACAAGATCCTATCTGCCATATTGTGTGAACCTGAAGCCTTTCGTCAACACTCTGATTGGCCCCTATCAGTGCGATTTCAGGCGAGGACCAAATTTATACACTTAGGCAAATCCTGAAAGAAGCCCGAAGAAGTCTAAATTTACACCCACCACCTGTTCATCGATTCTAAGGCCGCCTATGACAGCATATGGAGGGATGAACTGTATAGAGCCATGTTTAGTTTTGACATTGCTGCCAAACTCATCCGTCTGTGCAGGATGACGATGGAGAAAGCTCGCTGCTCCATCAAGATCGGTAATGACCTCACCGAGACTTTCGATGTCAAAAAAGGATTCAGACAAAGTGACGCGCTGTCATGCGACTTCTTCAACATCATACTTGAAAGAATTGTTCGAAACTCACACGCCAACACACAAGGAACGATCTTTCAAAAGTCCGTTCAACTACTTGCATACGCCGACGAGATTGACATCATTGGTAGAACACAGCGAGCTGTCACTGGTGCATTCGCGAGTATAGAAATGGAAGCGGCTAAAATGGGTTTAGCGGTAAACGAGGGCAAAACAAAATATATGCTGTCAACAAAAAGGGACACCCAACATCGACGAATTGGACAGAACATCACCATATACAGCTAAAACTTTGAGGTAGTAAAGGACTTTGTCTATCCGGCTCTGCTATAATATCAAAAACTCTTGCCAATCTGTTTCCTTAGGCTAAGAAGGCAGTTGAGTAGCCGATCGACTAAGAATACTCTGTATAAGATCCTTAGCATCCCAGTCTTGCTATATGGAGCTGAAGCTTGAACTTTATCGAAAGCGGATGGAGATATCCTTGGTCGCTTTGAGAGAAGAATCCTCCTTAAGATATGCTGTCCCGTTTGCGTTGACGGGTTCTGGAAGAGAAGATTCAACCACGAACTGTACGAGCTATAAAGCGACATGGACCTGGTCAAAAAACTGCACATTGGGCTTTTAAGATGGTTAGGACATGTAGAGCGTATGGAAATCAACACTCCGGCTCGGAGAGTCAGCGCAAAAGAGGACGACCTTGTCTAAGGTGGCGCGCAAAAGCAGAGCAAGACCTCAACCAACTTGGAGTGTGCAACTGGAGGCAGTTAGCTAATTTATTTATTTAGCTTAATGCAAGCAAGAACTTAAACAAACTAAGACTTAAACAATCTAAGACTTAAACAAACTACGAAACTTAGACTAAGACTTAAAACTAAATTTTACAAAGTTGAGGGAAGTCGTGAAGAACATTTAGGGCGGAGAAGTGTAGAGGGAATTTCTAAGGGAGGATATACTGGAATGAAAGTCAAGGGTGTTCTGTGAGTTGTTGGCCAGGCGTAACATTCTCAAGGGTTTGTAGGTTAAGCAGTTTTAGCCGGTCTTCGTACGGCGGTAAGATAAAGGTCCAAGCGAAACCGCGTAAGGTAAAACGGATAAACCTGCACTGCACAGATTCGATTCTAAGGGAGTGAGTTATATGAAATGGCGACCAAACTTGGGAGGCGTATTCAAGGAGCGGTCTGACAAAGGTAATGTAAAGAGATTTTGTTACGTAAGGGTTCGAGAATTCTTTGGACCAGCGTTTTATAAAAACAAAGAGAAGAGTTGGCCCTGTGTATTATCTGATCAATGTGACAGCGGAAGCTAAGCTCCCTGTCACAAATAATACCAAGATCGCGAATGGAGGAAACGGAGGGAATAGGCTCATTACGAAAGTAATAGGTTCTGAGGGGAGGTGGGAGGCGTTTACGGGAGAAGGTTATGGATCGACATTTACCGATGTTAAGTTCTAAAAAGTTTTTGTCGCACCATGTATAGAATGAATTAAGGTCGTTTTGAAGTAGAAGTGAATCGATGGGTGTGGATATTACCTTAATGATTTTCATCATCAGATCATGTCAAACGCCTTACTGTAGTCGGTAGTAATGACATCCACTTCCTTACCTTCCTCTAGGGCTAGCTGCATTTTAGAGACGGATTCGATTAGGTTAGTCGTGGTGGACCTACCCTTTAAGAAACCGTGCTGTTGAAAATATGGATTTGCAATGCAAATACAGTGAGTCGTAGATAATGCTTTCGAAGAGCTTGGGGATAGAAGAGAGTTTGGCTATGGGTCGGTAGTTTGATATAATCATTTTTCCTACCATTTTTATGGATAGTGAAAATAAAAGAGTCTTTCCATAACTTTGGGAAAACGGCTTGAGAGAGTGAGAGACGAAATAGAGTTGTAAGGGGCTGACACATAGCATTTAAGCATTTTTTTTAGAATTATGGCGGGTAGGCCATCGGGACCGGGGGAGAAATTATCTTTGAGCCTATTTATCTTTTCTTTTATGTTAATTGAGACTAATGAGGTTTGTGGGCAGCAATTCATTTTTAAAATTTTAAAATCGGAATGGAAATCAGTTTAATATTTTTTTTTAAAGGGGAAACCTAAGACCGAAAATTTACACTTAAAAATCCGACACTTAATCTCGCACAGTGAAAACGGACATTAAAATTAAATTTTTTTTATTTAATTCACTTTCAAAAAAAAAATGACACTAACACATATGCGGTGCCAGCGCACACCAGTCAGCACGATATCTTCATAACGGAGAAAGGAAATCCACTAAACACCATTCTGAAATAAAATGCAAACGAAAAAAATTAAAGTCATGTTATTCTATTTTAAGAATTGTATCAGTTTGTGTTTTCAAGCGGGGTGCGCTGGCACCCCATATAGATTCTAGGGTTTAAATGTCTCCTACCTTTTTTCCTTTCCATGGTTTGTTTTCTTTATTAGTATATTGACGTGCCTGGCTTTGTTTAGTACTGTCCACCAGACAGTCTGACTTAAAATACTAAAAATACTTGGGTAAATACCAAATTACAGCAGAGGATCTACAACTCATAGCACCCAATCTCCTACTGCGATTTCTTAGAGAAATTGGTCTTGATGAAGTGCTGTGACCTATGGAATTCTCACCTGGGCTAGGTGTGAGCGAAGCTCTCTCTAACCAATTCCAATAGGAATAATGACGAGAGGGGTGTTCCTTCGTCTAGGACTTAAAGGGTGCACAATAGATCTTAGGGTCGCGGTGCAAGTTAAATCATGTCCTTGAAGAGGGCATAAAAAAAATCGCGAACGCCAACCAAGGGGTTGGCCTAACCGTCCGACTTACTAAGGTAAAATACTGTGGCCAAAACAATATACTTTATTTCTTTAAGTCAAATCTTCACAACTCAAATTCCCGCTTAAGACTAATTCGTAAATCTAATCCATGCCCGTAGGAAAGCATCGTTCCCATCGTCCAATGTGCTAAGTCATCAGTTCTATCTCGGCGCGTGTATCCGGTGCGGTGCAATTGGATCCCAGTGCACCGGCACTGTGAGAACATGTTTGCACCTGAACAAACTGACTCAGCGAATCCCGTATGATTCGCCGGCATGCACTTAGTGCGTGACCCAAGTGCATTGTGTTAACTCCTCCCCCTTTAAAGATCTACGTCCCGTAGATCTAACGTGACGTCAGATGGCCAGGCTCGTGTCGTCGTGGGCTCTTGAACCCGTTGGAGCCCTTCGTCACACGCAGGATCGGTTCTTGTGCCAAGTGCATTTATGGATGGAAGATTTAGGTCCAGGTTAACTTTTCGCCATATGATCCATGCTATATCCAGTACTAGTATGATGATTGATGCGTCCGCAACAGACGAGATCGTAACGTGGTTGGTAAGATTCCTCAGCCGTTCTATGTTTCTTATACCTATGCCGTGCACATGTTCCAGGTCAATTTTTTGCACCCGATTTGTGATGTTCGTGAGGACGGGTGGGAATACCTGGACATGGGAATACGTGGAGCTCGAAAATGTTCTGTTTCCTACTTGAATCATTTCGTTGTCCAGTTGAATCACATAGGTACCATTGAGAGTCCGCGTGATGCTTTTGGAGACCAGTTGACCTTCAAAATTCGTTACGAACACCATGTCTTCCTTGATGAGTTCTACCACTTCCTTTGTGTTTGAACGGAAGGCACATGTCGTATGTCCTCCCTTCAAGAGTCTGGCCACGCAGCTGTCTTCCGCTAGTTTTTCTAACGACTTTTCGTCGCAGATTACTAGGTTATTAATGGAGAGACATTTTCCAATAATGCCGAACGTCTCATGCCGGTTGATTAGCATTCTATCGAATTCCATGTCGATCTGTATACCATTGGTGATTGATGTTCTTGTAAGAAGCAAATTGAATTCCTCATTTTTTACCTTTGGCATTGAGAGGACGTAGAGTAATAGTGAACCGTTCGTGTAGATGGATGGTGATCCGTATTCTACGGCTTCAATCTCGTTAGCATATGGTAGTGTTTCCATTGCGCTAACAATTCTCCCGATTTCTTCCTTATCTAGGAGATTCGTATTTATTAGTTCACTCTTTGCTATTTGACAGGCACGTATCATTTCGTTGACCTCATCTCTTACTATCAGGATCTCGTTGAGAATGTCTTGCTCGAATCTTCCGACGCCTGATGACTGGACCTCATTCTTAAATTGGTCTATCATCCAATTGACCTTCTTCGTTGTTTCTCCCATAGCACCGAAAAGTTGACTGTTGATTTTGTACTGATGGTTGTTGTTTTCGATGATTTCCTGCTCGCTCGCAAGGATTTTGTCCCAATCCGCTGCGTCGGGGTTTCCTGCGACCCACTTCCAGGCCGATCCTATCCAATCCATGGACCTTGCGCGCCGACTTTTTCCTCCCTTGAGCAGGGTCAGCTTTTCACCGATCTCCTTCAGATAGACCTCAATTGTGGTACTTTATTCCGGGCTCTTAAGGCTCTCTGGGTTTATCGATGTGTTTAGCCTATTCAGCAAGCTGTCGATCACGTGCACTAGTTTGAAGTGCCCGTCAATGATCCAACCCTTACCTTCTTTTATCGTGACGACGGGTGATTCATAGTTAAAAATTTGGTAGCCATTGACGGTGGCTAGGAAGACAGATATTAGCACTATATTTGGCATCACTATGTGTTTCTTAAGAGAATTTTCCTTCTTATAAGTTTGGTTTTCGCTGAAGAAACAAAAAACAAAAAAATCGTTATCGAATGTACTCGGGTACAATGTGGGTACGGTTCTTTTGGAAGGCTCGTGTTATCCGTTTTGGGTACAAACGTTGACGATTGTAAGTACCCTACTAAGGCACGATTTGCTTCACACGAATCCTTTTGATTCCTGCGTGATCTCCATTCGTGTTCTCATGGGAACGATGGAAGCTTTTTTTTTGAGAGTCTATGTGTAATCACTGTGTTCTCATGGGAACAGTGATTTGCGTTCAACAGAACGTGTAGACCTCGTATCCTGGTTAGAGGGTAAAAGCGATCACAGGAAAAAAAAAGGATGTCGTCTACGGAACCGTCCCTGCTCGGGCGCCAGTTAAATCATGTCCTTGAAGAGGGCATAAAAAAAATCGCGAACGCCAACCAAGTGCGTGACCCAAGTGTATTGTGTTAACTTGCATCTCACCCTTCAATAATAATAATAATAATAATAATGGGTCTAACTACCGCAGTGTAGAGCCAGTGCATAATCTGGGGACAGATTCAAAATTTACAGCCTTAGGCTTTCTTGCACGAATACAAAGCGGCAATGGATTATTTTACTCGTTCGAGTGCGTTTAATTTCCAGCTCTTTCCCATCTTGAACCAAGCCTAAATATTTTATTTAAATATTTTAATGGGTGACTTGGGGGATGCTGTGCTTCTTAGTTAAAATCTAATGAACTACGTTGTTGCCACAATTGTGTACTGTACACTGTACTTTGTTCGTCTGTTTCGGCGGCTCGTGCTGGTTGGTACATGCTGTATGCGAACCGTTGCTCGTTGTACTTCACTTGGTTCGCCAATTTCGTTGGCTTTTAATTGGGCTTTCGCATAACATTTACACAAACAATTCTCTCTTAACAGACTCACGATCAATGACAATGGTCGAATTAAGGAATCATATTTTCCCCAATTAACCCCCTTAGGCATGGAATTTCAATAACCCTCTCTTAGCTTAGCTATAATCTGTTCCGATGGAATTGTCAGTAGAGGATTTATGGGGGAGCTTTTTTTTAACCACTAGCTCCTGTACATGTTTTCATGGCTGTTCAGTACTTAAAAGTCAATTTATTCTTTAAACATATATTCTAATCGTATTCTTATTCATCATCGGAAAATTATTAACTTAATCCAATTTGTTCTATTTTCTATTTATGTCAAACAACTACAATTTACCCTATTGTCATTTACCATTGCATTATGTAATCATTTATATCAGTTTAAAGTTAGAGAAAGAACTGTTAATTTTCATGTACATACAGTCCGCTAAGTCAAGAGTCTTCACCTAGTTTGCACTTCATTGTTTCATTGTTTCATTCTCTTTCATTATCCAACCATCATCGTGTGCAGATCAATTCGTCCATCGTATGTATGTTAAGTAAAATATATTATAAGTGTTAAATTGAATTTTTCGTTTTTTATTTAATTCTCAATCGCTCGATTCATCTTCGCTTAATCAAACACAATGGCATTGAATCCGAAAAATTGCAACTAAAATAAAAATAAAACCACTGACTTAAACACGTTTTATTATTATTATTATAACTTTATTTATGTGTAAGTAAATTACAAAATAAATACATCTAAAATCGAGAGAGCTCTAGCTGCGAGGGCTTTCGGCTCGTTAAACACGTTTTGTTTTTGTAATTTTCATCAAATCCGCATTCATCCCATCATGACCAGCCTGCGACACAGTCGATGGCACACTGATGACTGATTATGCGTGGCCGCCATCAACCATCGTGGTGTGTATGGAAAATATGAACATCAAAGCAGTGTTACCATTACTCCAAGATATGCCCTCTACATAATACTAAAATTTCATCGAAATCGAGGTGATATCCACTTTGTATACAATTATCTTTATCATGTTCAATAACTTGTGTTGTTTTTAAGTCAGTAAATGGTAACCCTACGGGTATTGCTCTCCGATTTGCGGCGATTTGTTATGCATACTATGGTAACCCAGTCAGCGCTTAAAAAAAGGACAAGTGTATGCAAGCTATTGCACCCAGACTGAGAGGCAAACATCCTATATTCCCTGTACTGACAATTCTATTGGAACAGAGTATATTAGTTGAGATTTTAGTGTTCCAGCGCCATCTATCGAAAAACTTTTGATGTTTGAATACTCCAAACATTATTAAAAGTGTAGAAGCCTTCTCTGTTAAATGTCTCCACGCCGATTAAGCAAGTACAATAGTAGGCCTTAAAGACATCATCGTTCGTGTTTCTGAAACCGACATTTATTTCGGAATATCACTGAATCCCATGAAGCCACTGGTCGCAACACCTAACGGTAACAAATTATACTTAAAACGAGACACCTTAAATGCCCAACTTGTTTCATATACAATAACTTTAAAGGTCTACAGTCCTCTTTGGAAAACCCTTAACAAATGTAATAATGAAGACTTCATCCGATTCGAAAAGTAATTACGAAAGCAAAATACCACAAATACACATCAGAGCACAGGATGCTGTGTCTCCATTTGATTTAAATTCAAATAAATCAAATGAATCAGATGAATCAAAATTTGATTAGAGTCCTTGTGTTCGTCTGGGAATGAAAACTATGAGGGTAATGGAATGATCAAGCAAGAAGCGGTTCAGATATTCTTTCATTTAAGGACTCTTCCGTTCTCGGTTACTACCCCGCAGGCGCCGGCCAATAAATGCGAACTTTACCTACAATCAGAAACAGGCACAGAACTGGAACAATCAAATAAACAAACAGATACCTCTAAGAATAGAATTGATTAAAGTAATGCTAGGGAATTCAAAGAAACTATTGCCAGGAGGCAAAGCAGATGGGAAGCTCGACGGAAGCATTCAAATCACCGATTCCCATTAACTCGGAGGCCTATTTTGCAATTTTTGAAGTGCCTCCCGGTAGTGTCCCTCTTTTCTCTCTCACACGCATAATGATGGAAAGAGAATGTTCCTTAAACAGCTATCAGTAGTACGGATTATTCAAGTGAATAGGTATAGTCCTTTCCCTGGCTCCGCTGATAGTTAAAGAGAAATAATACAAATTGAGTCCTTCTTTCATTTCTTCGCCATTGTCCGATATGGGTATCCTTTTCGGTGACATTTGCCCATCCCGGCCGACATCCAATGTTATCCCTCTCATGATCATAATCGTTGGCACTGGAATCTCTATCCTTCTCCACAAAAAAGAAGAAGAAAAAAAAAACAAATATTTTTTCCCTTCACTTAGCTGGATTTCTATTTGTCAGCAGAATTTTTTTTTTGTTTTGTCCTTTTCCGGATTTTAATTTTTTTTTTTTTTTTATTAGCGAAAGAGCTAAGCAGTAGAAGGGCGAAAAAGGGTCTTGAAATTGATCCAGAAGGGGGCGGAGAGTAGTTTCATTACTAGAGATTGAACTTAAGCAAGGACATCTACTTTTGGAGTATCAGACTCTAATATCGGTATGTCATCTCAAACTTATTTGTTCTTCCACTAAGGTCCTGACGATGAGTCGAGATGCTCTGAAGTGTATGAAATCGGCTTAGTGTCCTCGGTCCGATTTATAGTGATGAGAAAGTGGACATTTTCATACCATCGCAGCAATGCTCTGTGATGTGATGTTTTCCGGTCAATCATGTCCGGGGAAAATACGTTGACAGAGCTTACCCCTTTTATGCTTATCCCCCGCAATCTTCGTACTTCGAAGATGTACGCCAATTTATTTGTAGAAGGACGAAAAATCATCAACGATAATCATATTCTAGCGAATTTGATTTCCCTGAATATTTCAGAGGGGGTATTTGCATTCATTTGCATGTGAATGTGATGTAATAACGACAAACAGGATTGGAATATGAACTCGAAGGCAGTGAGTTGATTATATGTATACGAGTACTCGTACATATGTGTGCGGGCAATACGAATAATCAGGAATCTGTTGCACTATTGTAGCTATGGGGTTACTTGGCGTATAGAATAACCCTAAATTTGCTAGTGTTATGCAAATGAGGACATAACGATATAATCCTTCAATATCCGTAAGTGTGTTTCTAAAATGTGGAAGTAGCTGCAGCTGTTGAATGTAGATTGAGATTATTCTGATAGCATTAGGGCTTAAGATGCTACATATTGTTAAACAAACAGCCTGGTTGTAACACCATTGTATGTGGTGAGTTGTCAGAACTTGGAGTCTATAGAGTCTATCCAACGACTTAAGGATAGGTGTATCGTAAAGCCCTCTATAAATGGTGTAATAATTAAACAGATGAAGTCTTTAAGTAGTATTAATAAGTATATTAAAAAGCAGATCAGGGAATTATTTTCCCTATTTTCCATATTTTCCAAATGCGTGAAAATCCTTTAAAAGATTTAGTTCAGTGGACAGTTTTTGAACCGCCTAGTAACTGTATGTGAAAAGTGGAGTATTTACAAAAATGTTGTAAGAAAAAGAGCCTATAAGCTCACAGCGGGGAAACTCTGCAAAATTTCCTTGATGGAAATGAGTATTTTAGTTTTGAGGGTGTCCAAATTGCAGTTAAATAGTTTTGCTTTCGCGACAACGATCAGTGGAGACCATTGCCACCGTCAATGCACCAGAGGGTATGCGTGTATGCGGTACATGCGTATAGTATACGTGATTGGGATTGTTTTGTGCTAACATATACAGTGTGCTCTTTTCTTACGGACACCTATAATAACCGGACACCTCTTACAACCGGACAGATATCAAAGAACGAAAATAAATAAACGATTTTTCATATAAAAAACTCTCCCACAACCGGACTCTCTCATAACCGGACACGGACTCAAATTTTCGTAACCAAACTGCAAACTTTTAACATACTTTTTTTTGATTTTTTTTCCTCTTCTTTAAACTTTGCAAAGAAATGAAACAAAAATATAAACTGTGGAGTGTGCCTTTGCGTCATTATCACGTTCGCGCCTCGCGGAAACATAATTTTCGGTGGGGAATGCTAGAATGACACACGCATATCTCCGGCATTTTGCGAGATATTTTATATTATTTGGGCGAATTTTGTATAAAGATAAAAATGATTCCGCTTGTTACACTGAAGTGAAAATTTCTGGTAGGACAAATAATGCCGGAATATATAAGATTACTGTATTTCTCGTCAGGATTCCCGTCTTGTTCTAACATACTCGTATCTAAAATTGTCATGACCTGCTTATTTCCTCAACCATTGACGGCATATACTGTCTTGCCCGCGAATGCGTTATCCAACAATTATGTGCATTTATAAAGTTATGATTTGCATTTTTAAATTAGGTTTGTATGTTAAGTATATGTACATATGTACATATGTGTAATTTTAAGCGTGATTGCTATAGACAGACATTAGTAATTTGTCTATTGTGTTTTTTTTTTTAAAGGATGTCAATTCATTTTTTTCCCATAACCGAACACATCTTATAACCGGATACTTCTCATAGCCGGACAAATTTCTCGGTACCGTCAGTGTCCGGTTATGAGAGAGTTCTCGGTAACAAGGTAGTGTTTTAGTAATAAATGACCTTCTCATAAATTATTACATTGTCTTCTAAATCGCAGGATTCTGGATATTTCCAACTGGTACTGATGATGGTCATCATGGTGTTCTTAATTCATACTGTAATATTTGATGTGACTCTGTGGACTTTAGCGGCTATCAGTATCAGTTCCATCTTAAACCAAGTTACCAGATCAATTATCTACCAAGAGAGCAACACGACTGTTTGCGTACAAGGGCGAAGCCGGGCGGGTCAGCTAGTTGCTTTATAAACTGAACTTAGTAGTTATTAGAAACTTTTGCTTTGCTCTCCATTGGTGGAAATCGCGAAATACTAATAATGTTGATTGTCGGGAAGTGTAAGTCAAGATAACGCTACATTTTATGACATTGATTGCTTTTATCTGTTGCAATCGTAAGAGCTTCAGACATGGACTGGACATGTCTTATTCAAAATTCCAACAGCATTTTCTTTATTTATTCGAGTTGATTTATGTGCTGTAGTGTTTCGAGCAATTTCAGGATTTGAGTTTCTCAAAATTAGTGGAGCTAATTCCTCACCGGATATGCTGTATCCGAAAGTGAAACAGCATGAGGGAAATGTCGAAACCGACTTTAAAAGAAAATAAATTGTTGAAATTCTTCGCAACACTTTTTAATCTGCTCACTTCCGAGCCAATTAAAATATGCATCATAGAAGTTATAGTCCGGCCCGCGTACCAGCATGCCTCGAATTACTAAAGTACCGTCTACACATGGCATACGCAATACGACCCAAATGCAAAATAGTTGGTCTACCTACATACATAGCTCTTAACCGAAAAACTATTTTGCATGCCAAAATTAATTGGTTTCTAGTAGTCATTTATTTGAAAAACGATATTAAAATAGTAATTTAGTATTTTTTAAGTAAAATTGGAAGCAAAAGAGAAAAAACAAAACAAAATATACAATAGTATTGACAGTTTTACTGAAATAGAATAAGAGCACAATAGTTGGTCTACTCTCTTGTGGATGCAAAATAGTTGGTCTAGTACTATGTAGTGATTACCGTTACGAAAAAATTGGGAGAGAAAATTTTTATTATTGCAATAGCATTTTGTTTATGCAAGTTAGTTACAGTTTTTGGTCAACCATGGCGCGTGGCGTTGCATTATCGCGAGACCTTAGGGAATCAATTATTAAGGCTTTCCAAACCGGGTTATCTAGCTATAAAATTGCAAAAATTTTAATTTCCACGATCATCAGTGCAAAATAAAATTACAAGATATAAAAATACGGGAAATGTGGAAATAGGTTAAAAAAACGGGACGCCCAACGATAGCAAAGCCTCGTGATTGTCGTGTGCTAAAAAAAATTATTAAAGAAAACCGACGCCAAACTGCCGCTGCAATAACTGTTGAATGGAAAGGCCATACTCTCATGGTATGGGGATGCATGTCAGGATGTGGTATTGGAAATTTATGTTTCGTTGACGGTTCGATTAATGCTGCGAGGTACCAACATATTCTGGAAGAGCAACTTCTTCCATCAATACCACGGCTTCAATCCAGTGAAGGGACCTATGTTTTCCAGCAAGATGGCGCTTCTTGTCATACAGCTAGGTCCACGATGGGATGGTTATCCGCTGAAGCCATTCCTTTAATGGAATGGCCTCCCAGCAGCCCTGACCTTTCACCTATCGAGACTGTTTGGCACAAAACGAAGCAGAAACTGCGACAAGAATCAGCTAGGACTCTTCAGGATCTCAAAACTTAAATCACTAATATTTGGCAATTCTTTACTGCTGAAGATTGTCAAAAATTAGTAGATACTATGCCACGACGAAAAGAAGCAGTAATCAACAACAAAGGTGACGTCACACAGTGGTAAAGTTGAAATTTTGACAGATAGACCAACTATTTTGCATTCAAAAAAGTTCTGAAAACATGATTTCTGTTCATTAGATCACTACTTCTCATGAATTTATATTACTTTTTTATTTGTTACTTGTTTTATTTCAATTGAATAAAACTTTATATTAATCAACAAAAAATTCGTTATATGTTTCAAAATTGCCAAGAACACAGCACATTGTAGATTATCTGCTTGGTAGACCAACTATTTTGCATTTGGGCTGGTACGAGAGATACATAATTTAATAACTCCGAAATGACATAGCAGTTTATACGCGCCGATAATCCGCTGCTATCGCTATTAATATGACCGATTACTTTCAATAAGAATCAAAACTTGTAGGAGGAATCACACGTAAGCTTTCAGTTGTAAAATATTCTCAACTCTCATTTTCTTTGGTGAAACGTTAACGACATATGAGTCAAATTTCCTTCAATTCACATCTTGTAAATTACAACTACAGTCATCCACAAAACTGAAGGCACAGCAGTTGATTTATGGAAAAACCCTCCCCAATGAGCCCCATGTTTTAAGAATTGATAACAAAACATCTTTTTTTTGCACATTTATGTGTTTCAGACCATTGCTGTGAGTTTCACTGTTTTGTTGGAAAAAATAACGGAAATATTTACATTTTATGGTGGCAAGGTCGGAAATTCATATCACAAAAGTCAAGGCACAGCTGATAGAAATGAATTTAAAACGGGGGTTCCCAATTTGTTTGCTTTGTGGTTGGTTACAGTTTTGTTTGTTGCACTTTCTTAATTCACGCAGTATTATTCAAGGTGTTTGTTTGTTAAAGAAAACCTCTCATATATTTAATTTCTTAAAAAATGCTGCGTAAGGAACTATCGGTAGAAGAGCGTAAAATTATTATAAATTTATACGTAAACAAAAAAAAATCATATTCTCAGATTGGTTCTTTACTGTCCCGTAGCCGGTATACAGTCCGTAATGTGATTCAACGTTAAGCAAATGAGGCTCGAATAGAAAACAAACGCCGAAGTGGTCGACCCCAAAAGCTCAATCAACATGATAAAAGACTTATACAGTACCTGATCAAAAGAAATCCTTTTATTAGTGCAAACAAAATTAGTGAACACTTATCTTAAGAAAAAGATTCACCCGGAAACCATAAGACGCTGCATTGTAAATGCTGGTTTCAAATCTCGGCCATCCAGGAAAAAGCCTTTGATTTCGGTGAAAAATAGATTGAAGAGAATTGAGTTCGCCAAAAATCATTTGAATAAAACAGATGACTTTTGGAATAAGATAGTTTTTTCTGACGAGTCAAAATTCAATATATTTGGGTCAGATGGTCGTCTTCGTGTGTGGAGAAAGAAGGGAACTGCGCTATATCATAAGCATACGATAAAAACCGTAAAGCACGGAGGCGGCGGTATTATGGTACAGGGTTGTATGTCAGCTAAAGGTGTAGGAAACCTACATTTTATAGAGGGAGTGATGGACCAGTACGTATATATTGATATTTTAAAAAATAATTTAAGGGAAAGTGTGAACAAAATGGGTCCTACGGAGTCGTATTATTTTCAACAAGACAACGACCCCAAACACACAGCACATAATGCAAAGATGTGGATTATAATGAATACTCCCCACATGCTTGTTACCCCTCCGCAAAGTCCTGATGTTAACCCGATTGAGCATATTTGGGATTATTTGGAACAAAAGATCCGCCAAAGAGAAACTCATAATAGAAACGATCTAAAAGCTGCCTTAAAAGAGGAATGGGAGAATATTAGTCCAGAATATACTCAAAAATTAGTTGACTCAATGAACAGAAGACTCCAAGCGATTCTTCAGTATAAAGGATACGCCACCAAATATTAAAAAAGTAATATCGTCGGCTGAGAATTTAGTTGTCGTATGTGAAAAGTACCTATTGTTGGCAAATTGAGTTTGAAGTTTGACTTAATATATCTTTTTTTCTAGCGGACCAATTTTTATAAAATTTTCAGAGGATATTGGAAATATTTTACTCCTTAATTGCTTTTTTTTTACATAATGCTTTATCTCGAGATGTGAAAAAGTTATTGACCTATAAAAAAAACTATGTAGAATCATTTTGTTGTATGTAAGCACTTCCGAATTTTTAAATACTTACATACGATAAAAACCATTGAATACGATAAAATACCACTTATTCGTAAGTCAAGTTTGTCGTTTGTCGGTACGAAGATAAAAATTCAAATTAATTTCTTGTACCTGTAATAATGAAATACAATAATGCAATTATTTTTTTTATTTTTAAGTTGTATTTTTTATAATTTTATAAGAACTTCTTGTTTTACAAGAAGTACATATGTACATACATACAAAAATAAATTAAAAAATGTATAAAATAAAGAAAAAATAATTTTTACCATTAATTAATATTAAATGATTTGAAGCACATTTTCTATCCGTATAGGTACAATATTTTTTGTCATCATGTTAGTGTGCTTGTAATAAAAATGCTTTTCGTTTTCACTAAGTATGGTACAGAGATCTCCGGAGCTGTTGGTGACGAAGCTGATATCAGATAATGATATCTTTATCGACAGTCCGGCCGCGCTCAGAGCGCTAGAATCGTATATCGTTAAATCGGTAACTGTAGAAGGTTATCGCTCTGCGCTCAAAACCCTAAGTAGACATAAAAGAGTTAAACTTTGTTGGGTGCCAGGATACTCTGGTTTAGAAGAAAATGAGCTCGCTGAGGAGCTACCAAGAAAAGGGGGGGGGGGGGGGGGGGTACTGCCTATAACTGAGATGATGCACTTACCACCACCATCATGCGGCATCAGGGTGAAAATAAAGAATACCATCATTAGCATGGCGGGCAAGAAATGGTCGAGAATAGAGGGACATAGGCTGTCCACGGCTATTTGGTCGGCCTTAGATCACAAAAGGACCAAAGTAATACTTGGACTAAATAGGGCAAAGTTAAGAACTTTAATTAGAATTCTTTCCGGACACTGTCTCCTGAGAAGGCATGTCAAAAGAATGGGACATTCTAGTACGGACATCTGCATTCATTGCTGCAACGACTTGAGTTCATAGGATGTCGAACATATGTATCCTTTGCTCGTTCGCGCAAAAAAGTTTCAGGGAGATACTTTTTTGATACATTGGAAGAGGTGGGCCAAACCGGCCACAATCAAATTTTTAAATTTTGCGGGGAAATCAAATGTTTAGACGGAAATGTTTCGGTTTTGGTATCATCTATAGAAGGTTTCAGCTGATCGCGATGGGCCCACAATGGTGCCAAGTGTTTTCATGATGGCTCAGCCTCATACCCCGTCCTAACCTAACCTTACCTAACGTAACTGGCTTAAACACAACATATTCGTTTAATTTTTTCTTTGCTGGAAAAGTTGTGAAGTGGGCCAGTGCAGTAGGTATGTATGTAATTTTTTTCCAATATATTGTGCCTAAACCATGTAAAAATTAGGTAAACCAGTAAATATTAATACATGCTAATTTTCTCTCACAATTGGTCGACACAGGCGATACAAGTTTTAACACTATCAATACGCATACGTCAATTAATCACGCAAATTGTAGTAGGTATGTATTTATTTGTCGTATGCAAAGCGTTGCTTTCACATACGACCATTAAATTCTTACTAAAAATAATTCAGTTTTTGTATGAAAATTTGTCGTATGTAAAAAAATCTCTCTGCATAGGACAAATAAATAATTAAACCGTTACTTAGAGCCTACATACGACAAAATAACACGGTATATCTCGGAAACTATTGATGGTAGGCAAAAACTGATAGCACCAACAGAAAGATCTCATCGAATAATATAATAATGCATCAAAATCAGAAAATGCTAAAATTTGACATACGACAACTATATTCTCAGCCGACGATATTTCATTAAAAATAAATAAGTTATGTAGTAATTTTGTGATCCTTTTTTCAGCTGTGCCTTTACTTTTGTGGTATGAATTTTCGACCTTACTACCATAAAATGTAAATATGTTCGTCCTTTTTTCCAATAAAATAGTGAAACTCACAACAATGGTTTGAAATACATAAATTTGAATAATAATGATGTTTTGTTAATAATTCTTAGAACGTGGGGTTATTTGGGGATCTTTTTTCGAAAATCAAGTGCTGTGCCTTCACTTTTGTGGATGACTGTATATATAAGTTTTGGTGAAACGTAAAGCTAAGTATTCCCATTTCCCCTTTGTAATTTACCCAGAGTAAATAAAATAAATCAAAAAAATCAAAATAAATATTTGCGAGTTGATGAAACAGGCCACAGATGTGATTTGAACGATGCAAGTAAGCATCGACACTTTGAAATGCAAAACAGAAGCTTTAAGAACGTTAGCGTCTGTGTTAATATGCTTTCGGGTAGATTAACATAATAGTTACTACCAACCATATTAATAAGACACTGTACTTTATAGCATTTGACTAACGGGGATACAATCAAAGCCAGACAACCTTATTTATGCATTCAAATCGAATAAAGCTAGAGAACCAATCCACTCTGTTCCACACCCCCATGTCATGCCATTCCATGTCTTTCGATTTGCACAAGTCTCACGGGGAGGTTTATAACCCCCACAGCTCCTTCCATCAAGTTAAAACACAAAATGCAAGGATTTAGAATGAAATTTATTGTTCCTCTAAAGCGTCACAATATAATGTACACATCCCAGTTCGAGTCCCGAAAACCCACAACAGCAGCTATCCAATGCTGAATACAACATACTGAATCGTTTTTAACACACACACGTATCCTGTCCCATGATTCTTTACTTCTTCTCTTCATCCTGACTACCAGCAACGGCATCTTTGCCAGTCGACGACGACGACGAGAAATAGGAGCCCGTTGGCTCAATCGAAACCAATCTTTCGGTCGTCTCCTGTTTGGGTGGGGCCGGTGCACTTATTGTGAGGATGCCATCTGAAGACAAAGTCGACACCACACTCGCTGGATCGTAGCCCCGGGGCAATCGGTATTTTCTAATAAACTCACGACTAATACAAAATGGTCCCGTATCTCGGTCATGATCCCGCTTTTGTTTACCTTCTAGAATAATGGTCTCGTTAATAGTTTTGATCATAAGTTCCTCCGACTTGAAATGCTGCACGTCCATGACGACCTTGAAGCCGTTCTTTTGGTCGACGGTCACTTTGCTAGTAAGGCAGCTACGATGGCACCATGGATCCCATTTCGAATGATGACGACGATGGAATAAATCACAGACGCCACTGCTGAAACTGCAATGATGATGTAAAAAATCCTTGTCCCAGTCCCAATTCCAATCCCTGTCATGGTGAAACCATTCGTCCCAGCAGGCGGGGAAAAGCGACATTTTCTTTTCTGTTTTCGATTCTTTGCTTTCGCAATGGAACGGGTATAGTGTAGTATTCACTTCACGTGTTAGAACTGCACTGGCTCCAGAAAAGGATTTTCACATTCTTGCCGTCGTCGTCTGTTCTATTTTTGTCAGCTATAGTGCACATAGAAATGTCGTGATGTAGGTCGCTTACACGTGCCATGACTGAGAGAGTGCTGTTGTCACTATCTCTTTAGCAGGTCAAAATTGCCACAGACAGGACAGGGCAGCAGAACATTTTTTTAAATGGTATATTAAGTTGTTTTGATATGGTGATTTTAAAGTGAATGATTATAGTTTTTGAATCAATAACTTATGATGGTATAAATTATAATATGAAAAGAAGTATATTTTACATTGTATTATATTTTATTGTTCATTTTAAGAAAGTGGGTCTGAAGAAGATAAACGGGATCCGAAGCTAAAGAAAATCCCTATAATATCATGTCATATGGATATGATTCAAGTCTTTTTTGTTCTTGCTAAGCCACTGGTTCTACCGAAAGCAATTCTGTGTGTACCATTAACCATTTCTATGGTCATGGTCAAATGAATTCCCAAATATTTTTAGATTTTATTTTGTTTCATAAACGTTTGATGTCAAGTACGACATTTACCAAATGAGACGCAGTGCGAATAATTTAATAAAGCATAACAAGAAATCTGAAGGAGTTACTTCGCTCGGTCTCGGTAAATCACTACTTTTATAAAAGGAAGTCTAAAAAAAAGTAATGTAAAAAAAAACTACTGACCGGATTTGAATGCGGTTTTTTGCAATCGATTCTGGTTGAATTAAATCTATGAAATGGTATAGCGTATATATATAATACATATACACATAATATATAGCTATTTCAAAAAAGTTTAAAAGTTTATATTTTCCTTTTGGGCATTTATCTCGCTCTATCTTAGTTCTTAAAAAACGTGTTAAAATAAAATTTACATATTTGTTCAATAACTGGATAAAGAATGCAACTTTTTTTATGATAAGTAAATGCAAATAGAGATATGTATGTATTATGTTTTGACGTTTTGTAATATTTAACCTTTAAGTAGGTAGGTGAGTAATAGTAACGTAAGTAGGTAGTGGGGTGCTGACAACACCCCATCATAATTTCACTTTATTACGCTTATATTTTCTCTGGTAAGTGGTTCTATAGCGGAATTGTCATTATGATATCGTTCTGGGGTAGAACAATGTTAAATGAACTAACTTTAAGACCCCTTTATAGAGTGTTTAGTTATTTTTTAATTTTGGTAACAATTTTTTGTTTTAACAAATTCACCATCCTCCGTATGAATTAAGTCCGCCTCTTCACTTGAAACGTCACTTATATAGTGTCAATAACAGTCGAATGCGTTCCTAATCTTTTTCAAATGACATTTTCAAATTATCTATACAAATTCACCCAGTAAAAAAAAATTACACAACTGGGTAGGTGGGGTGTTGACAGCACCCTTGCAGCTTGAAGAGTCTGTCACGGCCTACTTGTGTATCCAAACTTTCTTAAAACCTTCTGAATCTGTATAATAGAAAACAATAGGAAGGTACGGCACCGACAACGGGTGTTGTCAGTCGCAAAGTATAATATTTTTGAAAAAAGGTTAAGAAAGTGGAAAAGTTAGATTGAAAGAAATTGCTAGTCCACCTGCGTCACTTTTTTCTTCAATAGTCTATGGAAAATCCTTTATCCATTCATTCAGTTTATACGATCATTCAGTTTATACGATTCTATAATAATTCTTTTCAAATGACTTCATTTGGTGCTAAGCAAATTGTGGAGCAAGGATTTATGCCAATTTTAAGGTGCAAGGAAAAGTGTAGCATTTAGCTGGAGGTCTCCTTCCAGTATATAATTCATTACAAATACACATATATCTACATACAAAGAGAATATTTTTGTATTCGCTGCAAAGCGGGTACATAAGCTAGTTGCAGATATTTGGTTAACATAATCGAATTTGATGAATTTGAACATCCAGATACAAATCAATGTTGATTTATTATTATCTTTTTGGTAACTACTGACTCAAAGAGTTTTCAAATAGCTTTATAACTAGGTGTTCTTAATGAAAGTTTCAATTCATCTAATAACATAAGTCCATATCAGGATAGGTATAGAGCGGACTAAATAAGTATAATTTGCATTGCTTTAGACTTAGAGCATCAAACGGAATATGATGAGGACCGTGACTTTTACAGGAATTCATAAACTGATTGTCCTGAATAAAATCATTAACTGAGAGATATATTGAAACATTAAAGATATTCGAAATTGTACCAACATTATCCAAAAGGGTATCAAGACTTGAATGCTTAACGTAAACTCGAACTGGCAAAAAACTCAAAAAAAAAAAACAACTGGCAAATAGCTCACATGTTGATTTTGTACTGAAATATCTTGTTTCACCTTCTTTAAATATCATGTAGTTTCTTTAAGCTATTTAAAAATGTCAAAAAAGACTTTGAGTATTATAGTATCTCAAATTCAGTAGTTTGTAAAGAAACATATGCTATTCAGCAAACCATATTCACGACATAGGCAGATTCACTGTTCGATTTTTTGAAATACTTTTACGCCTAATTTTGAGCAAACATGGCTATGCAACGCTGCTGAGTACGGTAATCACTTAAAAGTTAAAAGTTACCCGAACACGATATGTAAATCAAATTAGTCATGAAATTTCTCAGTTTAAGACTCTGTAGGGGAACCTTGATCCCTTGGGAGACTATTATATCGATGTGGGAATTTTTTTTTTACTGTTCACTGGCACCTCACTATTTACCGTTGGTTGGAAACGACAAATATTAATTTACAACTCGCGCGCAGATAGCAGTATTGTGGTGACGTGTTTTTCTTTTTTAGTTGTCAAATTGTTTTTTCAACTGTTTTTTGTTAACAAAGGTATTGATAACACTGTGTAACAAAAGTTTGTTTGAGTTATTTTTTTTGTTAGTTTCTGCTTCCTTATGATATGTCAAGCACATTTTAAGTATTCATTCGTTCTAACTGTTAGCTTTACGGTAACTGCATCGCGAAATGTATTAACGGAGATGCAAGCAGAGCAAACCTATCATTCGACCTCTGCAAGTGAATGTGAATACACCCAGAGAAAAATTGCATTGTAGATTTTAATAGCATCGTATTAAAAATAAAGTTTCGATAATCTTTTATAAACGTATTTGAATTTAAATAAAATCATATTGATTTAAATATGAAAAGATATTGGAGAATCAGATAAGTGTGGAACAACTTTGAATCTAAATGTTGCATGCTTTATTTCAAAATTGAAGTCTATTCTTGAAATCATAAAATTTAAAACATTTTACTTTAACAAGACTACAACTTTATTTTTAAGTTGAAAATATTCGATAAAAACATTAAGAACTATTCATTTTCTTTCAATTATGAAAATATTGAAATCAAAGTGAAAACGTATTTAATTCAGAGAAAATTTGCGTATTTGATTTTGATATACATATAATAGGTATCGTTTCTTATGGGCGTATTTAAGTTAAAGTGAAAATGTTTTAATTTCAATGTGAAAATATTCAAGCAATTCAGGAATTAAATTACTTTGAGTTAAAAATGCACGAACTTTATTCAATGCCTTTCAACTTCGATTCAAAGTTGAAGCTCTCAAATCAAAGTGGAATCGTATTTAATTCAAAGCGGAACATGTTTCTGTTTTTTAAAATGCGAACTGTTTTCGCATTAATACAACAGTAAAAGGCAGATGCATCTGCTCCATGTCGTATCTTCTTTTCACTATGCGAATGCGTGACTGTATAGTATAGTCTGTTGAGTTGTTCGAGTTTGTTTGTTCTCATTTACCTACAATTATTGTGTTTCTTAAAAAAAAAAAATAAGTGAAGCATAGAAATATTACAGTGTTAAAAAACAGTGAATTAAATGCAAACAGCCAAGTGACACAATATGTGGACGAAAATTGAAAATTTTTAGACCTTTGTATAATTGAGCCGCTACAAATTGACGATGATGACGTCAAATTGTTTAATTTATTAAAGGAATTTGAACTTGAGTGCCTCTTCGAATGTCTAAAAGGTAAGTTTTCAAAATAGTAGTTGTGCCGGTAAAATATGTACATAATGTAATCTGCATATGAATGTACATATATAGAAATGTATATACATATGTATGTATGCACATATGCTGCGCACATATGCATGCCAAATGAGAAAGAGACAGGTAAGTAATGCTATAAAAGATGTTTCGCAAGGTTAAGCCGCTACTTTGGGGTCTGCTAGTGCACTTAATTTGCAGGTAAAACTGAAATGCTAAAATGCTCAGGAGAAAAAAAGAACTTGCGAAACTTCATGTATGTGTTTTTAAAACAATTCGTTAATTTGAATTTCCATTCTATGTAGTATGGAATTGATGACAAGCCTATTTCTGTGAACTCAAAAGTACTATTTTGGCAAAACAACTCTTCAGGAGATACCACACCATCCTCAAGTTTAAGATCGAACGGTGGAAAAATTGTACGTATTCATGTGAATATTTACATATTTAATATAATACATATTTAAAAATCTTTCATTATAGGACCTTCTGCACCTCTTGAATTTAACATCGAAAAAAATAAGTTTAATGCAGTACTTTGAAGACAATACCATCGGTTGGAGAATCTTCACATCTTCAAATAATCGTCGAAGAAGTTAACTGCATGAACAAACAGCTAAAGCCAATTGATTTTCCGAGCCTAGTTGAGCAAATAGTTTAAATTTTTCCAAGTGAAAAAGACGTTGAGGTAAAAGCTTTTACAATTAAGTTTCCCTAAATTAATAAACATTATACACAAAAACATATATCTTAGGATTACTATGTGAAGTATAAGGGTATTCTTGACAAAACTATATTATTTAGCTTTAATGGTTTCATCCTCACTTGAATTGTTTAAACTAATTGAATGGCTTTATAAAAACGAGAATTTATTTGTTGTTTGTTATCAAACAAAAATTATAATGTTTAATGAACATTTTCAAGCTTACGAAGTTTGAGACAAATTTGATAGTATTCATATCAAAAATAGGTATAAACAATTTTTACTAGTACTCCACTTCATTTATATTCAATTAATAATGGAAAAACTTTTGTAAGGAATAAATATATATAAAATTTTAATGTAGGACATTTTAAGTTGTAATAAATATTTAATAAAAAAATTGTATTGTTTTTATTTATCACATACACATCCTATATATCATACATATGTACATATGTAGCTGTATGCATATACATATGTAAGATGTACCCTATTTAGTTTTAATATGAAAACATCATCATCTAAAAGAGTGCTATATTAAAAACGAAATTATCGATATTAAAATTATTTGGCCACAAATTTAAATTCAGTATGTGCCATACTAGCATTGATCTTCATTTATATCGTTTCAATGCTGAACCGCATTGAATCTAAGTACTAACCGTACTCAATTTAAAGCTAGATATTTCTAAAACGTATGTGCAACACATTCAAATCTGCTATTCTAGCAACTTTGATTTCAAGTTAAGTCGTATTTAGTTTTAACTGAATTTACCAATGAATTTTTTTTAAGGTTGTACTGCCTTGATTTAAAAATGTTCGCGTTTGGTGCCAAATCATAAAGATTTTACTTTGATTTAAAGTTGTTTTATTTAATTTTACGTTATTTTTTCTCTCAGTGTAGTCGTTAGTTGAGAAAATAAATAAAAATGTTTCATTTAATTATGGAATAGTCGTGCTGACACTGAAAACTATCGTACGAAAAGATGGCCGCTAAGAGAAGCCTTTATACTATAGCTGATGCAAAAAAACGTGAAGTTCCACCTATTGGTAGATTCCGGGAAAAGTACTTATGCCCCCGCTTCAAATCAAAGAAACGTCATGCTTGGACAGCATTCAGAGAAATAAAGGGATGAAATATTAAAATAGAAAATTATGTAGAACTAGTAGAAATCTTAGTGGATAGGTTTTATACATTAGGATGCAGGATGTGGCTGAAACTACATGTTCTTCACTCTCATTTAGATATTTTTTAAGTTAAAACGTGGGGTGCATTAGTGAGGAACATGCTGAGAATTTTTCCTAAGACATCGTTACAATGGACGGCCGGTACCAGGGCAAATTGGATGCCAATATGATGGGCGACTACGTCTGGCACCTAAAAAGGGGCAATTCCAAAGTTCACAGTAGAAAAACAAGAAAAGCTCTGCACTTCTAAATGCACATGGAAGTGTCAATATTTTTTTTTGTTCGGATGTATGATTGGTTATTAAAATTTGAAGTAACATTTTGAATTAAGTTTTCTTTTATATATTTTTTTTTAATTACAAAAGGGCATAAATGCTCAAAAATGCCTACTTTTCATTAAAATTCTCAAGCAATAGCTAAGAATTAAGGGGACCTTCTGGTCTAGATTTTTCAAAAGGCCGATTTTTTTTTTCGATATTTCAAAAGTATGGGCTTTTAAGAGTAAACTGTTAAATTTTTGTATTAATATTTCCAGTATTTTGACTTCTACAGCATATTTAGCACGTCAGCGCAGAAGCAGATAAAAGAAGCAAGTAAAGTTTAAACTCATTTATCTCGAAACTATATTTTTCTGCACGGTGTGAGACAAAAATAAAAAAACTTCTCGACCGATTCGTCTCAAATTTTAGTATGTTATTCAGTAAACCAGTGATTATCGTCGGAACTAAAAAAAAATTTCTACGTTGAATTCTTCTTACTTTTTACAAGGTAATGAAAAACAGTCTTTTTTTCGAAATATAAATTTCAACAATGCGCCATTTTGTCAATTTTTAATTTTTTTTTTTCATTCTAGTTCCTGCGATAACTACATTCATACTGATTAAAATGTTTTTTTGTGTTTTTTGTTTTCGATCAGTGCAAGAGCCAAAACACGACACACCACCAAGATACATTTTTTTTAAAGAGGTTAACTGTAAATCCAATTTTTGTTTAATTAAAATTATTATTTTTTATTTTTTTTTTAATATTTTTGGATATTGTTAATGTAGTAAAATATATCTACAAAGTTTAAATAATATTGCTCATTTTTTTCATTAAAAAAAGAAAACGATTCTAAAAACTTCAATGGCGCTAGACCAGAAGGTCCCCTTAGGAAGAACTTTGGGCATTTTTGAAATGAGCTGACATAAGCATAAGCATAAGCAATCCAAAAATGTACATAAACAAAAAATTTTTGAAATTTTGTTACACAGTGTAATTGTATTGTATTTTATTTCCTTTGTATAAATTTATAATACGTTATCGCACAATTTACAAGATATATACAGAGATTTAATATTAACATAAAAATATTTTTCTTCTGAAACATTGTATGTAGGATTTTAATAGAAAAGATGTAAGATGTAGTTTTTGAGAAAAAAACGAGAAACAAAAACCTCAATATGGTACCAATAAATAAATATGTATTAATAAATAAATTCTAAATAAATAGATTTATAAGTAAATAAATATATTAATAAATAAATAAATAAATAAGTAAATAAATAAATAAATAAATATATTAATTAATTAATAAATAAATAAATAACTTAATAAATAAATAAATAAATAAATATATTAATAAATAAATAAATAAATAATAAATTAGAACAAATATTAATGACTAGATTTAAAAAATAAAAATTAATATAAAGTACATATGACGTTAACATAAAAGTCTATGGTAAAAAAGTTATCATAAATTAAGTAAATGATCAAAAAATAAATAAATAAATAAGTGTAAATTAAGTTAATATGTATGTATGTATACAAATAAGTAAACATAAAGATAATAAATTAACAGAAAATATATAAATTAACAAAGAAAAATAAATAAATAAATATAAAATAAATTAATAAACATAAACATAATAAATAATAATAATAATAATAATTAATACCAGGAAACGGGTTCATTTAGGTAAGTCTTCGAAGGTTTGTTTTTAAAAAAAATATCGATACGTATTACAAAAATTTTCAATAGAAAATTATAGCCCAGGGTAGATTTGATCCCTATAATGTAGGGGAAAGTTGTTCCCGAGATATTGTGCTTCAATGTGCTATAAAACTAGTTTCAGTTTCCCACCCGGCGAAAATAAAGTTTCAAACCCCTGAAAGTTTGATCAATAATAATCATCACTACATTCCTATTTTTATCGAAATCCACTGCAAATAAGTTCCGTGACCTTCGTCAAATTATTGATATTATAAAACAGCGCAGAGTTTGTTGCTACCCCCATCGTTAGCAACCAACGAAAAGCGGTCCGTTCGAGTGTAAATCGCTGACACATAACCACATTTCAGTTCTCAGACCAGTTCATACCCATTTCGGTTTTATTGCTGGAGCTCAAAGAACGCCCTACAAATATCTTCGATACGATAGACCATAAACTTATATGCGTCCTGCCCGCCATACATTTAAGTCGCACGATCTGACAAAAGCTGACAAAACATCAAAATTAAATGTCCATCGTAAAAAGACAAGTCCTTTAGCAGTTAAGTTAATAAGATTGCGCCTTCCTACTATACTGGAGTAAGTGGTGTTCCGTTTTTTTTTTAGGTTTTTTTCGGTGTTCGTCACTTCCCCTTCTGTGCAATAAAATGTTCACCAACAGGAAACGTAAAAAGCCTGCATAACCCCACGGTAGTGTCCTGTCCTACCGTATAAATTGTTGTCAATCCATCTGACAGGAGAGAATATTAGATAAGGACCCTCTATGGTGTACGAGTACTACATAAAACAAAATGGACAGAAAATCAGAGGTGAAAAGCGGCTTAGGTGGGCGCGTTGCTTTTTTTTTTTATTGCTACGAACCCTTTATGGCACCACCGGAAATTACTTTAGCTACACTGCTGAACTGTGGCTGGTAATGTAATGGTCTGTCCAGAGCATATGACTACAAAAGCACACCTCTGTTACATCGCATCGGCACCACCACAACAATAGCTCGCATCTTGCCCCATTGGGTAATGTCATCCAATTGTGTCCTTTTTGCAATTAATTGAGCTTTTAACCGAGGGCACATCCCACTGGCAACCATTAGCATGTCTGCTGCTGCTCCCCGACACCGCTTGTCTTGTGAGTATTTGTACTGGCTTTCAGATTCAATTTGATTGCGGTTACAGATGAAGTAAAATGCATCCTAAAATGGGTGAAATTACGAGTGCATTCTAAGAGGCGGCAGCGGTAGACAGGAAGAGGATGCACTATGCCGAACACGGTGGATCGGATGCTGGTTCATGCTGGACATTTATGTAATGTGTGGGGTGGTAGGTGGCAGTATTGTGGAAAGATGCCATAAGTGGGTTGCTGAAATATTCCAGCCATCAAAAGGGTTGGACTCTAATTTGTGACCTGTGGTCTACGCCTAGATTATCGAGATGCTACTTCGTATAGTGAAATTGATTTATTTTGTGTTTCTGGTGGGCGATTCAAAAACAAATTAACAGTTGCTTGTTGAAAATAATCTGGTTAATTCGCTATCTATTAGTAGTGCACGGTACGTACGACTGCTACGGTTGTGTTTCTGTGTATGCGGACACACTACTGAACAGGTTTTGTGGTATGTTGAGAGTTGAGCACATCAGAGAAGATTATCATGTGATTTATGTGGTCATATCACGTGCAAATGTGCGCTTTAAACTGGAGCATGTGCTTGGAAATGATTTGCATTGATTAGAGCGAACGTGCTGAAAGATATTTCACAGAAATAGAAGCTATGAGCAGACGATATGCAAAAGTCGCATATGCATACATACATATATGCGAGTCTGACGTCATTTTTGTTTCACCATTTGCGATATTGCTCGCATATCTTCTGAACACCTATTTAAGACATGCTTTACAAGCATATGCGACACCCAGTTCGGAAACCAATTTGCGACCTTTGCGCATATTTATGTATTAAGTTCTAACGCATTTGTGAAGGTATTGAACATCGATTCAAAATCTTAATATCAATATCAGTGCTATTAAAGTATGTATAACAATTTATTTATAGCATAAAAAGGATTGAAAGGAAATTGAGGGCATACAGCGCTGGCAAGCTAATTGGCACACCCCTATGAAAATTCAAACTTGTGTTTTTTTCTGCAATTTCTTTTACTTATAAGCGAACAAATGCTTAAGAGTTTAATACGTACATTAATGACAAAACTTAATCGAGAAAAAAATATATCGTTTTGCAGTACGATTCCGTGGTATGTAAGATTTACCGTAAGTGTTTGTGTTTTACTGTGGCATTTTAATTAGCACACCCAAGCATTCAAGTAAGTTTTTACTGAAAAAAATCCAATTCTGTGATCAGAGCTATTTTTTTTTCGAATCTCCCTTAGTTGTTCATTGCTTTTTTTAAGATTTGAGAATAAATATGGGAAAAAAAGTTTTCAATGAAGGCAGAATGAAATCAGATTCCGAATTTGCACCAAAAAGAGCAGAACATATCTGAAATCGCAAGATTAATCGGCTTTTCACCGAAAAAAAGTACAGAATGCACTTAAGCATTACCATTAACGTGGGATTTTTGCAAATCAGAAACAATCCAGGTCAAAAAAGACCTAAAAACATGAGAATAGTCCGATGGTCAGACATACCCTTAGGCACTCCTTCGTCTCTTCAATGGAAATAAGAGCTCAAATACACCAAAATTGCTGTGTGAATATATCAGCTAGGACTGTTAGAGCTCAGCTTTTGCAAAATAATCTTCGAGGATGCCAGAGTCTCAAAAAACCGAAGGTTTCATAGTCTAATCGTAGACAACCGCTGGATTTCGGAAAATGCCGTCAGTTTCTCACGAATTCTGTCATCTGGAGTGATGAATCCAAATTTAATCTGTATGGAACCAATGGCAGAACCTACGTACGACATCCTCACAACAAGGATTTGGACCCAAAGTACACTACGAAGTCAGTTGAGTATGGAGGTGGCAGCGTGATGTTATGGTGCTGCTTTACCGCGAATACTGTGGGGCCAATAGTCCAAGTTAAACGAAAAATGGATGGGCTTATGTACCAGAGCATATTGGCCAACAATTTGGTACATTTCTATGATAATTTTCCACTTGCAACACATCGGCAAATTGTGTTTCAGGAAGACAATGCCCCATGCCATACGTCCCGCACAGTTAAGGAGTGGTTTGATGCAATCGTTATTACCGTTCTGACTTGGCCCCACAAAGCCCGGATATCAATCCAATAGAAAATTTAAGGGTCATGTTCAAACAACATGTAATGGCATTAAAACCAACCACGGCAAACGCGTTATGGAGCACTTTTCGGGAAGAATGGTACAAAATTCCTCCTGAAGTCTGTGCTGACCTAATGACGTCATTAAGCAGGAGATATGCTGCCGTTATTGTTCAGAAAGGAAACCCAATCATATATTAAGTAAATCTGAATAGCCAAAATCACATTTAAATTACTTCTAAGTTATTCTAACTATTTTTCAGACTCTCTAAGTATAATTTTAGAGAGCAGCTGCCTCACATAATAACACGTCCATAAAGCATTGATCTTGATCATTGTCTTTTTTTTCTCGAAATTATAGTTACATTTTCTATTTTTGTTTTTTATTTTTCGTAAAATATAATAATGTGTTCAAATAAAACTAAATATTTGTATTTGGAATGCGTTAATGAACTTTTTTAATGCATTTTGTCGCCGCTTGCCACCCCTGTATTTTAGAAAATTAATTCTTTGATAAATAAAAAATAAATTTTTAAGATTTCATGAACAATTTAAATCCAAGGTATATAGCTAAATGGTGTCCCAAAATTCACGTAAGAAGAAAAAAAGTTCAAGGGCGTTTTATCGCATGATCTGATCAATAAAACGGGTAGTTAAACGATCAAGGAATGACTCATGCAGTAATTGAATTATTTTTCGGGTGTATGGCACGTGGCACTATCTTGTTGGAACCACATATCGTCAACATCAATATTTAGACACAAAATTATCACATGCCGATAGCGAACAGTGGTCGCCGTGGCCGTGGTGGTTAGTGCGTTGGACTACTACGCAATGCTGCCCGGGTTCAATTCCAGACCGGGTCTAACATCTAAAGAGTTTTCTCACGGTACCACCTCTTTTAAATGTCTGACAAACATCAAAGAGTATCATTTGTCACGATTGAGCTTCTCAACTCGCCGTTCGGAGTCGGCAAAAAGCTGTAGGTCCCTTCCATTCGTGCAAATATATAACACGCACACACAAATGGTTGCGAGAAGTAGGCCCAGGTTCACCTCGAGCTGTAGCGCCAACTAACTAAGTAAGTAAGTAAGATAGCGAACACCATTAACTTTTATTGGCTGACCAGCCGCATTTTCGTAGAAGTACATACCTAGTACAACATAGTACAACGTTGTGGATACGTTTATTTCTCAAGGGGGTACTGTCTCTATCTAATACAAGCGAAATCGTAATTCTGATGGAAACTGGACCAGGGACGATACCAACAAAGGTTATGCTTTTGCGGCCCGAAGCTCCATTACATACTTATGAAATTAAATCAAGAAAACTAGTAGTTGCTCTTTTAATTTTAAATGCCGCTCTAAGTGCACTAAGGAAGGATAAGATATTTCTTTCTGTCTAATGCCTTATGCTAATGGCTCATATGTGGGTTAAACTATTGCTGTATAAAACCTATTTCGCAGTGAGTATGTGTTTGTTATTTTGATCTACGTCACTGTTGACTTTTTGTCGTGATGCCATTACCAACCAATTTGTTCATTTCTAGGTTCTGCATATTTTTTCTCAATTCAAAGTGTAATAAATTTAAGGTGTCATCTTGCAGACTGTGCGTAATATAAATATATATTGTAAATTGCAATGTTAGCATCATTTTAGTATTTCAAGGCACTAGAAATTAATAAACGACTCTCTTTATATATGTAACTGAGCCTTCAGCTAGCAATACATTGTTTTTCTTCTCAGACTTCCGCCCACCGGAGGTAGGGGGTCTTAACATCAGGTTAAATTTAAAAATAGCATAAATACATGCATAGGTACGTATGTAAGTATGTTATGTGAAATGTGAGAATGTTTTTTAACTATAATGAATACTAGCTGTTGCCTGCCCGGCGTTGCCCATGTTTTTAATTAGTCGCGTTATTTGATTGTAGTATGATAGAAAGGAAGTACATACAGTAGTGCGTCAATTATCCGGACTAATTGGGACCGAGGGTGATTCGGATAAGCGAACACATAAGCGAATCCAATAAAAATGATATCCTTACATAAATGAAAATCTCTCCTGTCGGCACTTTATTTTTAGGGTTCCGTATTTATATTTCACTTTACGTATCTGTAATATTGAGTATCGCTTACGGACCTATTTTTTGATCTGTAAAGGTTCTAGGTTGCGAATTTATTTAAATACAAATAAAAAATACACTTTTACAAAAAGTACGGGTATGTGTACAGTTTATTTCGATTAATTGACTTGGCGGCTGATTGGCGTTCGGATGACTGACGTCTATTTGTTTCCGATATTGCATTCGGATAACTAACGTTTCGGTTAATTGACGTTCAGATAATTGACGCTCTACTGTAGTAGGAAGCGATATTATTTAAATTAAGATTCTTAAAAATTCTGAAGTCAATCATTATAATTCTCTATAATCTAAACTTAGTGGTTGTTCCCTATAGATCAAACGATTGCATAAAAATTTGATGGAAATGCAAATGTTTACAAACACATCTACACACATGTATACATACATATGTATTTTATGTTATCATCAAATAATGGTACTTTCTGCTTTCCTATATCTAAGAGTTGTACTTAATGTTCATATGTATCGTAGTTAAAGTAACATAATGTAAACGCCGAAGATATTAGGCTTTGATGTAAGCATTGAGCTAATCTATTGGTGTTGGTAGGGTTCGTCTGAGATCACCAACTATTTATTAATTTGAAAACTCTACAACGCCTACCTACCCCTACTACAATATATGTATTTGTGAATTGAAGTAAAAGGTAAAACTTTATTCGTTTGGTATCCACTTTACCGCTTTAAAGTGACAAAAAAAATTAAAAACCCCTTTCCCTCGATCTGGATCCGCACGCTGATGAAGCAGAAACACAACTAAAGTCTGTTGCAAAAATCAGCAAAATCATCCCTCCTCTACTTTGTGCCACAATCCTACGCCACAAAGCATAATATTTAACACGAACAACCCACTCAACAGAATGACGTTGACGATCAATGGCAATGGTTTACCATTTACCCATCATTCAGTGCGCGAGTTAATAATATCGCCTTAGTGAATATCAAAGTGATGACCGCTGTTGAACCCTGAACTGGCTGTTTCATAGTTGGGGTTATTGGCCATCTGGTTTATCGCTGATGTTGATGTTTTGTATGTAACTCGTGTATGGGGGTAGAATGAAAATAAAAGAGTAAGCGATAGCGATGTATTTGTGCCGAAGATAAGAGCATAATATCTACACGAACAACCCTCTCCCAACAGACTGACGATTAATGACAAGACAATGGTTTACCCAAAAATAATGAGCAAATAATAAGAGCGGAAAAATGCGAATTATGGAATCAAGGAATTGTATTTTCGGGATAAAAAGTACCCTAATTGCTAGTCCAGGAAGTAGTCTGTATAATCCCGAAAGTTGCATTCGAATCTGTTAAGCCGTTAAGGCGTGATTGAGCAACAAACATCCAAACATCCAAACATCCAAGAATCCCATCTTTCATATTTATATATTAGTAGGATAGGATAGGATGGGATAGGATATGATAGGATAGGATGGGATTATTTGAATCATCTGTGGATGATCTAAAGTCGCCATTGTAAAGCGATACTGAAAGCCTGTTCTTGTCCTGTGAATTATAAAAACATGCATAGAGATGATTAGATAAGATGACCATAGAGCATTCCTTAAAACTAGCAGTTGTAAGTAAACCTGGCAGCAGTACACCGAGATTGCAAATTCCTTGAGAAATTGCTCCAAGTATTTTAAAAACAAAACCCAAATGATTTCTTTTAATGCAGTAACTTTAATTAACGAATGAATGTACATGACAAAACCTCAAACAATTCAGGAGCTTAATTAAATGCTCACAGTTTCACCAGATACTTAGAGAGCAGCTCTGAAACCATAGGAAATGTCTATGTTAAGGTTAATTTACCTACAGTAAAAACAAATCAACTTGTTTGTACTTCCTGAGAATAAAACATGTGCATGTGCAAGCACATTCAGCAATCGTTTACACTAACTACTGTGCCACGGTACCTGCTCCGGATACACATATACATATGTATGTAGTCACCATTGTAAACTACACCATGTGTTGAAGTTGGGTCACGTAGGATGCCAGTGTGGTGTCCATCCGTTTCATGGGGACTGCAGTGCTCATTTTAACATCATTCACTATACCTAGTTAGTACTCAATAATTAAAAAAAAAAAACACACCAGCCACACAAAACCACTTCTGATGCAGTCAGCGATGAAAGTTGCATCAAGGTTGTGTTTGTGGTGCTGCACAATAATTGATATGTTTTTCTGTTTGACAACTATTGTGGTTTTAAATATCCGTAGTCAATTAATTCCGCGGTCAACTTGCTGTTACCATACCACACTTACAGCAACTCATCACCCAACATCCATTCGAAAGGCATGCATAATTTACAGGACGTAATTCATATTTCATTTACAGCAGCTACTGTTTTCATTTACATTGAAACATGCCAATAACTCATCGTTGTTGCTTTTTTCCACTGTTTTAATATAATATTTCATTAAAGACTTAAATTCACTCACCTGGTAGCTCTGGATGCATTGACAATAGCTCCATCCTTATACCACTGAAACTCGATCCGGGACGATCCTTGCGCAACGCACGAAATTATAAACTCGCTGTCTTCACGTATTGGTGATTTTTGATTCACAATTGTATCCTGCGATAGAGTGACAGATATGGGTGATGGAAATTTCGTATTATTGACAGCCATTAAATAAAAGCGTACAAATTAAAATGAGAGTGCATTCAACGAAATATGGGATATGTGGTGCGGGTGGTTTACACGTTGAGGTATGCAAATGAGAGGTGTTTTTAAAAATAAACAGCGATATTGGATGTGGATATGGACGAGTGTAAATGGTTATTGGTTCTTGGACTGCGGATGTTGTAATTTGGATTTCAATGTGACAATAAATAATAACTGTGGCAATTTGATTTACGTCACCTACTCAATGTAAATAACAATATATTCATACAACTGAGAATATTAAGCTATCGAGTAAACGGAAGCAAATATTTTGCACTTGTTTTTTTTTATCAGTGGTGATATGTGGTGATATGTATATACAGTGGTAAGCAAAATAATAGCAGTGCTACTTTGTAAGTAACAATTTCCTTAATATATAATAATGTTTTTTATGATTTGTACTGTAATGATGTAGATACTTATCAACAATAAGTCGTTAACGTGACGTCATATTGTCATGGTAAACCCTCACTTTTGCTTTGAAATTTCTATCATACTTTTTGATAGGAGCAAATAAAAGCAGCATAAAAGTGGGTCGTGGAATACACTGCACACCAGAGAGGCGCGAGCTAATACAATTGCTTATAAAAGATCATTCAAATTGGAAGACCGAATCGTTCAGGTATTGGTTTCAAAAATGATTCAGTTTTTTTCAATCAATCATTCAATCCCAGTGGGAAAAGTTGTAACTGCATTCGTATTCGTCCACCGAAGTCATTTGAGTCAGAGCTGTCTTCTTCCAAAAGACGTTGCAAATCTTTAGGTAGTGCAGCCATTCGAAAGCTGTTTTACATAAAAACTGCATATTATTTAAAATGTGCATAATAACGTTTACCGCACCAATGGGATATAATATGTGTCCCGTATCGATAAATCCCAGACTGATTTCGTTAGAAATAAATTCTACTTTTTATTTTTTTTTTTTGTGGTTCTTAAGCACTTAATGCACGTAATGATATTTACACAGTATGAAAATCGAAAAAGAAACTACGGATTTACAACTAAATAACCACTTTGTACAAGAATATTGAGTGCACTGTGCAAGAATCGACCGGCTAAAAAAACCGTTGCTAAAAAAAATCGAACTTGCAAACTGGGAAAAGTAGCGGTTAAAAAGCCTGATCATAACTAAAACTACCAATGGGGCCAATTTAAATAACATTTTCTTTTCAATATGGCTTTCTGGGATTCTTCAAACTTCGCTTGGGACATATGATCCCAATGGAAGCGAAAGGGTTAAAGGGAATATTGAACATGTAAGATTTTACAAAATAACGCCCAGAAGGTTAATAAATGCTTAGACACCAGGATGTAGTGACCTTTCACTGCTGAATTAACTGATTCTCTGTAAGGCCAATAGTAAGTGCTTACACGCCAGTATGTAGTAATTAATGTTTTCAGCAAATATCATTCACCGCGGCAATAAGTGCTATTAATGTGGTAGTAATTTTTTACGACCTTATCAAGGCTGCCGTTTTGAAAACTCCAAAGGGAGCATTTTAGACGTTTACAGGGGAGTATTTTGAGTCTTAGAGGAGTGCAAAAAAAAAAACAATATAAATCAACCATCAACATCAAGCACTAGCCTATTGGAACAACATGACTGATGGAACTCGGTACAAACAAGAATTATCGTGTTAGTATTTTAGCAAAATACTATTCATTGAAGAAAATGTACTTGTTTTAAAAAATTTACAATATCTTATTGGGGAGTAAATACAATCATCACGAGGGGAGCACGAGAGTACAGTGTTTAAGAGGGTAGTACGAATACTCCCTTAGTACTCACTTCAGCAGCCCTGGACCTAATATTTTAAAAGTTGTGCATTCATTAGTTTTCTACCTCATTCAACGTTCATACCTTTTTGCTATTTCTCTTTTCTATTCGATTTTGATTTGGGTTAACATGTAATTTCCTTTCGCTCTTTTTAATTGAGAGAATCGAACAGGTCATATGACCAAGAAAAGTATTGACTTTGTGAGCGATTGACTTGTGGTTGTGTGAATGCAATCTTCAATACTTTTCGGTAAACGGGTCAAAAAGAACGAATCAATCACTATTGACACAGCTCTAATAACAGATGGAAGAATGTACAAAATGATAAGCAATGCCGTAAAATATGAAGTAAAGGTTGAAACATGCGGCCAGAACAAAATACTGCATCTGTCAATGTTGAAACGTATTGTAAGGTACTCTAGAACACATCTTTATGGATCAACTTCACATGTGATATTGACTCTGTTAGAAGACGGCTGAGGGAATACAATCTCACTGCTCGAGATCCACGAAAAGTCTCACTTCTCAAGAAAATGCAAGTACATATCAAAAAGGGTGAGGTTAGCGAGAGAGCATTTGTCATGGCCCCCTGAGAGTGGACGAATAAAATGTTTAGGTACTGATGAGAACAAAATTGTTCTGTAAAACAGAAAAGGATCCCGGCAGTATGTCAGGCGTACACACAATAAAAAATATGATCATAGATTCACAACAGAAACTATAAAACTCGGTGGATCAAGTAACATGATTTGGGGATGCTTTTCAAACACTGGTGTTGATATTGGAATAAAGGTATAGTGGACCAGCACCCATGCGTTGATATATAAGAGAACATCATGTTGCCATATGTCGAGGACGAAATGATACTTAAATCTATTTGCCAACAGGACAACGACCCGAAAGTCATGAGCTGAACAGCTGAGCAATGGTCTCAGGATTGAATTCATGAAGGTGCTTGCTCAATCTCAATTTTATTGAAAATCTATTTAAATATATTCGTAATAAAGAAAAAAAAAATTGCGAGTTATGGAAATGAGTAGTTTTGGAGATCAATACCACACGATAGGTGCCAGCGTCTTGATAACTCTATGAAACGGTTTTGCGCAGCTGTAATAAAACACGTCATACTAATTTATTTAAAATCAGTATCTTTTTTTTCTTCCTTTTTTGATCAACTAAGCGTGAAGAAACAGCATTGCTATTTTTCGCTCAGCTTTTTTCAAAGGTTATTTTTGACCAAATTTTAATTAAATCAAAAACTAATAACTGTACATAATATTATAAAAAATTACGCCATTTATGCAACTTGTAAGAATTTTTAAAAACCATTTCTTATCTTAGCTCTCGGCATTGGCACATTTTTGCCGTCGTCTATCACGCGTAACCGAACTTAGTATAAGTGCGTTCTCTGTATATGATTCTGTTAGTATTAGTGTTTATTCGCCATCATACGTAAACGTATGTTTACACATAAAATTTTACGAGTACCTGGTACTCACGCCTTTTTTTTTGGGTATAATGCTACTTCTTGAGTAGCACTGCTATTTTTTTGTTCGCAGCTGTACAAATAAATTGTACTGGGAACTCTGAAATAATTTTTATGTTTATCAAGAGTTTTTTTCATCGTCTTTTAGGTCAGAGAACTAAGCCGTCAAATAAACATGTTAAAATTCTTAGAATAAATTATGTTAAAAACGAATAGCATTCTTATAGCATCTTTGAGGTCAAGCAAGTCTTATTGAATGATAGCAAAGCACCATGATGCTTAGATACAGGCAATATTATGGATAAAACGGAAGTTTTCCAAGATAATCCTAGCACAGCAATTAACCTCCACATCAGTGCAGTAATAATATCAGCCAATAAGCTTTTGATATCCAAGCAACTGACTAGCGAAAGGTTCAAATTCAAACCGATATTGAGGTCGAATTAATCTCGATCCTGGGAAATCGTAACTGTAATTAAAGTTTGAACTATAGCTTAGATTTTTCTATAGCTCATGCGGCCATCAATTTTCACCGATTGACTAGAAGTGGTTCTGCGCATTGCTTGGCCGAATGAGAGCATTTGAGTTAGGAAAAGGAGCTACGACATTTCTGGATTAGAAGTATTTAGAAGTATTTGGTCGTTACATATGAAATTGCCGGCTTACCGATCATTTCTAAAGTGATCGTTGTGGCGTGAAGTTGTGCAGAAAAATTGAAAAAAAGTTGTTTTTAAGAAAAGAGTGCAGCTTAATCTTTCTAACGGTAAAAATTATTTTACGCTATTAGCTCATTGAGTTGACTTTTTGTCTTACATAGAAAATGATTTCATCAACAAATTTAAGGGCGGTTTTTGTTTTTCAATTTTAAAAAAAACATGAACATAGCCGTGGTGACTAGAGAAATTAATGGTTCTTTGGTTTGGGTACGTATAGTGAGAGAACTGTTCGAAACTGGTTAACCAAGTTCAGCGAGGTAGATTTTTCGCTGGAAAATTTGGCAAGGGGTAGACCAGAGATTGTCATCAATCCTTCCCCAAACGCAGAGAAACAATCACGACCGAGTCGTACTGTAGAGAAATCGACATAATGCAGAACAAATTGCTCCAAAAACAGCCGTCACTGGTAAATATGCATGGTACCATACTGCTTTATGAGATGACGACGCAAGGCCATATACCGCACAGTCGACGTTGCTGAAGTTGGCGGAGTTGGGTTATGAAGTTTTGCCTCATCCGCCTTACTCACCGGACTTATCGCCGACCGATTACCAACTTTTCCGAAGTTTAGGCAATCACCTCCAAAAGAAACAGTTCATAAGCCCAGATGCCATAAAACAGGACTTTAAGGACTTCTTAGCCCGAAAAGATAAGTACTTTTTCAAAAGAGGCATTTTTGCTTTAGTCAGTGGAACGTTGCAAAAATGTGTAACAGATGTAAATGGAGATTATTTTTTGAAATAAAATATTTTAATTTTTGAACACCGGGCACCGTAGCGTAAGTGGTTAGTACGTCGGACTACTGAGACAGCGGTCTTGGGTTCGAATCCCACCGCAAACACCAAAAAAGTTTTTCACAGTGCCTCTTCCGAATGCCTGACAAGCATTCAAGAGTATCATTTGTCATGTAAAGCTTCCCAACTCGCCGTTCGGAGTCGGCAAAAAACTGTAGGTCCCTTCCATTCGTGCAAAAATATAACACGCACACACAAATGGTTGCGAGAAGCAGGCCCAGGTTCACCTCGAGCTGTAGCGCCAACTAAGTAAGTAACTTCATATGTGACGACCTGATATTTATAACTTCCGAAATCAATTAAAATACCCAACATGATCTAAATTAAAAAAGAGAGTAGATGTAACTATTTTAACGGCCTCAACGTTATTTCAAATGAGAATACAAGTCACAACGTTTAAGATAGCAGAGTACCCCGTTACATTCCGTATCCTACTACAAATAATAAAAAAAAAAAAATGGAATCGGCGACAAATAGAAATTTTCTAATATAAGTTTATTAAAAACTCTAATGTATTTATTTATTGATTTATTTAATTTATATACATACCAGTAATTTTAGCGGTGGGTTCTCATCGAAAAGGTGAAAATTTGACACCAACGTAATGTTCCCTATTCTTCCGCGTTCCACCATACGCGTGATAGCCTCACGTATCCTTATAGAGTCGCTTTTCACACCAAAAAAATGAAACGTGATATCCAATCGATCTGACCTACAAAAGAAAATCCATACGAGTGCACACATTAATACCTTCGCCGCAAGAAAACCCATTTCGAATCCTTACGAGTTGCTAATCAATTCCAAGTCGCTGATTTTTGTTATGTTGAAATTCCTCAAGACTCTGCTCATCTGAAAGGACAAAGAAAACCACTCCGAATAAGATACGAACCGCTGACAAAGCAAAAAAAAAAAAAAAATAGAGCAAAACAAAACCGTAACAAGACAAAAGGATAACTACTTATAAACTTATCAAAGTTTTCACAAACTATAAACTTTCCGTGTATCCAGAAAATCTATTTGTGAGCGCGTAGCCCCGAAATGAGGTTTTTAGCACCCTCGCCGATGCGATGGTTGTGCCATGATAATCAAAACAGGAAATTAAGTAAACGCGATGTTATCCCTTCGTGTGGAGCATGGACGGGTGGTTGTGCATTTGTGTATTTATAGCGGGAAACTTTTGTCGAAAACTTAAAGACGACTTCTTTTTGTGATTTGTGAATGTACCTTAATAATGTGGGAATAATTAATTAAATTTGGATGCTTCCTTGGAACTTGCTCAGCTTAGGTACTGGTAGCCAAAAGTGATGCGAATAGGCGCAATCACACTTTTTAACAACAAAGTGTTTTAATGCAAAACCTTTTTATAAGTGACTTAACTTCATAACAGTTAGGGGCGATATTGAACTCAATATTCTGGAACAGCAGCAAGTTGCGGGATATATCACTTGGTTTCTTAATGAGCCTCTTTTATGTAATCCACCATAAAAGACAACATCATTAAAGCCAAAGCACCTAAGGCCTGTCAAGATTAGGGAGGTGGTTCTATCGGAGTCGGATCGGAGTAGGAAGTCTCATACCGACCTCCGCGGAGTCGGAGTTAAATCGGAGTCAGAAGCGGAGGTTGCAGACTCAAATTTTAAAATATAAAATTTGGGGAAGTCAATTATTAAATACAAAATTGTATTGTTAACCCTTAACCACCTAGCACCTGTTATTATCACACTACCACCTAACATACGTTTATGAGACCCCGGAACAAAATTATTCGCGTTTGTAAAATGTTGTGAATAAAGTTTTAGTTTTTAATTAAAATCAGTTTAGGAACATATTAAATTATTTATTAGAATAAGAAAGGCACAGGAAAACTAACATTTTTGTTTTAAATCTTAGGTAGTCAACATTTCTTTTTCTGTACTTATAAACTAACACATTCGGAAAATAAGATCCATTAAAATAATCACATAAAGTAGGTACTTCTTTGTTTTTTTTTTTTTCTAAATATTCAGTAATCGAAAAACATAAATAAAAATTAAAATCAATAAAAACAAAATTTAAACGAAATTGCAACACCTAAACTTACAGTTTTTCAGGACAGTGAAAAACAGTTTATGTGATCATTCCAGGCAAGTTCTTGACAAAATAATTCTTCTTTCAGGGCCTCGATCGCAATTGAGATAAAGGCATATCATCTTCAGATGATAATTCTTGCTCATCAGGTAAAGTCGAAGATAAATCAATTTCGAGAGGAGCATTTTCGTTATTTTCCACTTCATTTTTCTCTTCGCACTCTGAGTCTGGTTCGAAACTTTCTTCTAACACGAGCTCTATTCCTACATCGGCCTCAACATCGCTGCATTCATTATTTGGTATATTTTCGTCGTCTGACAGATCTTGCTCCAACCACTGCTGGATGTTTTCGACATTTAAAGCCATTATCAATTAAAACAATAGAAAAACTCGAATAGTAAAAAGTCACGTAACCGGGTCTCTTAGACCACCAGCAACAGTTTTTTACTTACCAGAGACAAACGCGCTTAGGCCCGACTGCAACGAGCGGTTGCACGGCACTGAGGAGCCCGAGGAAAAGGTACAAGAGCGAACACGTTTATACGAAGCTCGGGTGTGATAATATTCACGCCTAAAAACTTAACTATTTTGTATGCAAGTTTTTTCGTATTATAATTTATTCAATTCCTTTTAGTTTGTTTTAATTTCACGTTTTAATTGTTTTCTTTCTTTTTTTCTTTAACTTGTTTTCATTCTATTTTTATTGTTTATTGTTATTTTTTTTTATATATACCTAAGATTTGTTTCAATGTAATATACCATATGCAAACTGTGCACTCTTAAAGAATATATATATATATATTATTAATATTAATACAAAAAAAAAAAAATACAAATAATGCTCAATGGTGAGTTCCCACTTGTTTTTTTTTACAGAAACTTGAAAAAATGTTGTTCTTTTGTTTTAAGCATATAATGTAATATATTAAGGCAAGAACTTTTACAAACATAATATAGAGAAAATTAATAAAAAAAAAAAAAAAAAATTACAAATTTGATGTAATCGTAAGCTTTCAACATTCCTTAACATATCCTGCAGGACACTACAACGGCTTTTGTCCCCCGCTAGGAACTGCTTATCGAGACAGTTCGTACCATCCTACTTGGACTTGGAACATACCTATGAGGGTTCAAGATGTTGCTAGAAGGAATAAATTAATTCCGAATGCATTTTTTGGAAACATTGAAATAACTGAAAATTATAAAATGAGGAGAAGCAAGATTGAAGAACTCCTGATGGAACATCTTAAAATCCCGTTTAAAACGACCATTACACCAACACATCGTTATATGTACATCGCGATTTGTTTGGGTGTAGTGTTGTTAATTGCTGATGCCCTTCCAGCAGATATTTGGACTTGTGCGCTGTATACCCATCGGATTCGATAGTAGAATATCAATCTCTAAAGCCTCTATCGCGAATGAAGTCCCTTCTGTAAAACTGCCTCTTCGCCCACTTTCGCTTCTGAAGAGCCTGTTCATTTTTGAAGCATCCGAATCAGTGGCGATTACAGCACGTTATAAGAAATAATTTAACCAAATTCTGATATTTATGTAAACCGTACGTTTGCTTTTGAAATGCGTCATTAAAACTCTTTTGGATATAAACATAAGTGCCGTCACAAATTTTCAGATAGCTACTTCAATGTTACCAAAAAATCCATTCGAAATTAATTTATTCCTTCTAGCAACGTCTTGAATGCTCATATGTTCCAACCCCAAGAAGGATGGCACAAACTGCCTCGATAAGCAGCTCCTAACGGTGGACAAATGACGTTGAAGTATCCTGCAGGATATGTTAAGCTATGTTGAAAGCCTACGATTACATCCTCCTTGTTAAAAAAATTAAAATTTTTGTTTTTTTTTCTAAATTTTCTATATATTTTGTTTGTAATAGTTCTTGTATTAATATCTTTACATGTTAAAAACAAAACAACAACATTTTTTCAAGTTTCTTTAAAAAAAACATGTAAGAACTACGATTGAGGATTGGTTACTGAGCATTGGTGATTGATTTGCACCATGTAGGATTTTGAAAGTGTTTTTCTAAGTTAATAATGGCTGAATCTTAAAATTTTATATATAAATAAATATAATATATAAATTCTTCACATAACTGTCAATAAAAGGTATGTTGTCGCTGAAAATTTTTCAGAAATTAGTGATTTTCAGAAAAAAAAATTTTACTTTTAAAGTCTTCAGATATTAATTGATTATTTTAAAACTGAATATCTTAGACCCATTATGTTTAGGTCATAAGAAGGATAGTGGAATCACCTTTTATTTGATACCAAACACAGGTATGTGCGTCTTACGGTTCTTATAATATTATGATTTTATATGCATATAAACGGACAAAAATCATCAGAAGATCTATCCGCAATACGAATTTCACACACAAAAATCTCAAAATCCCCACATACGTTTTCATAAAACTTTACAGTTTTACTGTACTGAAGCTCAGCTTTATTTTGATACCAATTTCATTGATGTATGCTGTTGGCCAAATCTCCATATAATTTTGCCCCACCTCCTTTGCTTAAGCTAGGATTACACGATTGACGCAAAAGCGTAAATTTAGCGTCAATAGATTTACGCCCGATTGATGTAGTTTTGATAGAAGCGTAAATAGATGTTTCCCCCCATTTACACGATTGACTTAAAAGCGTCAATTTTATCAACGTCAACCAAAATATCGATTGACGCAATTTAAAAAAAAGGGTCAACCGTCAACCGTACAATCAGACCGTTTATACGATTGACTCTTTTTTAATTCAATCGAATTGACTATTGGTTGACGCTCCCTGTCATTAGTGCCAAATGAATTAAATAAATTTTTATATTTATTTCTTCGATTAGAATCTTAAAGAAAATGGCGTCACAAAGGGAAAAAAAAAACAGCAGCTGCTTTGTACGTGTTTGCAGCATTTTACACTGATCTCTGGCTTTGCGCGGTGGTTAGGGGAATGAAAAGTCTCGTGAAATACGAAATCGCGTAAAGCGAGTCCGCGCAAAGCGAAGTATGAATTTCATGTATTTAGGGTGTTTGATTCCTGAAAGACGAAGTACCATATTTCAGCCGTTCAAATCGAATTTTGGTAGGCAAATGCATTTCGCGCAAAAGTGGCGCAAAGCGAAAGACCAGTGTAGTTATAAGCAGCAATCGGAAAAGAAGGCAGCAGAAAATTCTCGCGTTGTACGAATAGCCTGGATGTTTGAATGGCTGAAAACCCGGACAATATGTGCAGCACACAACAGTTTGTTGAAGGAATTCCGTGATAATGAGAATCAGAGACATTTTTTTTAAAACTTTCTGCGGATGAATGAAACTACTCCCAATGAATTGTTGCATATGGTAACACCGCTAATTCAGAAACAAGACACAAATATGAGAAGGTCAACTTACGCATCTTGGCGTTTGGCCGTAACTTTGAGATTTTTAGCTACTGGCGACAGCTTCAAATCGCTCTCAATACTGTTTCGAATGGTACCATGTACAATATCAATCATAGTACCTACCAGAAGTCTGCTAAGCAATATATTCATCATTTTCAGACGGCCATGAAATTGCAACTTTGGGCATTGCTTTGGAATTCGATTTTTTACTTTCTGTTCTGTTGTTTCTTGAACTGTTGTTTCATTGTCTTGCATCATCACACCAGAAAATTGAATGCATAATATCGTCGAATAAAAATTTCTCACTCATCATGTTCAAAAACACTAGAAAATAAATATTTAAAAAAAAACTACATGTTCTTTGAAACGAAAATAAACGAGATATGTCAATTTGCCTACGAAATTGATCCAAAATTGACGCCTGTGGTTGACGCTCGAGTCGTCAACCACTGGTTGACGCAATTGAGCTGTTGGTTGACGTTAATGTTTCAATTAATTCGTTTACACGATTGACGGAATCGAGTACATTTTGGTTGACGGAAATTGGGGGCAATCTGGGGGTCAACCAAATTGGCATAGATTGACGTTAAAAAATTGTGCCTTTACGCGATTGATGTCGATTGGAGTTCAGAAAAGCGTAAATATTGACGCAAAGCGTCAATCGTGTAATCCTAGCTTTATATGCACTTTATCTTTATACTGACGAACAAAGTTCAGTTGATAAGCTTTCGATCAGTGTTAGAATCATTGAAATCGGTGCAGAAATAAACTCTCAGGAGGAATCACAAGCTCTTGCGCTAGCGATTTAATTATATAGATAGATGGTTGCGGTAACTAACTTTTTGTTTTTCTCAAGTTTAAAAAGTTCTTTATATTTATCAGCATGAAGCGATTTCAAATGTCCTTTTCACCGAGGGTGGTCCGAAAAACTTCCATTGTGATTATATCGGAACCGGAGCCGGACTCGGAGGTGCAATCTGAGCCGGAGGTTACGACGTATCGGATTCGGAGTCGAAGCTCCATATCATCTCTAATACAGATTATTGGACCTAGACTAGTAATCCTTGTCTTCTATTTATTAATTTGGCTTAATACAAGCAAGAAATCTTAACCAAACTAAGAATCTTAAACAAAGACTTAAAACCAACATTTAGGAAAATAAGGGCGGAGGTAGCGAATTCTTAAATCCAGAACTTAAGAGTAAGGTACTTAAGGACATATTAAGAAATTTAATACTACGAGAAGAAGGGAGAGGGTAAAAGTGGTAAGTAGATCAAGAGGAGGTAAAAAGTGCGTTCTGCAGTGTTAATCTACTGCAATGAACATTGAAAAGGTTAGGAATGCTGTTGGCCTTTCGAAGCATTCTGGACATTGGTTCGTGGAAACCATAATTGGTACGATGAAAGACAAGATGAAAGAGGAGAAAATACCTGAGATTATGCGAATTTCTATTAAGGGAGATCATTTGAAGGAGCGCGAGATAGTTGATGTTACCTGCTAGGAGCTGTTAAATAAAAGTATATTAGAACGGCAACATTACTGCGTTTTCCGATAGACTGAAGATCGATCAGTTTAAAACGGTCTCTTTTTGGGGCGTTAGGTTGTAGCTGTCAACCCAAGGAAGACCGCGAACGGATGAACCTGCGCTGGACGGACTCGATACGCTTAGTATGGATTTCGTAACATACTTGGCTGGCATATTCAAGCAGTGGCCTAACGATGGTAATATATTTCGTGGCATATGGGTTCCAAAACTCCTTAGACCAACGTCTTACAAAACCAAGTATACAGTTGGCTCTACAAATAATGCTATTAATATGGGACTGGAAGTTAAGTTCTATATCACAGATAATACCCAGATCTCGTAATGAGGTGACCAAGGGAAAGGGCTCGCAAAAGGTTTCACAGCGATTAACAGAGAGTCCTTTTCTGCTACATACATACATAGATAGTTTGTTAAGTCGTATAGACTTTTTATTTCATCATAATTGTCACAATTTCTTGATTTTTATATCTTAGTCTATTTAAGTTTGGCTTTTTTATGAATTGGGTATTTTTCAGTTTAGTTATGTTTTTAATATTGGAAAATGAGCTATAAAAATCTCCTATCTTGATACAGGTTCAGTGGTAAGCGCACTGACAGTATATTCAAATAATTTATCTCATCCTTTACTCCCGTTTACTGGAGTATTCGTGAATTGAAAACATCGAGACAAAAGTCTCTTGCATGATATCCCATGCATTCGTATAAACTTATTCTCTCGGCGGTGTGATACATATATAATGTACATGTACATATACCTATACTAAATATAGTTCAGAAATTTCTCTTTCAATTTAAAAATGGTCCTGATCACTGGCTCTATCTTGCGATGAGCTATTGTACAGTCGTCGTCATATGTTCTCAAGCAATGCGTTAAACTTTATCTTCAGCGATGCAGGTTGCTCATTGGGCTCAAGTATCAGATGAAAAGCACTGCTTATTTGCGCTGCGTTTAAATACTAAGCAAAGAGAAAACTTTTAATTAATATTCAAGTTGCGGTAGATCAAAGTTGTAAGTCGAAGTCGACAGAAAACATATTATTTGCTCAGCTTAAGTGGGGAACAAACTGCTGGTATTGATACCATGGTATGGCAATACTATGTTCTATACCATGGAAGATTTTATATTTATTATATTTCATCAAATTGCTATGATCTTGAAATAAGCAATCAAATGTTAAGCCATTTTAATTAAAATATATGTGTAATTAAAAATAAATACAATACAGTATGTATATAAATAAATGTTTCAAAATTTAAAAAAAAAATAATATGAATTAATATGACCAACAATTTTTTTTATGGAAATTAAATTTAAGCAGGTACATTGTGCATATATGTATGTTTTAGGTAAATATAATATATACAGGGTAGTCCGGTTTGAGTTACAGATAATTTCGGATCTGATTCATTAGTTCATGCTATGAAAAAAATCGTATGGGAGGGGGGTCTACCTTGAACACCCACTGAGCTACAGGGAGTTTAAAAATGTTCCATCATAGAAAATGGTACCAACAGTTATTCAAATAAAATTTCCAGCGTAATAAACTTAGAGCAATCAAAGTAGGCTCGTTTCATAGACACCTGAATAGTGTTTATAACAATTAAAAACTATTACCATCCGTATTTTCGATTTCGAGATATTGGTATTCAAACACGGATTTTTTTATTTTTTTTAAATAATTTTTGTGAAGATCGCATTTATCTCGGGAAAGTGTGCTTATAATTTTTTTTTTATTATTATTATTTTGATGCGCCATAATGTCACCTACAAATTTACCGTAAAAAGTTTTAACCTATTGCTTACAGTTTTGCCGGTATAAGACTAATTGAATTACAAAAACCATTAAAAAAAGTTAAAAATTGCTTATTTATATAAAATTAATTTTATTACACCTATGACTATAAAAAAATTACATATTGTTATATACTAAAAATGCTTCCACATTCCCCCAATCACATGCTTAATAGCTTTTCACCACACTGGGTTTTTGCTTGGCCTTTTACTTTTCTTCTCCAACTTCATCTTCTGTGAAGATAAAGCTGGAGAGCATGGATTTATTACTAGCTTAGCAACAGAAACGACGCTTGGAGATTAAACTTGCGCTTTTGATCCTGTTGCTCGTTAAATTCCTAAGCTTGGGTTAAGTTTTTGCCACTAGTATGTGACTAGTTAGTCGCAGTTGGATTTTTGTCGTTGTCGCCGATGCGTGACATCGATCCCATTGTGAATACTTTCTTAATAAGTCTTATTTGTTAAATAATTAAGTTAAAAATTATAATAAAAAGAATCATATCGCTGAATAAAAAGATGAGTTTCACTGTGTTTAATTAAAACACATATAATTATATAAAAAATAAAAAGTTAGTCTAGATACCTGTAATAAATTTGACTCAAATAAATAGCATATAAAATATCGGAACCTCTTTTAGGAGCTCAACTACCTAAAACTTGCACTACTATTGTGGGCTGTTACATTTGTTTTTAAATATTTTCACCTCATGAACTGAATATCGCAACTTAGATGAAAAAGCAACTTTTCAACACATACCAAATATGTTGAAATTACCCAAATATAGTTGACTCTGTATTAAAAATAAAATTTTCTGATTTTCGTCAAAGTTATTATCCCTGGTCAAAGTTAGGCAGTTTTACGGTCATTGTTAATTTTGTTTTGAAGTAAACTTTAATTTATTTGTTAAATTTGTTTATTGTTTGAATATCCTTGTTTAGTGAAAGAACATCCTTCTTAGGAAGTGAACCATCTATACATTCTTATTTCATTTAAGGCATATTTGGCTTCTATATATGATTTAAAAATTTCTATGATCATCCCTTAAATGTATGTAAATATTTACTTCTAGAAGTGCCAAACAATGTGCTATTTTTGCTGATATTTTCTTTATAAAGGTTGTCACGTAAAAACTGTCTATCGTGAACGATATAGAGCAGGTATGCGTATGGCCAACGTTTTCAACAGGTGGGACAAATTTGAGAATTATAATCTCTTGCCGGGCCACACACCCAATTTGTTTTAATAAAAGTTAACAAGTAAGAACATCACCGCGTCGCTTCCCAGTAGGCGAGATCGTGGTCAAACGCTTGTCTGGTTTAATGTAAAAAATACATAATGTGTTATTTTTTTTGAAAAATATTTAAGAGTGAGACATCTGAATTTGTTTTGCAGAACTAAGTGCATCAAAATAAAATTGATGTTGACTGTTGATGTCGCTACACGCAAACACTTTTCGAAATGAGCATCAGTAATTCGTGTTCTCATTTGTGATTTGATGTGGTTCATGCGGTTCACACGCATAAGTGTTTTCAAATAGCGAAACCATTTACAGAGCATGTTTGTAATGCACAGGATATATGTTGGTCCTTGTCCAAATTCTTTCAAACTATTTCCAAGATATCTATACATATAATAAAACTGTAGATCAAAAACTGTTTGTTCGAGCATCACGTTAGAACTATTGGACGGATTTTGATGAAATATTGACATAGTGATTGCTTATGTTCTTGGATCATATTATTTATACTTTTTATCCCGGAAAATGGCATGGTTTTAAGAAAATATTGAAAAAACTGCATATTTGAAAGGAAAATTATAATTATTCAGCCTTAACTCAATAATGGCTTATCGGAATGAAAAACAAAAAAATAGGTGAATTTAGTAAATGTTCCCCTGATTCATTTGAGGTATAAAACATCCTTCTGCGTTGTCCTGAAGCTGAGCAATGTTCAAAACAATTATTCGAAACATCGCCCACAATATTCTTTCAGCGGAGACCACTGCCAGCAGCCGTGCAGCAGTGGGTATCGTTGCAATAGTGTGTGTGCGCGCTCTGACGTGACCATTTGTTTTGCATTTTAATGTGCTACAATCATCGTAAGCATTTGCGGCTGTCATACTCAACTAATTTTAACAAATGAGGTGTCAAAAGAAAGAGAATTTTCTAGAGCATTGAACTACATTTTCAGGTTTTAAATATTATTAGCAAATTTAAACAAAAAATACCGAAAACTATCCAAAATGAACACCTGTTGTTTTAAGAGTTAATTTTGGTTTATACCATATATCGCACTAATAATGCAATACTGTCGGTACTAAAAATATGACTTCTTTCTGAACCATCGAAAAAGTGAGTATTTATTTCCTGTAACACATTATAAAAAAATGAATAGCTTATTAGGATTATTTAAATATTTTGTTTCTTGCACTATTCTAACGACAGCTTATTGACGTGTAGAGAAGTGAATTTTACGTTTCTTACAAATTTTGAGTTACAACAGTATTGTATTTTTAGTGCAATATGTATGAATGTATATGTATTTGCTCTATGGAAATGATCTGGGAAGCATTTGTTGTTCATAAGTACGAAGCCAAGGTAAAATTGCCATTGGCTGTGGCGTCGTCAGTAGTTACGATATTTGTTACGTTACTGCCCGGTCGGTGGTAAAAGTTCTCATGCAGTGTTTAAAATAGCCATACAATTAGACACCACTAAAAGTCCAGTTTGCTGTATTTTCCGAAATAGTGATAAAGCGTGAAGAATGATAGGTGTGCCCACCTTAGTTATATAACGGCACCCGATTTAGAAATACAACTCTGCAAAGAAATCTGGTGAAAGCGAAAGTGTTGACGGGTTGCGGTGCCGGCGAACATGTATTTACACCTCAAATTCCGATCATTCCTAACATTTTTCCGGTCCAGTTTAAGCGTGTACACTTTCCCATCAGCGCCCGCTTCGCGATGACGATAAATAAGGCGCAGGGACAAACACTGTGTACCGCGGGCGTGGACCTCACCACCATTTTAGAGCATGTTGGTTTTTGAGAACTATGGAATCTGCACTTAGGGGCTGGAACACATTGAAACGGCAATGATAAAAACCAAATAATCAAAAAAATGTATTACGAAATTTTCTGGACTTGCACAAATACTTTGATGTTTCTTCGCTCCCACTGAATGCGAAGTAAGGCGAGCACGGGTTCAGGTAGTTCATTAATAAAATTGTTTGTTATTGTGGATACTTTAGCATAGGCCCGCAGAATAATTTGTGATCGTACCAGTCTATTAAAGCTTCCGATTTCCTGGTATATAAGAAAGTTAAAGAACATATTTTCTTAACACTTCAGCTTTGAAGAATCATTTAGAATTTCTAAAAAAATCATTTAAATCGCTCTTGAGGTTTTGCAAATTAGTAAAAAGTTGCAGGCGAGCGAAGCGGGGCGAAGCGAGGCGAGCACGGGTCAGCTAGTTTATAATATAATTTCAAAATATGTGATACTAACGACTCATGGTGATATGATATGTACCATGAAATTAACATTTATGTTCATTTGACCTACCCGCGGGCCGCAACATAATTATCAGCGGGCCGCGTGCGGCCCCGGGCCCCGTGTTGGTCCCCATGATGTAGAGTATCATATACAACAACAGGACATAAATAAAAATGAAATTCATATTTATAAAATTTATTCTGAAGAAAATAATAAAAAATATATCAATGTCAAAGAAAATCTTATTATAATATTCTTCGGTTATATGCAAATACAAGGCCTCAAAGCAATGTAAATTCATTCAGATTCATAAACGATTCAAGGATGTTTTTGTTACCTTTTATATTTGAAATATAAAAGAAAAAAAATTTACATGCATATACAATTATAAATAAAAAATAATGTTTCGTCAGTTTTGAAATTCACGTATACTACCCCCGAAATAACAATCGAAAATTGCCAAGAAATTAAAAAGAAAAACACTGCTGAGGAAATTTGAAATACGGAATAAAATAAGGAAAAACCAGTACGCTGAAAGACGATGTTGATAAAGATTACCTCAAGAAATCATTCCAGAGAGGTTGCATTCAAATATTTAAAGGCAATTTCAAGTGAAACAAATCTTTTATTTACCCGACTGTTTTTTTTTTTTTGTTGTATTCTTACCTTAAATGTACGGATTTGAAAAATTGATACAGAAACACTTGAAAGCCAACAACAAGTAAAGAAGGCAATGTTCTGTGGGAGGAAAAGAACAACCACCTGTAAGCAATATTTCCATCTGTTTAACAATCCTCACCCATTTCCTTGTTGATCCATCACCATCACTATCACCATCATCATTACCGTCATCATGCGTCGTTGTCGTCATCATCTGACTTTAAATCTTTTGAATTTCTTATCATTTTGCCTTTCAGTCAATGTAAAGTAAAGTGGAAAGATGGTAAAGTATGAGAATACAATTTTCGTAGATAAACGAGTGAAACTCGTATTTGTATGGGTGAAGGATATTGCTCATACGCCACAGTAGCCAGTTGAATAATAGGGCAATTTTGGGCAAGATACAAAGTATGAATATAAGGTATGTTCACTTAGATGTTGATATAAGATCAAGAATTACTCACTCTTCACCTTGATAGCAATAATTGGCTATTTGAGTAGGGGAGAGGGGGGCAGTTTAGGACGGGGGCAGTTTAGGACAACTTCAAAAAAAGTAGTAAAACAAACACTTTTGAATACTTTAATAAACTTTTACAGTGGCAACTTCACTTCAAACAAACATCTGATGAATATTGAAACGATACCAACTTACAAAAATAAAATAAAAATAAAAGTGTGTTTCCAGACGACGGTTGTAAATTTTGTTATTCCCAGACGTAAGTATATTATTCTAAAATTATGCTCAATTTACAAGTTAAAAGTGTTTAATTATAATGTTTATTTGTGTTGTGGTGTTATTCAACCAAAATATTAACAATTTACATTGTTTTTAAAAAAATATGAGGTTTTTAGTTTTTTATCCCTCTCGGGGCACTTTTGGACAATGCGCGAGGGGCACTTTTGGACATGTCCTAATCTGCCCCTTTTTATCACTTTGAACAATCTATTTCGGTAATTTGTGTAGGTAATATTATTGTTTTTCGATTTATTTGTTTAGATTTATTTCTGCAATAATGGTCAGAAATTACAAAAAAAAGAAGGAAACCGCTCCTAATGAGGCCGATTTGCTCAAAGCCATGGAACTTGTTTTGGATAAAACAATGACACTGAGGAGAGCTGCGGATTCTTTTGGGATTTCAAAAAGCACTTTGGGCTATAGGCTCAAAATAAAAAAGAGCCATAAAACATTAAAAAGTGAAGTGTACTCATCCAAACATTCTGTTGCCCAAGTATTCAACAACTCAGAAGAAGGTATGTTAGAAGTTTACTTTCTAAAGTCTTCCAAAATGAATTATGGCCTGACCTATTCACAAGCAAGAGATCTTGCTTTTCAATATGCAAATGCGTTAAACAAGTGCCCTCAGCTATGGGAACAAAACCAAACTGCCGGTTTAGACTGGATGAAGTGTTTTATGAAAAGACATCGAAATCTGTCACTAAGAAAACCTGAAAACACCAGTTTGTCTAGAGCAACTAGCTTTAATAAACATAACGTTCAGGCATTTCAAAAAAATTTGGAAATCGCTCTTCAAAAATCTTCTTTCAGACCAGACCGAATATATAATTTAGACGAAACCAGTGTGATGACGGTTGTCCAAGCTCCTAATGTTATCGCTCAATGTGGGCAAAAACAAGTTGGGCAAAATGTTTCGGCGGAAAGAGGACAGCTAATCACAATGTGCGGTATTGTAAATGCAGCTGGAAACTCTGTACCGCCGGTCTTCGTATTTCCAAGAGCAAGATTCCATGACCGCATGCTTACAGGAGCGCCAAATGGATCGATAGGACTAGCAAATAGTCCTACAAGCGGATGGATGACAAGCCTATTATTTTTGAAAGTCCTTGAACACCTACAAAAATATACGAGGTCCAGTACAAATGACCTTATTCTTCTGCTCCTCGATAATCATGAGAGCCATTGTAGTTTAGGCGCTATCAACTTCTGCCGGGACAATGGCATTGTTTTGCTTACCTTTCCACCCCACTGCACCCACAAGTTACAGCCGTTAGATGTTTCAGTAATGGGACCGTTTAAAAAGAAACTTTCAATTTCACAAAATGATTGGCTACTCAGCAATCCGGGGAAGACTATAACAATTCATGACCTAGCTTCAATAGTGACACCAGCATACAACAATTCATTCACACCAAACAATATATTATCCGGTTTCAAAACAACAGGGATCTTTCCCTTTTCAAGAAATGCTTTTGATGATGAAGACTTCGATTGTAGTGAAGTTACTAATAGGATCTTCACACCGTCAGAAGCGACTACAATAGTTTCACAACCATCACTACCAGAAAACGCTGAAGCGAACTCTGCTTTTACAAATGCAGAAGAATTGATAACTGCTGAACAGCCGCAGACACCAACATCAAGGCAAGCCGAGCAAGTTTTGTCTCCAGAAATGATCAGACCACTTCCGAAAGCTCCTCCACGAAAGGAAGGGTCGAGAGGAAGGAAAAAAGGAAAGTCGCGTATCCTCACTGAAACCCCAGAAAAAAATTAAATAGAAGCAGCTTTCCTAGAGAGACAAAAGAGATTAGAAAAATCAGCACTCAAAATAAAAAAAATAAAAAAAATCAAACCAAAGGTAACAACGATGAAGACCAACGATTCCAGTTCAGATGACACGGATGAAGAAGCTGTTGTCTACGCTGAATCAGATTCAGATTTCGTGAACGAGGAGGACGAGGAAGAAAACTCAAATGATTTGCTATCATCTTGTTTAAATTCAGGAGATTTTTGTTTAGTCAAATGTTCATCGGAAAATAATAACTTGTCCTCCGATTTTGTCGCAAAAATTCTTGATAAAAATGACGATTTTTTTAACGTAACATTCTTAAAAAAGAAGCCCGGGTTTAACAAATTTTATTTTCCTGAGAAAGAAGATAAGTGGCCAGTTCCAGCTGTTGATATTATTTCCAAACTTCCAATGCCAAATGATGTAGGTAGTACTTCCCGTACAGCTGGTATGTTCACTTTTAATTTTGATTTTTCGGCCTTTAAACTAGGGTGACTGAATTTCATTTAGCATATGAATATGAATATTTGCATATGAATATTTATGTTATGTCACAATTTTTCTTTTTTTTTTTCTATGATATTGAGACTGAAATTAAAACATTGAATTACATATAAAACTCAGAGTCCTATATTTTATTTATTTTTTATTTGATGTTATGTTTTGAAATAATTTATTTTTTTGTTAAATAAATACATAAAAACAACTTGAATGCGTTTTTTTTAGACATGTCCAAAACTGCCTCAAAGCTGTCCAAAGGTGCCCCCCAGAGGGGCAGATTGGGACACTTTAAAGAGTTTATTAAAATGAAAAAAATATATATAAATCATAATTATACATATTCATTTGGATATCATATTGAAAGATAAAACAACAAGCAACTATAATTTTCAAAATTCGAAGGGATACTCCGCTTTTTAAGGGATCTAGAGCGATTGTTATAAAAAGTGTCCTAAGGTGCCCCCCTCTCCCCTATTTCTTTTCGCTTCAGGTAAATTTGTTTTTATATTTTGAAATTATGACTCCTTCGATATTTGGCCAGAATCATGTTGGCTATCTCTATGGAGCACATATTCTAGTTCTGCATATGTGTATAAATGAACAGATATAAGCCTTGAAATTTATTTTTCTTTCGCAAAGGTGTCATGCCAAGGCCGATGGATGCTTATCACATCAGCGTTTCATCGCCATAAGAAACTTTTCAGGAATGTGATGGTAAGGATTATTGCCCGCTTATATTATATGAGTTTAATAGAGAGCACCATAATCAGATATACGAGTAGACAGAATATTTGAATGTGGTATGTGTACTTGTTATTTAGATTTTTCTTATTGTGCTGTCACATTGGATTAGATCTATTTTATTGATTAAAATATGTGTTTTCAAAAGCCAGGCACGTATATGGTAATATTCGAGCGATTGGGAGCTAACTTCAGGATAAACCTTGACAAAAATACAACAAGCAACACATTATTGTAGTTGGATAAATACCGAAGCTACCATTTAGTGCCTTTAGGCGCTAGATTTATATAACAGTATGTACATAACTCTGAGTCTTAAATTGTATGATATTGCCTTGCGGATTAAAGTTATTTGGCCTTAAGGTAAATGCAAAACCAAATTCAAGATCTAGAGAATAGAAGGCTCCCTGAAATTACGCCAAGAAAAGGAAATGGAAAAAAAGCCCGAAAATCTCCATACAAAGTTGTGGCGTTTTTTCCTAGGAAAAATCACCCAAATAGTTTGGTCTAAATGCTGAGAATTTTGGCATTTTTTCAATAATTTTTTAGACATTTTTTCCATTTATGAAATATGAAAAAACGCCAAAAAATTTTTTTTGGAAAGAACGCCAGAACATTTTTTCAAAATTGAAAAAGGAAAAAACCCCAAAAAAGTGGTTGGCTTTGTTTTCCAAATAGAAAAGAAAAAGAGGCGTGAGTACCAGGTACTCGTGAAATTCGTGTGTTAACTCATTGTGCATGTTGTTTTGTCGCAAAATAGAGAGAACATAGAGCATTGTTGTAGCAAAATTACTGTAATTCACATACTTTTACCTATAATAACTGTAGTTCACGCGTGATCACTATGATATAATATAAAGGTGTCCAAATTCTAAAGTACAAATTTGCAGCGCGACGGCACGCGGCCGCACCCGGCAGAGCGACACCCCCCAAATTTGGAAATTAAACCAAAAAAGGTAAACTTTTTCTGGCGTTATTTCCATTTTACTTTTTGGCTTTTTTTTCCAAAAATTTGGCGTATCTTCCTTGCATTCTGGCGAATTTTCCTTTTTGGTTTTTGGCATTTTTTCCAAAAACTTTACGCCACAATTATTTTGGCTCTTTTTCCAAAACACTTTTTGACGTAATTTCTTTTGGCGTAATTTCAGGGAGCCAGAACAGAAACACAGATAAACTGGCAAAAACAAAAATTCCACTCAAACGGCCATCCTCCATGGCTAATCACGACTCAAACATAAAAATGCTAAAAAAAACTACACACTGCAATTTAAAAAAAAATTCAGTGAAATAAATGAAATTAGAAAAGATTGCAATCGCAGGTACCTAAGTGAAATCAATCAGAGTCTTAAAATAAAAAGTTCATTTTGCACTCTCTCTCTCTAAAGGTAAATTGGCAAACTGATTATAATATAAACCGGTTTTCAATAAGAAATTCTCACTGGATTATAAAATGCTTTATCTAATGTGGATCTATGTAGATAGGTTAACATTAGCCGCGTTTTAGTATTCTCGTGATCCTATCCGGATTATCTTTTTACATGCATTACAAAAATAAAAGAAGATCTTCTTTTTTAGCGGGATCTCGTTACGTGATCTAGTTTTTAGTTCACACTATTCACAGCTAGGTTTCGTTTTGTTTTGTGAGGGTTGGTATACTGTCAATGGATTTGTCAAACATGGGTACTGCCAGATCAGAAATTAAAATGTAAAAAGAATGCAAAATGCTATTTATTATTTATATTATCAGTTTATAAATTGTTGGGCTGTGCTTTCAATAGATCAACCTGAATTTTCACCTTTTGTTATTATTTTTGGTAAAAATATGTTAGTCTAAGATGTTCTGTATGTGAATTAATGTGAGGAAACATTTGTTTATGTATTTAAGATAATAATAAATTTTTCACAAAACCATACAAATCCGCACAAAAACCATACAAGTGTCAGCAAATTTGACATAATAATGACTTGACAGGCTGTTTTTATTGCGTTCAGTGGGCATTGGGCGCCCTGCCTTATTCTGTGCTGAACAACTTATGAAAAGTGCAATGAATTTACGGCAGCTATCAGTTTATTTCTTTGTAAATATTTCACCATAAAATATTCAATTTATTTGGCAATACATTATTTTGTATTTTTAATTTGTTTGGCTTTCATTTAATCACATGTAAAAAATTTTGCGCGAATACAGAATATTTTATGGTGAAATAATTACAAACCTAAATGAAAGTTTGCCAAATAAATAAGAAAATTATACATTTCAATCTTTCGATTCGTGATTTAGTTAATGATGTTTCAATTAAATTGGTAATAAATAGTTATCGTATTTTGCATATTTTGTACATTTTTAATAAAATGTACGATACTTAATTTCATTAAATACATCACAAAAATATTTTTTGGAGATTCGCAAATTACAAATGGTAACTCCGCGTTTTTTTTTTAACTTCGCGCCAAACACAAAATTGTCAAATGCAAAAAAAAAAAATATGTTAAGAAGTAAATAATGGAAAACGACCAAAAATCCTAAGTTCTGATAAGAAAATTACAACATACGAGTATGTACATACATACAAACATACATAACACATTTTTCCAGACCAATTTCAGGGTGGACGAAGCTGAAAAAGCCCCAAAAAAAGGAAAAATCAAATTCTGCTTCTTCGTCCATTGTTTTAATTGATGACAAATGTCAATAGCCGTGTTTTATTATTCGCATGATCCTAATCCGATCAAGTGCCTAAAATAAAATGATCCAGGTCATCTCAAATTTTAACTTTTAAAGATTGGTATAACTGCTTTTGTACTTTAACATTGACATTTGTCATAAATTAAAACAATAGACGAAGAAGCAGAATTTGATTTTTCTTTTATCCGGCTTTTTCAGCTTCGTCGATCTGAAAAAATGTATTATGTATGTTTGTATGTGTGTACATACTCGTATGTTGTAATATTCTTATCTGAACTTAGGATTTTCGGTCGTTTTCCATTGTTCACTTCTGGATATGTTTTTTTTTTCTTTTTGCATTTTACAGTTTCGTTTTTTCCGCGAAGTTAAAAAAAAACGCGGAGTTACCATTTGTAATTTACGAATCTCCAAAAAATATTTTTTTGATGTATATAATAATAATATAATAATATAATGGAATTAAGTATCGTATATTTTACTAAAAATATACAAAATATGATAACTATTTATTACCAATTTAATTGAAACATCAATAAAGGGCCCGCTTTCCAATAAGTCAACCTTCGGACTTAAACAATTTTTTTATCGGTCCAAAATGACCTCTAAAACACAAAAATAAAATAAAATTAATGTGAGGAAATAACAAATAAATCCAAAAAAAAAATTTATTTGGAAAACTTTCAGTTAGGTTTGTAATTATTTCACCATAAGATATTCTGTATTCGCGCAAGATTTTTTACATGTAATAAAACAAACAAATTGCAAACAAATTAAAAATACAAGATAATATATTACCAAATAAAATTAAGCGAAACAGTAAGTGCAGAATATTTTATAGCTGCCGTAAATTCATTGCATTTTTCATAAGTTTTTCAGCACAGACTAAGGCAGGGCGTCCAATGCCCATTGAACGCAAACAAAAAACAGCCTGTCAAGTCATTTTTATGTCAAATTTGCTGACATTTGTACGGTTTTTGTGCAGATTTTCATGGTTTTGTGAAAATTTATTATTGTTTTAAACACATAAACAAATGTTTCCTCACATTAATTCATATACAGAACATCTTAGAATAACATATATTTACCAGAAATAATAAAAAAGGTGAAAACTCAGGTTGACCTATTGGAAAGCACAGCCCAACAATTTATAAACTATTTTGCATTCTATTTACATTTTAATTTCTGATCTGGCAATACCCATGTTTGACAAAACCTTTGACAGCATACCAACCCTAACAAAACAAAACGAAACCTAGTGGTGAATAGTATGAACTAACAAATAGATCACGTAAAGAGATATCGATAAAAAAGAAGATCTTCTTTTGTTTTTGTAATGCGTGTAAAACGATGATCCGGATAGGATCATGAGAATAATAAAACACGGCTAATGTCAAACTACAAAAGCAGTTGTATCAAACTTTAGAAGCTTAAATTCGAGATGATCTGGATCGTTTTATTTTAAGCACATGATCGGATCAGGATCATGTGAATAATAAAACACGGTTATTACCACTGATCCAAAAATTCAATCAATCTTATAAAATATACATAGAAAAGCTACAAGGCTCAGAAATTACTTACAAGTCAGGATTCTTGTATTTATCCAAAACTTATATTTAAAAGTTATATTTACAGTAAACCCTCGTATAACGCGGTACTTTCACAACGCGGATTCGCTACAACGCGATTTATGACTTGCGGCATACCCTCCCATTACGCGGTATATCTACAACGCGGTTTCGTTATAACGCGATTCTCAGTCTTTTCTAAAACAAAAAAATGTGTGTCGCATTCCTGTATTTCGGTTAATTCCCTTTTAACACATTCACGTATTTGATAGATACAATCGTATTAACATAAAACAAAAACCAATGAGTAGATTGGCTGCTAATTTGGAGAACTACTTCGCAGGTATTGGCGAATTTCGGACGAATATGGTTCTCTAGCTCCATATTCGTCCGAAAGGAATCGCAAAGAAGTGCTCAGCAAAGTAGTATAACGGTACCACCTCTTTCAAATGTCTGACAAGCAGAAGAAGAAGCTTCTCAACTCGCCGTTCGGAGTCAGCAAAAAATTGTAGGTTCCTTCCATTTCGTGGGAAAAATAATACGCACACACAAAGGGTTGCGAGGTTAGGCTTGGTTCTGTATAGGACTGCTGACGCCGCAGCATATTTTATTTTTTATAAAAAAGTGTAATGTATTTCATTAAATAACGACCATTAATTTTTCCAGTTAGCATGTACTAGAACTAGACGAAACACTGTAGCCCGTGAACATTCGACTTGGAGGTATTCGACTGCTGTACATTATTGTCTCCATCGAGTGCAGATTCCAGATCATGATTAATGCGTTTCCTTTTGGAAAACAAATGAGATTGCAATGATGCGTGTAAAACGATGATCCGGATAGGATCATGAGAATAATAAAACACGGCTAATGTCAAACTACAAAAGCAGTTGTATCAAACTTTAGAAGCTTAAATTCGAGATGATCTGGATCGTTTTATTTTAAGCACATGATCGGATCAGGATCATGTGAATAATAAAACACGGTTATTACCACTGATCCAAAAATTCAATCAATCTTATAAAATATACATAGAAAAGCTACAAGGCTCAGAAATTACTTACAAGTCAGGATTCTTGTATTTATCCAAAACTTATATTTAAAAGTTATATTTACAGTAAACCCTCGTATAACGCGGTACTTTCACAACGCGGATTCGCTACAACGCGATTTATGACTTGCGGCATACCCTCCCATTACGCGGTATATCTACAACGCGGTTTCGTTATAACGCGATTCTCAGTCTTTTCTAAAACAAAAAAATGTGTGTCGCATTCCTGTATTTCGGTTAATTCCCTTTTAACACATTCACGTATTTGATAGATACAATCGTATTAACATAAAACAAAAACCAATGAGTAGATTGGCTGCTAATTTGGAGAACTACTTCGCAGGTATTGGCGAATTTCGGACGAATATGGTTCTCTAGCTCCATATTCGTCCGAAAGGAATCGCAAAGAAGTGCTCAGCAAAGTAGTATAACGGATTTTTGTTTTTTTTTTTTTTTGAATTTAAAATATGTATGTCCAATATGTATGAAACATTAATTTAAATTTGCAATAAAGATAACTTTCTGTTTTTTTAATTGTTAACATAATTATTTTTATCTTTTGTGTAGCGTTTTCGTCTTAAAACTATAGTTCAGCCAGTTTTCTAAAAGCAATGAAACAAATTTAGATGAATTTCTTTTCTATGGAGAACGTAACCCCAGTTTTAGTATGTGGCCCAAAAATCGTACTACGCGATTTTGTACAACGCGCTGTTTCTCGGGAACCTTACTAGCGCGTTATACGAGGGTTTACTGTACACTATTTTAATATCTAAATATTAATGACAAGCTGGCCCTAGCTCGCCTTGCTTTGCCCGGCTGTAATTTTTTTTTAATTTGCAAAACATGACCTATTTCCTCAAGAACGTATTTCAATATTTTTTTCGGAAAGTCGAAACGATTTTTCGAAGCCATATTAATTCTGATTGTACCAGTACCACATGTGCGATTTCTAAAATCGAATTGTTCAATGAATGGGTAAAATATTCAAACGAATTGAGGAACACTGAATTGTTCGTTGTTTATATCAGTGAAATTTCATTTTCATGATGTTGCAGAAGAACTATTGAGAAATATCCATTTAAAAATTCCTAGTTTTTATGCAGAATTTGATGGTTGTCATGTGGAAAATAAAAAAAATCCATAAATGCAAGCATCATATATACTAGGAAGCGGTCACGCTATGCCACAATTTATGATTTGTTAAATATGCTACTGATTACATCAGAGCCTTTTATTACCAGTTTACGAGAAATACCCAGAAAACAGTTTGATCAGTTTCCTCGAGATCTGCTTAACCTGCTTATGCCGCCTTGTAGTCTCTCTAATAGTCGATTAATACCGGTAAGCGGTAGTTTTTTTTTTCAAAATTTTCATTTATCATTCAAATTCAATAATATTACATAATTGGATTATAAAAAAGTATGGTCGCCGTGGCCATGGTGGTTAGTGCGTTGAACTACTATGCATGCTGCCCGGGTTCAACCCCAGCAAAAACACCTAAAAAGTTTTCATGGTACCACCTCTTTCAAATGTCTGACAAGCAGAAGAAGAAGCTTCTCAACTCGCCGTTCGGAGTCAGCAAAAAATTGTAGGTTCCTTCCATTTCGTGGGAAAAATAATACGCACACACAAAGGGTTGCGAGGTTAGGCTTGGTTCTGTATAGGACTGCTGACGCCGCAGCATATTTTATTTTTTATAAAAAAGTGTAATGTATTTCATTAAATAACGACCATTAATTTTTCCAGTTAGCATGTACTAGAACTAGACGAAACACTGTAGCCCGTGAACATTCGACTTGGAGGTATTCGACTGCTGTACATTATTGTCTCCATCGAGTGCAGATTCCAGATCATGATTAATGCGTTTCCTTTTGGAAAACAAATGAGATTGCAATGAAGTAGCAACATTCCAATGTAGTAGGAATCTTCCCCGGCATGCGCACAACAACTCACTAAAGTTGCATGGCAATCGGATGAACGATACGCGGACTCATATTAGACGAACGCACAAACACTATTTTTTATATATGTCTATACGTTGTGTACAAAAAGATGTGTTGAGTGCGCATACACACACTATGACGTCACCCACTGTTGCATGGCTGTTGGCTGCGGTCTCCACTGATGGAAAATTGTTGGCGAACATTTCATGAACTATTTTGAGCATACCTCAGCTCCAGGATAACGCAGAAGGAGGATTAGGAGTCGGACAGAATCCCGAAAACCAAAATCCCGAAAGCCCAAAATCCCGAAAATCCGAAATCCCTAAAATCCAAAATCCCGAAAATCCAAAATCCCGAAAATCCAAAATCCCGAAAATCCACAATCCCGAAAATCCTGAAAATCCAAAATCCTGAAAATCAAAAAACCCGAAAGGCCAAAATAATGGTAAAAGCTTGATAAACGCAATACCTCGGTCAAAGCAACACCCAAATTTTTACCTTTAGTGACTCAGTAATTGCAACTTTTCAAAAAAAAATGTGACTCAGTAAACGCAACTTTCCATACATGATCTTTTATTTCGTTTTATTTTTGTTTCTATTTTTTGGTGTTTGGTTTTACTATAACTGGGCAGTTATTTTACAGTTACTTCTCTCAGAATCAAATATACATATTGTTTTTCTTTTCTTTTACGATGAACATTATTCTTTTATTTTTCATACTCTTTTGTGACTCGGTTAGTGCAACAACCTCAATTAACGGAACTGCTCGAATTTGTATCGGTTGCTTTTACCGAGGGCGTACTGTATATAATAAAGCAGTAACGCTCATTCTGTAAGCACGGCTGTATCTCGGACTGGAGCCTAAACGGCTGGGCGGATTTGCTTGAAACTTCATATCTGGGGTCTGTGGGACTATACCACAAGGCCAATTTGGAATTTTCATTCTGGCCCCAAAAATTAAGGTACCTATACTTTATTTGGGACCGATTTTATAAAAATGGGATTTGCTCGAAAACGGCTTCAACGATTTTGTTAAAATTTCATATTTAGATTAGCCTAGACACATACTATCAAATGTCATACCAGGTTTTTGCCTAAAAGGTTATAAAACGGTACTTGACTTCTGAACTGATTTCCTAAAATTAGGTATTTTTCGAATATTTCTCAGTCGATCGGTATTACCGATTTTCATATAGTATTTGTTTAAAAGTGAAATAGCAATAAGAACTACGATGCAATGTGAAAAGAACGTCAACGTGTTTACATGTACATAATTATTATGTACCTATGTATATCCCTCGCATGTTTTGCTCCTCTTGCAATATAATTCGGTATGAAAGTGGAAGCATATGAATTAGGTTAGTTTAAAAAAATAAATAATCCATCTTATAAATAAATTTAAGGAAAAAATTTAAAATTATTAAAAAGTGCAACGAAATTTTCAAACATATATTTTTTGACCTACAGCAAATAATGGGGCAGAAAGTGGGTATAGTCGTTTGGGGCAAGAGTGCGCATTTTGGACTTCGGAGTTAAACGGCGCGGCGCTTAAAAGCACGCGAAAATAATAAACGAGTACTTATTAAAAGCGAATTACTTATCTGCAGAGGTAGGCATTGAATCTTCTAACTACGCTGAGCTTTTATTGGTAAATATGATTCACACAGTTATTTTCTTAACTTTGTTGGATACACACCAAATTATCCAAGCGAACATAGCTAATAGCTGTCACTTGCTAACAGGTGGCTAACCTTATTGTACTCACTCTTGATTACGCAGCCAACGAATAAAGTCCAGTTGATTATTAGAGAGTTTTATTTCTTTCGTACCTACATACACAACATATTGTGGCGACGAGGTAATTTAATTGTTTTAAAAAAAAAAAGAAGAACTCAACGTGCAATGGACCCGGATCAATTTGACTTGTTCCTAAGAAACCAGAAGGATATTTTAGAAAGGCAACAGGAGCTGATGAAGTCGCTTTTTGAGGGATCGTTGAACAGCAGCTCAGCACCGGCATCCACTCATCAATTAAACCATCTGCAGAGAGGATTATGGAAACATTGGCAAATGGCTTGACTACGTTCGTTTATGACCCCGAGAACGGTTTGACATTTTCTGAATGGTTTGGCCGCCATGAAGATGTTTTCAACGTGGACGGTAAGGAGCTGGACGATGCATCAAAGGTGAGGTTGCTGCTAAGGAAATTAGATGAGACAACGTACAATCGCTACTCTAACCTAATTCTACCGAAAAAATCACGGGACTTGAAGTTCGACGAAACGGTGAAAAAGTTAACCGAAATATTTTCTCGTAAGACATCGCTTTTTGCAATCCGTTATAACTGTTTGAAGATGGAGAAAAGATCATGCGAGGATTTCCAAACTTATGCAGGCATTATCAATAAGAAATGCGAAGATTTTAATCTTTCATCAATTACTCCCGATGTTTTTAAATGCCTTATGTTCGTTTGTGGTCTGACAAGTGCGAGTGATATGGACATCAGAACACGGTTGCTAGCTAAGCTGGAGGCTGATGGAAGCAGTTCAAAATTGACGCTTTCAGACTTGGCTAACGAGTGTGAGCGCATAATTATGTTAAAGCACGATGTCGCACTTGTTGAAGGTCGGTCTGAGGACATGCAGGTTAGAGCACTACGTCAAGGGAAGCCGAAGAGTAAAACACCGCCGAAGAGTCCGTGCTGGTTTTGTGGCGGTATGCATTATGCCGAGAAGTGTTGGTATAAGGCACATAAATGTACTGATTGTGGACGTCAAGGGCATAAGGAAGGATTCTGTCAGAGTGTGAACAGGAACACCAAGACAAGAAAGCATTTTAAAAATAAATTTCCTAACCACTCACGAGCTAATTCTGATTCCAAAATTATCTTTTCAGTATCTAAAGTGGATCATGCAGGCAGGCGAAAGTTTATACGCTTGCAAGTAAATGGGAATCCAGTGCAACTGCAGATCGACACAGCGTCGGATATAACCATACTTTCGGAAGACACATGGAAAAGCATTGGAAGTCCAAGTATCCAGTCTACAACACATCCTGCTAGGAATGCTAGTGGGCAAACTCTTGTGTTAACTGGGGAGTTGCAGTGTCACGTCTCGTTCAGAGATACAAAATTCGAAGGCATTGGGTACATAACCAGTATTCCCCAGTTAAACATATTGGGAATAGACTGGATTGATGCATTAAAATTATTTGACGTCCCCATAAACTCTATTTGTAACCAAGTGGTAGGTACAGACAAAGAAATGCAGTATACGCAGGCTATTCAGCGGGAAGAACGTGATCTGAAGGCGAAGTATGTAAGTTTATTCGATGGTTCGATGGGCTTGTGCACTAAGGCAGAAGCTGTTTTGCGACTGAAACCAGGAGCTGTTCCATGCTTTCGGTCTAAAAGACCAGTACCATTCGCCTCACTTCCACTGATAGATGAGGAAATCAATCGCCTGGAGAAGCTGGGTGTAGTGAAGCGAGTCGATTTTTCACAATGGGCTGCTCCAATCGTGGCAGTTCAAAAAGCAAGCGGTGGTGTGAGGATCTGTGCAGACTTTTCCACGTTGCCGGAAGAAATATTTATTACGCTGCAGGGAGGTAAATATTTTTCGACCATTGATCTGTCCGAGGCATATTTGCAGGTTAAAGTGAGTGCAGAATCACAAGAGCTATTGACAGTCAATACCCATCAAGGACTTCTGCAGTACCAAAGACTACCTCTCGGAGTAAAGCCGGGACTAGGAATATTCCAACAAATCACAAGCACGATGTTGACTGGACTGAAAGGGGTAGTGCCATTTATTGATGACATCATCGTAGCGGCGGAATCTATTGAAGCGCATAGGCACATTCTTGAGAGTGTTTTGCAGCGCATCCAAGATTGGGGATTTAAATTAAACTACGATAAATGCCAATTTTTTCAACCCGAGGTGAGATTTGTGGGTTTTGTAATTGACAGGAACGGGCGAAGGCCCGACCCAACGAGAATAAAAGCAATTGCACACATGCCGGAACCAAAAGACACTACAGAGGTACGTTCATTTTTGGGTATGATCAATTTTTATTCGCAGTTTATCGCAAATGTACGTGAAATACGAAGAAATTTCACAGGTGGATTTATGGCAGGAAATTTTTGCTTCAGACAGATCATCAGCCGCTATTGGCCGTTTTTGGATCAAAAAAAGGAGTTCCAGTCTACATCGATTGCAGAGATGGGCATTAACTCTGCTCACATATGACTTCAAAATTGAATACGTAAGTACTCTAAAATTTGGATATGCTGATGCGTTATCCCGATTAATAAATCGTCAAGCTGTTGAGAAGGAAGAGGATTTTGTGATCGCTGCAATTCAAATTGAAGCTGAAGTCAACAAAGTTTTATCAGACTCTATCAAAAATTTACCAGTCAAGTTTCACACAGTGCAGGAAGAAACTGCAACTGATCCAATTTTGAAGCAAGTTCGACATTTTCTTCTTACAGCATGGCCAAAAGATGTAAAGGATGTAAACCTAAAAATGTTTTATTTTCGAAGAGAAGCTTTAAGCGAAGCAAAAGGTTGTATATTATTACAAAATAAAATTGTTATTCCAATTTCATTGCAGAAGTAAGTACTTAAACAGCTGCATATTGGGCATCCAGGAATTGTTCGCATGAAGGCACTGGCACGTAGCTACGTATATTGGCCGAACATCGACAAAGACATCATGAACGTTGTAAAAGAGTGTCCTTCATGTGCAACGATAGCGCCAGCACCTATCAAGGTCCCATTATCTTCGTGGCCAGTGTCTCTCAAACCATGGTCACGGATTCATCTCGACTACGCTGGACCTTTCCAAAATTCAATGTTCTTGATCATAGTGGATTCATACTCAAAGTGGCCTGAAATTTTTCGTATGCAGTCTACTACATCAGCTGCAACTATTGGTGTTCTTCGAGAAGTTTTTGCAAGGTTCGAACTTCCGGACATCATTGTCTCAGACAATGGCACCCAATTCGCGTCTGGCAATTTTGCAGAATTTTGTGAGAGTAGTGGAATTTAGCACATCCGAACGGCACCATTCCATCCGCAGTCAAATGGGCAGACGGAGAAGTTTGTCGACACATTTAAGCGGGGAATGAAGAAGCTAGAAGGGGAGGAAATCACCACCAGCGCATTGCAGACTTTTCTTCAAAGTTACCGGTCCACACCGAACGCTCAACTTCCCAACAATATCACACCAGCTGAAGCCATGCTAGGACGTAAGATGAGAATACATCTCGATCTACTCAAACCATCATCTTTCGAAGCTGTTCGAAGGGACCATAAGATGGAAAATCAGTTTAATTTAAAACATGGCGTGAAACCAAAGGAATTTCAGCCGAATGACATCATTTTTGCAAGAAATTATAACAGTATCCAAAATCCATGGGTACCAGGGGTTATACTTACACGGATTGGTGCTGTTATGTACGCCATCCAAGTGGGCAACAAAACCTGGGGACGACACTTAAACCAATTGAAGCCTAGATATTCGGAAAACGAGAAATGTAATTCTAACTTTCTTTTAAATTTCCAGGAATGTCACATGCAGGCTTCACCGAAAACCCCGTCACAAGGAGAGGATAGCTCACCAATTCCTCCGAATACTACACAAGATTGTACAATACAAGAACATCATGCTAAGCAGACAAGTCCTTCGCCTCAACCTTCCAAAACAAAACATCCAGAAGACCACGTAGTTCGCAGTGAGTTCCAGCGGCCAGTGCGGAATCGAGTTCCACCAAAAAGACTGGGAGTTGCAGACAGATATAAATACACATACGTATAGTCATCTTAGAGGGGAGATGTTGGATACACACCAAATTATCCAAGCGAACATAGCTAATAGCTGTCACTTGCTAACAGGTGGCTAACCTTATTGTACTCACTCTTGATTACGCAGCCAACGAATAAAGTCCAGTTGATTATTAGAGTTTTATTTCTTTCGTACCTACATACACAACATATGTTTCGGAATTTTGGCTTTTCGGGATTTTGAATTTTCGGGATTTTGGATTTTCGGGATTTTGGTTTTCAAGAATTACAAGCAATCACTATGTCTCATCAAAATTCGTCCAGTAGTTTCTGCGTGATGCGCGTTCAAACAGTTTTTACTCCACAGTTTTATTATATCTTATCTTATTCTATCTTATATCTTCTCATATATATACATATCTATGTATAATATATATAAAAATCACGTGTCACTGTGTTCGTACACGCTAATCTCCGAAACCGCCCAACGGATTTCGATGAAATTTGGTGAGTATGCATGATTGGTTCCAGCTAGAAAGATAGGATAGATAGGTTCTGGACCCGATAGGTTGTGCTGGAGTCAAGTTATTAATAATTTCTATATTTACGATCTCTGCATCGTTAATTCAAAACATGAATTAATTGAGAATATCTTCCCGGCCATACTGAATAATTACTTGACCCATAATTGGCTTACTGAACGTGCTATTTTAGCAGCGAGAAATGTTGATGCTGACAAAGTTAACTTTCGGACACAACCGTCGTTGCCAAGCGTCTTTCAAATCAATCGACTCTGTCATTGATGAAAACGAAGCGGTCAACTATCCAACTGCATTTTTTCACAAGATGTGAAGATTGGTTCACCGATAATTCTGCTTCGTAGTTTATACGGGAAAGGGCAGAATAACGTCTGCCGCCGAAAGTAATTAACAAAACTAATAATCTGCAAAATAGTAGTCGATTCCGTCGTCACACTCTAGAATCAACTGAAAACTAAAATGTCCACGAAATTGTTATTTGGAATTATTTACTTATTTTTGTATTAGAAGGCAACGCAGAGCTACACTGCTGTGCAAAATAATAAGAACACCTATCACACAAAAAGTTAATTCAAATGTTTACAGTTATTGATTCGTTAACAATTTGCGTTTTGATTTTTTTTTACTCCACGTTGAGATAGCGGTAAATTATTGTGCGTCAATTGTGTTGTCTGCATTAGCCTAGTCACTTTCCAAGGAAGAATGCCATTTTTTGAGTGTGCAAAATAATAAGAACACTTACAAAGCCGGGTTACTATTTGTTAAGGCGTTATTGATTTTTGACAATTTTTATTGGTCAGCATTAAAAATGAGTATCCTTGATGAGGTTCCAAGAAAAGTTTTGATTATTTTGGAAAAATATGGGTCGTAAGAAACATTGTTCTGCAGAACTAAGAAGCATTGTGCAAGGTTTAAAAAAGGAGGGGAAATCTCTAAGAGGGATCGCAAAAATTCTTTCTTGTTCGTTGGGAATGGTCGTCAATGCTTTAAAAGAAAAAAAAAAACGTGGTCGAAAACGCAAAACACTGACCAACGCATTGTTCGATCCTCAAAAAAGAATCCTTTTATAACTTCGGCAGAGATAAAAATCGATCTAGATCTTCAGGTGGACAGTTCTTTGATAAGAAGACGACTTATTGAAAATAATCTTAAAGCTTGTCATCCAAATAAATGTCCCCTCTTATCAAAAAAGAACATAAAGACACGATTAAATTTCCCGAACGTCATCTGCAAAGGCCAGTTGAGAAATGGTGTAACATACTCTGGTCTGATGAAACCAAAATTATTTTATTTGGACCAGGCACAACAAAACAGTATGTAAGAGGGCCGACTGTAAAGGAATTCGATCCGAAATATACCGTTAACACGGTAAAACACGGTGGTGGTAATATTATGGCCCGGGAATGTTTTTCGTATTACGGCGTTGGACCAATACATTGTATACAGGAGACTCTAACGAAGGAGGAGTACATAGAGATCTTGAATACAGTTATGTATCCCTTCACAGATAATAATTTACAATTACTTTGGCTATTTCAACAGGACAATGATCCTAAACAGACAGCCAGAGTAACGAAAACATATGGTTTTCTGAAAAAAAGGTCCAGGTTCTTAAATGGCCAGCGTGATCCCGGGACCTTAATCCGATAAAAAAGCTATGGGGTCATCTTAAAGGGGAGCTGAGTAAAACATCAAAATCAAAAAACAAGACGGAGTTCTAGAGTTATATTAAAAAAAATTGGTACGAGATCCCACCTCAACTTTGTCAAAAACTTGTCGACTCAATGCCCCATAGATGCGGAGCTGTTTTAGCTAGCAAGGGCAGCACAACAAAATATTAATTTATTAGTAATTTTCAATAGTTTTGCTTCATCCATTTTTGTTTTTGTGTTTATTTTTGAAAAATATGATTGTTTTTGTTTTAGTGTTCTTAATTTCTTGCACAACCGAAATCAATGCATTTTTGTTTAATTGTTTTCTTCTTTTATTGTTGTTTGCTAAAATCTGTATTTTCTCATTTAGTTGTAAACCTTCATTTACATAAAATAATATAAGTCACTTTCTTAATTTAATTTAATCTTTTGTTTTCTTGAAATTCAAAATTGAATTATTATGACAACGCTGTTCTTATTATTTTGCACAGCAGTGCAGCTATATACAACAAAATCACCCTGTCTTATGATTTAATCGAACTAACTTATTTTTTTAGGTAGGATAAGTATCTTCTTGAACGTTAATGGGCATAACGGATTAATTTTCTAATTTATTTATTTCAAATTCTATAATTTTGTCAATAAACCTAAACATACTCGTATTACAGAACATACATCGTATACAAAACACTTTAAATTTTTCGCAGCTAAGTTGTACATTTATTATAGGCTATGACTATTTACGCAAACATACATATACAATACATATACATATTATGTATATGTACGCGTAGTTTTTGTGCGAGAATTTAAAAAATGTACATTCCTTCCACTGAAATTTCATACGAGAATCTTTTTATTTTTATTTCAAAATGACTGAACGTAAAAAAGTAGTACTTTTTGCACGTAATTCTCGATGTTGGAGCCCAATTCACGAGTTTGGTGTGGAAAAATTCGTCAAAGAATAACCGTTTAAATAAAATAAGTCGTGCAAAAATATGATATTCCCAAGTTTCGCATGTAAAACTTTTGGAATAAAAATTATGCGAAACTTTCCAAATAGGTCAAGCTAAAAGCACACGCATAAACGAGTACATGTCCAACTTTGAGACGTTTGAATTAATCAATTGAATTATGTTCTTTGTTTTGAATATGGAAAGGGAAAAATACCTACAAGTATGTATGTATTATGTGAAATCATAATATTTTGACTAAGGTTAGTTTTAAATATCTACATATAGGTACATATATGTACACATATACGAGTACATGTATTTAAAATTGTGGATAATGTGTTCTTAATTCTGATTATAATTTTACTAGCTGACCCTCGTCGAAAACGACGAACATTTTTACAGAGCTTAAAGGGCAAAAATATATGTAAGTCAGGAAAATAACTGTGTGAATCATAATTACCAATAAAAGCCCAGTGTAGTTAGAAGATTCAATGCCTACCTCTGCAGAGAAGTAATTCGCTATTCATAAGTACTCGTATATTCTTTTCGCGTGCTTTAAAGCGCCGCGCCGTATAAACTGCGTTTGAATTCATAGCTATAACGCAGAAATGAATTGGGAGAACTGAAAGAAAGCAAAATACAACAACAGCACCATCATCCGTTAGGCCCGCAACATTACCATTTTCTTTTTTTCGACATTCCCTTCTGGTGTAAATCATGCTTTCGTTGTGTGCGCGGCAGATTTATTTATCTTATGTACCCACTTTTAGCCCCATTATTTGCTGTAGGTCAAAAAATATATTTTTGAAAATTTCGTTGCACTTTTGAATAATTTTAAATTTTTTCCTAAAATGTATTTATAAGATGGATTGTTCTTTTTTAGTCTTACCTAATTCATACACTTCCACTTTCATACCGAATTGTATTGCAAGAGGAGCAAAACAAGCGAGGGATATACAAACATGTAAACATGTTGACGTTCTTTTCACATTGTAGTTCTTATTGCTATTTCACTTTTGAACAGTTACTATATGAAAATCGGTAATACCGATCGACTGAGCAATATCCGAAAAATACCCAATTATAGAAAATCAGTTAAAAAGTCAAGTTCCGTTCTACAACTTTTTAGGCAAAAACCTGGTATGACATTTGATAGCATGTGTCTAAGCTAACCTAAATATGAAATTTTAACAAAATCGTTGGAGCCGTTTTCAAGAAAATCCGCTTTTTTTAAAATCGGTCCCAAATGAAGTATAGGTACCTTAATTTTTGGGGCTAGAATGAAAATTCCATATTGATCTTGTGGTATAGTCCCACAGACCCCAGATATGAAGATTCAAGCAAATCCGCCCAGCCGTTCAGGCTCCAGTCCGAGATACAGCCGTGTTTACAGAATGAGCGTTACTGCTTTATTATATAGTATGATTACGTCAAGTTTTCTTAGTTTGCATAAAATTAAAGTTCTTCAAAAAACTGAGGAATTGGTGATTTTTAAAATTTAAAATTTTTAATTTTCTAAAGCAGAGCGCAAGGTTTGTAACTTCCAAGTTTTAGAACTCATATTTAAAATCAATAACTTTGTGGAAGATTTAGAAGAGTGGAAAAAACAAACCTTCAAATGTCTTAAAGAGCACTTCTGAAGCAATTTTTTTTCTGCTTCAAAATTTGATTATTTTACAAGCTTTATATTAACTTCACTTTCTGTGAGGGCCAAATCTGGGAATCGATTTTACATCCACTTCTAGATACCCGATTATGCTGAAATTTTGCATGTCCAGTGGCAACTCAATAATATTTGATGATCTTGTAAATCTAATTACCGTTATCTTCACGATCTCCTTAATATGGGTATAAACTTAAAGGGATTGACAAGCAGCGTTATTCTAAATTCAATATGGTGGACGCCCCAAGATGGCGAATTACATTTTTCTTTATAATTCTGAGTTAACTTTCTCATATCAAACCCACCCAAGCTCATAAACGTATCGACGTTAATTTGTAACAAAAAATTCAAATACTAAAAAGTAGAAAGTAAATATAAAGATAAGAAATAATTTTTAAAAACAAGCTTTAATGAGCTAAAAAGTAAAAAAATAATATTTTTCCGAATCACCAATATGTGACTATTAAATAAAGCTTGCTCAAAATAAAACGCAGCTACTTCTCAGACTGAAGAAAAACGAATTCATTCAGAACCAAATAGAGCATAACAGAAAAGAGCGTTCATCTTTTCAAACCCTCGAATTTGAATCGGAAAATATTGTTATGATTTTTAAATGAAGAATTTAATATAATAAGACAGAAAAATGTATTCTGTTGCACTTCGGATGGACGAAGAAATAAATTAAGAACGGATTGAGCGGAAAATTATACGGGAGAAATCAAATATTATTGAAAAAGGTGATAAAAGGTAAAACTCGGTTGGTTCCAATGATTCATATCACCATTACTTATCATTTATTATTTTAGTTTTGTTCAGAACTTTCGCATTTCGAAGGATGCTTTCTCGTATGTTTTGAATTGCATACGAGATGAATTTCCTTCTCCTTTGGGATCCACTGGAGTTCCTGTAAATTCAAAATACCCGATGATGCATCATCAAACAGCATTGAACAGTAACATGGAGAACATAATGATGCCTACTCCAACATTATTAAGAGAATACGAGAGCAAATCACAAATAATTTAATAAATCAATAAACACAAAAAATAAAGACACAAATTCAATTAGATTTAATAATTCCTCAAAATGAATTGTCCTTTGGCTAAATCGGGATGTGCACACATGAATTGCTTGCTTATAATTGTTATCATAACAAAGATTTTCATAAAAACTTGCATTTTCAGGTACTTTAAAATCCTTCCGTTAGCGAATTAGTTGTAGAAACAAATTTTCCGTTTTTCAATGCTTTTGACATTAGGAAACAAGTTACAGAGTACCAAATTTCCATTTTCGGAAATGTAAATCCGAAAGTAGTAGATTTCATTCCGCTTTCGAAATAGAGAGTACAAAATATTCTTTTTCGGAAAATTTCACATTCGAAACGAAATATAGAGTAGGGACCCAGATATTTTGCTGGCTAATCCATGCTTAAGATGAAGCTGAATAGCCGCGGCGGTGTATTATCAGATGGGCGTTTTATATCACGCACCGAACACTTCAGTTGACCACCTTGATCATGAGATTTGACTGACACCGCTGGACTTTTGCTATTGTTATTTAAGAGCTAAGGTGTCAATTGCTCATAACTTTAACTGGTTTCGATCCAAAATTCTGTAAACAAATGTTACAAAATTACCTTAAAAGCTGATATTTTATTCTAATTTGAGTTGAAAAAAAAAACAAACGTTAGAAAACTCGTTCTACATTAATTTAAGATAAAACTTCATAATGACATTCGATTTGTCAATACAACACACCTGCTTTAATTTTAACTATTCTCCTTCCAAAGTTCTGTACCTACCATAGAATTGCCCAGCTATCACCCTGATTTATATTCATTTCCTCTGAAAGGACGTTCATTGATATTATTTTCTAAATCCTGACCCGCAATCTCAAACGATGATATTACGCATTTTTTACCAGTGTATTCTAAAATTACCTCCAAATTAGAAACCATGCATTTTGTTAAAATATTGATCCAGCTATACAGTTTGTTGAAACTCGCACTCTAAGGGAGTATCTGCTGGAGTTGCCCAAGGTTTCTTTTTTTTTCCATTCAAACTGAAAACCCAATTTCTTAAAAATGTCTCTAACAACTCGTGTTTGAACTGGTTTTATTTTCATTCTATTAAAATAAAGTACACACAGTTTCTTTAAGTTTTAGATCACATCCAGCAGGTCACCTGTTTCACCGGAAATAATAATATATATTGTATAATCGCCCAAATGTCCCTTTAGGTGGAATACTCCGAGGCCTTGCCGAAGGTTCGGGTACGTTTATTCTTAGCCCGGGCTATGTCTCGGGAGCAATATTCTTAACGATATGTCCTTAATCGAACTCCTGCTCCTTAACCAGGCTCAAGGATCTCCGCATGTGTGTCCTACGTAATGATTATAGATTACTACAACTGTGCATCTGTTGGCTGGCATCGCTTTGTTTATGTACGATGTTCTACTGGACTGAGGTTACTTTCGAAGCACATGTATAGTCGTGTGTATATACATATGTACGTAGATTGACAAATCTATTCAATTGTTTCGAAGGAATAAAGGTGATTTTTCTATGTTCGTCGGTACAAATGGTGCTCTGTTTGAGAAAAAGTCATAAATATTGTTTGAACAGATTTATACAATTTAGCCTTTAGACATTCTATTCATTTAATCATTTCAGAACAAAATTGAGCGGAGAATAGACAAATGGAATCACGTGACAAATTGAAGTATTTATGATTGTAATATATACCAAATAACATTTATCATACGCGTAAGAAATAGTAAATGTGCGTATGCAGTTGCCTTAACCCTATGACGTAGTAGTATGACAGACACCACAAAATCGAAAAACTTGCATTACGTCGATATTTGTCATATCAATAAATGTTGTTCAACTTAATAAGTTTTTTTAATTTTATATAAAGTAATTTAAAACAACAATGTACGATCTTAAATTTAAAATATAATACATAGCTAAAAGTAGGAATATAAAACGAATTTTGAAAATACAAGCTATCAAAATGGTGGTGTCTAGTGTACTACCACGTCAGTAGAGTTGTGCAAATTAGGGCACGTCACTCACAGAGTATCAATAAATTGACTAAGGTATGTCAAAGTGAAGGACCACAAATTCACAAAATGTATAGTGATACACAGCAATTAACATTGACTGCAGCGATTTTTTTCTACAGCCCGTTTTTTGAAAACGCTTAGCTTCCAAACCCTTAAGGATGAATATAGACTACCTAAAAATATGCTGAACTTAAATCAATTTAACTAGGGTGGAAGTTCAGCAAGAAGTAGAAATTGCAGGTTTATGTATATGTATAGTGAAGTGAACACATTTAAAAATAATTGCTTAGAATTTAGTCTTACTCACATGTCTTAATCACATGGTACAAAGAAGGTCTCTGATATTCCACGTAATATTATTGACAAAAACAATCAGTCTTTCGCTGTGCTCTATAAATATTTTTAAAATTTAGTGTTTACTGCACTTCTGAAACATTAATTTCGACGAATTTGATAAAAAAAATCTGATGTAATTGGTTTTGGAAAAATATTTTAGGAGTTAAAAACTTTGCATATCCAATCTTAAAAGATTTCATTTTCAATATTTTATCGCTTCCGCATTCCTTTGCAAATGTTGAAAGAATATTTTCTGATGTAAACTTGAATAAAACAAAAATTCAAAATCGTCTGAGTACTGAACCAGTTGAAAGTTTAATCCTTACAAATGATTTGTTGTGCTTTAACGAAGTAAATTGCTATGATCCTTGACATAAGCAATGAAATTTTAAGCCATTTTAATTCAAATATGTATAATCAAAAAAAATAAAAAATACAATACAATACCTTAGTATAAATAAATGTTTCAAAATTAAAAAAAAAAATAACATGAATTAATATGACTCTTTTTTTTTTTATCGAAATTAGATTTATGTAGGTACATTGTTCATATATATGTTTTAGGTATCTATAATAGGTACATATACACTCTAAGTTTTTGAAAAAAATAAAAGATTTTTTATTTTGGAAAAATAAGTTTTTCTGCTTTTTCATCTGGGAACACTGCATCGGAGACCATCTCCTAAAACATATAATTGCTAAACATATAATTGATCTTACTCTAGTGTATAATATTATCATAGTAATTACAAGGGCCCGGATTTCTGTGCAAATGCATATATTTTTTGGATATCCTTAGAAGCAAATGAATCAGATAGTTTTTCGAATTGAGACATTTGCTTTAAAATGGCATTCAATCGTTAGCGCATATTTTTGCATATTTTGGTATAAATGCATATTTTGGCATATTTCAACAATAAATGCATATTTTTCGTGCATATTTCAAAAAATTAACTTTAAACACTTAAAAAATTGATTTCACCGAAATGCAAACCAACCATTAAAATTCTATCTTTCATCTGGAAAAAAATTCTACTGATAACTTGGCAGCACTAAACACAATTCCAGCTGTCATGTTATTCCAATGCCATTCCCGTGCTGTTTGCTATTTCTACCTGATCAAAACAAATTGTAACTTGGAATGAGAAACATTAAAATTTTGTATACCCTAACGGTACGAATATTTTGTTTACAATTCTCTTCAAGTGAGTTATTTCTTTAGATAAAATGTCGAAAGTTAAGACCTCTGTGGCCGGTTATTTTCTGCAAATATGTTTCACATAATGCAGATGTATTCTCTTTTTGAAAATTTAAAAAAAAAACTTTATGGTACATACATATATGTTCTCAAGGCATATTCAATGAATTTGGACAACTAGTACCTTATTTAAATGAGATTGAAATGCAATATTTTTTATTTTCTTTTCAATTAAATGAAGTTTAATTTGTTTATTTATTTTTGCATTTTTTTAAATTTTCAACGTCTTTTTATTATTTTTCAAATTTTTCGAAGCATATTTTCACTTATTAGGCGCATATTTTATGCGCATATTTTTTATTTTTTAGCGCATAAAAATCCGAGCCCTGGTAATTACCGTAAAATGCCCTAACATTGACTGGGTCCCTAACATTGACCAAAATTCATAAAATCTTTTAAACTTTCATAGCGACAAACAATGACCAGATATTTAAATAATATTACCACTTATTTCATCCCTTGATATTTATAGATGACGGTAAAATCATCTCGGCACGACAGGAAAACAATATGCAATCGTGAAAAAAAATTGTTAGGTATGTAGTTCCATATATTATTAGTGAAATATAAAAAAATCGTGCCTTATTAGTTAATTGTTATTTAAAATTAATCGGAAATAAAAATTGTTTTATAATTTCTTAGCCTTCGTTCTAACTTTGACCGTTGGGTTCCTAACTTTGACTGGCTGGTCAATGTTAGGAGCTAGTATAAATACATGAATCCACAACTTTGACCGCTTATCTTATTTAGGCACCTACCTATGTTAAAGTTATTTATCTATGTTCCTATCTACTTTCCAAATAATGATAATAAGAACATTTTGATATTATATTGCTTTGTATTGCTGTTATAATTTGAAAATAACGTAAATTGTATCCGGTCAATGTTAGGGGTACCGAAGCCTAACATTGACCACTTACTTTTTTTACCATAACTTATTACCAAAATATGATTATTTTAAAAATGTAAATGATATTTAAGAGCTAAACAGTCCCCTATATATGCTTTTTTACAGATAACGATTAGAACAAACCATTATCTTTTTATAACGTTTCAAAGCTCAAAAGTGGTCAATGTTAGGTAATTCTACGGTAATAATAATAAATAAAGTGAATTAAAACAACTGGTGATTTATTTGTAGTTTATTCAAACATCACAATGATTAAGATAGAAAAACATCTTAAGGTTAGTTTTCTTTATGATTTGCTTTCTGTAATTTTTCTAAGAAAGTTTGAAAGCGGTGAAAGGTACTCTTCGTTTAATTTTATGAGACGCGATGTTAATGGGGCTGCAAGTGCTGTTGCTCTTCTATTAGTATTTACGACTTTAGTTTCTTTTTAGAAGAAAATTCAACTGTTATGCAATTATTGTAGTATTTCTTAGTTCTAAATCTAGGAAAATCCAAGAAAAAATTTACCACTTTCCCACGCTGTTAAGAGTTGTAATTAAAAAATAAGTTTTACAAAACAGATTTTTGAATAATCAATCAGACTGAATACAAGCTAATGTTCGTTTTGGAATGGATCTTGTAACTAAATTAAGTAAATACAATACCTGGAAAACTGTAAGCCCCAGGTGCACCACAATAATAAAACAAAATTATTAGCACATTTTTCCGAGATAAATGCGATTGTCACAAAAACTGGTTAAACGAAATTTAAGAAATTGTGTTTGAAGACCAATGTCTCAAAAGTTACGAAAATGGTTAACTGTGATAAGAATTAAACACTTCTTAAAATGAGCTTACTAACAAAACTCTAACTTTAATACACAAGAATTTTTAATTAAATATTTGTTGGTAACTACTTCTCTAAAGAAACTTTTTAAAACACCCTGTAGCTCAGTGGGTGTTGAAGATGAACCCCGAGATCCCGTACGATTTTTGAATGACATGAACCAATGAATCAGCTTCTAAAATATCTATATCACCAACCGGACCACCCTGTATTAATAAACTATTCATGGTTAGAAATTGGTTAGAAATCTGTATATACCTAAGTATACACATACAAACGTACCTGTGAAATTCAAGTACAAGTACAATAACCTCATTCTTGCTTTTTGAAGGTACAAGTACAATTCCTTGTTACTTATACATATTTAAACATTTCAATTACTAGTAGAGTACTTGTACATTCCATTCGTGGAAAAAATAACACGTACACACAAATAATTGCGAGAAGCTAGGCTTGGATCTGTATAGGACTGCTGACGCCGTATATAGTGGATTCCGCTTATTTGGGACACTTCGGTCCAGACCGATTTTGTTCCAACTAAACAACTGTCCCAATAATGCGATGTGACAATCAAGTAAAAAACCAATCTGTTTTGTTATGCTCTCTACCATTTGTCCCAGTTAAGCGGCTGTCCCGATTATCCGGTGTCCCAATAAAGCAGAATCTACTGTATTTATATTTACTTGTACACACGTAGGTATGTACTTACAATTCCTTCGAAGTACTTGAAAATATAATTGTACTTTTATAATTCCCCTCAATTCCTTTTAAATTTAGATATAAGATGCTGATAAAATGTTATGTATTAGATGTATGTATGTATATTGTCTAATTGTACAGTGACAATGTACATATCAGTTCAAATATGGATGTTCATACTTCATACATATATGTACATATACAGTGGAAGTCGCGTCAAACGAAGGTGAAGGGAGCGAGCAAATGTGGTCGTTATAACCGGCGGTCGTTTTATCCGACTCTCCATAAGTACTCAGAGAAAACTTAAAAACATTCACAGTCAAATTGAATTAATTTTAATTTTTTTAAATTATGTAGGACAAACAGAGTTCATGAATAAATTAAATTTTATTTTATTTCGAAGTTTAACAAAATAAATCACTCCACTATTGCGCTATTTTTGCAACCTGACTCCAAACGGAAGATAATCGCTGCATTTTCCTCTACAGAACTCATGACTGCAAAAGAAAATAATACCAGCACCCCTAACTAATATCCTAATACACTATATAAAATGCGTTAACTGAAATAAATACACAAAGCACTAAAACTATGAGAAGCAACTGGCAGCAGGATTCAAGCCCGGAAACAGTGAAGGAAACCTAGTCACCGAAACGCAGGGAATAGTAGATGTGTTTAAGCAGCACTTCCAGCAGTTACTTAATGGGCATCAGGCAGTGAGAGTGATAGGGCAAGAAGAGAACCCGCATCCAGTCAGTGAAAAATCCATCACCCCTCCCAGTTTTGAAGAGGTCCGCTCAGCTATTAAAAAGCTGAAGAACAACAAGGCCGCCGGCTCTGATGGTCAACCAACGGAGCTTTTCAAATATGGTGGTGATGCTTTGGTAGGATGCATGCACCAAGTCATCAACCAAGTATGGGTGGGAGAAGCCATGCCCGATGACTGGAATATCAGCTCTATATGCCCCATCTTCAAGAAAGGCGATCCTATGTCTTGTAAGAACTACCGAGGCATATCGCTTAATGTCGCATATAAAATCCTATCCAACGTACTGTGTGAACGTCTGAAACCTTTCTGCAGCAGACTAATCGGCACGTACCAGTGTGGCTTCTGGCCCTGCAGATCAACGATCGACCAAATTTTCTCACTAAAACAGATCCTGGAAAAGACCAACGAATTTCAAGTCGAGACTCACCATCTCTTCATCGACTTTAAAGCCGCATATGATAACATTCATCGTCTTGAGCTCTACAAGGCGATGGCCAAATTCGGGATCCCGGCTAAACTGATCCAGCTATGCCGCGTGACGCTGGAAAATACGCGGTGCAACGTGCAATTTGGAAACAGTTCCTCCGAACTATTCCAAACATGCACCGGATTTCGGCAAGGAGATGCGCTATCATGTGACTGCTTCAATCTTGTGCTGGAACAGATAGTGCACAGGGCAGGTGTAAACACAGAAGGCACTATCTTTCACAAATCTGTCCAGCTACTGGGATACGCGGACGACATCGACATCATCGGTCGCTCCCAGCGTACCGTCTAAGAGGCTTTTACGGCAATTGAAGAACAGGCGAAACGAGTTGGCCTTGAAGTGAATGAGGACAAAACCAAGTACATGTTGTCAACAAACAAAGAAACATCTGTCCACCGCCTAAGACAAAACGTGACTATTGGCAGCAGTAACTTCGAAGTAGTTAAGGAGTTTACCTACCTCGGAGGTAGGTCAACTCCACGAATGACACCTTAGTGGAGATTCGACGAAGACTTACCATTGGAAACCGCTGCTCCTTTGGTTTGGCAAAACAAATGGGTTCAAAACTCCTAACTCGGAAGACGAAATGCATGCTCTACAAAACATTGATCCTGCCAGTTCTGATGTATGGAGCCGAGTGTTGGACGATAAGCAGGAAAGCAGAGCAGATTTTGAATACTTTCGAGAGAAAAATTCTTTTTCGATGCAACCGCGAACTCTATGAGCTGTACCAAGATGTGGATGGAGTCCGAGAAGCCAAAACACGTCGACTACACTGGCTCGGCCACATCGAGCGAATGGACAACAATGCTCCAGCAAAGAGGATCTTCGAATCACAGCCCCCAGGTTCGAGATGACAACGAGGACCGAACCTCCGGTTTAAGGACCAAGATACCGCGGATGCCAGTGCGCTTGGTCCAGACGACTGGAAGCAGCGTGCCCGGGATCGAAGTGAGTGGAAGGCTGCCGTGTCTCAGACAGAGACTATTCACGGGTCGAAAGCCCGTTAAGTAAGTAACTAAAACTAAGATCATCTATCCTGGCGATAATAATAATGTTCAACAGATACACAGCTGCACACTATAAAACGATCATCGGCGGCGCAGAAAAAAAAAGCACAAAATATTACGTCAAATCAATAGAGGAACATGAAATATGTATTTAGATTTACGTACATACATACATACATACATACATACGAATGGGTATGCATTTTTTTGTACACTTTCTCTCACTCCGTCGTTATAAGCGACGTAAACGATTCTTTCTTCTCGAAAATTGGTCGTTATATCCGAACCGTCGCGTCGTTATACACGACGACGTTATATCCGACGTTAAAATAGCTTAAAATATAAAGAAACCAACTGAAAGAAAATGGGCGTTATAAGCGACTGGTCGTAATAAGCGAGGTCGTTATAAGCGACTTCCACTGTAGTTGATGTCAAGAGAATTACAGGTACTTAAAAGCAAATAAGTACAAGGTAAATTGTACTTACAAAAGTTGTACATCAGTCTGAAATTAACAGGTGTGTATAAATACATATGTATGTACAAAGTACGTATTATATTTCCTTAGCTTATACTAATATGAATTATGCATTGAACTTTGATGCTTCAAACTTAAGAACTACCTAACTAATAAAAATATCATACCAGTACATAACATACATAAGTGAAAAAATTACACCCGAAATAAAAAAGAAAGTCATACTTAGCTGCAACTGGAAAATTTGAATTTATTTATTCCACCTTAAAGCACTCCATTCATTTAAAAAATCTAATTATTGTCGTATACATTGAAATTATACTCTACTAAATGACCAAACTTATCTGAACATGGAAAATCTAGCACGTCACTTGTGTAATGTGTATGCCAAAAGCCAACTCCCATATTGTCACCAGAATCTAATTAAATCCTTTCATTTGCAATTCCACTCGTTTGGTTATGAATTTGATTATGTGTACGATACGTACACACTTCCACCCTGTAGATATACCATACACCGCGCGCCAGAGATGTACAAACAAAACACCCACTTTCGTGTAGTGAATAAAAATTACTCAAACAATAAGTTATTCCAAATACGTAGGCACAATCAGGAGCAATCAGGTCCAACACGAACCGACTCAGCATAACATCAATAAAAATTGAACAAATTAAAGGCCGTTGTACTATGAATCACTGACAATAACAGCCCTGTCAGGTCTGTGAAGGCTCATTTGCCTGCGCCCTCTCTCCAACCCCTATATTTTCACAGCCTTTTGTTTTTGTCCATTGTCAAACAACAATAAAAATCACATCAAAGGCGAACACAGTGCGGAGGTCGCGATAGTAAATATTTATATCCGTGCTGTTTAAAATGACGACGTCTTCGAAACTCAGCCCCACCTGCTTTGAACAGAAGCATTCTGGTGCTCTACCCCACCACTCCCGAACTTTGTGTCATTCGCTTCAATTTACCTCGCATTTTATGTTCCGGGCAGGAGTATAATTTATACATTTTAGGTTTCATTATGTTTAATTCTTGAAACTTCACACATTTCTTGGCGCTAAAGGATCAAAGGTCGAGCAGTGGTACACTTTGCTTGGGTAATTACGTATGATGAGCGAGGGCGTGTTGCTATGCTCTATATTTATTAACCTAATGAAGGATAAAATATGAGCTAATGAAAAATGTCATCTTAAGAGCGCAACTGGACGGGAACGGATAATATATCAAACGAACAGCTCCGGCAGTTAATTTGTTGTCCCAGCGGAGTTTTATCCTTTTTTTCAATTTGGGAAATTCATTTTCATCTGACCTTAACTCATGGATAATTTTCATAGAATTTCTATGAATTCAATTATTTATATTACAGACGACTAGATGAACAAAAGCTTATGACCCGTGGCAATATTAGAATTTTCTTATTTACCCCCAATTTAACGGTAGGTACGAATACATTTTATTAAAGACCAATTTTCGAAAATATCTAACGCCTTTTCTTGGATGTACATTAGGGTGGGCCACTCTTGTATGGATTTTTTTTTTTTGTTTTATCGATTTGTAATAGCTGCACAAAGGTGCCAAATGATCTTGTGGACAATCGTGTAAGGTTTTATTACAATCGGATATTACGTTTTGCCTCCGTATTGACATTGAAAATAAGAAAAAAGTACGAAAATTTACGTTTCTTAGAATCTGAACAACTACTTCCCTTTAACTGTAAATATGATATTGAACTTTATCATTTGGTTACACCATTAATTGAAAAATCAAACACTCGGTTGAGGAAATCTATTTCACCACATGACCGTCTGTCTGCTACACTACGATTTCTTGTGACAGGAAAAAAAAAAATATAGTGATCTTAGATTCTCAACAATAATTTCTGCGCCATCCTTAAGTCACAGAGCTGAAACGACACTGCATTTACACACACGTTGTTCCGTATTTGGGTAAAACCGTAAACCGAAATTTCCGAACAGCTTGGAACTTCTTGAGTACGTGTTCATTCTTCGAATGTTGTTCGATTTTGTCATTAACACTTTCGTTATTCCGCGTACGTCCAACAACGAACAACGAACACCGGGTAACAGAACGAGAGTGTAAAGCCAGCTTTGCAGAAAGATTCGAAAAAATCTTTTGTGCTTTTTGTGTTAATCTGATAGATCTTTATGCGCTGCTCAGGAAACTTTTTTGAAACTTTAGAGTGGTAATATAAAATAATATAATGCATTTTTTTTTGGTTTTGTTTTCTTTTATAAAAAAAATGCCCTAGTTTTTTTGTATTGTTTAAATAAAGAATTTATCGAGGTGGCAACACTTGAGGCAGTAGCAGAAACAAAAATATTATTATTAGAAATAGATATATCAAAATTTTGTATTCCTTATTTTCACACTTCGTTTAAACAAAAAATTTGATAAGAAGGAATAAAATATTGAATGAATTATGAAAAAAGAAGTAAAAAATATTTCCTGCTTTTAAATTGAATTATTAGTCAGTGCGTACGGTCACGCGGACCACTCACTGATAGTTTTAATTTATACTAGGGAATTTACTTTTGTGGATATTTTTTAATATTGTAGGAGTCAGGCTAGGCTCAGGATATAACTCAGCAGTCACCACCCTACAAGAATAATTTTTGAAAAAAATCAATTAGTACAATTTCAATACATTTTTTTTTTTCAACTTTCAATACATTGCTGAAAGGCCATTTTTCATCCCTGTTATATAATAGATAGAGATATTATTTGAATAAAGTTCAATTTATGCGAAAATCTTTCCTGCTGTCAGACTTTGACAATAATTTACGGGATTCAATCTTAGCTTTAATAAGTCCTTCACGTGCGGATTTGGTACATACAGCTCCTGAGGCCTCGGTCGCAGTCTTAACTGCCCTCTCAACTGCCTGGGTGTGACAGGGTAAGCGCAAAAAATCAATTCTGTTATCTTCCCCTGGAGCAATAAAAGATTTAAGTTCTTCGCTAGAAACATTTTTTACTATCGGAGGCTCAGTAACACCATTTTGCCAATCAATAAGGTCATAATAAACTTTCGCATCCATGTTTTTTATACTTGGAACCTCAAAAACTCTTACTTGGGTGCATTTTACAGTGCGTATGTACATTGTACATACTATAATTCAGATGATATCCTACATATGGGCATAAATGGTATTAATTTCACTTGGGTTTGTTGGGTTAAGGTTGGAATAAAAAGAATTTAAATTTTTTGTGAGTTTAAAATTAGAAATGACTGTTTTGGTAACTGTCAAAATTACTTTTAAGCGCTTCAAATTAGATCTGATATTAAGCACTCAAAATATGCACTATGAATAAAATATTTTAAGTTATATTATTTTAGCACACAAATTCGTACGTAGGTGTACGTTGTACGGTTGCAATGCTTTTCAAAACACGTATTTTTAGAGTTCCGACAAAAAAAAACAATTTTAAAGACCAAAACTCAATTACGGTAGCATTAGTGCAAACATTATTATTTGTAAACAAGAAAAACAACCACAATGCCTATTCGAATAAAAAGAAGAAGAAGATGGGGGGTCGCGAGCTTCAAAATCAAAAATAAAAACATTTTCAGTTTTATTTTTACTTTTTGTTGTTTTATTTATATTAATGAGAGGGTTGGGCTTGTTTTTTTATTGACTAATTTGTCAAACTTTGGAGATATTTTGGAAACGCCAGCAATTAAGTCGTCTTCCTATTCCACCCTGTTTCTGGCCTTAGTCTTTTTGTTCAGCATTGAAGAAAACGTAAGCTCAGAAAGGTAGGATGTAGCAAACGGTACTATTAACCTCTTACAGGATCCTTCTTTTCATCCAGAAATCCTCTGCGATTGAAACCGCGTTTTCGGCATTCCGATTTCGCCCGCAGAAAGCTCAATCAGCTTTCCTTCACTTAAATGTTAAGGTCAGCTGAATGTATGGATATATAAAAAAAAAACCTTCGCTTATTGTCGAATTCAGATTCGTCGGGAAAGTAGGTTATAAGCCGATTTTGTAAGGTTTCTATTAGGGATATAAGCACCAACATTCAATGTTTTATCTCTCGATTCAAACACCATTATTTGTAGAGAAGTGATCCGTAACGCAATTTTTCGTATTGTGAGGCACAACATGACAACTGCGCAATATAATTACTGTTATGTGAATAATGAAAACTGTAGGACGCATACTGTAGCGACATTTACGGCAAATCAAATTTTAATTAATTTTAAACCCGATCTTAAACCTGCATTTTTAAAACGCGAACCCCGAACGTTTAATAAACCATGTTAAAACCGGTTTAACCCGATTTTAAGCCCACGCATTATCAAATTTGACATAAAATGACAAATGTCAGTTGAAATTGATTAAAAAGTAAGATTTTTTTTTTAAATTAAGAAACAGAGTGATTGTATCTGTGGTTTGTGTTTTCTGCATTTTATATTGAAAATGAAAGGTGGCGGTAAAGTAAACGATGCTGGTATAGAAAACAGCAGTAGTGATTGAATGAGAATAGAGTTTTAATAGGTGAGACTGAGTCTACAGAAATTCTTGACCTTCTCAACTTACACGTTCCTTCACTCAATCTCGAAGCTCTAGATTCCTTAGAGTAGCATACACTCGTACAAACTACGGTCGTTCTTCCTCAATAAATGGATTAATGATTTCGGATAATGTAAATGTCCATTTAATTGACTTTAACCTATCGATTTCATCAATAAAAAGAATATTACTTGTTGGTCTTCAGTCACAATTGTTTGCCCTGCTTTTAACTTTGATTTTTCATATATGTACATGTATATCATATAAATTTTTGTATTTTTGTTTTCTGCTTCTGTCTATGAAAGTGTAATATTTGGTGACAAATAAATAAATAGATAAATAAAAAAAAAATAAAGGAAATAATTCTTTCTCTTTCATTCATAAAAAGCAAAGAACAGGAAAAGAACTTCGGGATCGGGAGAGTAGCATCCGCTAGGACCTCTATAAAATTTCGAGATTCCAAACAGAATCGACCCTAGCAACTGGCGGTGCTCACCGTCCACCGCGCAAACAGCCGTCCTCATTTGATCTTTCGGGGCGATTATTCGAGCAATCATTTGTCAATTCTGTTTTGGGCGTAAATTCTCTTTTTAACCAAATCGTTAACCATTTTTTGCTCTTGGTTCAGTTCAAATGTATTCGGATTTAAAATTTATTTTAAAATTTTTTTGGGTTGAAGTGCGGGTTAAACGTGTCAATATTATGGATTTGGGTTTGTAATTTTTAACCCGGGTTATGGTGAGTGAATAATATGGTCGTTAACTAGACCCCCAACGTTAGATCATATTATTTGCAGTGCGAGTTTGCAAGTTTTGCACATTTTCTTCTTGTTTTAATTTCAAAGGGGGCCGCTAAGTTGTTTTATCTATGTACATATGTACATATCTCGTTTCTGCCTGTGACATCATGATGCAACATGACTTTCACTGATTTTAATTGTGGTTTTATATCTAAACTGAACCCAAATCAAAGTTCAAAGAAACTATGGAGTAACATTCGCTCCATTGGAATCGGAAAAAAGGAAGTGTTGTATAATAAGTGTGACTCTGACTACTAGAACATGTGATCTCGTACCAATACGCTATAACTTCTTAATATCGGAGCGACGATTCTTTGTTCATGCGAGTCGGCTGTGGAATTCTCTGCCGAGATCTATTCGAATAACGAGATGTAGATACAACACTGTTCAAAAGGAAATGAGGCAATATTTAGAGGCACTTTATCTTTAATGATTCTGATTTAGTTAATTTAATTTAATTATGTCATTATTTACTGCATATTTAACTTTTGTTTATTTTTCCTTTTTTTTTTCTTTCTCTTACTTACTTTAAGTGGCGCTACAGCTCGGGATGAGCCTGGGCCTGCTTCGAGCAACAATTTGTATGTGCGTGTTATATTTTTTTGCACGAATGGAAGGGACCTACAGTTTTTTGCCGACTTCGACTCTGAACGGCGAGTTGAGAAGCTCATTGACAAATGATACTCTTTTATTGCTTGTCAGACATTCGAAAGAGGTGGCACCGTAAAACTGTGCTGGACCCGGGCTGGGATTGAACCCCGGGCAGCAGTGAATAATAGTCCAACGCACTTACTACTACACTACGGTGCTCACTTTTCTTTCTCTTACAATAGGCGTGTTAGAATAAACATGTTTCGGCAACATGTTTTCAATATAAAATACAACAAAACCTTACCCTGGATAATTATCGCGTTCGGGCGCTCTCGCGTTAATGGGCTTTATATCGACTTTACGATAACTTCTGTCCAAGGCACGAAGTTGAAATTTGCAAAACTAAATACCACTTCAAGCTTCAGGCGTTCATAGGTTAGGAGTATGACAAATAATACGTTCTGTTTCCTCAAATCTCCCATTCACGGATTTATGATAGAAAGAAGATTTGCAATGCATTTCTTTTTATTTGTATTGTTTGTATTAAAAAACACAAAATGTGAGAAATAATTTTGCAAACAAGATTGTGCGAATATGTAAACTAAAAAAAATACCCCACACAATTAATTTGTGTTGAAAACAATTAATTTAGCCATTTAAATCTTTTACACATATTAAATGTTAAAAAATTGTACTTTAATCCAAAAGGCCATCGAATAGTATAGTGTCACCAACAGCTGTGAGTTGTCGCAACGCACGCTCTAGTAGAAAGTAGTTCCACTCGGCCGTTGCCCAAAACTTTATGATATCTACGATATAACGCCTGAAGTCACATTTAAGAGCAGCCCATATGTTTGCATTGTTTCTACTTTATCTGTCAACGCGAGAGCGCCCGAACGCGACATTGTGAATTGGGTTTTATTCTATATACCTAGGCTAAAAAAAAAGCACGCCTAATAATGAATTATTTATTTTATTTGTGGTTATTTTAGTTCTTACTAGCTTTAAGCCCGCCCGTTTCGTCAGGCATTAAAAAAATTGGTATTTTGTAACTTACCTATCACCTTCGTACCGTAATTATCCACATTTAAAAAATCCTAAATTGGTTGAAAATTACGGGCGGTAGTGGAAAACATACGCATTTTACCTCTTAGTTTTATATACAGGGTGTTTCCAAGTACCTCGTCAATACTTTGGGAACTGATTCTTGGGTATAATCGAAGAAATAAATCGGTCAACAGCAAGGGTTAATCTCCAATGTGGACATCATTTATCGAGAATTTAAGAAAAGACGTACTTTGATGTACCTTGACCCATGCTAACACCAATATCTCCGCTAATACTTACTGTGCCGATTATTGAACATTCTGGTCTTCTAAAAGCTCTCCTAATATCAGCGTATGCATATACACTGGACCTGCTGGGGGCAGTCGTTGGCCAGCTGTTTAACCCTGGAAGTACATGCTTATTTTTTGTACGTAAAGGATATGCTTCGTCGAATCGACGACGGCATTATTCAAAGTAGCTTAACAAATGACATATGCTACAAAAACTTTGAAAATCGATTGTATTTAGTTATTTAGTTCATTGAGCACAAAGAAAAGCAACAATGGACAGTTTTTCTTATAAAATTCACTTAAAAAGTTAATTTTTAAATCTGTATCTTATTTGACATATTTTAAAAAACGTGAAAATGCGTCGTCGATTCGACGAAGCATGTACTTCCAGGGTTAAATAACATTTATACCTCTTTTGACTTTCCAGATAGTTTATTTTTAAGTCAGTATCGTTTCTCTTCCCCATACATTTTTTTCATTTTCAGGTCGCTTTTCTACAAAAAATGCGTAATAATCATAGCATTTTAATTTTTGACCTTGTGAACGCAACAATTTTAAGCAAAAAAATCGGCGATAAGTATGCTGTAGAACCCACCGATTTTATGATACTTGGAAAAAACCGCGGCAGGTAAAAAGGGGAAAATATGATTTTAAACCTACTATTTTAACCACAGTTGGCAATTAGTGCCACTCAGCCGCGTTCTTAATGTTTGTCCAATTTTTCAAAGTGAATAATATTATTTATTATAAGTTTGTAAACTGAATATAGAGGTGGGTTGTTTTCGTTCTTTGTGTTAACAAAACGAAACAGTTATTTCAACAAAATACAACTACATAGTTTTAAAACGACGGAACCCTTTGAGCGCGAGTCTGAGTCGCATTTGACCGGTTTTTTGTATGTACATTATTTAAATTTCAATATTTTTATTTGTATATTTAATTTTGAGATTAAAGCTACGAGCAGACGATATGCAAAAGTCGCATATATGCGAGGTTCACGTAACTTTTGCGTCATCATATGCGATTATTGTTCGCATAACGTCTGAACACCTATTTAGGACAGCCCGCATATCCTCGCAAGGCATATGCGGACAATATGCGACACTCAGTTCGCATACCAATTTGCGACTTTTTCGCATATCGCGTGAACACTTTCGCATGTCATTTGTGACAATTTGCAAGCGTCCCAACCATATGCGACCGCTCGAAAACCTTACATTGCAATGAGGCCTTCAACTAAGAAGTTACTTTAACATTTATGTCAATAGCCTTAATCCACGTCGATGGCCTAGGTTAAACTAGTTTATCCTAGGCCAAACTAGTGTGTCCTCATATGCTTAGGATAAACTAGTTTGGCCTAGGCCAAATCGAGTTTGGCCGGTAACATATACACAAATGATGTTAAGTATTATAAAATTTTTATGAACACAATGTTGAATAACGTCTATTATAATATCTATAAGGTACCTATGAATAAATGAATGAAACTATTCGATAGTTGAAGTCATTCAGTTACTAACTATCGATAGTCGAATTCATTCGATAGTTCCCATCTATAAGTATAATGCTTTATTTCTGACTAGCAGAGCCGTGTTCGCTTTGCTTCGCAGTTGCTTTATGCATAAATTGAGTTTGAGTTTTCCAAGCAAAGAACTCGGTAAAAAAAATAATGTATTTCTAATTTATGTATTTTCTTTTCTTAAGATTGATTTTTGAGTAAACACTTAAAAATTACTCAACTTCTATACCATTATATCAATACCGGATGTTTTAAAAATAGTTATTTATTTATTTCTTAGCATGTAGGTATAGTTAAGAAAAGATTAGGTTCTTAAAATTTGCGTATATACAGGGTGTTTCCAAGTAAAATGTCAAGACTTTGGCAACTGATTCCTGGGTTTGTTTTAAGAAAAAAATCGTTCTACAGCAAGGTTCTATCTCCAATTTGGACATCATATATCGAGAATTAAATTTGCGTATATATATTGACTTTATGCAAACATTTTTTGTTTTGTCAATTCGTTTAGCTGGTTTAAAATTAGGAGTTAATATGTGAGACAACCTCAAAAAAATGGGTATACAAATATAAAAAAATTACATTTTCTTAAGAACAAACAATATTTAAACAAAAAAAAAATATAGCCTAACTGGTTTTAACGAAAATAATGATTATTATAGAATTTATTTCACGTTAATCGGTGCAGTATTTGCGGAGATCATCGGTAACAAAATTTTTTGAAGTTACGTCTTTATATAATAGTAATGATAAAAAAAAATATTTTATGGAAATGTTCGATCACAACTGAATCTGCATAGTATAGACTAGACATCTACAAATAAAAGTGTACAATATTTTCACAATTGCAAGAGTCAAGTATGGTTCCTTTTATGTATAAGTGGTAAACAAAAATCAAATTTCATAGCTGAAATACACTTTCACTTTTCACAAGTATAACTTTAGCACGAAATGGACTGCTTTAAAGAAGCAGTTTTCGACGAAAATTGTATAAAAAACAATGCACAGGCAGATAAAAAAACATAAATAAATTGTTATTTATTTGAAATAACCCGAAAACTTTTGAAAAAAAAAAAAAATATAGAAAAAATATATGGGATGCTCCCAGGTCGTTAGAAACATTAAAAATGGTTTCAGGACAAAAATCCAAGTTTCAAAACTTAGCAGAAAGAAATTTGTCCGATTTCAAAATAGCGTTGGGGTAACAATTTACCCCAGTCCCTGTACTAGGGTTAACTGCTTTAAAGTTAGGAGTTAATATGTTGCTCAACCTCAATAAAATAGGTATAAAAAAATTTAAAAAATTCATTTTCTTGTGAACAAACAACATTTAAACAAAAAAAAAAAAAAAACATAGCCTAAGTAACTTTAAGGAAATTAACGATTATTATAAAATTTATTTTAAGTTAATTTGGCGGAAATTGCGGCGCACAAAGTTGTTTAAAGTTTCGTCCTTATATAATAAATAAAAGTAATGATATAACTTTGGGCAACTTCTTAAATTTCGGATTTTGTTTCATTCTTTCATCAATGTTAACATCATTATTTAGTGCGCATGCTATTTAGTATATACTATGTTCATTGTTACCAAAAAAATATTACTTAATTTTCGTTTCAAGGGAAAGTTTTTAAATTTCTCTCAAGTTCTCCTTTATATATTTTTTTTTTTTATAAAATGATTAGGATTCACAACATTGGCAAATCTGTAACTTGTAAGAAAGAAACTTACTCAGGCATTTTGGATTTTATAATAAAGAATCCAACTATCTTATTGGAAATCCATAGTCAAATTAATAACGTTTGCCGTAGTTGTGCACTTTAAATATTTATGTATGTGTTTTTTTATTTCTCTTATCAACTTGAAACTCACTGATCCTTGAAAGGAAATAAGAGAACATTTTTTACATGTAAGCTACAATTTCATCGAAGAATTTTAAATTAGAGGAGAACAGCACAAAAAGGATAATATTAAAAAAAGGGATAGGTAGCGAGAAATGGGGAAACCTGACCTGAGGGTACCCCAGAAGATTGAAGATGCCAAGAAGAAGATTTATTATAATTCATATCGTCATTGCGTGGCGCCTCGAATCCAAACAGATTTTGCCTTGTGAGATAAGACCGAAGACAGGGGTTGGTTGATAAGGGTTAATTCTGCCCCGACAGAAAGTTAAGATGCGCTGAGAAATGAACAAGTAATGGAAATGAAAAAGTCAGAAAAGGATATTCTAAGCCTATTACATGTAGCAGCAATCAGGTCATCACCTGACGATGATTATGATGATAAAAATAAAGAAAGTGTAACGGGTAAATAATATCTATCCACTTCCAGTTCACCAAATTAGTGAATTGTGTTTTTTTTCTTTTTTTAGTTGTGAGGGGTGTGCAAAACGCCTGTTGATTGTCGCTCGGTAAAAAAGTAATTTCAATTAAAAATTCTATTAAAGTGAAATAAGAAGGCGAAGATCTTAGATGCTCATGAAGAAGGGTAGGGCGAGGCTAGTTGGGCCACGCAAATTACTCAAGAACCACGAGTACTACAAGGATAAGATCATATATGTAGGTATAGGTACCTAGTTTTTCCAAAACTCTCTCTAACTCGAACAAATCTTGGTATAACAAAAAATATTTCGTGATTTATAACATTAGTTATGGATGTTTTCAAAAATTAATGAAATACTCTTGTTCTTTCTCACAAAAACAGAAATTCATAAAGGCTCTCTCAGTTTTTCGCGCATGTACGGAAATAAAAAATACTCAAAACCGTTAAATTTTTCATACGGAATACTACAATTTTTTGACAGATACCCCTTTTGGGACCCTTTCCGGAAATTTTCAGAGGTAACCCTGTACTTTATGGTTAGTAGTTATAACTCAAATACGAATTCCGGAGGGGTAATGTATTTTTATTTTGTTTTGTGCTTAACAAAATTCGGTGAAAAAAGATGCAAATAATCGGGGAAATGTGTTCGAGTTTGAGAGAGTTTCGACTTAGAGGGAGTTCGACTTAGAGAATGGTTTCTGTATGGAAAATTTAAGGGAATTATAAAATATGGCGAAAAAATTCGAGTGAGAGAGAAAATTTGACTTAGAGAGAGTTCGACTTAGGGAGAGCCCACTGTATTTTGTTAATTGTTCCGACCTATTATGAATGTTCCCTTTTTTCTCTTCGCCTATTATGAATTTGGAGTGAAAAAAAAAGTCATGTTCGAAAAAATTCCCTTATTACGAACACTAATTGCGGGCGAAATTAAATGTCAAACAGAGCTGAAATGTTCACTTGCTTTTTGGAGGCGAAGAGTATACAAACTATTAAAATGTAAGTTACACTTTTTAATTAGGGCTAAAAGAAAATTTATTTTATTTTGCCTTATTTCAGGCCCAAATCAATAGATGCTAGGGAAACCGATATGCTGGTTAACAAAATGCAAGAAAACCAAGAAATTTCCAGGTGTTTTGTGAAGGAAAATAAACCAAAAATTTCTGAGTGTTGGAAGCAGCTCACTTTCGATTTGAATAGCGCAGGGTCACCCACCAGTGAAAAGTGAATTTGTATAGTATTGTTGAAATCTGGTAAAATATAAATGTATTCATGTATTTTAACAAACGCAAAACATTTGTGCTAACATACAAGGGTTCACGCAAATCCAAAGGATTAGAATCATCTCTTAAGACAGTGTCTTAGAATCAATTTCACTTGGTTAATTTCTTTTTCCTCAGATATAATCCTCATGGCTATGCTGTGCATTTTTAATTAAATTCAAGTTTATATAAACTGTTTACTTGCTTTAATAAGTATACAAATTTTGTGCAAACATTTTTCAATTTGTATTTCCCACTACTTGCCAAGATCACAATTGTTCGATATATGACAGCTGATTTGAAGTGAAATTTTGTTCGAGTGAAATTCAGAATAACCTTTTAGGCCGGCATTCACCGACAGCTCATAAGTTAAGAGCCTCATAAACCTATTCACCAACCGCTATTAGCGCGTATTTATGAGCGCTCATAAGACTTATCAGTGGTCCCAACCACTCTTAAGTTACGAGCAATAATACCAGAGACAATTATTATTGTCTCTGCTAATAGTTCGAAATAGTTCGAAATAGTTCGAAACCAGCTGCCATTTCAACTTTAAATTATTTCTGTTGATTTTTAAAGTGGGTAGAAAAGAAAGAAATGTGTCTTCATCCGGCGAGGAAAATAACATTATAATGAATTTAGTGAACATGTTCCTTATTCCTCTATTTAATTCCTAATAAATTTGCAAAAAAGAAAATTAATCCACCAACATCAATTTCACCATCTACAGCTGTGTTGCATCATCCCCATAATTTACACTGCCAAATGTCACTGACATATTCGAAAAGAGCGCCATTGATTCCGAATGTTCGAAAGAGAACGCATTCGGAAATCCGAAAATTGAGATCTCTCAAAGTCGAAGTAGCATAGACAGCATAGACAAAAACCTATTAGTGGTCGGTGAATAGCAACCAGAAATTTAAACTTATGAGCCTCTTAACTGGGCGATTTATGAGCGGTCGGTGAATGCCGGCCTTAGTATTTCGGGCGAACAAAAATATTTCGGGTAAAATGGTGTTCGGGCGAAATTCATAATAGGTTTGGTTATGTTTTGAATAAAATTCTGTTAAGCAGATTCTGGCTTTCCTCTATAAAGCTCATTTTTCACTTGTCAGCCTTCGGCCCAACCTACCCCACATGCTGGCCCAACTTGCCAAGACATTGGGGCACTTGGACTTTGCGTATTTGAGACAATATTATTCTTCAGTGATTTAGTACATATTTTAATTTTTTTTTCAAATTTGATAAAGAAGCTATATGTCCATTCTTGCCATTGATCCCAGTTTCATGGTTGTATTATGATTAGGTTATGAGACTTCAAGTAAAAAGCGGCCCAACTAGCCCCTCCCTACCCTGCTATATAAATGCTTATCAAAACTAGATTTAGTTTGACGCATTTTGTGGGTGGTCTCCTTGTGTTAGTTAAATATTCGATTATTGAACGTTATCGTCTAAAAGATTAAAAAAGTTTTCCTAAATAAATTGCAATAAATAAAAGCCGTCCTTACGGATGCGGGCTTAGTTGGAAACTTTCAAAAGAGAAGTTTGTAATTTTTGCCAGTTTTAAAAAAAATATTGAAGCAGTACATAAAAAATGACCCAAAAGTATTCGCAAAGGTGGTGTTCTAAAATATGTAAGTCAAAAAAAAAGTTGTTCCACGAAATTTGCTGAGACAAACGAATTCTCTTTGCAAGAAGTTTACTACTATGCAAAGAAGTAAGTGCCCATGAATAATGAATGGGGTTTTAGTAAAACAACTTGTACATGGATCCTATTTGGTGACTGCCTTCGGATGGGAGAAATGAAGTAAGACCTATAATTTGTTTTTGTGTTTTTTTTTCATTTAAAATTGCATGTACATGTATGGGTAGGAGTGCACAATCGGGTAAAATTACGACAGAGGAAACCAAATTACGGATTTTGCTTGCAGCGTACGAGTGGTACGGTAAAGATTACCTGATCACCTAGGTAATGTTGTTTCTGAACCATTTACAATTTTCAAAAACTTTGAAAGCAGTTCCTTAAGACTGCCATCGTAAAATGTATTATAAGAGTGATTACTTGAGTGCTTAGGCGTAATGTCCTGATGCCCCATAATGCATCTGAATGAACTATATCTACCAATGCGGACCTGTAGCTAAAAATTGTGGTAGCACGTAGCCATAATATACAGTGGTGGACACTTGAATAGCACATTTCCACCATTTGCCTTTTGACTTCAATTTGCTGTTAGAAATGCACCATCAATTTAAATACAAACCTAATAAAATAAATCATTCGCATATTACCAGTGAGACAAAGAAGTGCCCGTAGTGTCGAGAATATTGCTGCCGCTGAGGCTTCAGTTGAAGAAAGCCCAAATGTGTCTCTCACACGTCGTTCTCAAGCGTTGGGCATCTCTGTGACGTCGTTGTGGCGAATTTTGCGAAATGATGATGATCTTGGCCTCCATCCTTACAAGATTAAATTGACGCAAGAACTGAAGCCGCTTGACCACCAGATGCGTCGTATGTTCGTGAATTGGGCTGAGCAACAACTTGAAAATGATTCGGATTTTCATCGAAAAATCATCTTCAGCGATGAGGCTCATTTCTGGCTGAATGGCTTCGTCAATAAACAAAATATGCGGTATTGGTCAGGCAGCAATCCACACGTACTCCATGAGTCATCATTTCATCCCGAAAAAATTACGGTTTGGTGTGGTTTATGGGCCGGCGGCGTCATTGGGCCGTACTTCTTCCGTGATGATCAAGACCGGCACGTTACTGTGAATGGGAATCGCTACCGTTCAATGATCACCGAATATTTTTGGCCCCAATTGGATGATATGGACTTGGAGGACATGTGGTTCCAACAGGACGGCGCCACAAGCCACACAGCGAATGTCAGAATCAATTTATTGGAAACCAAGTTTGGAGAACGTGTTATCTCACGAAATGGTCCAGTCGCTTGGCCGCCTCGGTCGTGCGATTTGACGCCGTTAGACTATTTCCTGTGGGGCTACGTCAAGTCTATGGTCTATGCCAACAAGCCAGCGACGATTGATGAACTTCGTACGAATATCGAACGTGAAATTGCAGCAGTATCGGCCGATTTATGCTTGAAAACCGTCGAAAATTGGGTTCAGCGTCTGGACTTCTGCAAGCGTGCCCGTGGTGGCCATGCAAAAGAAATCGAGTTCCATACATAATGGCATCGAACGTACTTTCACAGGAATAAAGAATTTCATTGATATCCAAAACCGTTGTTATTTTATTTAACTTTTGTAGCGTAGCGCTCTTATTGAAAAACCCTTTATAACTTTAGCACGAAATGGATTGCTTTCAAGAAGCAGCTGTCAACGAAAATGGCATAAAAAACAATGCACAGGCAAATGAAAATAAAATAAATAAATGACAATAGATTGAAAATAAATCGTAGACTTTTGAAATCGTTAGAAACGTTAAAAATGGATTCAGGACAAAATTTTGTGGTAGTAGCACAAAAAACCAGGTTTCAAAATGTGTCAGAAAAAAATTGTCCGATTTCAAAATATCGTTGGGGTAACATTTTAACCCAATCCCTGTACTAGGATTAAAATGTCTTGCGCAGCGTGGGCCATAAGGACATTTACGGAGGATGAAAGAGGAGATACCGATGCGCATTGATCTTAAATGCTTGTAACGGGAGGGAAAAATTGTGGTTGGTGCGGTTAAAGAAAGAATCTCTATATTTTACTGTTTGTCCGAAGTTGGGCTTAAGGGTAAACTGATGGGCAGGAGTGATGGACATTCCTGACGAGACGTGTGTTGCGAGAAAATTATTGAAGGGGAGGAATGCAGCTGTCTATTTCGCTGGAGCACTGTTTGTGGAAAATGCGATAAAACAGGCGAAGACAAGAAACATTGCGACGGTGTTCAAGGGAGTCAATTAACTCAGTGATGTTTCTATCCACTATAAGTTTTATCGCGCGATTTTGTATTCTATCGATCAGGTGCAGTGATGTTTTTGGAGCACCCGACCAGATATGAGCATTGTTCCCGAGCTTGGGGCGAATATAAATTTATAAATTATAAATTGTAGCTAGATCAAAAGGGGTGAAGAATTTCTTACATCGTTGGAGGAAACCTAGGCATTTCGCGGCGTTTTTGGCGACTTCGAATATGTGGTCAGTGCAACGTAGGTTGTGGCATTAACATACATATGGGGACTGAAAAGTTTTTCGGTTTCAGCAATGCAAAAGCCATTCATGGATTATGGCTGATGGGTCAGATTACGCTTAACCGAAAGAATTGAGTTTTTGAAGCATTAAATTCCACTCTATTATTTACACCCCATTTTGTTATGCTGTCAAGTATTATTTACTAGCTGTCCCGCCCGGCTTTGCCCGTGTCTAATAAATATAGTGTTAGGTAGGTACTTACAATACATACGCTGTCATTTTGTTCGAAGAATCAAAGACGCACAAGGAACGCACCCCAAGGTTTGCAGTCAATCAATACATACAATCCACAAGTGTGGACTCTAAGTATTTGTATAATAGTTTGAATAAGTGACATTTCGCAAGAAAGTGGCATTTGTAAGTGTTTTTATTTTTGCATTAATTTAAATAATATTACGAATAAATTAATTTAAAAATCGGCCTATAATCGGCACAGGATGTTAGTGAATATGAAGTTTTACTTCATTGTGTGCATTAGTTTTTGTGTTTATCTAATCGTAAGATTGACAGGTAAGAGCGTCACATTGAGATTTATATATTAAAAGATACCCCATTTGGTTATGCTGTCAAGGTCGGACTTTAATGAGCTTAACATACGCAACCGTTCCAGTTCCACAGCCGAAGAGCAGGGACGTGAATCTGTAAACGAATATGTAAAGCTGAGGGTGCTATCGTCAGCAAAGAAATGTATTGGATTAGATGTGGCAGACAAGAGATCATTTTTGTAAATAAGAAAGAATGTCGGAGATAGAACTGAGCCCTAGGGGACTCCAGCATTTATAGTTTGAATTGTAGACTTGAAACCATCCAATACAACTTGTATGGAACTACGGAAAGGTAGTTTCTAAGCCATTGAAGAAAATGTTTATCGAATCCATATGCACGTATTTTCGACTAAGGAGTTTGATGCCAAACTCTGTCAAATGCTTTTGAATATCAACTGCAACTATCTGAAACTCAGCAGAGTGATAAGGATATTTGTTCCACTTTTCGGTGAGATATGTCATCAGATCACCAGTGGATCTTTTGCTACGGAAGTCATATTGCCGTTCATTGAGAAGCTTTAGTGACTGAAGATATTTCATAAGCTGACCTTGGAAAGAAGGGACGTAAGTGCTATGGGTCGGTAACTCGAGAGAGAAGAAGATACGCCTTTTTTAGGGACGGGCTGGCCAAATGCTGTTTTCCATCTACTCGAAAAGATCCCAGAGGAGTATGAAAGACAGAAAAGCTTATGCAATGGTTTTTCTGCCGTGGAAGAACACTGCTTCAGAACTATTGGAGATATACCGTCTGGACCGACGGATTTGTGAATGCTTAGATCTTTAAGTACTCTTGCAACTGCACGAGTGCGAAGGTGGATTTGTCCCATGGAGTATTCGACTCTCTCAAGTACAGGCGGAGGCAAAGCGCAATCTGGAAGCGTTGAGCCTTTATCGCGATAGCCTCTTTGCAGCTCGAGTCACACCACGCTTTTTCCTTAGGCTTGATACCCTTCATTCTGTTGGGAATAAAGGTTTTCACGCCAGAGAGTATAGTGTTTGAGATCATATCAGTGGCGGCGTCCAAGTCGCTATCGAGGAAGCATAGCGACCAGTTAAAATACCTAAAGAAGCTCTTAAGGCCATCTCAGTTGACTTTCTCGTATTGCCAAACTATTCGTTTAGGTATACGTTCTCTAACTGTGTGGTTGGAGTAAGAGAAATTAGCTGATATGACACAGTGGTCTGACGAGCCTAGAGGCGATAATACATCAATGGTGTATTCATCGGGGTGGGGGGTAAGAATATATTATTTTTTTGGTGGTAATAGCAGAATTTGGCTCAACTAAAGGCCGTTTCTTTTTTGAAATATCTCTCAAGAGAACCTGAAAATTTGCAGGTAAAGTTGGCAAAGTAAATCTTTCTTCAATTTGGGGGGTGATGAGGTCCTGTGCAAGGAAGAAACATTTTTTGGGGTTGAATTCATGCCATTTTTAGGAGTACATATGAGTTAATACCCACTATGTTGAGAATACCATAAAGCATAGACAACGGCCATCGTTTGGTCCAGTTGGATATACTGTACCTGTGACAGATTTGGTATATTAAAACAACACTACATTATGTGCAGAGTCGACAAAATGTTTGCACCAATGGAAGGGACCTACAGTTTTTTGCCGACTCTGAACGGCGAGTTGAGAAGCTCAATCGTGACAAATGATACTCTTTGATGCTTATCAGACATTCAAAAGAGGTGGCACCTTGGAAAAACTCTTTTAGGTTTTAGACCCGCCCAGGAGTTGAACCCGGGCAGCATTCCGTAGTAGTCCAACGCACTAACCACCACGGCCACGGCGACCACACATATCTATTTTTAATTTTTATTTTTAAACACTTATTGAACAAATAAAATTTATTTAATTCATCCACTTAGCATGCAAACGTATGCTGTAGTAGTTTTAGGAATATTCACGCAAGTTTAGTTGGAGAATCGGGTTGGACCCCAGGGTAGGGTTTAAGGGTTAACAAAGTTGTTAAACAACGAAAGCTTATATCGAAGCAACAGCCTTAATCTGCAATACTTTTCGCATAATTTGGTGATAATGATTTTCATGACCGCAGATCAGCTCATTAGGTAGCTTTTTCAAAACTTGGACCACAGGGGAATGGTACATCTTTATCCGACAAAATTTCAATTGGCTATACACAGTATTTGGATTTGCAGCGTAGAACCGCAATGCAAAGTCTTGAAAAATTCCACAGATGGTATTCGCACAAAATTTATAAATCCATCAAGCATCCCCGTATTCTCCGAGTTCCCATTACGTCATGGCAACATTAACACTTATAGCTCCAAAATGTGAGAATTTTAATTAGTACATCCATTTTCGATGAAAGAAACTTCCAAGGTGTAATAATCATCAATCATCTACCCAGCAATAAGCAAATAATAATATTTTTTCCACCTTCTGCAATGATTAACAAGTCCACGAAAGTACCGGCAAAATAGCCGTACAGATATAAAAGAGTTCAAGCGCGCAATACGTCCGCATCTCATCGCCGGCGAAACACTAAATAGTCTTCTCTCATCGCACCAATTAGCATCGCTAATTAGCTTCAAGTCGTGGGACGCGTAAAATATATCCAAACCTGAAGCGTTAACAAAATCATTATCGTCCAGTCGCCGCCAGCATCACAAGCCGTACCATCATCTCCATCGCCATCGGGATTGAAGTGCTCCGCTTTGGCATTAAAACAACCACTTTCAGTGTCACGGTGTGAACCTGGGGAGATGCTGGTAAAACCAGCTCGGCTTTAAAAAAAAATTATTCCATAAATGAGAATCCATTAGCCTGCCCAACCGATTAGGCTATAAAGTTCTTCTCTCGTGTTCTTAAAACATCCATCTGCCAACGAAAAGTGAAGAAAAATAAAACAAAAAGCTTCAAAACGAAGGACGGCCGGCGCGGCGCGTTTTCGTATTTCGGGTGAGATTACAAAATTTCATTTTGACAGCGCGGGGGATAAGAGAAAAAAGGACTTGGTAAACCAGAAGGGCGTACAAAAGAAAAAGAAAACTAATTCAACCCCAATCAAGCCAGCAACTGACTTCGAGTTGACTCTCCATTTCCCTGTTGTCCTTTCGGCGAAGATTCCCAGTTCCATTACACAACCCGTACTCTATCCAGAGCCAACTCGAAAATTCATGTAATTTGCTTCCTTTAACATAGCCAACAACAAAAAAAGGATACATATACAATTTAGGATCCAGCAGAGCGTGGGTTTGTCGCCAACTTTGGAATGTGTGTCGGGTAATGGACAAAATTAAAACACCAAAAAGGGACATTCTAGGATACATCCACCGTGTTCTATAAACTTCCTCTCTTTTCGATTAAACTTTGTGTCTCTGCGTGCAATGTCCTTTGCTTCAGTTTTTCTATTTTTGAGCAATCAACTGATGCCGTTTATGGAGCTAACTATCGTCGTTGCAGCTTTGTGCATTGTAGCAACAGTGCTGTAATTCTAGTAACTAAGGATCCCCAATATATATAGTTTGGATAGAGTCCTCGGATACTGAGTGTAAATTTGTGAACATTTCACGTTAAAGCGGTTGTGTGGGTTTATTAAGCAAACTTTTCGGTTCATTTTCCTATTTCATTGTTCAGCCTTCAAGGCATTCGCCGTTCGCAGACTAAGAGAACACTCGTTTTATTGTAGCTTCGAATATTTGTTGTGAGCGATTTTTGCCAGGATATTCACGAAAAACGACCAAAGGAAGAGCAGAATAACAACCAGTAATATGCCAGGAGGCGTTGTGTTTTTAATAGTCATCCCGACAGCTAACTTTGAACGTGAACTTGTTTATGGTGAGTAATTTGCATTTTATTATCGGGTTATTTGCTCTGTGTCCTTGGTGGAAGGAATTTAGTTGTTGGATTCGTGTTTGCCATCTTTGTATATGTATTTAATTTTTTAGCAATTGCATTGTTATTGTTAATAAATGTAAATTTTCCTCTCAAACATTAAGTTTGAAGTAATAAAATATATTTGTGGGCTAAATTACGCGCATAGGAAAAACGGCAGTTGATTTTATCTACTATGTATGTACCTAGACCTATGTATGTATGTACGTGTTTACTTTAAAATATGACAAACAGAATCTTAACCTCCTGGGATCCCTGAGACTATTTTGTTGAATAAATCATTGAAAATTGCATACTAAAATATCGTGTAAATTCCTAGAAAAAAATGAAAAAAAAATATCCTGGGAAATCTGGGTTTCGGCAATGTCCTGTATATAGTACATGGGTTCCTAGTCTAATGATAATGTTTTTTAAACGTGCTCAATAAAGCAATGGATTAGCAAAACAATATTTAAAAAAAAAAAAACAATTTCACATAGGGTAAAACAGCCTATTGTTGGCACCCCTCCAATGATTGGCATGTGGACTTTAAAACAATGTTAACCCAATACCCTTTTAGGTTTTGACTTTATCTTGTATTTTATAATTTTTCTTTGAATATATTTAGTCTATCTGGCAGCACCTTTTTATTTCCTTTTTTTGTCTTATATTCAAAAAAAAACATAAAAACAAATGTCCTAATTCCATCCAGCCTTTTTTGGTATAAAAGTTAGCAGTTTCATAAGCTTGATAGTGCAAAAGAAGAGCCTGTTTCTGAACTTAGGGTTAGTAAATTAAGTGTCTTAGAGATTATTCTGGTTAATAAAACATTAAATTTAAGGTTATTTTTGTTTAAAATTAATAAAAATATTGCCTTTATAGTTTAATTAATGGTGCTTATAATGGGTAAGAGAAATTGACAGCTTTCTTAATGTTGGCATCGTGCCAATCATTGGTGGTAGTGTCAATTACCCGGTTATTGGCACTTGCCAATCATTGGGTTACAATGCCAATAACTGGCACAAATTACAGTGTCCATCATTGGTAAATTAGAAACAGGCTTTTTGCTATACCTCTTCTTATTTGTTTACACCTCACTTCGTTATTTAGGTGGGTACCTATAATTACAATTATAATTCTAAGATGCCAAGTATTCGGAATGAAGGCAATTAGGATGGATATGGTAATAAAATAAAACGTATGGTGTCCGTAGTCGACGCTACAATTAAGTAATATATAGGATCATCCAGCAAGAGGCATAATTTTAAATTTCACACTATTTTTTAACCGTCAATTTTCAACTATTATTGCGATGACTTTGGAAAAGTAAAATCTAGGAGGAGGATATACACTTGCACAATGTGTTGAAAAAGTGAAATGCAAATGGTGAAAATATTGCGGAATCGTTTCATAAGGTTCGTACTGCTTTTGGTCATCATCAAGTGCTTTCTTGCACAGCTACAGTGAATTTAATAAATAAATGTAGACGTCTCTGACAGTTTAGAGCTCCGAAGACCCCAACTCGTAATCGTCCGGCAAGGTCAGCGAAAAAAAAAATCGCCGCCGTAGCTGAGAGTGTGACTGAAGATCACAGGAATTGGGTCTATCCACAACCACAATGCACCGTATTTTGCAAATAGGTCTTAGCCGACATGGTTATAAGGTGCAGTTAACACAAGAATTGATGCCAGCAGACCACGCGCATCGCCGTACTTTAGCTATTGATTTAAAATGCCACCTTGTTGGATGACTCTATACAAGTAATATACCTATGTATTTAGTTTTAAATTATATTAATTTGATTTATGATTTGGTATGCGCAAATCACTAAAATGCCGTAATAAATTCCAAAATATCTGTGTGCCAAGGATTGGAACATAGGGGGCCAATGACTGGGAAGCTGTGCCAGTAATTGGTGAAAATTGACTTTTCTGATATTTTCTTGTTTTTTGTTTATGATTTAAAAGAAATTGTATATTTTTTTTGTTTTTTATTGTTTAAAATACCTTACCGAATGTAAATAAATTATGTTGAAAATGTTGGGGTGTTTCATTTATTTTATAAATTGCAGTAAAACCGTGAGTTTGCTGAAGGTGGTTTACCCTATTTTAACACTTTATAAAGAAAATAAAGGAAACAAGAGCATAACCAATTGTTTAATAATAATAAAGATAGAGAAATCAACAACAAATAATAAAATATGAATACTGGAACAATTCGAGAAATAAAAAATTATTATAACAGCTCATTATATTAACAAAAAAAGGAAAAGAAAAACATTCATTAGTTAATAACAAATACATAATAAAAAATATACCACTTCAAACACCTTGCTCATGAAATTTAGCAAAGGAATTTCCTTTTAGGGTAAAACTCAAATAAATTTGACATTTTTTACAGGATACTGTAACAGTGTAATCAGAATCAACCTCCAAACCATGCAAAATCTGTAGAATGTTTCATTAGTTAGTGCTGCAATCATGTAATATTAATACTGGTTAAGAACTTACTGCCTGTATATTGAACATAGAAATATGGAATAGGAGACCCATGTTCTGTAGGTTAGGTAGAACATAAAAATAAAAAAACGTATGAACTTGGTAGAACTTTTTATCTTTCTACACGATGATATAAAATAGTTAAATTAACATGTATTTAAATAAAATTAAATGAAAACATTAACAAAAATAATAATGAATACTTAGATAGGTATATTGAAATAATCATACCACTCTTTGCGCACCTGCGAATACTAGAGTTTTCCTTTGCCATTTTCACAAACAACGCCCTTCACTTAAACACTTTAAACTGGAGTAACATATTCTTAACCTATCATACCTATTCTGAAGCCAAATATTATTATTATTGTTACATTCATTTTTATATAAAAGATAGAAATATATTAGAAGCAACTTAAAAGTAGCAGGCGGGCGAAGCAAATCGAGCACGGGTCAGCCAGTGTTCAATTAAAGCCTTATTTTATTATAACTTATGATTAATATGGATCATGCAATGAAAATAAAACAAACCAGATCAACGAATAGGAAAAGTTCTGTGTTGTGGTGATTGCACAAGCTAACTTCCTTTTGACATTTAGCGCAAAGTTGCCATGCGAATAAACATTTTCTTTTGAATGTTTAGGCATTTTCAAATGTTTCATGGCACTTTTAAAGTGTAAGAATTTCTTACCCGTGGTCAATGGAGTGAAATGCTGTTGGAACTGTTTTTTTTTTTGTACCTGGTTCAATTTAAATTATAAATGCAAAATGCTTAATGATATTATTATTGCAGATTTTTTTTATTGCTTCATAGACACATTGTCCATTTAATCAGTACTTTGTTGGACCTCCTCTTGCTTTTATAACTGCTGTACTTGTACATCTGTGATTCACTGACTCAGATAGATTTTTCCATGTGGATACAGGTATGGTCTTCCAAAGCCGGGCTCGTAAATTTTTAGGATTTCAATTGACTCTGGAATTCTGGATGCACCTTTGCAATGTTAAATTTCAAGATTGACCAGATATACTCAATTGGATTGAGGTCTGTGCTGTAGGGAGGCCAGCTTAGCACATCAGCATTGATTTCTTTGAAGTTAAAGAAATAAAAAAAAATGTTACAAATGTAGTTTTTAATCATTAAAATTGTAGCTTATTTTAAAATCTAGTACGGTGCTCGAGCTAAACTAAATTTCCGCCGGTCTCCAAATTCACAAGGAAACCGAAGATAAATGCCAGTCTTTTTTTCACTGAGCCTTCTGAAATTATTTTTTGTGTAGCTCGAAACAGATCACTGTGTATATCCACTGAAGTCTGAAACCGATTCCGACGATTTTGGATCAGAAAAAAAAATTGTCTTCCACTGGGGTCGTCTTTTTTGGCCGCGCTGAGCCTTCTAGTAGTCCCGGTGTCACGATATTTTTTTAAATTCTTTACCACAGTTCGTTGAGCAACATTAAATCTTTCAGAAATTTGACGTGAAAGACAAAAAATCTTAGATTAGCACTCCAACATAGGTATTTTTTCCCATTTTTTTTTTTTTGTTTTTTAAATTATTTTAGTTCATCTTGGACGGTTATCACGAGCTTTTGCCTGTCACACATCAGTATATGGAAATGAAATTTATGACTGTTCATTCGTTCTAAATAAAATGTTTTGTTAAAAAAAATGTAAAGCCGACTCTAACTATTTAAAGTTGCACTTGGCTCATTTTACATTTCGAGCCGGCTATAATGTTTAAAGTCGACTATAAGGTAACTACGAAAAGCCAAAAGTAAATTTTAAGTTATGTATGCAGGTGAATAAATTCTTTTAATGTCGGCTTTATCTGACTATGAATTCGCACCAATGTGTTTAAGTGCTAAGATATTTTTTTCTTTTATTTATTTATTTTATTTTATCTTATATGTATGTATGGTACATGCTTACACAGTAAGAATAATTTATAAGTCTGTTAGTTTTGAGATCAAATTACAATTTCCATTTTGTTTCAAGATTAGAGTGTTTTAATTTTAATATTGATCAATTCATCAAATTTGTGTTTCTATTTTACGTTAAAAACTAAACTTCAATCGAAATTTCTTGAGAAGGGCAGGGTGAGGAGAAGTTATATACTATACTCTGACTTTTTAAGAATTTTCGAAGTGGGAGTGAATTCCCAAGACGGACAGCAGCAATGAAAAACTGTCTCTCAGATGTTTAACATGTTTATTGATGAAACAAAAACCAAGCAGATCTATTCGTCGCCGGAACGGTTGAACGGTGCTGAAATGAGGCATGATCATGCGAAATTTATTGAGCACATGAGCACCGTGGTGTAGCGGTAAGTGCTTTGGAATACTACACAATGCTGCCCGGGGTCAATCGCAGCCCGAGGCCAGCACCTAAAAGTTTGTTCACGGTGCCACCTCTTTCGAATGTCTGACAAGCAATCAAAGTATCATTTGTCAATGAGTTTCTCAGCTCGCCGTTCGGAGTCGGCAAAAAACTGTAGGTCCCTTCCATTCTTGCAAAAATATAACACGCACCCATAAAAGGTTGCGAGAAGCGGGCCAGGTTCACCCCGAGCTGTGACACTATCTAAATTAAAGTAAATGACATCTTCACAAAGTGAATTTTTCTTTGTCTTGTGCTATGAGACCTTTCTTAGTGCCAGGTTTCTAGGTCAGCAGGAAGTTCCTTATAGGTTTTGATAAGCAAGCCAGTATCCAAAAAAGGACTAATTTTTGCCCATATCAAAGCCTTTGAGGCTTTTAATCTAATTTCTTGATATTAATTTCAACTTAATACGTTCAGCAAATGATGACAAAAATGGTCTTGATGGTAAGACAGACAATAAAGTGATCTGAAGTGTGGAATTCTAAAACAAGCAGTTTTTTTTTTTTAGCTTTGTATCACATTTATAAATAAAACTAAGGCATTTGCCATACATGCCGGCAAAACAAAAAGCTGCCTTCCAATATACCATCACCGTCCAGTCAGAATAATTCAGAGAGGTTTGAATATAATCGCAAAAGAACCGGCAGGACATACAGAAATCCTTTCTGTTTTATCATCGGTTTCCTTCTGTTTAATTTTTATGACCTTATTTCCGGGTGTTTCATTGTATTTTCTTATGTTGTTTATGATATAGTAGTAACATTTTATTTGAACTCCAGATTTTATTAACGTCTCTGCATTTACGACTATTTATCGCGGAGCAGATTCACATCAACTTATTTGACACAATTCTAAAACGATAATTTTTTTTAATTGGATATTATTCTCTAAATATCTTGAGATATAACTTGTATTTTGGAAATTATTTCATCATGAAATTTGGGCGAACTATAAAAAGCTGCCATATACACTGCCAAAAGAAGGTCGCTTTTCCAAAGCCATCTCCTTTTAAGGATGTGAGATGTCGTCGTATTTACTCGTACTATTCGTCCACATTTAAGAAGTGAATTTATCTGTCGACTATCCTCCTCCCCTTCTTTCTTTGGGTAAACACTGGTGGAAAAGTTCACCCTATAAAACTTAACTATTTAAACTATGTCACTTGAGGAAAGTAGAGCCATTCAATCTTTTTCATAATTAAGACAAAAGTTTAACATTTCACCGCACTATCGTTTGGGTTTTGTTCTCTTTTAAACAATGTAGACTCGAGGATCTACATCAGTACCTACATGATGGCCAGAGGTGGAACAGGTTCTGTTTATTGTACTCTAAGTAGTCTACATCTAGAGGCGATTGAGAAAAACAATGCAGGACTTCTCAAATCTGTGTTGTATACAAATTTGACATCAAAATGCTCTTAGCTTTTTTTTCTTTTCTTTTTTTTTTTTTTTTTTGTTTGTAGTGAGGTACTCATTATTTGATTTAAAGAAAGTTCTTAAATGTACTTGACAGAATAAATTGAAAAGTAAATGCCGTTGCGGATGAAAACATCTCTGTAATCCATCAATTTACGGGTGTGATGACAGAATCCCAGTGGTCCTTGTCATGAAGATTTTGAACAGTCCCATCGAACGATTATTATTATATCCATCTAAATCTTATATGTAGACAGCATACAAGAAAAAAAAAATCTGACATGATGTCTTCTGTCGAAGTCAATTGAATCAGATGCAGAGCGATGAATCGGGCGATGCGACAAAACGATTTATTTAAATTGAATGATTGATTGAAAAAGAATATGTATTCCCTGTTGTCATATATTTAACACATACATATACATATGCACCGTAGCGCAAGTGGTTAGTGCGTCGGACTACTGTGCCAGCGGTCTTGGGTTCGAATCCCGCCGCAAACACCTAAAAGTTTTTCACGGTGCCCACCTCTTTCGAATGTCTGACAAGCATCAAAGAGTATCATTTGTCACGATTGAGCTTCTCAACTCGCCGTTCGGAGTCGGCAAAAAACTGTAGGTCCCTTCCATTCGTGCAAAAATATAACACGCACACACAAATGGTTGCGAGAAGCAGGCCCAGGTTCACCTCGAGCTGTAGCGCCAACTAAGTAAGTATATACTTATCCATGTGCAGAAAGTATCAAAGATTATTTAAGGGATTTATTTATACATTTGCAATACTCGTGTGATTATTGTGCGTTTAATGTTTTGTTGTACCTACTCATCTGTCCCAGTTATACGAGTACCTAGTTAACCTCGGACACCTTAATTGGGTTAAATAAATTGAGAAGGGTAGCTATAGCTATCACATACTGACGAGGCATTAGTCGAGCAAACAAAGAGTATCATTTGTGATGAGAAGCTTCTCAATTCGCCGTTCGGAGTCGGCAAAAAACTCTAGGTCCCTTTCATTCGTGGAAAAAATAACACGCACACACAAATAGTTGCGAGAAGAAAGGCTTGGTTCTGTATAGGACTGCTGACGCCGTATATTTATTTATTTATTTTTTATATTTTTTAAAAATTGACATTTTAAGCCTATTCCACCCAAGAAGGCTCCCTGAAATTACGTAAAAAAGTGTTTTGGAATCTAATTGTGGCGTAACGTTTTTGGAAAACACGCCAAAAACCAAAAAGGAAAATTTGCCAGAATTCAAGGAAATTACACCAAATTTTTGGAAAAAATGCCAAAAAGTAAAATGGAAATTACGCCAGAAAAAGTTTCCCTTTTTTGGTTTAATTTTCAAATTTGGTTTGGAAAATTTTTTCCGGCTGCATTTCCTAGTTAAGTTCTTTTGGGCTAGGAGTAGTACTGAATATGCTGTGGCACCGGTTACCAAAAAGGCCAAAAAATGTTCTGGCGTTTTTTCCAAAGAATTTTTTTGGCGTTTTTTCATATTTCATAAATGGAAAAAATATCTAAAAAATTATGGAAAAAATGCCAAAATTCTTAGCATTTACGCCAAACTATTTGGGTGATTTTTCCTAGGAAAAAACGCCACAACTTTGTATATCGGGATTTTTTTCCATTTCCTTTCTAGTCTGCTAGTTTATGACTTTAACAAAAAAAAAATTCAAATTCAAGCCGCTGTAAAATAAAGGTAGGGATTTGTATTGTTATATATATGCGTAGGATAAACCGGTTTGGCTTAGGACAAACTAGTTTGCCTAAAATCGGGTTCGGCGGGTAACATAAGTATATGCAACTATGTATATTATAACGACAACAACGAGCGTCGGGACGATCGGAGTGAATTTATCCGACAACGACTCGACATACATGCACACATGTATGCAATGTATATGTAAGTAGATACTACGATTTATCGGAAGACTTCAAGTGACAAAACAAACCTTCAGATAGCTGGATCAATTTAGCCGGGATCCCGAATTCAGCCATCGCACATAGAGGTTTTTGCATCGAAAAACCGCTCATAAATCAATTTTTCAAAATGCAGAGTTGAGAAGTATTTTTTTTCCCTAGCTGTAGTTAAATAGCTACCCATGGCATAATGAACCGTATTTTTTCTTCATTTTCATGCACACAGCATCAGTTGAAAGTCATCGATCGTAAGCTGGAATTGTGAATCTGTTGATTTGTGCGAAAAGTCGCACTGTTAAGTAATTAAATTTTTGTTTTTTTTTATATTGTGTACCAAATTTTTTGTTATGGAGGAATCAGCTGCAGTGTACTTTATTTAGAAACTAATTTTACGTTTATTGGAACTTTAATTTAATAGATATTGGATTTATTTGAAATGTATGCAAATGGGCATTTTTTTTCTTCTTTTTTTTTTTTTTGTTTCATGGACCTTTTGTTATATATAATTATAATTCGGTTATAATTCGGTGTTATTCGGTAACTTGTTTGGTATCAGCTTATAGAGCAAGATGTCAGGACACAATAACAGAAAAAAAAATGCTGCCCATAACTGCCCCCTAGATTTTTTCGTCCCTGATGTGTGTCTAGTTCAATAAAAAAATCAAAAAACTTTTTATCATAAAATAAATTATTTGATTGAAGGATCGGTTCGGTTGTGCATTATATCTAACAGACAGTTATATGATGTTATGAATGAGTGTGAAGAAAGAGATTTTGAAGCTAAACTGGATCATCTTTAGAGCTATTTGCTCAATAAACCGTCTTGCACGTAGGAAAAATTAAGAGATTTTTAGCTTAAAATTGAATTATACCTAGTGACTGAAATAAGCCTAATAATACTTTTAAAGTTGTTTCAGACAAGTATCACTTCAATAGGACCAAAATATATTTTTGATCGGTTTTTCGAGGCAAATACCCCTATGTGCATCGCCTTGTAGAGCTTCCAGGATCTGACTTAGTGTGAACATTTGGTCGATCGTCGATCTGCCGGGCCGGTTAGTGTGCTGCAGAAAGGCTTCAGGCGTTTACACAGTACGTAAGATAGGATCTTATTTCTCATTTCAAAAACCTGCATAGGTATATTTCGAACACAAACAAATAGCTTTTAGTTTAGTTGTCTCAATTCATTAGATATGACAATAAATGCAACCCATAAGGTATCAATGCAATGCGTCTGAACTTAATAATTTTAAATTTAATGTTTGTCAATTCGAATTAATCGTTTTAAGAAAATATCGCCGTCTGAAACAAAACATTGATTTCGATAAAATACTCTGCCACCACCTGACAAAAGTTTCTGATAATTGAAAACCATCGCAATCTTAAGAGTTTACAATATAAAATAATAAAAATAATTAATTTTATAAGCCAGATCCCAGATGTAGAATTGGTCCATTTCGATTATGTCAGTGGAAGCGAAATGATAAAAAGTTCCAAAAAGGCATAAAACTAATCAAACTGCCATGAAAATCTTAAAAAGACACAACCAAATGCAAAGTACCAAAGTTTACCGAGTTGTTTCCTCGTTTTATTCTTCGGAAATAAGCAAAGGGAATAAAAAAAAAGAAAAAAAAACTGGCTTCGCACCTTCATTCTCGACATCCTTTGGTAACGTGTTGAATATAAATATGTATCTGCATACATTTATTCAAAAATTTTAAATTCCTCCTAACCTGGTAGAGTGGATAAATTTCCAAACTTTCAAGGTCAAAACAAACACTCCGTTTTCGCTCCAGACACCAAACCATTTGTTCGTGGTACACCCAATGAATTTCATGACCATCTATAATAGCAAGATTGATCAAAATCTCGAGGTTGAATACTTCCACGAAATCAAACACCTATCTTCCTTAATACCATTCACTTTGAAGAAATTGTTGGTAAAAAAAAAACCCACTAGGTATGGAAAGCTTATGTCAAAAGCAAGATTCATCAATCATACATACAACGCGCATCATTTCTTTATCCTTAGCAACGCAAGTAAAACGAAATGAAAAATAAAATAAAATCAAAAAGCAACCTAAACACGAGCATGAACGCAGTACACAGATACTTTTTATTTCATGTCAGTAGCAAGGATCAACCATTAATAATATTCTCCCAGGGATACTCATAAAGATTTATTTATGTACGTATTTCTATGTGTTTGAGTGTATATTGTGTTGTAACAACTCCCCTAAATCCATCATTTTGTATTGCATAAGTGACTGATAAATTTACCATTTGCCAAGGAGCAGTCAATCGTCCAGATTCTTAAAGAAGAAGTATACATATGTTTGTGTCTGTGTGTATGTGTAGGTAGCCATCCCACCGTTCAACACAAACTATTAACAAGAATACTCTAAAGTAGAAAGATAATGTCCTTAAGAGCTTTCGTGTAACTTGTATCCTTTTTGTTTTTGCTTCTCTTTAATTCTTTTTGTGGTCTTTGTTTCTTTCATGGCTGCAATACAAAACAACAGAAGGAAACCAATGGAATAATAATCAAGAGGTTATCCGCCCAGCCCCACCCATAGTGCCTGGTCCCTTGAATGGAGTGTCGAGTGCAGTTGCGTCCGGTAACAATTTGAACATCAATCTTCCGGAGAACAACACTGTGCTGCGTCTTGAGGTGGAACTACGTGACAAGAATGCACCGAAATACCGTAGGGGTGGGCGAGGTGGTGGTCGTGGCGGCGCTGTTGGTGGACCTGTAAGACCCATATCTGGTGGTGGACCACGGTCACGTGGTGATAAGGATAACCTAAATGTGATGGTGCCAATGGAGAAGGTATGAAGCATTTTATCATTTCCTGCTGTTTGCTAGCTAACAGTATAGCGGCGGAGAAGTGGACAGTGAAAGATTGATTCTGTACTCGGTGAATTAAAGTTAAGTGGAGAACATTTTTTTTTTCTTTTGACATGTGCGAGACATATACGATACATATTTCGGAACGATGTATCGGATTTTGAAGAAAATGTTTAAATTCATTTATTGGAATTTTTATTTTTATTTTTTTTTTGAGGAAAACATCTAAGCAAGTTGGGTTTTCTCTTTCTGGTAGCGAGATTCATAATGATTTTAAATTTGATTACAATCATTGTTGCGTTTAAATACGGCATGATAAAGAGGAAATAAAACAAAATCCTATGATGACCGTGAAGCGAGAACTATGTTTCAGGTTTAAAACACTATCAGATCTGTGTCATGGTGTGCTTAATACAAGCAACAACCAGAAGCAGAAATTCAGGCTCATCATTTTAGTGCTGGTGTTAGTGGTTAGGCTGCGCCACATTTCAACACTACAACTAGCAATAAATAAACAAATATAAGAACAAATATACATAATTAGAATTTATGTTCGGGGAACAACTACATTACGCAATACATTTTTAAAGTGAATACTTCTTTAGCGACGTATTGTTTTTGAAAACCAGTTACGATAAATGAGTTACGATAAATGCGTTACGATAAATTTCGATAAATGTGTTTCGATAACGGGGAAATGATTCCATTTCCGTCCGTCTTTCTGTCTGTCTGTCCGTCCGCCCGTCCGTCCGTCCGTCTGTCTGACTGTCTGTCTGTCCGTCTGTCTGTCTGTCCGTCCTTCCGTCTGTCTTTCTGTCCGTCTGTCCGTCCGCCCGTCCGTCCGTCTGTCTGTCTGTCTGTCTGTCTGTCTGTCTGTCTGTCTGTCTGTCTGTCTGTCTGTCTGTCTGTCTGTCTGTCCGTCCGTCCGTTTGTCTGACTGTCTGTCTGTTTGTCTACCTTTTAACATCTAAACCGCTGAACCAATTGTAATGTAATTTGGCGAAGAGATAGTCTGGGACCTGAGGAAGGACATAGGTGGAAAACCCGCTCGCTAGGGGGCGCTGGAGTCAAGTTATTAACAAAACCTTTTCACGCCTAAGCCGCTGAACTAATTGTAATGTAATTTGGCGAAGAGATAGTCTGGGACCTGAGGAAGGACATAGGTGGAAAATCCGCTCGCTAGGTGGCGCTGGAGTCAAGCTATTAACAAAACCTTTTCACACCTAAACCGCTGAACCAATTATAATGTAATTTGACAAAGAGATAATCTGGGACCTGAGAAAGGAAGCTATTAGCAACTTCTTTATTAATTGACCAAAATGATTCATATTGACCATTTATGTTGGTATAGTATCAAAAGAGAAAACTACATAAACTGGACCCGATGGGTGGCACTGGAGTCGAGTTATTAACAAATTCTATATTTAATGAAATTTTGAATAGCTGTTCCTTTATAATTTGTATTACAAAAATATAGTCAAGTACATTCATATTTACTAAATTTTATCACACATATTCTATCGATGGTACTAGACAAATTTCTTCTTTCTTACACATTACACATACACAACTGCTTTGGATTGGATAAGTATTCACTTCCCCCGTGAGCTTATGCGGATGAGGCTCACACATTTTTTTGTATTTTCCAGGCACAATGTTTTCGCAAGAGAACAAGAAGTGCAAAGTAAAAAAGTTCTTTGCGACGCATAAAGCATGGGTTTTGCTCGATGTCTCGGATTTTTGTTATTCTCATGCATTCCAGGACCATTGTGTCCTTTATATTTTGTGGACGTTCTCTGAAAATAGTATGGAATACTTTAAATTGAAGTTCGCATATGTAAGTATATTGAAAAATTCATCTGAAGGACTGTGCAGCAATTTTTAAAAATAATTTTGAGCAATTTGAACATTTATTCTTTATAAGCATCTTAAACGCCAGATATTCTCTAAAATAGAGCATGGTAGTAGTTTCTAATGAAATTCCATTTCTAACTTTCATTTAATTTATAAGCGATATCTATGTAACTATATTATCTGTGATAATACTATAAATCCATGATGACACTACTATGGCAAATCATCCGTTGGAAAAAAAAAAATCCAGATTAAGTTTGTATCTCTTAGCAACAAGGGAGAGTGACAATAAATCACTTTGACAACGGTTGCTCCCCTAAGCTATTAAAATCAGTTTCTTCTAAAAATGGTAGCATAATTCAGTATGATGATGTGCTACGAGGAAAACTGACAGCTTGGTAAGTTGTCGTTAAGAAGTCAGTTTTCATGTGCCTAAAGCATAACAAATTACACAAGGTTAAATTACTCGTACTATATCTTTGTATCAGTGGCGTCGCGTAGAATATTTAGCTGGATGTGCGATTCGTAAAAATGTTGAAATTCTTTGCGATTGAAGATCGGCTCAAAGAAATCATTTTTTGATGTGTAATATGAGTTGTTTTTGGTTCGATCTCATTCAACGAATTGAATCAATTATATAGGAAAGATATGATGTATGTAAATACAGTGGTGGTCCAATACAACGAATGATATAATGTCCAGTTGCTTTCGCTATATCGAAAAATTCTTAATATTGTACAAATACTGTTTCTCATTCATAACATTTTATTTAATTTATTCATAAAGTCAACAAAACAAGTTAGAAAGTAGAAAAAGAAGTAAAAGAAAATAAAACAAAAAATTTATTTCTTTCCTTTCCTTTTCCAAAAAGTTATTACCAATAAGGGTATGCTTTTGCAAACGTTCAACGCAGAAATTTGTAGCTATTTCTCGTAGACTTATAAGAACAAGTTTTTCAGAATTTTTAACGTTGTTCTATTTGGCTCAGTTAATATACCCTCAATGGCCTCGAGTGGGCTGATACGCGTATCTTCTTGAAGAAACATTTCAGCATTGTTCCAAGATTCCAAATCCTCCGCTTAGCTTAAGTAAGCGAATGCTTGGATCAAAGAGCTTACTTTTGGTTGCATATACATTGCACAACACCCACATATTTCCATCGACCGTTTCCTAAACATTTGTAAAGGGTGATTTTTTAAGAGGTTGAGAACTTTTTTTTAAAAAAAAACACAAAAAATTCGAAAAAATGAATGAAATATTTATTTGAATCGATAGTTTGAACCTTAGTTTGAATTTAATGTTTAAAGATAATTTCATGCAAATGTTGACCGCGGCTGCGTCTCAGGTAGCCCATCCGCTGAGTCCAATTTTGGCATACTCTTTCACACATATCGGCCGGTATCTCACGAATGAATGCATGGATGTTGGCTTCCAGTGCGTCAATCGAAGCGGGCTTGTCCCTATAGACATTAGCCTTGACATACCCCCACAAAAAATAATCTAATGGTGTCAAATCGCACGATCTAGGCGGCCAATTGACCGGCCCGAAACGTGAAATTAACTGTTCACCAAACTCGCCTCGCAATTGCGCCATTGTTTCGCGTGCTGTGTGGCATGTGGCACCGTCTTGTTGAAACCACATATCATGCAAGTCAAGAACTTCCATTTCGGGCAAAAAAAAGTTTGTTATCATCGCTCGGTAGCGTTCACCATTGACAGTAACGCTGCGATTCGCATCATCTTTGAAGAAATATGGCCCAATAATGCCGCCGGCCCATAAACCGCACCAAACAGTGGCTTTTTCGGGATGCATTGGTAGCTGTTGCAATGCTTCTGGCTGATCTTCACTCCAAATGCGGCAATTTTGCTTATTTACGTACCCATTCAACCAAAAATGAGCCTCATCGCTGAACACAATTTTTCGATAAATCGATAAAAAAAACATTTCGAACCGAGCACGAATTTTGATAGTAAAATTCAATAATTTGCAAGCGTTGTTCATTTGTAAAACGATCCATGGTTAAATTGCAAACCAAACTGAAGCTGTTTGACAGTGACACAAGGTACTAAACACACGTCAGCTGTCAAAACCAGTGTTGCCAAAACCAAACCAGCTAAAAAATCACCCTTTATTTCTTAGGTTAATTTGTCTCTTTCTATTTTTTAAAGCATGTTCACAGATATTGTAGCAACATTCGTTATATCGAATATCATTTTTTTGTTCGTTCGCTACATAGAGCCGATAATAAATTTGAAAAGAGTGTACGCTATATCGATCATTCGTTATATCGGCATTCGTTATACTGGACCACCACTGTACTATGTATTTTAGCAGGCCAAATATAGAAAACAGAAAAAGAACGAAAAAAAGAAGCAGAATGTAAGAGGTCTTCCGGTGGTGTGGGGTATAACAAAGACACAAAAAGGGTGGAGTAAGGGCAGTCAGTTGTGTACTACGAGCGAATACAGAAAGTATTAATAAATAATATAATTGAACTAGTTGGCCCGGCCCGCTGCAGACGTTGTTCTGCCCTTTCCTGTATGTTACGCGATGAGTTTGGTTTCTTCATTTCATTAAGTGTCATACTTAAGATTAAAAAAATATGCCTTTGATTTTGCTTTAATTGATGAATTGGTGGGGTAGAAAAATTTAGTGCAAAATATGTTAAACAAATGAAGTTTTTCTCTCTACAAAACATACTTTATGTCCAAGTTTGAGCTCAATCGGCCGTAGTTTGGGAATTTATCGACAATACACAAACAGTGTATGTATGAAATATCGAATAATCAAATTATGAATATGTGTCATTTTGGCCAATTATAGAAGTTGTTAAGAACTTGACTACAGCGCCACCTATCGGGTCCAAATTTTGTTATTTTCTTTTTTGCCACTAACTCGACAGATGTTGTGAATATGAGTCATTTTGGTTAATAAATATAGAATGTGTTAATAACTTGACTCCAGCGCCACCTATCGGGTCCAGAACTTTTCTATCTTCCAACCTGGAACCAACCTTACATATCCACCAAATTTCATAGAAATCGGTTTGGCGGTTTCGGATATTAGCGTGTACGTACGTGATTTTTATATATATTAAGAAGAAGAACATAAGTGATTTAGAGCAAGTGTGTTTTATAATAATCAGTTGACCGGGCCATCTTTACAGTATGTATGTATGTACATAACATACATATGTATATATTTGCTTGTATATTGTGTCGGAGGTGTTGTGGAAAAACAGTAAAAAATATTTGTATGGGTTGTGTATATTTTTGGGTACGTACGATGAGGGTGTGTATTGCACACCTTGCTCACCCTGACGAGAAGCCACTGCTTTGTGTGTATATATAGGAAATTTGTATGTATGGGAAACACCCTCCAATCAGAATTGTATTTCGACAATGAGCATTCACTAATATAGCCACTTCGGATTACTTTCAAACATATTACTGATTCTGGTAGACGGTCAATGACCAAACCTTATTAGACCTAAGTTATGCTCAGACGATTGCCATATCTGACAAAATGTTCAGGTCTAAAAATGTGCTAACAATTAGCTGCCAACGAGCGGACAAAGTCGAACTACCTTCCATGTTAAATTGTCAGTTCACACGGTAGCCAGTGGCCTATTTCACCAAACTACAATTACAACCACAAATTTGTAATAGTAAACTACAATTACAAATTTGTAAATCTAATTTCTGTTTCACAAACTGCAAACATATGTCCAGTAAATTTGTAACAAAGAGGAAATAAATTGTAGAAAATAAAGTTGTAGTTTACAACTACCAAAAAATTACGTTGCACCGCTATTTGCCAGACTTGTAAACTACAATTTTTTCTCACAATTTTGTAAGAGTCTGACGAGTTAATAGCTATGGATAAGCAAAGCAAAATGTTCGTTGTAAGTTTAATTCGCGATAAAAAAGAAGTATTGTTCGGTAAATTTTCAAATATTGTGACACATAATGCCAAAATATTTGAGTGGCAAAAAGTTTATGAGACTATTTTATGGTATTTTAATTGAGAAAAATTGGAAATATTTTCGAGATGTTGTTCCGTGTTATTCCGTGGATACACACATGGCATACCTTTAAAAAAAACTTTAAACTATAAATAAATATTTATATACATTCTGTCAAAAAATACCGGGAATTGGTCAGTAAAATACAAAATATTTATTATTCATTCAAATTAATTGTATTTATTGTCTTCAAAGTAGTCCCTTTCCGCAATACCTAATACACTTATGCCAACGAATAATCCAATCATCTAAAGATTTTAACATTTAAATATTTTAAACGCATTTTCCGGAACCGAATTCAGTTCTCGCCGCGAATTTTCTTTTATGTCTTATATTGACCGAAAACGGGTGTCTCGAAGTGGTAATTTGAGTTTTGGAAAGAGAAAGCTATAGCCATATCAGCTGAATACGGATTATCAGATGATATTTTTTGAGTTTCTGGCAAGAAATTCGATCACAATGATAGCCCCACCTAAGAAAATCGAGCACTGTAAACAAATTAAAGGACAGCTGGCTCTCAAACTTCACGGATAGAGGTCAGTTGTGCCAAATTAGCGAAAAAAAGAATTTTCACAATTCCTTTAAGTGGGATTTTAAATGATCAATTCCCGGTACTTTTTTGACAGAATGTATTTAGAAAAAAAAAATTTACCGGCAGTATTATAGAACCGTTCACAGATGTTTTTGTGTTCCTCTGGCCAACGTACACTATTTTCATAAAAAAAACATCAACGATGGCTGCGCAAACAGGATTGACACATCTGCATACCGTAGATTTAGATATGCCGTGCATGTCTGCTATCCCATGATATTGTTCGCATTTCTAAGCCAGTGTAAAACTGTACGAAACTGCTGCCTCGATGTCAAAAAAAGTTATTATTAGACACAGATTGTGTGGTATTTGGTATTGTTTCCTCTGCCTTTATAGGATTTAGGCGAAACTTTTTGTTGAAGGCAAAAGAATCTGAAATTTCGTAGTTTATATCCGACCGATAAATTTTTCATCACCGAAATAAATCAAATATTCACCTGTTTCACTATCGATGCTTTTTCAAAAAGGGATTTCTATGTACAAAGCACAAATTGTACACGAAATTACAGACGATCTTTCATTTGTAGGATTTTTTCAATAACTGAACAAATTTGTAAAGTACTATCATTTGGTGAAACAGAAAACTACAAAAAATATCAATTTTCACAAATTTGTAACTTGTAAACTACAAAAGAAATTGACTCTTGGTGAAACGAAAACAAAAATATTTCTACGAATTACCCTTTGTAAACTACAACTACAATTTTGTAACACATACATTTTGTGAAACCGAATTAAGCGATATTTCTACAAATTTGTTAAAAAACCACTTGTAAAATACAATTTGTAAGTTGGTGAAATAGGCCACAGGTTGTGTCCTTTTTTGTATTTGACAATTTATTGTCAGACGGTTGTTTATCTATTATTTATTTATAGTTTACATCTATATTTATCTATCATTTATTAAAATGTATTAATTTTTTACCAATTTTATTTATTTATAACCAAAAAGTAATGGATTGATTTTTTTTGTATTGTATTGAAGGTTTTTGTGGTATTTTTCCTTCAAATTACTTATTTTCTTCTTACTAAACTGTTCATATCATGTTAATAGTTTTTCAGTAGAAAGATATAGAAAAACATATCAAATCTCTGTATTAAGAAATGTGCGGTAACAAACCAATATTGTAAATTTATGATACCAAATAAAGATATATATATATATATCCTGGCAATGTTGGCAGTTCATAGCATTTGATAGAAATAAACATATGTATGTATAAATAGGTTAAAACTTTGTATGGTGAATTTGTAAAAAAACAAATTATAAGCACACTCTCCCGAGATAAATGCGTTTTTCACAAAAATTTAAATTTAAAGAAAATGGGTTCGATGACCATTGTTTTGATAATGAAAGCACGGATGGTATACGTTTTTAACTGTGATAAGCACTTATCAACTGTCTATCGAACGAGCTATTTTAAGCTATTGATTGCTCTGGTGTATTCAACCCAGTTATCATCAGAAGTTATAATTGAATAATTAATGGTACAAATGTCCGAAACTTCGGACAAGGGCCTGATAATATCACAAAAATGTGTTCAAACGATTGGTAGATGATAGAGAATTTATTGTCAGATGGTGGTGTGATAATATTCTGATAATACTTTTTCTGACAACATTGTCAGACTACAATTGTCAGTTCACATGGTTGTAAGACATTTGGGACAACGTTTTCATTGTAAGACCTGGCAGAATTGTCAGATCTGGCAATCGTCTGAACATAACATATTATGTACGTTGAAATAATCACTGCGAAACATACCGGAAAGGGCAGAACAACGTCTGCCCTTTCCGGTAAATGGGGTGACTCAAAATAAATTTTTTGATAACAGTGCAAGTAACGGACTGGAAGAATCTTCAAATCCTTAAATAATGGAAAACGAAGTTTCCGGGAAATTTTCTTCAAAATATATATTTCTGAAGTAACAGAAGAGGCAAAATTTTATGATAGTAAACTCCTCCCCAGTATGTTATCTCACTGAAAAATTCCATAATAAGTTTTTAACAAAAGTTGGGAAGAGCAAATATCGCGCAGAAAATAGAAAGAGTGCCACGAAAACAGTTTTCCGTGTCAATGACAAGCCCCAAGTGTTTGAATTTAATAACATTTTCAACCCGAAAACATTAAGAGTCATTTGGGGTAAGAGTACGCAGCGGGTAAGAGTGCACAGCACAGTTCCATTTTCTCCGTCTGTGAAAGAATTAGCAGAAATCGCTAAATGAGAAAATATGTGTTCCGCTAACCACCAACGAAGTACAACTTCTACGAAAGTTTTCCAATTGACAGAACCAAGAAAAAAAGTCAATTCTTAAAAGTATGTCAGGAAAGCGTGGCAACAGTGTATAATGTTTATTTGATTTAGGATACAATTTTAGTGGTTAATATTATTCGTTTAGTTTAAAAAAAAAAAAAAAACCGTCTAGGCTAGGGAAAGAGTGCGCTGTTCTTTCTTACCCAGTATTTATCTTTTTACATATACATATGCTGACTAGAATACAATTATGATAATACAATTTTTTGGGTATTACCTTCTGTCGTAAGATGCAGTGAGCACTCCATAGTCGTAGGTGGTAGGTCGTAGGTCATAAAATACCTACCTAGACAAACTGAAAGGAAATTGATAATCCAAAAGCAAATGTGCTAGGCTAGCGAGCTGATTTCAAATGGAAGCAGTCCATAGTAGGCTGCCGAAGAACTTGGTTTGAGTGAAAGCACAGTTTCAGACCATTTAAACTACGAAAACTGTGACTTAAAATGGTTGCGCACTCTTACCCATACCTCTGCGCACCCATACCCTGACTTCGGGGTAAGAGTGCGCAACTTGGCTTACTTTGGTTACTATATGCAAAATTAAAAAATATATAAAATTATGTTCCTAAAACATAGAGCTATACCAAATAATAGGCTCTTTTGTTTGTTATCTATTGTACATATTTCAAAATTTAAGCCCGAAGTCCAAAACGACTAGGTATATCACTGTTCGCGAGGACAAATTTGAATTGCAAGTGCAGTGAGAGAGTTTAAATCTTGGTAAGTCAGTCAGTCAACACTGTTTTGCGCTGACATATTAGAAAACATTATTTTGGTTTTTGAACTAATAACTAGTTTATGCTCCTCAAACCATAATCTAATAATCTTAATAAATAAAGATCCCAATTTATTGCCCCTATTCCATAACACAACTCAATTTATTCGAGTTGGCTGTCATTCAACTTCACTTTCGCGCAACTCAACGAATTTTTCATATTACATAAAACAACCTTTTTCAGTTGTGATTGTAAAAAAAATTGCATACTTTTAGATGCGAATAACAACTACAAATTGACTATTTAACGTAAATCTGACCTCTGGTGGACGAAGTAGAAAATAATTTTGCCAACAGAAACTCAATATTCAATAAAAACAGAATGAAAAGAAGTTTTGATTTGGTTTTTTAAATGATAATAATGATGATAATAATATTGTTATTGTTGTGCGCATATGAAAATCTATCCGTGACATATTCCAATTCCAACTAGAAAAAATGCTAAGTAAAGAATATGCGTTTGCAATGTGTAAATTACTTATGTTATTTTTAAATATTTACAAGTGTTTTTGTACTGAACACAGAAGCATTTTACTTCGTTCAAATCAAAACCAAAGATTTCTTAAAATTGCATGGACGCTCGACTGCAATTGCAATACCACTACCAGTTCCGAGTGCTGAAGATGTAAAACTATTTTCTCCAACTGATGTGGACTAAAGGCTTTTAAGCTGCACACATTTTTTTAATGACGTTATTAATAATATTGCATTATTTCATTTGTCCGATATACGTCTTTTTTTATTCATTTTCCATCTTTCGTATCTCAACATTTACTCTCAAACAACTGCTTAAACTCAGTTGTTAGTTTTTGACAGCTCTAGCAACCAAAACATAACTGCGTTGTCTACCATAATACCAGAAAAAATCCCACACAACTCTAGAGAGGATTCGCCATCTTGGTTTTATGTTGACAGGCAACTCTTTTTCTCAGAGTTGTGTTCAGTAATACCGAATTTCAAATTTCAACCAAATTTCAACTCAACTTAACAAAAGTTGTCTTACGGAATAGGGGCATATATCTGCGATGAGATTTAAAAAAGTGTCTGAGCCATAAGCGAAACCGACATCATTCGTAAAGGCTGTCAGTGACCCCCTAAAGGGCAAACAAAACAGGGAATTTATATTTATAAATCAAAAACAGTATTGGTCCCAGAACAGAATACTGAGGCACTCCTAGATTGAGAAACTTTACTTCACTTCTGGTATTATCTATTCTTACTTTAGCGATCTATTACTGAATTGCACGGGAGTCGGACAGAATCCCGAAAACCAAAATCCCGAAAAACCAAAATCCCGAAAATCCAAAATCCTGAAAAGCCAAAATCCCGAAAGTGATAGTAAAAATTTTTTTGTAGGAAAAAATAATTAGAAGAAAATTCGTTTAACATATTTAACAAAATAACAAACTTCAAATAAATAAAACATAACAAAACAGTTGTGCCCGTTTTCACAGTGCAAGCTTAAGTGTCGATCCAACGATAATCTCAGGATTAACACGAATTGCGCTTTCACAGTGCAGGCTTAACGCAATCCTGCAATTAAGTAGTGCCATAACCTAAGCCACCGACTTCGACCGCTTAGGTGTCAATCCAGAGAGTAAATTGTTGCCGTAAGTGTACCAAAATAATACTAACCTTACAGAAAACCTACCTAAACGACGAAATATTTTGTCTGGCAATGCGGCTGGCATTGCGACTCTCATTTTATGCAAGTAGAGGGGATGATTCTGTTTATATTTGCTGCTCGCTGCGCTGGCAACTTCAGTTGTGTACCTGTTTCATCAGGATGCACATCGAAGGAAGGGAGGGGTGTGCAATTTTTTTGTTTTCGTCAGCATACTGCTCTTTCGTTGTTTTTTGAATTAAAAATAAATTAATTGAATTATTTTTTTATTTCCACACATGCAGCGGCTTATTTGTCTTCTTTTCTCTTGATTTTCATTGTATTTTTTCTTAAAAGCACTTGACAAGGAAGTGAAAACCAAATTTCGTTTGTCATTTTGTGTTCATTTCATTCACAATTACTTTTTTCCATAAATGATTCACAATGAAACTCAATCCATGACTTAAATATACCACACTTAAGTGTTGACTGTGAAAACGAAAACTTCTTAAGTGATGGATATGTTCAATCCTACACTTAAATAATCCGACACTTAAGCTCGCACTGTGAAATCGGGCATTAAAGTCTTATTGAAAAAAACATTTAAGAAACGATCTATGACAAAGTAATATCTACATCTTTATATCGAACGCAATTGCCATTAAAAAAATTATTTCAGAACGTTCGTTACGTTCCGCGTACATTTTTTTAATTTTATTTTCCTTAGTAACGTAAAGTTTTCTTATTTTTCCGTGTTCACCGGAAATTATTTTCGATATAAGTACATGTTTTCACACGGATTTGCTTTTCATCTTAAAGAGCGATCAGTATACGTCAATGTGTGAAACTAAAATCAATTAACTAAATTAAAATATAATCAATCAGCTATCACTCTATATGAGATCAACACAACTGACGCACATTGCGAATTGTAAAACATTGCAACACTAACGCCAACCGGAATAGACAAACACTTGTTTACTTTCCATTTAAAAAAAAGTCCCGAAAAATTATATAAAATGCAAAATTTGCGCAAATTTTTAATTTTATATAATTTTTCGGGATTTTGGATTTTTGTGATTTTGGACTTTCGGGATTTTGGATTTTCGGGATTCTGGATTTTCGGCTTTTGGATTTTGGTTTTTGGGATTGTGACCCCAACCCGAATTGAACAACTCACATAAACGAAAACAAAGCGATATTCATGAGCTTGTTTTTTTCTTTATTTCATCAATATGTACAATATGTTGATTACAGCTAATTAGTATTAATATTATTAAAAAAAATTCAGCACTATTTTTTTGAACATATCTACATATTCATTTGAAGGTTGACTTCATGATGGGTCAAACTGAACACTGATAAAGAACGAGTTAGCCCATAATTCGTCCCTATTTCTCAAGTTTCTCTCAGGGACATAAAGAGACAAAAGTGCAAGTAAATCCGAAGAATTAATCCTGCCAATGAGTATCTCCGTAATAAAAAGAGCACTTAGAGTTTATCTACGACCTTTCAAAGATCTTGAACTGTAGTTGCGCATAACTTCAGACCATCTCATGCTTCGTAAAGCAAAGTGAGTGAATATTTTTTTGATCATTTTCAATCCTGTCAGAGGAGTTATTGTAAAAAGGAGACAAAATAACGCTGCAATATTCCAACATGGGTATTACTAAACATTAGTAGAGAGTTTTTAGAGTATAAATGTTAATAAAAGCTACCGTATTGCGTTTTAGAAATCCCAGCAAAGAATTGGCTCTGGATACAATATAATCTATATCGTCTGAATGTATTTAGAAACGTCCAAATAAATTAATCTGTAGTTCACATAATTTTTAGCTATCACAAACAAATTTGTGATTTAGATAGGCTTTTTTGAAGTATTTTCCATTAAAATCTTACATATGTACAATGCTTAAGAAGGAAAATATTATTATGTTAATATTAAATTCATGTATATATCTATTAATTGTGCGATAACGTATTATAAATTTATACAAACGAAATAAAATACCATACAAATAGACGTTTATTCAGTCTTTATTATGATCTTTTGGTGCATTTGGCAATAACAAAACTATTATTTAACTTTTCGTTAATATCATAAAACATAAGAATACGGAACCTTTTGAGCACACTTAGTCGGTTTTGTTACATGTTTTGGAAGAACACATTGGTCTCAGTGCTACAAGCATTGGACTCCATTCTCTTCTTTTCTAGAGCTTCACTCCACACCTGCTCTGTAGTACAAGGTATCGACCGTTTTGTAATTTTTACTTTAATTCAAGTATTTCTGGCCACGGTTTGCTTTGATTGGTAGTTCTGAAACTGCTACTACAAAAAGTACACAGTACATACTTGATAGTAATCCCGCCGAAAACACCTAAAAAGTTTTTCACAGTGCCCACCTCTTCTGAATGCCTGACAAGCATTCAAGAGTATCATTTGTCATGTACTCGCCGTTCGGAGGCGGCAGAAAACTGTAGGTCCCTTCCATTCGTGCAAAAATATAACGTGCACACACAAATGGTTGCGAGAAGCTAGGCTTGGTTCTACCTAGGACTACTGAAGCCAAATATTTTATTTTACATACTTAATAGACTGGGCGAAGGAAAAAACATCACCATCTATTGGGTACTAGAACCACTGGGGATAGAAGGTAACGAAGAGGCGGACAAACTTGACCTTCTGCGGCATGGGGGAGCACACAATGAGGAGCTCCGAAAACTGGAGAGGAATAACAAGCAAAGAAATTTCTGCATAATTATGATTTGAAGATATTCAAAGCGTGTATTAGCCTTGATAAAAACAAACTCCACATCCTGACTGCGTTCCGTATGGGGCACTGTTAGGCACTGTAAGGGACATCTCAACAAGCTAGGTCTCTCAGATGAAGACTCATGCAGATGTTGTACGAATCCAGTCAAACTCCAGAGCACATACCGGTGGAATGTGGAGCATTGACCCAGAAAAGATTAAATTGCTCGGGTAAATACCAAGTTTCAGCAAAGAGCCTGTTACTAATACCCCCATTCTCCTACTGCAATTTCTCAGAGGTGCTATTACCTATGCAATTCTCGCCTGGGCTACGTTTGAGCTAAGCTCTGTCTAACCAGTTCCAGAATGATGACGAGAGGGATGTTCCTTCGTCTAGAACATTTAGGGGTTACAATAGACCTAAGGTCACGACGGTGCATCTCACCCTTCAATAATAAAAATAAATAATAGGCCCAAATAATATTAATAATAATAATAATAAAGTATTCAGGTATTATGTTAGTGTGGAATTAGTGGTTGCTATTCATGGTCGAAAAAATGAATGAAGAAAACAAAATCATGCGCAGGACTACTGAGCTAGGGTTGCAGGTTAGGGTTTAAGTGATATCACGCGCTTTTTTTTATTATTTTTTTGTATGGTATTGATATTTCACATTGCTCCAAATCTTGTTCAATTTTTACAAATGATATTTTGTGATTTTTTGCAAACATTAGGGAATCCTCTTTCGCATTATTGACAATCTGTTTCAAGCAATTCTACTTCAATCGAGCGGCCAAACGTGTCAATGACAGTAAATATTTGTATAGTTTTGGCAAATGCATATAAAATATTGTTGCATTTCAATTACCAATACCTGTACAAATGCAAATCATGTATGTATTGTAAAGCAAACGCTGTACATACCAACAAATGTACTTTCCATTCACTTCTCGACCATTTAAGCTATCAGCACTCAACAGACAATTTGCATTTCCAGGTCCTCGAGGAACTACTCACTAAACTCCAAATCGAACATGTAACTTGGTCGATGGGTAAAAAACGATACTACTACCATGTCGTATTTCCTCTGGCATCTGGTGAACCGTGCGAAACGACATTACACTGTCTGACAGAATTGGGCATCGGGACAAAATTAAATTCCAGCGTCAGGTAATTTCTATTCCATTATCCTGGCAGCATATGGTACGAGTTCGAGTATATGGAGGCGCAAAGTGTGTCGTGTCAACAGCGTCTGCCTATCAGGTTAAAGTGGACACCATTTGACGGGATTGAAATTGAAGTGTCAAATAGATGTGCATATGATTTTTGAATGAGGAATGTTTTGTAGGGGAAATGTTGATGCAAGGATGATGAAATATATACACATACATATTTTATTCAAGGATAACATTTTAATATATTTCTCCTTTTTTTGTTTTACAATTCTCCTCAACTTCTATGGTCAATATCCTTCTGGGATTGCAATGCAAACGACTACGTCTACCAGTGTACTTCCATGTAGTGTTACATATGATGCTATTTCGGATCCAGCAGCCAACAAAGATGACTACAGGTGAGTGTAAGCTGTATATTCCTTTTTTCCGCCACACATATTTCTTTTATCATATTTTGCATTTTCGTTCGCACTTTCATTCGTTCGGGTGTGGGTTCTTATACAGAAGCTCATAGGGGCTTTTCCATTCAAGCACTTGAGGGCATTTCCTTCTCGTGAAAATTTGTTAATTTCCCTGTTCACTTCACACCGAAAAGGGTTAACTGAAGGATGGTTGAATAAAAACTGAATCAGAAAAGTAAAAGCGGCAATGGGTGGCGAAAGTGGGGAAAGTGGGAATAAACATACAAAATGCATAAGATACGGTATTATCTTCTTGGTAATCTTTCACAGTTTCTCATTCATTACGAAGTGCAATACCATCTGGAGGTAACACCCATGCAATCTACTTGGCCTAGATTCAATGATTTTAATTTTCATTCGTCCTTCTCTGCGGTTGGCTCAGGAATGATTTAAGGTTAATCGTAATACGATTATGTGGGTGTGGATAATTTCGTAAGTTTCTATAGTTGTACGGTATGCGTATTTATTCGTTGAAGACCAAAAGGATTTTCTGTACATATAAAATTAGACCTAAAGGAATCCTTAAATTGAAAAATATATATGAAATGTATATGCATATGTGTACATATGTATGTGTAAATATATTTATTTAATTCGACTAATCCTTTTCAGGATGTTCACTGTAGTGGACTTTGGGTTTGAGTTTGTTTGCTCATGTTATGTCAAAAATAAACTATTGCTCTACTTGGCATTTAATATTTACTTAGAAGGACTTGAACGTAAATTTTAAAAATAAACTTGGATCCCTTGGAATATTTTATTGCCTGCCAGGATTCGAATGGTAGCCTTACTTTGTGGTATTTCGGCTTCTTTAGGGTTTTTTATTATTAAATTTCAACAAATGTAATTGTATTTGACAAATGTTCATTTGTATTATATCACCATTATAACTAGGGCAACCAAAACCATGCACAAGCATTTTTTTTTTAGCAATGCTATTGAGACGTGACCAAGCTAGTTATCCGTTTCATGAGAAACTAAGCAATTTGAGCGCCATTTGTTAGGGCATATTTTGGCATATTTCAATATAATAACATATAATTGCATATGTTGTCCAAAATTCATGTATGATACATAAAATAATTGGTATCGAAAGGATAAGTATCGAAAGGATTTTATCTAGCATATTGAAAAAATGCTGTAATTTGCTACCTATATAATGTATGTACTCAATAAAAAACTATTAGTGCCACCGACGCGTCGCGCGTGCTACACACAAACTGCAAACAAGCGAAGTGAAATGCAAAATGAAGCAGAAAAGAACAGTTTTCCAAAGAATAACGGTTAGATGAATCTACTACCAATAACTAAAACACGAATAGAGAAGAGAAAACAATTATGAGTAGAGAATTCATCTTTTCGAGTATCCAAAAATCAACCCAATCATCTTTTAGAATACTGCAATGGTAAAAAAATTCCGTTCATCTTTGGGAATGGTTCATCTTTCCGAGATTCTACTGTATATATTTCCCAAGTGTAAAAAATTAAAATAAAAGCAACGGGAACCCATTCGCTTAAGCCCCTTATTCCCAGAGCAAAAATCGTTGCGAGAAAAGAAATCGTTGCGAAACAAAAATCGTAGCTTGTGGTGCGAGATTTTGAGGGTAAATTCCTAGAATTTCAAATTTCGCAACGAGATTTTTGACGTACGAGTTTTGACATTTTTCTTCGTCATTTGAGAACTTTATTTTTTGTGTTATTTTCCTCCTCTTATCACTCATATTGAATTAAGAGTATTTTGAACAACAAATTCAAATGTTTTAAAATAGGAAATGACGTTTGAAGGCGCGAAAATGTATAGTTTCCCTTTATGCTACTCAAAATTAATACAATTGTTTCCTCTTTCATTGAAAACAATGCCAAAAAATCGTTGCGAGAAAGAATGGTCCGGACCATTCATTTTCTCGTTGCGAGAAAGAATGGTTTCTCGCAGTGAAGGTGCGAGAATTTTGACGTTTTACGCTACGATTATTTTTCTCGCAACGATTTTTGTTCTAGGAATAAGGGGCTTTACGCAAAAATTTCGTAGTTTTTCATAGAAGAGAGTGCTCACGAGAGAGTAAGAAATTTCCCCATGCTACGAATTTTACCACAAGAAATTTCTTTGGTGTGATATATGAAAACTGTCAAATCTGTCAAAACACATTTTTCATTTTTCTGTCTTTGAGTGAATTTCACCCCCACTCTTCGAAAATTGACAGATAACACATATTTAGTGCAAAAAGTACACGTAATGATGGCTGGTTTTTTTTACAAACACAAGTAAATTTGAATAGACTTCTTTTATGGTCTATTTTATTTATTTGACTTTGCAGTGAAGGAGCTTTAGCATCTATTCTTTGGTTCTTTTTGTTCACTTGATTCATTTATTGCTATAAAATGCATTTTCATAGGCATAGTTAAAAATTTATAGGGCATATTTTAAGGGCATAAAAACCATTTTTTGAGCATATTATAAGCGCTTAAAATTGATTTTTTAGGGCATATTTTTGGTTGCCCTAATTATAACTTATAAGCCGGGACAGTGCTACTATCCTTCTAATTTGTATGCAGCTAGCTAGGGTAGACTTATAACCATTTTAAGTTAAAATGAGCTTGCGTAAGTGGTGCTAATTAGAGTTGGGCAAACTAGTTCAATTCACTGAAGTAGTTCACTAGTTCTTGTTCAGTAAAAATAACTAGTTCAGCAATGTAGGTAGTTCAGACTCAGCTTCACCGTTCACCTCTCACTTATCACCATCAGCTGAACTTATGAGTGAGTTGTGTCTGTGACACAATATACATTCATCTCATATCTCATACTCATCCATCAGGTATAGTTTATAATTTTATATCCAGAAATAGATCAGTCAGTCGTTCGCATATGTTCGTATATAAGTTCGATTGAGAGGAAATATGAAATTAAGGGTTGCAGCAAAATGGAATATGAAAAAAGTGTGTGTAAACCGAAGTCCAACACACTGGAAAACCTATGCGTAGTCGTAGTGAAGTAAAGTGAAGTAAGATTTTTCATTCAATACACATACAACAACCCACTGCGCTTCGCTTTCAATAACATCCGCAGCCGAAGTCAAGTGTCGATAAATGTTTAAGTTCGATTGCGGGTTCGATTGCACGTTCGACTGTTTGTCTTTGTTTTAACAGCTAATGTCACCGTGAGCAGACACATAGTACCAAATTTTAAAAATAAAAACCAAGCAACTGCGGATCGTTTTATTGGGAATTTTTCACTTCACTATTTATAAGTTCCCAATAAAACACGGCTTATGTAACTATCTGTGGTTTTATCTCTCTCTCATACGGTTGTGAATTGTTTACCTACTACTGTACTACTACCTACAACTACAAAGGATATGTTCCCAAAGAATTCGTGTAAAAAAAAATCCGGTTTTGTATGGACATACTCATCATTCTTCTGGTTCTGAAGTGGTGAGCCGTACACGTAGTGAACTACTGAGCAGGGCTACTTTTGGGACCATTAAGGGTCAAATTGAACCTTTTTTGATGGCAGAGACCCCAGGACCCGCCTTTTTGAAAATCATCGAAATTTGACCCCTTTTGAAAAAATAGGACTCTTTTGGACCCTTTCTGTAAATTGGGAAATAATAATTGGTACATTCAACCGAAAACAACTTCACCTCTTATAGCAGACATCGCCATCGGCAGCTATCTCACTTTTGCATTTACCCGATTTCTATCTATGGATGTTTTTGCCAACGCCAGATAATGGGTCCGCCGCGCCGCACAGTGCGACGCATGGTGTAAAACTCGCGACATTGGTCGAAATTGCATGTATCTAGTACGGCTTTCATATACTTGACAGCTGTTATATAGAAACTGGTGGACATGTCAATTAAATTTTGGGACCCACGGTCTCGTTTTTCCATACGTTTTTTCAATAAACAATCTCAAAAACGATTTTAAAATCTGCCATTTTAACGAAAATTCTTGATAAATTGGGTTTTGTTTATCGCAATATAATCAAGGAAGAATGTTTGAGTCTTTTTTTTTAATATTGTCATTTAACATTGTTTAGTAGTAAATAATGTCAAGAAATAGAAACATTCTATGTTCTTTAGCAGCCAAGGCTTGTTATTTTTTGTTTGAACTAACGTATTTTTTGACAGTATTTTCGGGAAATTCAACCCGTACAAAAAAGTTCCGGGTTGTAGTGAAAGATATACGAAAGATTTATATCCGACTTGGTCCGACTCCGCGCGCTGTTCATGTTTGAACAATTGCCTCCCATCGTAAAATTCAACCATACCATAGGCTTTGCATGTATACAGGGTGTTCCGGTTTGGGATACAGATATTTTGGGACCTGATTCATTGGTTCCTGTTATGAAAAAATCGTATGGGAGGGGGGGAGGGGGGGGTCTATCTTGAACACCCACTGAGCTACAGGGTATTTAAAAAAGTTTCTTCGGAGAAAGAGGTACCAACAGTTATTCAATCCAAAGTAGGATTGTTTCAACGACAATTGATTAGTGCATATTATAGTTAAAAATTATTACAATTCGTACGAAAATTATTTTATATAAAACTAAATAAAACCGAAGGTGGATATTCTGTGGGCTGAAGCTTCTTTTGCGTTACTCCTACAGCCAAACAAACTTGACCATTCGATTCAGCGTGAAAACATACATAAAATATGATCCACCGTGAAATTTTTTAGTGGAAATAACTGAGTGAAAATGTCATGTCCAGTAAATCTACCGTTTCGTCTCACTGTGGCCGTTCGCATAGGCTCCTAAAACTACGAAAATCTACAAAAAGTTATGAAACCCCGTTCGCGTACGCAAAAAATTCGTGTTTTTTTTTTTTTGTAAAAGAGAATTCTCACGAGACAGTATGAAATTTCCCCATGCTACGAATTTTAGCACAAGAAATTTCTCTGGGCAGAAACATATATGAAAACTGTAACATCGAACATAATATATGTATGTTTCATGTTTTCTTACTCAACGCGTTCGTTTACTTTTTCGTAATTTTACTATCTTTGAGAGCATTTCACCCCACATTTGGTGCAAAAAGTACGCGAATGGACCTTTCAAATAAATAAAAGTTGTGATGAGCATAAAATCATTACCAGTGAATTATTCACCGTGAACGAAAAATTACTGTTAACGTCTGTTAACGACTTGGAAATAAACAATGAATCGCTAAACCGTGAATAGTTTCACGTCACAGTTTGGAATTCGCAAATAACGATTTCACAACAAAAGTCGCGGTCGTGAGTATGAACGTGAGGTGCGAGGCAGTGAATGATACGTAGAACAAAGCAGAACGCGGTGAACGATATTGTGTATACTATACACACTTGCGCACACAAATATGTATGCATAGTGTGTTCTGTATATTGTTCGGTGGGTTGCATTGGGAATTGCCGCTGAAAAAAGGGATGAAGGTTGAACTTCGTAGCGGTTCTAAGAATTTGTGTGTGCTAGTTTAGTTCTGTGCATGCGAATATGTGATTTTAAGGAAATTTACATTCATTTGTTTGTTTGGTGTTTAGGACTACGTATTTACAAAAAAAAAAAAAAAAATCTTTTAAGATGCCGCCAATAACAAAGCGAAGAAAAACTTGTTTTTTGTGCAGTTTCTTTGAATTGACGAAAGTTTCGTAAAATGTAATATGTGCAATTTGAAAAGGCATATGGAAATCAAGCATCCGTTAATCTCATTAGTTTCTGGGGTAAGTTTATTTTCGAATTATTGCGTCGAAATATTTTTAACGGCTAGTACGGCTAGTATACATGCAAACGTATGTGCATGCATATTTACACATTAGGGTAAAACTATACAATACGCCCCACTTTGAAAACATCGCCAATAAAATGCATAAGTTAAAAATTTGTTATTTTTCTTCTTGATGAGCTTGGTTGAAGTTGAACTTTGCCCAGTATTTTTGCAGGTATTGAAATCCGGATGATCTCGGTTGGGGTTCAGAACTTTCAGTAGGAGTTTGAATCAAATTCTGCTCATGTAATCATCTGACAATGAAAAAAAGTAGTCAGGAATGGCATTTGGGTCGTAGCGACAAATTCCTGTTGACTTTAAGGCCGAAATACTATTGGACACGCTCGCAGCTCTCCCTCAAGATTTGAAGATGTTTCTCCATTGCCTTCTTTATGTCTTTTCAATCTATGATGCCCGCAATATAATTCTGGTATAATTTCGTGGCATTTCTATTAATAATAAGCAAAAAAGAAGGCGCTGATAAGTGTATATTTCAATGTAATAGGGGGGCATATTACACTTATGCTACAAGGGCGTTTTGTAAATTTCGGAGTGCAAAACGTCCCATCAACTTTTGAAAACTACACCCTCTTCTAAGAGATAAGCAAAACCGAACTAGAAAATTATTTCATACACTTTCTAAACATATAAAGCATTCTGGTGTCATGTTTTGAATTTCTGAAAAAAATTAATTTTTGCTGTACTCACTCCAATATGTTTGAGCGCCAAAAATCTTTTGTATAGAATATTTCGCGACTGGATCAAAAAAGCACTACCATCCACTATTACAGTTCACTACTGATTGAAATGGTTCGAATATGTTTGGTTGCAGCTGCATAGCCACACTTGTGAAGGTGTCAGGCTAGTGGGGCGTTTTGTCAACTGGGGCGTTTTGTATAGTTTTACTCTACAATAGTCAATAATTCATTGTATGTAAATTATATGTAGTTTTATAGTAGTTTATGTAGTTTCATAGTCGCATCGTCGTGAATTCACGTTCACTGGTTATATTCACAGTGAATAAAAAATCACGTTCACAGTTATACCAGTGAACATAAATTCACGACTTAGCCCAACTCTAAATAAAAGTAATAAAAATACTAATCCTATTCACAAATTTTATCTGTATTGTGTTTGTGTTTCCCAACTCACTAGTTCAGATCTAGATCTGAATCTCTCATCTGAGAAAGGTGAGCCGTTGAACTACTGAACTAAAGATATCTGAAGCTGAACTAGTTCAATTAGTTCAGGAAGGTGAGCCGATCTTTTGAACGGTTCCTTCATGAGTTACACAACTTTAGTGCTAATACCTTTGAGACTTCAAATATTTATCTTTTATCTTTAAAATATAAATAAGCTAATATGAAAACAGATTAAACAGCGTTTTTTTAGAGCCATTAAAGACGTACTTTAGAAAGTATTTACTACAAATCTGAAAGCAACTATTTTTCTTTAAGTCTTTTGCAGCAATTAATGCCAAATTTATGTATGTGAGTAAAGCAGTGGCTGCTTAAGACTTCTTTCGATAGCGTTTTATGAGAATATGGCTATTTTAAAATATTGCCATCAACGGCTATTTGCTCGACTTGGCGTAATAAAGGAATATGTCTATAAGGAGCACCAGACAACATGTTGCAGCTGTACTTCTGAAGAGCCACGATAAGGGGGGTTCACATGATCCATATTGTGAATTTTAAATTATTTACTACTCTAAGATACTAGTCTATAGTATCCTAAGTAAATAGTAAATAGTAAGTTACTTATTTGAAGTTGTAACTGCAGTTTTTGCATGCATTTTACTTGAAACAATTTTTTCTAGGTTTACATTATTTTTTTGTGTACATAAATCAAAGTGTGGTGAAATTTGCTGCATTTTGTGCAATGTTCAAATTTAGGTCCTCATGACCTAATCGTAAATTTATTTCCTTCGTCGGTGATTGCAAGGAAGACCTTGGATGATCGTTTTGATAATATCGTGTAATCTCTTGATTTTCTAAGTTGTTTTTTATTTAAGAACAAAAATGATTCCGAGTACCTACTAATTAACCCTCTTTCCTAATTTGTTAACTTATAGATTTCGTTGCTCGGATCGAAGCAATTTCACCCATTTCAACCTATTGGGTATTTAAATACCCAAGAAAATGGTAACACTTAAAAAATTCTGGCGTGGGCCCGGTGAGAGATATCGCGGTAAAATTTGTTTTATAGTAAAGAGGAAGGGTGCACCTATAAGAAAAAAATAGAACAATGTAATTTTTTCGCGGCCAACTTATAGATTTTTACAGGTTAGATTCGCGGTTTTACTTTTTACCGAAAATGCTGGAGAAAAGTGCTGTCAAATTTAGTGAATTGGGAAAAATGAAAATCGCACACCCTTAGCAGATACCTGCAGATGTCCTTTATGCAATGGAGTAAAATCTACACCGATATGTCAACAGACCTAGCTGTCACACCTGGTCTAGTGACAATGGGTTTTTAAATACCCGACAGCCCGTTGAAAAGTTTCATTTGGAGTGAATCAAAGGCCTATTTAAATTGGATTTTATTTTATTTAATTGAGAAATTATGCTGTTTCCTGATTATTAAGATTTAGCAATCTCCTTCTGATCTGGGGCAACACCCTTATGGTAATCCAGAAAGGAAGGAGCAGGATGCAAGTTCGTATGGCACTTCAAAAAACCGTATTCAGTCTTGCCACCACATTGCTTACAACGATGACGAGTATTGCGTTTCCCAATGAAATGATCGGTATGATCGTAACGCATTGCCAATTGAGCACCGGAAACCATCAATCTACCCGGATGATGATAATTGCACTTGGAGAGTTCATCGCGCAACAATTGAGCTTCTTCTTCTTCTTCTTTCCATTTAAAGGACGAGGTAATGATCAGAATTATATGGATCACAGCCCTCCCACTTCACTGCATTCCTCCCTAAATGGTTCCAGTTGAATAACTCATTTTTCGAACTTTCGAGAAAGCGCTCCAGCTAGACCAGCATTTACATACATAGATACACATTAGGTTAGTTCGTCTGTTCGAATTCAAAGAGTAGCCTCGTAATCCTCCCCACTGCATCGGCTTGCTCGTTGATGCTCCATATTTCCCTTCATCACGCGGTTCACGTCGGGATCACCCTTCTAGCTTCTAGTCTTTAGTAAAAAAAACTTTAGTGTGTTGTATTAGCTGGTGCTTGAGAACAAGTGATTGTTATTAATCAACAGAAACAATATTTTACAGTTCACCTTAACATGGACACATGAATTTTCTTTTCTGTTTATCTTTGTTTCTATTGCACAAAACTTTAAGAATTTGTATACGTCAGTGAACAGTATCTTATCTACCCAGGTAGATACAGCCCTTTTTCATGCACTTCGTATGGGAATTTTTTGCATGGACGTTCAAAAATTAAATTCAAAAAGGAATTTCTGAAATTGTTTGTAAAATTGAACAGTGAATTTAACAGTAAGTTAAATTTTTTTTACAAGAGAAGTGCAAAGAGGAAAACTAAAGGATTTTCTATTAAAAAAAAAAAAATGTCCAATTTATTTTCCTTTATTTCAAAGGGGAAAGCATATACAGATGTCATAAAACAAATAAGGAAGTCATAATATATAGCAATTTTGACATATTGTTTGCCTAATACTGTGTAGAGCACATTAAGCGCACACAGGCTTTCTACATTCGGTGCATTCTCGACGCGTAGCAGATTTTTGTTTTTTATTGACCTTGTAACACGTATAACATCCACCTTTTTGACGCATACAAACACTTGCATCCCGATCATCGTGGGTATCGGAATTGAACCCCCTATGAGAGGCTTTGACTGCCTGGATTGCATGACCTGAAATGCACTCTATCGCACTTCTGATGCACCGTTAGTTTGATGGGAATTCTGTATAAAAAACGTACATTTTGGTTGTATCTACCTGGGTAGATACTGTCCACTTACGTGGATATAAAAAGCCGTTCATGTGAAGGTTAAACGAGCGTGGGAAATATCCTTTTGTGCAAATTTTCAAACTCGATTCCCGAAAAATTGCCAGACATAGTGTTGTATTGTAATGCGCGTTATAATCCTACATCTGGGAAATCTGACGGAGATTGGATTTGGGTTTGATACGTCAGCAGAAGGGACGGGAGCTAAAGGTAGTGTGGTTTGGGTGATATTCGAGTATAAGGTTTGGTGAGTAAGGTGGGAAGCAATGAAAACTTATTGCGTCTTAAAATCGGGACGGTAAGAAAATACAATGCGGTAGCAAATTTGTGCGCTACCTATTGTTTTAAACAGTTACTAGTTTACTTTGTGTGCATATTAGAAAAAATGGTGCCACAATTTATTTATTGATATTCAACCGATTAATTCTGCAAATTTGAACATATGATTTTTTCGGGGCGGACATACCCTAACTGGAGCACTCAGACTCATACCCTCTTTAACCCTGGAAAGATAATCTGCGTCAAAATGACTCACTCGCGAACGAAATATACCGCTCTTTTGCTAATTATTATGAATCACGGGATGGGCGTTCGTGACTTTCCAGCCAGTAGGTATCCAGAGCAGGAAACTCACGTGTCATTGAGTTAAATCTCATCAATTTGGAAATACTTACAACCCTGCGAGTAAATTTTATACATGAGTGTCATTTTATACATCAAAATATGATTATCTTTCTAGGGTTAAATGCCTTTAAACGAAAGGCGAGTAGGCAATTCAGTGGCAAGCGGCTTAGGCTAACTTCAACAAAAATTGTTGAAAAAACGTAACAAATCCCTATGCCCAGAACCAATATGGCCTTTTAACGTTGTATGACCGATTAATCGCCGGTTCATCGGTTGGTTATACATAGGTACTCCAACTTTTTTGTAACTTTCAGGTTTGAGTGAATTTCGCGATGAAATAATTTGGTTTCGGTGTTTATTACTCAGAGATGCAGTCACACTCTTGGCTTTGTGGCACGGTGCCGAGTCGGGCATAAAAATATAGGATTCGTCACCTTGGACCCAGAGTTGCAGCGAGAAAAATTCAAAAAGCGTCCAAAAAAGGGGGGATTCTACGGTTTCCGTGGCGCCAAGGTTTGAAAACGCCATTTGGTAGATCTCGGTGAAATAAACACAAAATATTAAGCAAACAAAATTTATTAATCGCTTAATTAAGAAGATATCGAGGTTTAAAAATCAATTTTTTCCTATGGAAATCCCATTGAAATTAATTATTTTCGTCGGTACAAAAAAAGTGTTGCATACATCTAGGCGTAAAACTAAAGAAATCGCTTTTTAACAATTTAGTAAAGAAATTCTATAAACTTTTAGTTTTTGAGCATCAGACTTTGAAAAAAAAAAATCGCGCGATTTTTTTAGTTTTATTTTTTCAAAGTCTGATGCTCAAAAACTAAGTTTATAAATATATTTGCTCAAATTTTTGAACCTCGATATCTCTTAAACTAAGCGATTAATCAATTTTTTGTACCTTATATTTTGTGTTTATTTCACCGAGATCTACAAAATGGCGTTTTCACCTTGGCGCCACGGAAACCGTAGAATCCCCAAAAAAGTGGTCCACTTGTGTATATTTGAATCAAAAAATGCAATTTTTCGAATAACTGTATTTTATTGCTGAACTTAAAATAAAATAAATATTGAGAAGGAAATAACAAAGACAAAGAAGCATGTATGCAAAACGAATTTTTAGGAAGGAAATTCTGACTAACAAAAATACTTTGGTGATTTTTTCACTGGTTGAAAAAAAATGGGTGTGTTTTAAGAGTGAAGTACCATGCTTTAAAAATTAAAGAGAAATGAAAAGAAATTAAAATAAGGGTCCAATATTTTCAAAATGTGTCAAAATCCCTCCAGGGTCCCATCGCCAAAAAAGAGTCAAAATGACGGAAAAGCGTCCCAAACGACAACGCTGCTTGGACCTGGCGCAGAAGCCGGGTTTCCAGTACGCTAACCCCATGGTTTCTTAAACGATGTAGCAGGGATGAAAAATGGCCTTTCAGCAATGTATTGAAAGTTGAAAAAAAATTGTATTGAAATTGTACTAGTTAATTTTTTTCAACTTACATTGTTTTCGAATTCGCGTAAGCCGTTGGTTTGTGATTGAAGTATTTTCTTAATAAAAAAAAGATAAAAAAAATACTGCATTATCAAGCAACAAAACAAAATATTAATCAACACAAAAAATAGATTCGAAATAAATTTACCATAATATTTATCCACTTTATGTGTAAATAAAGAAAATTAGCGGCTATTTTCAAACTTTTTTATCGAAATGGTAGTGGCATTTGTTGGACTCAACCCACAAACAATTTCAAATCAACGTATTTTCGTAGTAACTCGTCTATAAGTTAACAAGATGGCCACAGTTTCTATGTAAAATTTGCTTGATGGCGGACAATTGTTTCACTTTGCTGTCGCTACGAAACACGTGGTGCTAGTTATGTTGGAACCAAATTATAGAAAAAAATTAAGTTTAAAAAACTAAAACCCGACTATGGGGAAAACTAACTAAAAAAGTAAAAAGTACGAAACTATGATTTTCAGAGTATAAGTAGCTGTCGCATGCCCCTTTGTCAACGAATGCGTAGTTATATAAATACGTTTTGTAACGGCATGCGACCACGGCTTTACTCTGAAAAATTGAATTTAGAATGACGTCATATCGTATTGTACTCTACTCGCCAAGCCCTTTCATTTGATGCCACTATCAAGGCAAGGCGGTTGTAAAGAAAAAGAAAAAAAGAAAAAAAGAGGAAATCCGCCATCTTGCTTGGTGAGCCCACCATATTGAATTCTCCTGTGACGTCACATAACCTAGGACCCGCATCAAGACGAATCCAATGACACCTCATTTGTTGCAATCGATTCCATAGTTTAGGCTGTACGAGGTGACATCCTTACATACAAACAAACCCAGCCTGTTAAAATCATAATCCTTCTTCTGCGTAGTCGGGTAAAAAAACAGTGATTGTAATTGAACTGACAACAAATGGGTATATTCGGTGAAATTGTTATAAATTCGATTTTTAGTAGCAAAAGCAAACTATGTGATGTTTTGGTTTTTTAAAACATATTTTGTTGAAGAAAATACCTACTAAATTAGCAGCAGCGCAAATGGTATCGAATTTTATTAAAGTGTATTTGTGTACTGAAGCAAGGTGAATTGTATGGAAAACAATACAATTGTATCGACTTTTGCAACCCAGCGATGTAGAGGCGTCCCACCCATACAGGGTGTTTTATCCTCTCCACAAGGCAGTCTGGATGAACTACTCTCCAGGGCGTCATTGAACGAATGACCTATTGTTTAAAATATGAAAAGTTGACTCGTCCGAGAAGCAGACTTATAAAATAGTAGTACTTGGAAAAAAAAAACATTCAGGATTCTTATAATTTTATAGAAGTTATATTAACTGTGGGCACCGTAGCGCAAGTGGTTAGTGCGTCGGAGTACTGAGCCAGCGGTCTTGGGTTTGAATCCCGCCGCAAACACCTGAAAAGTTGTTCACAGTGCCCACCTCTTCCGAATGCCTGACAAGCGTTCAAGAGTATCATTTGTCATGTAAAGCTTCCCAACTCGCCGTTCGGAGACGGCAGAAAACTGTAGGTCCCTTCCATTTGTGCAAAAATATAACGCGCACACACAAATGGTTGCGGGAAGCTAGGCTTGGTTCTACCTAGGACTGCTGAAGCCAAATATTTATTTATTTATTTTTTATATTAACTTGACTCCAGTCCTCAACAGTCATATTCCGGTGATCTTTGGCCCATTGCAGCCGCTATTTCGCGAAATTCATTTAAACGTGAAAATTACAAAAAAGTTGTACTGTCCCTATTATAGACTACGAGCTCTGAATGGTGCATATGGCTCAATGCAATGGTAATAATTACTTCACGCCGCTGAGTATACCACAATTTTTAGCCTGGAATACAGTTGGAAACTCCAGTGTTAAAATAAAACCTTAACTGATTCACAACGTATAGTGTGATTTAATTTCGTATATTTGCCACATTGTGACTCATTTCGTGTTTTTTATTATACTATTTCTATTGTATAAACATATAATACTATTGTGACACTACATACCATAAATTGTTAAAAATTTAGTATTCCGTTAAAGCCAACATAAATTCTAAATAATTTGACTATGGCCTTGGCGTTTTAAAACTAATTTTACGACCTCGGTGTTAAATTTTACCTGATCACAGTAGTTGACTTTAATTAAATACGATTCTAGGGATTCAAAAAATTTCATTTGAAGATTGGATTCATTTTATACAACTTAACCCAGAACCATTCGTTGATGTGATAGTTGATAGATGTGAATAAGAAGTGGACAACACTTGCTTTATTTCTGAGATTCATTTTCCAGTAGGTACAGGGAAATTAAAGGAACGACTGTGTTCTAATTAAATTAATCGTTTACAAACTGGATACACTTGAACGCTCTGTTTCGCTTGAATAATAATTTCATTTTATTTATTCTAGGGTAGTCATTAAAAATGCATAAGCAACAGGTGAGATAAAACCCACCAATTTAAGTGTATTGCCACTGATTTATATGACTTGGGCTTGGAATACAGGTATTTTATGACACGGTTCAGTATTTTGGTACTGCAAGTGAAGCGATTTATATATTAAACATAAAATTCAGTTGAACAACGGAAATGAATCATAAATTTTATATTGAATTAAGAGGTTTGTTAATGCACCGTAAAATAATTTATGTACGAGTAAACTTCCTTGAAGTTTATAGTGCTGTGATCACTTTAGTTTGATATAAGCAAAGAGTTTTATTACAAAAAGGAATGTACATATGTTATATACGCATACATATGTTTACAAATATGTATATCCTCCTCAGACCCCTGGTATCATATATGATACCTTGGCTGATTTAATTGTTTTCGGTGTCCAATCGACTATTATGAAGCAAGTCCCAGGTAACATTTATACAGAGATATGTCCTGATTAGTAGCATTTTTTTTTTGTGGAACGTTGCACAGCCTTGTGTATTATAAAGTTCAAAGTTGTGCTTTCAGAAATCTGTCGCTTTGGTATTTTGAAGAAGAGGTAACTATATTTACAAATTAGTTAAGCATTGTTTTTCTTGCTTTCTTTCTTTCTTTTGTTTACACATCTTTATATACAATGGTTTCTTCTTCAAAATAAACAAACAAAATAAATAAAGAAATAATTCGTTTGTTAGATATAGACCCAATGTATAATATATGATGCCCCCCTTTTCTCGGAAACCCCCCACCCCACTTTGTTTTAAAGTTGAAATATACTCTCAGAGAAAAGCCTTATGAGTCCTGGACATAGCTTGGGTCTGCGGAGGATATATATTTTAGCTTTTAAAAATGGACTCATTTATTTTTGTGGTTTCCGAGTTCTATGATTGATAGATACACAAATCTATGAAGGCCGTAGTTACTGTCTCTTATCATTACAATGTTATCAAACTATTATTAATAACAAAATTAATCTAATTTGTAGTTATAGAAAAAGAGTATTATCTTTTTGGATTTTTTTTTTTATAAAAAACGGGTCATTAAGGATTCATTCAGACATTCCAATTTTATTTAGTACTTCCTATGGAAATCTCCGATTATGATTACCGGATACGTACATATGTACATGTGTACATATCAATATCACCTCAATAAACTGGTTGGACTTAATGGTATCCCTGTTTTAAGGGTTCTAGGAGGCTGCAACTTTTCATTGGTAAATGTCTTCGAAACATCCTGATGATTTTTTGGCTTAGTCGCATCTTCAACGACAAGCTTTACGCCAGAACAGGTCAGTCACCTATTGATTGATAATAATAAAAGAAATGGGAAATGGATTGGTCACACTCTGAGACACGAAGAGATTTTCGTTGTGATGTATCCCAGTACCTACTCACCCAAGCTGGCAGAAGAACGGGACGCCACAGACAAACTTTGCACAGATCTATTGAGCAAGACCTAATCATGTAATTCAATAGGACCTGCGTTCATATGATATCAATCTAGTTTCCCTACATCTTTATATAACACGGTTTAATGGTGTGCTCGTTCTCCAGAAACTTATTCCATTAGTTCTATGATTGTGTTGAAGGCCCTGGATTAATTGATAAATCAGTTCTAATTTCATGTCAGAGCATTCTTTTTTAGCAAGGTGATCTGCTTTTGAATGACTTTCAGCGTCGATACTCATTCTCCGGTATCTGTGCAAACGTTTTTTTAGGTAGTCATAGGCATATCACTGATGCCGTGTTAGTGCTAATAAAAGTAAGACTTACTCAGGAAATTCAATAAAATTTCTATTGAGGAGGAGATGACGTTTCTAATTATTACATTGTGAGGTACGGTACGGCGAAGTCAAGATTACAACTATCCTAGAAAAATACTGTCACTAAGGGTGCATTAATAAGACATATTTTTACGAGAACATTATGTACATAAATAAAAGCAAATTGCAATTGGCAGAAATAACCTTACAAAAAATTTCTTTGAAATTAACCTCCCTTACGTTTGCAGCTGAATTCATCTCGGCATCGCTGGAGAGAGTATTATACCCAAAAAGGGCGTAAATTAAAATCGAATTAAAAAATAACCAATTGGTAAAACGCGATAAAGCAAAGCTGCGTGAGAGTCCTGAAGTAGAAAAAATAAAAAATAACAAAAGCCGAGCAGAAGGGCAAGAATCAAACCTTTTACAAAAATTCACAAAAGGAACCATTAACCTTACAATAGAAGAAAGGACATAGACTGCGCACAAAGGGTTTTCTTTAAATATTATATGCGAAGCACAGAATGGGGATTAGAATTCTGAAGATATTAAACATTCAAAAAAAAAAAGAGAGAGAACAGATCTGCTAATTTCCAAAAGTTCATGACTGATTAACAAAAGGGCTCAAATAATATTTGCAGGTTTTAACCAAAAGATGGACGCAATCTAGAGGATGGAACTAAACAAAGCCAATTGGTTCTGTTTGTCCATGTTTTCTTGAGGACATATTTTATATTGACTTCGTTCATAGTTAAGGCAGGGGATATATGTTATGTGCATAATTCCATGTCCAAGTCCATGACTAAAGTTGGTAATAACATGGTGTCTAAAAGCTAATCCGCGCGAAACAGTAGTGGATTGAAGTAAACGAACCATTTTTCAAAATGTTTTTTAGGTGTATTAAAAGAGTATTTTTTTATTTTATGGCACATCAGAGTATATAATGAAATATTTCAGTGATTCATTTCAAGTAAAACAGTGGAGAAAAAAAAATTCTTGGAAACTTTCGTCAACACCCAGGGTAAATGTCTAATAAACTTATCATATCTGCAGAGTATTGTGTTCTGAGATATTTTAATCTGACATCTGTTAACGAAGAAATGGGTGGATCCGATGACGCTGCAAGCATGTTGAATATGTCTTCATTCTGCCACATCCTTCAAACCTTGCACAATTTTTGGACTCTTGAGCTTCTTATGGCAATTCTCCAAGTGGTAACGATTGATGCTATTTTCATTTTTTGACTATGGGACAGAACTTTGTGAAGAGTAGGTGTGAGTAGTGATGTCACGATTAACCGAAAAATTTATATATAAATCGGTTATTTATTTTCGGTTAACGATCTAAATCGATCGATTAACCGATAGCCGATTTATTCTAAACTAGTTGAACCCATGCTCGCCTTGCTTCGCATTCTAAGGGTTTTCTTATGCATACAAATATGCAATTTCAGTGGGAGCGTAGAAACATCAAAGTATTTGTCTTAGTCCACAAAATTGTTTAGTAAATTTTGTTGATTAACAGCGTGTTATCAAAAACGTTTCAATGTGTAACTTTCAGCCCCTAACTGCAGATTTCATAGTTCTCAAAAACCGCACCGCACCGTAGCCCGTCAACACTTCCGCCTCTACCAGATCTCATTGCAAAGTTGTTACTCTAGGTCGGGTGCCATTACATTATTTAGGCGGGCTCAAGTTTCTTAGAAGAATAGTAGGTACACCCACTTTTAGTTTAAATTTATGTGATGGCAGCGAAAGCGAGAGTTTAAAGATTGGACCAGCTATCTGGTTGTTACTTCTTGGTCCACAACCCGGGTGATTGAAATACATTCTGCACTTTGACCATCAGCAGGTGAAAATATCTCGCTGTTAATTGCTGGAGCTTAATCATTCCGAGGCAACAAAATAGCTCGCTCACAAAGCTAAGAATTCTTACGGTTTTTTAGTTGTGATATATCACTTTAAACCACCAATTTTAAATAACAAATCAGAGAAATGTTGTGCGTTCGGATGTGCCTCGTGGCACTACTGATAACGTTTGCCTAAAGTCTCGGCAAAATAGCACTGTAAACCAAACATCCCAGATGACTTCCACATAGCAAATACATATGGGCATACATATATGAACCAAAATTAACTCTTAAAACAACAGAAGTTCACTTTGGGTAGAATATTTGTTTTTGATTTTTTTTTTTTTAATTTATTAATAATATTTATAAACTAAATGCAATTTACTGCTCTAGAAAATTCTCTTTCTTTTGACACCTCATTTGTTAAGATTGGTTGAGTGTGAGAGCCGCAAATGGTGATAATGATTGTAGAACATTGAAGTACAAAGCATATGATCATGTTAGAGCGCGCACATATACTCACACACACACTATTGCAACGATACCTACTGCTGCACGACTGCTAACGGTGGTCTCCGCTGAAGGAAAATTGTGGGCGATGTTTTGAATAATTGTTTTGAACATTGCTCAGCTTCAGGATAACGCAGGAGGATGTTTTATATCTCAAATGAATCAGCGACAGATTTACTAATTTTACCTGTTTTTTTGATTTTCAATCCGATAAGCTATTATTGAGTTAGGGCTGTATAATGATAATATTCCTCTCCGATATACAGTTATTTTGACTACTATGTAAGACCCAGTAGGCTGAGCAAAAAAAAAACATAGCTTGTGATCATCCGGGGTACTTAAGAAGCATTTAAAAAAATGTTTCATCGAAATCTGTCCAGCGGTTTTCACGCCATTAGGTAACCAACAAAAAAACCTCTACAGTTTTATAATATTTATTATATTATTATATTATTTTATTATTATTATTATTATTATTATTATAGATTATAGATAGATTAATTGAAAGAAAACCATCACTGCTAAAGCAATACAAGGTCTGTTTGGTATTTTTTCTAAGTCAAATTGGGCCAAAGCTGTTAAATAATAATATAATTTGGAAACTGGAGGCGAATTCTCTCAGACAATGGAAAATTTGTAAAAAAGTTACCAAACACGTTGTGGGTAAAACGTACCAATTTGTTTTTGTCTTCCACTAACAATGAAGATTGTGACATTGATTTCGCAAACTGTCAGATACCTGGATTGACAGCGTTGATCAACCTCAACCAAGGAAAAATACAGTGTAAGAATTCTTAAGCTCTCAGTTAAGCTATACACTCTGTCCCAAAAATATTGTTTCTTAATTGGAACTTCCGTACCATCAGAACGGCTTTTTCAATTTTAAACCATTAATGTAAATTTGTTTTGTCTTTATCTGTAATTTAATGAATTAAACGCTTAATTTTCATATACTCAATAAATTATTTTTGTATTTATTTTCTTTTTCATGATAGTTTTAAATGTTAGCTGAAAACAGTTTTGTTGCAATTAATTGCAATTAATAATCGCTCCCTTCGATTAATCATATGATCAGGTGTGAGTAGTTTTTCGAGTTTTTTTTTGTTTTTATTTTAATAACTTTGCTGTTTTCTTGGCATACTCCCCAAACTTGACATCGTTAAACTTTTCTCTGAAATTCAAAACATCATTAAGTATTACTCCAAGCCTCGCTATCACCTCTCTATTGACTACTCTTATACCAGCTGTTGCGTCTGATTCTCGAATTGTAATCGTAATCACTGAGTTTTTATCGTCTTCGTGTGACAACATCTTGGAACAAAATCAATAATAAAATGTTTACTACTCATTTCAAGAAAAATGAACATTTGTTTTTGAGTTTATAATTTTGCACAGAACTGTACTTTTCCAATGAGAAAGAGAAAGTGAAAAAAAACTACATTTGGCTGACCTCTTCAAAGCAAATCTCTCTAGCTCAAAGGGCCGAACCTGAGTCTATAATATACATACATACATCAAATATGTATGATAACAAATCTGTGGTAACAAGAAAAACAGCATAAGTCATTTTTTACAACTTTTCAGGAGAGCAGTTGAAAGGTTTGACGTTTGCTTACAAAAAACTATCGTATAAGAATGGTGTTGATACAGAAATAAAGTTGAGAAAAAAAATATTTTTATACAATTACTTGTGGTTGCGTTAGTTTCATTAGCTGTTGGAGCATTAGAACATTATGTCAAAAGCTTACGGAAAATTTTTACTTATGCTGTTTTTCAATACCTATGCATATTTGCGGGAAAATGATTAATGTTGTGTTTTGCTGATATATAACTCAGCAAACGTTAGAGATAAAAATAAGAAGAAAATATGGCAAATAGATTCGAATATTGTGTATGTATCCGTTGGTGTGAAAAACTCAATTTCTACATACAATCGAGAACGGAGAAGCAGAAAACGGATAAGTGGAAAAATCGCATAAGTGCAACGACTTTAGAAACCCCTAACCATTTCACGCGATTTCTTTACAAAATTTGTTCGTATAAGTGCAAAGCGTATAAGCGCAAATTTCTCATAAGTGAACAATTTTTCAAATCCCCGAACAAAGTTTTCCATTGTTTTTTAAACGGATAAGTGCTCATGCAAATTTTTAATCTTTGCAATTGCAATTCAGGACGAAAATATTAGGGAGCTTATAATTATCAGAAATTGATGCTCCAGGCCATTCGGAAGAGGTCGTCATTACTCGCCGAGAAGTTCTTCCTTCTCTTGATACTGTAAAAAATTATTTGGATAAAAATAAAATGAGTTGTGTTAGATAATGTAGACGAAACTGAAAATCAAGTTTTAGTTTCGTTTAGTTTCGTTTAGTTCGTTAATTCAAACCTAAATTAACCCTCAACAACCTAAGTGGTACCCGGGAACGTTTTGGACATTCAAACCTAAACATTTGTTTTTTGTTCTGTTCCGATTTTTTTGAGAAAAAAGGGGGAAAAAACATGTAGTTCTTTTACCATTTTTCAAATCTATGGCCGAAGTGCCCGTGGGTAGTACCCTGATACCACCTAGTACATTTTGTATAGAAACATATTTTTGGAAAGGAACGTTTATTATTATTTTATTTCTCAGTTCTCAGCTGTTTGTTGTGGGGCATGCACGCGTCGGGAGCTACCTATAAAGTTACCTATTTTCTTGTATATTTAAAACATTTGTAAACAAATATCTACATATAACATAATTTTTAAAATGTCTTGCTTGTCGTGCGCAAATAAAGTGGAGCGAAATCAACTGAAGGTGATGTGTCGGGAGTGCAGTGGTCTTTTCCATGCAGCCTGCGTAAATGTCTTACCTGCCGACATCGAGTTTCTGAAAAAGGCAAATAAACTCTGGCAGTGCAATGTATGTGCCGCAAAAAAACGACGTGAATCGCTATCCGGGGAAGCGCCAGCATTCGTCCCTAGTCCAGCAAATAAATATAATAAAGCTGACAATAAAACACCTGTGAGTGACACAAAGGCCCAACGTTACACTGGAGTTAATCTACGATGAAATACAAGAACTAAAACAATTCCATGAAAAGAAATTTGAGAAACTTAAAATGAAGAACAACGCATGTGAACTCAAAATACAGCAACTCGAGAAGAAAGTAAACCACCTTGAACATCAACTCATCGGAAATGCTTTGGAAATCTACAATATTCCTCTTGACTGCACCGACACTTCTGAGATTGATATGGCGCTAAAAATCTTCAACGACGGTCTGAGTGTCGGCATAACAAACGAAGATATTGACCACTGCTACACAAAGCGCATAACTAAACGGCAAAAAAATACTCGCACCGCAACCACTAGCAGCAGTAGCAATGTACAATCAACGAAGCAAATTCTCTTTGTCAAATTTGTTTCTCGCCAGTGCAAGGAGAAAGTGATGAAATCAAAGAAAGAAAAAAAAGTGCAACTAACAACAACACTTTTCAACGGCAACAGGAACTCTCATCGTGGCAGATCGGAGAAGGTGTACGTAAACGATTGTCTAACGTACCACACACGTCAACTTCTAAATGCTGCATTGGCGTTAAAAGGAGAGAAGGGGTACCACTATGTATGGACTAAAAATGGGACAGTTTTTATGCGGAAGCAGGAGGGGGATAATTTTGTAAGAATTACTTGTGCTGACGACTTGAATAATCTATGAATAATTCTGTTTCGTGTTTAGTCCCCAATGCATGTGAATGTGAGTACCCAGTCAATTCTATTAATTGTGCCGACATTGTCTGTCTACATCAGAACATCCGTAGCACTAGAAAAAATTTCTCAGCTTTAATAGCGCACCTTGAGTCGTTACCCAATCTACCTGTTGTTATTGTATTGAGTGAGATTTGGATTTATGGGAATGAATTAGATCTGTATAACATACCCGATTATACACCTTTTGGGAATTGTAACGAGGAAATCTCAGCTGGAGGTGTAGCAGTGTATGTGAAAAATGGTTTTGCAATCGATAATTTTAAGTTTAACTTTGTTAGTGCAGATGTCTTAAAATTGTCTTTTGCTTTTATGAATGAAAGTTATGCAATGCTGTGTGTTTATAGGTTACATTCATCTTCTAAAGGAGTTTTCATTGGTGAACTAAGCGATGCCCTAAGTGTTTGTAAAGAGAAAAACCTTATAGTAATTGGTGATATCAATATTGATATTTTAAATCAATTTGATAAAGATACTGAAAATTATATGTTTCTTATGGCATCATATGGTCTGGAGAGTCTTATTAATGAACCTACTCGTATAACCGAATCAACTAAAACTTGCATTGATCATATATTTATGCGTTCGGGGAAGAATAATAGTAATGAATTTAATGGTATTGTTTATGATCTAAAATTATCAGATCATTGCATGATTGCACTCACAGCGTGTTGTGACTCCAATGCATTAAACTGTGGAACCACATTTGAAAAAAAAAGATATAGCACAGATTTCAATCTTTTAAATGAGTGTCTAAAATACGAATTTTGGGAGCCAGTTTATCGTGAACCTAATCCTTCAATTGCATTCGATCTTTTTCTTAAAACCTTGCAAAAACACATATCAAATTGTACTACCCTTTCCCCTCACGTGTCGAACATAAATAAATTTTTAAAGCCGTGGATGACTCTTAATCTCTTGCAGCAGATTAAAAAAAAAAAACAAATTTGGAAATAAAATAAGAAGTCACCCACAAAATATAAAACTAAAAAAATATTATCATAATCTGTGAAAATCCGTACGGAAGAACATTGAAGAAACGCGCAACACTTTTTATTCTAAATCGTTTGAACGAGCGAGGGGTAACGTAAGGGAGGAATGGAAAGTAGTCGATAGCATTTTAGGGAAAAGTAGGCAACCCATAAATATAAGCAGCTTGGACATAGATGGTATAAATTACACCGATTCAGGTAGCATTTCAAATAAGCTCAACGAGTATTTTACCGAAATCTCAGTAAACCTCAAACCATCTGTCGAAACTTCCTTAGACTGCAGCTGCTCTAAAAGAACAACAGAAGACATTCAACCCAACAGTTTTGTTTTCCAACCATTTTCCTCAAATTAAATATGTAAGGCAATATCCTCGTTAAAAAACAAAAACTCGTGCACCAGCGATGGCATATCAAGTGTATTGTTAAAGAAAGTGTGTTATAATGTAGTAGACGTTTTGAGTTACTTGTTTAATCTAAGTGTTGAAAGTGGTTGTTTTCCTCAGCACCTAAAAGCCGCTGAAGTTATACCACTTTTTAAAAAAGGCAACAACAAAAATATGTCAAATTATAGACCCATTTCCCTCCTTCCAACATTTTCTAAGATTTTTGAAAAACTTATAAAATCGCGAATATTGTCTTTCTTAGACAGAAATGAGTTCTTTAGTAGTTGTCAATTCGGATTTAGAAGAGGAATGTCAACGGAAGATGCTATCCTAAGAGTATGTGGTCAGTTATATGAAAGTGTTCACTGCAAACAAACTATCATGGCTCTTTTTGTTGACATGACAAAAGCATTTGACTTGGTTGACCACGACGTTCTGCTGAAGAAATTATACAATGCCGGTCTTAGAGGAGTTATCCACAAATGGTTTTGTTCGTATCTCAAGGGTAGAAAACAGAAGGTCAATGTAAATGGGTGTTTTAGTGATTCGCGTACCTTAAGAAATGGCGTTCCACAGGGTTCAGTTCTTGGTCCTGTCCTGTTTTTAATTTACATTAACTCTCTGTTTGCTCTCAATCTTAAAGGTGTGTCAACAGCGTTTGCAGATGACATAACCCTAACTTATCAGTTTGATACAATATTCGAATGTATTGCGAAGATCTCAGAAGATCTAGAAACATTGAGACTTTGGTTTTCAGAACATAAGCTAATTATTAGCGAAAAAACAAAACTAATGTCCTTCAGCCTATCAAACAATGATTTGGTAAATTTTAATATATGTTTCCATGCACCCAGTTGCAAAAAATTTTGTTTGCCTGTACATAGTTGTGGAAAGAGTACTTTTGTTTGTAGCTCCCCCTGTTCAAATAGTTGCTTTAAAATTGAATCTGTGCAAAATTTTAAATACCTTGGAGTATTAATTGACCGAAACTTGAACTGGAAAGATCATATTCAAACCATTAAAAGGCATATGCTCCTTGTAACCCGCAAAATGTACCTCATCAAGCAACACTGCTCTGCAAACGTGTTGAAATCAATTTATTATGGCCTTGCCCACTCCAAACTGCAATATGGTATTACAAGTTGGGGTGGCTCTTATAACAACTCTTTTAGGCCATTATTGTTGGCTCAGAAACATTTAATTAGAATTATTAGTAAAAAAAAATCGTCTAACTCCGAGCTGGCCATTATTTACAAATCTGCGAATTTTACCAATGAGACATCTTTACGTTTTTAAAGTACTAAAAGAATTTTTTAAGCAAAGTGGAAATCTTCCTAGTAGAATAAATCAATTTTATAGTCTTCGTACAAATAACATGAAACTGGTAAATGTTCCATTTGCCTGCACAACCCACTTTTCGCGCTTCTACACTGTTACAGCCCCTTCAATGTTTAACAAGTTGCCTTTTCCAGTTAGGTCAACCTTACGATTTAATTCATTCCTAAAACGCGTAAAAACCTGGTTATTTACACTCAACTACAACTTCCTTGAATCATTACTTCGTTAATCTGCTACCTTAAACATCAGCACAAGTCGTTCCCGTATTTTTAGTGTCAGCTTCTTCATTTTTAGTTTCGAGTTGTTAATGATTAAATTTATGAATCAATGAATTTATATTTGAATTTACATTAAATGAATTTTGAATTTATGTATTATATTTATTTGAATAATTCCTGAAATTTTGATTTTAATTAATCGATGCTCCCCCACATCAATTATTGTATCTTTATATTGTTATTAATTCGGTATCTTTCCACACTAACTTTAAGTTAAGGATTGATTACTATTATTTTCCGCTTTATTTAAATTATAGCTTTAACTTTGTAATAACCTTAAGTTAGTTTTAAATGGAAATAATAAACTTAAACTTAAACTTAAAAACTTAAACTTAAAAAAAATTTGAGATATTGGTAGTACAATCCAAGCATTCAACCGGAGCAGGCGTAATATGCAGGTCGTAAACAGTATTACAACAATTTTGGCAACGTTTCCGACACTTTCTTTTGATTCGGCCACCATTATCGCATTTCTTGCAAATGCCTGGCACCTTCAAACGACCGGTGCTATCTCGTTCTTCGATTGATTGTGGTAGCGAAATGGAAGTGCATACCTGAGATTTTCGAGCGGAGTACGCTTCCCATGGCTGCTTTGGTAAATAGAATCGCGCTGTCAGCGAATCTAAGCTCCAAACTTTAATCGATGGCAATCATATGTCTCGAGCCAGTTATTTCAGGAAAAGTTTGCGAAGCTCTTTTCGGACATTTTCTGGATCATGATGAAACAACATCAATTATATCTTAGAATAACGCCAAAGGCCAACAATTAGTTATACGTTTAGTCGTATAACTCCATTATGATCTACTTCACCGTTAGTCGAGTTATAATCGAATATGATTTGTGGTTTTATAGATGCAGTAGTCGTATCGATTGCCCCATCGTAATGCATGTAGGCATGCTGGATAACAAAATTACGGCTTTCTTCTTCTTCGGAACATACGAACATATCGTTGCTTCGGCTCTAAAACTGAACAAAGTTGAATATATTTCGCGGTCTTTCGATGGCTGCATCGCCATTGGGATATACGGTTCATTTTTCCGACGCGTCCTCAGCAATGTCAATCCATTGCTCTCGAGATTGTTTGGCAGAGGTAATAACGTGAAGACGTTCTCTGTGGTGGCAAATTAAGCCCAGAAAAGTACTCAGACGTTATAATAATTAGTTATTTTCGTTATTACGTACGCTTTCTACAAACATGATCGAAAGTGCACAGACCGGATAAGTGCACAAAAAATTGATGTCCGCACGTTGTGCACTTATCCGTTCTCGATTGTACATAAGTCGACTTATGTATGTTGTTTTTCCTTGTGGCCACAGAAATATAAATTAATTAATTTTCTGTTGAGTTTAGGTTGGAATCTTTCGGATTTTATTATTAAACTCAACCTAAAGTCTAAGAAGTGTGCCGGAAATAGTGTTTCAATAAACATTAAATTAAATAGTTTTAAACAAATTATTAAAAAAAACTGCATCCATTTTTGATTTACAAAAGGAACACATACATACATAGCTATGTCACTTAAAAAAAAAAAAAATTAAATTCATTGCCAAGTTTTTACCAAAAAAAAAATAAAATTTTAGGTGACCTTAAAAATTACTCAACTTTGACTGGCTGTACAAGCAAACCTATTGATACATTTGTTAATTCAGTTAATTGAAAATCTTTGCATTACCTATTTAATTGAATTATGCAGCACTTTTGCCTAAGTGGTGCACTATGCGGCGACTTTAGAAGCCCCTCACGACAAATAATACTCTTGAATGCTTGTCATGCTGAAAAAGGTGGTAGCGTTAAACAACTTTTTAGTGTTTGCTGGGATTGAACCCGAGACAGCATGTGTAATAGTCCAATGTTACCTAGGTGTAGTGTAGATTTTTTTTAAAGAATATGCCTACATATGTGTATGTCAAGTGTTGAGTTTCTGCCAATATAATTTTGAAAGAGCCAATAAAGTACTTTCAGGAAAACTGGCGTTCTTCATCGTAACTATACCTAGACTAGTTTAATTAAATGCTGTAAAAGGTGAATATCGACTTTTTCTCTTTTCTCTTTTTTCGTCAAGATGTAAGAGACATACTTTCTCTCCAATCAGTGTAGTCTTCCGTTTTGGAATTGAAAAACCGTATAAATGAAATAAAACTGCAAAAACTTATAGCACCCAAATAAAATCCTCAAGTACTTTGATTCATTTCTCATTATCGTTAATTTAACTGTCAATATCCCACAACGTCCCCTATGTCAAAATAAACGTCCTTTTTAAGTTCACTTCATGAGACTAATGAGTCCACATCATCATAGCCATGACCCACTATTAAGAGGGGTGAAAATCGATTTTCTTGAAAACGTCAAACAGTTAAGCTTCCCCTGTTAGTAGAAGTTGAAAAGACATATTTCTCATACTCGTAGTTTTCCACCCCTTCTCCACCATATCCATATCGTTAAGGAAATATTTATTTTCAAACTAATAAAACTTAGCAATTTTTATTCGTTGCGATAACAAAACCACACATTATCTGAAACAATTACAGTGAGGACACCGAAGACCTCTCTAAATGGAACAATTTCGTGGAATCAATTAAATCCAAATTGACGGTGAAGCAAGTTGTCGATGGAGTACGTGCTGGTGGTTCCCTTTCATTCGACTATCTCCTCTTAATTGTAACAGCAGAGTAAGTATCCTTGCCAAAGCAGACCATCAGAAACATCCCTCACCCCTGCAGATAATAATGGAACTGTAACCAAGTACTTCATTGCAGTTCCTTGGCAGCTCTTGGCCTTGTGGAAAACAATGCGCCAAATATTGTGGCTGCTATGTTGGTCTCACCCCTGATGGGTCCGGTTATGTCGATTACATTTGGAGCTATAATTTCCGATCGTGAACTGATGGTGAGTAACTAACAATATTGATTGTCGGTATAGAAAAGGGTTTCTTGCAATCAGGTGGTGGGGTAATTAAGTTTTTATCTTGCGTCTGTTTGGGTTGAAATAAAAGGGAATACCTATCTGTAAAGTATGTACATATGTATTTAAGACTTTGAATTTAATTTCAATGGCGGACACCCGTTCTATTATAAACTAATATATGCAATTGTGTATGTTTACTCGAGTCGTGACCTTTCTTATTTATGACTGTATGGAAACAAATGACGGGACCCCTTGGAGTAATTAAGATTTTTAATTAAAACTATTCCGCAAATGTTGGCATTAAAAAGCTAATGACTGTTTTGTTCTGGCACATTTTTTTTGTGATCAGTGATTTAATGACAAAGCAATTCTTCCTTCACACTCTCGTTTTTAGCCTATGAAAACCCAAATTATTAGGCACAGTACAACTTTTTTGTTATTTTCAGCTTTTTTGATTTTTTAATTTTTTGAAACCACAATAATTGTAATCTTGTACTATCTTATGAGATATTTTATCTGAATGTGTAAGCATATGAATTACTCAATAAGTACAAATAAAAAATACAAATACGCTACTTATAAATAAATAACTATTCTGGAAGCGCTTAACATGTCCAAACGCTCCTGGTGGCTAGTGGCACCCACAACCATAAAGAATTGCTTTAGTAAAGCTGGTTTTAATGTGATAATGTAATGTGTACACGAAAGTGCACAAAGTGAGCCAGCCATTATTTAATTATATCTATATTATGTATATTTGATTTTTTGAAGTGAAACTTCTATAGGCGCCTTTGAGTGTGAATCGAATGCACGTGATTCCCTATGTTACAAAAACCGACACCATTGGGGAGGGGGAAGCGCCATATATGGAGTGCGTATGTACTCAGCAAAGCGGAGATAGCGAACATCGATAACCAGAAATTCAGAAACAGAATCAGTGTGCACTGTGCCATCGATTGTGCGGTAGGCTGGTCATGGTGGGATGTATGCGTATTTACGGAAAATAACAAAAACAAAACATGTTCGCAACCGAAGAATTGTTGTTTTAAGTTACCTGGTCGCGCGAGTCAATCATTCTCCAGTGGGTTTTGATTTCGGTATACACACAATTTCTCACTCGACTCGACTTCGGGTGGTTGCTTCAAATGGTTGCGTTAAATATAGTTGGCTTACGTACATGGTGGTGGTATAGAAAGGATCCTTCCTACATATTAATATGTAGTGTAGATGCGTAGCTAACAAACAAAGCAGCGGAAAGGGAGAGGATACAAATACAATGCACTTTTTAGTTCGAATAGTATTCCCCACCCATATATATGAGACGAGTGGATGGTAAGTCACTTATACACTTGCTGGTTGTAGAAATGTTTAACTCAATTACAAAAACAAAATATGTACTGTGCATTGAGTTTACATTATCTTTTTGCTGAAAATACATTATATCGAGCAATGTGAGTGAATAAAGTCATCGCTTCTTGACCTTATTACTAAGCTCACAGTGATGAATATGATAGATCAGGACATTGCCAAATTAATTCCTGGAAAAAAAACGGAGTACTAGGGGCTTGCTCTACCTGTCATGGGTGAGTGCGGTATTCTGCAGTACCGCCGAGATGAATATATCTCCCTTTTCTCACAAACTCTTCTTCCTTTGTCCACGATTATAGCGTAAAAGTTTCAATTCTGTCGCGTAGCTCTCTACGCACCCTTTTTTTTATATATGAAGGTTCGGATATAGTCACTACCCGCTAAAAGTCACATTATACAATTGCCTGTTTGAAGTGACATTATAAGGGTTCGACTGTATATACATACATATTTATTGCGGAGTTTGCACTAATCATTTCACTCGGTAGTCCCGTCACAGAGATTATGCATGTCTTCAAGAAATCGAAAGATCGAGAAGGTCCAGAGACTACCGCACCCCCCTCGAATTAAAAAAAAAAAACTGCACGAAAAATTGAGCACCGTGCTGTAGTGGTAAGTGCGCTGGAGTACTACGCAATGCTGCCCGGGTTCAATCCCTGTAAACACCTAACAGTTTTTTTTCACGGTGCCATCTCTTTCAAATGTCTGACAAGCATTCAGAGTATCATTTGTCACGAGTAGCTTTTCAACCCGCCGTTCGGATTAGCAAAGAACTGCAGAACCTTTCCGTTAATGCAAAAATATAACACGCGCACACAAATGGTTGCGAGAAGCAGGCCCTGGTTCAGCCCGAGCTGTAGCGCCACCTAAAGAAAGAAAAAGCTCGAACGACTTCATTTCATCTCTGATAGGTACGGCTGATATTCCAAGAACACATGGTATAGCAATTACCTTTCCCTTGCAAAAAAATGTGGTGAAGGTGATCCACGGAACTACCGAGTACATCGGTAAAGCTGCTCGGTACATTATTGTTTGAAAGGCTCATTCAGTGGGTTTCTAATGAGTAAAGTCTTCGTGAATATCAAGCAGCTAAAATTGAATTAATTCGATCATGTTACTAATTGGGGGATGGCAGTCCATGCTGCACTCTTACTTACTTACGTAGTTGGCGCTACAGCTCGAGGTGAACCGGGGCCTGCTTCTCGCAACCATTTGTGTGTGCGTGTTATATTTTTGCACGAATGGAGGGAACCTACAGATTTTTGCCGACTCCGAACGGTGAGTTGATAGACAACAAACTTACAATGTTTTTCTGACCGATGCACTCCTTCCTCTAATTCTCTATCCATCACTTTAAATGCATTAAACTTGTTAAAATAACCCTCAGAGTTTTTTACAGAAACATTTTAACAAAAAAAACTTTTTTAAAATCATTGCTTTGGCCCTTGATATCCCATATCATATATTTTTCAGATTTTTTTTGAGCTTACATTTTGTATAGTTGTTTCACAATATTTTTGAGTGATCAGTTGTCTCAAATATGTGGTCCATGGTTATGTATTAAGTGTGCCAAATTTCAAGTTTCTAGGTAGAACGGTTCATGATGTTTTTTATCGTGAGAGACATTTTAGAGTTAGAGCGAACTTAACATCGTTCCGTATTTCCATATGGGTGCGAAAAACGAAGAATCAATACCGTTTTCTTGAAAAAATCGAACCAAAAACGAAAAAAACAAAACAAAAGAATAACGACAGCGCTTAATTTTATGCAACGTTATACACGATTCTATTTTTTCAATTACAGATTCGAATGACACAACAACTTTACCCTTTTTAAATGTATGATGAGTAGCTATATACCTATGCATTTTATGTGACATAAATAAATATTTTATACATTTTGTTTAGCAATCTCCCCCATATTTCTATTCACTTCAACTTTTCATGACCACAAAACACACCACGTTGCAAAAACCATAAACATTTCATCGTAGACCCGGAGCATGATTTACCCGTCAAAAAGTTATCCAAATAAAATACATTTCAGTTCGTTCCTTTATTCTCCTTCACGCGGCCGTGGTAATAAATCAGTCAAAACCTTCCCAGCGGATAACATTTTAAAGCAGAAAAAAACAAAATTGGAAAAAAATGCATTTCAGCCAATAGCGCGAAGTACTTTTTGAATGTAACTTGTCATTCGCAGCCCGAAAGCATTTAAAATAACTTCCGGACTGGGAGACTGGTGACATAAAAAAAATGTACTTTATGTAATTTTTTTCATATGTCATACTAGTTTGCAGGATGTGTGTGTGATGCTGATGATAGGGCAAACATTATTCAATGTACCTACGAGTATTTGACATTTAAAGTTCGAACCAAGTTTACCGAAGGAATTAGCAGTACTTATCCATCAATAATCTAATACAGGGTGGGCATTTAAGGGTTTCACCATGCGAATAGTAAATAAAAAATTATTGCATTGGAACTGGTGATTGCTTAATTTTTTAATACGATTTGATCGATAACAATAATCATGTTTGTATTGCCGCTTCGGCGACATATGTACATATATCATTCCGTTTATTTAAACTAAGGATGATATCCTGGCATAAATGCTGCTCTATTCCACCAATATACTTTGTTATCACATCCTTTAGCTCTTGAATTTTTCATTTATTTATTTACTTATTTATTTATTTATTCATCAAACAGATAAACATTTACATATTATATCTGGCCTATTGACATATGTATATCTTATTTTAAAATAACCCCAAGGAAAAAAGTACCAGGTTACCAGGCGCGTCGTCACTGGAACGAGAAGTGCTATAAACTTATTATTGCATTGGATGTGTGGCATCTAGCGAACGCGCCGTCTTGTTGTGACCACATTTCGTCAACATCTGTATATTATAATATAATAAAAATATTTTTAAGAAATAAAACTTATTTATCTGCCTATCTATCTATCGTCCACATCCATATCATCCAATTTCACCAATAAAAAATTAGTTGGTCCTATTATTACGTATGAAGACTCAGACTTTTTAGCAAAATCAATAGACTTTAGGAACTTCTAAAAACTACATTTCGTATAATCAGTCTCCAATACTCTTAGTAGCACTAAAAATGTGTGAACCACGCCGAAATCTCGACTAAGCTATGACTGTACATTGACTCCAAACTGTTCAAATATGACCAGGACTAGTTCAGAATCCAGATCCATAAGATCCATAGGGCAACAACCATATCATAGGTTAGGTTAGGTTAGGCCGTAAAGGTCCCTAGTTGTGCATGTCAAAACATGCATTTAACAAAACCATTACATTAATGGTGGCAATGTTTAATATTCTTTCCTTTCCTTTTTGTATACTTATTTATTATTTATATATGTATTTATCAAGTAATCACTAAAGCATTGTAACTTTGTTTGACGAAATAAACTAAACTAAACTAAACTAAAAACCATTTCGATCTATTGATAAATCTCTTTAGGTCTGTGAGCGGTATCTTAGCCAGGTCAAGATAGGTGCCGGCACCGTTCCTGAAGGGCCGGGCATTGGCATAGAAGGTGTGCTACAGATTCTATTTCATCCTCATCCATACAACTTCTACAGAAGTCATTAATAAGGACGCCGTATCTTCTGGCCATGTTTCCTATTATATATAGTGTCCGGTTATAACAAAGACGAGTACATAGATTTGGCTTCTTTTCATAAAAAGTAAGGCTGTTGTTCTCATATCATATCATATCATACTTATTTTCTTAATTATTATTCTTAACATATATTTTAACATATGTTTATGTATATTTATTTATATAGATAAAGTGGTGTTCACAGAAATAGCGCATCCCCTTTGAATTTCGTATTTACCGTTATATTTTTTCATACTGTGGCACCAGAAGTCTGTAAGCGATTAAAATTCGTTGTGTGGTCGTTAGAGACAACAACGAAATAAGGAAATATCCCTTTTAAAAGTTTGGTGATCATACACGTCGATTGTTAGTCGTCAAACGTGCTTTTAAGCTGTTTAGAGAAATAGCACAGGTATATTTAGAGTGATTTTTAGAGTACCTACTTTGCTAGAGTAAAATTCAAAGTAAGTTAATTTCTAAAATAATAAAACTATTTGAAAGATCTGGAAATTAAATTTAGGTAAAAAATAATGGGTCGTGGAAACACTGCACTGCAGAAAAGCGCGAATTCATTTTGGGCATGAAACATGAAGGTGAGACGATTTCTAACATTGCAAGGCTGCTCTACTGCTCCAGGAAGCTGGTCCAAAATGCTATAAAGCATATGACAGTGGAAGAAACAACATCCAATAGAATTCGAAAACCACCGCCAAGAAAGACCACTGGGTATATGGACAGAACAATGCAGCGTCTCAGCAAAAAGGATCCGTTTTTAACATCTGCTGAAATAAAAAACCAAATTAAGGATCGATATGACATTGAAGTATCAGCAGTAATCGTACGACGCCGTCTTATGGAGGCTTATCTATATGGACGCATCGCAATAAAGAAAAGCTGTATAGGAGAAAAACAGATTGAAAAGACTTAGATTTGCAAGAGCTCATGTCAACACACCACTTTCTTTCTGGAAAAACATTTTGTGGAGGGATGAATCGAAATTGAATAGGGTCGGATCTGACGGAAAAACTTATGTTAGACGTCCCCCAAGGTAAGAGTTCAACCCGATGTACACGATCAAAACCATTAAGCACGGAGGTGGCAGCATAATGGTTTGGGGATGTATGTCTTGGTTATCCAACCAAATACTAGCTTTAAGAATGGTGGAATCGTACATTTTAATAAGTTTTCACATATTAAAATAAGGTGTGCTATTTGTGTGAACAATGAATTTATGAATTACTATGAATTTTTAGATTATTTTTTGTTTTTTTACTGTACTTATAAATGTTATTTTATGTTCTTGTAAGCTAACTAAAACAAATACATATAAGATAAATGAAAAAATAGATATTAAATCATATTTGAGTAAGAACGGACGCCTTTAGTATAAAAAGGATGGAGTGTGCTATTTCTCTGAACACCACTGTATATAAATATATAGTGTCGGACAAAACTCGAGCACGCAACTTATTAAAACTTTCTAAAATAACACTATTTAGAGATGTTTGTTTATGGTACTTGTCATGTTCAGGTTTAGCTTTTCCTTCAGAATTTAATTAAAAAGTTTACATAAGGTCGGTTTGATATCTTTTTTTAGGTCAAGTGGGCCAAATCTGTCAAATCATCATACTACATAATAGAGCAGTAACGCTCATTCTGTAAACAGGGCTGTATCTCGGATCGGAGCCTTAACGGCTGGGCGGATTTGCTTGAAACTTCATATCTGGGGTCTGTGAAACTATACCACAAGGCCAATTTGGAATTTTCATTCTAGCCCCAAAAATTAAGGTATACCTATACTTCACTTGGGACCGATTTTATAAAAAGCGGATTTTTTCGAAAACGGCTCCAACGATTTTGTTAAAATTTCTTATTTAAGTTAGCTTAGACACATGCTATCAACTGTCGTACCAGGTTTTTGCCTAAAAAGTTGTACAACGGTACTTGACTTTTTAAAGGATTTTCTAAAATTGGATAGTTTTTTGGATATTGCTCAGTCGATCGGTATAACTGATTTTCATATAGTAACTATTTAAAAGTGAAATAGCAATAAGAATACGATGTAATGTGAAAAGAACGTCAACGTGCTTACATGTACATATGTATGTACATCCGTCCCATGTTTGCTCCTCTTGCAATAGAATTTGGTATGAAAGTGGAACCGTATGAATTAGGTTAGGCTAAAAAAAAACAACACATTTTATAAATAAATTTGAGGAAAATATTTAAAATTATTCAAAAGGGCAACGAAATTCGCAAAAATATATTTGTTGACATACAGCAAATAATGGGGCTGAAAGTGGGTACATAAGATAAATAAATCTGTCGCGCATACAACGAAAGCATGATTTGCACCAGAAGGAAATGTCGAAAAAAAGAACATTGTAATGCTGTGGGCCCAACGGATGATAGTGCTGTTGTTGTCTTTTTCTTTCTTTCAGATCCCTCTATTCAATTCTGCGTTATAGCTATGAATTCAAACTCAGTTTATACCGCGCGGCGCTTAAAAGCACGCGAAAAGAATATACGAGTATTTATGAATAGCGAATTACTTATCTGCAGAGGTAGTCATTGAATCTTCTAACTACACTGAGCTTTTATTGGTAAATCTAATTCACACAGTTATTTTCTTAACTTAAATATATATATATTTGTTCGTCGTTTACGACAAGGGTCAGCTAGTAATAAATAATTTGAAAAGCAAGTCGATGTCTTATACACTGACTTTGTTAAGCCCTTTGACAGAGTTCACCATGGATTACTACTACAAAAACTTCGAAAGCTTGGACTTAGTGTAACTTTCCTGAAATGGTTAAAGTCGTACTTGTCAAATCGGAAACAAGTAGTTCTGATTGATGGGTTTAAATAATTTTTCATTGAGGTGGAGTCAGGTCTTGCACAAGGAAGTCATTTAGGACCGCTTTTATTCGTTTTGTTCGTGAATGATGTACCTGACAATTTAAAATTTTCGAATTGTCTGATGTTTGCAGACGATGTGAAACTATTTAACCCAATATCTGCCAATCAGGACTGCCTGAATTTTCAATGTGATATTGACTTATTTTTAAATTGGTGTAAATATAACCATCTTCATCTAAATACACAGAGACCAAAAAGTCTCCGTACAGGTATCACTTCTTACTTCTCAACTCATAAAAACATCAAAGCACAGTGATTTAAGATAAAAGTTTCACCCTAATTTGAGGAAATACATCTGACGAAATAGTTAGTTAACAAAGAAACAATATTTTAATAAAACAGACATACAAAAAAATAACAATTAATTAAACAAAAAATTAAATAAAGCCAAAAAAGTCTCCGTTCAGTGGTTAATTTTCTTAAAAATATAAATAAATATGAAAAAAAAATTACAAATTAATACGTAGTTGGTCGGTTTCTATTATGGATGACGTCTTTTAATTGGTTTCACATGGAATGAACCACCTTGGATGTCATGTCTTGGTCATTTTTTGTCCATTCATAGATTAAAACTGTTTTGGCTGATTTTTATTGCTTATAGAATACTGGCCACTTTTATTTTAAGTAATTCCACAAGTGCTCGATGGGGTTCAAATCAGGTGACTGCGATGGGTGTTTCAGCTTCCTTTGAACATTGTCAAGTAACCAATCTCTTACCAAACCTGATGTGTGTTTGGGGGTCATTGTCTGGTTGGAAACAGAAAATTGTTGCCAGACCTTGATTTAGCTGTGCTTAGATGTAGATTTTGTCTGAGTATATTTAGAATTGCACATTTATCCACTCAGCAATTGACGAAAACGAGATTTCCCATGCCGGAGGAGGCCATGCAACCCCAGACCATTTCGTATCCACATCCGTATTTTACTGTGGGCTTGATATGCATTTCAGTGTTGGGCTTTTTCCACACCATACGACAACCATCTGATCCAAAAATGTTTAATTAACTGTCATAGCTGCATATAACCGTATCTCAAAATGAATTATCCCTGTTAATAGTCTTAATAGCGTACTGCAATTTGGCTTAGTAGTTCTATTTCTTGATGAATGGTTTCCTGCTGCTGACCTGACCATTAAAACCATTTCGTTTCAACCCATTTCTTAGACAATTCTTATTATCTATTCACAAACATTAATTTCATCACTTGTTTGAAGATTTGCAGCTATTGCACAGGCACTTGTTTTCGAAACCTTGTTCACTACCCTTATAATTCTCTTCTTAAACGGTGGTACATTTTTCTAAGTCGTCCAGAGTCTTGGTTTACTTGTTATAGTTTTTTTTTTTTTTTTTGTAATAAAACTGTAAACTGGATGACATATTGCACCGATTAACCCATTTTGTTAGCAATTTTTAAAATTTTAGCTATTGATTTACCCTTTTCCTTTAGATTTAGATAAACCATATTTTTTAGTTGCGATAGAAACTTGGTTATTTTTTTCCTCCATATTAAAAAAAACTCACTTTTTTAACCAAAAATGGGAAGAACACAATTGATCGTTTCCGAAAAGCAACTTTCAGCATGACTTATAATACAGAAAACACCGTAAGACCCTTGAAACAGTAGCTGTACGGAGACTTTTTGGTTCTGCAGAAACGGCTGTCCAGGACGTTTGCGTTCATAAACTTCAATGTGAAAGTAAATGAAATTTGGTGGAAATAAAGAAGAAAAGATTCACTTTCATAGAAATGTTTCTTTTTTTATTTATTCATTGTATTTGGATCTCATTGAAGCATTTATTTCGGGCATGTGCCGCTGTACGGAGACCGCTGTGTGTACATCAAAATGTAAAATCTTTAGTGCCCACAGAATGTTGTCGCCCATGGTCTTTACTTACAAGTTGGGCGATGAACCACTTTCAAAAGTTGGTGAAGTGAAAGATCTTGGTGTTATCTTTGACTGCAAATTAACTCTTTCGGCGCACATCGATTTTATTGTATCGAAAGCGAATTCTCTTTTAGGTTTCCTCAGACGAACTTCTACGGTTTTTAAGGACGTGTATACCTTAAGGGCGATTTTTTTGTCATTGGCACTGCCTGTATTAGAATATTGCTGTGTTGTTTGGTCGCCATTTTATGAAAATGCAAATTTGAGAATTGAAAAAATACAAAGAAGGTTCACGCGTTTTGCATTAAGAAATATGAGATGGTCCGATGAAATGCCTGGTTATCTTTCAAGATGCGCACTAATAGATTTGAAAACTCTAGAAAGCCGCAGACAAACTCAATGCGTTATTTTTATAAAAGATATTTTAAGTAATAACATTAAATCTCAAGAGCTACTTGCACTTGTTAATTTGTACGTTCCGGAAAGATATCTTAGAAATAGAAGCGATCTCTTTTTATCGCCACTCATAGAACTAATTATGGTCTAAATAACCCAATAAATAAATATTAGATTTTACTACGTCGCGTCGCAATACAGAGGTAACCACATTTAGAGAATCGATTCGAACTATCATCCATGCTCGGGATAAAATATTTGGAAAATTTAGTGTCATATAACGTGTCATAACTTCAACCCCCACCGCTTTCTGCTGATGGCTCAGCTGCATTTTGAAGGAAGAAAGTGAAGATATGTATGTTTAGTCAGTTTTAATAAAGAAGTATACAATTTTCGCTGTCAAGCAAAAACATATATACCGATATACAGGAAACATAGCTAAAGCGTGCTGCATTATTTCACACATCCCACTATCGGAACTCCGTTGAGAGGAGTCTTTCGTTTTTTTTGATAAACTTTGTATTCCGAATCTTAATATACTTTTGTGGAAATTTTCTAATTGCAGATGGTAATTTCTTCCGGGTCTCTTTCTTAAGAATACTCAAAGACATTTTAAAACTCGCATAAAAAGTGAAGCAAAACTCTTTCAATTACCGTTTGATGCTCCTTGTGTCGGGGAACATAGAAGAAGAAAAAAAATAAAGTGTGCTTTTCATAATTTTTTTTTCTCGAATTCACTTAGAAAAACTTTACCTCAACAAACAGTGACGTTGAAAAAGTAAAGAAATTCAAATGAAAAAACGTTCCCTTGCTTCCCTTCACTTACTCAATTTTAGTTTGCTCCTCAACGCTTATACGTGTCACTGCCCCACTGAGTGCATTTGTGTGGCTCTCTTATTTGCACTACCCTTCCCTATTTATCTATTTGGCACTCATCTGTCGTACTTCTCACAAAAAGTTAGCAGCAGATACCAACAACAAATGTTCGCTTTTGACTTTTGCAGAATGTATGAAATTTTAGTACAATCCTTCCTGCTGCATACAAAGTTCCTAATGCTAAAATTAAGAGCCTCCCCCCCCCCCCCCCATGCCTGCCTCTGCCTACCTGCCTTCTTCCGGCGACGAGGTTTAATGAATGAAGCTTGCTTCGTTACTAATAGCATATGCAACAGAAACCCGAAAAACCATACAGCAAGCTGCCGCATAGAGGGCACAAGATGCATTCACACACTTCACATGAAATTAAAAATGAGGTGATAACGCAAGAATACACAAAGAAAGTCCCGTTTTTTTTCTGTGGGACGTAACGGGTGGTGTCATGATAGTTGAAAAAGTCATTACTACTAACCCGACCAGATAACCCAGCTTATCCTTTACAATTTCATGTGCAGCAAATAAAGGTGTACACACTGTGCTCCGGAGGAGTATGTCGTGATGGGATCAAGCTTTCTCTGCAGCAGACAGAAACCTCATTTTGTTGTAAGTGTAAAAGAGTGTTTATTAGACTGCCCTGAACTACTTTACGAATGTGGTAGTTGTTCATAACCATGCATTCGCTTAACCCATCCTCAAGTATGTATGTATGTATACATACTTTTCGCATTCAATATTATGTATGTGTGTGTGGCTGTGGGTGATTGAGGTTGAAATATTATCATGGAGAAAAGAAGCCACCCACTAAAATACATGCTCTCGTCCTTCGACCATTCATTGCGAGTAGTCGCATGGTGGAATGAGCTCCTTCGTCTGGAATAGAAGAGGCATCCACTTCCTGATAATTCTGGTTTATTAAAGTGAGATTACACCAACTTAAATAGTCATCTTTAAGGGTGCTTCGAAAATTTGCAGCGATCGCTTGGTCGGTAGAGGGGAGAGATGAATGCATCGTAAGTAGTATTTAATATTGGCTTGAATTAAACACATGCATACCATATGCAAGCAATTTATGATGTGTGGGTGAATTTATCAAATGAATTTTAATTAAAAATATAATTCCAAGTCGCTTTCGACCTTCCCCTTGAGTAGTTTATGGACGATGAGAGGCGATATTCTACAGTTTGTGCTTTGTAACTTCAAAGATATGATTTGAAGTACATATATAGTTATGCATGCATATGTCCGTTGAAAGCATTTCACAATAATCTTGCAGCTTTAGCCGATTATTTTACAAAACAGAACATTGCAATAAGTGTATAATTATTTTTGCGGGTATTATCAAATAGGAATAGGCAACGGCAAATGATGGTGTAATCCCTGCATGAGTCAGGTGGATATCCAAATATTTTGCTTTCTATATACAGAATGGCATGTAATTAGTGTTTAGTATTTTAAGGGATAATTCTGTGGTATATTTTAAGTGAGTGTAGCCTTACCTGGAATAACTCTGACCCACGTTAGGCTTGATATCTCGGAAAATAATGCTGTATAGAAATCATTTTATATCTGGTTTTTAAAAGAAATAATGACCATTGTTTTGGCGATACCTTATCCTAAGATCCTAAGATAAATATATGCTATGTAATATGTATATGTACATATTTTAAAGAAAATTGTTTTTCTAGATTTTTTTACCTTTCTTATAAAAATGCATAATTAACAAATTTTTTTTATAGTTTTATATGAACCTGTGGATAAAAAAAAAACTTAAATCTGACCGAAATCTCGATGTTTTTTTATTTTTGATGCCCTACCGGCTCCCTTAAATTTTCGACCTTAAACTATATTTAAACTATACAACTATATTTAATTCAATGGATAAGTATAAGATACTTAGAGAGAGGCGTGTGGTCGGCTTGACTGAAGTCAGAAGAAGCACTTCATTCTCGCTTTTCACCAGCAACTTCCGAAACGGAAAAAGGATGTAAAAGGAAAGAAGCCATTTTATAACACTTCACTTGTTTTAATGTTACAGGGTTGGCTTAAGGCCGTATATAACAACTCTCCCCTTCTTAAAAAAAAATAACTTCTTTCTTTTCATTACCTTTACAAAAAAACAACAATATCAATTTAATATTTTTTCTTTCTACTAGTTTTAAATTCAGATATATATCTTTTAACAACTTTTCTTTCTCTATTAGATCTTCGTAATATTATTTCATCTTTACTTTTTGTCTCAGAAGGACTTTTAATATCTTCCTTTTCTTTCTTTACGAGATTTTTGTTACAATTTTCAAAGGATTTATTTTCATTTTTATTACATGTTAATTCATCGTTGCTTTTATCTAATTCTTTCACATTAATGTCTGATAAAAAAATTTTATTTTTTGAAGTTGAACATTTAATTTGGTTTTGATGTACATATTTTATCAAACCGTTTGCTTTAATCAAATATCTTAAGTTACTTAAAACTTCCATAATCTGGGCTGGTATCCAGCGTACAAAATGTTTATGTGGATTTTGATACCAAATTAAATCACCTTTTTTAAAATTATTTTTAACAATTGCAATTTGTTTTGGTGTTTTTGGTGGAAAAGAATTTTTATATTCACAAAATTTGTTGCTACAATCAAAATTTTCTTTAAATTTATTATTTACAATATCTAAGCTAGACCTAGGTTTATATGAAAAGAGCATTTCCGATGGACTTTTAGAAGTGGATGTGGACGGCATATTTCTATCATTGTATAAAAATTGTTCAATCTTATTTTGCAGTGAATTTGTGTTATTTTTATCCAAACAGAATTTAACCAAAACATTTTTGACAGACTGAACTCCACGCTCGGCTAACCCATTTGACTGTGGGTGGTATATTGGTGATTTTAAAACTTCTATATCTTTGTTTTTGAAAAACGATTTAAACTGAAATGAGTTGAACGGTGGACCGTTATCGGAAACAAGTTGTTTAGGATATCCAAAAATTCGAAACGTTTTATTAAGTGCATTTAGTGTATTCGAAACGTCTGTTGAACTCATTAAATGTATGTCTTTAAATTTACTGTGAGCATCGACAATAATAAGGAAACTTTTGCCTTGAAAATAAAAAAAATCGATATGAACTCGCTCAAAAGGAAAATGTGTTTCAGGCCATTTCGTAGTGACAATTTCTTTCTTAACATTTCCAGTTAAAGTGCAACTCTGACAGCTTTTCACACATGCATCAATGTCTTGGTCAATTAGAGGCCACCACACATATGAACGAGCTATCATTTTCATTCGATTAATACCACAATGGTTTTCGTGAAGCAATTTTAGACAAGAGTTCCTTAAACATTTAGGAATTATAATACGATTTCTATAAAACAAACACTTATTCTCTGTAGATAAATTATTGTGTATTTTTTTAAACAGGTTGGATGAAAACTCATATTTATATTCTTTATCAAGCAAGATTTTATACACCTCTGTTAGCTCATCGTCATGAGCCATGTGATGTTGTATGACGGATACTTTTAACATAGGACTTTCACTTTCAGAGAAATGATTTATCGGTATTTGTTCAACCTCTGTGCTTTTATTTAATGGTAACCTTGATAAGGCATCAGCAGGTGCCAAAGACTTTCCTTTGCGATATTTTATAGTATAAGTATATGACGACAGTATTATGCTCCATCTTTGAAGCCTAGAGACCGAAACGGCTGAATTATTTTTCTTTGGACTGAAAATTTCTTGCAAAGCCTGGTGGTCAGTGCATAAGGTAAATTTTTGTCCATAAATATAAATGTGAAACTTTTTTACTGCAAAAATTATCGCTAATGCTTCGCGATGAAGCTGGGAATAGTTTTGCTCAGCTTCATTAAGTGTGCTGGACACGAACATCACAGGTTTTTCAGCACCGTTCACTACATGCAAAAGCACTGCACCCACCCCATAAGGTGATGCGTCTGTAGTTACCACAATAGGTTTATTGGGGTCATACAGCTCCAATAAACTTTCATTAGTTAAAAATGTTTTACTTTTGTCAAAAGTTTCTTGACAAATTGAATTCCAAATAAATTTTTGGTTACCTAGGAGATCGTAAAGTGGACGTAATTTAGACGACAAGTTAGGGATATATTTTGAATAAAAATTCAATAACCCGAGATATGACTGCAACTGTTTAAGGCTAGTTGGCGCCGGAGCTTGAAGAATAGCTTCAAGTTTTTCTGGATTTGGGCATATACCCTTGCCCGAAATCACATGACCGAGATATTTAACAGACGGAACTAGAAACTTGGACTTTACGACGTTGATTTTAATATTGTGATTATTAAGACGTGACAACACTAAAAGCAATTTTTGGTAGCATTCATCTTTTGTCTTGCCTCCGATGATAATATCATCTAAGTAACAAAACACAGATTTAAGTCCCAACAATACTCGGTCCATGACGGATTGAAAAATGGAAGGAGCACTAGACACACCGTATGGAAGACGTGTATACACTAGAAGTCCTATAAGAGTATTTATCACTAAAAGTTCTTTACAGTTTTGGTCGACTGACAATTGTTGATAAGCTCCTCTTAAATCAACGACACAAAAAACTTCACAATCGGCTAACTCCGCGAAAATTTCATCCATTTTTGGTAGTGGGTAATGTTCCATCAAAATACATTTGTTGATGGTCACCTTGCAGTCCATGCAAATCCGTAACTCACCATTAGCTTTTGGAACTATCACGATAGGGGTAGCCCATCGGCTAAATTTAATAGGTTCTAAAATCTTTTCTTCCACAAGACGATTGAGTTCGGCTTTTACCCTATCCCTTAATTTGAATGGTACACTGTATGCACAATGAAAAATTGGTTTCTGACAACCATCTAAAACGATATTCGCGGTAAAACCCTTAATTGGATCGTTATTCTTGTCATCAACAATGTTTGGGTATTTTTCTTGAATCATACCTGTTCATACCTGTTAAACTTTCCGAGTACATTTTGCGCCAGTTTGGAAACAAGACATCCTGTAAATCTCTTCCTAACAAGGGTTTTCTCGGCCAACTTCCTTTGACAACAATTATTTCACAATTCCAACATCCACCTCCAAACTCCACCGCAACGCTCATAATGCCTAGTTCTTCAATTTTATTACCTAAAACAGTACACAAATTATTACATGACTTTTTTAGTTTGATATTAGAAAAATAATCATAATAATGTATCTCTGACATAATAGTTACCGAGGCTCCGGTATCGATCTCGAAACCGGTTCTTACATTGTTGATAAGCAGAGAACACTCTGCTGGTTCTGGGTGATGACTTCTTTCTTTCTCTGTACTGACGACATTGACTGCGCCTTTTTGACCATGCGACTTTTTGGACCTGCAGACTCTGGACGTGTGACCAATTTTGTGGCAGGTAAAACACTCCCAATTTTCTCTCTTAGCTGGGCAGTTATCTTGGTGATGACTATTTCCACAACGATGACAAGACTGCTGCGATGATGAAAGCTGTGATACATGACGATTTTTTTGGTAGCTTCCACTTGACGTTTGATGCTGGTGTGTACTTGACGAATGACGATTAAATTTCTTGTTAGGCAAAGAATTTGTGTGTGCTTTAGACGGCACGTGTTTATTGTTCTTTTGTTGAAAGACGGCATGTATATTTTGCGGGGATTGTAACGATTTTGTTGTTTTTTGCGAAAGCTCCATATTAAGTGCTTTCGTGGTGTACTCTTCGAAAGTAAGGTTATCCTCACCTAATAAAGCCTGTTGGATTCTTTCACATGTTAATCCCACTATAAAACGATCACTCAATACATCGTCTAACATTTTAATTTTGTACTTTTGGACGTCTTCTTTGGCCTTTTCTGGAATGATATCCCCGAAATTACAGAACTGAGCTTGAGCCTTTAGACGCACAATAAATTCATTAATAGGTTCACCCTCCTCTTGTTTCAGCTTGTTAAATTTATATCGCTCTGCTCGTTTATTATGCTTAGGAGCAAAATGAGCACGTAGAAGCGATATGAGTTCTTCGAATGGTTTTGCACTGGGCAAATCTGGCACTGTTAGCGATATTAGGAGCTCGTGAATTTCTGCTCCTGCGATGGTGATAAAAAGTGGCGTAAGGGCTTCTTCTCCTTGGATGTCGTTGACTTTAATGAATTGACGAACCCGATCTTCATACGCCAAAAAATTTCCACCGCTGACGAACGGCTCCACACAGCCGATTAATCTTGACATTTTTTTTTTTCTTTTTTTTTTTGTTTCGTACTTTGACTTACACACGTGGACGTTTTTTTTCCTCGTCGCCAAATGTTAGGTTTTTCTTTACTTTAATAAAAGGAAAACTTTCGACTTTAAATTAATTATCCTTTATTCATTAATAATAAAATAAATTAAGAATGTAATAAAACAACTATATTTAATTCAATGGATAAGTATAAGATACTTAGAGAGAGGCGTGTGGTCGGCTTGACTGAAGTCAGAAGAAGCACTTCATTCTCGCTTTTCACCAGCAACTTCCGAAACGGAAAAAGGATGTAAAAGGAAAGAAGCCATTTTATAACACTTCACTTGTTTTAATGTTACAGGGTTGGCTTAAGGCCGTATATAACACGAAGATCCAAATTACTTGATCGCAACTCTTCTAGACCCGAGGTTCAAGGCGAAATTCCTGGAAACGATTCAGGCTGAAAGAGCCGGCCAAAGAATTTTGTTGGAAAGTTTGAAAATAAGTTGCGAAGAAAACGAAACCTTGAGTAGTGAAGAAGTAGGAGATTCTCTACTTAGCAAGAAAAATAAAATGGATGAAGGTGATACTCATAATAACTTTTGGGAGTGTTTTAACGAGGTGGCGGAGGATAATGGACACAATGAAGTTTCAGTGAAAAGTGACACAGCCAACGAGCTTGACTTCTATTTCAAAACAGTTCGACTTGATCGGAATAGTGATCCTTGGGCTTGGTGGTCCGTTAATACCCAACAATACCAAATTTTATCAAAATTTGCCAAAATCTACCTATCCGTGTAGCAGCATATACGTGAGAAGCTCTTTTCGGAAGCAGGCATCTTTTACGAAGAAAAATGCTGAAAACTGGTCTTCATACATTAGTTAGTTACATTTCAATTCTAAATTTTATTTTATGTTTATTCTGAAAAATAAAACGTTTAAAAAGCCACCAGCCGGATACCAAGTTACTATCCGGCCATGTGCCGTATATCAAAAAAGGGCCGGGTAGGTCGGATACCGGATACTTACCGGATATTTTTTGTATTTTTTTTTTTTTTTTTTTGACTTAAATTGAAGATTTTTGTCGTATTTTTCTTCAGAATTTTCTCCTTGTTAACTCTATATCGAATTACTTAATATGAAATAATGGTTCAGAAGAAAGATAAAGCCTATCAAATCTCTGCATTGTAAAATGTGCGGTAAGAAACCCTATGTAAATTATACAAGAAATAAATATCTATCTATCTATCTATACATCTATCTATCAATCTATCTACATATATCTAAGAGAATCAAATCAATTCTTAACTTAAAAAACAAAATCTCTTCCTACCAGATCTAGAAATTTTCAAGTAGAGCGTTGTTTTAAAGTGAGAACTGAGGGGAAAGAATTCTTAGAATTTCCGTCCGTATTCATAGTACACCTGCGATACCACCAACGTTTAATATAAAAATATTTTCCAGCAATCAATTTTAAACTTTTAGAACTTTCGAACCAACAAGCAAACACAAATTAATTAACTTAGATTTAAAGATGAAGTAATTTGTATTGATCATTTTCCGGTTTTTTTGTTTATTTGCAGAGAGTCGGATTCATCTGCCTCGGTCTAGGCATGCTAATTTCATGTTTATTCGGATTCGTTTTTGGACTTATTCTGGGAACCACCGATATGCCATGGGGTTTCAATGACTGGCCAACAGAGGAAATGCGTAGTAGGTAAGTGTGTAACTGTGTAGCAGATTTAATTTGAATTGAAAGCGGTTACGCGTACAGTTCCACGTAAAAGGAATTAAAATGGAGTATCTATTCTACTATACGAGTATACATTATGTAATATACAAAATCTAATCAAATACTTCATCATGAGGTGCATACATATAAATGAGAAATCCAAAAGAGGGAAGTGAAATTCGCAGCGCTGTTAGTTTTCCAATAAAGTAGTAAGGCACTCACTCGTAGGCTTGTTTGTATTTCATTGAGCGTTAATTAAGATTTGCGAACACAGGCGATGTTTCGCATTGAAGTCGTAAATTTCTAACCACGTTATTCAGAAAGTTTTCGGGTGGTTTGTGAATTGAAATACAGTCCTTTTGCCTTTGCTTAGATGTGGTCTCATTAAGGAATTTACAATAGGATGGAAATGTGAATTAACGGTTAGACTGCATACCCCCGTCACGAACATAAGACTGCACATCGTATGGAATTAAATCCGCTCCAAGCGTTTTTGACTGTGAGTAATTCAGAAAGTATTTACTGGTTTTGTATTAAAATCGATGTTCTTTAAGCTAAGTATATACATACATGTGTATGTAGATATGCAAAAAAATTAACAAAGAGATAGAAACACGTTAAATCGATGTGAGGAACAAAATATCGAATGATTTTACTAAAAAATCCTACGTTGGATTCTCCTCTATATGCAACCGAATGGATAAACGTTTGCCATTTTCTTATTTATTTATTTATGAGTTTTCTTTCAAAACATTATGATGAGGAGGAGGACCCACAACAGGTGAAAGCTTAGGTTAAGTTAGGTTGTTAGGCGGAGACATCACAAAAAACTACTTACCAGAATGGGTCCAGCGCGATCTCCGAAAAATCCAAAGCATTTTATTAAATTCAAAATTTAAGAACGAGTCTATGGTTGAATAGGCCTATGTATCTCTTGCTGATTACATGTATGTATGAACATATCGATGGCCCCATGCAAAAAGATACTAAGTGCATTTTTGCTATTTTTCAGAAGAAGCGTTTAAAGTTTTTTGACTATAACTTCTTTGTTTATTAACTGATTTTTAAGCTGAATGCTTTGTTACTCTCATAATTTGTATACAATTTTTTAGAGATGGAGTTAGGTCTGCAATATTGTGGCTTACTATGTTAAATTGCAGTTAGTATTATTTTGACTGTCTAATTAAAACTTTTGAATATACTATTTGATGTTAGTTCTGTTTAATACGGAACAAAACATATCAAAAACTATTTTAAGTGCACTAATGTGGCTGGAAATCTGTATACTGAAGGGTATACTAAGATACACTAAAGTGTCATCTTCTTTTTCTTGCGTACAGACAAAAGTATACTAAAAGGCACATTAGTGCATCCAACTTCAAAATATTCCATGCAAAAAAATACTATGTCAACATAGTATACATGCGTTTATTGGAAAATTTACTGATATTAAGAGCGCTTAGTATGATTTTGCTTGGAATAAGTTTACATAAGACATTATACTAAGTGCTATTATAGCTCTATTTGCAAGGTTTTTGGTTCGATTCACACGAAAAAAAATTTTAAAATAAAAGACAATGTGGGAATTCTTATGGTATACATAACTCAGAACTATACTAAGTGCACTTAGTATCTTTTTGCATGGGGCCATCGATATGTAATTTAATCCCTAATAATATAAAACAAAGTGAAAACTCTTTTGCTTGGACCTACACAGCAAACGGCTGAGCGGCTGATTTTGATAATTTTTGTTTACATATTAGGTTTTGATAAGGAGAAGGTTCGTGCGTTCAAACATACATATTTGATTTTGAGTGTGAAAAACCAAGAAATTTAATAATTGGACTTTGAATTCAAAAAAGTAAACTTCTCCTTCATCTATTTAATTGAAATTAGTTGCAGTTTTTAGACTTAAAATCCAAAATTATATTTCTATGTGCTCTAAGAGCTGAGTAATATTAACAACATCTTTGCAGAATTCCTTTTTATATTAATTTGTTAATTGACGAAGACTTTCCAAATTATTATTTTATTTAAGTAAGTAGTATTAAATGCGTGGAATTATGATGGCAAGAATGCCATTACTAATGTAGACACAATACATAAAGCAATCTTCGTTTAAACGCATGGAATGCATGGTGCAGTGTGGAATTTAAATAACCAAAAAAAACTCAGCAACGAAAGGTTTCAAAAATGAAGATCAGTACAGTGGACGTCCAATATAACGAATACCCGATATAGCGAATTTTCGATATAACGAACGCTTTTCAGATTTACATTAACATCTCTAAATAGCGAACGATGAACATAATTTGCTACTCGATATAACGAACGCATTAATAAATTGGCATAAAAATGTGTTCTTGTTGCCAATGTTATGTGTGCGTTCTTATGTCAACACAGAAGTTTATTCTCGTATATATGTGGTCCAAAGAGCTTACGCAAGATACACGTTTTTTTTTTTCAAATCTATATAGACTTCGAAAAAGCTCTCCCAGTAAAAATAAAACTGGATAATTATCCAGGCTAAGGTTTTGTTGTATTTTACATGGGTAAACATGCTCCTGAAACATGTTTAGCCTATACAGGTTACAAAAAAAACACGCCTACATTTGAAAGTGTCAATAATTGTCCTTTTCTATTAGTCTTCACTTTCATACATTTCGGTTTGAATTATTTTATTTTTGGGTTGTCTTTCACTATGCAATTTTGAATTTTATGTACGCTCTTACACATACAAACGGGCGTAAGATTCCGTTAGCAGTTAAAATGATTTTTTATTGTTTAGTATTAAAAAGTGCGTCTTAGTTTCTTCATGTTTACTCTAACACGGCTTCAAGAAAAAGCTGTACATATGAAATCTCAACTTGAAGTGAGACAAAGTCGTATAAGTGATTTTTTTTCTTCAAAATAATTTTAAAATTTGTGTAAAATAATGGCAAGACCAATAAAAAAACGTAGGTATTCATAAATAATAATCAAGTATTTAATTTTTTAAAAAGAAAAGTCGATCGATATAACGAACGCTCTCGATATAGAGAATGACCTCGAACATTATATCATCCGCTATATTGTATTTCTTCAAAGAGCTTAATTGTAATAAATCCTCAGGTGGGATCCGTCGCTTGCATATTGGTATTCGGAAGAAGGATCTTTTAATGACAACCGCAATGCAAGCTCTGCATTTTTTCATGGAAACTTGCATTGATGAAATATCAATCAAATTTCTTCGTCTAAATTCCGACTTATAATCTAACCGTTATTGCCATTATAAAGAGCATTGTTAATCATATACTTCATGAATAATTGTGTTCCTCCGGCGGCCTTAATGGTTTCTCCGAAACTCATCAAATCTATTACCTTGCAGATGACAGCGTTCTTCATGTCGCTTAATCTTGAACTACAAAAAATTCAAGTTCTTGAGCTATAGCGATTGCGAATATCAACTGAACTACATTCCAATATTGATGCATCTATCAATTAAGGCTTTTCTCATTTTACTAACTAAAATTCTACAGTGGCCGAAATAATTATAAAGGCAGCACATTCTTAATGAAAATTTCATTTTCCAGTATAAATGTTTTGTCTTATCTTATTTTAACGTGAAAAGCTATTTTTAAAAACAATACTTAATGCAACTTTTTAGTCCATACCACAGTTGGATGAAAATATTATTCGATTTTTTCAAAATTGAGCTTATTTAGGCGAAATAAATATAAAGGCAATTCATAAAAAAGATAAGAAATTAAATATGTTTCCCAGAAAAAAGAAAACAAAACGTTTTTTTATTAATCAGTATTTCGTGTTGCTTCCTTTTTCCTGGATGGTTTGACAAATTCTACTTGGCATGGAATTTGCGAGACTTTGAAGTGTTGAACCTTCAATCCTGGACCAGCATCTCCGCAGAGATTCCTTTAGCTCTTTGACGTTGGAATATTGTTTCCCATTGGCATAAACTTATCGTGACAGAATCGCCAATAGGTTTTCGATGGGATTTAGGTCGGGGCTTCGTGCTGGCCAGGGCAAAACGTTCAAACTGATGTTGTTGAACCATGTTTTAATAATTTTTGCACGGTGAATAGACGCATTGTCTTGCTGAAATATAAATTTTTCGCAAGCCATGCATTCTGCGTGTTCATCAAAAACTAATTCCAATAGCTCCTTATATACTTTTCCGCATTAATTTCCAGAGGAACCCATAAGAGAGGAGTTTTGCCATTATATGCGAAACCACCCCAGACCATTATGCTGTCTCCAACGTAATTTCGACTCAGTCTAACTTCTGGTTTGTCTCGTAGATCATGCCAGTAGTACTGCCATCCATCTGGTCTATCCAGATTAAATTTCTTTTCATCCGAAAATATGACACTTTTCACTCATCAGTCCAAGACATATGGTTAATGGCAATCTGAAGCCTTTCCTGCTTATGTTGGGCCGTTAGAAGTGTTTTTTTTTTAATTTTTTTTATACTTCATGTTGGGAGTGTCGTGCAAAATCTGTTGCACACTCGGACAGAAACAGGAAGGTCTAATTTAAATTTTATTTCCGGTGCAGTCAACTTATTTTGTGTTGCCTCTGTTCTTATTTTTTCTTTTTCTCTTCTGCTGATGGAGCAAGGCCTTCTAGAATGCTCCATTTTCCCATAATTTTCACATAAATTAACGAAATTGTCGATAACTGTTGCAGATCGTCTAAACTCAGCCGCAATTTTCCTGTTGGAGAGCCCAAGCTTCTTTAAAACTTCTACTTGTGCTTTTCCTCCGAAGAGAGACTTTACCCCCATGGCATTATGGTAAATCACTGAAATGATGTCACAACGATAAAACAATGCAACAAAGTGTAAATCAGTTCAACAATTTTACCAAAATATTAAAGAAAACGGCACTGCCTTTATAATTATTTCGCAAAAAAGATACTTTATATATGTCGCCTGTGAGAAACACCACGCTTAGTTTCCGCATGCGCAACCAAAATACTCAACAGCAGCTGAATGCAAAGTACCGTTGTGGTTCCCCCAAGTCGAAAATAAATTTCGCATGAATTCTATGCTGCAACGAGCTGCCTTTATAATTATTTCGGTCACTGTATAGTGTATATGTCAAATACCGCTCAAAAAGTAGAATATGTACCTAGCTTTCCTTTACCGTATATTTAACACAAATTTCATGGCAAATGTATGGTCCAACTACCCGTGCGAACAGCGCTATACAGGGTGTCCCACGATAAGAGATTATTCGGGTGGCAATCGAGTTCAAGAAAAATATTGTAAATAGAGGAGGAGGAGAGAGGGGGGTAAAACTCCACCCCGTGAACAGTGGAAAGCATTTGACGGTCATAAAATCACCCTGTGGACAAAACTTAAGAACACCACACACGCATTTGTATGTCCCTTTAGTGTATCATTCAAAAGGGTTAGGTCAATTTAATTGGTTTATCTCTTCAGAACGAATATTTTGTTCCCTTTTTTCGGCAACTATAAGTTGGAATGCAAAACTCCAGCCTTTTTAAAATTCCTCTTTGCTTGTTTTTATGTATAATACTTCTGTGGAATTTTGAGGTTTTATCGTTTCAATATTTTTCAATGAAAGAATTTTGTATCAAAATAAATATAACGTATGGGTAAGGGAACGAAAACAAAACCAACATTCCTACACTTGACCAAATATCTCAACAAAAACATAAATAATCCACAATAGAGCAGGAGAAAAGGAAATGAGCAAAACAATTTGGTTTGGTAAAAGTGTATAATTCAGAGTCGTAGGGTAATGACGGTTCCACTTTTGGCTTCATATGTGGATCCAAACCCAATTCGCCTGAGACAAATGTACATGTGTTCATATGTACATCTTGGCAAAATAAAGCTGGAAACTAGTTATATCATCGATAAATTAGAATGAATAGCATCATTAGCATCCATCGTTTAGATTCGCTGTGACCAGAGAATAAATTTACATTTAAGGATTTGGGCGATGTGTTCTGAACCAGTGGCGAGGAGTTTGGAATCCAGTCAATTTAATATATTGCAACAATTAATTCCCATTCATGAAATTGATTTATTTGAGGCAGATATTTACACTCTGTTACTTTTCTGTGTAAACAATACTGGAAGGCATTATTTAGAGATGGTAACAGTAGGCCTGAATTTATAACGATTGAAACTAGATTAAATTCAAATAGAAACGTCGCGTCGCGTCGGTAGTAGGTATATGAGAGAGTAAAATTAGGAAAATTATAGTGTTGTGTAAACTTAAAAATATATGTATATGAACCATACCTGAGTTTCGACACCAGCCACTGTAGACGTCTCCGTAAACCTTGCAACAATAGGCGTATTTTTTTTTTGTAACCTACATACCTACAAGGTTAAGAAAAAGTGCGCATAAAAAATGAGTACCTAGTATCTTCTAATTTATACACATAAAAATCTCGTGTCACGGTGCTTGTGGTCGTACTCCTCCAAAACGGCTCGACCGATTTTTATGAAATTGTTTGTGTATATTTGGTAGGCATGAGAATAGGTCGTAAAGTATATTTCATCTCACTAGGTGGCGCTGGAGTCAAGTTATTAACAACTTCTATATTTATAGACTAAAAATGCTCATATTCACAACATATGTTGGTTCAGTGGCAAAGAAGAAAATTATATAATAAAATCTGGACCCGATAGGTGGCACTGGAGTCAAGTTTTACACACATAAAAATGTGTGTATGTATGTTTCCCTTTTATAGACTCGGAAACAACCCAACCGATTTTGGTAAAAATTTCAGAGTTTTTCTTAATATAGAATAAAACATAGCATCAGTACGGTTACTCAACAACCGATGGTTTTGGTACCTGTCATAGGTTAGGTTAGGTTAGGTTGAGAGGGGTGTGTGATTGAGCGAGCAGACTCGGAGACCCGAAGGTCCATTGTGAATCCCCTCATAGTTTGGTAGTAAATCCTCTTTTTACCAACTCGTAAACCAGTTTGTACTCTTGATGAATCGTAGAAGATCCGATGTCTTAGAACTTCTGAGTTCTGTAATGTCTTCCAGGAATCTATGACCTTAAGTACGGAGGCGTCGTTCTTGGAGGGCGGGACAGTGGCAGAGCTTTCTTCCTCATCTCCGTAGCTTCTACAGATATCGTTGGACTATGGCACAGTGTCCTGTGAATATTCCGGTGATTAGGCGTATGGAGGATTTATCCAGATGTAACATCGTCTTTGTCCTATTAAGATCAAGTTTCGGCCATAAAGAGCGAGATCTGACGCAGTCGGTTCGTGTGAGCCACAGAGCGTTGGTCTTTTTTTCAATTATGTATATGGTCGATTGTGCTGTGGTGTCAGCATCACTATTGCTCATGGCTGATCCAGCTCTAGCTAGTTCGTCTGCTAACTCGTTCCCTTCAATATTGCTATGTCCGGGGACCCAGTACAGTCAGTTGGTACCTGTCATTCAAAATTGCGTAATTTCAGGTAAAATGTGAATGTGAATAATTTTGGTCAATTAATATAGACAGACATTCAGACAGACAGATAGATAGACAGCTAGGCAGACAGACAGACTGACAGACAGACAGACAGGCAGACAGGCAGACAGGTAGGCAGACAGACAGACAGACAGACAGACAGACAGACAGACAGACAGACAGACAGACAGACAGACAGACAAAACGACAGACAGGCAGACAGACAGATAGATAGATAGATAGATATATAGATAGATAGACAGACAGACAGAAAAAAAAATGGAAATTGAAGTTGAAAAACAGAACAGAAGTGATTGCTTCATACTACACTGAGAGAAATTTACAATAAAAAAATCAAATAGAAGCATGTTTAACTTTTCCGTGTTTAAACATGTTGCTTTAATGAAAAATGTAAACTAAATTCTGGTTTAATCAAATAAATACATGTTTGGTGTTGAATTAACAAATATCTTAAATACATATTTGTTAACTTAAATTAGTTCATGTTTGATACTATCCATAAAATATGAAAGAGTTTACTTTAAATACAATTCTATTAAAATCAGTTCGTATTGAAATATTCAAACGGATTTCTATTTGATCTAACCATAAGCAAGTTAAGCAAAATTTCGTTTCAAAAACGAATACATGACCATTTAAAATAGGACTATGTTTGACTCAAATATGTTCATGTTTGAGAAAACATGAATGAGCTTGTTTTAAACAGAATTATATTGAAAACATTTGGAAATTAATTATTCGAACAGATGTATATTTAATTTGACTATTAACGTCTTTGAATGTATATGACTTGTAAATGTACCATAATTTGTTATTGCTTTATTCAGTTTCAAATATACATTATACAACTAACAAGTGCTAACAAAATTTGTGAATACAACGGCCAGAACATAAAAGACGCGAAATCGAGGGAACAATTTGCATCTTGTAAGCAAATCTCAAACAAAGGTATGTAGCTCCGTGTGCAATTAAAAGTATAAGTTTTGTCTTTTGACGTTTAGGTATTATTTGCAGATAGTGTTGTTCCAGCTAGCTTAATAGTGTGATTACTCCAACAGCTCATTTCGGAGAGGCATACTCGATGCTTCATATTTTACAAGTCCTACCTTACATTTGTATCAAGGAGATGTTACTTAAGAAAGAAGTTTTTGTGAAAAATTAATAAAATCAGTTAAACTAAAAGAAATTCTGTTTTTTTTTTATGTCGTATATAAGAACCTCTTTTTCCAGGATCCAGTTCTTTCTTGAGTTCAAAAAATGGGCACGAAATTTGTATAAGATGGAAACCAAATAAATAAACAAAATTAAAAAAATATATATATTACATGTATACATATACATATGTATGTATATATATATTTAAAGCATTACAGATTTTAATTTAATGTGATTTCTATTTATTTTTCCCAAATAGAATTCCCTTTGAATTAAAAAGATACCTATTTAAGAAATTTAAATATTTTAATAGGTATCAAGTTAAATAGATTTCTATTTAATTTTCTTTATTTTGATTCTGTAAGTCTGAAATAGAAATCATTTTGATTCAAATAAGCATCTGTTTATAAAATTTACGTTGAATGCGTTTATTTCAAATAGAAAACAAGTTGATTCTATCGAAAACTATCTAAAATTATGATTAAAAATAACAAAGTTATTCATGTTATTAAACAAAAACCATTTTGGCGCCAAATCATATTTATTTGTGTTTAGTTTAAACACGAATGGGTTTAGTTTTTTTCTCAGTGTATGTACTTCCTTTCCATCATGCCCAAATAACTATGTGCACGAGCAAATTTTGAAAAGTGGTAAATATAAATTTTTTTTTTTTTTTTTTTTTTTTTTTTTTTGGTTGCGCCTGGAGGTGCAGGAATCTTCAAAAGATACCAATGGTCCGTACCATTGGTTATGCCCGATTCATATATCTGACAATGCCATCAGTGCTAGTCAGTATATGCCTACGGGCTAAACCTCACCACCCCCAGAGAGGCACTATGAGAACCGGCTGCGCGTACTCATAGTAGTAGGAAATTCGTCCCTCTCATTTCTTCATTTTTTGTGATGACTACGACTAAGTTGCCTTAACAAGTAGTTTACGCTTCTGTAGTGTTAATCGCGTTAGGTAGGTAGCTTTCCAGTGAAAGCACCTACTAATACCGTCATTAAATGCGGTTTTCCTTACGGCGCTAGGTCGAAAGGTCTTGTTCTTTGTAGTCGGCGCTCAAGAATTGTCACGTCCATAGTACGGATTATTTCATTATTGCAGTGAACATGAAGACGGGTACGAAGTTTGCGAGCAAAGTTTGTTACTTCGTCCCTCACGGTAGCAATTCCTAGATCTCTGTGAATATCACTATTCCTTATATACCAAGGAGCATTCACGATTGCTCTTAGTATTTTGTTTTGAAATGCTTGCAGTAGAGCCATATTGCTTGGTTTGGTACAACCCCAAAGTTGTATACCATATGTCCAAGACGGTTTTAGCACTTGCTTATACAGAAGCAGTTTGTTATATGTGCTTAGCCTCGAGTATTTCCCGAGTAACCAATACATTTCTCTAAATCTGATTTCGAGCTCTTCGCGCTTCTTTTTAACGTGTGGTTTCCACTTAAGTTTTGCGTCTAGGGTCATTCCTAGATATTTTGCCTCGTTTGCGTACGGTATTTGCACCGAGTTAATGTATATAGGTAAGTTGTTTATCTTTCTTAGCGTGAAATTTACATGCGTTGATTTTGTCTCATTGAGGACTATTCGCCAGGTTTTTGTCCATTCGAATACTTTGTTCAAAGCTCGTTGGAGTTTTCCCGTTGATGATTCGACTGACTCATCCGTTACGAGGATAGCCGTGTCATCTGCGAACGTTGCTACAACGGTCCCTTCACCTTGTGGTATATCTCTTGTGTAGAGCAGGAACAGAATTGGGCCGAGAACACTTCCTTGTGGAACACCGGCGTAGATTTCTTTGAAATCCGAATATTCACTCCCGTGTCTAACACGGAAAAGTCTGTTTTCAAGATAAGATTCCAATAGTCTGTACAACTTTTCCGGTAAGATTACCCTTAGCTTATACTTTAGGCCTTCGTGCCATACCTTGTCGAAGGCTTGCGATACGTCGAGAAAAGCGCTAGAGCATACTTTTTTCCCTTCTAAAGCTTTTTCAATTTCGTTCGTTATTCGATACACCTGATCGATTGTGGAATGTTTGACCCGAAAGCCGAATTGATGATCCGGGATCAAGTGTCTTTCTTCAATTACTGGTTGCAATCGTTTCAGCAGAAGTTTCTCGAAGACCTTAGATATTATTGGCAGAAGTGAAATGGGTCTATATGATTTCTTGTCATTTGCACATTTCCCCGGTTTTGGAACCATAATAACTTCGGCGACTTTCCATTGCCTTGGGACATATAATAGTCTTAAAGAAGCATTTATGATGTAGAGCAACTTAACCAGCACTTTTTTCGGTAGCTCTTTCAAAATTTCGCCAGTGATTAAATCATATCCCGGGGCCTTGTTATTTTTCAGTTTTTTTACTGTCATTCGAAGTTCGGACAGGGATACAGTTTTTACTTTAAAATTGTCGGGTGCCATATTATCATTCGGATCTTCGGTCAACGGTTGCCCATCGAACGGCTTGAACGTTTCCTCTAAGTGATCGGCAAATAATTCTGCTTTCTCTTTGTCTTCTTTTGCCCATTCCCCGTTAGCTTTCCTAATTGGCGGCGAGTGCACTACAGGTTTCTTTATGGACTTCAAGGCTTTCCATAGAGAGTAGTTTGAATACTTATCAGCGGTCAGACCCTCAAGGTAAGTAGAAGTCTCGTGATTTTTTAGGTCATGCAGCACATTTTTAAGCTTGTTACAAAGGTGGTTCAAATAAGTTTTATCCGGTGGCGCGCGGGATTGTTGCCATCTCTTGCGCGCTCTCCTCTTTTCTCGTATGAGGTCTTCGATTTCAGGCGGGTATTTGACTTTATTGTTCCGTGCTGCTGTCTTTCGCAGAGGAGTGTTTTTCCACGCTGAGCTCTGGATGGCTTCGACGAGTTTGTCGATTTCTTCTTCAATTTCGAAAGGTGTCTTTAGCGGTACATTTAAAGCAACATTTTCCTTGCAGTCTCTTCTGAAAGTGTCCCAGTTAGTTTTGTTACTCGTTAACCTAGGCGGTCCTTCTTTTTTAACTAAACTTCCACCTATTTTCAGAGTGACTGCTGAGTGATCTGAGCATAGATCATAGCCTTCTTCGATTTCCGTCAAATTTTTAGTTAACCCTTTTGCGATAAAGAAGTCGACGAGGTCAGGGATTTTATTTTTGTCAGTTGGCCAATAAGTTGGCTTTCCTGTCGAAAAAAAAATTCACCCCACGTTTCATGCTGGCTTTGTACAATAATCTGCCTTTTGTCGAATTACATCTTGAACCCCAGAAAGTGTGTTTCGCGTTAAAGTCACCACCTAAGACAAAATTAGGTCCGAGGGAGTCAAAGAGACGAGCTAGGTCGTCTTCTGCTAGCTTATATCCCGGAGGGAAGTAGCTAGACCCGATGTTGTAGTCTAGGTGGCTTATTTTTACGGAGACTGAGCTTATTTGCATAGAATCAAATTCAATTTCTATGTTTTCGGAATGCTTAATACAGTCTTTGATGTAAAGAGAGGACCCGCCTCTCGCATTTTCCGAAGGATGATTCGCATGGTAATCGCTGTAACCCTTTATTTTGGGTCTATGTCCCTTTTTTAAGTGCGTTTCCGATACCAAACATATATCGATATTATTTTTCCGTAGAAACACTTCTAACTCGTCGATTTTTTTCAGAAGGCCGTTTGCGTTCCACGTTAGTATCTTAAGTAGCTGTTTCATATTCATATTTTTTGGATTGCCTTGCGAGGTTTGAACTCGAGCTTGCTCAATTTGTCAAGTATTGTTTTGTTAATCTTGTTTTGCTCCTCAAATTTTTCCAATATAATAGTAAATATTTGGCTGACCGGGTCTGTTGTAGCTGATCGTAATTTGTTTTCGTTTGAAGCGACTTGCGCGTACGATCTCGCGTCAATCTGTGGTGGTTTTTCCGCTACGCTTGGACCAGCGACGTTTTCTTGCGCAATTTTTTTACTTTCCTTTATCGGCTTCGTCGTTTTGATCGGCTTAGCGGTCTTAGGCTTATCGGCTTTACGATATCTTAAGCTTGGGTTCGGGTCTATCGGTTTCTTGAGAGTATCCCGCCTTTTTTGAAGCTCCTTTGCTACATCACAACCTCGATAGTTTGCTGGGTGCTTGCCTTTGCAGTTTATGCAGGTCGCCGGAGCCTGCTTATTTAGGTCACACCTTTCTGATAAATGGTTCCCGGCACATTTCACACATTTCGGTTCTTTTTGGCAATAGGACTGGGTGTGATTAAAACCTTGACAGCGTTTGCACTGAGGTATCGATCGTGTATTCGTACGCATAGGCTCGATTTTAACTACGATATTCAAAATACTTTTTACATTATAAATATCGTCTATATTTTCGCTTCTATCGAAGGTTAGCATAAAGAGCGGGAGTCCATTCTTGACAAAGATTTCATTGCCTTGTTCCGTTTTCTGCTTTATCTTCTTTAAGATATTATTTGCGTCGATAATTTTCAAGCCTTTTCCTTTAAGGTCATTTATAATGTCATCTTTAGTGCACGAGGGGTGAAGACCCCTTGCTATAACGCGGAGTGGTCTTTCTGATTTATTTTCGTAGGTGAACCACTGGATCTTTTCCGCGTTTAGTTGTTTAGATATTGCTCGGTAGCCGTCAGAGTCAACTACATTAATTTTCCAGTCATTGTTTCGGAATGACGTTACTTTAAATTCCGATGTCACAGCTCCCTTGAGAAGGCTATGCAGTTTATTGTAGTCCGTAATGCCGACGACGTTTATTGCAGGCGGAGGACGTAATTTGTCGTGAGTTTGTTTCTGTTTCGAGTCTTTTTCTTTGTCTTGCTTTCGTGGCTCGATTTCAGGTGAAGAACCGGCTCTTCGTTTTTTGCTGGGTCTTTTCTTTGAGACCCTATTTGTTTCGCGTGCTAACTCTTCTTCATCCGTGTGATATTTGGGACTAGGTGCACGGGGTGGAGTAACTTCGCGTTCTCTTTGCAAAAGTGAATTCTTTAAGGCCTTGTTTTCCTCTTTTAGGGAGTCTACCTCTCTCTTAAGCTCTTGGTAGAGTAAATCCATTTTATTTAGCTTAATTCGGAGTTCATTGTTTTCCTCCTCAATGCTATTACGTTTCACTGAGTCCCGTTTCTCTTGCGCTTGCGCTTCCGGCGGACTTCTTTTTCCGGAGACATTCGGTCTTGATGGTGGAGACCGAGTTACCCTTGATGTCTTCAAAAAGGGGTTTATTAAATGCAACAATTGGCTCTCCCCAGAATCCGTAGAGCCTACCTCCGAAGAGTGTGGATTTTCCAGAGAACCTGGACTGCCACCTGGGGTACTAGATCTATTTGTTTTACTCATTGCATGTTAAGTATACATTTTATCCCCGGTATACGAAGGGTGGATTTTAGTCGCCTCTTACGACAGGCATGCCTACCTCGGGTATATTCTGGCCCCTACCCGAAGGGGTAAATATAAATAAATATATATAAATGAAGTTTCTGCAGTAAGTATTACCGAAGATATTTGTGTTAGCATGGGTCAAGGTTCAACAAAGAAGGCCTTTTCTTGCATTCTCGATAAATGATGTCCACATTAGAGATAGGCCATTTCTTTAGAACGATTTTTTTTTCAATTATACCCAAGAATCAGTACCCAACGGATTGACGAGTTACTTGGAAACACCCTGTATAATATAGGTACATATTATGAACGTATTTCTGTTTTATCAATCTGTGAGTGTTCTCGTAGTATGGAGTTCTCTTTCTTTTCTTTGATAATTTAATTGTACTCTAATAGTAATGTATGTTCAATGCAGAAGCAAAACTGTACTAGTACTTCTTTCATGTTGACCGACGTTATATACATAATGTTTAGATACAATATACAAGGAACGCAGGATGAATGAATCAATGAAATCACTTCAGTGCCAGGGAAAGTAAACTCCCAAGCCAGCGTTGACTTTACAGAAATGTATCATATTTTTTTCTTCTTCAAATATGTATATCTAAAGTTCAGCCTGTAAAATGTATCAAATGTATCAACAAAATGCATTGGTTTTTTAAATAATTAACATCGAAACTAATTAACTTATTTTCATCGAAATTATGTATTAATTTTTAAATGGTTCTTTTAGCTAAATTAACTTTATACTTAAAAAACTGTAAGGTATACAGGTAAAAACTTTGTGTGGTAAATTTGTAGGTAACATTATGACGTACCGAAATAATAATAATATAAAAAAAATGATTTGCAAACTTTTCAGGGATGAATGCGATTTACATAAAAATTAGTTGACAAAAATTAAAAACATAATTGTGTTTCAAAAATGAAAGCACAGATGGTAACAGTTTTTTACTGCGATAAGTGCAATTTGCAATTTGCAATTTTCTATTAAACGAGCTTACTTTGGTTGCTCTAGGTTTCATACACTAAAAGTTATAATTGAATAGCTGCTGGTACCTACTTCTCTGAAGGAACTTTTTAAACCGCCCTACCCATATGATTTTTTTTCATAACAAACCTATGAATCAGGTGTCAGCTCCCAAAATATGTTTCCCAAACCGGACAACCCTGTGTATACATTTTAGGTATATTCCCCCCTTTAGCTGCTTCGTAAACATTAAAACTTCAATGGTATCTATAATATATCTGTTTGTCAATTCAATTTAAAGAGATTTAGCTCTGAAAAAGCAGAGCTATGAGGAAAACTATTTTTGAAACGAATTTGTAGGGAATATTGAATTAGTGTCCAATAATCTATTACCTACTTTTTCCGCAATATCTTTCAATATCCATTGCACTCAAAGCATATCCACTACTTGCTTTAAGAGATAGCCACCTGGTGCCAAAAATTCGTAAGATTTTGTGGTTTTTAATTCTAACATAGTCTTGAAATTCCTGAAACTCGTGAATTCTCTTTGGACTGTGCGAAAAAAAGTTATACGTATCTCGAGCAACTTTTTCAATATACGAACATATACGACTTAACCGTTTGTATCACCGTGTAGCAGAACTGCAACATACCCCAAAAGTCTATTTTAAATTAGACGATATCAAATAAGAGACGTTGTTGTGCATTTTTCCATATCATCGAATCATATTACAATGAAAAATATACTTACGACTTACAGTAGACACCGTTATATGGGGATTTCTTGCTCCTGTTCATTTTTGTTGACTCAGTCAGCAATTACAGTGATGACCGAAGTTTTTATATCAAATAAAAAAATTGTGTTTTTAGTGTTTGTGTAAACTAAATTTGATTATTTATGAAATGAGTATAGTTAGTATATAATGAGTAACATTTCTGTGAAAACTGTCGTTTTTCGCATATACCCAAGAAAATGTTTTCTTATGAATAAAATATAAATTAACAAATTAAATGCAATTTCGTAAAACAGATCATAGTTTTGGGCTCAAAGGAAGCTGAAAATTTACTTCTTTTTAGATTTTGACGCCGTGCGATACAAAGGATTAAGGGCGAATTTGCAGAATTTTCATTGACAATCTTAAAACGTATCAAAACTAACCAATATAGAAAAAAAAGTATCTAGCTACGTATCAAGGTTTTGAACGGAAGCAGAAATGTATCACACTTGATACAATTGTATCTTTGAGGCAACGCTGCACCGAACACTCTACCGTTTATAACTTCACACCTAAATAGTAAGTGCTGTTGTATTTGGAGATATTTAATAGTAATTAAAAGTTCTTAGAACAACACATTTGAACTTCAAATAATCACTAAGCTTTAATTGCAATGGAATTGTGGAATACATATTTCATTGTGGAAATTTCGTTGATAGATGTACATAATGTATATCTGGCAGCACTGGGTATAGTAATAGATGTAATATGTACATATATATACGTATGTCACTTCAGTTGTAGTATATATTTTTCTTTGGCTAATTAAAAAAGGAAATTTTTCAATTAACTCTTAACCATCTAGCATACGTCTCACAGACCCCAACGAATTGTAAAACGTGAATATTATTGCGCCCGAGCTTCGTATAAACCTGTTCGCTCTTATACCTTTTCCTCGCGCTCCTCAGTGCCGCGCAACCGCTCGCTACAGTCGGGCGTGAGCACGTTTGTCTCTGGTAAGTAAAAAACTGTTGCCGGGGGTCTAAGAGACCCCTGTTAGGCGGTTACGTGAATTTTTAACATTCGAGTTTTTCTATTGTTTTAATTGATAATGGCTTTAAATGTCGAAAACATCCAGCGGGGGTTAGAACAAGATCTGTCAGACGACGAAAATATACCAAACGATGATGCAGAGATGTAGAGGCCGATGTAGGAATATAGCACGTGTTAGAAGAAAATTGCGAGCCAGACTCAGAATGCGAAGTGAAAAATGAAGTGGAAAATAACGAAAATGCTCCTCACGAAATTGATTTATCTTCGACTTTACCTGATGAGCAAGAATTATCATCTGAAGATGATATGCCTTTATCTCAATTGCGATCGAGACCCTGAAAGAAGGATTATTTTGTCAAGAACTTGCCTGGCATGCTAACACAAACTGTGTTTTCACTGTTGTGAAAAACTGTAAGTTTAGGTTTTGCAATTTCGTTTAAATTTTGTTTTTATTGACAATTTTCATTTTTATTTATGTTTTTCGATTACTGAATATTTAGAAAAAAGAACAACGAAGTACCTACTTTATGTGATTACTAAATTAGATCTTATTTTCCGAATGTGTTAGTTTATAAGTATAGAAAAAGAAATGTTGACTACTTAATTAAGATTTAAAACAAAAACATTGTTTTTCCTGTGCCTTTCTTATTCTAATAAATAATTTAATATGTTCCTAAGCTGATTTTAATTAAAAACTAAAACGTAATTCACGAAATTTTAAAAAAACACGAATAATTTTGTTCCGGGGTCTCACAGACGTATGTTAGGTGGTAGTGTGACAATAATAGGTGCTAGGTGGTTAAGGGTTAAGCTTTTATTTATGATTATGTATTTACCTTTTCTTCTTGAAGACATCCTGCACTGCACAATTTTTTGCGTAATTGTAATGGCCGTCATATCGTTTTTGACATTTTCGATAACACTTTTCGATGAAATTTCCCGAAAGTAATTTGACAGCTCAATAAAATAACAACGTCGTCCGTTCAAAACCTCAAAAATAATATTACTTCATTGGAAAATCCATCGAATTTGAGCGATACCATTCTAAAACAGTTCTAGAAGCTTCTGTTGCATTTATAAAAATTCACTGTCTGGCATGGAACAACGAAATCCAGCACAACTTATGTGGAAAAGTCATCCAAAACTTGGATTAAAGCAAACATACATAATATATAAAAGTTCAATTTATGTGCATCGAAAAGTTTTATAAATAGTTAAAATAACATAATAGCTATACCTCATACCCCGATATGTACATAGATACATAAAAGTACCCACTAGGGTGTGTCATATTTTTTAACTTTAGAATTTTCATGTCTAATAGTACTCAAAAGTTGCATTGACGATTAAAATTAATTACTTCATCTATAGTTTTCATTTTGGAAAGTACTTTTGGCTCCCTCAATGACCTTGAAGTCTCGAAGAAATTGAAGAAATACGCTATTGGCGTGTAATTTTTTTTTACATCTATACACAAAAACTAGTTAAACTAGGTTCAAATAAAGTAAATACATTCAATTTAAAAATATTGATCAACAAACAAAAAGATAAAAGAAAAAACATATTTTTACAACCTCCTATTCTCCACACCGTTAAACGTATTGCGCCCAACAGTGGGTATTGAATATAAAAATACATAATATACATAGATGTTTTTTTATTTTATTTCCAAATAAACTTTATGTTAATTAATTTGCTTAGCAAAAATTAAACCCTAAACCATATCCGAGCAATGGGCGAACATAGCACTGAAAACCGTTTTTTACGAAACTTCAACCAATTTGAGGGAGTCAAAAGTACATTAAACTTGGAACTTTTTTCACATATTCTGACACCTAGGATCCCAATTTTGAGAGGTATTAGATTAAAAAAAAACTAATTTTTTTTTGCCATACATACCCTGGTAGGTACCCACCCTACTCTATCTGAGCTGTCCAAGGAGATAACATGTTTCTGGGTGAAAGGAAATATTTATCACTTGGAATCTGTATAATTTTAAAGTAGATTTGAGTTCATTATAATAATGACAAGCTATCGGAAAATTAAATCTTTTACCTCAAACTAGCTACTGAGTGAAATACTGAGAGAACATCATTTGAAATGATATAATGTTTTAAGATGAATTAAATGAGATTAATTTTATTTTTTATGTTCCACATCTTTTTATTCTACATGAATTAGCTGTTATTTAATAGCGCCCGTAAAACGAAATAGCTTCCTAGGCCGTAATACCTCCTATTGTCTTAGATTATCATGCCTGTCGCTCCATGCAATTTTTAAACCTATTTTTATCCGATAAAAATGAACTTGGCCCACGCTATAAAAGTCTGTCACCGCTAGCTTTGTTCGTCCTGTAACCTGTACGTACTCGGAGTTGATACCCACCATCCAATGGAATGACTTCTAGACTAATGTTTCCGGTTTCCCATTGTGTCGAAATTTAGTACAAATGTTTACTTAAGTATTCCCTCTTTATAAATAGAAATTACTTTTGGCAAATTTGGGTGCAGTATTTTTATCTACTTCCAACAATTGGTAGCGACTATCCACAAGCTTGTGCTCTCACGTCCACATAAATAGCACTAAGGCCAATGCCACACGATCGTCTTTTTCCGTGCTCCCATTTGGTCGCGCGCCCTGAGTGTAAAGCAAAAATGTACACACGACGCCTTTTAGGTCGCGGGCGCTCGTGTGTACAGTTCTATTGGTTTTCTGTATACTCATGGCGCGCTACCAAATGGGAGCGCGGAAAAAGACGCTCGTGTGGCAAAGGCCTTAAGGGTGTCCCATTTGGGATTTCCTCATTCCGTTAGGGAAATATGTTACGTCTACACGTCAAATGTTTTTTGCTTTCTGTTTTGACATTTCTCATTGTAAGTTCATTACAAGCTGAGCCATTGACACGTATGGATTATCCCAGTCTAATATGAAAATGGGTGTTACAAAAAACAAAATGTTCGGTCCGCATAGCCATGCAAATGATGCATTGTTTTACCTCGATGAATTCGACAACAAGCAGAATTGTCGCATCTGGACCGATGATACTAACGAAAAGTCACTATTTGGTGCAGTTTTTGGAGTGGCGGAGACCTTGGCCCATACTTCTTGTGGCCGCAATCGAAGACTATGGATGTAGAATACAGTCGAACTTTGATAAGTTGAACTTCGATAACTCGAATGAAATTAGTTGGCAAGACTGAAACTTACATGTAAATTTTATTTGATAACTCGAACTTCTATTACTCGAATGTCTTGATAACTCGAAGAGATTATTTGGCGTCCCCTTCGATAAGTGGAATTCCCAAATTCTGCGTGTTTTTACAAGTTCGTTTTATAATGCATCGCTTTCACTGTGTTTGTATGTTCCTATGACCTAGTATTTATACGTGTAGAAAATCGTGATTTCGTTATGTGTGACGTGTGAGTAAGAATTGTGAAATTTCTTGTAAGTAGGGAACACACATTTAGGTCTGTTTGGTAACTCACGAATTCGTACACATTCGTAATGTTCTTACGAATTTCGTGTTTGGTAACCCAAAATATTCGTAAAAGAGAGATCCAAATGATAGTTTAAAAAAATTCCCCTCAACGGAGAGCGTACACAATCTTACACCGTCTTTTTCTTCGCGTAAGGTTCAACAACTCTGCCAAACCAGTCATTTCTGACAATTGTGAAATGTCATAATCTTCATTGTAAGTGGAAAACAAAAACAAATTTACAGGTTTTGCCCACAACTGGTTTGATTACAAATTTTCCACTGCTGAGAGGATTTTCCCCCACTTTTTAATTGCAAGGTTTGGTATATTGGGCGATACGAACTCAAAGCTTAGTTTTTATTTTTGGAAAAAATAGTAGGCGCCAAAAAAACACAAAGAGGAAAAGCGTACCTACGTTAAAAACATTAGGTCTGTTTGGTGACTGGTAATTTTACGTAAAATTACTTAAAACTACCCAAAAGTCAAGAGAAGAGAGAGCCAAATGAGGTCAAACAATTTAATGAGAGTGTCAAAAAATGTCCCCTCTTGCGAAATCGTGCTGAATCAGGTCTGTTCCCGTACTTTCTGCACTAAAATTTAGATATAGATTCTCAAATTTCAAGGAGTGGGAGTAAAAACCTGTCAGAGAGAGGGAAAAGTGTGCAAAAGTACAGGAAGGCATTAACAACAAAAAACGAAAAATTTATGACGTTTGACAGATTTGACTAAAATGGGCTAAATTCGGCAGCATGGGGAAATTTCTTACTCTCTTGTTAGCGCTCTCTTCTGTTGAAAACTACGAAAAATCTTCGTAATGGAATAGGATTTGACTGATTTTCGTAGTTTTGCGTAGTTTTGCGCTGTTTTGGACAGTACGGGAACATACCTATCTTTTCCATGCAGTAAGCGAGGAACATCTATCAAACAGCCATCTGAAAATTTGTGAAATATCAATCACTATTCGTTAGCAGAATAAAAGAAAATTAGTTTTTCGTGAAAATATTTAAGAGTTTAAAAGGAAGAAGAGAGGATTTCCCCCACTTTTCAAAAATGTTTAACCATTTGACAGATGTCCCATTTTGATCATGAAAAATCACCAAACAGACCTATTATCTCTTGACGAAAAATTACATGTTTATACATACATATGTATTTACATATATCAATTTTGTATTTTTCGTAATAACTCGAAGTCTGGAATTATGGTAAGTGATGGTTCGATTTATCGAAGTTCGACTGTATATGTTTTTCCAACTCCAACAGGATGGCGCCACTCTCCACACAGCCAACGAAACAATTAATTTTTGGTGGCAAAAGTTCGAAATGGTGATCTAAATTCACAGTACATGTACTACAGGTAATATATTGCGCAGGAAAAATGGTCGCCATTCGTGCCCTTTCTATAATTGTACTGAGTTTGGCGTTTAATTCAAAGTCATTTGTTTTTGTTTTTGAATGTAAACAAATATTCGCAGGGCACGTATGGCGGCGATCTTCTTGAATTTTTGACAGGTGCGCGAACTTGATCGAAAATTAACACTCTGAGTATACTACCTTATTATATGTGTACTGTGATCAAAATTAGCCGCCCCTGATCATGTGATTTGACACCATTGGAGAGTCTTTCTTTGAGAAAATTAGAAAGAGAAGGTGTACGCCAAAAAGCCAACAACGACCCAAGAGCCGTAATTATTTCTCAGCGGCGCGGCATCCAAAATGTAGACAAGCTGATGGAGGTTTGCCCCCAGAACCGTGGTTTTATTTACACTTTACATCCACAATGGAACACCCTTTACATATCTCAGACAGGTGACTAATAAACCATTGTGCAAATATAGCCATCCATATACGCAAAGAAAAAGAATAGAGTGAAATTGCGAAATTTGAATGATTTTCGTTTTGGTAATGCTGGATATATTTGTGGAGCATAGAATGTATACATACGTAAACTTTTGGCACTAGGTGAACGTATAAACGGGTCACCTTTGTAACTAAGTGTACGTATAAACGGGTCACCAGAGGTTGTGGTATCAAAACGGCGCCCCTTTGTGCTATTTGGGTTTCCTTTTGACCGAAACCGTACCACTTCTACCTTACTAGACTGGATATATATGTATGTACATCTTTCTTCCGCTTGGAAAGCACTGTCGTAACTTGGATCACTAATTGTTTAATCTTAAAGCCATCTACGTAAGATAGAGGTTGATTTGTGCTTGAGTAGCTGATTTGTTTTCTTTACTAGAAATGAAGCGGGAGAATGGCGTTAAAAAGTCTAAGGAATTCGATTTTCAACCTTTAGATTTAAACAAACAAAACCCTTTTTCGCTACATAAGTTTTTATACATGAAAAAGGAAGAAACTTAAGTATGGTTCCTTATCACGCTGTTGGTAAAATACCAACTTATTTCTCCTGATAACCAATGTAGGGCATTCTTTGTTCTTTCCATGTTATGTTAAGGTTCCTTGCCTTATTAGCGGCATTTTACTAAACCAGATGACAAATGAGTCAAGCGGCCGCTGTGTATAGTCAGAGGTAGAGGATAATCTAAGCAAGGGTTGTCTCCCAATTTTCTCCCAAATATTATATTTCAAGTATAATAATAATAATAATATAACAATATAATATCGATACCTTCCCGCAAGAATGTATTAAGCGACACTTCTTCTGAAAATGACTTTTTGATTTGTTCTTAAATTTTGTGCTAAACGCCACGTTTTGGCCTGGGTTTGACTGCTCTAGCACGTATACAAAATGAACTAGAGAGGAAAAGAAATTGTAGTAACTAAAATTTATAAATTATACTAAGCGCCCATGTTAGTAAAGCTAGTTGTCATATGCAACAAAATGTTCCGACCAAAATTTTGTTGCATGGCGTTTAGTTTAACCGAAATTGTCGCTTAGAACACTGGCCCAATGTTTTGTTCTTTGTTAATATTAATATGAAATTTAAAAAGGAACTAAGCGACAAAATAATTTTAATCTTGTGTTTTTTGTGACCATTTCAATGATTTAAGCGCCATTTACCATTGTATCAAGTGACATTGTCTTGACTGCAAAAATGTATTAAGCGACGAAAAATTATTATCTGATTAAATTCTCGGTTTTGCAAATATCTCAAGTTTTCTGTGTTTAAAATCCCTTTCAAAATCTGTCTAATTCGCTGAAATACACAAACTGAGCAAGAAGTTTTTATCATTTCCTGTAAAATTTTAAAAATGTCGCTTAATACATTCTTGCGGGAAGGTATCGATATTCGTGCTTTTTTATCGTTCTCTTTTTAGTCTGTAGTTCAGCTTTTTTTTCTAGCAATAGCCCTTGATATCTGGCACTGTCGGAGATTCCGAGGACCGTTCCCTTAATCGATGGATGTTTGAATTACGATATACTATAGATCTCCTGTTGGTGAACAGAGCCAGTTCCATTTTCTTTGGATTAATCACAAGTCCGCAGTTTCAAAGCTTTTTCTAATTGCTTGTTGATAGTCTAGGAAAACATTTTTCTTTTTCTATTAGCACCACATCATAAGCATTAAACCCTTTGTTCCCGGACATATCAATTGTTTCAAATATTGATATGTTTGTTTTAAATTCTTATAAAACCTGCGTTTAGAATGGTAAATATAAGTTTAAATATTTTTTATTAAGTTTTTTAAGCCTTTTATTGTTGTTTAAAAAATCGGTGACTGCACGTTACCAGTAGATAACTAGATAACGAAAATTGTATTATTTATTTTACTATTTTTATTATTTAAAATATTGTGATACAAAGAAAAAAACAATGTTTTATCATTTGAACAAAAATCCAATTTTTCGTTAATTTTTCACCGAACAAATAAATCACTCCGAATGACACGAGTAATCAAAGTATGTATGTTAATGCACAAATTATCAATTTTGATGCATTCAAAACTGATCGAGACGATTTTTTATCGTTTAACCCTTAAATGCCCAACGACACCGATTTGTTTGGAAAAAATATATTATATGTTAAATGAAACATAAATATTGAATCAGGTGCTGAAAAAAAATATATATATAATATAAATTATTGATAAAAAACCGGTTGAATCTTTAAAGATACACTGGGCATTAACCCCTCAAACGCGTTCTGAAAATGATTTATTATGAATACATTATATCATTTCACATAATATAATTACATCCGCATGATTTTTTTTATCAATTTAGTGCTACGAATTCATAAGATATTTGATAAAAAAAAGCTCCATTTTTTTAAGTTTTGTTAAAAAACCTTGCAGCCAGTAATTGTTTAAATAATAATTGCAATTTGATAGTTAAGAAACTGAGTATTTTATTGGAGGTAGAATTTGAGTCAATAAACCCAAAAATATAAACTTCGAAGCTTAAAAGCTAATATTAAAGAAGATATCATGTTTTGAATGGTTGTATCTTTAAAGATACACTGGGCATTTAAGGGTTAAGAATGAATTTCAGTTCCTAGAAATCAACTTGGTTTCATCACAAAACCACTAGGAAAAAAGAGGAAATTTAGTTAGTATGTGGTTTCACAGTGAAACCACTAGGAAACAAAGGGTTAAGCACCCACTATTGAAGGGAATATCACCTTAGATCTGAGGCAAATTACATTAGGCCTAACGCTCCTATGTTACAAAACTGATATTTTTGCTTAAAAAACCTAAGCTTTTAATGCAATTTAGCCTTTTTTTTTTCATCACCTACACCGCACATGAATTGTCTCAGTTCTAAGGAGAGATATGCTTGTCGAATAGCATCCATAAAAAATCTTTACCATATGCGGTTAAGGCAATATTACACAGTACACAAGTGATAGAAGAAGAAGTGGGGAGTGAACTCATCTTTGTGGTTTTCTTTCTTGTGGCAGTTACCCTGCGAGATTATAAATTCAACTAGTTTACTTAAACTATCAAATTGCTTTCATTTACCGCAGCTCTGCGGTTAATCCTAAGATTCACCAATTACTTTCGGTAAAATCCCAAAATATAATGAAATCAATGCTTGTTTCTATCGGGCCTGGTAAATCTCGACATTTTTCATATTCAGGCTTTCAAGGTAACATCATACATAATACATATCGAGTCATGGCTACCATTTATGCCTTGTGATGAATATCATATCACAAAAATATCATTCGGGTCGTTGTTTTTTAAAGTCCCAGCTGTTATTTAGCTTTAACATTGTCAATGGAAGGGAAGCTTCTCATGGCATGCTTTTCGGACAAATTCAGTACGCAAATTAATAGTGGAAACAAAAAGTTAAACTTTTCACAATCTTATTAATGTAAAGGGATAATTAAGATTTAAAAAAAAAAACAAGCTACCTGAATGTATAACATTTTACACAAGACTAAATGTCAAGCATGGGAAAAATGCGCAATAAAATTTCCAATAACCGTTATAAAACTTTTAAGGAAACAAATGGGATACACTTAATCTATTTTAAGTGAAAATTGTAGATCTTAGGGCTCTATGAACATTCAGTGGGACACGTATGTCCCAATAGGTGCGAAAGGGTTAAATGCATACCTACACAATTATACACCAATGATCCAATCTGGATCATGGGTGATAATAGTCACGTTTTAATATCGCCCAAGCTCCAGATTGGATCATTGGTGTGTATGCATTAAAATAACAATACAAGATCTTGCTTTTCATTTCGATCTATTTTCGTGATCCAAAAATTAGTTCGGCTATTTCTCAGTAGGATGCACTTTCACTTGTGAATTTTGCTTGACGTGCTAGAAACCTGTGCAATTTCGGTTAACTACTTGCTTATGCAAACGATATTGACATCATTGTTAGAACACAGCGAGCTATCACCGCTGCGCTTGCGAGCATAAAAATAAAAGCGGCTAAAATGGGTTTAGCGGAAAAAAGGGCAAAGCAAAGTACGCATATGCTATCCACGAAAAGGGTCACTCAACATCGACGAATTGGACAGAACATCGCAATAGACACCTACAACTATAGATAGCTACAACTTTAATGTAGTACTTTGTTTACATCGGCTCTGCTATAACATAAAAAAATAACATCTCGTCTGAAATCAAACGAAGGATTACTCTTGCCAATCGCAATTTTCTTTGGGGTAAGAAGGAAATTGAGTAGTAAAGCCCTTACGCGATCGACTAAGGAGACTCTATGTAAGACCCTTACCATTCCAGTCTTGTTATATGGAGCTGAAGCATGGACTTTATCGAAAGCGTATGAAGATATCCTTGGTCGCTTCGAGAGAAAAATCTTTCGTAAGATATTCGGTGATGGCTAGGACATGTAGAGCATATGGAAATCAACGCTCTTGCTCGGAGAATATTCCATTCTAACCCGGAGGATCCGCGCAGCAGAAGACGACCTCGCCTAAGGTGGCGCGCACAAGTAGAACAAGACCTCAACCAACTTGGAGTGCGCAGTTAGCTAAGGACCGGGCTAACTGAAAGGGGTTGTTGGTTAACGCCTTGGTCCACCCCGGACTGTAGCGCCACCTAGGTAAGACAATGCGAAACAGTCTCCGTGTTCAATGCCTTTTTGAATGATGGGTAGGAGCAAATAGCTCAAATTTGCTCTCATCAGACCAAAACTTGTCTTTCTATATACATACACTGAGAGAAATTTACAATAAAAAAATCAAATAGAAGCATGTTTAACTTTTCCGTGTTTAAACATGTCGCTTTAATGAAAAATGTAAACTGAATTCTGGTTTAATCAAATAAATACATGCTTGGTGTTAAATTAACAGATATTTTAAATACATATTTGTTAATTTAAATTAGTTCATGTTTGATATTATCCATAAAATATGAAAGAGTTTACTTTAAATACAATGCTATTAAAATCAGTTTGTATTGAAATATTCCAACGGATTTCTATTTGATCTAACTAAGCAAGTTGAGCAAAATTTCGTTTCAAAAACGAATACATGATCATTTAAAATAGGACTATGTTTGACTCAAATATGTTCATGTTTGAGAAAACATGAATGAGCTTGTTTTAAACAGAATTATATTGAAAACGTTTGGAAATGAATTATTCGAACAGATGTATATTTAATTTAACTTTAAACGTGTTTGAATGTAACATGACTAATAAATGTACCATAATTCGTTATTGCATTATTCAGTTTCAAATATACACCAGTGGAATGCGGACGTGAATAAGTTGTGCTTAACTATTAACTATGTATGTGTGATATTTTTAGTAGTATGTATGTGTCAAATAATTGTATTTCGAATTCAAACTAACAAACGCAACTAACAAAATGTTTGAATATTACGGCCAGAACATAAAAGACGTGAAATCGAGGGAACAATTTGCATCTTGTAAGCAAATCTCAGACAAAGGTATGTAGCTCCGTGTGCAATTAGACGTATAAGTTTTGTCTTTTGACATTTAGGAATTATTTGCAGATAGTTGTTGATGACATAGCTTCGAGCTTGCTTAGTAGTGGATTACTCCAACAGCTCGTTTCGGAGATGCTGAAAGAAGAAAAAACTAAGCATACTCGATGCTTCATATTTTACAAGTCCTACCTTACATTTGTATCAAATTAATAACAGAAGATGTTACTTAAGAAATAAGTTTTTGTTAAAAATTAATAAAATGAGTTAAACTAAAAGGAAATCAGTTTTTTCATGTCGCATAGAAGAACCTCTTTTTCCAGGATCCAGTTCTTTCTTGAGTTCAAAAAATGGGCACGAAATTTGTATAAGATGGATGGAACCAATTAAATCAACAAAATTTAAAAAAATATATATTACATGTATACATATGCATATGTACAATGTACATATGTATGTATATATTTAAAGCATTACAGATTTTAATTTTAAGTGATTTCTATTTATTTTTCCCAAATAGAATTCCCTTCGAATTAAAAAGATACCTATTTAAAAAATTTGAATATTTTAATATCAAGTTGAATAGATTTCTATTTAATGTTCTTAATTTTGATTCTGTTAGTCTGAAATAGAAATCATTTTGATTCAAATAAGCATCTGTTTATATATTTTACGTTGAATATGTTTATTTCAAATAGAAAACATTTTGATTCTATCGAAAACTATCTAAAATTATGATTAAAAATAACAAAGTTATTCATGTTTAAATTAAACAAAAACAATTTTGGCGCCAAATCATATTTATTTATGTTTAGTTTAAACATGAATGGGTTTAGTTTTGTTCTCAGTGTATGTATGTGTATAGTGTGTCTGTGTCGGTCGCGTAAAACTAAATTTTGAATATCAAGAGAAATTTGCTCCCCACCTACTGTACAGGCTTAATACGTTTACTCAGAATAACCTGATCATTGGTAATCGCATAACTTGAGAACGGCTAGACCGATTTGGCTCATTTCTTTTTAAAATGTTCGTTATAGTCCAAATGAGGTTCTAACGGAAAGAAAAATTCGATAGGTGGCACTGAAGTCAAGTTATTAAGAAATTCTATATTTATTGACCAAAATAACTCATATTCACAACATAGGTACATACATAATGTTACTCATCGCAACATACAGGAAAGGGCAGGACAACGTCTGCCGCCGGGCTGACTAGTAATATAATATAATTCATATTTTCAACCTATTAAACAAATTGCAAAAATCAAAACCAACACGACAGCTACAACTCAAGGACTTAACATTTATAACCTAGCAGCCTTACTTTGTAGGTCTATGCACAACGAGTATACATGTTTTCTGATACAAAAGGATTTAATTTGTTTTAACATACTCGTACATACCTTACCTACCTACCCGTCCGATAATATTAACCTCATAAGAGTGTATGGAATAATAGCGTATTTTCGTTATATGAATGAAAGCAATTTTCATTTCTTTTTTGGTACAGGTACATACACTATACACACTCGTACATTAGATATATACTTATCTCTTTTGGATCGGAGATACAAATAAGTCATCATCTCTCGCCTCATGGGAGCGACATGTACGCCGAAAGCAGGGTGTCATAAATAAGACCACGTTGAGAATATGCGTAGAATTGCGTGTCTTTTTAATGGGACATGTCAAAAATCTCGGATAAACCCGGGTAATTTGGGACTTTTCATTTCCGAGAGGCGCGTTTCTTACTGTTGTTGTTTGGCTTTTTTTTTTAATTACGTCGACTTGTAACGCCTCGTGTAATTTATAACTTTTCACTGTTTTCACAAGGAATGCGATTGGTTAAAATGAATGGATTATTGTGAATGCGGCTGCGGATGTGAGTGTCACTGACTTGTTGGCTCTCCCCAAAGATTTGCGAATTAAGGATAATTTATTACACTGACGATTTCCTGTTCGGAATAATTAATTATTAATTTGCTCTGGAATTTTAAAACATTTTGCTAAATTGGATATTTCTAGGAAATTGGATGTTAACGGCTACAAATCTGTTTTATTGATAAAATTAATTGCTTTGGAAAGGACATTAAGATGCCGTTAAGACATAGATCCATACAGACTTAGAGCGCACTTGATAATTCGATGGAATTTATTTGGCCCCCAGTGATGCAAAATAATTGTTATTACTTTTTATGTATGTTTTTGCATTCCTGTCATTACCAGGCTCTCACGGGTGTCATTGCCTGTTATAAAGTTATTTATTACGAGTGATTTGAAGGTTTGAGTAAATCAATGCCGTTGGTGTTTATGGCAAAACTGAGATTAAGATGTCTTTATGTACGTTCATAGGGTAAGAGCTATGTTTTTATGAATGTTAATTTGAATTTGATATCTCTGTTAACTATTATTAATCATCAAATGAAAGCATGCCCCGGTAAGACCCGGTTTTACATTTTCCGGGCAGGCTTTAGTTTAACGATTGTCTATTTAATTAGTAATGGATTTACCCAACAAACATTGATGGTAAAAATACCAAATTTTTTTATTCAACTTTTCACTTTTTGTTTATACGAGTTTATACGAGCATTCGTGCTTCTTGTATGTACTTAATGTGTAATGTATGTACCTACCTATGTATAATAAAAACAAAAAGTCGCGTATATAAACTACGCGCACCAGAAGTAAAACATTAAAAACCCTGTATTGAATGTGCCAGCAATGAAGTTATATTGAAAATCTACGAGAAGTGTGAAGAGAAATTACAAAAACAGAATCTCCTCAAATACAGATCGCAGAAATTTTTTTTTCTTCTTATTTTTTCCCCCTTTCGAATTCTGCTCTTACCAACAAAATATACATTGCTCGCGGCTATTATGTTTCATCGTGTAGACGTCAAGTCCGACCGAATGGCAGGGAGAGGCAAGCATAGTCTCTATTGCTGTGATATGCCAGTATAATACACCACAACTCCTTTCCTTGTCTTCCTCATTTACAGATTGGCAATTCGATTTAATAAAAATGGACGATTGTGACGATGTTGTTGAATACAGTATGTATCGGATATAAGAAAGTCGTGTATATGAAAGAATCGCTTATAAGAAACTCAAGCAAATACACCGTACACTTTTTCATAAAACTTCATATAAAAAAAAGAACGTTTATAAGAAATCTGCTCATAAGAAAAAAAACTGATATAAGAAACTTTTTCCAAGCACCAAATAGTTAACATGTATTTAAAAAAAAACCCATTTATAAGAAATTCGTTTAGAATAGTATGTATTTAACATGTGATGAGGAATTATAATTATAATTGATTCTATAATTAAAGAAGAGTTTCTTTTCAGACAGTGTGATTAAATACTTGTTCACAAAAATTGACCATTTGGGGAACCTGGGGACACTTGATCCCTTGGGAGACTTGATCACTGGCTATTATATCGATGTGGGAATGTTTTTGTTTTTACTGCTCACTGGCAACACACTATTTACCGTTGGTTAGAAGCGACAAATATTAATTTACAACTCGCGCGCAGATAGCAGTATTTTGGTGACGTGTTTTTCTATTTTAGTTGTCCAATTGTTTTTTATAAGTATTTTTACTGTTTTTAGTGTTCCGTCCGTACCAAAACGGAACACTAATGGAATCAGTTCGGTGTCTGTCTGTCTGTCTGTCTGTCTGTCACAGGCCTTTTTCTCAGAGACTACTTAACCTAGACTATTGAAATTTGGAACAGTTGTAGCAATTAGTGGCCTAAACACAGACCAGAACTTAAAAAGCTGAATTTCGACTTTGGGGGGGTAGTTTCTTAACAAATTTTCACAAAACGTTACAACTTGCTGTCCCGAGCATTTTCTCCGAAAATATCGCTCAGAAAAATCTGAATAAAATCACAAACATTGAGAATAAAGTGTAGATGGAAACATAATTCTCACGACTGCCCTACTTCAACCGTTTTTTTTTTAATTAATTTTTTAATTTCAACTACCCTACTGTTTACATACCCAGAAAAATATCACAACGCCTAAAAGTAGATACGAGAGTAAAAATTTAATAATTGATGGCAAAAGTGTTATACCCGCAGCGAATTTTCGTGGTATATTCCTACCGGATAACTATTGACCTAAGACTTAAACCAATGATACAAAATATAACACATAAAGGAAGCTTGATGGTTTCCTATTATAATGTAGGTGTCTCTACTTTTACTATATTGGAAAAAATTGAATTTGTGTATATACAGCCACAGAGAGGGAGACAAATCGCAAAATACGCAGTTAATGCAATTGAACGAATAACGAGACGAAAAATTAAATCTGATGCACAAGCGTACATTTCTTGTAAATACATATACATATGAACATATTATGTAGGTATATATGTATGTATGTATATACATGCTTTATTTGTTGTTTTTTTTTTTCTTTTACTTTGTGTGTGTGTATAACTATTCTTCTGAGTAGATGAGAAATGACATCAGAGACATATGTACATACATACATGCATATGTAGGTAATTTGTTCAACTTACTTGTTGGTATACATTTATGTAGGTACAAATTTGAATTTATTTTTCGCAAATTGTGCTCAATTTATTTGTATTGAAATGTGCTGTGCACCATAAAACTATGTATGTAGGTACACATGTACTTTCTTGTGTCTGCAGATATACAAGTGCATATGTACATATATGTACCTATATATGTTTTTATGTTTGTACATATATGTGAGTATCGAACAAAGTATCATTGTATCTTTAGTAGAAATCGTATCGTAAAGAAAGGGTTCATATAGATCTATCAACATAAATCTATGACATACATAATGTATGTAGTTAAAATAACTGATACAGTACGGAACACTTATTGCGCAAGTATAACTTGCACTTGACCGGATTTTTTTTTACATAGGTGTTGATAATTAATACGAGTTAAGTCTGAAAATAATCGAAAACGGGTTCATTTAGATAGGTCTTCGAAGGTTTGTTTTTAAAAAAAATATCGAAACGTATTAGAAACATTTTCAAATGAAAATTATGACCCCAGGGTAGATTTGATCCCTATAATGTAGGGGAGACTTGTTCCCAAGATATTGTGCTTCAATAAGCACAATATTTCGCAGTTTTTCGAAAATATACGCTTATGATGAAAAGGTTTAAATTTGCGGGCAGAATCTATATGGAACATTGACGAGACTAGGCTAACTGCAGTCTATAAACCAAAGAGTGGTTGCTACCAAGGGGAAAAAACAAGTTAACAAAATGACGTCAGGTGAGCGCGGTGAACTGGAAACTGCATGCTGTGCTATACCTGAACGCAATGGGGAACTATCTTCCCCCTTTATGATCTTCCTACATAAAAATTTGCAGGGCCGTATGCTGTATCCTCCCATAATTAAGTCTGCCCTAAGTCCGGATCAAGTCTCCCTGAATGGGGGACACTTGGTTATTTTGGATAGTTTTAGAAAAACGGCAAAAAATATATTTTATCTTACATACTTTCTTAATTAAACTGTACAATATGATGAACAATTAAATTGTTTATAATATCGTTAAAATAAAAAGGCAATTAATGTTTTACTTTTTAAGATATTTGACAAATTAAAAAGGGGGGATCAGGTGTCCCCAGGTTCCCCAGGTTCCCCTACGTATTTTCAAAATCAGTATAAGCGTCTTTTACTTTTACTTTTACTACATTGGGCAAAATTGAATTTGTGAACAGACACAGGGAGGCAAATTCCTAAACTCCACACATTTAATTCAATTCAACGAATAACGAAACGAAGAATGAAATCATCTGATGCACAGTGTAAATTTTTTGCACTTTGTTTTTTTTTTGTATCATAGATCTATGAACATAAATCTATTATACATAGTATGTAAAAATAACTGATAGTAAGGAACACTTGTTGCGCAAGTACGACTTACACTTGACCAGAATTTTCATAATGTGCAAAGGTGTGCACATATTTGAAATGTGTATTTGTATTAAGATCTCCTTTTTGTTTTATATGTATGGGCAAAGACCTAGGACATCTATGTAAATGTGATTACCATGAAATGAATTGTATGAATGTTTTTCTTTTACAATTTTTTTAAGAAAGTTTTTTTCTTATATCCGTTGTTCGGATACAAGAATTATTTTTTCTTATATCCGTTGGGTATAAGAAAAAACGGATATACGAAAGAAATTCTTGGGATTTTCGGACTTTCCTACTCTTTCAAAACAAAAAAAAAAAAAAGTCGCGAGTACCAGTTACTCGTGAAATTTGATGTGTAAACATACGTTTGTGTGTGATGGCGGATAAACAGATCTCTCTAATACTTAGAGAATTATTTACAGAAAACGCATTAATACTAAATTTGGACGGATAACGGCGAAAAATGTACCCATACCGTCAGCTTAGATGTTTACACATCAAAAAAATTGTAAATACAAATTTGTGTGTGTAGTACCAGGCTCAAACATGTGTTTGCCTAGCGCTGGAATCAGAGCAATTCATTCATAAACTTTCAATTATGTACGTCAAAAGATAAATTTAAGGTATAGTGTATTTCTTTAGTACTCGGCCATACTAGGCCGAGGACTGAAATTCGCATTAAAATGGGTGCTAGTAGTCGGCCAGGGCCACCCTATTATTTACACTGATAATAATTTTTTGTAATATTTGCTCAACTAAATACATAGATACCTTATGCTTTTAATAAGAACAATTCAAATTCATTAAAATAGTATCTTCCAAACAAATTATAGTATTAATAAACACTTTTGTAAATACGCTCACTAGAGAGTGGCTGACCTCTAGTGCGGTTACCTTATATCTTTAATAAGCTTTGTTTTAATTAGATTTGACTTGGTTTAATTGCAGTGGCCGGTTACTTCAGATGGCCGCTTTATAGAAATTGTGCCCTATTAGTAAGTAATAGATCAAAACAGACAAACCTTTTGTTCCAGCTTGTTTTGCGATGTAATAAGATATGTATGTACATAATGTATATTCCAAAGAAAAAAGTGAGGTTCGTTTCAATTCAATATACTCAAGATTTTAGAAAAAAAAAAAAAAAAAACAATAGCTAGAACAACACAAAGGTGGCCTCGCCGGTAACTGGTGCAACTAGTAGTGTGTGTGTAGTTTCCACTCAGCAATCATTATTTCTTCGACTATCGACTTCCTTCTTTGTTTATTACATTTGTTTACGCTACATACTTTCGTATCCATTCGATACCAAAGTTTCATGCCGTAATATACATATACATACATATATATATGTACATATGTACACACTTATATACAGCTGCGAGCAAAAAAATAGCAGTGCCACTGAAGAAGTGGCATTAATCAAAAATACAACAAATTAAGCAATAGTTTCTAAAAAAATTTACCAGCAGCATAAAATGAGTTATTTTCTTATAATATCTTCATTTATTAGTTTTTGATTTAATTAAAATAAACTAACATAAATGCATTTTGTCGAAAAGAACTTTAACCCATTAACGCTCAGCGTCATATTTATAGGACAGCTGACGACGAAAAATTCTAGTGACTAAGAAAATAATTAAAAGACCAGATCTGTATTTCTAACGTTAAGTGTTATCAATTGTTTATGTAATTGAAGGGTAAAATAAAAAAAATATTATTTAAAAATATCTTTTTTTAATTTTAAAAATAATTAGCTTTTGGTAGAATAATACACTTTTTGGGGAAAAAAAACTTTAAAAATACAAGTTTTCAATATAAATGGATGAAACTTCAGATTTAAATAACTAATTGGTTAGACGGCTTTTACACTTGCGCCTGTTTTAACGTGCGTGTTTTGGTTATTTTCCTTTGGTCTGTCATTCTGTGACGCGCGTTTTTACACTAAAGCCTATTTCTCATTCTTTAGTTTCGTGTGTTTTTGACAGCTCTCTTTCATTTAATCTTTGGTGCTCATTGTTGAATTTTATAACAAAATGAATTAAAAAATCAAAAATAACATTTGAAGACCTAAATAATTTATTAGACTCTGCAGAAATGATTCTTGAATGCATGGATACCAAATCGGGTGCATTTCATAATTAAAAATTAATTCGCTGGTTAATTCTTTGCTCCATTTTAATCCATCCGCCATATTCAAATGTTATCCTCATATCAACAGTCAAAGAAGAATAAAGCAAATTCGAAAAAAAAGAAGAAGGAGAAAAAGAAATATCAAAAACACGCGAAGAAAATCTTTGCCCACATGCACCGGGCAAACGTATTTTTTGTTTCATTATCTCTCTCTTTTGCACTCATTTAAGTCTCACGCAACAGGCGCAGTGTAAAAGCCGACTTATATATGAAAATGGGTAGTCAAATTAAAAAAAAATAAAAAATCGGACGAAACTAGAAAGGATTGCAATCAGGTGTCCTAAAAATATGACGCTGGGCAGATATGATAGCTTTACAAACAAAAAAAAATAAAAATTTTGCAGGTTGAATGTTCATTCATCAACTTCAACGTAATTCAAAAGTCGAAGATGCAAGTGTTGCAGTCTTACCTCCGATTTTAGACTATGTAACTGATGAGAATTCCAGGTTTAGAAGAGAACTAATTTGTTCTCTAGCTTCCATATATTCTACGAAATGACCTATGTATGCAAACGATAACGGAAAATCTCTAGGCTAAGATCCTGTCCAATTATTATGAATTGTTGAAATGAAGAAAACGATCGTGGTTTCTTTGACGTTGCAAAAGAGATTTTCATAGTTCAATTAGTCGCAACTCCTTTAAATTTTGATCGTATTGAACCTGCAAGCCACTCTTCGTACTATACTCACAAAAAGAGAATAAACGAATTGAATTAATTGCCTCAGCATGAGTTGGCAAAGCAGTACAACCCTTACAGGTGTGAATTTGATAAATATGATTGACTTGCGTCCAAATACAATACTGCAATAAGCGGGGAAAAAATGGTACTGGTGCACTTTACCCGAGTTTAGGATATGGCTATGGTGAATGTTTGGGTCATACACAAGTTTTTGGTACCAGAGAAATAGAAATAATCATCGCTGGTGCAGTTAGGAGGAAGAAGTTTTGTCTCGTATACTCAACTCCGATTTATATTTGTTCACTGTGTTTTTATGTATTTAAATTTTAACCTAATTATGAATTTATTTATTCTTCGCCTGGCATTTATTTCGTTTCTTTGGTCAACAGGCATTTATAAATTCCTTAAATAAAATAAAATAAAAATTAAAATAACTGAAAATTATTTACATAGGTATCAAATTTTAGACCTCATATCTGCCCAGCGTCCTATTTATAGGACACACAGTTTTGAAACTTCTGTTGCAATATTTTTTTTTTGTAATATTTTTTCTTAAATTGTCCATCGGTAAGTAGCAAAATACTAAAAAATTAACAAAATTGGAACCAAAATATGACTCTGAGCGCTAATGGGTTAAAAAAGGGCGAGCAAAAAAATAGCAGTGCTCTTTCTTCACCAGTTTACTTGATCAAAAAAGTAAAAAAAAAATACTGAATTTAAAAAAATTGGTATGAGGTGTTTTTAAGGATATACTAGTCCTTAGTGGCACGGCCTTTATTAATTACTATAGCTGCACAAAACCGTTTCACAGAGTCTAAAAGATGCTGGCCTCACACAACTCGTTATTTTTTTTTTTGTTCTTGTGCAGTACATTATCTCTTTTATATAAGGCCTATAGATTTTTAATAGCATGGAGATCGGGATATTGAGCATATTGAACTCAATCATATTATCCTGACACCATTGTTTAGAAAACCGGTTTTTGTAGCATTTCGTGCTTGGCATACGACAGCATGATGTTCTGCGATATATCAACGTATGAGTGCTGGTCCATTATACTTTTATACCAATATATTGGATCAATACCATACTATGAAAAGCACCGAGTTTTTTTAGTTCTTATGTGAATCTTGGGCCATATTTTGTATTGGGTGGATGCCTGATATACAGCCGAGATACTTTTCAGCCATCCAGAAAGGTTTTGGTCTCATCAGTACACATTATATTCCTCTACTTCTCAGGAGGCACGACAAATGCTGTTCGCAAACCTCAGCCCTTTTGATAAATGCATTTTCTTGAGAAGTGGGACTTGTCGTGGACTTCGAACACTGCGATTGTGTTCCCTCAGCCGTCTTCTAAAAGTGTGAATACCACATGTCAAGTAAAACAAATCAACCATCTGGGTAACTGCTGCAGAAAGATGTGTCCTTGAGTACCTTACAACACGTTTCACCATTGACGGATGCAGTATTTTGTTTCGACCTTAATTTCATATTTTACAGCATTGCTTATAATTGTACAGGCCGTCTCGACGAGCTAAAATTCATAGCAAGATAATTAGCATGCTATGCAAATATCTAATGGAGACGGCAAATAGCAAGATAATTGAGATAGCAAGCTATCCATAGCAGGATATTTAGCAAGCTAAAGATATCTTACTAATTTCTGACATTTGAGTGAAAATTGGTTGCATTCGATGCGTTTGAATAAGAAAAAAATAATTATGACCGACTGGAAGCTGTCACAAGAAGAGATAATTAATTTAAAAAAAAATTTTCGGCAGTTTCTATGTTTTGTGGAATTATATAAGTGCTGAGTACAAGCGGTTGGATCTAAAAAAAAAAAAAGAAATATCAAGCTATAATTTGCCCACACACAAATTTGACAGTTCTCTTTTTTTTAGCTTGCTATGAAATCCTGCTATTTGAAATAGCACGTGGAGACGCGATGTTAGCGTTACACCCATGAGTTCCTTCATTTGTTTGTACGTTTTTAAAACGTTTATAAGCAATTGAATTAGCTCGCGCTTCTATGGTGTGCAGTGCATTCCACGACCCACTTTTATCGAATCTAATTAATCGGTTTTACTACAGTTTGATAACAAATAAAAAGTGGAAGGTTTTAACTTACTTTTCTGTAATTTAGATCCAAAAATCAAGTCAAAACAAAATTTGTATACCGAAATCTAATAAGCACTGCTATTATTTTGCTCCCTTAAAAATGCATGAGATGCACTACCGATTGATATTTTAACGCAAAAGTGAGGGCTTACCATTGCAATATGACATGACGTGAACGACGTATTATTGATAAGTATAGTACGTATTACAGTAAAAGTCGCAAAAAATATAAATACAAAAAAAAATATTAAGAAAAATTGTGCCTTCAAAGTAGCACTGCTATTATTTTGCTCGCCACTGTACTTCTGCGTATATAAACCTTCGTGGTTATGGCAGCAAAACCCACAAACATGTTTTAAAGTTCCAGCCGAGGGGCAAGTAATCAATATTTTTGCGTAGTCCTGGACTACAGAATACGCAAAAATACACCGAATACTGTACACGAATGAATACGTTTGAATACACTGTGATTCACCATATGAATATGTTACGTACAGGAAAGTTCCTGGAATACACTGATTACTTGCCCCTCGGTTCCAGCTACTGTTATCTTGGAAAAAAAATCAGGTAACAACTCCCCAATTTGCTGTTTTTTACACGCCTTCATCAACACAAACAGACTTCAACATGACAGGATGTTTGAGATGGTGTCAGCGGTTTTTAAATGGTCTGGGGGTAAATGATGACAAGCCTGCGTTTCGCATTTAGTTAGTGGCATTTTGACTTTCAACGATGGAATGGATTCATTTTTTTTCACCTTCTCTTTGTACCTACCCTTGGAAAAACAATTTTTTAATAATGATAACTTTGTTGCTTCGTTTTGTTTTCAGAGGCAACGTTCGTTCACTTTGGATGGGTGTACTGTGGGCGCTTACGTCTGGCACAGGTGTTGCTGTAGCTTTGTTACAAGGATCCACTGGACCGTTAATTGGTGTTGCTATATCAGCGTCTTTGCTACCTCCAGTGGTTAATTGTGTAAGTAAATAAATCTAATTTCGTTATTTTTTATTCCTTTCCTTATCGTTCGTTTCACATTTGGAGTTTTTTTTTTTTTTTTTATTCTTGGAAGTGGAACGAACTAGCAAAATAGTTTTTTTTTTCAATTATTCCCATGAAAACCGGACCAGCAACGATGCTAATGGTCATCGTTTTGAGTTTCATTACGTCCATGTCCAGAAATCCTTTTTGTTTGTTTGAGTTTAACCTTTTTAATTTCCACATCCTAACGAGCAAAAGAAATGCTATACCTAACCTATGCTATGCACCATGTAGTGAATATTAAGGTTTGGATGTATGGCAGAGCTGTCGAGTTTTTAAGGTAGTAAAAGTTTTGCCTCGTTTTGTAATGGTTAATTAATAGAATCATCATGGCTGACTGAATGAAGATGTGTTCTCTTTTGAATTAAAAATTCAGTATAATTCAGTGGAATTAAAAAAGGGGATTTAAAATTACAATTAGAAAAGCGAGAGCCTACGTTATAGGGAAAATTAACCGTGGTAATGTGTGATTTATCTTGCTCAACTTGTCTATGCGTAAAAAACAGATAAAGAGGTAAAAAACAGATAGAGAGGTAAAGGCCAGTCTAATAATCCTTTAATTAAAATATCTTACTAAATTAAATTGGTTAATAAGCGTATACAACCCATTCAAAAAAAGCAACGTAATGTTTTATAAGTGTTCATCGAGTAGTTATTGTATTGACATCGGTTCCGTTAAAATTAATAAGCATTTTGCATAATTTGACTGAAGTCAACTTTGAGTTTCTTTTTATTTCACGGAAAATACATTTTTCGGTAGACATGGTCGTTTTCCTGGGTCCTGTATTACTACACAAACTTCTGATTCCGCCCCCTTTTAGATACCGCTCCCATTCTTTCTTAATGTAGCGCTACTACATCTATTTAACACAATCTTTACTCTAAAATACTTCCCAAAGGTTTGGAAAGTAGTATCGACAAATGAAGTTAGTCCAAAACTTTAATCGGCCATATCTCAAAACTATGTTTTTTGTATAGTGACACTTTTGTTTTCAACGTGCGAAATGTGTTAAATAATTAAATACAATTCAAACTTTATATAATTTATTTTAACATAAAAGGAAACAACATTTGTACAATACAATATGAACTAACTAGCGTACATTTGGTTCTTCGTTTTTATATGCATGCAGTTTTTACATAAGAAGTATGTATAGTGCGAATAATGGAAAGGTAATGTTATTAGTGTTGCCACTGTTGGCTTATAAATGTTTGTTCAATGTGTGTGTATGTTTTTGTTTTTTTGTTTTTTTATCATCAGGGGGTTTAAATCAACATCACAGAGAAAAGAGTCATATATGTAGTTAAATTGCAATAAAATTATGCCCAATTGTTCTAACTACCATATTTTGTTTTTTGTTCATGTTTTTTTTTATGATGATGCACACTTGTGTGGGCTCTATCTGCATTTTTGTGTTTATTGTTTTTTTAATTATTTAAAAATTGTAGATACATAGTAACATAGTTATGAGCAGAGAACGGATTTTGTTGACTTTACCTTTTTTTTGCCTGTTTTTACTCATATTGCCTTCTTGCCTTTTTTAAGCCACACTGCCTTTTTTGGTGCTATTTGTCAAAGTAGCTGTGCACTTTCTTCTTAACTATATGATTTATCCTTGCTCATACGAATGAAATTTCAGTGTCCACACGTATAAGAGCAAGTTTTTTTCTCATGCATGTGCATCACTGCACGCGTTGTTTACACTAGCTCACATTTGTATCAATTCAACATACATACGCTTCTTCTTGTGCCGTACGTGCAATCTCAGGCATTCGCCGCAGTTTTACTTTTCATCTGACAAAAACCGTTAGACATCTGGGAAGAATTTTTTTCGTAACTGTGCGCCTTTTCATCTAGAGTCATTCTATGACATACTGGTCATACTTAGAGCTGCAAGCTACAAATTGGACTCAAATATTAAAACCAACGCCGTGACATCTCTTATCTTGGCTCCACTAGGCTTTACCCATGTTGAGAGATCCTTTTACGGCTTTCCTGAGAGATAATCGCAGGCGATTGTTACCAGAGAACTTCAAAATGTTTTGGGTTTTGCATTGCTATTACAATGTTAATAATAATGCATAAAAAGCTTTAATTATAATATGCATTTTTTGTCTTTTTCTGTGGTATAGTTTTGGATTTTTTTGGTCAACGAAATCCGGACCCTGGTTATGAGCAATCAACGGGCCAAGAAATGTACATAGCTAGAACTTAATTTAGAACCAAGAACAAGAAAACCTGTTTTTATTTCAACTTTCCGCATTACATGCAATATCTAACACTACGTTATTATTAAAGCGAATGCCCCTAATGTAGGTATGTAGCTTAGCTATGTAGGTATGTATGGTCTATAGACAAGCTCCTGATTTTTCCCTAATATCGTAAAAACTTTAAAATCGCTGCAACATGTGATAGATACTTTTGTTTGTACCTAGTAGCACAGACAATAAATATATATGTATATATATATATATATATATATGCTAGTAGGTACAAAAAAAAACATAAAGTGATGATATGTTAATTATGCATTTTTTGAGAAAGGTAAAAAGTTTCATAAGCAAAAAAAAAAATCGAACCCTTAGAAAAATAAAGATCCCAGGGCCTTAAGAACATATCGATTTAATTGAAATAACAACAACGGATATTATGTCTTCTAAAAATAAAATATTAAACAATATCCAAGCCTAGCGTGGTTAAGGCACTCCTTAAATCCGCTGTTGATTTTAAAAAATATACCCTACCCTTAGAATATACCTACCCCAGGATCACCCCTAAAACACTTTAAAAGAAGAGTAGTTGCTTATAAAGATTTAGCTCACTTTTTTGCTAGTTTTGTTCTTTAAAGACGGAGAAATTTGTTTGAGGTCACAGTGCGTTGACAGCAGGAAATGAAGGCAGACAATCCTAAATTAATTTTAGTGCTCATCTGAATTGGAAGTGGGTCAAATTACGTGTTACATCTTCGATAGAAGATAACGCATTGAAAACGCAAATTTGCTAGCTCTGCTTTTGAATTATAACCGAAATACTACTATTTATTACCATTTTAAGAAGAAAAAGATCCTTATCAATCCACAAGATGGTTAGAATATTCAAAAAAAAAAAACAACAACATTCGTTGAACGTCGCGTCGCGTCGGCAGCCGTATTCCATTTGATTGTTTGCGAAGGGTATTTCATCGCAGACGATTTCATTGATTTCATGACGCCTACGCTTTTTCTATCAATGCCAAATATATAATTATAATTTGAATTAATTGCTTTTGTGTGATTAATGGAAACTCTATGTTCATTCGTCGAAAATAGATCACTCCCAAATTCACTCCTTCATGTCAAGTGTACAGAGCAGTGTTCTTCAACTTTAATTTACCATTAACAGGCATCCTGCAGAGCGAACACAATACCATTCCTATTTGGATGTTAAGAAACTAATATCCGGAGGTCTCCATTGCTTTCCGCTATGGCTAATGATACTGAACCCACCATTTGAAAACAATATAGATATCGATAGATTCACAAGCAAAAACTTTTATCATATTTTATCGCGTAATTTAGTTTCTTATGGTTTAATAAAGGATTCTCTCCGAATTTCATATCATTAACTGTGATATAATAGTGCAAAAAAAAAAACCAAAATTCAAAAACATCCATTAATCAGATCTGCTCTCCAAAATATACAATAACCCCTTCGCTCTCATTTTAAGTACCATTGCCACTTCTTTCTGATTGTCATTCTATACGCTCCGAAATGTAAGAATACGAATAAAATTATTGCACCATGTCGAAGGCAATTAGTTCTTCTTGTGGGAATGAATGAATGTTCATGTGACACAAGAATTTACCACCCATCCCTCCATCCTAACGATCAATAATATTAAAATTAATTAATCATTTTCTTTTGTCACCCGCCTTGCAATTGTGAATGAAAGCAGAAGGTCCTTTGAAAAGATATAACTTAGTGTCGACAGCGACACTAACAGAGGGACTTATGCGATTGCCACTGACTTTGACAGATAGGCTGGAGCCTTAGGTTTGGATGGGGACGAAAAAACTACAGACACTGACATATTGAGTAGATAAATAGCAGGATGGGGCAAGTTAAGCTGTGTTAACTTTTGGTTAGGTAATCGCTTTCACATTATTAATCAACATTTCTAGATAACTTTGACTCTGATCGACGTTCTGCAGATAAATGTTCCAAGTTGAATTGATTTTCCCTTCATTTAACCCTTCCATTGAAACTGTGGATACTATCTATATTATCCTTTATGTACCCTGTTTGTGATGGATTGGAAAATTGTGGCAAATGGCATTTCTTAAATTTATCTATGAGGTGGAATACTTTAAGAGGGTAGGTTTATCATTTCAGCAGTAGCGAATGTTGATTGTAGAGATAATGTCACGTGATATGTAACATTAGGCCACATGAGGTTAATTTATGTAATTGGTGTCAATAATTCTTAGTAGGGCCGCAACGCAACATGATTAGGTTAGGTTAGGTTATGGGGTGGCGGCTTAGCCTCACATAGACCAGTGTTGGTCCATAGTGATACCACAACTCCTCAGAGTAATCAGTTGATTTCTGCTGCTTTGTTTAAACAAAATGAGTTTGTCTGTTGAGCAAATTTAATGAGAAGGGTAGGTTTTATGTCTGCCACTTCTACGAGTGAGTTGAAATACAATTTTCCCATTAGTCTGTGCCTTCTTTTTGCCAATGCCGGACAAGCGCACAGGAGGTGCTCTAATGTTTCTACAATACCCGGTTCATTGCAGTTTCTGCATATGTCCGATGAGACTAGTTTAAGCCTGCGAGCGTGATAACCTATAAGGCAATGCCCTGTGATGATGCCTAGTAGTAAATTGCATTCCACTCTTGATAACGAGAGGATGTATTTAGTTCTATGGCCATTGCAGTGCGGCCGGAATATTTTCGTTATGCTGCAGGAGGTGGATTGATTCCACTTGTTGTCAGCCATGCTTTGTAACTTAGCATACATTTTTGAGAAGTAGTGCTGGATCGGTGCTACGATGATTTCGGGTTCTGAACTAAGTAGAACTCCCTGTTTAACCTGTTCATCCGCTCTTTCGTTGCCTATAATACCTTGATGACCAGGAACCCAATATAAGCAGACTGTGTTGCTTCTGCTGAGTCCCTGAAGTAAAGCGTAGCAGTTTAGAACTGTTTTCGATTTTATCACATTACTTTTTAGTGCTTTGAGCGCAGCTTGACTGTCGACATATATGTTAATGTAGGATCCTTCTTCGCAGTTCATTAGATGCTCTGCGGCTTTTTGAATTGCCAAAAGTTCAGCCTGAAAGATGCTGCAAATATCTGGCAGTTTGAAGCCTTGTTTGTAGTTGGATTTTGGATTGAAGACTCCAGCGCCCACGCCTTCGTCCTGTTTCGATCCGTCCGTGTAAATATTAATGCTGTCGATTGGATCAGCTGTACGCTGTATCCAATATTCTCTAGAGGGAATTTTTATGGAGAAGTTTTGGTTAAATAGGGTTATTGGCTTGAGATAATCTGTACTAATATTATCAATATTGCTTACGTTACCAAATAGTCTAAACTTGCAACCATTAGACTCTTTTAGCCTTAGCACTGTTTTAAAAACGACACTCTTAGCAAATAGGTCTATTGGTAACAAGTTCAGTACGGTGTTTAGTGACATCGTTGATGTTGTTTTAAGTGCTCCAGTGATTCCAATACACATCAGACGTTGAAGCAACATGATTAATACACTCGTACCTACACATCGACAAAGACACTAAGTTGTAGATATGTACCTACTTTATGTGGCAAGACAAGCTATAATCTAGGAAGCCAGACCTAGGTAGTTTTACACGTTTCCTTCTATCACTGAAGGTTCGGACATTTTGTTGTGGCTTCACCAATTGAATAGGTGCTTAAGTGCCTGGCCACGCACTGAGCAGAAAGCGATAGAGCTGTAGAGGGGGATAAAGCTGAGCGTCAAGTGGCCATTTATTAAGCGGCAATTCTTAGGCGATTTTTTTTTTTATAATTCACGAGCGCTTAAACCATGAATACCCTTAAAATGATTTGCACAGCGCGTACCACAGGTAAAATTAGGGAGGATGAAAGTGGAGATGCCGATGCGCATTGGCCTTAAATGTTTGTAAATCGTAATGGGAGGGAAAAATCGTGCTCGGTAAAGCATTCCACATTCGTGTTGAGCGGATAAAGAAAGAATCTCTATATTTTACTGTAAGTTCGAAGTTGGGCTTAAGCTTTAAAGAGTAAAATGATGGGCATTTCTTGCGAGACGCGAGTTGCGAGAAAATGATTGAATGGGAGGAATTTAACTGGCTATTTCGCTGGACCACTGTTTGTGGAAAAGCGATAAAACAGGGAAATACAAGAAACATTACGACGGTGTTCGAGGGATTTAATTGACTCAGTAATGATTCTATTCCCTATTAGTTTTATCGCGCGTTTTTGTATTATATCGATCAGGTGAAGTGATGTTTTTGGAGCACCCAACCAGGTATGAGCATTGTGCTTGAGCTTAAGGCGGATATACGCCTTGTAATTAGTTGTAGAGTGGCGTAAATAAGTTTCAATGATGGGCGAATATACCAAATGCAAGAACGATAACAAAGTATTTAACGCTCACGAGTACAGGCGGATGCCAAGCGCAATCTGGAAGCTTTGAGCTAGCTGCTGCAAAATGCACGGCGAGCAGATTGACTTTGCCCAAAGTTCTGACAGCTGAAATTTCCTTGCAAATGAGCGTCTGAATTGAAGAATAACTTCATGTGTTTCTTACCAATGACCAGCAGTGTTTACTACCATTGTATATTCTTACACAAAATAATAAATAACCAATGTCCGTCTTACCAGTACAACAGGCTTAATTTCACTCGCTCCACTAGAACCATTAACTTGATTCCCTCTCGCCATAATTATCTAAATTCGTCGCGTCTGTTTTTCATTCACACTATAAAACTTTGAAATTCCTTACCGTCCCGAATTAAAAATATTTCGAATCCTTCCAATTTCAAAAGTGCAATTCTCCTTCACTTCTCCACCTTAACACATCTTCACTGAACCAACATATCTCTGCTTTTGTCATATTCTCAATCCAGTAATTTCCACCTCCTTTCCATCTAAGGTTATGCTACTCATTGTAAATTAGTTTTAAGATATCAATTTGTATAAAGTTTTAAATACTAATTACTAAAAAAGATTTTAATCTTAATGTACAAACCTTTTAATGAAATAAATGAAATGAAAAATGAAAAAATTGCAGTCATTTCTCGCTTGTTCGAAGTTATTTCGGTTTTCCCCATTGGGGTTGGCTTTAAAAGACCGGTAACTTATCTTCTTTATCATGATAGCCTCTTTGTAACTTGAATCACACCACGCTGCAAAGAGGCGAGGATGTATTTGCGAATTTTGTTCAAGAAGTGCTTGAAATCGGATGTGTAACCTAAATAAATTTAAGTTTCTTTTGTTTGATAAAATTCATTTTGAATCAATTCACCTAACATTAAAGCATAGCAATGGGGTTGCGGATTTAATGTCGACAAGACAAAGTTTCCATTTGCACAGCACATTCCTGGCATTTGTACTTCAGTGGTTGGCAATATCGACACAATTTGTTCATTGGTCCGAAAACGATGAATGCATTACATTCAAATGGAGCAATATTGTCTGCTATTCGAGTGGTTTTTGATATTAGCTTCTGAAACTGATCAACTAATTTTTATTTCCTCAGAAATAAATGTTTCACGACATCTGGATTTGAACCGTGAACCCTTAGGGTGACAAGTGACGACGACTACCACTACGCCACGGCCACCCACACATATTACCCCACATATTAGGGTAAGTTAGGTTAAGGCCTCGTCAAACAGAACGCGTTTTTAACGCCTAAGATTATTTGTTGCGTTGTCCTGAAATATAATAAACTGGGTGACCCGCCCGGCTTCGCCGGTTTACGCAAACTGTCGGGTTACTCACAAGAGATAGAAAGATAGAAATGATGGCCGCCAAATTCGACAGACTTTATAGAATCACATTAAATGTTCATAGTGTGAATTAAGAACACCATGATTACCATCATCAGCATCACGTGAAAATGACGACATACAGTAGAATCCGCTTAAGACGCTATCCCGCTTTTAACGCTGTTTTTCTCCGGTCCCTTCATTCTGACTAGAATTCGTATGAAAAAAAATCCGGTTAATACGCTCTATTTCCCGCTTAATGCGCTCACACAGCGACACGATACACTTCGCCAAAATACGTATTGGGATATATGGCGGCGCCCACGGTCTTATAGGTTTTTTTTGCTTTGATTTTCGCAAAAAAACCATATAAGGCGTGTCGTTTTGTGGTCGTTACTTTTGTCAGTGTTCGGCTCCATTCACTACATATTATCATCATGGAAGGAAATTTAGGAAGACGTGATCAAAAATTGTTTCCGTAAGGCTGGCTTCTGTTGGGCATATGATACTAGCACAGATGACTCTGATATCCCATCGGAAAATATTGAAGAGTTACAATAGTTTCCTGATTATGCTTTTGTTGATGATGACCTAGTTACAACTGGTCCTCGCAATTTAGTTCTAATACACATGCATGTAACTACACATATGTATAAAAGTAATGTACTAATACATACATACATACGTATAATTTAAATTGTTTTCATAAAAAAACCTTTTGTTTAACTGGATGTTATTTTATAGTTTTTCCCGCTTAATACGCTATCCCGCTTAAGATGCTATTTTCTTTCGGTCTCTTGAAGAGCGTCTTAAGCGGATTCTACTGTAATTTATTAGAAGGTTTTTTTTTTTTTTTTTTTTCCGAGGGTAGGTGAAAATCTTCCATAGACACTATGAGAATAGCAAGCGCGTGCTCATAGTAGTGTCAGATTCTTACTGACCAAAAACACCACCCTTCGATATAAATTTGTTAGATACTGCAACTAAGTTATACTACTTATCAAGCAATTTTTCTATCACGAAATATAGACGTTTGGCAGGTTACTTTCCAATGAAAGATCCTGCATGTTCCGCAATTTAGACGCGGTTAATCCTTATCTCGCCAAGTCGAAAGGTTTTGTTCTTTGTAGTCGGCGCAATAAATTGCTCTCATACAAAATAAGTAGGACTGTATTATTAACATGTCCGATTAGTCGGTTTCTATGTTTTCGCGCGAAGCTTCTAGTTTCAGCTTCGATTGTCGGAATTCACAGATCCCTGTGGATATCGTCGTGTCTAGCATACCACGGTGCTTGGACAATTTCTCTTAGCACTTTATTTTGAAAGGTCTGTAAAATATTGGCATTTGTTTTCTTGGTACAACCCCAAAGTTGTATACCGTAGGTCCACACCGGCTTTAGCACTTGCTTGTATAAAAGCAGTTTGTTCTCGGTACTGAGGTGGGAATGTTTTCCGATCAACCAGTACATTTCTCTATATTTGATATCTAGTTCTTTACGTTTCATTTTTACGTGCGAATTCCACTTCAACCTTGCGTCGAGTGTCATTCCCAGGTATTTGGCTTCATTTGCAAAGGGTATTCGGGCCAAATTTATAAAAATCATTAATTTTCCTATAAGTGAAATTCATGTGAACAGATTTAGTTCCGTTAAGGGCGATCCGCCAGTCCTTCGTCCATTCATTTACTTTATTTAATGCGTTTTGCAGTTTGGCATTAATTATGTATTTACTACTATAACATTACATTGTTACCAATACTTTAATACAACAACAACAACACGAAAAAGATAAACAAAATATTTTATGTTGTAATTAAGTTAATAGCTACGCTCTAATAAATATAATAATAAATCATTCGAAATTGATGGTGCCCTTAACCCTTAAGCGAACTGATCTTGCGACGCCGCCCTTTTATGTACATATATAGTTTTGTACATAAATCTTCTGCATATTGTATGTACATATACATAATGTGCGTCTAATCTTATTGGATTCCTTTTTATTTATCTACATATTTACATACATACATATATGTACATTATTGTACTGTTATCCTGTGCGTACTTCCTCCTAACTGCTGGCGCCCTATTGTCTACTCGCCTGTTACAGCTCAACACGAATGCTTTTGCTTTACCAAACCTGATTTTTCGCTCTCATTACGATTTACAAACATTCAAGACCAACGCGATTTTGTATCTCCTCTTTCATCCTCCTTAGTTTTCCCCCACAAAATAAATTGATCATAGGTACTCATGTCATACGTCATACCAAATAGGATTTATAGTGCGAGTACCTCGGAAATGGAACACACATGTCTTGTCATTGCGATAGAATCGAAGTCGTCGGCGTCGATGTAAACAAATAAGAGTAATGGATGTTTTTCAATCAGTTTTTTATTTATTTCTCAGCAAGGAGATATAATTGCCAAAAGATAAAAAGCTTAAAATTTGCGTAGGTACATATTGCATGCAACAATTTATTTATATGCAATTCGTATAACTGCTTAAATGTTAGAATGTATGGATCAACCTCAATAATATAGGTAGAAAAAATAATTTGTTTATGTTTCATAAAAAAAAAAAAAACGCAAATAGCTTATAGCCCTTCGGGATAGCTTAGGTTTTTTTAATCGGTTCCTACTGAACCCCTTAAATACAAACCCTCACATACAAACGTATCCTCTTTATAATAATATAGTAAAAGTAAAGATAAAGATGAAGATTACACTCCGAGATACACAGAGCGCATTTCTAACGCGGCGTTGATTTTAGCGCGGCTTAAAATAAACATTGGCCAGTGTACAGTGTAATCTCTCCTTACGGACACCTCTCATAACTGGACACCTCTTTTAACCGGATAGATTTCAAAGAACGGAAATAAATACACGATTTTTCATATAAAAATAGAATGTCGCTCTCTCTTAAGGGGATATTCTAGTCTAGAGTTTTGAAAAAATCGTTTTTTTTTATTTCATATTTTTAAAAACTAGACCTCCAAAAATATATCCTCCAAACGTTTTCTGAATTATCCTACAGAAAGTCTCTTTTATACACTATGACTCCTCAGAAAGTCTCTATGTGAAGGTCGTTGTATCGTATTTCTTTAAACGCGATTTTCTCGAAACTACGTTTTCCAACACGTCTGACATGATTTCTCATGTTCTAATTAACCGATTAACTTGATATTTGGCGTGGATTTGCTTTATAAATATATCCCTCTATCGCTGGAACTGGAATCGCTGGATCGCTGGAACGCTGTTAAAATTTTGTTTTTTACTATTTTTAAAAAATTAAAAACTAAAATAAAGGGTAAAAAATCCCTTTTTTTCAAACAGCCACCATTTTGTGAAAAAAAAGTGGATTTTTAATTTCCGCAGTTCAGGCGATAGCGACATTTTTACTAATTAAGAATCTTTTTGTTTTTTTTTTTCGTATCACCAGAAGGTTTTAAAAAAGACCGCTTTAATTTTAACTTATAAATAAGAGAGTTTAATTCAGATTTCTTGGAATTCAGTCTAATTGATGTATGTCTGTCATGTGCTTAAACGGAACTGCCATTTTCTTTACAAAGCTTACCAAATAATGTCAGTACTAGAAAAATGTGATACATAGAAATGTAGTAGAAGATTTTCAACAGAAGGGTTGGAATAATGTCAACAAGGACGCATCCTTATTTTTCATCGCCCCACTTTACCAGCCTGACATTTTCAAAAAAAAAGTTTCTTTTGTATTGTTAAAATATTAATAACTATCTAATTAAAGACTGACTGCTAAAAAAATACTTACTCTTTTTTAATCGAATTTTAAAAAACACCCAAAATTCGTACAACTAGACTAGAAAACCCCGTAAACGGACAAAACACGTATGGGAAACTTTTTATATACTTTATTTGGTTTTTGCTTTGTTCACCTCTTCCTCTCACCAAAATGTAAACTGTGGAGTGTGTCGTTGCGTTATTATCACGTTTGCAGACATATGATTTTCGGTAGGGAACGCTAGAATGACACAGGCATATCTTCGGCATTTAGAGAGATATTTTTTATTATTTTGTGCGAATTTTGCATAAAGATAAAAATGATTCCCCTGGTCACAGTGAAGTGAAAACAAGTCTCCGATAGGACAAATAATGCCGGAATATGAAAATGTACTGTACTTCTCGTCAGGTTATCTCGTCTTCTCCTAATATACCTAAAATTGTCACATTAACCTCCAAAACAAATTGAAGGAATCAAAGAAAGCGTTAAGCTGCTCTTTTAAAAATGTTCTCAGTCGGAAAGATGTGCCAGTAAATTCAAAATGCAATCTATTCGAAGCAACTGCAAGATCCGTAATGTGTTACGCAAGTCAGGTACGGGGACACGAACAGTACGAAGAAAGATTCTTTCTCAAGCATTTGTTTAGACTACCAACAAACACACCAACGTACATGCTCCATGTCGAAACCGGTCTACCTCTCCTGCGACTATTCACCCTTAGGCTTAATTTCAAGTATGTTTTAAGAATCACCAAAATTCCTGATCATAGGCTTCCAAAAGTGGTCCTCAGATATCTTATTACCAGGAAAGCGAACTTTTTCCGGAAGTGGCAGCAAATGAGCGAGGAACTAGGAGTTCAGTTGTCCTTAAGGTAGGAATACAGATCCAGCTGGACTGTGGCCCTAGATGACAATTTGCGGAGCCTAAACGAGAAGATTCACTAAGGATTTATGGAGAAAGCAGCGTGTTCATCGAGTCGCTTAATCTACAAACAACTAAGCCATAGCTTAATGGATTTGAACTACTTCCACGAATCTATTAGAATTAACCAAATAAGCCTTATCTTCAAGACTCGAGGAGAATTGTTACCTCTGAATTTCAGCCCGTACAGGGAAGGTCATCCAGCACTCTGCTCTTTGTGTAACTTACGCGAAAAGAAGATACATACCACTTTCTAGGAAAATGCCCAATTCTTCAGGAGACGAGGAGATACCATTACAATCAATCCGTTCTCTCACTGCGGGAGTTAATTCAGATACTCAACGGATCTAACTGGAACGTTCTCTGCAACTACGTTTCGGACGCCCTTGCGTATAGGAACCAGCTTATGGAGGAATAGATTCCCTAATCTTAATGTTGCAAATCATTAAAATTGTTAAAGTATATCGCTGTAAAATCCGTATTTTCTTTTTTATGTTAGCAAATCATTAAAGTTGCCATACAAAAGTTAAAAATATATTTTAACAATATTGTAATTTAAAAAAATGAATTTAACTGCAATAATGTACCCACGCATAAAATTGTCAATCTGGCTGACGGCTTTCGCCATTGCTAGTTAAAATAAGTAAAAAAATTGTAATTGGAAGAAAAAATTAATGATACAATAAATTCAATACTACTACTACTACTACTTGTCATGACCCGCTTATTTCCTCAACCATTGACGGCATATGCTGTCTTGTCGGCGAACGTGTTATCCAACAACTATGTACCAATGTGCATTTATAAATCCCGTTGCATTTTTTAAATAAGTTTGTTTGTTAAGCGTATGTATGTATGCATGTGTAATTAGTTTTACACTTGATTGTCATAGACAGAAATAAGTATTTCTCGGTAATTTATGTTTATCTCATAAAAATGGTTTTTTTTATGAAATAAAATTTATACCATTATGTCTATTGTGTTTCTTTTTTAAAGAATGTCAACTTATTTTTTTCTCACATAACCGGACACCTCTCATAACCGGACAAATTTCTCGGTACCGTCGCGTAAGTGTCCGGTAATGAGAGAGTTCACTGTATATTGTTTCAAAAATGTTTACAACGAATTTGCTTAAGGAAAATCTATTGAACTCGAAACTTCTTAAATCTTGAAAATTAATTCACTGGTAATTTTACCAATACACATTTGTCTTTCTTATTCCGAAACAATCACGCCTCGTGCTGCGCTCTACTTTATAGCAAATAGCACATGAGAAAGAGTCTTCACTCCTTTTGGTGCGGATACACGTTTACATTATTTGCGATTTATGATAATAAAAAATGTCGAGAAAAAGGAAATTGCCATTCCATCAAAGAACAATCAACAAAGTGCCAAAGTATGTAACTCACATACCATTGCTGCTGCTGGGTATATTACACCGATTTATGTTTTCATTCCACTCGAACTCATTCCAAAGAATGAAACCATTGTGGAAAATATATTCAATTCCACTACCATTGGTTTATTATAATCAATATGGGTAAAATAAAACATTTTCGTGCCTCCTAAGACCATTGCGTTTATCTCCTTCTTTTTGTTTTTCGCCAACACTTTGGCAATAAAATATGCTCCATGCAATAACCAACGCTTGATTATCTCCAAATGATGCAGGTACCTTCAGAATAAGAACAAAAAAAGCAAAAGAAAATCTCATCATTTATACCTTTAGTTCCACCATGAATTCTTGAAGATTGTTTGTTAACCCCTCGAACCGAAATACCAATCAGTATTTGATAATATTACACACTGCAAGGCTCTACCTCCAGGATATCTTCCTACTCAGCCCCACGACAATAGCGAATCAATATTTATACACGTAAACATCCACTTAATATCATAATGGAAACAATTTATAAACTTCCACTGATCAATACGAGGGCTCCAGCGAGCGCAACCTTATCAAACGTACAGGCGCGCAGGATATCATAAAGGATCTATACTTACATGAGCTTACGACAACGGTCGTGGATTCCTCTTCCTCCTTATTTCTCACATATCGTACATGTTTACACATGCGAAGAAAAGTGCCAAATAACAGGATGTGTATCACAATAGCAATGGCCTGTCTGCCATGTACATTCATAAACATTTCATTATCCTTGATAGATGAAAGAAATTTTTGGTTGGTAGACGCTAGATGCTGCTCTCAAAATTTATCTATGCGTATAATTCTTTTTTGTTTTGTTTTGGTTGTTTCATAACTTTCCCTTTATTACACGACAAACTGTTACTTTTGTGTGCTTATGCTTTGTATTTGGTTTCAGGGACTCTTTTGGGCATTGGCATGCATTTGGCTGATCTATCCCGACATCAAGATACCACATTTGAAGGGTGAGGCCTATACGGGAAATTCGTCATACCCATTTATCTACACCAATTATTTGCCAACGGAATTTCTTATAAACGGCATTGTATCGTGCCTTCTGACTGTGGTGAACGTGATTTGCATATTTATAACCGCGATTATTGTGCTAAAGATTAAGGAAGTTTCGGCGCCATACACTGCCAGTCCGGATCTAAAGCGGTGAGTGGAATATCATACATTATATGTGGGTGGGGCAAACTTATTTGAAAACACATAACTTTCAGTCCGTTTGTTGTTCGGTTAGTTGCCAACACATCTAAGATAATAGACATTAATTGAATCCACATAATAATAGCGATGTACAGCACATTCAGATTCATATGTTATACATATGTACATACATATGTAATTTGCTTCAATCAAATTGCTACATTGTCAAGATGGACGCTTGCATCTTTTTCTTATTTATTTCAGGTATATTCATGAGGTGTGTTTTTTTTTTGTCATCTTTACAGTTTTGGATAAAATAATAGAAACAAAGGGTTATAGCATTTCGCGTTAGTTATTCTTTAGATAGAGAAAGACGATTTAATTTTTTAGGCTTTCGTACCCATATTGTAATACGGAACCATTATAAGTTCGTTCTAACTCAAAAATGTCACAATAAAAACATCAAGAACCGCTCTTCCGAGAAACTTGAAACTTGGCACACTTATACAATTCTACATAAATGGACAACATTTTACTCAAAAATATTGTGAAACAACTATATAGGGGAGACTCAGATTCAAACGGAATGGCTAAAAATACTGAGAATGTACAAAGTTATAAACCTATCGATTTTGGCAGCGGCTCATAACTTGTTCTTTCGACATTTGCGGTACTACTGACTAATATTCTCTTGGTTATTTTGTAGCTGTCACAACCTACCCCTGTTACAACCAGCCCCAGTCTCCCCTAGTGTGGGTTAAATATCTAAAATCTAAAAAAAATAAAAAATTCTTAAAAATATATCATTCGAAAGGGCTCGAAACAAAGATTCTAAAAATCTTTTCTGTTGGAAACTTTGGAAGTTATTCCCCAAAATGTGTGACCAATATCAGACCAAAAAGGCCTCTACTTTTTTCTCGGAAACTACTGATGTCAAAAATATGACAAAATCATAATTTTCAAATAATTAACTATATTTTAGATAACTTAGCGAATCTCGTAAGTTGCATAGTTTTTGAGAGATTCACGTCGAAAAATTCAATTTCTCAACCGATTTACTCGTAAACTACTGGACCGATTTCAATGAAATTATCACTATTCGATTAACAATAATTTTGGGAACATTAAAAGCTAACCGAAAGTGTGCTACCATATAAAAAAATACGGAATTTGCCAGGAAACGAACCTGAGACCCCTGAACTCAGTAGTACAGCGAAAAGAATGTTAATGGACACGCTACACACTCAGCCGCGTTCTTAATGTTTATCCAATTTCTCATAGTGAATAATATTACTTATTAGTTTGTAAAGTAAATATAAAGGTGGGTCGTTTTGTTTTTTGTGTTAACGAAACGAAACAGTTATTTAAACAAAATATAACTACATAGTTTTAAAACTACGGAAACCTTTGAACGCGAGTCTGACTCGCATTTGGCCGTTTTTTTTTGGAAACGGTGCTCAGATAATAAAGTGTTCTAAAACTAAGGTATTTATTCCCCCATTATTATCCCAAACAAGAAACGAGAGTCAGGAAACTAAAAACAACATCTCGGTTCAACCATCTTCTTGTACGTCATTGTAAGACTAAGGTTTTTTCTTCTTCGGAGGAACTTTAAAATGAGTTAAACCATAGACACATTATTACACATATAAGTAATAATGTGTCTATGATTAAACCCACCTCTAACAAATCGATAAATTAGGAACAGGTTAAGTGAGTACCGTGGTGTAGTGATAAGTGCGTTGGACTACTACACAATGCTGCCCGGGTTCAATCCCAGGCCGGGTCCACCACCTAAACGTTCTTTCACGGTGCCACCTCTTTCGAATGTCTAAAAAGCGGAAGCAATCAAAGAGTATCATTTGTCACTGAGCTTTCTCAACTCGCCATTCGGGGTCGGCAAAAAACTGTAGGTCCCTTCCATTTGTCCAAGAATATAACACGTACACACAAATGGTTGCGAAAAGCAGACCCAGGCTCACTCTGGGCTGTAGCGCCACCTAAAGTAAGTGAAGCCGGGTTATTGACAATGAGCCCTTTTCTAAGAAATCAAAATACACTGGTCCCTCGCTTTGCGCGACTTCTTTTTGCGCGGTTTCACCTTTGCGCGAAATGCATTTGTCTACCAAAATTCGATTTGCGCGGCGCTAACATTTCATTTTTCAGGAACGCAACCCCCAAAATTACATTAAATTCATACTTCGCTTTGCGCGGTTTCCCTTTGCGCGATTTCGCATTGCGCGAGAGTTTTCATTTCCCTAACCCCCGCGCAAAGCGAGGTACCAGTGTACAACAAAGGCCTGCTTTTGCCAACATACACCTCTACCGTCAAAACTGGAGCAATGTCTTATGTTCGGATGAAACAAAGATAAATTGGCTTAGAACTGATCGGAAAATACGCGTGAGACGACCAAAAAATTTCGAATGTGACCCAAAATACACCGCACGGTGGCGGCAACCTTATGGATTCTGACTTTTCTGGATAAATAATAAAATGTGTTCCGTGGACTAAGTTAGCATCTTGAAAACGGTCATGCTACCATTTGCTGAAGAGGATATGCCGCTAAATTGGGAGTTCATGCACGATAATGATCCCAAACACTCCTCGAAAATATCAAAGCAATGGTTGCCACCAAATAGAATTGCTGTTATAGAATGGCCTTCACAATCCCCGGATCTAAATCCGATAGAACACTTATGGGGCATTCCAAAACGCAAGATCGAGGTATGTAAAGCAAGAAAAAAGAAGATATTGTGGCCCAAATACAAGAAGCATGGCAGTTCATACCTTTACACACCTGTTGCTCATTAGTTCAGTCTATGACGCGAAGATATGAGGCAGTGATTAAAATCAAAAGTGCTACTAGCAAGTACTAAAACCAGGTTGAGAACTTTTAATGCGAAGTATAATTCATTACATGAAAAAAAAAAATAAATAAATAACAATTTTAATTTTGTTTTTATTATTTTTTCCAGGCTAAGAAACTGAGAGTAAATTTTTGTATATAATTTTGGTTATTTGTGATACCTAATCTTGGTTCTGAGCGATGACCTTATATATGTAACAAAAAATCGAACGGCAGGGGAGGGTCTATTTTCACCCCCCTCCAAGTTATAGCCCCTCAAAGTGGGGCACCTTCGATTTGAAGGTATAACCACTTTAAATGATATAACTTTTGAACTATTATTATAGCCACAAGAACAATTTTGTATTTCTTCAAGAGGTGCATGGTTTTTTATCATTTTTGTCTGACAAAAAATCGCTTTTACTATAACTTCTGTTGATTGTACGTGAAAAAGTTATTTTGCATAATTTTTAAAGAATTAGTTAAAGATAAAAATTAAAAAAAATAAATAAAAAAATATAGTAAAAGTTTTGAGAAAAATGCATTTTAAGTAAAAAAGTAGAGCAACAAATTATCATAATTTTGAGTTTAAAGAGCTATAGCTTGTTTGTGGCTGCATAAAATTAAACAAATCTTAGACACTTTTTATGCGCTACTAAATTACCTCTTGAAGAAATACAAAATTGTTCTTGTGGCTATAATAGTTCAAAAGTTATATCATTTAAAGTGATTATATCTCCAAATCGAAGGTGCCCCACTTTGAGGGGCTATAACTTGGAGGGGGTGAAAATAGCCCCCCCGCCCCCCCGCCCCCCCTGCCGTACGATTTTTTGTTCGCTAGAACTTCAGGAATCTCCAGTCAACGGATTATATCTCTTAACTGAGACACCCTGTATATGTAGGTATAGGCGAGTTTCAGGGCTTAAAGGTTTCTATGTATATCTGGCAGCACTGGGCATAGTGACATAAATAACACTTCAGTGGTAGTGTTTATTTTTTTAAAGAATGAAATTTTTATTTAGGAGTTTTTTAATTTAACTTCTATGTTTGATTATTTACCCTTTCTCTATTGCCCATATTTGCTAAGCTCGTTATACCCGATCACTATCCAGGCTAAGCTAGTTCTATATACATACATAGGTTTAGTTATTATTTTATTCTACATTGAAAGCTTATTTTAACCCACTTATTGCCGAGCTTTTTATTTTTTTAAATTTTGATTTGGACTAAAATATCCAGTTCAAAATAGCTTCCCGGTGATAAATTAAGACATTTTTTTTTAGTTTGTGTAAAGTTAAGTCAGTAATGGGCGTCCTTTTAAAAGGACAGTGGCAAAATGCACTACCAAATTTGAATTCCAAAATGTTATTTATTATATTTTTCAAATTCATTTTATTATGTTCTATGTAACAAAAATAAATATTTTTTAACATAGAAAACAATTATTAAAAAAATATCTTACAAAACTGTATGATATACCAAAAAACAATCTTTTGGGTGTAATGTGACATCGCATTTTCGACAGATAAAATTGGTTCTTTTATGGCAGCGAATGCAGTGCATTTGGGTCATATTATATTCCACTAGATGATCGTGTCCGCACGTGTAGGTTCAAACTTTGTCTACTGAAACTCTGCTTGGATGATTTTTTAAAGGATTCCAGCAGGCAAGTTGCAATCTGCCTACGAAAACCTAGTTGATCCAAATTCCCCCACTGTTTCGATAAAGATGCCACGCATTTCGGGTTGACATATCCAAACAGTGACTTATTAGTGGAAGACGCCACTTTTTTCCACGTAAAGACGTCCTGTACAAACTGATATTCTGATCAGCTCTATCAACTCCTCCCATGTTGTCATTATACCTACATACTTTTTTATTATCTTTGTTCGCTGAACATTTATTCTCTTTTTTTCCCTTTGTGAATAACGTTGGACTGTATGCGTTGGGAAGATCTCACAGTTGTTTGAAGCAAGTCACGACGCTGTTATCAACCCATTTGCAAATAACGACATTGTAATCTTCTGAGCAAACGTAATAAAAATACCCTCGTGCTTTATTTCACAGTATGCGAGAATGGGGCAGCACAAACTCTTTCCCAAGCCAATTTTCAATTACCGTCCCAGTTCCTCTCAAATTTCTTGACCGCAGCTCTTCCTATAACTTTACAGATGTGAAGAAATTGTCGAAATATGTGTCTGTCAAGTGGTAAATCAGGATAACTGAATTGTAAAACATCTGCAAACTGCAGCACCATACTTGCTGCCAAGCCCAAATGTATATATTTTTCAGCTACGGGCGTTAAAGCTCCTTGATAGGGCTCAAACCATTCAACATATCCAAGAAAACACTTAACTGTGTATGGTAGCATATTTTACCACCATTCTTTTAAAAGGAAAACCCACAAATATCTGGGTTAAGCCTATATACATTATGTAGGTTAAAGAAAAACATACGTACTCGTATACTACCGATCATAAGTATTTACCCACCCTTATTTTTTTGGAATTTTCGGTTTTAAATAAGTTGATCCAAGAAGTAAAATTATTATTTTATAACTTAGCTAGTGAAACCTATGAAATTTTCAAAGAAATTCAATAAATCTGAGAAACCAATCTTCTCCGAAAAAATTTGCGTTAAAAACGTAGATAACCCGATCTCTATTTTCTTTTTTGATATCGGAGAGTGGAATGTACTTAGTTAGCAACTGCGCCGGTTTTCATAATTTCTATAAAGGTTTTACCGAAACAACATCACTTAAATCCTTTAGTTGAAATCTTAACAGTTTTAAAAATAAATATGATAAAGAAAAAATAAATTTCACTTGAAATGCTGTCCTAAAACTTTACGTGATAAAATCCCTTATGTGACATCCCCTTTATATACAGTCGAATCAAAATTAGGGATTTTTGAAGAAATATGAGTTAGAGGGATTAATACGTTTTTGAAAAAGGGGAAGAAGTATTGGTGCAGTAGCTTTGAAGTAGATTTCCAATACAATGACACAAGAGAAGTTCACAGATAAATATCGTCTACATTTTAAAACTAAAAACTAACTGTTTGTTATTGATGTGTGAATAACTACTGCGAATTGCAAAAGGATTATTTCTTTTAGATTTTGTTTTCCTCAAAGTTCCAAAAGTTCGACCTAGAGGAATTGTAATAGGTTGAGCATCGAAAGAAAGTATTCGCGTTAGAGGAACTTCCGACTTAGACGATGCCGTTTCCATGGAAAATGAGAGGAATATGTGTTGAAAAATTCGAGTAAGAAAGAAATTCGAGTAAGAAAGAAATTCGAGCCAGAGAGAGTAGTTAGAGGAGGCAAAAGGGATAGATAATGATATAGGATAGACACGTGCATGTAATTCGTATGAACTCCTTAAATGCCATGTATTCGAGGTGTAACAAGTTTTATTCATGTATTTCGCAAACGCCTTCGGTTTAACATTACAGGATGTTGAGAATAGTAGCAACACATCAATACTTATGTAGATGATATTGGTTGGCTTGTGAGGGTGAGAGAGATATCCACCTTCTCACGTAAGCCACGAGTCGGGTTGTGCTGAGCAAGAAGGGGGTTGGGGTTTGTAAAGGGGGATGGATAAGTTAGAAGGAGTATAAAGTTTCATGAAAACGCTCTGTATGTCATGTGAAGTGTTTTCGAAAAATCGATAGAACTAAGCGATAACAGCCCAGGCACAATTCATATGTATGTATGTATGTCTTCCCAGGTATTTGTACCTTATTGGGTTTGCTATCATGGCCTTGGCAGCCTTAAATGTTTGGATATAACTCTGCATTAGTGACAGTAAGTGACGTGTTGCGAAAGACGGTTCTCACTGCTTTTATCGCTGTATCCATTGTAGTAACCGTGAAGTTATCTGCGTTTTTCTGCTCTTGCCAATTCATTTGCTCTCTCGTTTCCCGGTATGTTGTTGTGACTTGTGACCAGGTACCCAGAGCAGATTCACCGTGCAAAATCTCGCAAGAGTATTGAGTTGTCATTTATATTCCTTCATTTACTTGGAGGTAAGGCTGAAACATAATGCGCATAAAGAAACATAAGCTTATGTCAAAACTGAACGAAATGTTCCCTTATGTTTCTCAAAGTACACGTCGCATCGCAGCCATGATAGATTTTGCGTGCATGGCTGTCTGTCAATATTTTTTCTCTCAAACTCTTTTTGTTTGTTGTTGCCCTTGCCAGTGTTGTCAGCTTCGACCCTACCACTGAAGGGTCTATAATTAGTTTTAATAAAGATTTGCAGATCTACAAACTTTCAAATAGTTGCCAGCACACTGAAATAAACACGGATAAATTCGTTGATTCTTAAAGACATATTTGATTAGGTACGCAAACAGTATACATACATATGTACATATATGCAGTTCATGTTTTTTAATTTGTTTAAAAAAAACCAAGATTTTATGCAAACACCCAGGTGAACATTCAGGAATCCATTCGTAGGTATTCTACTGAGTTTGCAATTATTTTATCTTATTTTTTTTTTTTTGAAATTCATACAATTGTCAAAATTGCATGTGCGTGAGCGAATGAAATCGCTCTCTCTTATGTTTGCGAAAGTGGACGAAAGGTTAATGAATCTGAGCTGATGGCCATTGTGGACACAGTATACAATTTTTATTTATTCGTATATTTTCTAATGCGTGCATATGCAAGCAAATGTCTATTATGTTTCCCCTGAGGTTTGCGAGCGCTTTAAGTGTGACTTGACTAACCGAGCAGATATGTATGCAAGTGTCTCTGGTTTAGTTTATGATTTCGTCTACGCCCCTGAGTCTTGCAAACATTTTCGCCTGTAAAATAGTCACGAGGGTTCTTAGTGAATGGATAGATTTATCGGGGGATCTATCCAGTGCACTACAGCTCTCAATTTTCGGTTTATACATATGGGTATATTGCTATGCCTCCTACTTCTAAAATCACTGTGACTTGTTCCTATTTTTCTCGGCTGGGGAATTCGACTGTACATACGTCGGTCTGGAATAAGTGTTCTTTATTTATAAAATCACATTGATTGCTGACAAGTTCAGAGGATTCTGAAACATTTTTTCAGACGGCTCTGAGTCCCATGAGCGTTTCCTTTTTCAAGTGACCATGGATCCGCAATCCAACTGCAGAAATCCCCGCAGTTCTTTTCACCTCGAGTTACACCGGATTAATGTTAAAGATAGTCTACATGGCTGCCTTGGGTATGCTGGATTGTGCTCCAATTATCTCTAGACAGGTCATTCATTGGGGGTTTGTAAGTAGTGTTTTAGCGTTTTAGCGTAGTTCACAGCTGGCCACCATTCTTACACTACATAGAGTAGGATGGCTTTGACTACACACAAGTAGATAATTGAACATATTTTTGCAGATAAAGTTAAGATATAATGAATTTCAGTGAGTGGCTATTAGACAATGCCTGCTGATTCCGAGTAAAACATTTAAGAATTTCTCACCGCTCACCTGGGCTCTTATCACGTAATTTCACCGACGATTGTCGACCACACGACAGCAGCAAACGACTTCGACTAAGGCTTGCTTCCCGAAACACTATACCAGTCTCGTGTCGTCCATCACCCTCGTTTTTTTCAAGTTTGAGAGCCACAGTAAACGACATTTAAAAGCGATTTGACATTTGCGGATGAAGTCATAATTTGACATTTGTGGTTTTGGCGGCATTTTCATATTTTTTTTTTATTGTTAATTAATACTAAGATCATCTACAATAGACTAATGAAATCCTTAAGTTATATTTAATTTTTTTTAAATGAAAAGGGACAGTAGACAGCAAGGAGACTATGCATTTTCACTTTAAATTCATTTTTTTGGAAATTATATTCGTTATTTTACAAATGAAATTTGTATTTTTGCCAACGAAACCAAATTCAATTTTCAAAAATAAACGAATTTAAAGTGAAAATGCACCGAAATTGTATTAAGCACAGGAGGACGACAGCTAAAAAGCTATCGTGCTATCACGCTCGCCGAGACGATTGTACTGGACAGATTTTCTTGTTAAGTCGATCGGTCGATCACGATCTCATGAGAGAGGATTTATATGCAACGAATGAAGTTCCTGGGAAATCATGGGCTAATTGTGTAAACCTTCTTGAAATTTAATTCTGCTTCAAAGGGTCTACTTTATCCAAAATATGTATAATCTGTCAACTTTATAAAATTTATCTTTCAACGCTCATACGGAGTTAATAAAAAGTATACTAATTTCGTAAACGAAGGTTAACTCAGCTGACAAAAAAGCCATGGTGCTTTTTATTAAAATGTAGTCCTACACAACCTTATGGTCTTTTATACATATGTACGCTTTTATGTTGGCACCGTAGCGCAAGTGGTTAGTGCGTCGGACTACTGAGCCAGCGGTCTTGGGTTCGAATCCCGCCGCAAACACGTAAACATTTTTCACAGTGCCCACCTCTTTCGAATGTCTGACAAGCATCAAAGAGTATCATTTGTCTCGATTGAGCTTCTCAACTCGCCGTTCGCAGTCGGCAAAAAACTGTAGGTCCCTTCCATTCGTGCAAAAATATAACACGCACACAAAAATGGTTGCGAGAAGCAGGCCCAGTTTCACCTCGAGCTGTAGCGCCAACTAAGTAAGTACGCTTTTATACGTATTACGCATAAGAATAACTATACGAAACTATATATTGACTACAATGGTCTGTATAATCTCATTTTTAACGACCTAATTGTACGCATACCACTGCAAGCTGTTGGTAAAGCGAATATAAAATCGATATAAGGTCGCTGGACAACTAACGGCCTTAATGTATATAAGAAATTATGCAAAAACTAATTACAGGCCTTTTTAAAGAGACTTACATGAGTTGTTCTTGCAAGTCTGACTCCTTATTACGCTCTACAAAATTTGATGAGAAACAGCTTTTTATCGAAAACAAAAAACAAAATTTCCACGACCATGATTGTGTATGTGTTCAGACGAAATAACTTTAAGTGGCAAATTAAGAATGTGAACAAAACGAACTAATAATAGAGACAGCAAAACGGTTTCAAAGTAAAAAGTTTCCATCGTTTTTCTTTTTACATTCGAATTCTTATCGATCGCATATACATACATATATTCTAAACGAAGAAGATACTAATTTCATTTCACTCCAGTGACCCAATTAGCATCATGCGTCATTCAACTTTGTTCGAAAAGTATTTTTAATTCCAACTCAGCTCGTTAAAATCTTGGAATGCCATAAAATTTATCCCTTAGCCCGAGTCAATACCATGTCAGATTGCAGACAGAAAAACAATCGTTTGACCGGCTAGACGGATACTCGGGTACTCGTATCTTTTAGATTTAATATTTGAGAAAACAAATATCTCAGATTTAATGAGAAGAATTTAATTGCATTTAGAGAAGTTCACTTAACCCTAGCCTAGTGTCTTTGTGTTCCGAATAATAATAATTGTATACACAGGATATTCCATTCCTGTGGTATTCCATACCACAAACATTCCGCAGCTTTCTGCCGTAATCCCGGTTATTTCGCAAAAAAAAAAAAAAAAATCCCTTAGGATTAGGCCCTAAATATACCTTATAAGTCTTCTAAGCCGACATTGAAAGCCCCGTCTCACAAAACGATAATTTCATTTCACCATGTCGCCGACGCTCCTGGGCGGCGTGGTGCGTACATGTATGAGTAATATTGAACATTTCAATTATTTATCCTGGAAATCCCCGAAAGTAAATATCATATTTAACCGTATTACATTCCATTTCGTACTTATTCCACTTCTGTTGCATTATGACAGTGTGTAAGTGTAGTGTACAATGGGACCATTCATCAGAATTAGACGATCTGAATAAGCCGCAAAAAACGTACATCGTTAGGGGAAAGGCTGACGCCTACCGTCATTGCAAGTGGAACATACCATACATACATATTATTGTGACCTAAGTGAAAATGGGAATAGCATATTTGTCATTTCTGGTAACTCGACATGGTGGCAATTTCTCGTAACTTTATAAGAGAATCCGAATGCGGATGCGAGTGAGAGTGCGAGAATGTGAATTGTATATGTCAAAAGCCAGCAAATCAAATTCAAATCAAAAAATATATTTCAAAGGTATAAGTACATATATGTACTGTACATGTATGTATGTATTGAGAAATGTATTCTCTTAGCTATATTTTAACAGAAATGAATCATTCAATGTTCCTATAAGTAACGGGTAATTTAACTTCAGTTATCGCAGAGCAGTTTGTGAATTTTTGACATACGCCATCGTGATTTAAATTGATTTTACTTAATTTATTATGCGAGAAGCATTTAAATTCAAGGACGAAATAAAAATAATAGCTTTCTGATGGAAAATAACACCTCCACCATCATCGCCACCGGAACATAATTGTTCATTAATCACATTGGTTATGCTCGCACTCGTAGTATCGAATGAACACGGCCAATGAACCGGAATCAGAAATCAACGGTATTCTGCGGTAAGGACTAACTCTTATAAATACAATAAAAACCAACGATAAATGGATTGTATTTAATTTATGGTATTTTTTTCCTGTGGATGTAGGTACTTGAAGTTTATTCTATTTTTTCTGCACGTGTGCAATTGCCGATGATTCCATTATTCGCTTCCCACAGGTGGGCTTGTTCCTCTACTACATCTACATTATGTAGGTACCTGTCGTTGACAAAGAAATAGAAAAAAAAAAATTCAAATATTTGTTATTTGTCCTAGACAGGAGAAGAATATTCAAGGAATTTATTTGTATTTGCCTTTAGGCTGTGATGTGAACCCAAAACTGGTTAAAAATGGGTCTCTTTCCCCCATCAAACAAAATGCTCGTACAAGACATGAAAGTATCTATTATGTATGTACAAGAATGTATTGAAATCCGTACGTGTTTTGTGGGCTGGAAATTTGGCGTTTTTAAGATTATCTATGATATGTTATTTGTATCTGTATCTACTCGTAGATAGTTATTTTTCATTAAACGCATTTTTAACTGAAAGTAGGCATTTTAAAAATGTAATACTAAAAATTATAGAAATGCTTTTTAACTTTAATTGAATTGATTCTGTTATGTTAGATGAGTTCAGCTTTAGGCTTATAAGTGCCGAAACTTGCAAGATGAAATGGTATCTATTTTCTACACAATCTGTCTTCAGAATGCGGGAGTTAAAATAAAGCAAGTCACCAGTGGAATCATATTAAGGTGAATCATGTTTGTATAAGATAGAGCAATTTTTTAAGCATATACAGTGAAATCTCCCATTACGGACAGCTCCATTATACGGTCAGATTCTTTAGACAAACAATTGTTCCAAACCAAGCTTTCTTGTTTTAAATTGCATACCTTTTACTTTCCCTAAACCGGACACTCCTTAGATCGGACACGGACACGCATATCTTTCAGAAATTATTTAATTTAATTCCATTAGACGGACAACAATAAAAAAAACTAGCTTCACACCGGGTTTTTGTTTTTATTTTCATTTGAATATGAAAGAAACATACTTGCTCACAGCCGCAACAGATGCAAACGAAAAGACAAAATACAACAGAAATCACGCACACATTAAGTACAGTACGGCGCGGCGGTTAACATAATGTGTATGGTTAAACCACTCCCTGTATATTTATGAACGAATGCATACTAATATGTATGACGTATTTTCTACAGCTCTGCTGCTTGTATCGTGAATACAGCCTGCATAGTTAGGTTAGGTTAAGTGGCTATCCACCGTACTTGGTTGGATTGACTTACTGGGTCCATTGTGTTGCCACGTGTGCTTGGAATCATTTTAAAAGTTGAATAAATTTCCATATTTTATCGGTATTCGTTGAGGAAATATCTTGAAGGTTTATTAAGAAATATTCTCTCAGAATCTTGTTTTTTTAGGATGAGAGTGCCGGGCAGCTGCACAGGTTATAGGGGGATTCTTCTTTCTCCTCATCCATGCAGCTGCGACAGAAGCCATTGACGAGGATTCCCAATCTTTGTTTCGAATAAAGTTGCAGTGTTTTTTTTATGTTTTGACAAATTAACATAATTAATTTTAAGAAACGTGTATCCCTTGGACGGACAAGTTCCTTAGCCGGACGAATATGTTGTCACCGCCACTATCCGCCTAAGAGAGGTTTCAGTGTTCATAGTTTTACTCCGAAATAAAAACAATTGTGAACACTTCATGCCGATTTGAATCTTGTCACTTAATTGCTAAGAAGTCGATAGCTTCTTTACAGCCAATGCTTGCTATGATCTAACCGCAATCTACTAAAGGAGCTCCCAATTGTATCGATATGCGATATATTCTCGATATTCTTATGGACTCATATTTTGAATATTTTTACAATCAGCATCAATATTTATTTCGTTTGCTGGAAGTGTACATAAGAACTAAAACTTAAGCTTAAGCGTTCTATCTCCTTCAGGGTTTTCATCCAAACGATTTTCAGTTGACTTAACATAAAAGCGTAAGCCACAATCGTACGTCAGATGTAAGGGTTGTTAATGATCCCAAATTTGGAGCAAAATTCAGTTTTAGCGAAGTAGGGTATTTCTGGCTTCGTAGGTAGTAGGTAAAAATGCCAATCCAGAACCACTTAAGAAGCTTACTTTGCATCAAGGAGAATTTTATTGGGGTCGAAATTTTTGTTAGTGAACTTAATTAGGTTTGAGGTAAAGGATTATCTTTCGTCAGCTGCCAAAATATTTTATGCAAATAATTTTTTTGCGAAAGATAACTTATTATTCCAGCAAGAAGGTGCTATGTGAAACGCAGATCTAACCGAGCTGTGTAGGCAATTTTGGCAATGCCATTTTTAGTGTTCCGTATGACAATTGGGAAAACAGAACTCTTATTTCGGGGAAAACGGTATAGGGTAGACACTTGAAATTTGTCACAATCAAAGCTTGCTATGGTCCAATGATGTGGTTTAGATTTGGATTTATAATTTGGTTGGCTATGGTAAATAATTGGGTTACATTTTTTTATTGAAATATTCAATTTACTAAAAGAATCCTGTAAATATTTTCGATTAGTCGGAAAAATGATGTCACTGCTCGGATGGAATCAACGAGGGTTGATTTTTTTCGTTGTATTTAGCACAGAAAAATATATTATCTTATATCACCACTACCGAGGAACCCGCTGAAGGTCGTTTCCTTACCGACGGATGTGTGTGTCGAAAAAAAAGTGTGTCGGTCATACAGAATTTATAACATCAAGGAAAATTTGTGTTTTGGAATTTCTTTTTTCGTCACTAGATTCGTCAGATCAAAAACAAGAACTATTTTCAGAGAAACAAATACGCACTTGCGCTAGAGCAGCAGACAGACTTAAGTGGGGGACAGACTGCTGGTATTGATACCATGGTATGAATACCATGGTATAGTGAATACCACAACCCCTAACAGACTGCATTTCGTAGTACACCCTGATTTTCGCATAAGGTAGTATACTTTGACGTTTACGTTTTCAAGACAATAATCACAACAAAATACAAAATATCGGTGCAAGTATCGTTATCGGATAAAATAATTATTTTTGAATCTATTGTATGTATCTGAGAATTAAATGCTACAATTTTCTATGCAAATTCAGAAATTCTTCTTTCTTGAATTGTCTAGGAAGCTACCAAGAATCGCCAACAGAGAGAATGCGGCGCTGCAATCAGTAAGAAGCTGGTATACCACCAAAAAATTTCGAATTTCAATACCAGGTATGTTTCATGGTATACTAGCTTTAAACGTGGTATTGTAGTGGCAGACATGTGGTATAGAGCATAATATTGCTATACCATGGTATCAATACCAGCAGTCTGTCCCCCACTTTTCCTACTGAAAAGCGATAAGTTTAAGCAATTTTCGACTGAATAAATCGACTTTTTCATGATTTTGGAAAATACTCACATTTACAGTGTAAGAACACTGAAGTAGGAAAACTAAAATTCACCAATATCAGTCTTTTTTTATTTGTAAAAAAAAAAAAAAAAACTGTTTGTTTAATAACATGAGAAATTTCATATTTTCTATGGATAGATTCGTCTCTATCGTTTTCCACGATGCCGTAAAACTCATCGACACGGAATGATTCACTTCAGCGGATTCCACAATACCGATGCTCAATTTACAGTTAATCTTTCCCACTGACACCTAGGCCTTCTGTGTGTTTTGAAAGTGGTTTTGTTTTGTGGAATTAGGTGAAGCAGTAATATACAGATATAAGAAACTCTTAATATCCAAAGAATCTTTTTCTTATATCCGTTTTTTCCTTATATGAGAAAAACGGATATAAGAAAAGAAAATTCTTATATAAAAACGAAGAATATAAGAAAAAAAGTTTCTTATAACCGATCCACAAATAATAGAAAAATAAAATGTCAACATAAATAAATTCTGTGGCAACAAGGAAAAACAGCATAAGTCGATTTTTACAACTTTTCAGGAGAGCAGTTGAAAGGTTTGACGTTATCTTACAGAAAACTATGCATCGTATAAGAAAGTTGTTGATACAGAAATAAAGATGAGAAAGGTTGCGTTAGTTTCGTTAGCTGTTCGAGCATAAGAACATATGTCAAAAGCTTCCGGAAAATCTTTACTTATGCTGTTTTTTCATAAGAAAATTTGCGGGAACATTACTCATGTTGTTTTTTGGTGGTCTATAACTCAGCGACCGCTGGAGATAAAAATAAGAAAAAAATTAGGCAAATAGAATCGAATATTGCGCATCCGTTGGTGTAAAAAACTCAATTTCGACATAAGTCGACTTATGTCGTTTTTCCTTGTGGCCACAGAATTATTTTTACTTTTTCTGTGAAGGTCCGGCACTAGCCAGAGCCATACACCTTACAATCGGCAGATAGGTACTTTCTCAAAGACGTTCAAGAAATTTCCGACATAGAACTCTGTAACCTCAGACGGTTCCACAACTCCACAAGATGGATTTGAGCAGTACAAAACGGCGCGCACGCGCTGATTGTATGTATGGAAAGATACGCTATACAGCCATACATACCTAACCTATATAGCCATCGTTTGATGTGTTTCACACTTTCTTTTCTATCTCTTTTTTTGTTTAAATTCTTGCACGAAAATGGGCTGAATGGAAAAACAATCAAGACAGGAAAACACTACCGGGGACGATTACACAAAAAAAAATTAGAACAAATTAGAACACAAATTTGCAAAACTCTCATGGGTTGTGATTTTCTTTAAGGGCTACACAGTAGGGTAAATGTGTCAACAGTGAATTAGGGTATACAGTGAATCAATAGCTCTCATAATGTCTCTTTTTATTTTAAAATTAATATGGAAATGAGAAAAGAACACATTTTTACTTCCCTCGCAACAGACTAACGGTCTTCTCGAAGGTGGTTATCCTCGTGTGTTTGTGTTTTCTGCATAGGAAAGTAATTTAATTTTTCTGTTTTATTTTTGATTTTATTAAAAAAGTGCGTATTGTAACTTCATTTGAGTTTAATATTCATACTTTTGTTTATATAGACTTAATAATTTTTGTCAATTTGTTTACTTTGGTAAAATATTTTACAAATTCTTAACATGTTTTTGTGAAATGACAACATTGTACACAGTGAATCAGTTGAAAGTGGTACACAGTGAACCATGAACATGGTAGCAGTTCGAGGCTCCAGAATTCAAAATTTTCAATCCATGTTACTTTTTCAAATCTGGATGTTCGCTAGCAATAATTATGAGCAACTGAATTACCAGTTTAGTTTTTCTTTTATTTTCGTACAAAAAAATAACGTTTTGTGATATTTTTACAAGAACTCTTAAGTTTTTTTTATTTATTTTTGTATTAATACTAGAAGAATTTTTATTTTCGTTTTTATTCTTTTGTCTATCCCTAAATAATAAAATGAATTAATAAATATATAGAATAAAAATTATGTTTTTACTAAATAAATTGATTTTGAATCCCTGTTGCACTGTGTACCAAGCACTGATTCACTGTGTACACCTATGGTACACAGTGGATCACATGGTATGGGTAGTTTCAAATAATGTTTTCACTATCTCAATATTAATGAAGCTTTGAGATTTTGGGCTAAAAATGAAGAAAAAACATTGAAAAAGCGGTGAAAAAAATGTCATGGCTATACTATGATAAACGCGAGCTCAACGGCGCAATAAGTAAAAATTGATCCACTGTTAACACCTTTACCCTACATAGGCATTCACACATTTGATGTTGGAACAACAATTAATTTTATGGGGAGACATTTTCTATAAGCGTTTTGTTTTCTATGTATTAGTAGGTTTTGGTGCTTGGAAAAAGTGTTTTATAAGAGTTTTTTTCTTATAAACGTTTTCTTTTGTATTTGATAGGAAAGGACATGAGGAATTCGTCTGCGTCTCTTATAAGCGATTTTTTCCTATATAGAGTTTTTTTTTTATATCCGTATATTACTGTAGTATGCATTGGCTATCTAATATCTTTACATAGTAGCAGAAGCTGCAGTGGATTAAATATACATTCTCGCAAACGATTACGATGTTAACGAGTATAATTCTATTTTTTCTACCCAAATTCCAGCAAATATAAACATCACTAGTGTTGTTAGGAGAATTAAAAGACAGGCAATCAGATGAAATACAGAATAAGAATACTGGTTTATTGTTTGATGGCTTAATAGAAACTGATATATGATAATATTTAAGAAATGACAGAAGTGGAAAACAAGAATTGCAAGAGTTGCTTTGACAAACATTTACAGTACAGTAGTGTATTAAAGTTTAACAACAATCAGTTATTTAATTATTTTTAAAATATGCACACACTCCTTTCATAATGAAAACGAATTCCGTCAAGCCCATTCACAATGTTTGGAAAAGGCTACCAATTTATTTATATATATTTCTTCTCATAATTTATTTTTTATATGGGAATAAATATTTTCGTAAGATTAATTTGGTTTTTATTTGATGTTTGGATTGAATAGCAGGTTCCAACACTTCGTAGTCTCTAGTTATTGTCTATGATTCTTTACTGTATTAACCACGCAGATAGATTTCATAACACATACATATTTATTAATCATCAATTTTTATTACGGTTCTTTAAATTCGCAAGTCCATGTTATCCAAAACACTATAAAATAAAAATAAATTGACTGACTAGACAAACAAACATCATTAAACATGTTGTTGATTGAACATAAATAAATCATCCATTGGCATAGATCAATAAATCTTAATTCGATTTGTATTAATGGGGAGATGTTTTCTTTTAATAAACAAGGATATCTAATAAAGAATGTGCAGTCATGTTTATTAGTTCGTGAAAAATTCATATTAGCAGATAGAAAATAACAGGCAGGAAGAAGAAAGTCAACTGAAAAGCAGCTCGTGACCATAAAAAAACAATCACAGACGAGGGTGAATCAATATTATTGTTCTTAATTGTTATTATCCTGATGATAGCTTTGTGGACGTATAGAAGCAAACACAGAAAATAATTACGGTTTGAGTGAGACCTGGGTAAATGTGTTTGAGTTTTGCTCCATGGTACAAGTACTACTATGCCGGGAGAATTTGAATCATTAGTATCTACATACATATGTATATGAAACTGCTATTTTTTTTCTTTTTATAATCAATTTTTGATGAACCTTAATAATACGAGTGGCGCTCGTTAGATAATTCCGTAAAATCTCGACAGGTGGCGATGCCAGCCTCGAACTGACTTATGATTTATCTGGTAATATTCTCTAAACATGACAAAGATAAATAACACTGTGTGCCATTTTTCAGGTCATCTTCTCGGGCCTAAGATTTGAGCATTGATGCTGAAAGAACTTACCAAAAGTAGAAACTCTGCATCATTCAGATTGGCTGCCTAACGTATTTTATAGCCCCATGAATATTTTGGCTAAAACCTTATATTGAGCACTTTCTCATGGCTATATCTTGGTTAACCGCAGAGATTTTTTTTCTGTCCTCAGCAAATTATTTGTATTGATAAGGAGAACAAAAAACAAACTGACTCAAAAAAAACTGCATCCAGGGCCTCAAAATCGTAAAAATGCCCACAGAAAGAAAAACCTTCAGAGAAAGCGAACAATGAAAAAAGAAGAAAAAAAATTACGTATACGCCACATTGTCCACAAATATATTGTAACAATTATGTTTCAATTCATTTTATTTAGAAAAAAAGTTTTTTTGTTTGTAAACTAAATGTAAGAAAAGGCTTGGGCTTTTTTTCAATTGATGGTGTTAGTGCAAATACGTACTAGTTATAGGCCAAAAATGGTAGAAAAATGTGAAAGAATGGTAAAAAAAATTTACATTTTTACGATTTTGAGGCCCTTGATGCAGTTTTTTTTGGGTCAGTTTGTTTTAGACATTTTTTTTTCCTAATCAATACCTATAATTTGATGAAGATAAAAAAAAAATATTCCTACGGTTAACAAAGATATAGCTCAAAATAAGGTTTCAGCCAAAATATTCATGGGGCTATAAAATACGTTAGGCAGCCAATCTGGCAAAATTAATGATGCAGATTTTCTATCTTTGGTAAATACTTTCAGGATCAATGCTCAAATCTTAGGCCCAAAAAAGTAGTTCACTGTGTAATATTAGATAGATAGATCAATTAGTTTTTGTGTAACCATTGGAAGCAGATATACAACATTTTGTATTTTTACAAACATTTGGGGTAGTAGATAATAAAATATTATTTTTTGAAGAAGAAAAGAGCTGCAGATAAACAATACGGGGGATCTGCATCGAAGCGTCACTGAAAATGATTGAAAAATGGTTCCGAAATTTCTGATGTGGTGATATGAGCACAAAGGATGTCGTGCGCCCTGGACGTCCAATTGAGGTCATTACGTAACAAATGTTCAATAAAATTCATGGTGATGATGATGAGTGATTGGAGAATTAAAGTTCGTGGGATTCCTGTGTCTGTGACGGTTCAAATGATCTTTAGCACAATATTTTGAGCAATTATTTTGATATTGGACATTCTCAAAAGTTATACATCCTATCTTATATATTAGGATCGTACGGCGTTTGAATAAAATCTGAATAAATCAATCAAATTGATTGATTGAATAAAATGTATCCAACATTTTAGTCATTTTTTAGTTCTATTATAATTTTAATTCAATAATGTGTGTGTATGTATGTATATATCTTGACTTTAATTTAATATGTTGTGATTTTTTTAAATTGAGGATTTTAATGACATATAATTTCAGTCTCACAAACTCCACTATGTTTTCCCTAAATTTTCTTCACTGTTAAATTAAATACTAAACTAATGAGCTTTATGCAGAAGCTCTTTAATAATTTGACAAACGCAAATAACCCACGTTCTTAAGAGATATCACTAAATATACTGTATACATATCTACATATTTTTAATGTGTGTGTGTATCTCAGGTTATGTTAGGTAGCTATGGCTGCCGGTAACGAGCACCAGCACACTTAGGCCTAAAGAGGCCCATTGTGATACCAAGTCATTTGGAGCTTTGTATAAAGCGAAAAAGGACGGCTTTTTGCTCTACAGAAGTCATTAGAAATTATGCCATGCCTATTTGCATGCTTGCCAATACGGCAGTGTCCTGTAATGACACCGATGGTCGTGCTACTTTATAGTATTTTAAGGGACAGAAGGTATCTGGAGCGATAGAGAGGCAGGTAGTTCCACCATCTAGCGTTGGTTTTATTGACTGTGTCAAGTTTAAATGTGTGTTAACTAATTTTTTAATTAAAAAACAAATATTTGCATATTCATGTCAACTCCGTTTCTTTCACAGTCGTTCTATGTACGAGTACATACATATATCTAGATTTACCTATGTACGTACATACATATATTGTATAATTTAGATCACGGCCTAATTTCTTTTTTGAAGTCTAAATAAAATGTTCATGTCTCATTCTTTGAGAATTTAATGAAATTTTCTTTAAATCCACATTCCACATAACACTTTACACTGAAACAGGCCAACCTTGGCCATCCATTTACTTAAAATATAACTAGAAAAACCACAGGACATATGATTTTTTTATCATCTTTCCTTGGATGGGATTTGAAACTTACACCTCAAGTATGATATGAGTATGAGCTTTTGAAGAAGTTATGAAACAATTTGGTAATTTCTCTTTGTTTGGAATACCGAGTATATCCGGTGATAAATAATAACCATAGAGGTATTAACACTAGAAGGACTGGAAAATCTTCTTACCAAGAAATACGGCATGGGTCATTTGACCCCATACAATTAAAATGTAGATTTTGATCTAGTAAATCATTTAAAAGTGCTAATCAATCAGTGAACAAACTAAAATAAAATCATATTAACGTGTTTTATTAGCAAGAACTTTTTCATTTCTTACTACAATCATGACAAATAATTCCTTTTGACAGATTCCGTTTTCCACGTAATGGGTTTTTACAAATATCGCACACATAACTAGATTTATTATTACAGTTGGAAATATAACAGTGACGTCTTTTCCCTGTACCTACAGCTGAAGGCTGCATCGGTATTGGTGGTTGTGTCAAAAATTAAAAAAAAAGTTAAAAACAATGTGAAAAACTACACCATCAAATGACCGGCGCCGGCTTTGTGGGTAGATGATATGTTTATTTAATCCCTTATGAAGATATGACAATGAAACTATGTATATGTAAATTTAAATTTAAACTATTTTAATAAAAGTCACAAGAGAACATGCCATAAAAACTCAACTTTTAAAATTATAAAATGAAATGGCCCATCTTTCTAGTGTTAAGGGACAAAAATGAGTATTACCTAATAGACCAAGAGCCCACAGCAAATTTTGTGTGTGAAATATAACCGAAAAAATGGTAGATAATATGAAAGCTGGTGTAAGGCCAATGCTATAAACGAAAGTCTTGCAGTTCATGGTCGCGGCTTTAGTGAGTAATTTTACGTTGAAAATCCATGTTTTTCCAAAATTGAGATAATTGATATAACTAGTCAATGATAGTTTTATCGTATAGAGTACTTTTATCTCATCTCAAAAATGTAGTCCAAGACGTTTCAAGCGTGGCAAAACTTATGCCAGACTGTTTCAAAATTCAAAAAAATCAGTTTTCGAAATAATTGTTATAACTGAAATTGGCTAATGCCGCAACACTGCTCATACTCCCCAGATTACAGATCTGTGGGTCCAAGACCATTTGAACATGGCTAACACTCTGCCAGATTTTAAAAAAACCTTCTCGAAATAATTATTATACCCATTAAAATACGTCTAAATATTAAAAAAAATATCTCTGAGGTCACAAATATAAAATGTACATATATATGTGTGTGTATATATTGTTTATACATAATGTATAAATATGTCCTAGGACCATACATTTACACAGTCGTTCTATGTACGAGTACATACATATATCTAGATTTACCTATGTACGTACATACATATATTGTATAATTTAGATCACGGCCTAATTTCTTTTTTGAAGTCTAAATAAAATGTTCATGTCTCATTCTTTGAGAATTTAATGAAATTTTCTTTAAATCCACATTCCACATAACACTTTACACTGAAACAGGCCAACCTTGGCCATCCATTTACTTAAAATATAACTAGAAAAACCACAGGACATATGATTTTTTTATCATCTTTCCTTGGATGGGATTTGAAACTTACACCTCAAGTATGATATGAGTATGAGCTTTTGAAGAAGTTATGAAACAATTTGGTAATTTCTCTTTGTTTGGAATACCGAGTATATCCGGTGATAAATAATAACCATAGAGGTATTAACACTAGAAGGACTGGAAAATCTTCTTACCAAGAAATACGGCATGGGTCATTTGACCCCATACAATTAAAATGTAGATTTTGATCTAGTAAATCATTTAAAAGTGCTAATCAATCAGTGAACAAACTAAAATAAAATCATATTAACGTGTTTTATTAGCAAGAACTTTTTCATTTCTTACTACAATCATGACAAATAATTCCTTTTGACAGATTCCGTTTTCCACGTAATGGGTTTTTACAAATATCGCACACATAACTAGATTTATTATTACAGTTGGAAATATAACAGTGACGTCTTTTCCCTGTACCTACAGCTGAAGGCTGCATCGGTATTGGTGGTTGTGTCAAAAATTAAAAAAAAAGTTAAAAACAATGTGAAAAACTACACCATCAAATGACCGGCGCCGGCTTTGTGGGTAGATGATATGTTTATTTAATTCCTTATGAAGATATGACAATGAAACTATGTATATGTAAATTTAAATTTAAACTATTTTAATAAAAGTCACAAGAGAACATGCCATAAAAACTTAACTTTTAAAATTATAAAATGAAATGGCCCATCTTTCTAGTGTTAAGGGACAAAAATGAGTATTACCTAATAGACCAAGAGCCCACAGCAAATTTTGTGTGTGAAATATAACCGAAAAAATGGTAGATAATATGAAAGCTGGTGTAAGGCCAATGCTATAAACGAAAGTCTTGCAGTTCATGGTCGCGGCTTTAGTGAGTAATTTTACGTTGAAAATCCATGTTTTTCCAAAATTGAGATAATTGATATAACTAGTCAATGATAGTTTTATCGTATAGAGTACTTTTATCTCATCTCAAAAATGTAGTCCAAGACGTTTCAAGCGTGGCAAAACTTATGCCAGACTGTTTCAAAATTCAAAAAAATCAGTTTTCGAAATAATTGTTATAACTGAAATTGGCTAATGCCGCAACACTGCTCATACTCCCCAGATTACAGATCTGTGGGTCCAAGACCATTTCAACATGGCTAACACTCTGCCAGATTTTAAAAAAACCTTCTCGAAATAATTATTATACCCATTAAAATACGTCTAAATATTAAAAAAAATATCTCTGAGGTCACAAATATAAAATGTACATATATATGTGTGTGTATATATTGTTTATACATAATGTATAAATATGTCCTAGGACCATACATTTTGAGTCTCATAATATTTATGCATTCACAAAACAAATCTGCTAGTACAAATTCTTTACACTTGAAATTTCGAAAAGAGTTCATATAAAACCGGAAAATATCTTTACATATACATAACCCAACAAAATATATGTACTTTAACATATAGACTTAAGGTATCTGGTAACGAATCTGCAAGTTCAGGACCATTTGGGCGCGACTTTCCCACGAAGAGACCTAATATGTGGACCTGCATTTTTTCTCTTTTTCATACTTCTTTGCTATATTTTAAATGATCAACCGCAGTCTGCATATGTGTACCTTTAAACACTATTAGTAAAAATTATTTTTATTAACTTGTTTTGTATTTAATTACTTAAATCACAAATACGAACAAACAAAAAAACATATTTTCTTCTCATTTTTTTGTCGACACTGAAGAGGCTAAATATACAAACATTATAACGTACCTAAGCACTTGAATTTAATTATTTAGTTTTATTTTGGAACTAAGGCTTTACTGGAAGGGGGCATAAACGTAAATTAATTTTGCTTCATGGTTGGTAATGAATCATCAGACACAGCAAAACCGGCCAGGAAAATGTACGAAAATGTGTCTCGATGACTGTTTTACCTGAAAAGAGCAACCGTTTTTTTTTTGCATATCATTCACAACTTGTTGTATGTAGCCGTGGCCGTGGTGCTGCTCGGGTTCAATCCCAGTCCGGGTCCAACACCTAAAAGAGTTTTTCATGGTTGCCACCTCTTTCGAATATCTGACAAGCAATCAAAGAGTATCATTTGTCATGAGAAGCTTCTCAAATCGCCGTTCGGAGTCGGCAAAAAACCAAAAAACTGTAGGTCCCTTCCATTCGCGGAAAAAAATAACACGCACACACAAATAGTTGCGAGAAGCTAGGCTTGGTTCTCTATAAGACTGCTGACGTCGTGTATTTATTTATTTTTTTTATTTACAACTTATCAGAGGGATGGAATATCTTGAGAAAAAAACTAAAAAATGTATGTTAGGCAAAGACGTTTTAGAACTTTAATTGTGAAAAATATAAATTCATTTCAAATTAGTAAATTAAGTCATTTAATAAAAATGTAGGTACGTATCAATTTATCATTTTAAATGCAATTTTGAATTATGACCGCTGATCTCATACATATGAAACCACTTTGCGCCGGTTAGTAAATTCCATTTTCAACCGTATTGTAAAAAAGTTACTTAATCTCTTAGGACGCTTTTAAATATTTACTGGAGATAAAAAAAGGAAAAAGAAACGCTCTTAAAGTTCACTAACAATGAAAGATTAAGTTAAAAAGTACTTAAATACATAGTATCTGATGTAGGGTGTACTGTTGGAATATTCCTAAGCTCAAGAATTGACCGTTTAAAATCTACTAACATTTAAAACAAACTTTTCTTCAGAAAAATCAAAGTCATTGGCTAGGAGGTATACCTATTTTGTTAACCATTTTTGCCTGATATCTAATGTATTCACATTAACATGTAACACAATTTTTTCGATAGAAATACGTAGTCAAAGCCAGTACAAACGCATGAGTCGAGTTGATGTAGTAAAAATATTACGACCTAACAAAACGAACTAGATTTACCAAAGAAATATATTTTTCTTTATGTACTTGTATCTGTACCTCATGAAATGTATTGCTTCCTGTGATTCCGTGCCCCAGAAGAGTCGTTCCGCATACATCGGCGAACTGGAGCACGTATTCCTCAGAATTAAGTCGGCGTGAATTCTTTCATACACTCATTTCTTTTGCCCAATGATAGGTATGACAGTGCGATACAGTGAATACATAAGCCTCAGAGCTTGTATGAGTATTTCTGTCTTGTTATGGACCCTTTCACATTATTCTCCTTTAATGCAATACCAAAGGAGATAGACGCTTTCATTTGCATTTGCCATCTTTTGAATCACCCAACGCTATGCAGCAATTTTACTGATCATTGTCTATTAATCTTCTTCATTTGCAGATTCTGGGAAACTGATTTGCGTACGGTGCGGAAGACTAACCGCTCGACAATAAGACAAAGGAACAACACCTTTAGGGGAAAATTATCACCGTAAGTACATACATACATATATGTTTGTATTATGCATATGTTAATGACATTTTTCTATTATGATTTACCACATCATCTGATTGTTCTCCTAAATTAAGGACGAAACTGGGAGCATGGAAAGGGTTATCATTACCCTGTGCGACTTTATGATTTTCTTTTGTTTATGGATTACGTGTTTCTTTTTTTTTTTTACAGATATGAAGGATTGCAAGAGCCACGTAATAAGCAGCTGGATACAGTGCTGGAACAAGCGCTCAAGGAAGCTACGGACGATGTGACATTTAAGAAAGTCAAACGAATGAGTTATTCCAGTAATGCAGTCGGTGAGGTAGGATTTCTCTGCGTTTTACTTTCCTTTAAAAATCGGTCCATATAACTTTTGTTGTATCAATAGCCAAATTCTAGTTCCCGAATTTAAAGATTTGGGTTTCGCCAATATTTATTGATATATATTAGCCCGCCTTTAGAATGAAGGTTTTTTAAAAACCAACTTTAAGTGTGAACGTGGTACTGCCAGAAATGTGAGTTTAAAATTTCTGACGAATAAACAAACCCAATACCATACCACCTGAAATACAATTCGTATACCATATGCATTGTATTTCAGAGAATGCTGCGGCCATTAAAACCAAAATGCAAGCCTTTCGCAAATTGAACATACAAAGACTCTCACTATAGGAGAACATCGAATAATGGGTTGAGAAAGCATGCACACTGCAGTCTTCCAAGCCTGTAATAAAACATTTGGAAAAAAATGGGAACTTCAGGCAAAAATGGATGTCTTTCATTCTTACCTACGGGTATAAGAACCATAGGTATCACAGGTGCACTTAGGTTGTGTCCAACTAATGCTATTACTGTGCTATTGCAACTCCTGGTACTTGACTTTCATATAAAAACCACAGCGATGTGCAGTGCAGTCCGACTCGCGGCGCGGCGTTCTCGTTGTGCTAATTGCGTTTCTTTACCGAAATTGCATGTTATTACTGGCATGGAGCAGCATCTTTGAATATTTAATTTACTAGAAAGGCATAACTTTGGTAATTCACTAATTATGAATGAAAAGGAAAAATCTGGAACTATGAATCACAATGACAAAAATCCAAATAACTCTCCATTTATCGTCGTCATAAAGTTAGCTGAAATCTAGCATCAGAGTCGTCTACAACTACGCCGATTTGTCTGTCTCTCCGTTTATCTTTCATGTGCTAGCGCTGATACATTATTAGGGAATTCATAAATCATAACCTTTTAAAGCTCTTAACACTTCTTTAGTGCGGTCTTAACTTGAGTATTGCTGCGTGGTTTGGAGCCCATACTATCGCAACAGTGCAATTCGTTTAGAGAAGGTTCAGAAATGGCTTACGAAGATTGCACTTCGAAAGATATATTGCAACTCCAACATGCCCTCGTATGAAGCTAGATGCGCTCTTATCGACTTAAAACCTCTTTGTAAGAGACGTGTTTATTATTCAATCCTCTTCGCGCGTGATACACCAGTCACATTGATTGTCCACTTTTACTTTCACTGTTAATCGTTTACGCACCCTCTAATGGCTGCATTAACTTTAACAATTATGAACATTTAATTTAAGTAGAAATTCTTGTTAATTAATTATTTTGAGTTCTACAGTGACGAGCATATAAATAGGGAAAAACAACCAAAGACAGTAATTTCTGTGTGTTTTGCTAAAACTTTAAACAACTGGAAAACTATGAATTTTATTTTTTTAGCAGTATACATTTTAGGTGTTATATTATTAGGTATCTCATAACATCAGTTACAGGAATAATTTAACTTAATAGATGAAGAAAAATCCTTATATCTTGGAGAACTTTAAAACGCCATGTATACGTTCTTTCGCAAACAGAAATGTAGCCTTGCGATTTTTTTTTACTTATAATCGGCTTTTTCTTAATCCAAATACCGCTTAGTGACGTCGTACGCTCGAAAATAGCCTAATGTTAATTTTTGCAAAACAAATTACTTAAAATCAATAAACATAGAGTATATTAGGAAATAAAATAAAAAAAAACGTATATAATTCATATTTTTATTAAACAAAAATCAAATCGGAAAAAACTAAAACATTTTAATTTTACACTATTTTTTGTTGTAATACATTTTTCTTAAATTTTGTTGTTATTTGATACATATTTAAAAATGGAAGATTTTTACTGTTCTTGAACCTTGTTTAACTAGTTTTTGTGTACAGATGTAAAAATAAAATAACATGCCAACAGCCTATTTTGAGCAATTTCTTCGAAACTTTAAGTGATTGAGCGAGCCAAAAGTGCTTTCCAAAATGAAAATTATAAATGTAGTAATTAATTTTAATCAGCAATGCAACTTTTGAGAGGTATTAGACATGGAAATTCAAAAGTTGAAAAATATGTACACTGTACACTCACATTCAAGTCTTCTTGTGCCGAAATTTCAGCGTGAATGTCAACAGCGGTCCTGAGACGATCCTTTTTCAGAAAGGCGCTGCATCATCCAATCAACACGCGGTGTAGTTTTTCGTGGTCTGGGAGCGCGAGGTTTATTAAAACTGCTACCATAGCGTTTGACCTGTTCTAAAGCTCAATGACAAACATTAATTGATATATTTAAATGTTTCGATATTGCAGAGAGCGTAATATCTTCACAGCTTAAACGACAAATTTCTCGCCGCTGTTCAGTCGTTATGTGTTTGCCCCGTCCCATTTTTATAACATCACAAATCGAGTTATTATAGCTAGACAAGAACAAAGCAATATTTATGTAAACATTACATACTGAAAATCAAACATTTTCACACAGAAGTTGAGTACAAACTAAAAACAATATAATTTCCCTATTTATGTGCTCGTACCAATTTAACACTTGGCACGGTATTTCGTATCTGTACCGTGAAACGTAGACCAAAATATGTTAAGCATGTTACAGTTAGTTCTTAAAAATCTGTTTTGAGTATAAACTTCGCATTTTAGCCAAGCTATTTCCTTAAGTGGGCACCGTAGCGCAAGTGGTTAGTGCGTCGGACTACTGAGCCAGCGGTCTTGGGTTCGAATCCCGCCGCAAACACTTAAAAGTTTTTCACAGTGCCCACCTCTTTCGAATGTCTGACAAGCATCAAAGAGTATCATTTGTCACGATTAAGCATCTCAACTCGCCGTTCGGAGTCGGCAAAAAACTGTAGGTTCCTTCCATTCGTGCAAAACTATAACACGCACACACAAATGGTTGCGAGAAGCAGGCCCAGGTTCACCCCGAGCTGTAGCGCCAACTAAGTAAGTAAGTAAGTATTTCCTTAAGTGCCGGTATATGGTGATTTGAACTATGTTGACTCAATTTTCCTATTTATATGCTCGCCTTCACCACTGTATATAGTAAACCATCATTGTAAGCTTATTTACTGTAGCTGTATGTATCTATGAAAGAAAATATTTAATCGTATAGTATTTAATCTTGTGGATAAATAAATAAATAAATAAAATAAATAAGAATGAGATGAGTACATAAATAAAAAAAATAAGATATATCGCACATGTATTTCAAAAGTGACACAACTCAAAAAGATCAATTTCAGAGTAAGGTATCACCAACAAAAACACATTAAACTTCCACTCAACATATTTATAAAAAGTGCATTAACTTAGACTCATTATTAGCCCAGCAAACGACACTTATGTCACTCTAAACTTACCTTCGAAAAAAGTGACACATTTTCAATTATGGTCCGATCCCATAGCTAGCGGGTGTGTATATTTTATATAAAAATTGCATAACGAGCTGTGCCATTTTTCTTACATTTGTTGGCTAGTTAATTTATAATATGTGTAGGTATATGAAGCTCCCATCTGCTCCCATATACTGACACAAAAACTTTTATTTAACTAACGGAGAGCATTCCAAGTCGCAGGTAATTTGGTGTTAGCTTCATATTGCAAACGGAATTGGAGGTGGATAGCTGGCCGTCCCTGGATCAGCAACATTATTTTAGAAATCATCACGTACTATTTGGTTGTAATGTAATATAATAACCATTATGAAAAGCTCAAATCAGTTACTCTACTTCGTATCGACATTCTTTAACAAAGACGGGGTGAGCTTTGATATTGTAAAAAATCACATCAAGCTCAATTGATATTATTAGTGTCACTTCATACCGAAACTGTCAAAGCATCCACAAGGCACCGTAACCCAAAGAACATGTTTATGACATACATACATGTAAGTAGTCGAACAAATGAATTTGCCTTAATTCAATTGATGACTCAATTCAGATTCTCTACATAAGTTCATTATTTTTTTTTTTTAGTTTTTAACTCTTCCTTCATGTGAAACGTCAATTCAAACGACAAGAAAAACATATCCGCTGTTTTGAAAATCGTTAAAAGGATCACACGCCACACCACCATCCGGGCAGATGGGAGCTATAAATCCTAGTCCTGTTACGTGTTACGACTCAATAGGATTGAAATTGAATTGTGTATTTCTTTTCTATTTTTTTTTTGTAGTTTTTCTTTTATGTGTTTATGTAACTTTTCGAAGTCTTTGTGAGATTAATTTGTTACGAAGGTTAAATGTTTTTATTTTTTATTGCGAATGTAGTGTATACCTAATCTACTCTTCCACTCACACAATGGGGATTTCCGCTGTTTTCTCTTCTCCTTCCTTGCGGCGGCTTAGGGCGGAAGGGCAGCCAATTAAATTTGCGGCTATGATAGTAATCTATACAATGACTTTAAAATAAAAGCTCTGGACAAGAGAAAAGAGATAGATATCTCAATCTGTTTAGCTTGGGGATAGAAATTAAGTGGTTTACCATTAGTCTGTCTGCGGTGAGGTACAAAAGCTATGATTTAAAAACCAAGTAAGGCTCTTATAGATAGATCTAAGAGGTTTCTTTTTAAATGAACGTTTTGCTCCACACTAATCAAAGTAAAGTGCACTACTTGGCCAATAACAATGCAAATAATAAAACTGCAGTTTCCTTTTCTCTATCCTCCATAGAAAATGGTCAATGATGGCGTTTAACTTAACCGCTGAAACGGGATGCAATAGATACCGCAGCAACCAGCGTTGCCAGGTTGCGGGATTTTTCCCCGTTTCCGGGGATTTTGAACCTAAAAGGGGAAACGGGGAAAAAGATTTCAAAACGGGGAAAATGAACTGCATTAAGAAATGTTTCCATTCATTGATATTTTCAATAAATAAATACTATTTAGTAAAGCAATAGATTGAAAATATCACAGGAATACATAGTGCGTCAATGCAAACAATTTTATACACACGATTTCAAATTTGCATTTGGCTGAAGGTTGCAACAGCGCATGAGGCACTGACTAAAGCCCTTTTTATATATTTGACATAATGATATCTTGTTTCATTTGAGAATGTGTTGTTGCTCCCTTAAAGTATTTTAATACAAGGTCTGTTCATTGAGGCTGTCATGGGCAGAAAAGTACATGGTTTTGTGTTCAGCGAGAAAAATGTCTGTCTGAAACTGATCTGCTTTGTGTTCAGTGAGGTTATCCAGAACAGAAAAATACAGGAAATCTTGCACCTACTCTTGAGGTAGAACAGACTGGTGTACAGATGTCAAAATCAGCTGTGATTGTACATATATTTGATTTTTTTTTAACTCGAAGTGAAAAGTGAATCGACAAAATAAGTTTACCTAATTGAAGAAATCGAAACCAGAGTCTTATTACACAGTATACTCTGATCGAAATTCAATCGGTAAAAGGGCAATCAGTTGTTGCAAAATGCTAAGTACAGTAATCGACAATGAAATTGTCATTTTGACAACTAACATATGGGCTGTACTTTTCTGTGCTAACTTTGAGCTGATATTTTTCACGAAGCAGTGATTTTCTGTTCTAGTTTTCCTCACTGAACAAAGCTACTAAAATGAAGTTATTAACTATTAAGTTGTGATTTTTAATTTTTTGTTTTTTATTTTAAGTTTTATATTTTGTTATATTTATACCCATTTATTAAAAAATCAATGGAGAATGAAGTATGTACAATATGTACAACTTAAATGGTTTTTTCAGTTATTTTCTATTCTGTAACTGCTATTACTCTTTTATGTTGTTATTAAAAATAATAAGACTGTATGAAAAGTAGTGTTTTATTTGCAAATTACGGAAATCGAAAGTAAATGAAAAACGGGGAAAAAACCGGGGAAAATGAAACGTTAAATCGGGGAAAAAAAATATTTTTCATGCTAAAAAAGGGAATTTTTTCCACCAAAACCTGGCAACGCTGGCAGCAACGCTCGTGGATCGGTTTTTTTTTTAATTTTAATAGCAAATTGAAGTAACACGAAAAAACATCGTTTTTAACGAATGGAGACTCAGGCCGATAGCTATCGACCGCTCATAAGTTAAGAGCCTCATAAACCTATTCACCAAGCGCTATTAGTGTGTATTTATGAGCGCTTTATGAGACTTATAAGTGGTCCCAACCACTCTAAGTTACCAGCAATAATATCAGAGACAATTATTATTGTTTCGGTAATTATCTTATGTCGTTTTCGATTGGGCTTTTCAGATTTTGCTCTCAGATTTCAGATTTTTCGTGCTGGTTGGAAAACAAACGAGATTGATCTGTTTTTCTGCAATTATATTAGTGTGACATTTCACATCTTGTTCGTAAAAGAAAATAAATAAGTAAAAGAAAATAAATAAGTAAAAGAAAAATAATAAATACAATTTTAAAACACTTTCTTTACATTTTGTAAATATTCTACACAGTTTCTGATAATTATTTTTGTTGATTGATATTTATTTTGATGTACTGCGTTGACATTTCATATAAAATGTGATGGTGTTAGTGCAAGTAGGTGTAAATCTCGAGCTGAATCCGAGATTCAGAATAATTGATCTAGTTCTAGAGCAAAAAAAAAGTGCTTTTTTGGTCGGTTGGAAAATGAAAATTGTACTAGAGCGATAAAAATTGCTCGAGATAAAAAAAAGTGCTTTTTGTCCAGTCGAAATCGACATTAGATAACTTCGAAATAATTCGAACTCTGCTGTCATTTCAAATTTAAATTATTTCTGTTGATTTTCAAAATGAGTAGAAAAGAAAGAAATCCGAATCTATCCGACAAGGAAAAGAAAATTATTATGAGCAAAGTGAACATATTCCTTATTTTACTATTTAATTGAATTGAATTTGACGAAAAAAAATTGTATCCATTAACATCAATTTCACTATGTTGCATCTATTACTTTAGATGGCGCTACAGCTCTCGGTAAACCAGGGCCTGCTTCTGCCAAGTATTTGTGTGTGCGTGTTATATTTTTGCACGAATGGAAGGGACCTACAGTTTTGTGCCGACTCCGAACGGCGAGTTGAAAAGTTCATTAACAAAAGATACTCTTTGATTGCTTGTCAGACATTCGAAAGAAGTGGCACCGTAAAAAAAAATTTTAGGTGTTGGACCCGGGCTGGGATCGAACCCGGGCAGCATTGCGTAGTAGTCTAACGCACTTACCACTACACCATTTCATTTTTTTTTTTTTTTCATTTTTAATGCATTTTTATTTGTTAATTCAAGTATTCCTTACATGCTAGACAAAAGTGCTTAAAACTAGCTTAACTAACTTAACTATCGTACTCTAACTTACTGGCCCCACTCTAAGCTAAACTTAATACCTATACTATGTCTTTCGACGTAACCTAACTTAAAGTATTGAATTTTAATTAAACTTACAATTTATAAGCTAAGAAAAATTTTTTTTTAAAAAAACTTAGCAAAAGAACATTTTTTACCACTACACCACGGCGCTCACTATGTTGCATCATCCCCATATTTACATTGCCATTTGTCAATTGTCACTGACATCATGTTCGAAAAAGAGCGCAACCGGAAAGCATAGACAAAAACCTATTAGTGATCGGTGAATACCAACCAAAAATTTCAACTTCAGAGCCTCTTAACGTTAAAAGTGACTTATGAGTGGTCGATAGCTACCAGCCTCAATTTAAGTCAGCTAGTTAACAGACATATGTGTATGTATGTACATACATACTTACTTACTTACTTACTTAGTTGGCGGTACAGCTCGAGGTGAACCTGGGCCTGCTTCTCGCAACCATTTGTGTGTGCGTGTTATATTTTTTGCACGAATGGAAGGGACCTACAGTTTTTTTGCCGACTCCGAACGTCGACTTGAGAAGCTTAATCGTGACAAATGATACTCTTTGATGCTTGTCAGACATTCGAAAGAGGTGGGCACAGTGAAAAACTTTTAGGCGTTTGCGGCGGGATTCGAACCCAAGACCGCTGGCTCAGTAGTCCAACGCACTAACCACTTGCGCTACGGTGCCCACTACTTATATACATGTACATACATACACGAAGTAATAACGGGTCATCCAACAAAAAGCCCAATTGTTAAACTGTCAACATTCAACTTTCATTGCGATGACGTTTGATAAGTAAAAACTAAGAGGAAATTAAGTATAGATCGATATAAGCACTCGTATAACGTGTTAAAACGGTGAAAATATCGCGGAAACATTTCGTAAAGGTCGTACTGCTTTTGGTTATCATCTAGTGCCTACTCGCACGGCTTTAGTGAATTTAATCGATAAATTTAAACGTCTCGGACAGGTTAATGATGTGAAGACTCCAACTCGTGTTCGTCCGGCAAGGTCAGCTAAAACTATCGCCGCCGTTGCTAAAAGTATGACTAAATACCCAGGTGTCCCTTTTGAGACGATAACAGTAATTGGGCTTATCCGCAACCATTTAGCACAGCATTTTCCATAAATATCTTGGCCTACATGATTATAAGGTCCAGCTGACATAAGAATTGAAGCCAGTAGACCACGCACAACGACGTACTTTTTCTTTTGATTTAAAATTACACCTCTTGTTGAATGACCCTATGTACATATGTTTATATCTACATACTCGTATATCATTGTATGAAAAAAGTCATTATTTTTTGTTTGCTAGGTAGCGATTGATACTCCACGACAATTAACATTTTCTTAAATGTCTTAAAAATCGTTTAAATTCAAAAAATATCCAAAATACGGTTAAGCCTGGCGGCGCACAAAGGGGTATTTTGATCAAAAACCTGGCCAAAAGTCGATTTTCTGAAAGGCAAAATTGCTAACTAAAAGCTTGGCATAGCGCATGGGTGGGCAGACTTTCTCATGTGACGGACTGCTACTAACCTTTTACAAAACGTCGGGGCCCCCTTTGCAATATTGGTCCTAATATTTTATTAAAATTCTTTTTCTTTTTATTTTTTTTTTTCTTTAGAAATAAAATGGTATTTTTTATATATCAAGTTTCAAAATATTTACAAAAAAAGTTTACTTAAAAATTAAATAGCTCACAAAACAAGCAAACTGGTCGGACTGTACTGCGAAAATGTCAACAACCGCAAGCAACTATGTGTGCAAGAAGGTTTTACCGTTATGTTACAATTTGTGGACAACCGTTGGAAATTTGCATCTGTCACCTCACAAAACATGTTTGATAAGCGCAATGATGAATGTGTTCAAAAACAAAGAATAATGAGTGTGTGCAGTAAACATAGTAACAATGAGTGCGTGCAGTGTATTTTATGTTTCAGAAATAAAAATTCTGCATGACGAAGAAATTTAAAATTGAACAATTAATTGTTTAATATCAAAATTAATAAACGGGAACAAAATTGCTTTAATTTTCATTTGAAAAGATTTCATTAAGGTTTTTGCGCGGCGGTCCCCTGAAAATTGCTTGGCAGTCGACCGGTCGATCGCGATCGACCGTTTGCCCAGCCCTGTATAGCGGGTGCTAGATATACACACATGGGTCAATATGCTGTACTTATTTTTCTTTTTGTCGATCGTGTGTTGTGATGAAATGAGTTCAAAGTTAACATTTGCATCTACTGCATTTTTATTCTAATGCGTGCTACCATACCATAAGTGTCATTAACGGCCATATTATTCACTCACTTTAACCCGGGTTAAAACTTACACCCGGGTTAAAACTTACACCCGGGTTAAAACTTACACCCGGGTTAAAGTAAATTTAAACTGAAAATTAAACCCAACTCCATAACCTTCACTCGTTCAACCCGAACATTAACCCGAACAACTACCTCTGGCAACGAGCTTAAATACTTTAACCCGGGTTAAAACTCAATTTCATAATATTGACTCTTTTCCGTTGTTAGTTCATACATTCACGCATTTAAGTTCAAACATTCACATAATGAAGTTCACGGTTCACGCATTCACAAATTGAGAGTATGCATTTTCATTGGTGGAAGCATAGAGAAAATGAAGAGAAACTGTCATCGCCGTTGACAATCGTTGGACAACGATTTTGTTCTGTTGTCAGAACACACATTCAAGGATTTAAGTTCACACATTCACACATTGAAGTTCACGAATTCACAAATTGAAATTATACATTTTCATTGGTTGAAGCATAGAGAGAGATTTCTCAGTTTTTAATTTAATTTCAACTGACATTTCTCATTTTATGAATTTTTCACCCATTATGAACATTTACGTTTAAATTTTCGGGTTTAAAAAATGCGGATTAAAGATCGGGTTTAAAATTAATTTAAATTTGATTTAAGCCCGGAGTGAATAATATGGCCGTTAATAAGTGATATCAAAGTGTTGTAATAAAAAGCTTAAAAAATTTAAATGGAGAATTCTGCTTCAGCTATGTATTTCCAATTTCAGTTGAATTTTGAAAATATTAGGCTGTGGGTTTTGTTTCAATTCGGGCATAGAACTATTGTATCAAATCATAATATATTTTTTAAGTTATTTTTCAAGTTTTTAATGATTTTGTTTTGATATAGCCTGTTATTGTGCAATGAATTGAAGTTTTTAAGTTAGTTTAAATATTCCATAAGTCAATGCAACAAAAATTGGTTGCTCCTACGTGCTTTTTACAGTACTGTGGGTCAATAAGTTTTTCACTTTCGTATAAAAAGCACTCAGACGTTATGCAACGTTTTTATAGTGCTTGAGAGTTTTACCCAGAAAACATTTATGTGAACTAATGCAAGAGAGTATAGGAAACGATATAGATCCAAAATTGGAATACTGAAGTACTGAGATCAATATTTACAAGGTAGAGCATGTCGTGCGCAGGACAAACTAAAAGAATTTAAACTAAAAATATCACGTTTGGTACGAATTTAATTAATTGTTTTTATTTAACCTCCTGCTGAGACCACCGGTATCATATGTATATGATACCTTGGCTAATTCAATTGTTTATATGAAGGAATTCTAAGGTAACATTTATGTGTTTTTTTTTTTTAACGGTGCACAGTCTTGTATATTATTAGTTGAATGTTGTGCTTTCAGAAATCTGTCGTTTTTGTATTTCGAAGAAGAGGTAGCTATATTTATGAATTAGTTTAGCATTGTTTTTTTTGATTTCTTTCTTTCTTTTGTTTACACAACTTAATATACAAATGTTTTTTCTTCAAAATAAACAAATAAAACAAATAAAAAATTGATTAGTTTGTAAGATATAGACCCAATGTATAATATATTAAACCCACCTTTTCTCGGAAACCTCCCGCCCCACTTTTTTTAAGGTCGGAATTTACTCTCAGATAAGCCCTATGAGTGACCATTAGTAACATCAAACACATGGTCATTCTGGTTTGTGCTTGGGTCTCAGGAGGTTAAAAAAAAGAAGAGAAATCCCTCAAAAACGATATCAGTTATTATTTCAGACATACATAGATCAGACCATTGCGACACAAGAATAGTTTTGTCCACTTTTTTCATGCAAATATGCGGTGGTAACGTTATGGTTTGGGGATGTTTCTTCGAATGGTTCCCATTCAGTGCATAGACGGTCCGGATCCGAACACGAAAATACACATTAAAGGACTCTGTTTTTGTAGCTATTAAACGGCAGTGGTTAAATAACTCAAATGGTATTATAAAAAAATTAATTGTTACGTCGTCGGTGCTAATATGTAATCGTGGATATCCAGCAAAATATTACAAAATTAAGCTACAAATACTTCAGTAGTTTTGTCATACTCTATTAGAAGAAGCGTTTGGTTTAGTTGTTTGTCTAATTTTTCCCATGCATTTAAAAGTATGCATGTATACAAATGGATGCAAATTGAAAGACCAATATCTAAACTTTAGTTATGTCACAGACTGCAGGTTGGAAAACTCAAGATGTCCACGACACTTGCAGGGCTAGCTACTTGAAGATTTGAACGTTCTTTTAATTTGCAGATAACACAAGTCCAACATTAAGCTTAATATTCAATTCAAAACGTTTCAGTATCACCCTGCAAAAAGTCGTCCCTTCTCCAAAATAGAAATGTAACCTAGTTGTCATACCAACTCACACAAAAACATACATACATAATGTACTCGCATAACTACGTAAATTCCTTTTGGTTAACCTCAAATTTAATTAACTATCCATATACAGTATACAACCTGGGTCCTCTTATTGATCAATTTAATTAAATTGAACTCTTTTTTCTCATTATTTCAGTTGACACAACGTTTGGCCAATGCAGCCGGCCTTAGTAGCAGCTCAGCTAATATCGGTTCGGCATCCACGTCTCCAGCTGACGCACTGAATTCCGTACGAAATTCAAAATTAAACGTTGACCTTCAGGCATTAGATAAATTGGTGTCCTCACTACTGGAGCATCATCAGGCACCCGGGGGAGCACCTACAAGAGCTTCAGTGAAATTGAATCGTCGGCGACCATCGTCGCGTTCAGCAAACAATGTTATGTTCGGCCGACCACTAGTAAAGAGCAACGAGTTTAGCGGTGGAAATAATTTGAATCTGGGAGCGATTAACAACATTGCCAGTGGTGGAAGCGGTGGCAATAATGCCGGTGGCATTCAACATACATCGTTGATGCCAACTATTTTGGAACAAAATCAAAATCCTGGCGGAAACTCGTGGTCATCGGATCGATCTGCAACATCTGGCGTACGAAATGTTCTCAATGCAATTTCTAATGCCCCGCATCGCTTTAGCCAAAGCTTGGGCTCTAATCAGGATGAGGAAAATGTTAATTTAACACAAAATATTCTAGAGTAGACACAAACACAACCATGCTATTAATTACTTTAACAATATAAATAATGTAGATACAAAATCTAATTAGAATACAACAGGACGATGTACTATTGTTTTATGTGGTTTTGATGTGTTTTACCTCAGGTGCTCGGCGAGAGAATTATATACCCAACAGTAGGTATATGGTATGTTCCCATCTTTTCTATCTGAAATTTGGCTAATTGGCCTTAGAAGAACTTAGGGCAGGAAAGACCGTCTCAAGACAAGATCGTCTCCTAAGAAATTGCCTACTTCCTTCGCGCGCTATAAGACATTTCAAAATGTATCCATGGGTACATAGAAATTTTCTGATACGACATTTGTTCCTAGGCGAAAGACATCTTTGTAAAAATATAAGAAACCTCAAAAATAAAAAAAAAACACAACAATGCACCTCTGTCCACAACCTAAGTAACGGCTAAAAACCCTTTGAAAATAATTACCATAAATCACTGGTGGCGAGTTCCTAAAATCCCTCACCTTGACAACACGACTTCCGAAGGACTCTGTGCGCCAGTTGCTGGGAAGATAATTATGTATTCACATTAAAATAATGAGAGTGGTATACTGTACATTTTTTGGGTTCATCTTTTGCAGGTTTCCTTTTTCTTCGGTCGTTTGCTCCATGATTTGTGACTGCTGAGTAATAACTTGGAAATATTCATTTTATTCATTTACCTAACTTTTAGGACTGACAATTTCTGTGTACATTTGTAGATTTGTTCGTACATCTACTTGCTATTAGCGACACCATTGCTTAGGGATGGGCTACATTTTTAATCAACTTGTGTAAGGCATTATCATTGAGCGGTTTCTTAAGGACGATTCATTTATTTTTACGGTTCCTGTGAAACATAACTTAATGAATTATTGTTAATGTTCTCAAGTGGTTGTTATGTTCTATGTAAAATCAGAAAGTGTCTGGGAATTTAATTAATTACGAGGTAATTTTATAAAATATAACTTTTCCTTTTTTGAAGCTGTTGTGCAAAAGGTTTTCAAATGATGTAGACGTAGCTAGGGCCGTTTTGATACAAGCAAATATTCGATACACTTAATTCGATAACAGATGTTTTAAGCAGCGAATCGATCTTCATCTGTCTTCAGTGAAGTTGGGCTTACTCGTGAATTTATGTTTACAGGTACAATTGTGAATGTGATTTTTTATTCACTGTGATTATAAGCTGTGAATGTGAATTCACTATTATACGATTATGAATCAGGATGGCATTATTTTTTTTTAGGAATAACAAATCGTTTTGGAGAAAAATGAAAATACTATAAAGGGTGATTTTTTAGCTGGTTTGGTTTTGGCAACACTGGTTTTGACAGCTGACGTGTGTTTAGTACCTTGTGTCACTGTCAAACAGCTTCAGTTTGGTTTGCAATTTAACCATGGATTGTCTTACAAATGAACAACGCTTGCAAATTATTGAATTTTACTATCAAAATTCGTGCTCGGTTCGAAATGTTCATCGCGCGCTGCTTCCATTTTATGATCGGCATTCTCGACCTTCTGAGCAGTCTATTCGGAAGATTGTGACCAAATTTCGCACCAAATTTACTTTGTTGGACATTAAACCACCAACACGTTTACGTACTGTGCGTAGTGAAGAAAATATTGCGGCCGTATCAGCTAGTGTGACAGAAGACCGCGAAATGTCGATTCGGCGCCGTTCCCAGCAGTTAGGCCTTTGTTACAGCACTACGTGGAAAATTTTGCGGAAGGATTTGGGCGTAAATGATATGTGGTTTCAACAAGACGGTGCCACATGCCACACAGCACGCGAAACAATGGCGCAATTGCGAGGCGAGTTTGGTGAACAGTTAATTTCACGTTTCGGGCCGGTCAATTGGCCGCCTAGATCGTGCGATTTGACACCATTAGATTATTTTTTGTGGGGGTATGTCAAGGCTAATGTCTATAGGGACAAGCCCGCTTCGATTGACGCACTGGAAGCCAACATCCATGCATTCATTCGTGAGATACCGGCCGATATGTGTGAAAGAGTATGCCAAAATTGGACTCAGCGGATGGGCTACCTGAGACGCAGCCGCGGTCAACATTTGCATGAAATTATCTTTAAACATTAAATTGCAAGGTTCAAACTATCGATTCAAATAAATATTTCATTCATTTTTTCGAATTTTTTGTGTTTTTTTTTAAAAAAAAGTTCTCAACCTCTTAAAAAATCACCTTAAAAAATCAATCAAATATAGATTACTAGCTGACCCGGCGAACTTCGTACCGCCTCAAAATTATTAAATTAATGTTGTGTCAACTTATAAGCTAAATTAAATTCACTTTTTTTATTAAGGTTAAATAAATACTCAAAATGAATTAATTTTATTAATGTACAAAAATCAAAATCAAATGTCTATCTGTCTGTCTGTCTATCTGTCTGTCTGTCTGTCTGTCTATCTGTCTGTCTGTCTATCTATCTAGTATCTACCTATCTGTCTGTCTATCTGCCTGTCTGTCTATCTGTATATCTGTCTGTGTTTTTGCTTGTCTGTCTGTCTGTCTGTCTGTCTATCTGTCTGTCTGTCTGTCTATCTATCTATCTATCTATTTACCTATCTGTCTGCCTATCTGCCTGTCTGTCTGATATGAAAATTCTATACGGGGAAAACTACATTTTCGTTAATATCTGCACCCCAGCGCCACCTATCGGGTCCAAATTTTACCAACGACTTTTTTTTTATTTAGATATTATGGTGTGAATTTGAGCCAAATCGGTCCATAAATAAGAATTTTGAAAAAGCGACCTCAACGCCACCTAGGGGGCTCTAACATAAAAAAAACCATCCGGAGCACCACACGAACATATGGTGTGAATATAAGGTGGATAGCTTCAATGGTTCAGCCGTGTAAGTCGGACGTACATACGCACAAACGTTTTTATATATTAAGAAGATTACTTTTTTCTTCTTATTCAGTAAAGAAATTCCATTATAAAAACAATTTATTCTGCGCTTTGTTATTTATCGGAATCTAAAAAGTTTTGTTTTTTTCTTAAAGTAAATATGTACGTTCTCCTAGACACCAAACAAATAAATGTGTAAATTTTTTTAATATCCCCCTATTCGCATGCTAACTAACACACTCGCACTCAAAGAACAGCTACATAGAACAGCTCCGTATCCTTTTAAAAGTATTTTGAATTTTTCAGCAGCAATCCTCAGTACAACCCAGCGAATAATATACATACACATAAACACTACACATCGCTATTTCTGTACCTACTCATGGCCGCGCATATTCAGTATACACAATAGGCTTGTTTTTTTTTGTAACCTGTATAGGCTAAACATGTTTCAGCAGCATGTTTACCCATGTAAAATAAAACAAAACCTTAGCCTGGATAATTATCGATTCTTTTTATACTAAGCATTAATACGAGGACATTTAACGGACGTTAAACAGTGTGTACGCCAAAGAGATGAATATTCTGTATATAATATCACCCATTTGCATTAAAATGGGCCTAAGTGTCTTACACTTCTTATACATGAATATTGCCAAAACTTATATGCAGAATTAAACTTAACGGAAAAAACCGTATTACATTAATTTTGTCTACCATAAACTCAATACCAACTTCTGTGATAGGCGTGGACTCTCTTCATTTGAATTAAATATTCAGAATGAATACCGTTTTGCTCAGCTCCACAAGATAGATACTAAAATAGAAAAAAGTAACATTCCAGGAAAAAAATCGCACAACCACCAATCAGACCGTAAACGTAAGTTGGCTAAACGGACTTTAAAGTTTAGGAATGTATGTATGTATGTCAGTCTATAACGATTCCGTAATTTAACCAACTATTGACTGACACATGAGTGTGTTTAGCAATCAATAGTGACACAAGGTAACTAACAGATATGTATTTTTTTTGTAATTTCACATACAAAATGATAGCAATTAAATAAGAACTATGCATATAACAAAACTTACATGTCTTTCCAGCATACTTGGAAGATGCTCAGCAGCCTTTCTGTCTCCTTCCACTGAACGATAAAATGCTGTGAGATTTGTTCCAAGGCGTATGGTAACTTCGAATCGGGTTTTTCCGGTACGAGCTGTTATGATTAAAAACATATTGAGACTTGTTTTAAGTTAAGCACTACATATAATAGTCTATTATTATCTACATAATAACTTTATATAAAGATGTTTTTCAAAAATTGTACTATGTATACCCGCACCCAAAATAACAATCTTTATCAATCCAATAAAACATTTGTTATTTAATGAGATTAAAATGCCCGTCTTTTACTTTACTATAGGTGGCGCAGAGCTCGGGGTGAGCCTGGGCCTGCTTCTCGCAACCATTTGTGTTTGCATGTTATATTTTTGCACGAACGGAAGGGACCTACAGTTTTATGGCGACTCCGAACGGCGAATTGAGAAGCTCATTGACAAATGATACTCTTTGATTGCTTGTCAGACATTCGAAAGAGGTGGCAACCGTAAAAAACTTTTTTTTAGTGTTTGCTGGGATTGAACCCGAGCAGCATGCGTAGTAGTCCAACGCACTAACCACCACGGCCACGGCGACCACATATGATGTTATGCGGAAGACGAAATACAAGGTAGCCCAAAATGTATCACTCTATTGGAAGATGCTATAACTATTGCAAATGGTGGCAACTATCAGCTTTGTTTTGATACGACAACGACGTTAAGTTATGTTTCAAAGTGCAGACAATCCATCAGCTACTGCCTGAAGACTGTCAATCGCGTTTAAACTACGCTCGTGCTCTCCTTAACCTCAACGACAAATTGGACGATTTGCGGTCGAAATTCATCATTCTTTCCATCTGAAAGAATACGTAAACAAACAATACTTGTGCATCTGGGGCACTGAGAACGCACGTTTCATTAACGAAGAGCCATTACATCCATTCAAAGTCACTGACTGCATGGTGCGCCCTTTTAAACACTATTAAAACACTAAAGGTGTCACAATTTTTTCGATGATGCCGTGAGAACCACGGGTACTGCGACTAGTGTGCGATATAGAACCATGATCATTATGAGTTTTTATTACCGAAAATTGATGAATTGGGACTGGGGCACATGTGGTTCCAAAAGGACGGTGCGACCGCACACAGAACTCGCGCTGCAACGGAAGGATGAGCTTATGTCTCGTTTTGGTGATTTGCCCTGGCCAGCAAGATCGCCCGATCGGACCGCTCCAGATTTATACCAAAGATGTTAATTACAAAAACTATGACCTGCGTACATATAAAATTGACGATGCTGTGAAACAAATAAATTTTTTCGTATTCTAAAACGATGCAGGGAAATAAGTGGCCGGGAACTAAGTTCACTAAAGTGGATTTAGTTCCCATTAAGTGAGAGCTAAGTCCCTCAGTGGAGTTTGTTTCCGGAGACTTATTTCCCTGCACCTTCTACAACTTCACATTTTACCCGTACCTATATTTGTTTGGCATTATATTGAACAATTTTAGTCCTGTTTTTCGAAGATACTCGAATATAGCTGCGCCTAGAATTAAATATAGCAAAAGAAAGAATTAAGAGTGACTCTAAATGATTGTCATGGAATCAGATCTGAGATTCTAAGTGTCGCTCCATCGCAAGAGTGCACGAATATATTGGCACATAAAACGTTTTATAGTTTACACAGTATGTTCAAAATAAATTTTTGCCTATCTCTCCTAACCTGTTATTTTAAAAAGATAATCTTTGGATACCCTGTCCACTCTATATCTATATGGCATTCAAAAATAAACATAAGGGATTTCAAACAATTTTGAAAAATCGGTTTTGATAACCTTATACATACATATTTGTATCAATACCAACTGCAACTACTCTACGTATTACTCGTAGGGTAGAGTCCCCAGTAGCCGAACAGTTTACTGACTTGGAAAAATGAATAGTCTGTAAAAATGCTTACATTGGGCTTAGAAACTTAAACCAACCAATTTCCCCTATTCTCGAACACTTGTTTCCTAAAAAGTATATAATATACTATACTAAGTAAAAGCGAATTTGAAGTAACACTTTAGTGCTTCAATAAATTTTTCTCGTTTCTTTTTTTTTTGATTTCCTTGTTATTTTATTGAAACTGACATGACGGTTGTTAATTTCTCTTTAATCCGCTTTTAGTTCATTAAGGAAATGGACATGGGCGCTCTAGTTTTCCCTTTTTTGTTCCTTGTGGGATCAGGATATATTAAATGTTTGTCCGAACTGTGGATGGACTACTAACTGGTATATACGTTTTTGCAAATTAGTATCAGAGCAGTAGTTTCTGGTGTGTTTTTGCGAAATCAGCACTGACTAACGTGGTACTCGACGAACAACTTAGTTTATTTTGATTAAAAAAAGCTGCACCTAATGTCAACACAATATTTGTTTAGTGTTTTTCTTTCAGAGTTTAATGTACGATGGTAACAGCCCGGGGAAGTTTAAAAGTTTTAATTGTAAAAAGCTGTGTTGGGGTAAGGAAACTCGGTTAACCTTCACATTGTCTTTATACACCTGGGTATAGATCCTGATTTTCAATTTCGAATAAATCCGAGGTTTATTTTCCGAATCTAAAACCGCTTTTGCTCAGTGACTAAAATAGTGAGTTCTATTGCAAGATGGAACTTTTTTTTAAAAAAAATAAATGTTTACTATGTTTTTGGCAATTTTTTTACCTTTTTCGACCACCTTGATGGTATATACCTGGGTATAGATATTACTTTTTCATATGTTTTTTGTAGGAAATGTCAAAAATGTTACTGTTTCTATTTAATTTTATGCACAGACCTGTTACTATTTCTTCAACTTCACAATTAAATAGCCAATATACATACGTTTATGTATTATGTACATTGCACATGCATAGTATACATACATACATACATATTATAGTAAAATATTGTTTGATCATATGGATCGGTCAGGGTTAGTTATCGCTATGAAGTAAAAAAAGCATTACTTATTTGCATATCTAGTTGTAGATTCTATTTAATTCTAACATAGGATAGGTTGATAACATAGTTACTAATATTTACATTTTGCTTTTGTAAGGATGTGCACTTGGCAAACTATTCGTTTGCACTGGACGCATACCTTTCTAGAGTCCGTATAGCACATACATCATTGGGGATGCGACGGTCAGGTATATCTCGACCCATCAAATCATTCAGATTGCAAGGAATATTCCACGGTTCTAGTAGCTCTTAGACTGAGATTTCTAACCTAGTATGCATTCTACAGCACTTTTTTTCGAATGCGGCTCATAGCTCTTGGAATTTGAGCTATTGAGCTATTTACGTATTGGGCGGAATGTAAAACTGTTAGCAAAAAAAAAAAACTGGCCAAGCGCGAGTCAGACTCGCACTAAAAGAGTTCCGTATTCTTACATTTTTTTATAAAGCATATTACCGAAAAGAAAAATAATATTGTAGTTTTTCTCTTGCTAAATACACCAAATTATGACGAATGAAAAAACGTCTTATTATTTTTGATAGCTAAAAATTATGCAAACTACGGCTTATTTTGTGAGGATGTTTCTAAATGCATACATACATTTATGTGCATATGTATACATACATGCATTACGATTTTTTGGAACAGATCTGTAAGCTATGTCCTAGTTTCCGTATCGATACAGAATGATAAGTTGTCTCAAATATGTGGACACCGTAATGTATAAGTGTGCCAAGAATATATACATAGATATTTTAGATGTAGAGCGAAGTAATAATGGTTCCGTATTATTATATGGGTACGTTACCCTAAAAACCAATTAGGTAGATATACTAACCCGAATACTTCTTAAGTCTGACAACCCCAACCAGTGAACTAAACAGATAAGAAAACTTTATAATTCGAATGAACACGAATTTCACTCCCAAAAAATAACCTACCTACTTACGGATTTTTTTGAATATTAATTTACGTCTCGGACACAATGTCCCTTAACGTAACTGCGTTGAATTGTGAAACGAATAAAGCACGACAAAACACAAATCACCAACAAAAAACAAATATTTAATTGAAGAAAAATAAAAACTCCATACAAAACATATGAGAGTTTTATTTCTACACCCGGGTGTTTGTTGTCAAGATTAGGAGTTTTGTAAATTAATGCACTTATATCATGAAAAATACAGCTGAAAGTTCTTACGTGATTAGTATTGGTTTTACACCTAATTTTTCCAAACGATCACTGAAACCTTTTTTTTAAAAAAAACAGATCCGAGCGCATTTATTGAAACCCATTAGCAAATTCAGAATTTCGTTGACAGTTTTTTTTTTTATTTCCCAAATTAAAATATTACATCTGTCTTAATGATGACACTAAGTAATTGTTATTAAAGTTTTTGAAGGGATACTTTTGTAGACTTAGACCATTGTCTATAGATACATTTCTAACGTTATGTGCAATTTCACAACTTTCTATTTATTTTCTATTTATTTAGCTATTGTTATTATTATGTTTTTTTTTTACATAAATATACGAGTACTTTAAATATTTTGTAGGTCAACGGGCTTGCGTCTTTTTAGTCGTCTTCTTGAATTCATTTCCTGCTCAGGTAAACTTCGTAATTGAGAGTTGGTGTGGTCACAAAGCGCTATTTGATGTCGTCTGCTGATCATTTTTATTTCTTCTTTTACGGTGAGGATGTTGAGGTCGTGGTGTAAGTCGGCATTGGTTATGTACCATGGTGCATTTACTATAGTCCGAAGAATTTTTGTTTGTAGTCGTTGGATGATATTAATATTTGTCGTGCAGGCAGTTCCCCAGATTTGAATCCCGTACGTCCATATAGGTTTTATTATTGTCTTGTAGATTAGGAGTTTGTTTTCTGTTGATAACCGTGAGTTCTTCCCTAGAAGCCAGTAGAGTTGTCTGAATTTGTTTTTTATTTGGTTTCGTTTATATAATATGTGTGATTTCCAAGTCAATTTTTTATCTATAAGCATGCCCAGGTACTTCGCTTAATTGTCAATAGTAATTTCTTTGTTGTTCAGAATGATGTTTTCAGCGATATAATTTCTTTTCGTAGTATATACAACTTGTACTGTTTTTTCCTCGTTTATATTGATTCCCCATTTCTGAAACCAATCTACTGTCTTCTCAAGTGCTATTCTGGCTTGTTGAGTGGCTAAGTCTAATCGTTTGTTCGAAGAAAGGATAACCGTGTCGTCTGCGAAAGTAGCTATCATAGCGTTGTCTGGTTTAGGTATGTCTGCTGTATATAAAAGGTAGAGCGTTGGTCATAGAACACTTCCTTGGGGGACACCTGCGTCTATTCGGCATAACTCGGAACACTCATCGTTGTGTGAGACGTAGAATTGTCTGTCATCCAGATAGCTTTTAATTAGCTCAGAGAAGTCCGGCAGCATGTTTTTTAATTTATGTAGAAGTCCTTCATGCCAAACACTATCAAAAGCCTTGGCTACGTCAAGATATACTGACACGCAGTATTTTTTTTCATCTAAGTCGTTAAAAATTTTGTTAGTAACTCGATGGACTTGTTGTATAGTCGAATTTTTTTGTCGAAAACCAAATTGGTGGTCCGGTATGAGTTTTTGTTGTAATACAACTTTGTCAATACGATTAGGTAACAGCTTTTCAAATATTTTGGATACTATTGGTAGTAAACTTATCGGTCTATATGAGGTAGTCTTTGTAGGATCCTTGCCAGGCTTGGGAATAGCGATTACTTTCGAGACCTTCCAGACTTTCGGGTAGTAGTTTTGTCGTATAATAGCGTTAAAGATATTCCTTAGGTATATGATGGCACTGTCAGGTAAGTTTTTTAGTAGTTGCCCAGTTATCATCCAGCAGATTTTTTATGGTTTAGTTTAATTTCAGGTGGTCTTTTATTTCTTTGGCGGTTATTCTCTTGATCCTTGTGTTTAAACACGAGTTATTTTGGTGAAGTGAAATATTCTGTCCAATGATTGCATTTGAGAAAGTTGTTTTGAAGTAGTCAGCTAGTTGACATAAGATACATTTTTTTGAATGCGATGCTTAAGGTAAGTGAAAAGGGAATATCCATACGTATAAATATGGTGTGACAAAAAGCAGAAACGCTAAATTAATGATAATATAACGACTTTTGTAAAAAGTGTTCGACTACTGGAGATGTTCGGAAATAGGTACCACTACCCTATATTCTTCTAAGAAAAATAAATTTCTTTTAACTTCTGTGTTTCTAATGAATTTATTTTTATTTTTGTTTTTCTCACTAGTTTTAAAATGCAGCTTCAATGTTCAACTACGGTCTTTTTGAATATCAAATGGATGTACGTAAAGATAAAAAGCAGGGCTACCTACTTTGTCAATAGCAGATATCTGTTCGTGTGTGTGTAAATATGTTCATTTTTAAAGCTTAAATTTGTGTAAAGTCGTGGGGTATGGTAACAATAATTTGCATAAATCACATTTACACAAATTAAACTCCGCTATGCTACTAATTATTATTTGCTTCTACGCAGCGGTTTTTGACCAAAGTGTGTGCTTCCGCAAATGTACATTGTGTACCGCTGATTATTATGTTGATGGCAATTCGAAATTTTCTGGCCAAAAAGCAGAATCGATTTTTGTCGCCATGTCCATTCCATTAGCTAAAAGTGCTGTTTATTGGGCACCCAAATTACGAGTAAATAAAAATAATATCCAATTAAAAGTAAATGTTTATCTTCAAAAACGAACGAATGACAATTAATGACATGGTAATTACGCCACGTATACAGACACAGAAGAGCACCCACAGATATTGACTTTCTATATTTGATTGCGCATCCAAAAAACGTTTAGCTTTTAATTAAAGTAAACGAAACATGCATTGTAAGTGTTGGATATTTAATTTGCTATATTAGATATTAATAAATGAGAAAGCGATTATTTGGGTAATTTGTTGGCATGTTATAAGTCTGTGGCTAAACGATATGGGAAATCTTTGACATTATGTGTCAAGCAATAGATCTGAGAATGTTTTAGAAGGTTTAATTTGTTGCATTTATTGGTGGTGGTTCTTTTTCCCGATCACTCCGGGACATCTGAAATGTAACCATTTTTTTAATGCAATTACCAGACCAACATTTGTATATCGTCCAATCGTTGTTCTTAGAAGAAGTCAGTGAGGCAGAAATTCAAAGAATGCTTAGTTGTCTGCAGAAAAATAAAGGTAACGGAGTAGAGAACCAATAGATATCAAGACGAATGCTATAACGCCAACACCGGTTTTACACAAGGTCGTATTCCTAATTTGCTTAAGACTTCTATAATCCGGCTGCTATAAGGAGCAGTGGAAAATGAAATAGGAAACTAGCTATAGGTCGATTTCAATTTTAACCATCGCACAGTGTTCCGCGTAGTATATTAAGTGGACAAAATTATTTTTTTGACTATTTCATGTTATTCTTATGAGTTAAGTATATTTTAATAAAAAAATTATGTTTTAAGTGCTTTATTAACGTTTTGTTACTTACTACTTTATAGGGTAAAAAAACAAAAAAAATGAAAAAATTAACATTTCTTTGATATATATTTTTTTATATTGTGTATATCATATTCATTATCACTGCTGCTGTGATTGAGTGAGTCTTCAGATTCGATGTTTTTATCTGAATCAATATTTAGTGGCCGAGGTAATGGTGGGACAGCAGGGTCGACTAAAACAGCCTTGACTTGCGCTATGGTGATGACCTACAAAAAAAAGCATTACTTTTTTTGCGCACTCTGATTTTTTTGCAGCTTATAACTAATAAGTCGAGCTTTGTATCAAAATAAAAACTGACCCGAGGCAAGGTGGGGCTCATCAAAAAAACCTTATACATCTTATGATTAAAAAAAAGTCGTTATATTGACTTTCAAAATTTATTGGAAGTATCTATTCACTCTAATTAATTTAATTAATACCAATTTGGTTTGATTTTTCACACAAAAAAATTAATTAAATACAAATTAATCGCTAATTGTGCACTTGACCTGTCATGTAACGCACTCCAGTTTGAGTTGCTCTAAAATCATTTCCACGCTCTAAAATAAAGAGAAAATGTTGTTTAATTGTCTTTCAGTTATCCGTTATAAGAATTGCGTTAGCAAGTACTCTCAATTTTGTCATGAATTTTTTGAATTTTGTCCACTTATTGGTGTGAAATGGAACACTGTGCATCGTAGAAAAATCTCTAGAAGTATAGCGGCGTTTAACACTGTTCTTAAATAAAAATCAAACCAGTATGGCTACCATAAAGGAAAAAAGTTCAAGAAGACTCCTGCACTGAACCAATGAATTGTTCATTAAAAGTAAGAATGCATAAAATTAATGAATGACATTCATAAATTAGCGCGATTGCCTGAAGGACAAGAACGAGAGACAGACAGGTGATAAAAAAAAAAACAGATCAGCGTAGTGTAGTGATAGGAAACTCAGATGTTAGGTTTCAACTTCCGCTAACTGGAGAGTTTTGTTGTTTGTACTAGCTTATGATTCACAGAAGTTTTTTCCAGATGATCAATTTCATCAGCCATACAATGGTCAATTTATTTTTATTTCGTGAAAAATAAATGTTTCGGACACAGCTGGATTTGAACCGTGAACCTTCAGCGTGACAAGCGACGACAAAAGAAAAGAAACATGTTAGATTACGGTAGTGCTTGACAGATCTGGCGCCGTTGAAGCGCAAATCAAGGTATGCGTTCATCTAAAAGTGATAAAGAAACCACCCATACAACTTGCCCTAAAGCAGCAACTACAAGCAGAAAAAGTATGAAAACCATTTTACCAGAAACACAAACAGAATCGGATTTAACAACGTGCCTAAGAAAAGAGATTCAACTTTTTGAGAATGGAGGTACCCGAGGACATCATCTGGATTTAGTTCACAAGTATTTACTGTCCATTCCACCAACAAGGGTAGAAGCAGAGCGAACGTTTCAGCGGTCAGTTATATTAGCAGCAAGTTTAGAAGCCGGCTTGGGGATGATACTCACGGTGCCCTTATTTTCCTGCGGTTTTATTTCCAAAGATTGGACGAAGAATAAATACACTCTTACATTAGTTCACTATTTTTTATTTTTTTTTGGCTTAAGAATTAATTTTTGATTCTGTAAACCCCTTGAATTGAATTATTTGTCATTTATTTCCTTATCAAAAATTATCATCTTTAAATTTTTTATGGAGTGTAAATATTTGTTTGTTTCTTAGCAATTACGTTTTTATTAATTTAAATTAACTTCTCAAATTCTGTTCCTTGTGATTCATTTTAATAATAAAAAATATAATAGTTACGCTGTTTTTTATTTAAAAAGATAATTTGTATCTACTTTTTTGTGAGCAATTATCGGAAGTGGTTTTTTTTATTGTTAAAAACATGACTTATCAATTTTTGTATCGATTTTTGGTTTGATTTCCTTTATTTTTTCTACAAAAAAAAAATATTCTGTCCAATCCCGGGATACCCCAGGATCCCGGATTTATTTTTTCAAATCCCGGAATCCCAGGATTGCAAATTAGTTTCGGGATTTAAATCCCTAATTCCAATGCATTGTGTTCATGAATATTTACATTCAAAATCCTTGAGTATGTATCTATACTTACAGTTGCTGAAAAAAATACATACGCCTTATGAATCGGTACATACTAGATACATACTTTTTAAGAATAGATACATAATACGTATGAATCCATGCATTATTTTTACTAATCCAATGTTTTTATTCTTTAAACTCATGATCGGCAGTTGTATGAATGATTCATACGCTTATAAAAAAAATCATTAAAATAAGAATTAGCGTTCATACCCAAAATCTCCTATAAAAATATTTTTATGAACCCAATTTCATACAAACAATGAATCGTTCATAAAATCATAACTTTTTTTTTGTGATTTTATACATAAGATCAATGAATTATTTTTCTTAAAAATTAATAAATTCTGCTGTATGAATGCCGTTCAGTGATGTTATGTACAATAATTTTGTGAGTGTGGGAGAACTGTTGAATGTGACTTGAATGAGCCATATGGCACAAAATATTGGAAAACGAATTTCGTCAAGTTCCACCTGAACAACTTTAAAGTACATATTTAAGCTAATAACCTTTCAAATAGAATCGTCAGATTTAGATAAATGGAAAAGCGTATTCCGAATTCAAAGCGACTCACGATATATATACACTCGGTAGAAAAAGTCTGCGTTCATCTGCGAGTTCGTTTAGCCCTTATGTCTGCACCACATTGGTTACTTCGTTAGTCTGCACCATGGGTCTGGCCAGACCTTTTGCGAACAAATTTGATTTATATGGGAATGGGGAGTAATAATTGGAGTAATGAGGAAAATGGTAAATAGAACGATTAATCTTGTGGGAATAATAAAAGAATATTAGCTTTTATTTGAAATATATAAGAAAGAAAAAGTAAAAATGAAAAAAATCAGATGAGTTTGAAAAAATTTAATTTCGGTATTGTTCGCTGCTACAATTATCTAAGCTCGTAATGAATTTCACTCCAATCACTTCACAATAAATTCAACCAATTCAAATGGTCGGTTAAAAAAACTACGAAAACATGGCAAACCATTATATACGTAGAAATACTCGTGACTGTAAGTCATAGAAGACAAAATTAACCGTATTTACCTACAGGGTCTACGCAGTGTAGTTGATATACAAAAACTGTAAAAACTTATATAATACTAGCTGGCTCGTGCTCGCTTTGCTTCGCCTGCCTACCACATTTATGGGATGTAGTTGATGGAATTTTGATTTACTTTGCTGTCTTAATAGACCAAGAGCCCGCAGTAATTTTCGGTTGTAAATAGTTACCAAAAGAGTCACTGTTACTCTTATCACGATTCCTCCGATAAATCCGAACATGAAGAGGAATATAGGGTGTCCCAGTTTAGAGGTAGATATAATCCATTAACTGTAAATTCCTGCAGATTAGCGAATAAAAAATCGTATGACAGTGTGGTATATTTTCAGCCCGTCGAAGTAAGTGACCTCCGATTCGGTGGTAGGACCACTTTAAATGATATTACTTCTGAACTACTACAGATACAAAAACAATTTCCTAAATTTCGGAGAGGCAATTAGAAGCGCATACGAAATGTTGAAGACTTTATGTACATCTTTTATGTACAAAATTTTGAAAATTGGTTGTTCCAATTTCTTACCTTAAATGCATTTTTCTCAAAACTTTTACTTCATAAAAAGCTCTTTTTTTACTACACTTTTATCTTGGGCGAATTCTCTAAAAATTATGTTAACAACTTTTTCACGTACGGCTAACAGAGGTGGTAGTAAAAGCCATTTTTCGTCAGATAAAAATGATAAAAACCATGCCAAACAATACATATTTCATATTGAAAGCCGGAATTTTTTCTTTTGGGGTTCTTGGAAGCGAAATATTCTCATTTTGTTAACCACTTGCTGTATCAATTTGTTGTAGTCGAGCATTTCATTTTAATTTTGCATTTCCACTTATTCGCCCAATATCAGGCCGATTTGATCGCTAACTAATTTTCGCTGAAAAATTGACTATATTCCGCTTTGAAATATAATTGCCAATGCCAACTAAATGATAAAAGATAAAACAGAACAGATAAAGAAAAAGAACCCTGCAAAAAAGGATTAAAACTCAATTCCAATCCAACTCAATAACATTAAAATTGCACTCAAGTATAACACACGAAATACAATTACACGAATACGACACACCCCTTTACAAAACTTTACCAGCTGCATACCTGCATTACTCAACTAACTTTTGTAGTGTATACACACATACATAAACATAATGTAAACAAAACAGAAAGAAAAAAAGTACGCACCAATAAAACCTTTGCGCTTGAGCGCTCACGCTGAGCAGAGCAGACCATGGTGCAGACATAAGGGTTAAATATGCATTTATAAATCATAAACAAACGAATATGTTCATTTTGTTATTAATGTATTTAATAAGTTTTTTCTTGAAATACATTTTTTTAAAAAAATCATAGATTTTGCTTTGGTAGTATTTCTAATAACGGAAGTTTTGTAACAGAACATAGAAAAAATGAGTAGAAAAAGTCTGCGATCAGTTCAAAAAAAACTTAATTCTTTCCAAAAAATTGGAAGAAAATTAAAAGTAATTTAGTAAATGTTTGGATAACCTCTTCTCTTAAGACCGTCTTGAAGCCTTTTTTGAAGCGAATTAATGAGCTTGGTTATCTCTTCAGCACTTATTTTCGCCCATTCCTCTGAGAGCACAGCAATCATCTGTTGTCGAATTTTTCTCTCCAATAAATTCCAAAGGTGATCAATGGGGTTAAGATCCGGTGGCTGTGGGGGTGTATGCAGTCTTGTAGGAGCGTTATGTAGCAACCAGAATCTCACAACCTCGGCTGTATGCTTTGGATCGTGTTCGTGTTGGAATCGGAAGTCTGTACCTACGCCGAGTTGTATAGCGCTTTGCTTTAAATTGTTTTCAAAATGTCGAGATAGCCAAATTCATTCATTATAGACTCGATAATCTCCAATTTTTACACGCCAGCACTCGTCATACACCTCAACACCATCACTCCACCACCACCGTGTTTTACCGTAGGCAGTACATTTTTTCTATAAAGTGCTGTTCCTGGTTTTCTCCAAACTAATTTACGTCCTTTTATCCCAAAAATACAGAACTTACTTTCGTCCGAAATTATAACAATTTTCACAACTCGATTGGCTTATTTACGAACTCATTGGCGAAGGCAATGCGCTTCTGTCTATTGACCCGTAAAATGAATAGTTTTTTTCGTCTGTGGTATCCAACCTTTTTTAGAATTTTCCGAGCAGTATCGATCGACACAGATTGTTTTGTTAAACATTTCCTTGATATTCGTAGCTATTTGAAAAGCAGTTATTCTTGGATTTTTCTTCACTTGTGATACAATGCATCGCTTTTCTCTGAAGGACAACTTGGATGGACGACCGGATCGCGGTTTAGATGTATAAATTCCCGTCGATTTAAGGTCGTTTATCATTGTTTGGACAGACGAATATTGTCTTCCTAATGTTTTTGTAATATTCCAACAAGTTTTTTTCATCTTTCCAAAGCTTTATTATTATTTTTCTTTCAATTACGCTAATTTCCGTCCGCTTTTCTTACATTGCAAGAAAAAAACTTTATTTATAAAAACAAGAACAACAAAACTTGAAAAAACCCACTGCCGCGATCAGTTATAGTAAAGAGAATATCAGACATGTCCAAACTTATGCGATTGTGTAGCGGGAAATCGCAGTATAAGAAAGTGAACGCAGACTTTTTCTGCTTCTTTTTTTCACATAGTAGGACGAAATAACGGTTTTCTCAGAAACCCTGAAAGCAAAATCTAACATTTTTTTTGAGCCGATCTTTCTTGGAGTAGTGAACAAACATTTGAAGCAAAATATGGGAATTTATTGCTTGCATGTATTTTATTTGGTTCAGAACCCGATTGATAGAAGAGCAACGCAGACTTTTTCTACCGAGTGTATGTATGTTTGTTTCATACAATGCTGATTGGTTAATACAGCAAACCTTTAAAAAACTTTTTTTAATTTATTTAATTTATAGGTTAGTTAACGAGAATGCTTGTGATTATGACATGACCGTCAAACCGTCAAAGAGGTTTTCGAAGCACATTTTGAAAAAGTTAATTCTAGATAATTCCAGTGAAATATTTGGAACCAACATGACCTGGACATCCAAATAAAAGAACACCATTTTCTATTTTATTAGGACAACGTTTGTACAAGCAGCAACTTGCCTTTGACTGGCCTCTGTTTTTAGTGAATTTTTGTTTCGATATATATACCATATGTATGTACAGTGTATATAAGCACATGAACTTGGAGATTACTTTAAACTAAAATAATTTTAATTTGCTTACCAGCGACTCTTCCGCTACTGATGCTATTGGTCGCATGGCCTAAAACGTTTTTAAATTCACATTCCTTGTGGCAGTCGCCTGAACTATTTTCGGTGCATCCTGAAATGAGAAGAATAAAAAAAAAATTTAGTTACACATCACTTTAAAAAGTTAACAAAAGTTTCGAGTCTCAATTACAACGTAACAAGAAATTTATGTACATAGGTATACATGTACATTTTCATGCTCAATTTACTTTGAAGCACCCTGAGTTGTGATAAATAAAATTTACTCTATGGGTTCATACATACATATTTCTCTACTACTCGAAAGAGTTACTTTTCTAACCACAGAACCATTTTGGGAGAAAAAAAAGTTTCTGGTTATATTCTGTACCGCAAATATTAGCATACAACTTCCTTCCATGTCCCCTAAGTGGTGTTGCTAATTTCATGTGATCCTTGAACTCGAAAATGCTACCCCTATTTGATTATTCCCTATTTACTTGAACTCAAGTACCCTAGCCATAGCCAGTGCAAGGGTATCACAAACAATTCCATCTGGGTAGCCTTGGAAAGTGGAAAATGATGGAGTGGCACAATGATATTGAAATCAGCATGCTCACAACTCAAGTGAATATCGTTCGTATCATGTCCTTTCCATCGTCCACCACACCGCACAAAGATGATGTGGGTATCACGGGAACTGCATGTTTATTGATTCTGCACTTCTATACAACATTCGATCTCGTTTCAAGGAACTTGACTTTGTTCGAATACGACTGCTACCATGCAGAGTTGTAGCACAATGTATGCCCAAGGACATTGCAACACAAACGCATGTAGAGAATGGATGTGGAATTCGATTGTCGACATGGTAAACAAAACCTTTATAAGTGGTGCAATTATAATTTCAATTTTTATCCTGAGATAACAGCAACAGCTTCACTTTCTTGCAGGCAGCCACAACTATGGGGAGCCATTTCTTAATTTAACTGTATCTGAATGATATCCAAAACAGGGCGAAAGGCAAAGTGGGGGGCCACAATAGTGCCAGTCGGCGACAGGACTTCTGTGTGGGAAGCGGTTTAAAAGCAAACCCGACTACGGAGAGGAAGGGTTATGATTTTAACAGGCTGGGTTTGTTTGTTTGTTTGTATGTATGTAAGGATGTCACCTCGTACAGGCTAAACTATGGAACCGATTTCAACAAATGAGATGTCATTGGATTCGTCTTTATCCGGAAAGTGTCCTAGGCTATGTAACGTCACAGAAAAATTCAATATGGCGGGCGCTCTAAGCAAAATGGCGGACAACTTCTTTTTTTCTCCTTTTTTTTCTTTTTTACCCGACTAGTCTTTATAAGTGGGCACCGTAGCGCAAGTGGTTAGTGCGTCGGACTGCTGTGCCAGCGGTCTTGGGTTCGAATCCCGCCGCAAATACCTAAAAGTTTTTCACAGTGCCCACCTCTTTCGAATGTCTGACAAGCATCAAAGAGTATCATTTGTCACGATTGAACTTTCCAACTCGCCGTTCGGAGTCGGCAAAAAACTGTAGGTCCCTTCCATTCGTGCAAAAATATAACACGCACACACAAATGGTTGCAAGAAGCAGGCCCAGGTTCACCTCGAGCTGTAGCGCCAACTAAGTAAGTAAGTCTTTATAACCGCATTGATAGTGGTATCAAATGAAAGGGCTTGGTGACTAGAACACAATACGATATGACGTAATTCTAAATTCAATATGGCGGACGCCCCCAAGATGGCGGATTTCTGTTATCTTTACTACCTCTTTAATATGGGTATCGAATGAAGGGGGTTGGCGAGTAGAATACAATACGATATGACGTAATTATAAATTCAATATGGCGGACGCCCCCAAGATGGCGGATTTCTGTTATCTTTACTACCTCCTTAATATGGGTATCAAATGAAAGGGCTTGGCGAGTAGAATATAATACGATATGACGTCATTCTAAATTCAATATGGCGGACGTCCCCCAAGATGGTGGATTTCCGTTATCTTTACTATATCCCTAATATGGGTATCAAATGAAAGGGTTTGGCAAGTAGAATGCAATACGATATGACGTCGTTCTAAATACAATATGGCGGACGCCTCCCAAGGTGGTGGATTTCCGCTATCTTTACTACATCCCTAATATGGGTATCAAATGAAAGGGTTTGACAAGTAGAACACGACATTGCTTACTTATATGTACATACACTACATATTTTTTGAAACTAAAAAGTTGTAAATAAAACATTAAGTTTAAAAAACCGACTACGAAAAAAACCAACTAAAAAGTACGAAACAAGATGAAACGAAACAATGATTTTCAGAGTATAGCCGTGGTCGCATGCCGTTACAATAACGTATTCATATGATTGCGCATTCATTGGACAAAGCGGTATGCGACCACAGCTGTGCTCTGAAAATCATCGAAAAAGAAACGTTCAATACTCCACTCGAGCATGTGGAATTGTTTGTTATATATGCACATACACATGTACATACATACTTATGCAGGAATGTCTACTGATTCAGATAGCTACGCTTATGACTTGAGCTGAGTGGCGTTTGATATTGTTGCTGTGCGAAGCAGTTAAAAATGAACTTGAAATATACCTAGGTAATGTTCTTAAACCATAGGGAAATAAGATGTTAGCCCCAGGATACAAATTGTTTTTTTTTTTTTTTACAAACTTGTTAACAATTCAAATGTTAGTGATTTAGTTACTTATTCCGTACAGAAACATGTAAGAAACCTTGTAGTAAAAAAAAAGTTGGTGCTGAGAATATGGAAAAACTACTTCTGCAGACTGTATAACGGTACCAAGACCAACACTCCGCTGTCAAACAGAATGAACCATTCAATTTAGATGATGATAGCCAAAATGTTTGTTAGTGTCCTTTGGTGCTTGCTGTGTGAAATTTACGTTGCCCGATAGCGCATGTCCGATAGAGTGTTCTATTTCTAGAACAATCTCATCGTACCAACTGCGTTCGTATTAAAAAAATGTCTTGTTGCATCAGAGAAGTAAACTCAATTTACAATAATATAGATGTATATTCAATCTTTGTTCAAGACATAGATTTAAGCAGAACATTTTATTTTTGCTAAAAAATTGTATTTAAGTTTTGTTTTGTGTTTAACATCACACTAATATTATAAATGCGAAAGTAACTATGTCTGTCTGTTTGTCTGTCTTCTACATTTTCACACCTAAGCCGCTGAACCAATCATAATGTACACCCGTGGACAAAAAAACCCTCGCATTCGAAATAATTTGTATTCTCTCCTTTCCGATGGGAGCCAATTTATGTATGGTGAAATAATTTATAAGCATATATTTTTTTAGTTTTTGCCCATATTTCAACTATCTGAATATCCTTCAAGACTACTGGTAAGCGCTCTGTATTTTTTTTATTTGGTAATAAGTCACAATGGGTTCGTTTTTTCAAAGATTTGAAATGGTGTTAACTCTTAAAGAGAAAGCGTATATTGTTGCTTTGCGTAATGAAAAAGTGTCAAATCGTGAATTTGCTAGTCGACTAGGGTCTAATAAATGGAGTGTGCGAAACATTTTGAAAATGTTTAACTAGAGAGCTCCACTGCTTGGAGAGCTGGAACTGGAAGGCCCAGAAAGACATCTCCTAGAGATCAGCGTCTGATCCAGCGAATTTGTTTAAAAAACCGGTTTGTACATACTGGGGATATTAACTGGTCACTCCAGAAGCAAAATGGGAAACAATAAATGATCGGACAGTATCGAGGTTGCTTAATGGAATGGGAGTTAATGTAAGTCGTCGTGCAGAAAAAACCAATGTTAACACCGCGAATGAAAAAAATAAGACTTGAATGGGCAAAAACTTATACAAATTGGACTCAGGCCGAAAGGGCAAGAGTGATATTTTCGAATACGACCAAATTCAATTTATTTGGCCCAGACGCGGTGGTTCACCGAAGAAAAGGTGAACGGAATTCAGATTATTGCATTTTACCCACCGTTAAGCATTCCCCTTATATTATGGTATGGGGGGCAATAACCAGATTTTGTGTTGGATAAATTTTAATCCTTAGAGGCTCAGTAAATGCCCGGAATAAGAAAAAATTATAGAAAAACGATGTTGTCCCTACTTTATAGCAACTTTACCGCAGTGTTGGTAGTGTGGTTTTTCAGGACGATTCAGGTCTTGCATATAGAGCCAAATCGTTAAGCTTTTCTGCTGCGTATGATCCGTGAACTAACATTTTTATAAAATTTTTTTTGATTGTCTTTAATTTTGGGTACAAAACGACAAGGATTCTTTGAGGATTCTTTCTCTTCCATGGGCTGGTGGTAGCCGGGATCTAAACCCTAGAGAAAACTGTTGGTATTACATGGGCAAAAAAAAATAGAGAGACAAGACCAACATCTGTTACTCAACTGGAAAGTATAATGATAGACATCTGGTATAAAGATTTAACAATTACCCATATAAAAAAATTGTTTGATTCGATGCCAAACAGAATTGATGACGTCGTTAAGAAAATAAGTGGGATAACCAAATATTGGGTTAATTGCACATTAAATGAATTCTTTTTTATGTTATTTTATTATTTCGAGGTTGTATTCAATATTTATTTTGGTTTTTTTTAATAGTTGCACCTGTACGTAATGAAAATTTTGATAAAACAGTTTGCTTAAATTTCAATTTCAATTTTCAATTTCAATTTTATTAAATTTCATTGGTTTGTACATTAAGAGGAATGTCTTTTATAGTACTTAGAGTTTAGAATTGATTTTATATAATTTCAAGTACTTAAAACTAAATTAAATAAAATTACAATTAATTTAAAAAGAGTCGAGGAAGATAAGGAAGGTTGAAAGGTAGTGAATGGTATTAGATGCGAGAGGTAGTCGATGAAAAATGAAGAAGAACAGCACTTTTAAATCTTTTGAAATTAGAAATTGATTTGATACGGGTAGGCAAAGAGTTCCATAGTCTGACAGCGTGAATGAAGAATAAACGTGACGAGTTAAGGTGCGTGTGTCGAAAGGTGATAATATTCATGGTTCTGGAAGATCGTGAAAAATTCAGCCTAGTGAACAGATATGTAGGACATTGGTTGTATATGATTTTATGGAGGAATATACAGTTCCTGCCGTTTACATAATTCTGCAGAGAGCAACCCAGTAGCCTACGAGAATAAACGGAAATGTGATCACTTCTACGAAGGCCATGTACATATCGCACCGCATCATTGAAAGCAACCTGGAGTTTACGTTGCGATAATGAGTCGAGAGTACAGTAGACAACCTCAGCGTATGTAATGAGAGGTAGTACTAAGGTAATTATGAGCTTACGCCGAGTTTCGATAGGAGTAAAGGCAGCAGTAAGCCACAATTTTCTAAGACATCCGTAGATTCGACCAACAATCATGTTGATGTGATTGTAACTAGATAGGCTGCGGTTTATTACGAAGCCTAAACTAGTGACATATTATACTGCTTTAATTTTACTGTCGTTCAGCCATATATCCGGTACAAGATTAAGATTAAATTTTTTGTATGAGATGGGGATAATTTGCGACTTTTTTGGATTTAATTGAAGTCCATTCACTAGAGACCATCTGTAAATTCGCTCTAAGTCTTCGTTGACAAGGACAGCCAGTTCGGTTAGGTTGTGAAACGACCTTGCAGCATGAAGTTGAACATCATCTGCGTACAAATGAACTGATGTGTGTTTACAGACATTTGGAAGGTCGTTTATAAAAATGCAGAATAGGAGCGGTCCCAAAATTGATCCCTGTGGAACTCCTTGCATGATAGGCTTCAGCTGAGAATGATTTTCATTGGTGATAACTCTTTGCAACCTTCCGGAGAGAAAACTATTTATAAGTTTGACAGCTCTGTCACTGAGCCCGAAAAGATGTTTAAGTTTCCAAAGAAGAATTTGATGGTTCACTTTATCAAAGGCCTTCGAAAAGTCCAATAAACAGAGAAACGTGACATTATTCTTATCATAATCAAGCCTGATTTCCTCCAGTAGATTGATCATAGCCGTGGAGCAGCTGTGGTTAGCTCGAAACCCAGACTGTCGAGAACTTAGCAAGCTATTGTTTGAAATATATCTCATTAGCTGCTTAGATATAAGGCCTTCTAAAACTTTGGACAAGCAGGGGAGAATACTAATCGGTCTGTAATCAGCTGGAGAGGTAGGGTTTGTTTTTTTACCAATTGGCAGGACTCGTGCAATTTTCCAAGAGTCCGGAAAAGTTGAAGTTATAAAGCACCAGTTGATAACATGGGTGAGATGGGTTATGATAACTGGTAAAATGAGTTTAACAAAGCGTATTGGCACACCGTCCTCTCCGATGGAGTCAGACTTTATGGCAGCTATACACTCTGCAACATCATTTTCCGTGACCACCTCGAAATCTTCAAGCCTCACATTTTGTTGTGCTGAGTTTACAGGTTGATTGAAGTCGAAATCAAAATCACTTATACTAGAGTCACTCCCAAGAAAGAAATGATTTAAATCATTAGGATCCAGACTACATTTGGGACTATTATTCTTATTGGAGACACCGATTTTACGAAGGTTGCTCCAGAGCTTTTTTGCAGGTAGGGAAATGTTGAGTTTGGAAGCATAATAGTTTTTCTTCGATGTGCGCAGTATGGATGTTGCGAGATTGCGAGCCACCTTGTAGGCATTCCAGTTTGTATCCGTGGGCCGATGCTTCCATTTACTGTATACCTTATTGCGTTTTTTGATTGCACTCACCACGTCCGACGTAAACCAAGGGCAGATTTTATTTTGAATGCGTACCCTTTTGGTCGGAACACATTGGTCAAACAACGAAGACAAAATAGCTTGAAAACAGTTCAGTTTAACGTTTGTGTTAGAACTTAACCAACATTCTTGCCACGGAGCTGTTGTCGCTTGCATATGAAGTGCATTTAAATCAATAGAGCTGAAATCTTTAAAAGTGAAACACTCGGCGACAGCAGATTTCTCGCTTTTACTGGACTTGAATGAAACACGTCTATTCGCACTGATTGCACATTGTCGAAATGTAAAATTCCCTTTATCATACAAATGCAAATATATTTGAATTGTGTGGCCAAATTTCGACTCATATATATGTTTGTTACTCTTCTAAACTAACAAGTTTATCCATTTAAAGTAAAATATAAAAATTAATTTTATAGCATAAGAACAACCTTGATTTTTTCATGAAAATTGAACAAAAGTAATGGTGCGAGGGTTTTTTGTCCACGGGTAAAATTTGGCAAAGAGATAGTCTGGGACCTGAGAAGGACATAGGCGGAAACACCGCTCGCTAGGTTGCGCTGGAGTCGAGTTATTAACAAAATCTGTATTTATTGACCAAAATGACACAAATTCACAATATGTGTCTTGGTTTAGTGCCAAAAGAGAAAATCACAATATCTGCACCCTATAGGTGGCGTTGTAGTTATTGACAAATTCTATGTTAATTGACCAAAATAACTCATATTACCAATTTATGTTGGTGCCATAAGAGAAAACTACATAATCGGAGAAGGTAGGCAGGATAATGACCTGTGGTGAAAAGTGGAGTATGTATGGACCTAGGCAGTGGTTGAATGTACATATTATATTATGTAAAACTGAAACATATCCCTAATTCCAATCTTCACCTAGAAAAGTTTATGGTGACGGTCTGATGGACTTTTCATTTTATTAACCACTCCTTACAATTTTCTGAGGGAGGTGCATGCAATGGCAATGCTAAACCCTATATCTCACGTTTTACAGTACAAAAGTTCTTTGTATTTGGGATTGAAAATTCTTCCCCATCAACGGTACTGTCCTGATATTTCAGTCAGTCCGATAGTCTTCCGATACCAAGCAAGGGGCCATAAGAACCTTTAAATATGCATCATTTCGTTGAAGATTCAGACATTTTTAAATAAATTAATACTTGACGTTTGACCTTTGCCTATCTTCTGAAAGCTTGGAAGAACTCCTTTTTAACACCAGTTTTTAAGTCCGGATCTAGACATGATGTTACTTACTATCGTCCTATTTGTAAAATTTCCGCAATACTCAAGCTTTTTGAAAAACTAATCTGTGATAAACTAACACCTATTTTGAAAAGTTTTATCTCTCCGTTTCAACATGGTTTTGTCGCAGAAAGATCTACTTCTACCAATCTCTCGATTTTCTGCCACCATGTTCTGGATGGCTTCAAGAAAGGTCTGCAATATGATGTCATCTACACCGACTTCTCTAAAGCATTCGATCGCGTCAATCATGATATCTTAATTCGCAAGCTAGCTAAATTTGGATTTAACTCCAACTTCCTAAAATGGACCAGCTCCTATCTTAAGGAACGTATACAGTTTTCCCGTATTAACGGCATAATATCAGCACCTATTTATGTGACTTCTGGTGTACCTCAAGGCAGTCATCTTGGCCCTTTGCTTTTCCTTCTATTTATTAATGACATTCCTGACTTGTTCATAAATTCTCAATGCTTAATGTTTGCCGATGACTTGAAAGTCTTCCGGCCTATAAACTCTGAGCAGGATTGTACTCTTTTGCAAGAAGATCTTGACAGGCTTTCGATTTGGTGCCTCAATAATGACCTTCATCGAAATGTTTCTAAATGTCAAAGCCTTACTTTTTGTCGTAACCTTTCGCCAATTCCTTTCACATACAAGATCGGCAATGTCTCGCTGTCCTTTATTTCCTCCAAAAAAGATCTTTGAGTTATTTTTGACAATAAACTTAGTTTTGTTAAGCATTTTGAGTTTTTAGTGGCCAAAGGTAACTCAATGCTAGGATTTATACTACGCAATTCTAAAGACTTCCAGGATCCCCATACTCTTAAATGTCTATTTTTTGCATTTGTCAGATCAAATCTTGAGTACTGTAGTACCATCTGGAATCCATTTTATAACATACATGCCAACAGAATTGAGAGGATCCAAAAACATTTAACAAGGATTGCAGTGCGTAGATTACGCTGGAATATTGAAATGCCTTCTTATGAAACGAGGTGCAAATTATTTGGAATTTTGCCTCTTTTCGTAAGAAGGCAATATTTTTCTATTATGTTTATTCGCGATTTGATTAACTGTCATATTGATTGCCCTTTTCTGCTTTCATTAATTGGATTATATGCTCCATCGAGAGCTCTTAGAAATCGTTATTTATTTTATGTACCTTATCATAGAGCAAATTATGGTTATATGAACCAATTTCTAGATGCCTACGAGAGTCAAATAATTATTGTAGTCTTTTAGATTTTCATCTCAGTAGGAGTTCATTTAAGAATAAACTAGTCTTAGAGCTCCATTTTCGGTGGTTTTAGTCAGAAGTTCAAAGTTTATATTTTAATTGTACTAGTAATCTAAAGAGAACGGTTTGATGAAATAATGAAATAAAAAAATATTATTATATGTTTGCTACTAGATCAAAAATGTCATGTGGTACAACCAAATACTAGTAGAAAAATGATGCTGCAGCTTATTCACACTTTGAACAGTGTTCTTGGGCGCGGGCGAAGACGCGTGGGACAGCTAGTTATGTATAAATCTGTCTAGTCTGTTTTTGTTTTGTTTGTTTTGTAAATAGGTAATAGTAATAATAATATTTGGCTTCAGCAGTCCTAGCCTAGCCTAGCTTCCCGCAACCAGTTGTATGTGAGCGTTATATTTTTGCACGAATGGAAGGGACCTACAGTTTTCTGCCGTCTCCGAACGGCGAGTTGGGAAGCTTTACATGACAAATGATACTCTTGAATGCTTGTCAGGCATTCGGAAGAGGTGGGCACTGTGAACAACTTTTCAGGTGTTTGCGGCGGGATTCGAACCCAAGACCGCTGGCTCAGTAGTCTGACGCACAAACCACGCTACGGTAAATAGGTTATTAATTGTTTTTCCTTATTTATTTTCATTATCTTAGTCTGTAAGAGCTATGCATCTCTGATTGATGAATAAATAAATAAATAAAACTCGGATGAATTCGTAAACGTCAATTGCATGACGATGATCACGATCAACCGTAACCACCGTGATGTAGTGGTAAGTGGGTTGGACTACTATGCAATGCTGCTCGGGTTCAATCCCAGCCCGGGCTCAACACCTAAACGTTTTTTCACGGTGCCACCTCTTTCGACAAGTAATCAAAGAGTATCATTTGTCAATGAGCTTCTCAACTCACCGTTCGGAGTCGGCAAAAAACTGTAGGTCCCTTCCATTCGTGCAAAAATATAACACGCACACACAAATGGTTGCGAGAAGCAGGCCCCTGTTCACCTCGAGCTGTAGCGCCAACTAAGTAAGTATAGAACTCTTCTAATTGCAGCCAGAAAACAAGGCCGCCAGTAACTTAGGAAGCTGAATTTTAAGGGCAGGTAAATATCCGCGAAGCGCTTTGGGTAAAGGGTAACTGGTTGTGCCGCGTGGAACTCGGCGGCGCACTACCGTGCACCCAGATTATAGCAGAAGATCTACCACTTATAGCACTCAATCTCCTGTGGCAATTTCTCAGGGAAATTGGTCTGGATGAGGTGTTGAGACCCATGGAACCTGGGCTAGGTGTGAGCGAAGCTCTCTCTAACCGATTTCAATAGGAATAATGACGAGAGGGATGTCTAGAATGTCTAGGGCTTGGTGGGGGCACAATAGATCTTAAGGCTGAGATGCATCTCATCCTTCAATAAATAATAAAAATTAATGAATACCCCGAAGTTATTGAATGAATATAAAAAGCGAACTGAATCCAAAAACCTTACAATGTGAATGCTTCTTCGTTGTTCGGTGTACGTAAACCGCGCAACGTACAATGAAAAACTAAAGTGCAAAGCCAGCTTCTTTGAAAGGCATCATCAGAAGAAAATACAATTTTTTTATATTCAAGGAATTATCTGAACTTGCCAAACTTTATTAACTGTCTGTCTACTCTACATTGATTGACTGCTGTTGATGTCAACTCAGCCTTTAGAGTTTTCCAAATCCTCACATCTACCATTCTACGTCCTACGCAGACAGTCATAAACAAAAACTTAGAATTCGTTTACGTTAACAAGGGTCGCCGGTTTAAATAGATAAGAACTTATAAGCCCGTCAGTTGCCTGCGGCGTGGATACGATAATGTTTCTAAAAGGATATATAGAAACTTTAAAGATGATTTCCTTGCTATGTCGATTGGAAAGTTTTTAAACAACAACCACAACAGTAAAAGCATCGACAAACCTTAAATATAGTTTCTATTTTATTTTTTTTTTTTGTAGAGACAATCTTTTGCAAAGGGAAAAGTGTGACAGTTGGAATTGCCAGAAGGAGTAAAAGGCGTTCTGCTATCAAAGACCAAACAAAATATATATGTATGTATGTACATAATTTCTATTGTCTACATATATTCTCTCGCAATTGGATCTTCTTACAGTTTTTTTTATTTTTATTTTCTTCAGAGGCTTATACAACTCAAAAGCAGATTGTATGTGAAAATCCCTTTTTCCTTTCAGATATACGCTGTTGGAAAGTGTGCAATATATGCACATACGTGTCCTTATGGAGAAACGATGTCGGAAAATAGTTTTTTTTTTAAACCTATTGAGGGCGACCGGTTGACTCGGATAAGTTAAGTTTTGTGCTCTTTCATAATAACTTTTTTCAATAAATAGAGGGCAAGAGGATTGAGCTCAGATACGTTGACAACCTTATGTGTGTATGTTCTGTTGTTTTTTTGTTTTTTTTTAATTAACTAACTAATGTAAAGTTAGGCTAGGTCACAATGGCTGCTGTACCTATATAGAAGTCCATTTTGATGCCAAGGATTTTGGGGATATGTATCCTCGTTAGTCATGTTTGGAGTTTTGTACAAAGCAAGATAGGCTTCTATTATCGGTTTAAACCTAGATAGGTTGTGCCCTGGCGCGGCGCCCAATAGATCGGTTCAGCCATCTCTATAAGAGATGAACAACTGTTGGAGGTGGCCTTTGAAGTGGATGAAACTAATTCCAGGGATTTCAAAGCGGCCTGACTATCTGAGAAAATGCTTATATCATGAGAAGATAACACATTCCTATTGATTCAGGACAGTGCTTCTGAAATCCCCATTATCGCAGTTTCACAAAAAACGCCTTGCACCTTCGAGGTTAGGCTCAATTCCGCAAGATAGGCGAAAGTTGGGCATGTTGAATACTCTGAGCTTGCAATTGATTTGTAGTCCAAGTGTCTTCACGTACATATGTATGTATATTGGTTATAAGCCTGTCTTGTCTCCAAAATTATGGTACAGTGAACTCTCTCATAACCGGACACAGACGGTACCGAGAAATTTGTCCGGTTATGGGAGTAAAAAAAATAAATTGACATTCTTTAAAAAATGAATGAGCTAGACATAAGTATTAATTTGATTTTATAAAGGAATTAATTTTTACATGATAAACACAAATTACCAAAAAAATACTAATTTTTGTCTATACAATCAAGCGTCTATACATATTGAAAAGTGCAACGAGATTTAAAAAGGCACATAGTTGTTGGATAATACGTTCGCGGACAAGGCAGCATATGCCGTCAATGGTTGATGAAATTAGCGAGTCATGACAATTTTAGGTATGTTAGAACAAGACAAGATACCCTGACGAGAAATACAATTATGTACATACTTCCATATTCCGGTATTATTTGTTCTAACAGAGACAAATTTTCACTTCACTTGTGACCAGCGCAATCATTTTTATCCTTATAAATAAATATACAGCTTGATGGAAGAGTTTTTTATATGAAAAATCGTGTATTTATTTCCGTTCTTTCAAATCTGTCCGCTTATAAGAGGTTTCCGGTTATGAAAGGTGTCCGTAAGGGAGAGTACACTGTATATGTACTAGTGCTATACATTTGTAAGACAATCTGTCTTAGTGTGCATATGCATTTGATGAAATAAATAAAATAAAATAAAATATTCTTTGCGCGCTACGTTGATGGCCACTTTTGAATTAAACAATTTTTCACTGAGATGCCTCTCCATATTGAGATTTCTCATATGATCTACTTTGTGTATTGTGTACCTACACATTTATTCTTCACCACCTCTATAATTGCCTCAATAAGGTGCAATTTTTCGTTTAAGCAGTATCTACCCCTTTTGTCAAAATAATAATTCGCGACTCACTTAGATTGACAGTCAGTTTTCACATTTTAGAGTTTTTGGATCATTAGATAGAAAACTTCATATTCATATTTTTTTAGTTCAATTTTTGAGCGCATAATTTTTAAATAAATTTGTAAGCCACTGTAATTTAGTACTTTTTTTTAAAGCAGGCGACTATGTGCCAAGGTTCGCCATACTTTTTTTATTTCCGTCAGCCTTACATATTGTGAGTATCACCCGAAAAATATTTCACCCGAAACATTTCTGTTCGCCAGAAAATTTTAAAAGCTATTAACCTTATTTTATTATCACCGATGATCCATGTAGAATATATGTAGATCATTGGCTTGTATGCGTTACAACAACAGTACGAGATCTTAATTTTTATCAGGATAAATTTTGGTTATCTAAAAATTAGTTCGATTATTTCCCACTCGGACTGCACCTTCGCTAGGAATACATCCTTCGCTCGTAAATGTTGCTATAGTTATCGACAATTGTCAAGGATACATGTTGTCAGATTAGAATAAGAAATAACTATTGACAATCCATATATTATTATGTTCGATTAACCCTCACACGGTCGACAATTTTTGCCCTTAATCAGTACCTTATTAACCCAGGTTAATATTTTTATTCCCTTCCTCTTTCTATGGGCTCTATGGTCTACAAAAACAAAATTCTTACTTCCTGCCTTCCTTTTAATTGTTCTTTGTGTTTTTTTTGAATAAATTTTGCAAATTATATTTTTTGCGCACCTGAAAAATAACAAGGAAAATCCCCCATTAGTACGATTTACATTGGAAAATTAAAGTTTATGTGAATTGAGCGAATTTCCTTATCAAATTTGTTTGACAATCATATTCAATCAGTACACTTGTGAATTTCATTTGTGTGAAAATGGATCAAAATAAAATTTAAATTTCTTTCAAGTGTGGGCATTATCCATGTAAAGTATTAACACATCACATACAATTAGATAGGTAGATTTAGGGTGTGCAATTTGATACATGATATGATTTTTCTTCAAGATTGACACACGAAGTACAACAATAATACTTGAAATCGATTCTTGATACACTTCATTCTGATGATGAAGAAGATAGCATATAGTCTTTAACAAAAGGAGGTGTGGATGTGATTAATCAAATGCTTGGTCAAAACACAACTAAGATGAAAACAAACCGCTGGCTCTATTTTACAACATCATGAACATGCACACATATTCATATGTAGCTGACTCAATCTTCTGGTCCAATAATACGATTGTCTAAGACAGTCGAGCCAACGCAGAGAGTTTCTTGAAGAGTTGAGGAAGCATTTTCGTACGCCTACAATAACTAGAAGAGCTCGAATTCCTCGAAATGTGGGCAAAGTAACACTAAAAATCGCATTTTAGGTATTCCAATTGATCAAATTGAACACAATACCTAGACCTTCTAGCCATTTTGGAAGAATCTTCAGGTGGCCAAAAAATTAGAGGTTCTTGCTTCATATTATGTTATCAGCAAAAAAAAAAAATAATTGAAAAGAGCAACACGAAAGAGTTGCATACAGTGAAGGAAGCCTAAGTGCGTAGTTTGACAATGACGAAGTTCGAAACTACTAATCTATAAATGTAATATGTACAATGTACTGTACATAGTACCTTACCTATGCATGTTCATAGAGGTACTGAAATGTAATAAACAACAAATTGGTTTCTTTCGTTCACAAATTTGAAGATGTAGCTTGCAGATACCACCCAACTGAAACTGTATGTGCAACATACTCATATGTAAAAACATCGGATATACATATGTGCATATATATCTACATGTTTATATATATACATTCAAACTCGTAGGCATGTATGTATCTATGTATGTAGCTATGTTTTCCTTTAAAAAAGTAGAACTATAGGACAAATTCAGAATTTTTTCATACAAAAGTTAAAATATTAACCTGGGTTAATAAGGTACTTACTTACTTAGTTGGCGCTACAGCTCGAGGTGAACCTGGGCCTGCTTCTCGCAACCATTTGTGTGTGCGTGTTATATTTTTGCACGAATGGAAGGGACCTACAGTTTTTTGCCGACTCCGAACAGCGAGTTGAGAAGCTCAATCGTGACAAATGATACTCTTTGATGCTTGTCAGACATTCGAAAGAGGTGGGCACTGTGAAAAAACTTTTAGGTGTTTCGCGGCGGGATTCGAACCCAAGACCGCTGGCTCAGTAGTCCGACGCACTAACCACTTGCGCTACGGTGCACTAACCACTTGCGCTACGGTTAATAAGGTACGTTTGCTACAATTTGACGAAAAATCAGTCGAAAAACTGTCAAAATTTATTTTTTTCTATATTTTTCGAAAAATATCAAATATTTAGTAACTGAGTCTGAATGAAAAGACATTTAGTTCAAAAGTATCCAAGATATGATATAATGAAAGTGCCCATATTAACCCCGGTTAATAAAGAACGTGTGAGGGTTAAATTAATATTCTGCTCATAAATGATATGTTACCGATGTAATAGTAAAAGTATAGCTACAAAATATTATTCTCATTTGGTATCTGTTAGTCCCAGTTTTATTTTGGAATACTGCCGAGTTTTATGAACGAGACCTATCTTAGTTGCTAGTTAGGGTCCTGAAAATGTATGCTTAGTCTGCAGGTCTTGAACAAATGTTTTCCAAATTGAGCCGCATAAACCATTCCGCGAGGAATCGTTTATCTTTCGAGAGGTCAAAAAAACGTATGCACTTGCATGTAGCATTGCGAATGGAGGGCAACTTTCTTGTAGCTAAAGAAAAGTTTGGGCATAATTAAAACAGAATACAAATAAATGTTTTTTTTATTTAAAAGTACATGATTATTTAATTGTTCACATTGTTTGCGTTACACATTCTATTCTTTCAATTCTTTACATGTACACAATAGCTGGTCGGCTCTGTTTAGATGAGTTCAAGACGGTCGAGCGCATCGTTTGTGAATGCCCGGCACTATTCAGGATCAGACGGCTTACACTCCATAGAGCATAGAGTAGGGGAAGGTCATGTACCTTGGACCGATTTTACATTGGACCGAGTGCCGATTCCTGGCAATTGGCTGAACATGTTGCAACAAGTTCTTCAATAAATTTTCCAGTATGTTTATGGGACTCATTTCAGCTTGTGTTCATTTATCGCATGAGACGGACGTGCAATCAAAACAACATAATATAAATTACACACTCTAAAGTATTTTTTTTTATGTTTTTTTGAAGTGTTCTGTTCATTCAGTTATTATATTTCTTTCAAGTTACTGGTTTTAATGTGTAAGTATATGTATATGTTTCAAAATTCAATATTTTATTTGCTACAATTATACAACATAATGTGTTAAAATTTTGTATTTCTAAAAAAAGTGTAGTGAATGTACCTTGGATCTATGTCCATGCATGTACTTTGGACCGGTCCAAGGTACATGTTTTTCGAATTTTTTTAAGAGTTCTGTTTTCCATTTTCCTCAAAAAAATGCCCAGGAGTAAGTCAGGATCAAAAAAAAACAACTTTTGACGTTGACGCTTTACGGCGAGCTGTGGAGAAAGTAGTGTACAGTGGAAAATCCATGCAAAACACTGCAGCAAATATGTTCAACGTTTCCAAGACTACTTTAATGCGGAACATCGCCAAAAACAAAGCATCGAACCATTCTGATTTTGTTTATGAAAGCCGAATTATCCACCGCCAAATATTTTCGCCTGAAGAAGAAGATCTCCTGGCAAAGTGATTGGTCGATTTCGAAGTTTCTCACAGCTGCCAGAAAAAGAATATTAAATTTCTAACGTTTTTTTTTTCTTATTTGTTTCTGGTCTTTGTTCTTTTATTTTCTCTTAAATGTACTTTTTAATGAATTAATAAATGGATTGAATTTTTTTTAATGAAATAAAATAGTACTTACACTGCATCATTTGAACACAATTGATTTCGGTTCAAGGTACATACACTAACAGTCCAAGGTACATTCAGTGTATGTACCTCGGACCGTTTGAGGTTTCCTTGCAAAAAAGCACTTTCTAAGCATACGGTGAATACTTAAGATGTCGTTTTAACACTATTGAATATCCAAAATAATACACTTTTAACATAAACAAACTAAATTGGAAACATTTACGTCGAACAAAAGTTGCAGTAAAAATAGTAAATTCCGGTCCAAGGTACATGACCTTCCCCTATTTCTCAGAACTTACGACTTAAAAAATGCAAATTTTTGTACTAAAATAAAAACAAACAATTAACTCGGATTCTAAAACATAATTATTTCAATAAATATATAATAAAACAATAAACACACACAAGACAACTATTTCCTTTATGACGTTACAGAAACGTCTGCCATAAAATTCGGTAACCTTATTAAGTTTCTCAACTCCACAGGATGGATTTGAACACTACTTCCCCCAAAGACACTATGGTAATCAGGTAACTGTGGCTTCAAAAAGGCACACTAGCGCTAAAAAAAAGAAATATTTAATGTTTACGTATGCAAATATATGTATGTATGTAAATTAGAAATACTCAACCCAATTTATTTATTTTTCTTCAGTAAAAACCATTGACATATTATATATGGACTGCTAGTACCCAACTTCGCGTTGGTTCCAACATAAGCACTAGCCCTCTTGTTTCGTAGCGGAGAAATGTGGAAACTTAAACTGTGTTTGAATTCACGAAAGCCGTTGGTTTGTGATTTAAGTATTTTTTTAATAAATTGTGAGAAGTTGTACTGCATTATAAAGCAAAAACACAAAGTATTAATCAACACAAAATATGAATTCCGAATAAATTTAACATATTTATCTAGTTTATGGGTCAATAAAGAAAAGTAACGGCTTTTTCCAAATTTTGTATTGAAATTTTGGTAGTGGCATCTGTTGGTACCAACGCGGCAACAATTTAAAATTTAACGTATTTTCGCAGTAATTCGTACATACGGCAAAAGATGGCCTCAGTTTCTACGTAAAATAAGTATGATGGCGGATAATTGTTTCACATTGCTGTCCCTACGAAACACGTGGCGCTAGTTATGTTGGAACCATATTGTCCGCAGACGTTGTATGAAAGTGGCATTTCACTAGCAGTCCATATATAATATGTCAATGGTAAAAACATATTTCGCTGACTGTAGGTATATATGTATATGAATAATAATTTGTATCTTTTATGTTATTTTGTTTAGTTCCAACATTTCTTTCTTCTCGAGATGAATAACAATAAAATGATCTCTTGGTGAACATTGTAGACGTATAATGAAACACCCGCTTTTTTTAACAGTGTCATGTTAGTTCAATGTTTATTTCTTTTAATATTCTACAAAACAACTTCATTGCTCAACTATAAATCACTTTTTATCGGCAAACAACCTATGATACTTTATCATCAGTGATACGTACGCAAAGTTGCCCTACATCTACCAACTTGTATACCCGGGGCGTACATGTAACATACATATGTATGTACAGTTACATCAAAGGGAAACAACTTGCATGTTGCACTGTAGACTATACCAAAATCCATTCCTCAATGTAGCGCCGTTTATTACTTCATTCATATTGCCATTGCAATCATATACATCATGTATGTACATATGTATATGTATGTAATGTGCAGCTATTTAAAATTTATGTAGACAGTTAAAGGATCATTTGTGTAAAGAATTGTGATGAAAGTGATTTTTTTTTTATTCACAACAATTGTGAAGCTTAATCCATAGTACTTCTGTTAAAGGTGAAATTTTATAACGTTGCACGTTTATCTGACCAAGAATTTTTTTTTGTTTTCATTTTTTTTTTATTGTCTTAATCGAATGTAACAGACGTGTCGCCGGCATAAAGGCTGCATGATGGATGATTACGGCGGCATGGTTAAATAACTGTGAACAGTTGAAAAATTTATTAAACGGTTCCACGCACACTTACCCTTTGTAATTTCATTTATTTCGGATATTTCACATTTGTTTCCTTTGAATCCTGGAGGACAATGACATGTTATCGCAGCATCGCCAATGTGTCTATAAAAAGAGAAAAATAGGAATAGCTTTAGTCACCGATTGTGGGAGGAAATGATTTTGGGATATATGTATGTACTCTCATTTTCACAATTGGTTTATGTACCTACAAAGTTATCTGTTTAGTTTTAAAAATAAACATAAATAAAATATGATAAAACGCTTTTTCTGTTGGATACTATTTAGCAGGGCATTTATTTATTTTGTTTAGTTTGGAATAAGTGAATATTTTTTTTTTATTACTGACAAACGTTACAAAAATGTTGAACAGGTACAATTTTAATACTTGATAAAATAAACGCTTTTTCGCTAAACTAGAAAAATCTCATTCACCCCAATTATGCAAGTCGTATCTCGTATCTCACTTCAAGTCGTACTCGCATCGTATTGTATTTCGTTTGTTATTATGCAAGTCGTATGCGTTGAGTACGACTCCCTATAAGTTGCTGCGTGTTAACAGCGCATTACGTCGCACTTCAAACTGAACTTTTTGCTGTCAGTGCTGGTTTCCTTGCCGGCGAGGTCAAGGAGATGATTTATTACAACTGCTCCCGAAAGATGTCACCACAAACTAAATAGATTTATTCTTTTGAGCACATGAAGGAATATCGTTAAAAGGAATTAAATTCACAGATTGTTAAGAGATAGTTGAAACGCAATAACTGCCAAATTCATTGTAATGTGTATGTACATGTGTGTGTACATGTGAATTTATTTTTCGGATGTGTTTTTCGAAATTTGAATTACAATTTTCTTAAACTAAATAAATAATTGACCATAGCAATTTAATAAAACTGTTCTGTTGACAACCATTTGTCCATCTTTTAGATCAACGTGCTGTCCCTTGTGATGTCAACATTATTCTCTATAGCATATACCAAACCAACGAATTGGTTGCTGTTTTTAAGTTTTTTAGAAAGTAAAAGTAATTTAAGTAGTAAAATAACTTCAATAAACATTAAATCGTTTCCATTCAAGCGCTTACAATTGTTTATTTTCCATGTTTTTGCGAAAATCGTGTAGAGTCACTTAAGAAATCGCAGCCGAAGAAAATACGCCTAAAAACGTTGAAAATACGACTTAATACGACTTGCATAATAGCTGATATAGACCGAAAGTCGTATGCGATGGCATCCGATTCTGTTGACAGCTGAAAAGTCATAAGCGTACGAGTATGTTCGTAGTGACACGACTTACATAATAACAAAATACGACTATGTTCGTATGTGACTCTCAAATACGACTTGCATAATTGGGGTGATTGTTTTCGTTGTGCTAATTTTTTAGTCTAAAATAGATTCAAATCGAAAAAAAATCCAAAGTTGCAAAAGTTACATTTTTTAATTTAGAATAAAAAATCTCTAGAACCTGGTCCTGAACATGTTTCATAATATGAGATAAGTTATCGATGAGTGAATGAATAAATGTGGGCACCGTAGCGCAAGTGGTTAGTGCGTCGGACTACTGAGCCAGCGGTCTTGGGTTCGAATCCCGCCGCAAACACCTAAAAGTTTTTCACAGTGCCCACCTCTTTCGAATGTCTGACAAGCATCCAAAGAGTATCATTTGTCACGATTGAGCTTCTCAACTCGCCGTTCGGAGTCGGCAAAAAACTGTAGGTCCCTTCCATTCGTGCAAAAAATATAACACGCACACACAAATGGTTGTGAGAAGCAGGCCCAGGTTCACCTCGAGCTGTAGCGCCAACTAAGTAAGAATGAATAAATCCTTAAAAAATCGCAAGGTAAAATTGGGATAAAGTCGGGGAAATCCGAAAATAATTTTAAATGCATATACAGTGGACGTCCAGTATTACGAATGCTCGATATAACGAATTTCCAGTATAACGAATGAATTTTTATTTCCCACTAATGGTTCTATATAACGAATGGTTTAAACATTTTACGCTCGATATAACGAATGCCTTGCAAATTCCTGTAGGTGCAAGTTTACTTTTGTCGGATATTGTCATATTTTGTATGTATCCTTCCTTCTGCTTCGACTAGTAACATCTGTTGAGTGTACACTGGTCCCTCGCTTTGCGCAACTTCTTTTTGCGCGGTTTCACTTTTGCGCGAAATGCATTTGCCTACCAAAACTCGATTTGCGCGGCTTAAATAAATACTTACATTTCATTTTTCAGAAGCACAACACCCTAAATTATATGAAATTCATACTTCGCTTTGCGCGGTTTTGTTTTGCGCGATTTCGCATTGCGCGAGACTTTTTATTCCCATAACCACCGCGCAAAGCGAGGGACCAGTGTAACTATTTTTTTTTTTTTGTTAATTCCTGGTAATGATCAGTTATGCTAACATGTACATATCTACATAAATGTAATTTTAAAGGAAAATTTACTGTTTCAGTTTGTTGGGTTTTTTACGTTTTATTTTTACGAATTTATTTCGCATTTCTAGTGGCGCACTGATGAAAAAATTAAACATTCAGAAGCAATGAATTGCTTCAATAAATGCATACAGTGGTCAGTTCAAAACAATATCGGCTACTCAAAAACACTTTTATTAAGAGAAATGGTAGAGGAGGCGGTCGAAAAAAGCTTGCAGGGAACCAAAAGGGAAACTAATATTAAAGACTTTTTTCCCAAATCATAATTAGGCGCGTTTTTTTTCAAACCTATACAGATTTCGAAAAAGCTTTCCATACAAAAAAAAAGACTGGATAATTATCCAGGCTAAGGTTTTGTTGTATTTTACATTGAAAACATGTTGCGGAAACATGTTTAGCCTATATAGGTTTGAAAAAAAAAACACGCCTATTGTTTTGTTTACCAAAACTTTATTAATTAATTTCTATTTTCTTATAAATAAATACATAAATTTCATTGCTAAAATCACTTGCTTTTTATAATCTAGTATTAATTAGCAAAAAAAAGACGTTCGATATAACGAATTTTTCGATATAACGAATGACTGTGCATTATATAATTCGTAATACTGGACGTCCACTGTATGTATAACTAAATTATATTGTTAAACAAAGTACTCATGTAATTCCAGACACTGCTACGCTTATGTATAATTTTTTTAAGGCATTACGAAACACGATATTATGTCCCCGGTCATTGAAACATACATATCAGATCAATATGCGATAAATATGTAAAAATATGAGTAATACAGAACAGAAAGAACTGTCCAAAACAACCTATCGAAAACACCTAAAATAGTTCAAATGTGCAAAAGAAGAGATGAAGTTTGTAGAAGATGAAAAAACAATCCGTTAAGCCATAACAGCGCGTCTCCATGTGCTATTGCAAATAGCAGGATTTCATAGCAAGCTATAAAAAAGAGAACTGTCAAATTTGTGTGTAGCAAATTATAGCTTGATATTTCATTCACAATGTCGACTTGTCAGCACTTGTTTAGTTTCACAAACATGGAAACTGTCGAAAATTGTTTATTCATTTAATTACCTCTTCTTGTGACATCTTCCAGTCGGCCATAATTATGTTTTTCTTATTCAAACGTAACAAACGCAACCAATTTCAATGAAAAATTTCACTCAAATGTCAAAAATTGGCAAGATTTCTATAGCTTGCTAAATATCCTGCTGTGGATAGCTTGCTATCTCAATTATCTTGCCATTTGCCGTCTCCTTTAGCTATTTTTATAACATGCTAATTATCTTGCTATTAATTTTAGCTCGTGGAGACCGGGTGTCAGGCCAATGCGAATATAAGCATTTTCGAAACTTCGTTAATAAGAGTATTGTAGTAAGTTAATCCATTTAATAAAAAACGCAATTTACAAATGCAAAGAAAAAACTTGAATGGTTAGCTTTATGCACGCGAGTTTATGAGAGGTCATAACTTTACGTTTGGTTAATATTTTAATGAATTAGAAGTAATTTAACCGAATGAGAAGATCCCTGTGAACCAAAAAACTTCAAACACCTTAAGCCAGTGGTCGGCATTTCATGGTACGCGTACCAGAGGTTTCGAAATCAGAATACGAAGAAATGAGCCAAGCTGTCCTCAAAAATTTGCTTCATTTATCGTCAACATATTTATGTGAAACTTCGTTTTCGACGATGGCTTTAATAAAAACTAAGCAAAAAAAAAAGCGTTTGAATGCTGACCACGCTTTGCGAGTTGCCATTTCGAAAATTGAACCCAATATCGGTTCATTGCCCAAAAAAGTTAGCAAACATAATCACACTTAATACACACTATAAATATTTAACATTATTATTATGTTACATTTGATGTTTGATTGAGTAAGATCAATATCATGGGATGTTATCTGAATGCAATGTACGACTCTTTCATCTCTATCTTAAATAAATCTACTACAAACCTTTGTTCCCAAAAAAAGAATTAATTGGAATTCGAATCCCCACTTAATAAGTTCGTATAGCGTTCCTATCTTATTTCCACTGAAAATAAATTAAAATCCAACAGTAAATACTTCTGGAAATTCCTTAGTACCAAAAGGAACACAAATGGACTTCCGAGTCCTATGCATTATTTGGACTCTTCCTCTGAGGAAAGAAATACTATATGCAATTTCTTTGCCTCCTTTCTTAGTTCTGTATATTCTTCTACAGATTGTCAATCTGACAATTCATTCAATTTATGCTCAGTATAGAAGAGCTAGACGTGGAGGAGGCACTTAGTAATCTTAAAAGTATTATTATAGAAGGTCCTGACAAAATTGCTCCTATTTTATTAAAGTACTGTGCAAAGTCCTTATCTATGCCACTCTGCCAAATATTGTATGTTTGGAAAATATCTCACATTGTTCCTATACATAAGTCTGGTCCTAAACACAATGTCTGTAACTATCGTCCAATTTGTAAGATCTCTTCCATTCCTAAATTGTTTGAAAACATTGTTTATAATAAAATTGTTTTTCTTCTTAACAATGTTATATCGAACCATCAACATGGATATACTAAGGGAAGATCTACTTCAACGAATCTGGCACTTTTTTGCAACTATGCACAGTGGCCCCACTCTCGAACAAAGGCGGTCGTAATTATTTGCTCATTGAAAAATAACCAAAATTAATTCATGTTGGAGTAATTTGGGGAGCTGATTCCGAATCTGTAATCCGGTTCGCTCTATCAAGTCACGTTTTCGAGATAACCGTACGGTGCGGTGCGGTATACAGGGTGGTCCAGTTTGAGGTACAGATATTTTGGGATCTGATTCATTGAATCGTGATATGAAAAAAATCGTACGGGAGGGGGGATCTATCGTGAACACCCACTGAGCTACAGGGTGTTTAAAAAAGTTCCTTCAAAGAAGTAGGTGCCAACTGTTACTCAATTATAACTTCGATCGTATAAAACTTAGAGCAACCAAGGTAGGCTCGTTTCGTAAATAATTAATTAGTGCCTATCACAGTTAAAGAATATTACCATGCGTACTTTCATTTTCGAGATATTGGTCTTCAAACACAGATTTTTTAATCTTTTTTAACCAATTTTTGTGAAAATCGCAGTTATCTCGGAAAAGTGTGCTTATATTTTTTTTTTATTACTATTATTTTCGTGCGCCATAATGTCGCCTATAAATTCACCATACAAAGTTTTTAACTTGGACCTACAGTTTTCCTGGTATAAAGTTAATTGAAGCACAAGATTCATTCAAAAACGGACGATACCTTGTATGCCGTGTTCTTCATCAGACTAAATACCAGGCTATTAGAAAAATCAGGCGAAAAAGTTTGCAGATCAATTTTATTTTACTCTAGTAGACGTCTGGCTGTATGGTCAAATAGAAAACGGTTTATATTCTCGTCACATATATGCAACAGGATTAATTGATTAGGTAGTCTACGAAATGGTCTGAAGACTTGAGCAGCTCGACACAGTTCATTTATAATTTTCAATGAACTACAGATTCTCAGCTTTCTTTTGACTGAAAATAATATCGTCGGCAGATGCCGGCAAAGTTGTTGAAAGTCTTATGATAAATCAAAAACAAATTTATTTACTATACTTAGAAAGAAGTATTTAATTTCCGTCAAATATATATTAATAGTAAAGTTATTATTAATTTGTTTGTATTAAAAGAAAGCACATACCCTGTTCTTTGAACTCCATAACTTAACACAGCCAAAACTTTACACAGAAGCGTACGTGCTCGGCAAACTTGCATAACTACATAATTGGGTCGTATTGGCAAATCAGCTCAGCAAGCAAGTTAATGCGTTCACTTTCGTTAACAAAAACAAAAGTACCGTTAGGGTTAGATAGTCAATTCTTATCATTCTATTTAATTTGGACATTTGTTGTCACAGAAACATTAATAATGTCTCAAGTTTTTATTATTGATTTTTTGAGTTATGGCCCACGGCGGGACCACTGTGCTATGTCGTGAATCATTTCGAACTTGGTAGGTAAACTGATGTTATTTTTACGGACTTTACAAAAGCATTCGATAAAGTTAATCATCGTACCCTTGTTCAGAAGCTATTGACTATAGGATTCCATTCTACCATGCTTAGTTGGTTAGAGTCCTACTTAGTTGATAGGGTCCAATATGTCAAAACCGATTATTGTCTCTCGGTTGCTATTAAAGTAACATCTGGTGTTCCTCAAGGGAGCCACCTTGGGCCATTATTGTTCCTGTTGTTAATCAACGATCTACCACACGTCGTCAAACATTCTGAGTGCCTTCTATTTGCCGATGACCTTAAATTATTTCGCTTCATTAAATCAGAATACGATTGCGACTTATTAGAGCAAGATGTGGCCGCAGTCAATGACTGGTGTGAACGGAATCACCTCCTTCTTAAGGTCTCTAAATGTCAATGTTTCAGTTGTTCAGATCTAATGTTATGTATCAATACCTTATAAATTCTCATCCTCTTACTAGAGTAACTTCTAAGAAAGACCTTGATATCATTTTCGATCACCAACTAAATTTGAGAGAACATACGGAATATGTAGTCTGTAAAGCTAATGCTTGGTTTCCTAAAAAGAAATTCCAAAGATTTTTCCGATCCGTATACCTTAAAGGCTTTGTATGTATCTCTGGTAAGATCCAACTTAGAGTATGGCACTATAATATGGAATCCATGCTATGAGACTTATTCTAAAAGAACTGCGAGATGCATCGGAGACGCCAACCTTATGATAAGGTCTATAGACTTATTTTTGGATTGTTCCAGAGCAACTCTTAAAGACAAACTTCGTTTTCTTTTAAACCAACACTAGAATCATAATTTTTGTATTATAATAATATGCTATCTCTTGTTTCATACCTAGTTTCTTACTGTTATCTATCTTCATTTAATATATGTACATAATTCAAGTTAGTCTGTAAGAGGTTTATAATCTAATAGATGAAGCAATAAATAAATAAATATAATAAAAGAAAATATTTGGTGATATGCAGGTGGTACGCGAAGGTGGTACATGGGAAAGAAAATTTGCCGACCACTGCCTTAAGCCGTGTGACAAGGTTCCTGGGTATAAAAAATTATTTACTAACAACGCGTAACGACTGCCAATAGTAACTGGCATATTAAATATGTTAATGCGTTGATTATTTTTTTTTTTTTTTTGAGAGATCAAAGTCTGAAAAGAAAGGGATAGTAGTGTGGTCAAAACACATTAACCGTTAAAAAAAAACAAATGAAGCAAAAGCTTAAATATATTATGCATGCGAATGATTTTTGATCTAATTTACCATCAAAACATAAAACGAATCGTTAATATTCAACTGAATCCATAAATAGGTACCCGCGTACCTTATCAGACAGATTAAGGTGTTTTTTTTTCTTCACAAACATAAGGGTTAACGGTAAGCCTTCTCAGGATACTAAATTCCGCTGCCACCTTACTTGCTTTCGAGCTGTGTGATATACATATGTAGTGACTTCGAAAGGAGTTTTTCGGTTCGCTACATCCAAATTACTTGGGCCGTTTTTAAGTTGTATGTACCTGAGAACTTATGTTAGAAGTAGAATCCCGTTGTTACAGCATTAACATTAAAAAATTCAGGGCACTTGTTTAGCTATTTTTTTTTTTTTTTCAATCTAAAAATGTCGTGAGAGTAGATCTGCATTTAAAAGATTACAAGATTTATTTTACTCAATAATTATATACATTGTTTACTTTTGCCATAGATAAATACGAGCTGTTTAGTTATTCATTTATACAATTTTCTATTAGAGCAAACAGCATATCCGATTCCAACCAAGATCTTCGCAAGGACATTGACAACCAATTTGACCAAATGAAACTAATAAAAATGGAACGCAATCACCACTAAACTTAACTAGATATACCTAAGCAAATCCTATCATAAATATTTAAATATGTATATTTTTTTCATAAAATCCTTAACATAAGAAAATAAAAATATAAACAGGAAATACTAACTGTTGAATTATGGTTGTGGCTTATGGCGAACACTTGGCATTCGGCAACCAACAGGATTGTTTTTTTTATTTAAAATCAGTACACACAGACTTAGTCACATGATATACTCTCACTATATATATCCAAAATATAATGTCCTGAAAATCCACACTACGAAAACAAAACACAAAGACATATCCTTACAATCACACTCCAAGCATAACAATTCCACCTAAAGGAGCCCCACTACATTGCACACAACTCGTTGAACTTTTTTTTTTTTTCTGTTCCGTGAAAATGTCCAAAACTTGTTCTGTTGCTTAAAAAGGCAAAAAGCGGATTTAAGTGAACGAAATTGAAAAACTTCACCACTTTAACGCAAAAGAGTCCAATGCTGAACCTACGACAGGGCAAGCGGGCTGAAGAAATATTAATATCAACAAACCATCAAAGTGAACTTCTTGAGAACTCGTGTGGATACTTCTTTATTTAGAACATTTTTCAAACACGGAGTGTCCTTGTTTAAGTATTTGAGGATTTAGAGACTTTGTGAACTAATTTTACGGTTTATTATGTCATTGGGAGGAGCTAGACAAAAGGGAGTGCTAATAAATCCTTAATCGAGGAGCAAAATCTGTTCGCGATGAGAATAGCTTAACTTAGCTAACAGCTGCCGTAAAAATAGACAGTCAACGGGGCCGCTTTTGATCATAACATTGAAGCAATTTCAGCCATCAGTCTTCGAGCTCTCTTATGTATGTATAACAGGAAGTCTAAAGCAGATGCAAATCATCCTATTAACTAAGATGGAACCAGAGAATATTAGAATTTAAGTTTGAAGTTTCCGTCACAAGGAACGTGATGGTTATTTTCAGATTCAAAGGAGGGATGCGATAGGGAATACCCAAGAAGGACGATTCCAATATCAGTTAACGCTGTTCACTCTCAGAATCAGAATGGAATGGCAAAATTAAATATGAGAAATTCTTCATTAACTTGTGATCCGATGGAAGATGTCAGTCAGAAAACAGGAATTTGTTTCAGGGTACGAAATTGAAGCCACTTGCAGGATGGTGGCCGGGATATCTTGCAGGTCTTTCAAGTACATAATTGTATTACCAGTCAATGAATATTCCATTTGGTTTTTCACCCGTCTCTTTCAAAAATATATAAAACATAATTATGACTAGCTGATGGTATCTCCTACGCCTAATCATCTGGACTTTGAACAGTCAGCTCCATTGTAGAACAATAGAACAAAAATACGTGCTAACAAAAGAAAACGTAATTACTTTTTTTTTGTGTATAATCAATCGGTTCCAGGGTTCCCAACTTTGATTGAAACTAAAGGAGAACATTGATTTTATGGAATAAAAAATATACAGTGAAAGGCGCTTATAACGACGGTGAAGGGACCGAGCAAATGTGGTCGTTATAACCGGCGGTCGCTATATCCGACTGCCCTCCATAAGTATTCAGAGAAAACTTAAAAACATTCACAGACAAAATTAATTTATTTTATTTTTAAATTATGAAGGACATTATACAGAGTTCATAAATGCCAAACTCTGTCAAATGCCTTTGAAATCACCAAATTACTTTCACCACTGCACCGTGGTGAATTGATTGGTTCCAATTTGCGGTTAGATATGTCATCATATCACCAGTGGACTTGTTGCTGCGTAAACCGTACTGCCGGTCATTAGGAAGTTTTCGGGATTCAAGATATTTCATAGCTGATGATTTATCAGCGTTTCCATGACCTTAGAAAGAAGGGACGTAAGTGCAATTGGTCTGTAGGGGAGGGAGAAGAAGAACAATAGGGGAAATAGGCACAGACTACTCCAAAACATACATCACTAATGATGGGAGAACTCGATAGGTAGTCACCACCACATCTAACTTAAACTAAATACTGCAGACAAGAGGTCATTGAAATTGTTCATTCGTAGAACTTTGACTACAAAAATCTCAATAGCATCACTGTACAATCCCCTTTGTCTGGAACACTTTCAAACCGTAGTGCTCATAAAAGTGTCATATCAATCCGTAACGTGTTAAGCATATACATTTCCATTGCTATTCACACACACAAAACTATTTTTCTTTTTGCTTCCGGATAGGTCATCCAAATTAAATTAAAACACATACCAGAATGGATAGATATGTACACATGTATCTATATACGAGTATTACACCCCCAAAAGAGATACCGTTCAACATCCACTGAAATATGAATGGATTTTTTTATGACACTAAATCTACCCTTACCGCAACATATTTCATTTTCTTTGAAATGACCCCTACCCCGATTATTGTCACCAAAATGTATCATCATTTCAAGAGCAAAGCTAACAACATCCACATGGCTTGGGAATTAACACTAAATCCAAATAGAAAATATATGTCCTAGCAAATACTAGTATTTGCCCACATAAAAACAAAAAATCTATAAATCCCTCAAAAACAGTAAAGACCAAAGCGAAAAGTTAAATCAAAATACACACACTAAGCAATACTTACTTGCATGTTCCACCGTTTTGACAGAAATTCGTATGCGGGTCCTCACACAATGGTCCACGACCGCAATCCGATCCACTGAAACCCGGAAAACATGAGCAGTGGTATGCCCTGAAAAAAAAGGAAATACAGTTATTCACAGAGAAAAAAGTAAAAAAAAACGAAATATTAAAACCGGAAAACCTATAGAAAATTGGGAAAGTCCCCCATTTACTGTTTTATACCCCACATCGTACTTAAATCAAAATCTCTATGCCACATCGGCGCAAAACGCATTTTTGAATCCTCCATTGCAAAAAGGGGATTCCGGTCCTTACTTTCGGAGTGGTCCGTAATGGAACCAGAAACTATTAACCAGGAATGAGTGTTTATTTTCAAAGTGTGTCCCACAAGAAATTATCCAATTCTATTATAGTTACTAGCACAAAAATCGTATGCTGATAGTAAAATAAACCGTTGTTAATGGAAGTTTTTTTAATTATCTAAATTTGCGTGAATATGAATATGACTGTATGAAGTAAAACTTTGTTTTTCCCCATCAATTCGATTAAAGGCATATACTTAATAGCATGGGGTTTTCCAATATGGTTGGGGTCACAATCCCGAAAACCCAAAACCCCGAAAATCCAAAGTCCCGAAATTCCCGAAAAATTATATAAAATGAAAAATTTGCGCAAATTTCGTTTTCGGGATTTTTTTTTAAAGGAAAGTAGACATTTCCGTTGGCATAAGTGTTGTAATATTTTACAATTCGCAGTGTGTTGATCTCATTTAGTGTGATAGCTGATCGATTATATTTTAATTTAGTTAATTGATTTAAGTTTCACACACTGGCTTATAGGTACTGATCGCTCTTTAGAAGAAGAATTCCGTGTGAATACATGTACTTATGTATATCGAAAATAATTTCCGGTGAAAAACAAAGAATAAGAAAACGTTACGTTACTAAGAAAAAATAAAATGAAAAAATTTACGTGGAACGTAACGAGTGTTCTGAAATAAGTTTTTAATGGGAATTACGTTCGATATGAACTTGTATTGCTTTGTCAAAGATCGTTTCTTAAATGCTTTTTGTCAATATGACTTGAACTCTTTTGTTATGATTTGTTTATTTGAAGTTTGTTATTTTATTTAACCCTCGAAGACTACTTTTGAACATGATGGAAGAAAATAAGTCGGATGGTTTTTTCTAAGGTAAATTGGGGACCCTGCATTCAAAAATGAACTCAAAAAGGGTGTAAAAGCTTTCGTTTACATGTAATGTGTGAAAATATCACAAGGCACTGCATCACTATTTCACTGCTACAACGCATAATTTTTTTTTTTTTTTCACAAATATGCAACTTGATTTTATAACTTGATCGCATAAATTATGAGTTGGATTGATTTGTTAAATTTCACTTTTATTGATGCAGTAAAATAACAAGGTGCACCAAATCAAATTTTATGCGCGACAAAACACGTTGCTTCCGCAATCTATATCTATCTATAATTCTATAAATATAATATATAATACTAATAATAATAATAATAATAATAAATATTATAAAACTGTAGAGGTTTTTTTGTTGGTTACCTAATGGCGTGAAAACCGCTGGACAGATTTCGATGAAACTTTTCTTGAAATGCTTCTTAAGTACCCGGGATGATCACAAGCTATGTAATTTTTTGCTCAGCCTACTGGGTCTTACATAGTAGTCAAAATAACTGTATATCGGAGAGGAATATTATCATTATACAGCCCTAGCTCAATAATGGCTTATCGGATTAAAAATCAAAAAAATAGGTGAAATTAGTAAATCTGTCGCTGATTCATTTGAGATATAAAACATCCTCCTGCGTTATCCTGAAGCTGAGCAATGTTCAAAATAATTATTCAAAACATCGCCCACAATTTTCCTTCAGTGGAGACCACCGCCAGCAGTCGTGCAGCAGTGGGAATCGTTGCAATAGTGTGTGTGTGAGTATATGTGCGCGCTCTAACATGATCATATGCTTTGTACTTCAATGTTCTACAATCATTATCACCATTTGCGGCTCTCACACTCAACCAATCTTAACAAATGAGGTGTCGAAAGAAAGAGAAATTTCTAGAGCAGTGAGTTGCATTTTTAGTTTATAAATATTATTAATGGATTAAAAAAAAATGATCAAAAACAAATATTCTACCCAAAGTGAACTTCTGGATTTTTAAGAGTTAATTTTGGTTCATATATGTAGCACATATGTATTTGCTATGTGGAAGTCATCTGGGATGTTTGGTTTACAGTGCTATTTTGCCGTTATCAGTAGTGCCACGAGGCACATCCGAACGCACAACATTTCTCTGATTTGTTATTTAAAATTGGTGGTTTAAAGTGATATATCACAACTAAAAAACCGTAAGAATTCTTAGCTTTGTGAGCGAGCTATTTTGTTGCCTCGGAATGATTAAGCTCCAGCAATTAACAGCGAGATATTTTCACCTGCTGATGGTCAAAGTGCAGAATGTATTTCAATCACCCGGGTTGTGGACCAAGAAGTAACAACCAGATAGCTGGTCCAATCTTTAAACTCTCGCTTTCACTGCCATCACATAAATTTAAACTAAAAGTGGGTATACCTAAATAATGTAATGGCACCCGACCTAGAGTAACAATTTTGCAATGACATCTGGTAGAGGCGGAAGTGTTGACGGGCTACGGGGCGGTGCGGTTTTTGGGAACTATGAAATCTGCAGTTAGGGGCTGAAAGTTACACATTGAAACGTTTTTGATAAAACGCTGTTAATCAACAAAATTTACTAAACAATTTTGTGGACTAAGACAAATACTTTGATGTTTCTACGCTCCCACTGAAATTCAATATTTGTATGCATAAGAAAACCCTTAGAATGCGAAGCAAGGCGAGCATGGGTTCAACTAGTTTAAAATAAAAGCTTCGCTGTTTGTTAGTAACACCCAAAAAATATTCAATTGATATAAAACTTATTACTTCTTTCGTTAATACAAATAAAGTGATAGGTGTCTTGAGACACTCTTAGGTGTTAGAGGGTTAATATGTTAAATTAGCTGACCCGTGCTCGCCTTGCTTCGCCCCCCTGCCACTGTAAAGGCAATACCAATTGTATTGGAGATGAGTGCCGAATTATTTTTCCGAATTCACCATTACATTATTTACATTTTTGACAGAAGATAGACTTGGTTAATATGAGGTTAACATACAGCCAGGGGCGGACTAAGAGGCTGTGGCACCCGGGGTGTGGTGAAGCATAAAAAATTTTAGAAAAAAAGACGAACAAAATTTTAATTTAAAGGTACTTTCGAGTTTTTATTGCATTGAATATCATCATAATATTTAAATCGCTAGCGTAAAAGATTGTGATTCCTACTGAGAGTTTATTCCTGCACCGATTTCAATGATTTTCACACTGATTGAAAGCTTATCAACTGAACTTTGCTCATCAATATGAACAATTTTGAAAAAGTTATTACATATACCTACGGGTATATGGTTTCTACATGCGAGATTCCTCGCACCGATACACTAGTTTCGATTAAATCATTAAAATTTATATTTTTTGTGCGCCACCTTTCGAATGAAAGTATAGTCATATTAGTCAACCTATTTTGGCTCATTGTTGATCTTAGATAAGCCTTAATTAATTTTAATTTTGAAAAGCTTCATTGACACGATGCCACTGAGACGCAAATTGTTAAATAAATTCTCATCGCCAATGACAGACTCGGTAACGATTTTTTGGCAGCTACAATGTGACGCCGTATTCGCCCGATTTCCAATACGATACTGTTGTCTATTTATTCTGTAAATGCCTAGGTAAGCATTGGAAAAACAGCACGCAGTTCTTCTTCCGTTCCATATAGCAATATTTTTGTTTGAAGAGGTGAGAATATGGACGCACTGTCTTCCATGGCCTTAGACCGATGAATAAGTTCAGTGTAAAATGTATCCTGACATTCTAACATTGATCTTCGTGTTTCCTCTTCCAACGTCAAATCAGCCTTGAGCCTTTTCGCCTGGCATAATTTTCTTCTTTTTTGTTCTTCTCCAACTTTCAATTGAGATTTCTAGCTCAGTACATTGTTTTCTTGCGTATATTATGGCCCCTTTTGCACGGTTTTATCACGATGTTCATGAAGTAAACTCGTGAGTGCCTTAAGTTTTATTACATTTTTTTCTAGAGTGAGCCCGGATTTTTGCAAGTATTTCTGTACTGCATCAACTACTTCCAAAATATCGCACCAGAATGAAAGATAACACAAAAACGTAAAGTCGATTACAGCAGATAAGGGTATAGTTGCAGCACCTCTTGTATCCAAATTTTCCTTTTGAGGATCATAAAGGAGTTCCAGATTTGAAACTATCTTCACGAAATTTTCCCTCAATAGCTTAACAGCCGCGTGATGAGCGCTCCTTCTAGTGTCTACAAGTCTCTTGACTGACACAACTACATTTTTTATGAGAATATCCCAATGATGCGTAGATACTGAAAAAATGTGTAAAATCTTTCCATTGTCCCAAAAAACGTTGTACTTGAAGGAGTGCTTCCCTAAGAGTGAACTCCACAAAGGGTTGCTTGGTTGTTGCTCTTGGGCGATAATGGTTTCTTATTTCCATATTACCATATATTACATATATATAGGTCCCCCCTCCCCGTAGTCCGCCACTGCATACAGCCAATGTTACACTGAAATTTCTGAAAGATTCGTTTCCAGATCAAACTATCTCTAGAAATGGTGATGTTGATTCACTCTTACGGTTGCCGAATTTAAAAGCGTTTGGCAAGGTTTATACCAATATACCATAAACACTTGAGCAACGTCAAGAAAACATTCGTAACGAAATTAATGAAATACCGGCTGAAATGGGTGAAAATGTGATAACAAATGTTATGAAAAGATTAAGAATGCGTGAGGCTAAAAATAGTTAATATTGTATTCAATAAAACATTTATCATTTTCTATACAAAAACAAAAAATGTAGTAAACCTTCCGGCGAACATACTGTATAAGTTTGTTATCACATTTTTAAAGAAAAAAAAATTTTTTGGATCGATTTTTTCACAACGTTTTTTTTTTACGAGTTAGACATGTCTACCAAAGACCTAGACCTCTACCAATTCAGTTCACAAAGTTTGAATAAAGTAAAAATATTAAACTATAACACAATACAAATCCTTACTTGGTGCACATATTGTAAATACTTCGCAGATAAGAAATCTCTTGAAATTTGATTTACCACCGAAAGTTCGCAAATACAAATCAAAATCACTCTTTCCTATCAAAATCCGTAAAAGAGAACCAGACGAAGCTATCAGTTTTCCGTATCATAAGAAAGCAAACTTTTCAGCAAACATCAACCTTAAAGCGACAGATATTAGAGTGCCATAGTCCGGAAAGAAAAGAACTACGTAGGTACTCGTATAACTGGGCATTATTACCGGGTGTAAAAGTGGAAGATATGGAGCTCATTTAAGAAGGATACGAATGTGTTTTGGTCTCTTCTGTGAATGGTAAAACATACTTTCTTTCGCCCAAATACCCATAGCAAATTTAATCCAAATAGAGGAGGATTCCTGTTACACAAATGAGTCTTACATCCACATTCACAGTATTTATTGACAAATCAATTCTATACAGGCCATACATACATATGTATTGTATACTGGAGTAATACAAATTACGTAATGTGCGGAAAACAGAATTTTGGATCCAAAAAGATGGATTTGGATCTCCTTCAATATCTTCTTTTAATATTCTATATACATACATACGTATCCATTGACACACACATACAAATTTTTGCAGTTCTCTGGAATTAAGTAAAACCTTGACCCCATGTCGATGTGTTGGTGTAAGAATTTTTTGATATAGATTTTTTTTTAGAAATCCATGTGAATAGAAGAAGAGAAGTCCATTTATGAAATTATTCCGCAAAATGCCTTTTATGAGTAAATACATATAATAAAATCTTTTCGCTTGAATTCGAACACGTAGATACTTTGGAAGATATATGATATGTACATATGTATGTCATGCAGCTTAAGATAAATGATAAAGTAATTGTTCAAATAAATGTGCTCTTCGCAATTGGGGTAATGTTTGTAAATCTTGTAGAATATACCTAGAACTTGTATGTGTACTTATATTTTTATTTATTTTTTTTTTTGTTTATGATTTTCTCTGCAGAGAAGCAGATACCACCCAAGATGAGTGCTAAGTATTGATGACACTTAATTCTGACCTGTAATAGATGCTGAGTCAAATATGCCTTTTGGGGGTAAATTTCCATGTATCTAGCTATACTAGTTGGCTCCGTGGTGTAGTGGTAAATGCGTTTGACTACTAGGTACGCAATGCTGCTCGGGTTCAATTCCAGCCAACACACAGAAGATTTTTCACGGTGCCGCCTCTTTCGTATGTGTGACAAGCAATCAAATAGTATAATTTGTCAACGAGCTTCTCAACTCGCCGTTCGGAGTCGGCAAAAAAACTATAGGGCCCTTCCATTCGTGCAAAAATATGCTGTTTACCTAGACGTTGCTAAGGAATTCGATAGTGTTTGGCATAAAGGACTCCTTCAAAAATTAAAACGAATGCTACCAGACTACCATCCTCTTATTAAGAGTTATTTAAACGAGAGATTATTTTGTGTACAGTGCAATGACGGATATTCAGATTTATGCAAAGTAGTGTTCCCCAAGGAAGTGTTTTCGGGACCAATATTATACCTTTTATATACAGCTGACATACCCAAACCAAGGAATCTAAATACTATGGTAGCGACATTTGCAGACGACACGGTGATTCTTTCCTCCCATAATTGCCTTCAAACGGCTACCAACGTACTACAGGACATAATGGACTGCGGACAGCGGACTGGTTCAGCAGATGGGGAATTCAAGTCAACGAAGATAAAACAGTACAAGTCATTTATACCACCAAAATAAACTTTAGCCCTCAAGCTATTTACTTAAAAAATAAGCAAATTCCGATCCACAACCATGCAAAATACCTCGGAGTTCATATAGACAACATATTGACATGGAAACATCACATAATACAAAAACGAATCCAAATCCAAATCAAATTCGGACAACTGCACTGGCTCCTGAAAACCAATTCAAAACTCTCAATTGACAACAAGCTGTTAATATACAAGACCATAATCAAACCAATCCGGATATACGGAATAAAAATATGGGGCACCGCCGCGCCAGTACATCAAATGTAGCCATTATTCAAAGACTCCAAAACAAAATCCTTCGGACAATTACAGATGCCCCCTGGTACATATCAAATGACAGTATACATCGTGACCTTGGCATACCTTCAATCAACGAAGAAATAAAAAATATGAGCACACAGCACATAAAAAAGTTGTCCACGCACACCAACAGCGACTTACAAGCTTTACCCTACCAAGAAACCATCATAAGAAGACGACTTAAGAGACGCAGACCCGTATCTGCAATATATATGACTCTGTAACATTATTTTCACTCAAAATTGACCGAAATATTTTACTTTTAGTGCACAAAATAGATTTATTTGCCAATAAACTGCGTGATTTTCAATACAACCAACAACCACGAATTGCCTTGTTGGGAGATGGATGCAGCCTAACGCCTTATTTTGAGGTTAGCAAAACCTGTGTGTCATTCAAGTTATTTATTAATTTATTATGAAGACAGAAAGCAGAAAGTATGTAAATTTAATAAATATATATTATAACTTTCTCGTGTCTTAATCTCGTATGGAACATTTTAAAATTTCTCGTGCCCGAGAATTTTTAATCCTACTAATTTTTAGATTTTTAAGTCTTTTTAAGGAATAAAATTTTAAAAATGAATAAGATTGAAAATTCTCAGACACCAGATATTTTTAATCCTTATAAAAAGACTTAAAAAACTCATTCTTTGTTTAAATGCAAATATAAAATTGTTTTAGCCAATAATTAATTTGGTCACTCTACTTCAAGCATGTAAAACACGCGGCCCGCAACTGCCGACAAGATTTCTCCACAAGTAGGAAAGCCGGTAGCAGAGAAGAGATGCCAAGTATCAGGCAGAAAACATTAGTGTTACCATTATTCTTGTTCTTCTTTTGTTTTTTTTTAAATAAATCTGTTTTGTAAATAAATATTACAGTTTTTCTTTTTTTTGCGGCCCATACAAATTTAGATCGTGCTGGGTTGGCCCGTGTGAAACATTGGGTTTGACATGCTTGCTCTACTCTAACTGTATTCTGTATGGATACATTACATATTATATCCACTCTGCTACAAACAATAGATTCGCACGATTAATTAAAATCATATGTTCACCGATAACAAAATCTAAAATCGAACATCGGAGAACACAAAAAAAAATTGTTAGGGTGGAAAATCCAAACAAATTATCAATTTTTGTATTCTGAATTCAGCTGACACATAATATTTTTATTTTTTTATTTTCTGAATCGTGAATATTAAATTTGGATTCTCTACACAAAAAAAAACAATGCATACCTACATATATACTAGTAACTACATGGATGCATAGGATTTTATGTATTCACACTACTCCTCTGATATGAATATCTAACTTCACAGGAAAAGGGAGAAATCAAAAAGTTTATTCGAAAATGTCCAAGCGGAAAACTGAACTGCTACTGCAGCTGTGTTGTTCTGGAGCATTCTCATGTTTAATTTTAATTCAATTCACATGTCCTAAGGGAGGTTGTAGATTTTTTATTTAATTTAATTTTTTTTATATACCTACATACATATGTATGTATGTATAAATACGTACGTATTCTTCCACATTATTATATAGCATTTTGACATTTTTTTTATACAAATTCAATATGAAACATAGAGCTGTGTTCATAGAGTGTTTAGAGAGCTCGTTTTGGCAGATATTTGACTCGAAAATAAATTTCATTTTTCAATTCCATTGTTTGTTGGAGGTATAGGGACTTTACAAAATTCCCCAGTTTACAAAACGCCCCACTCAGGGCCGGTTTTAACAGTTTTGGCGCCTGGTAAAGGAAAAAAAAAAGCGCCCCAAAAGCAACTTAAAAAATGTTTGATCTTTTCCACATCTCCCGAGGAGAGAGAGTAATTGACGCGTTGACATAAAATACAACCCTAAATCTTTCTTGATGGTCTAAAATTACCTCATTTCTATTCTCATAGGAAAACTGAACTACTTTTTTTCGGGACCGTTAAGTTGAAATTGCTGGAAAAGGAACATTAATTTCATTTGCTATAAGTCTCGCCATATCTAAAAATTCAAAAAAACTTGTCATTAGTTCTTAGTTCGACTAAAAACTTTTTCATTGAGCACAAAATTTCAACTGCAAGCTTAAGGCAAATATTGCTTTGTGTCTAATATTGTGTAAAAAATAACAACACAACAAATAAATTTAAATTCGCTTAGCTTACTACCAAGAGATTGAGGCATATTTTGGACTTTTTGATCATAATTTTCTGAAATTTCAACAAGAGCCTATAAACATTTCCCAAGTTTATTGCATCTATTCTGCTTAAGGCTGCGGTTATATAGCAAGCGTGTAATACAAGCGCTTGCTCGCGCTTTAAATTAAATGCATTTTATTAGAGCATGGTGGTTGTGTAACAAATTTTTACGAGCGCGAGAAAGCGCGAGCAAGTGCGAGATAAAATGCTCTGATGATTTAAAGCGCGAGCAAGCGCTTGTATTACACGCTTGCTACATAATAACCGCAGCCTAAGAGTCAAACTACTAAGATGTTTTTTTTTAAAACCGACCATCTGCCTACAGAACTTGAATAGAAAACATAGATACTCTCAACTTTATCGAAGAATGCAACTGCATCAGTAGAGCATTGAACATCATCAAAGCTCTAGGTTCCAAAACCTTAGTTCTCGCTTGCATACCACAATGTTTCGCTCTCATATAAGTCCCATTATCATACCCTTGTCCTCTACAATTCACTAATAGAATATCCCAATCAGCAAGTTCATTCAAAACTAAATCAGTGTCAGACCCAGTTGTTTTTTTCACAGCAATCCCAAAAAATATTCTCTAATTTTAAACTTTTTTGGTCCAATATTCTACCTACTAAAGTTAATTGCTCCTTTCTACTTGTGTATATCAAGCGTACAATCTACTATATTCGAAGCCAATGAGAATCAAGGCATTAATAAACGCAGGGAAAATTGAATATATATTACATACTAATTTTCAATATTTTTAAAAATGTGCTATCTACCACTTGAAGTGCTAATGTTCTAAATTGAATAATATCTTTTGTTTTCGTAACCTCAGATTGCATTTTTTCTTGTAGTCTTGTTTTATTATCAATTAAATATTAAATGCACAACATATAAGAAGGAAATGTTTTTTATTGGTTGAAAACATGACAATGCAAAAGGGATCAAAAAAAAAAGGAAATGTGCTATCTTTCTGTCGCGATCTGTACATACATAAACAATAAATTTTAATACGTATGACCTGAGTTTGACTCTCTTTCTCTTCAGTCAAATCGAACGTTTTGATATATCGGACAAGGTTGTGAAACCAAATTTGAAGTTCGCATCGTTTTAGGTAGGCGCATTGCCTTGGCGCGAAATTTGAATCCTGCTCCACAACTTCCGACATGTTTGTTGATTTGTATGGATTTTGGTAGGCGCAAATGGAGCGGTATGATAAGACTGCTCCACAGCATGTTGGCAGTGAACATTTCGTTTTTGGCAATGGGCTGAAAGGGTCGACTGGATATTTAATATGAAACAACAGAGCCTAATATGGTTGCAGCAGAGACAATGTTTGTCTCTGGTTGTAGTTGGGTACAGATAAAAATTTTGCTAACTAGTCTGTTATACCAATTAGCAGCTATGGAGCAGCATTGCCGCTTGACTTTGGATGAATGTAGCCCGAAAAACTGTGAAAAGTAGCAAAAGTAGCAAAATCTCTCATTCCGAAAAGTAGCCCAAGGTAGCAAAAGCAAAAGAAGAACGTTTGTAAGAGCAATCAATTTATTTTGCAAAAACTTATTGCTTATAATACTTGTCGTTTTCGTTCTAACAAAAGTTATATGTTGTGCTACCTTGGAGTCAGGAAAACACTTCCTTAAAACTTTTGAAATAGAATCCATGTTGGACAGTGGAATATGATTAACGTTCCAAAACATGACCAGGCAATGCTCTTCGAAACTTCCATACTATCCATTTTTTTTTTTATTCTCGTCCTCCTTTTCATTTTGCTGTCTTATTACGAATCTGCAACAATTACATAAAGTTGTTGAGCGACCTAGTTATAGCAATTTATAAGTATGTACAATTTACCATCTTTCTGATCCAGTTTAAACTTAACAGGAGAAATGCAACAATTTTCCTGTTTCAGTCAATACAATTGGCAGTTTACCAGTTTTTGAATTCTGACAGAATAAATAAACGACGGAAGGGAACGCATGTTTTGGATACACAAAACAGAAAACTCAGCAAACAAAATAGCTTTGTTCAATGAGAAAAAAGGCAGATCAGAACAGCACAGATTTGTGCAAAATGTCAGATCAAGTCAGCATAGAAAATTACATATGTACATCCATATGTTTGTTGTCAAAAATTAGAACTGCATTGATGATTATTTTACTTAATGTTTTCCAAATTACTTATTCCATTTTACAATAACTGATTGCCCTTCTTGCGATTGAACTTCAATTTCCCCCATTTGGTAAATTAAATCTCGTCAAAACACTTTTCACTTCAAATAAAAGAATCAAATGTGCAACACAGCTGACTTTAATATTTTTTACAAATGTGTTCTACCTCAAGAGCAGTTGCAGAAAAGTTGTCTAGAACAGAGTCGTTGAACATAAAGCAGATCAATCTCGGACAGAAACTTTTCTCATTGAACACAAAAACTTCGTATTTTTCTGTTCTTCTCTGTCCAGCATTGCTTAATTGAACAGTCCTTTTGTTGGGATTGAAAGCAACAGAATGCATTACCAAACAGAAACAAAATATTTTGCAGGGAACTTCGAGAAAAAAAATGTAGCAAAATGGGACCAATTTTAAAATTAAAGTAGCAAAGTAGCAAATTGAAAAAACTGAAAAATAATGTAGCACTTTTGCTACGAAAGTAGCACTGTGGCAACGCTGCTATGGAGAGAAAGAGAATGAAATGTGGTGGGAACGGGAAGGGATAGAAAAAAAAAAACATTATGTGCATATTTATATGGAAATTTGGTGATTTTAATGTGTGTGTATTTTGTAAACTACAGTGATTGAAATGTGTGTATTGTTATTTGAGAAGTACGGTGAAAAATATTTGTTTGTAAAGAATATAAATACATATTAGCAAACAAGTAGATTTGTTTTTAGGATAGTAATTTTTTTTAGTTTTTACGCCTCTTGCTTTCTAGCGAGTGGCGCGGCTGCGCCACTCGCTCCTATGTAAGATCCGGCCCTGGCTCCACTAGTCTGTCTAACACGTACATATCTGTGACTATGCAGCTACAACCAAACGTGTTCGAGCCAGTTTCAGTCAGTAGTCAACTGTACATAGGCGTATCTTGGTTGGGGCAAGTAGAGCACGTGTCCCGGTCGCCTTACAAAGGGGGGTGCGCAAAACCGCCAATAATTAAATTTAAAAATCAAAATAAATCACAATACAGTGGCACCAACAAATCTGCTCAGTAGACAAAATTGGAACTGACGCAATACTTATGTCATTTTCCAAAAGTATCGGCTGAACATTCATTCTCAGACCATCGATACTTCCAATTCTCGTTAGACGACAATCCCCAGCCAAACTAGAGTTTCGGAACTACCGAAAAACCGACTGGGCTAAATACAGGGAAACCCTAAAGAGGTTAATCCCTTCTTCACTACCCCCTGTCCCGAGCAGCACACAAGCATGGTAGGAAAACTTACTACCGCCTGCAATAAAGCATTAGATGTGGCATGCCCTACAGTAAGACCAAAGGGGAAACCGAAACCACCGTGATGGAACTCTGAAATTAGCAATACAAGAAAACGCTGCAGACTGATATTCAACAGGGCTAAATTCACAAAAAGTGCCCTAGATTGGAACTCTTATAAGGAAACCCTCGTAATATTGAAAAGTACTCTTAGAAAAGCCAAACGGAAATCTTGGAAACCTTTCTGCAATAACATTGAGAACTTCTCAGAAGCTTCAAGGCTACGAAAAATACTCTCCACCAATCCAAATACTCCTGGCTATCTAATAAAAACAGATGGCTCTTGGACCTCTTCAAGCGAAGAAACAATACACACTTTCCTGGTAGCTTCTCTTCTCCACACAATAGTTTGTCTAAAAGTACACAACCTACTGATCTTATGCAGAATAACATAAATAGTCTGATCACAAAGGACAAGCTGCTTTGGACAGTACGCAGCTTTCAACCATATAAATCTGCGGGACCTGACGGCATAATACCTGCTGAATTCCAGTCGGCCACTGACATAATTCTGCCTTGGCTGGAAATTATACTCACTAGCTGTGTTTATACAGCTACTTAACATACATTCCCAAAATATGATTGGAAGTCAAAGTTGTCTTCATTCCCAAAGCGGGAAAGAGCTCTCACGCCTATCCAAAAGATCTCAAGGTCGAAAACTCGCTTCGCAAATTGATTAATTTACTACTCACTAGGCGAATTATCAACACCAAGCTGGGCGAGTCCTCTTCCAGGAGATTTGTCAGCAGAGGTACCCCCCAAGGTGGTGCCCTACCCCCCCTTCTTTGAGACCTTGTAGTAAATTAACTTTTGCTACTCCTGGAAGGCGTGGGTGCAGGAGTAATCGCATATGCTGATGACATCGACATTCACATGATCAATGAACTCATGCAAAATAATGCACTAAACAAGCTCTCAAAATGGATCGATGAGGGTTAACCCACAGAAAACGCAGTTGGTTCTTTAACTAGAAAATACAAAATCCCTCAGATGGACCCCCCTTCTTTATATGGTACCAAACTAGTCATCTTAGATAATAAACTAAGCTGGAAGCTCAATATCCAAGAAAGAGTAAAGAAAGCTACCATAGGTGCCATGAAATAACGCCGAGCGAAATAAGGCCGAATTTCAAAATTTTTATTTCTTTATTTCCCATTTTGAAAGTGAAATAACGCCGAATTTTAAGATTCGGCCCCTTCCTTTGCGAAATAAAGCCGAACATTGCTTGCGAAATAAAACCGAGTTTCAGAGAATGCAAGAGATTTAGCATTTACCGTTATCAATCTTTGTTGATAGTAACTCAACGTGCAATTACCTAATTAATTCTTGAACTTTGAGTGAGAAACGTCGATTAGGTAATGAAAATTTGGGTTTCACGGTCCTTTCATATGAAATTTGCGAGGGTTTCAGGAAAGGAAGTCTAAGCTGCCAGGATTCTTACTTCTAAACATAACAAAATGGAAGCAAAACGCCTTTACCGCAAGCTTTTCGTTCTTCCACTTTTAAAACCAAATGACATGCACTCTGCATTTGATCTTTCAAGTAACATAGCAAAGGGTGTGAACTTTAAAATAAATAAATGGGGAGTACATATTTAAGGATTTTCTGACATAGTTACTTCAGAAAGCACCGGATGGAAAGTTTATGAAATTAATATTTTATAAATAACGATTCATATAAAAAGTGTGTTACAGTGTATTTTAAAACTATTATTTTCTCAAATTCTAAATGGAACGGCCGAAAAATAATAGTTTAAAATTAACTGTAACACTAACTGGATTTCTGAATTCAACGATAACTTATATGTATGCAATTATGCATATACGTTTAGGAAACTCCTTCAGCTATATCTGTGTCCAGGTGTCCCATGAGAACAACATAGAACTATTTTAGTCGACTAAGCAGGAAGTTGGTGAAATTTGGGAAATGATTTTAGTTCGTTGAGTATGAGGATGAGTAACATCAAAAAGATTTATAATGTCAACTAAAAAAAAAAGAAACAAATCATTAACATAAAATTAAAAAAAAGATGCTGGATGTGTTTGAAGCATTTGTGAATACTCGCTCCCGTTAAATTTTCTGTCTAAAAATATGAAAACATGCACCTCTGCCTAAATGTGTGTATAAATAAAAGCATAATAAGGCCGACTCGGCTTTATTTCGAACTAGCCGACCCGTGCTCGCCTCGCTTCGCCCACCGGCAACTTTTCACTAATTTGCAAAACTTGGAACGTATTTAAATGAGTTTTTGGAAATTCTAGGTCAATGATTCTTCAAAGCTGAAGTGTTAAGAAAATATATTCTTTATTTTCGGAAGCTCTAATAGACTGGTACAATCACAAATTATTCTATGGGCCTATGCTTGAGTATCCACAATAACAAACAATTTTATTAATTAACTAACTGAACTCGTGTTCACCTTGCTTCGTCTTCTAAAGCCTTTCTCAAGCATTCAAATTTATTACATCAGTGATAGCGAAGAAACATCAATATTTGTGTAAATTCATAAATATTTAATTATAAATAAAAAATAAATATCTATCTATTTATCTTTTGATAGTTATGTAATTTTTTTCCTAATGAAAGATTGTTTTTTATCTATGTAATATTCCTTTTGTTATAATTTTCATACGCTAAATAGCGAATACCCTTAAAATGTTTTAACACAGTGCGAGCACATGAACGACAAGAACGAGAGACAGACAGATCAGTGTAGTATTAGGAAACACAGAAGTTAGGTTTCAACTAACTCTATGGATCGTGTCCAGGATAACTGGAGAGTTGTGTATCATTGAAAGCTATGTCATTTTCCGGGCATTTTGTACATTCAAAATTTATATACATATATATACCATAAATTTAAAGAGAATGTTAGTGAGTATAACTACGGAACCCTATCATGCGTGTGACTAATGGCCATTTTTTTTCCTTTTCGATTGCTGTGCAAACTACACCGCACCCCAGCGATGGCGAAAAAATAAAAAAAAAATGTATAACGAAAATCTTTTCTAAAAAAGTTTAAACGTTGAAGAATAAATGTTAAACTTACTCTCCGCCATAATTGAATCCGTAGATCAATAAATTTCTAATATCCAATGTAAGATATCGTTTCTCACCAACAAAGAATATCTTGTTTAAAATAATAATCACTTGTTACCTTTGAGTTCTAAAATCGCATGAACTTGGATAAATTGTTCTCTGAACAATCTGAAACTTAAGTGCTAGTGGGGGAGAGAAAATGGGTTATATCCACTTCACATTAATGCCACAGCCTCTTAAATTTTTTTTTTTAATTTTATTGATGCACCTTAGAGTCCAGATGTCAGATGTCCTTTGAGAATATTTGCTAGTGAAACTTTCAGTTCTTGCTAAACGAATATTCTTCCAGATTCACGCGGCAGAAATTGAAAGAAAAAACACTTTTCTTTTTTTTTCATTGATGATGGTAAAAAAAAGAAAATAATAATGAAATTATCACGCACTAAAACTTATACCGCACACAAAATGTCCTCATATAGGACAAAGATTCGTCTCGCTCGCATTCCTCATTACATGCAACATAGTTCAACGCAGTTGCTATTCTTAGTCCTTCTTTCACCTTTATTGTGCATTTAAGCCATGTAAACACCTGCGTGGAGACTAGGTTCTTCATGGGATTAAGGGAAATTTACAAAACAAATTAAAGTGAAATTCCTTTAGGCAATATATTCATTCACCGTTCGCCATTCACTTGAAATCCGTCCGTTTATTCATGCCAAGAAGGAATTACTACTATCCCTAGCCTTTGTACGGAGTTTTCCTCAACCGACAAATTTATTCAGCTCGCTTTCTCAAGGATGTAAAGAAAAACTTTTCATATTTTAAGTAAGAATCATCCTCTCGGTGTATCCTTTGCAAAATTAGGGACAATTTTGTGCCGTGCTGCGGATATGCCGAGGCGACGACGACGACTACAAAAAGGAAGATCAATAAAATATTCTGAAATGATTTGGGTCTTAGATGTAATAACACAGCAGCAGCGGCAGGACGAAGTTGCACACAACATACATAGATGTCTGTAGGTTAGCGAATAGCTGAGACAAGTTGTTTGGGGGTGGGCGAGGTAACAAACTTAATTTCTCGTTCTCCTTTCATCGGTAAATGTATACAATTTCGCTTTGAGGAGTTGAAAGGACAATTTGTTTAAGGTTTCATTTCACACAGTCAAGTCAACAGCAGTGGTGTAATAGGATACGTTCTTATCCCTTGGTGTATCCTGCAAAAGTGTGGAAGTGTTTTGTACTTTATTGCGTGAGATAAGTTTTGATATGAATACCTTTTTTCTGGAATGGAATGCTCATCTTAAATAGAATTTTGCATTTTCTGGTGTACCTACATAACGGGGGGATACCTATATGCTTTTCTGTATTTGTTGATGTTATTGAGGCTGGTAGGTGATTTACCTATTTTTGTTGCACGCGTAGCTGGCCGGGGTTAACGTCCTCTAAATTAAAAGCCACGCGACCCTAATTTCGAGCTCTTAAGAATCAAAAACGTTATGCGTGTCGTGTGCCTTCAACCAACAAGCCAATGTTGTCAGGTCGTGGGATTTCGCCCATTTTTTTTTTGGATCAATGGATTCCTGAATGTGCACCTGGGATTTTGCATAAAAGCTTGGGTTTTGTTTTAAATAAATTAAAAAAACATGAACTGCATATATGTACACACATACAATAATGTATCAATTATATTACATAGTGGTGCATGCTATGTATAATGGTGAAAAGAGTTTTCATAGTTTTCGATGGACTAAGAGAGTTGGATGAATTGACGCAATTATGATTCTGTACCTGTACATATGAATGTATTTAAAGGATTTACAATAGATATTTATCTCGAAGGATGTAGTTGCCTATGGTAGCATTTCGGATTTAATCAAAGGCTAGTTATTCGCTAATGAAATCTCTAGTTGGCTTCTCATCTTCCAGGCACATTTTGCAAAGGCCCAGCCTTCGATACCAATTTTATTAAGGTGCTCGTTTAGCCTTCGTATCAATGCGAAATTAATACACGTTTAGTCAGCGCGACGGGTACCCGGGTATCCCTTTGTATTTTCTATGGGCTGAGACAAATACAGGAAGAGTTATGTAGAAAAGGGGAAAGAAATATTATCTTGACAGAGTGAATTCAACTCAGTTCAGAATCTATATTTAGAAAATTTCTGTTTATTTCAATTTATTTATGCATTTTTTGAGCAAGAATGACATTTGTTTATAGTCATGTTATGCTGGTCTAGTTTTTTGCCTGGGTTAACGTTGCTCCGAGCAAACATGGCATGCTCCTTGAATTTTGAGCCTTGTGGTTTTATCGGCACTGATGCGTATAGCATAGCTTGAATGCCATTTTTTGTGTTGAAGTTGCGGTAAACAAGAGGATTTTCGAATCTTTCTTGAATATTCGGCATACAAAGCTGCTTTTCCAGCTTTTGCCGGAATTTGCGTTGGTTATCCTTTCTAATTGCAGCTTCCTTGTGATGTTGAGTACGAAGAACGTAGGCCGCCAATCCACATATTATCAAGCATGGCAACTGGCCATCGTTTAGTAGCTCGTTTTGTAGTAAAATGACTCACCATTTTGTGCATTACATCAACACCGCCTTTAGAGCTATTGTAGTATTTTATGATGTCTGGTTAATCATTATCGTCCGATATAGTATTGTCGTGGTGCATTGTGGATATTACTATATATATATTTATATTATATTTTTTAGGGACGTAGGAAACGATGGTTTTGTTTCCCATGAAGTAGAGACGACTGGACTGTACGTAATTTACTTTTCAGCATTTCTTTTGGGATGTGAGCTAGGTACTTTCGAGAGCTCTACTGGAATGATGAGCACCAGCTATTATCAATATTCCAAGATAGCCATTGAGGTCCTGTAATGTAAATATCCTTTAAACTTTAGCCTTCCGCGTATGATTGTTCACGTTCGTTGCTCTGAAGATTACTCATAACTCCAATTTGATATTACTTACACCAAAAAATATACACATATGAACTCCACAAGCATAAGATAAAGTGTGATATAATAAAAAACGAAACACTGTAACACAAATGTTTACATTGAAACATGTTCAAACGGGAAAAATATATACTAACCAGTACCATATAAATAGGGGTACCCGGGTGTACTTTGCATATAACTCCGTATTATCGTTGAAAAATAAATTTAATAAAATTAATGGATTATATTTATTTTGAATTGAGTAGGCCATTCGAAGCAGAATTAAATTTCAATAAGGTACTGAAAATATTGCTATGCGGTCCTATGGGCGAAATAAGTTTTATATTGGTTCAATAATCAAAAGGATACCCGGGTGCCCTCGAATTGATACGAAGGTTAATGTTATAAAGCCTGTGAGCAATCCTTATTTCATCTGATGATATTGAGGTAATTATTTGCGAATTAAAAGTTAAAAACTTTTGATTTTTAAGGTTTATCATAAAGCTGTATTAAGATGCTATATTTCCCTGTGCAGTGTAGGTTACCAAAATTCATTCCCCTTCTCAAACAGGCAAAGCCTCAAAATCATCATTTAAGTATTGGGGACTCATAATTGGACGAGGATTTGCTGGCAGTAACCCCAGGTAGGGGAGAGTGGGGATACTTCTGACACTTTTTGCGAAAATTGATGGTGCTCCTAAAATTTTTGCGAATTAGTTAGCGAAACCTGTTTCAAATCGAATGGCAACATTTCACCTACAAAATCCACCAAAAATGTCTAACAAAGTCTGCTCAGAAGATATCAAAATATCGCATTTAAAAAAAGAGGGGTTGTTACTGTTACCCCGACTAAGGGGTAAGTTGTAATATAGGCCGGGGTACACAACTTTTTCCATTGACTACCGATTCAAAACGGAAGTAGACACGTCTGCTCTGAATTGGATGCTAACCTCGGAGTTTTCTGCTTGTCTTCCCTTGTAATTGCTTCGATAGGAATCGCAATTATTAATGTAATTTCATGCACCATGTTCACTTCGCTCTATTTTACGGGCAATTTCGTGGTTCGAAAAACCTCCCGAATGGTCAGCATCGATTTCCTCGATCCATCGATTTCCTCTAATGTTAACGGTTTTTTTTGCCCATTGCTTTCTTAACAAAAACTACATTTAATCACAAAGTAATATTTTACTGCAGTTTGCTCGATCACTCATTGTCAATTAACTAAATTTGTCCATTGCGTCGAATCAAGTGAACCGAAAAAATTCGGCTGTTTTGACATGTTTGAGAGAAAATAGAAAAATAGTACCGTTAGGTGTCTCTCACCAAGAATGTATTTATGTTTATTTTAAAGAGTAATAAATTATTAGTGCAAATAATATTTACTAATTAGTATTAACCATGAGTAGTGATCTGATTAAAAAGTCACAATGATATGGACAAGAACACTTTGTGGTTGGAAGAACCAGTGGCAAGTGTAAGATATGAAAATGTGAAATGTAAAGTCGCACAAAAAGAAGAAGAGACGCCTTATAAAAGAAGACAACAAGCGATATGAAAGGCGTTAGAAGAGAATGAAATGAGGTTCTATGTTATGACTTGTGCTAAGAACCCAACGTCAGATGTGATGAGTAACCAATTTCTCAAAGATCCAAGGAATATGGACTTATGTAGATGCAACTTGATTGCGTACATCAGATGGTAATCTGTTATAAATGAAAGGTGTCATGTTGGTAGCAATCCGACGGCAATATTCCGTCCTAACTCTAGGCACTATCACAGAGTTTGAGGAACGAAATAAATGCACTTCATTTCTACTTATGTTGATATAACTACCTCGAAGATAGAACAGCCTCAACACCTTGAATATATATAGATATTGCAGTGCAATATCCTGACTAATTGAAATAGAGGTCCGCAAGGCTCCAAACGAGGTTTGAACGGCATAGTCCTTTCTATCTTCTTTTGAGCTATAAGAACCGGCTGCAGGTTAGTTACAAATGCATTATAACAAGATATACCGTACTCCAGAAGTGGATTGACCAAGGCATAGTAAATTATTAATAAGAGTTTAGATGTAACAAGCTTGCGTAGATGGTATATTTTATTCAAGCCAATGTAAGTACTTCTCTTCACCATTTCTATGTGCGGCTTCCAACTCAGTCTACTGTCCAGCGTTACACTTAGGAATTTAAATTCGGAAACTGAGTCAAATACCAAGCAACTGCTCTCGCAGTTAGAATAATTACACCCAGAATCTTGTAGAGTAATCCTATTTATTGGGATTTCTTATTTCTGAGAAAGATATGGTCAATACATGATTTAGAAGTTTCAGTAACCCTGGTTGGTAAGTTTATTAGCGACTCAAAGTCCAAAGAAGATTGAGGAACAATATAACTATCGCTACTCGATGGGAATCCTAATATATCAATATTAATATCACATATAAGACAGGCATTGGGGGTGCTTATCAAATCAATATTCATTCAATATCGGCGAGAACAATTTCCCTAAGAATAGATTGCAATCGTATAAAAAAGCTATGCTCAGACGATTGCCAGATCTGACAATATTGTCAGGTCTTATAATGAAAAATTTGTCCCAAATGTCTTACAACTGTATCAACTGATAATTTTAGTCTGACAATATTGTCAGAAAAAGCATCAGACTATTGTCATACCGCCATCTGAGAGTAAATTGGCAAGCATCTACCAATCGTGTGAACACATTTTTGTGACATTGTCACGCCATTGTCTGCCGTTTCGGACATTTGCAGGCTCAGTTTATACTGTCAATTGTCAGATGTGCGAAGCTTGGAACACTACAGGGTATTTTATAAAGTTACTATGGAGAACGATTTATTGGTCCATGTTATGAAAAAAAAAGAAAACGTATAGGAGGGGGGGGGGGGGGGGGGTTACCTATCTTAACGGAGCTGTAGGCTGTTTAAAAAGTTCCTTCAGAGAAGTTGGTACATACCAATAATTATTCAATTATGTACAACTTCTGATGTATTAAACCTAGTGTATTCAATAGCTTAAAATAACACGTTCGATAGAAAATTGATTAGTGTTTTTGACAGGTAAAAACTATTACAACTTTCATTTTCGAGATATTGGTCTTCAAATACATTATTAATATTTAATTTTAATCAATTTTTTAACTTTTTTAGTAAATTTTTAGCATTTATCTCGAGAAAGTGTGCTTATATATTTTGGCAGCTATTATTATCAGCACATTTCCAGACCTGAAAATATTGTCAGATCTAGCAATCGTCTGAGCACAGCTTAGGTCTAATAAGGTTTGGTCATTGACCGTATACCAGAATCAGTAATATGTTTGAAAGTAATCCGAATCCGAAGTGGCTTTATTAATGAATGCTCATTGTTGAAATACAAATTCTCATTGGTAGGTGTTAAGTACATTCCCATACAAAATGCTCATACAAAACGCAAATTTCGATTTTTTCGATTCCCGGCTTTTCTTTTAGCACTGTACTAAGCCGAACGAAACAAAAAAGGAATCATCCAAATCGGTCGAGTCTTTGCGAGACTAACGCACGATAAGTGATTTTATAGAAGATGAAGAAGATTAATACACATTATTAGGGTAGGGTGGGGCAGATTCGACACATTTTCTGTGGAGTCCCTACAACTTTTTTTAAATTAATTTTATATACATATGTAACAACCATAACATTTTCATCTCATTTTTATTTATTTCATTCACTAAATATTTTGTCTTAATTTCATAACTTCATTGTAGAATTACTTTCGTTTAACTCTTGAACTACTTTTTATTTAATTTCATTATTCGTACTTTTCATTTAATTTCATTATTGAATTACTTTTATTACTGAATTAATTTTCTTTGAAATGCATAAAATCTTTGATCGTACTGTACAAAAAACCAAGTGTAAAAAAACAAGTTAAGAAACAAGTGTAACTGGCCGAACACAATGGTGACGCTGTAGTGGAAGTATGACGCGCTGTCAAAGTTAAAACACACATAAACCCTATAGCGCGAACACAATGCGAAGCTGATGCTGTAGTTTGAATTGTATGGTGAAGCGCAAAGTTCAGCCAACTTCAACTTTCTACTACCACTACAGCGTCACCATTGTGTTCGGCCAGTAAAACCATTGTAAAAGCTTTATCAACTGTGGTAAGGAAAAGCTTTACAAAAGCTTCCCACAGAGTAGTATAAAAAGACCACCGTGATCGCAGAAGAATTACATACTTCTGAGTCAATCGGGAGTTTGGCAAGATTCACATGTACGGAAGGTATACTACCGCCTACTATTGAAAACTGCTACACTCTCTGCGCGATATATTTTTTTCTGTTTCGTCGCCTTCAGCGAGTACTGCAGTTTTGGGACAACATACTCGTGGGACGAAAAAACCAAACAAAAGCCGTCTCAGAACATTGTAAAATCACCCAAAAGAATTTTGTCAAATAAAGAATTGTATTTTTAATAAAATACCTATCGGAGTTCTGATTTCGAACTGCAGCTCTACCGACATATACATTTTTATTTAATTTGAAGCTTTAATAATCGCAATTAACAAATTCGTAAATCATAAAGACCTTACTCAACCCTAATTGTTTATAAAAAATACTTTCAAAAACTACTTCAAAAAGTCGAAAGTGTCCCATGGGTGGGAAACATTCGTCTTACTAGTGGGGCACTTTCGACACGAGCTTAAAAGACACAAAAGGAAGAGGAAATAAAATATATTTTGTGTTCTGTTATAGCGAACTGGTTTATTTATTTAAATCTTACGAGTATATCTAAAAAACAGGCCAAGTGCGAGTCAGACTCGCGCTCAAAGGGTTCCGTATAGTTTTAAAACTAGTTATATTTTGTTTAATTAATGGTTTCGTTTCGTTAACACAAAAAAAGAAAACGACCAACTCTATATTCACTTTACAAACTTATAATAAGTAATATTATTCGCTATGAGAAATTGGGTAAACATTGAGAACGCGGCTGAGTGTACAGCGCCTGCATTAATCTTTTTTGTGCTGTGCTACTGAGTTTAGGGGTCTCAGGTTCGTTTCCTGGCAAAATCCGTATTTGTATTTACTTTTTTTTATTTTTTTTTATATGGCAGCACAATTTCGGATAGAATTTAGTTTTTCCAAAATTATTGTGAATCGAAATTGGTCCGGTAGTTTACCAGTTAATCTGTTGAAAAATTGATTTTTTTGACATAAAATTGAATTTTTCGACGTGGAATCTTTGTGTTGAGCCCTTTCGAATGATGTTCCACAATATTTATTTTTCAGATTTTTTTTTTTTATTACATTTAACCCACCCTGTATAGTTGTTTCACAATATTTTTGAGTAATATGTTGTCCATGCATGTGGACCACCGTAATGTATAAGTGACAGTGTGCCAAATTTCAAGTTTCTAGGAAGAACGGTTCTTGATGTTTTTATCGTGACAGACATTTTTGAGTTAGAGCGAACTTCTAATGGTTCCGTATTACCATATGGGTACGGAACCCTAAAAACGGACAAATACAACCACGGAGAATATGACTATTTTTCTGATAAAAATTACCAAATCCTTTTCGTAAGTTCACAACTGGGTTTATAGGCAAGCCAAGAAATGGCTCAGTCAACAAAAGAAGCAAGATGATGTTTCAGAACTACTCATATTCTCTGAATACAATGTTATGGTGTAGAAAATAAAGAATCTCGATCCATCCGTGGTATATGTTAGACATGGTAATGAAATGACAAATGCCTGGAAATTGGTTATGCTTTTTAGAGAAGTTAACCCTCTACCGCATACAACGCCATATATGGCTTTTAATGTTTGCTTTAATAAACAATTCTGAGAACCAACGGTTTTCTGTTGCATTCTATGAATAGTTTTAGCTGCGAAAAGCGTGTTCTTTTGTTTCCATGTTTCTTATTAGACACGAATATCCCTTTGTTTTCCAATTGGTACATGCACAGCTTAGCAACTGTGCATTTTATCAAACAGCCATATATGGCTGTCTATGCATTTACGAAAATATTCGCCATGCCATATTTGGCCTCTTATGCAGTATCGAAAATGTAATAATTATGGTTTTGACCATATTTTATTTTTTTTTAATGAAAATAGGCAGCTTTATAATGGCATCAGCAAAGACCTGTATCCCAGAAAAAAGCTTTTATTCGATTTCCTATACTGGCTTGGAAAGTGAAGAAGAAATACCGGAGTCGGATGACGAAGCAGTGGTTAATTGATGTGTTCACATCTTAGCTCTCGGTATGGGCAAATTTTTCGCCGTCGCGCCGTTCGTCACGCGTAACCAAACTTAGTATTAGTGCGTTCTTTGTACATGATTCTCTTAGTATTAGTGCATTCTCTGTTTATCCGTCATCATGCACAAACGTATGTTTTCACATTAAATTTCGCGAGTAACTGGTGCTAACGCCTTTTTTTCCACCGAAGATTTGATTCAAAGGATTGTAGATGAATTAAACCGAAAGGCTTTACAGGACAACATAAACAAGCCGGCATATATTTAAATAAAAGTTTAAAAACGAAAATCGTTATTGCATAAGACGCCATATATGGCAAGGATTTTTTAAATTGAAAAAATACGGACTGCATAAAACGCCATATATGGCGATTTTTGTTTTTTTTTTAGTCCGGCCTTTTTTTAATTTTTTTTTTACAAATAACTTTAGAAAAGTTTATAAAAAGTAAATTCGACAAAATTTTTTTTTCTTTTCAAGTGGGTCATAATTCATGCGGTAGAGGGTTAAAATGGCAAGGTATTATCTACGATTCAATACCTCGAAGCACCCAAGACATTTCAGAACAATTCAAAGGGGGTGGATAGAAATAACATTGGTAATTGATCCACTAAAAATAGGGAACTGATTAAGATGATTTTTTCATCCAATTTCGGTGACAATGCAAAAAATACTTATAAACCTTGCGTTTTTCACACAAAATAAATTATTTTTGTTACAAGATACTTATTCCCAGTGTACCCAGTTGGATGCACCCACCCTAAAGCCCAAATAAAAGGCAACAAACTGTTGATTGAGTTTTATTCATTTGCTAACATTAATTAAGAAATTTAATAAAAAAAAACCTTTTTCAGCAGTAATTAAATCATATTTATTAATTAATTCAGCTTAATCTAAATCTATAGTTTCATATACAATGATTATATGTGGGTATTTGTAAGATACAAGTGTTGTAGATAATCGTGTTAGCAGCTTCCTCGAGAAGTAACAAGTGTTTCTGGTTTAGAATATCAACTTTTTGCGTACTTCTAAATTTTCGAATCTATTGAAAAATATTGTAAAAAAGCTTAACGAACCAATATTGGGAGTGGGACTACAAATTCAATATATGCAGACTGCTCTTGTTACCTTAAAATCATCCTGTATCACATTTCACACACAAAAACATATTGATCCTTTAATGCTGGGCCAATCACAGGATAAAATGAAAAGTAAACACCTGAAATGAATTGCTTGATGTTTTTCCATCGTTAAATATGAATAATAATAATACTCGTACCTACAAAAAAAAAAAAACTTTTCTTGTTTCCAGGTATAGAAACAAGATCCATACCACATACGAGCACAACGTACATCGTACCGCCCGCCCTCTTCATGTTTCCGCTTTTTGCTTTTCCGGATTTTATCTAGTAAACCAAGTAAATTGATGTCAGGCTGTGATTTCATCCCTCGGTTTAATTGTAAGTACTTGAGCTCGATGTTGGGAAAGGACGAAAAGTAGGTACTCCCAACCACTCTGTACGACAAACTGTCAAACTGATTTTTACACGATGGAACGGTATAACGAGAGCTAACAGCACACTTGACGTTTACTATGGTTAGGTTTCGAGAAATTTTCTATGATCCGAACAGTGGCATTAGGCAAGGGTATTTGTATACATGCGAACAAATATACAAATCTACATACACACATAAATGCATCCACACACATGGAGGATTGGCCCAGTTAGTCGTGCTTTCACCTTTGACAAATCGAATGCGATTGCATGCACTCTTGGTTCTCATGTAGGAGGTTGTTACCCTTAGCAAGTGTGTACCTTTAGGTACCTGCGTCAGACTTTACATCATTTTTACATTAATTTTACATGAAGCAACAAGCTTAAGCATCCTGAGGAAAGGAAAATGTGGTCTCCGATAATGGGTAGTACGAGTAATTTATGTGGGATTTGTAATGCGTTATATATTAATGGAGTTTGGATGTGTTAAATTGTAAAGTTATCTTTGAAAATATCAAATATGGCCGAGTGGGGTGTTTCTAACGGTCTACCGCGGTAGGTACTGGTCGAGTGTTGGCCAAGTGCTCCTTTTTGGGGGTGTGGTGATGGCCTCTGGAATATGAATGTGGCATCCTTAGCACTAAATATCTTATATCAAAAACTTTAGTGTGTCGTCTTACTCTTGAGAGCAGCCGTTTAGAAGAAGGTGCTTACACGACTAGATATTCGATCGTTTGAAAAATTAGCACAGCCACAAAACAAAACTCATGATATTGAGATAGCAAAATTGCGTATTTTTTCAAGCTTGGTGCGAAAAAATCTGATAAAAGGAGGCCTACGAATGTTTAAACTCGTTCAGAAGCCAGATTTCCAAAAAATACTTTCACCGAAAGCAGGAGTGTTTTTTTCAAAAGCAAGACGAATGGGAACACTGTGTGCGCGATCTTTTCGATGACACCTGCACATTTATTTGCCAACAGGATAATGTTTCAATCTATACTTTGCAAAATACAGGGGAGACTGGGTACGGTTGAAACAAAGGACGGTTAACACAATTCAAATATTTCGAGAACCGTATGCGGTGCGCGGATGAGTCTAAAGGGCGGACGAAGCCGCAACGGGTTCGAACGAACCTAAGTCTTGCTTCGCTCATCGCACACTTCAGTTGTTTACGGGTATTGTATACTGACAACCAAAAGTAAGTACAGTGAACTCTCTCGTAACCGGACACTGACGGCACCGAGAAATTTGTCCGGTTATGAGAGGTGTCTGGTTATGGGAGAAAAATAAACTGACGTTCTTTAAAAAAGAAATACAATAGGCACGTGGTATTCATTTTATTTTATAAAGGAATAAACACAAATTACCAAAAAATACTAATTTCTGTCTATGACAATCAAGCGTAAAATGACACATACATACGTATACTTAACATACAAACCTATTTAAAAATGCAATGGGATTAATAGATGCACATACATAGTTTTAGATAACTGGTTCGCGGACAAGACAGCATATGCCGTCAATGATTGAGGAAATTAGCGGGTCATGACTATTTTAGATATGTTCGAACAAGCCGGGAACGCTGACGAGAAATACAGTAAACTTCCATACTCCGCCATTACTTGCCCTACCAGAAACAAATTTTCACGTCACTGTGACCAGCGGAATCATTTTTATCTTTATACAAAATTCGCAAAAAATAATATAAAATTTCTCTCAATATGCGTTTGACATTCTAGCGTTCCCCACCGAAAATCATATGTCCGCGAACATTATAATGACGCAAAGGCACATTCCACAGCTTAAATTTTTGTTTCGTTTCTTTGCAAAGTGTAAAGAAGAGGAAAAAAAATAAAAAACAAGTATGTTAAAAATTTGCATACGTATGTGTTTTGTCCGTTTAAGAGAAAGCGACATTCTATTGCGGTTATGAAAATTGGTATCCGTGTCCGGTTATGAGAAAGTCCGGTTATGGGAGAGTGTTTTATATGGAAAATCGTGTATTTATTTCGGCTCTTTGAAATCTGTCCGGTTATAAGAGGTTTCCGGTTATGAGAGGTGTCTCTATAACTGTTGTGTCTATTCATCTGAGAGTATTGAGTGTATTTTCGTGTTCGAAGTGAAGAGTGTAGAATACAACATCGTGACTGGTTTTAATGTATCATTATTGTTACCACTACTACATATACATACATTTCTTAACCTAATGAGGGGTTGGGGAAGGTTAAAACATTTTTTCTGAGTACGATTGAAACAATATGTTTACTTGTTGAATACACCACCTAAACGTCACAGCAGCATAATTATGCAGCAGACTTCGCCAAAACCCTCTATACGTAAGTGCTAGTAACTCCTAGTGAAGTAATTTTTTCTTCTAGTTTCTTTTAAAATTATTTTTATTCAGTTTGTTTTGTTTTAAAATACTGTTAATTTTTTGTTGTTTCTTTTTTATATAAATAAATAAATAAATAAATAAATATTGAAATATTGAAGACTGATAAATATTGTCAAACAATGCTTAAATTATTCTTATTATTAAAATAAATAATGAATAAAAACTGTAACAATATTATATTTTGTATTTATTTGCATGTTTTTCAACTGAACCCAACCACTGTTTCAGCTACCACTGGTCCCGTCCCGTCCCGCCCGAAGGAACTTCGCAGAAAATAACATTGTAACATACATATATATATATGAATCTGAATCCTATCGAAAGTATCTGCTTTAACCCTAATTGTACCAGGTTATATTTTTTACACGAACTACCGCGTTGTGACTCTCAGTCACATGTGTAATGTTTAAGAATGCTTATATAAGAAAATTGTTGGTACATGCAAATAAATAGAAAGCAGGAACTTTATTAAACATTTAATTACTTATTTATACATTTTCAGCAAACAAACATTTTCTGATAGTGCGTATTGCAGACATTTAGACCACACTCCTTAGAACTATGTTTATTCGCACGCCCTTGTTTTTAATGGACACATGTGGCATCGACTACGAATATTATTTGCTGAATGCTGTCGATCTCGATGGTGACGGCGCGCGGCGTCGCGTATTGGTATCACTATTTGCTGATGTTGTTGCAATTGTCAGAAATGAGTTCACAATGTGTGCATTTGCTCTGCTAAGATATCGTTTATTCTTCGTTGAATGTTAGCTAGAACCATATCCTAAACAAACCCTTTTAGAAGAGTTTGCGGCGAATATTTTCAATTGGCCTCATGCATTCAGGGTAAGAACAAAGCCACACTACTGTTAAAGCAACCCCGCAAAGTTAGGTTAGGTTGAGAGGGGTTGTTAGGTTGAGCAATCAGAGTAGGTCCATCGCGACCCCTCAACCTAACCTTGCGGGGTAGCTTCAACAGTTGTGTGGCTTAGTTTTAACTCCATACCAGGATGGATTTCCTTAAAGCATTTCATTACCTTGGAAAATTTTAGAACGAGTCTATAGTTGATTAGCCCTGCCTCTTCTAGACCACTAAAGAAGTATCTCCCTAAGAAGTATCTTCCATATGCGCGATATCCTCTGGTATACCTTTATCATTGCAGTACATCTCTGCAAATGTGTGTGCCTGTGACTTCGGGCATCTTGGCGTGTTTACCCAAGTAGCAATACCCAGATAGTAAAGACTATACTTCACACCGCGGTGTAGTGGTAAGTGCGTTTGACTACTACGCAATGCTTGCCCGGATTCAATCCCAGCAAACACGTTAAAGTTTTTCCACAGTTTCACCACTTTCGAATGTCTGATACTCGTAAGCATTCAAAGAGTATCATTTGTCATGAGGAGCTTCTCAACTCGCCGTTCGAAGTCGGCAAAAAACTGTAGATCCCTTCCATTCGTTCAAAAATATAACACACACACACGCAAATGGTTGCGAGAAGTAGGCGCTGGTACAACGTGAACTGTAGCGCAACCTAAAGAAAGAAGATACTCCACATAATCATTTTAATCTCTGCACCTTCAATTATTTTTCCACCAAATTTTAATGTTGCATTACTGGCCATCTATTTGTTTTTCGTTTTACCAAGTTTTCATGCGGATGAACTTTTTTATAGGCGGATTACCCACACTCACTATGTAGTTATTATGATACACGTCGTTTAGGAAACCAAATACGCGTCAAGCCACATTTTAAAAACGCATGCTATGTTTTGAAATTCTGGCTACATTCAAAATTACTGTGTGTCTGTAAGTCACAACGTGGTAGTTAACGTTAGTATTTTTAGAATGGTAAAAAACAATTCAAACCAAGAACTAAAAATTAATTAGCGCGTCTTATGAAGAACTGTTTAAAAGTAGAATACACAAGACCAAAAGTAAATTACCGACGTTATTAACAGAAATACAACGGAAATAATTTCGAATGTGACTCAAAGTCACAACGTGGTAGGATTAGGGTTAAAGTAAAGCTCAAAGTAGCCAGAAAACGTTTAGTACTGACATTTATACTCGCAGAAACATTCAGAAATCTATCAGAGTGAATGGAATCTAGTTGTTTGGCTGTAATAAAGGTCAGCATTTCAGAATTGCTTCTAATGTTCTCATAAATGTATTGATAATAAGTTATCGAATAATTTATGATTAGGAGGCACCGCTTACAAAAAAAATATATAATTTGCAAATATGTAGATAAGATTGGCTTTAACCCATTAACGACCACTGTACTCAATTGAGTACACCCACTTAGAACCCCGTTACGCGAATAATATTTGAAATAACTGAGAAAAATTTAAAACTATCAAATACTAAGTGTGCCTCGACAATGTATCGTTTTCAAATTCGGATTTTTTTCGGTCGTGTTTGACATTTGTGGATTGTTTAGAGTGCGGTTCTCAAGTTGTGAATTTTTTAATCGAGTAAGTTCAATTATAATAATATTTATATGTGTCTGAAGTGTTTATTTATTGTTTTGTTGTAATTCTTAGTTAAACTATAAATCATTTCAAAGTTTCAAAGTTATTAAAGTAAAATTTTTAGTTCTGCCATCATTTATGTCAATTTTTTTTTAAGTGTACTCATTTGAGTACAATGGGCACATGACTATTAAAATTTTCTTTTCATAATTTTTCAGCAAAAGATGAGTAAACAAGTTTTTAAGTTCTCAAAAAACTATCATGGCCTGGAAGAAGCTGTAGCATCGATTCTGGAGGATGAAGAAACTGCGGAGTATGATGTGGTACTCATACAGCCAGAACCAAGTAATCTGACGGACGATGAAGAAGGTGCCGATGATGACTTGGAAAAAGCGAACCTGCCTCACGATGTTCCAGGTACAGTTGAAGTGTTCACACATACGCGAGTCTCCGAAGAAAGTAATTGGGAAAGTAGTGATGAAGAACTACTTACTTCTAAAAGACGTAGGATAGAAAAGAGTCAGGGCCATATAAGTTGGAAGAAGTGTTCTCCGTTATACACAGCTAGCTTTCCAAGTTTCGAAGCAGTTCAGTCAAGAAGGGATGAACTGACAAATGAGCTTAGAGACTTAAATCCCATACAAATTTTTGAAAAGTTATTTGATGAAGAGGTTACAAACCATATAATAAGCAATACGAACCTTTATGCTAGCCAGAACAACAGGCACTCATTCCATCTAAATGAATGTCAATTGAAAGGTTTCATTGGGATACTACTGCTGACTGGATACCGGAAATTGCCACGCGAGAGAATGTATTGGTCGTTAGATGAAGATGTAGGATCTTCCATAGTGCAGCGTAGCATGTCTAGAAATACCTTCACGGAAATAAAACGAAACATCCACCTTGTCGACAACAATGCAGCAAACACTACCAATGACAAAATGTTCAAAGTTAGGCCTTTGGCTGATACTCTAATCAGAAAATTTTCGCAGTGGAATGTTTTTCATACCGATTTGTCGATAGATGAGTCAATGATAAAGTACTTCGGCCACCACCCATCAAAGCAATTTATAAAAGGTAAACCTGTACGCTTCGGATACAAGAATTGGGCACTAACAAGTTCGACTGGGTACTGCTACAATTTCGATGTTTACTGTGGCAAAGTGATTTGAGCAAACATAAAAGAGCCGTTGGGTTCAAGAGTAGTTAAATCTGTATTAGGAAACGTCCCAGCAAATCCAGACGAACATATCGTTTATTTCGACAATTTTTTCACCAGCCACCAACTATTAACGGATTTACGTGTTTTGGGATATCGAGCTACGGGTACTGTTCGTGAAAACCGGACCAAGAAGTGTGCTTTACCCACAGTCAAGGATATGAAAAAGAAAAATAGATCTGAGTTTGACTACAGATTTGACAGTGGCAACGAAATTCTTTTCGTTCGATGGAAAGACAACAGTGTTTGCACAATGGGAACAAATTTCGACACTGTTGAACCACTCGGCAAGGTAAAGCGGTGGTGTCACGAAAAGAAAGAAAAGGTTCAGCTGAATATCCCAAAATTGTTTCAGAACTATAACAGAGGAATGGGCGGTGTGGACGAAATGGATCAATCCATATCTTTGTACCGTATTGCCGTACGGGGAAAAAAATGGTGGTGGACCATATTTACATGTATGTTGGATTTGACAGTCTCTAATGCATGGAGGTTGCATGTCATTTCATCGGAGAATCCACAGGACCAATTGGAGTTTAGAAGGAACATCGCCAGATACTTACTTCGCCAATGCCAAAAGGAAATTGTTCCTAACAGACCATCGTCATCGACAATACCTGGCTTATCAACTGACAGCGTTGGGCATATTCCGAAAAAATTATGTCAGCAGCTCAGGTGTGTAATCTGCCATGCAAGAGTACGTTGGGCATGCAAGAAGTGTGATAAAACGCTTTGTATCGAAAGGTCTTGTTTCGAAAACTATCATACTTAAGTGCCCATTGTACTCAATCGAGTACACCTCTAAAACTCATGGATTGCAATCATGTTTTTGTTTTTTTTTTTTTCTTATATCCGTTAAAGTTAGTACATGAACTAGAAAATAAAGTTTTTTTAAATAAAAATCACTGTATTTTAACTATGGGCATTAATGGGTTAAAAAAAAAAGTTGAAATATCAGTAAAAAAAAATACAAATGACAGTAAAAATAAAAGGCAAAACTTATTCTATCCACTGGCTGTCAAACAAGGTGCTTCAGACTGGAGCAGGGTTCTACGCAGATACACTAAATAAACGGTAATCTTTTAGTCTACCAAATATGTACATGCAATATTCATAAAAAGAAGCGACCTCCCCCCGTTGGAGATAGCCATTCTGATGGATAGACAGCCAGCTTTAAAAGCAATAGGCTGAAACAAAATAAAATCTAAGGCAGTCCTAATATGTCGCGAAGCACTAAATGCCATAAGGCACTACAAAGTTAGACTATGGTGGGTACCCGGAAATATATCGAAGGAAACGAGATAGCAGACAAACTAGCTAGAGCTGGATATATTATAAAATTGCCCCAACAACGTAGACAGACTGTCTTTGGCTACGTCTGCCAATGCCTCCGAAGACGTCCTAAGGAGTAAAGGCATTTTTCAGTAAATACATTTTCTATATTAAATCCATTAAACTTATGCCTGAACGCAGCACAAAACTACATTTTCACGTACATGTATCAAGGCCATTATACAGCAGTGGCATACAATTTGTCGTCGGTTGGCAAATGACTGCGTTTCCTCCTTTGAAATTCACGTTTTACTGCGCCGTATAGTCAAACCATAAATTTAATTGATTCCCCTTTTTTCAGCTTACTACACTGCATCCCAATGATATCAGCGAATTGCAAGGTCCGTGCAATCGGATTGAAACAAAAGGAATAAATATTATTCTTTATACGACGCGACGTTTACAAGTCATAAAAATTGCAGTCAATTTTATTTAATGCTTTATCGGTCGTTGGCTTTAGGGACAGCCAGCTATGAACGAGAAGGTTAATTGTTTGCGAAGCGTGTTTTTGATATCCAAGCAGAAGCTTATTTTGGGCTAATAAAATCACCCAAAAGCGTATATCTCATGGCCCTGCCAGATTGCCTGAGAGTAGGTACATTCAAACGGATTGCAATGAAGGATGCAAATGCACAGATACCAGAAGCATCCAGTGGAAGAGTTATTATTGCACAAATTAATGCAATTTCAACACTTTACACATTTCCGCAGATAGCACAGAAATGGACATTCCGGGCCTTGCCTATCATTTTACGGTGTAAAGGTGGCATTGCCCTGACGTGCAAGTTAGCATAAATCTGAAAGCATATTTCAGAAACACGCAGAGTGTAGTGATGAACATATTTGACTTTCAAATTTTGGCTGTTTATTTGTGTTATCATGAGAACTGTTGGTTGGATTTGAAGATAATTTTAGTTGATTTTGCAAATGTTTTCGAGAATACGACTAAGTTGAGGTTGATTTATGAAACAGTTTAGAGAAACCACGAATCAGAATTGAAATTATACAAAAGATACTTTGCAAATTCTAAAGGACAGCAGATACCATGGAAACAGAACTATGTAATAGGTACTTGCTGGCTTGATAAGAATTGCTGTTCTGCAACCAGATGGGGAACCAATTGAAAAGCAAGAGAATTTTTTCAATTTAGAGCTATCAAGCTTAACATCTTAGAAATTTGTATGCATACATTACATATGTACATATATACCAACTGGAGTTCTTGGATTCATAGCTCTATTTTCAGACAACCAAGCAGCTATCAAAGCAACCGGGGCTCAGATCATCAAATCCAGAATCGTCTGTGAGCGCCTAGATTAACTAAATAGACTAAGCGAACGAAACAACGTCAGCATCTACTGGGTACCAGTACACCCGGGGATAGAAGGTAATAAAGAGGCTGCCATACCCTTTGTGGGTCCAGAACCCTTCTGCGGCATAGGGGAACACGTTATAAAAGAGGAGCTCCGATTACTGGAGAAGACAAACAGGACTTAGTCCTGGACAAAAACTCAGGGTCAGGCGAAGAATCTTTTGGGTAATTACAACTTGAAGAGATGCAAAGCTTGCATCACCATTGACAAAAACAGACTCCGTATCCTGACTGTGTTCATCCAATCTCCTACTGCTATTTCTCAGAGAAATTGGTCTGGATGAGGTGCCATTACCTATGAGAATCTCACCTGGGCTAGATGTGAGCGAAGCTCTCTCACTTACCGATTCCAATAGGAATAATGATGAGAGGAATGTTCCTTCGTCTAGGACTTGTAGGGGGCACAGTAGATCTTTAGGTCGCGGTGCATCTCAGCCTTCAATAATAATAATAATAACTAGTGGACCAGTGCGAGAAATCTCGCATGTAGAGAAACCCTACAACCGCTTACGGTTTACCAATTAAAAAAAATGAGTTTGGAGTTTTCGACCACCAAACGGAAACGAGCGTGTTCTTGTTTTTAACTACGTAAATATTTTAATGTACCCAAATTGTTGTACCCAAATGATCAAGTTCCAAATTCACAGAAATAAAAGTACCTAAAAGTTAGTTACAAATTACAATTTCAAAGCGCTCAAGCACATTTAAATATTTTATTCACTCAACCAATTGTGATTTTTGTAGTTAGCAATTATGTTCGGGACCACAAAATAAACATCTTCGAAGGCAACTTACCGTCTGAAAAACAAATCGTTGGTAGAGAATTAATTGAACCGAATTCAAATGTAATAACCGTAGCTAGGTCAACGGTACGCAATGAAAGGAATAAAATAAAATAAAAAAAACCAAACGATGATGTTTCGTTTTGTTTTGTTTCATCTTGTCTCGTACTTTTTAATTAGTTTCGGTTTTTTATAACTTAATTTTTTATCTACCTACAACTTTTTTGTTTCAGAAAATATGTTGTAAAGAAGCGGTTGTAAAGAAAAAGAAAAAAAGACAAAAGAGGTAAGCCGACATCTTGCTTGGTGGACTCTGCCATATTTTTCGTCACATACCCTAGGACACTCTGCGGATCCAGACGATTCCAACGACACCTCATTTGGTGGATTCGGTTCCATAGTTTAGGCTGCACGAGGTAACATCCTTACATATAAATAAACAAACAAACAAACATACAAACCCAGCGTGCTAAAATCATAACCCTTTCTTTTGCCTAGTCGGGTAAAAAAGTCTTATTATTGCATTTGACGGTAGGGTATGTCGGTGTGTGATTAGTTAATGACGTTTGCAGTTTTGTTTTATTGCTCTCTAAATCGGTTTATGCTTTGATTCCTCTTCTTTTTCTTAAAACTCTTTAATTGTTTTGAGATGTAATAACTATCGACCATAATGGGATCACATTTCAGATCAATAATGGTTTATTTATGGAGAAAATGGTTTGTCCGGAAACTTATGGACGGCAGTGTATGTATGTTTACGATACCTATGTGTGTACAGTGTTGTGCAAAACATACCGGATTTTTTTTGAAAAATTTTCTTTTGTAAATTCTAGTGAACAGGAAGATACTAGGTACGTAAAATTCTTTTATAATACAAAAAACTTATTGCATTAGTATACAATTAAAGGAAAAAAACGAAGTCCTGCTGTAATAATTTTTAATGTTTTATCAAAAAATTTAACTCAACTCTATTTCATGCATGAGCAAAACATACCGGATTTTTGGTTATAGTTAATATTTTGCCAGTAGCCGTTGTCTTACCTCTGCACATCTTTTAGCCATGGACGACATTGAATTTTCAATTGAGCGATTGAGAGGGCCATTCCAATACAATCATTTTTTTCTCTTCACAAACCACTCCTTTAGCAACTTTAAAAGATGCTTTGGGTCATTATCTTGTTGAAAGACATCTTATTTTCAGCTTATGGTAGATTTTCGGATTCCAGTATATCTCTATACTGGAAACGATCCGTAATATCATTTATTTTATGGTTGTGGTCCCCATCCTTAGCCAAAAAAAACATTCCCCGCACCATAATCGAATCTTCTTCATGCTTCACCATAGGGCGACAATGTTGTTGCTGAAGACGTGTCCCATTCTTTCATCTAACATGAATATTTCTATCAAAAGGAATAAAGTTGAACTTACTATCAGCGCTTAGTTTCGGGCCAATTTAAAAAGTGACTTAGTATCGGACCAATTTAGATAGTTTATTGCGAAATCCAGTCTAAAAAACGAGTAGCCTAAGCAAATTGATCAAGGACTAACTAGAACAACAAAATGGTACTTTTTCTGTATATGCTTAGCAGTAGGTAAAGGCTAAGGTAAGTAAAGGTAAAAGAAAAGAACACAAGGCAGCTTCTTTTAAACCTTTCCGAACGTTTCTTGCTTCAATTGAAAGATTTAGTTCGCTAACGATCTGTTTTGGAAGACAATAAAGGATCTTTAACGGCCATCTTTAATATTTCCCGGTCGGTTCGGCCTAATGTTTTTCGTGGAAGTCCTTAAGCATAAATGGTTTTATACGGTTTTCCCCTCTGCAACATTTTTCTTATATCCTACATTGTCGGTGATGCCATTTTGTACTTTTCGGCTAATTTTTTTTTTGGTGTAGACCTGCCTTGAAGTCCGCTACAACTTGATTTTTAACGAACATACTGTCTTTATTTTTGGCCAATTTAGTAATAACAAATTTTGAAACAACTAAGTTGCTAATGTCATTTTCACTTTTCTTTTGTCTAAAATTCAATTCAAATGACAGTCAAAACCGTTATAAACAAGATTAAGAGGAAGGAAATGCGGTGCTTTTGGGAATCCGGTATGTTTTGCACAGGCATGAAATAGAGCTGAGTTAAATTATTTGATAAAACATTTAAAATTATTAACGTAGAACTTTGATTTTTTTTCTTAATTGTATACTAATGCAATAAGTTTTCTGTAATATAAAACAATTTTACGTAATATCTTCCTGTTCACTAGAATTTACAAAAGAACATTTTTCAAAAAAAAATCCGGTATGATTTGCACAATACTGTATTATGTATACGAATACAAATACAAAATTAGTTTTTCGTATTCATATTATAAGGCACACGTGGATTCAACAGCGCTCATGTGAAACTAAACGAAATTAAAATTAATTTAAAAACAAAAAATATTATAAAAAGTATTTAAATACCAGCACAACCAGGTGTCAACCTCAAACAATTAATTCATGAAATTCAATACAGATTTGAATAGTGTCTCATACAGATCCGTTTGAGTTTTTTTTTATCCCAAACGAATTGGAATGCAATTTCCGTTCCATGGACAGTATAAAAAACTACTGATACCCGTTCGTATGTGCATATTTATGTTGATTTTTTTTTGCTATAAAAGTAATTTTATTTGGGCTTATCAATATTAATTGCGTTTCCAATCGGTTAAACCTTTTGCATTCAGCTGCATTTTTAATTCGTACATTTACTCAGTGACGATTGTCAGAAGGCAATTGAACCCCAGTTGGCCTCCGATATTGTGTTGCATTCGATCAGAGGACACTAAACCTCAATGTCAGGAGAACACGCCAACCATGTGTTACTGTGCACCGTTGAATTCGAAAATAATTTGATTCTTCTATGTTAACCGACTGAAAACATTAAGGCCACCTGTTCTGGTTATGGTATCGTATCCACAATAATTTCTCTTATTCGATTGGTTGCATTTCAGCTTTGTTTGAAGTAAGTGCCGAAGATATATGTAGGGTTATACTTATACATATATGGAATACCATTTCGGATAAAAAGGCGTTAAAATGCATGATCTGGGCGGCCAATTCTGATCACCAAAACGGGAAGTTACACGACCAGAAAATAACTCATGTAGTAATTGAACTGTTTCTCGGACTGTATGGCATGTTGCTGAAACCACATGTCGTCCGCATCTTTATCTTGCATCCACTTTTTGTACCATAATCCAATGAAAACTCCATTTTTAATAACCCTGAACTGCCAGCTGTTACGCTCTCTTTCGTTTGGAACACTTGGCATTCGCACAAATAGCGAAAACATTAAATCTTGCTTAAATTTTGGGACATCCCTTACAGACTGTGGTGCTTACTGTCACCATAGACTCTTGTAGTAAGTTGACAGCTGAGCCCCGAGAGAACACTGACTGCAGTGAGAGCTATCAGAAAAGAATGCGTGGTAGAAAAAGACATCACAGCCAGACTGAGGAGAAGAAAAAAGCGTAATAAAAAAGTGAATTTATTATAATTATAAAAAGTATTGGCGCGAATTCATAGTCAGCCCATGAATAGTGCCTATAGCCGACAGTAAATAAAAAGGCGGCTATAACTTTTCGTTATTCATAAACACATTTTTGCCTGTGGAATTAGTAAGCATCGACTTTGGTATGTTTTTGTGAAGTGATATAAACGAACAAACCCAAACGTCAAAATATTATATGAGAACTTTAAAACCGACTATAATTATTTAAAGTGACGTTTGGATCATTTTAAATTTCGATCCGGCTATACATTTAAAGTCGACTTTAAGGTGACTATGAATAGCAAAAAGTATATTTTAGGTTATGTAGGTGAATAAATTATTTTATTGTCGGCTTTATCTGACTATGAATTTGTGCCATTGTCTTTTATTTGCATATTACAACATTGTCTTTTATTTGCATATTGCAACACAACACAAACCATTACATATGTATGTACATTTTCGCTTACAAGAAAGTTATGAAAGCCAAACATTTATTTATTTATTTATTTTATTTCAAATAATATTTCACATTAAGATTACAGTTATGTTATTTGTGAAGGCTTTAAAGAAATTTAAGAGTGCTTCGAAATGTTGTGATACAGTTTAGATTTTTAGAAAAGGAAAAAAAAAAATTAAGAAAAATACTATACAATAGATAATACAGTCAAACTTCGTTAACTCGAACTTCGATAACTCGAATTTCTTATAACTTGAAACAAATTGTGTGGTAGCAGCGTACACAGGCGGATTTTCCCAAAAACATGGCCATAACTATAAAAAACAAAAATGCAATTTGTTGCTTTTTTTTCATGCCAACTTGTTAATATATTACTTAAGCATATTATCTGATTGATCCTGCTTGATTCACTGCAACCATTGCCTCGGTTGATGCTTCTAAAGTGGAAGCTTTTGTGAAGCACGTGCAGTACCATATTATAGTGTTTGATAACTGGTGTATTTGCTTTGTTTTTTTTTTTTAATTTTCTGTGTGAACTTATAAAATAAATTAGATTGGAATTTGTTGATAGTGGTAAGTAGAATAATTGTAATGCAAATTTTTTAAGTAATTTGAAGTTTTATGTAGATTTAAAAGCTCTCAAAAATAAGGCCTTCTGACACCAAAAAAATAATTTTACTTTTCTGTTTCATAAAGGAAAAGTTAAGCTTTCCACCCTTTTCCGGTTATATAAAATAGCTTAAAAATTACCTAAATACTTGCTTATTCAGGAATCACCATAAACAGTTGCGAAAGCTTGCGATGCTGCAAGATATCGTCAAGTAAAGCTTGTATAAAAAATACATTATAAGCGATGAGACATTTTTTTATTTCATTTATAATTTATTTAAATCAAATTAAATTTTTTTCTCTTTATTTTTTCTTATCTTTTTCTTATTTTTCATACAATTTTTTATTTTTTTTTGATTTTTTTGTAATTTTTTTAATATAATAAAATTTTACAAAATTACGTGTTAATTAACTAAAAATATATTTTTTACCTGTTTTCTGATAAACTAAAACAATAATTAACTATCAAAAATAAAAAAATAATTGTGTCCCTGTTTTTTGGAAAATCCGCCTGTGTGCGCCGCGTCGTTCATTCTTGATTTCGTAATGCTGCTTGTTTGACGTGTTTTAAATTGATAAATTGTTTTTTATAATGGCAACTAAACGCGTCTTAAAGCCTTTAACATTTCAAGAGAAATTCAATCTTATTAACATACCGTCTCCACTAGCGATAGATTTATCGCAAGAGCAAAAGCAAAAGCAGAAAGCAGACAGCAGAAGAAATGGCAGATTTTCTTTGGTGGGCATTTCATCGCATACTTTTTCAGTATAGTTTATAATTGATATTACAAAATGGCAACGGAAATGCCAAAAGACACAGCAAAGTGACAGCTATATTAGCGATGAGGTATGCGGTAGATCTCTATCGCATGCTATGAAAATATAGCTGATATAATGGTCTCCACTTGCGATACTGAAAGCATGCTTTAAAGCATGCTCTGGATTTATCACTAGTGGAGACCGCATGTAAAGAAATAGAAAGTGGTTCCAAAAAAAAGATGTTGTTGTGAAATATGGTGTTCCACCGAATACGGTTTTCACAATATTAAAAAATAAGCAATTGATTATCACATCAATCGAGTCTGGTAGTTCGTTGGGAGGGAGCAAAAGAATAAGGAAACCAATGTTTGAAAATGCTAATACAGCAGTCATTGATTGGTTTACCGCAGCTAGAAACCAGAATATGGCAAAACAAATGTTTCAGTTTTACGCAATTTGGATAACTCGAAGTCTTGATAAGTCGACCTTTTTTTGTGGATAGTGGTGATTCGACTTATCAAAGTTTGACTGCATTTTACGATACGAATTTATGATTTAGTTCATGTAGGTAATATTTTATGATCTAACCCTTTCGAACCTGTTGGGACACATTATGTCCCACTCAATGTTCACATAGCCCTAACATCAAAAATTTACATCCAAAATGAGTGAATTACATCCCGGTATTTTAACAATTTCTAACAGTTTATTTTCAAATTTATTGACAACTGTGCCAATATTGCCGTGTTCATTCACGTTTTTAATATTGTAGTGCTTAGATGTTTTTCTATAAGTCAGTGAAAAAAGTGCAAATTGAACGCAAATTTTTTGTAATTCATAAGCATACAAAGTAAAAAACAAGTTATTATTTGTTCTGGTGTACATATATATTGGAGTAATTGTAAGTGAAGATTCTTTTTGTACTTTACGTTTTATTGCCTTTTTTATGCGCTGGGACACATATGTCTCATCTGGTCTATTAGGTGGGACATATATGTACGTCCCATTGGGCAATTGCTACTTGGTTTCGCAATATCTGTATTATTTCGAAAAATATATTTGCGATGTCTTACATCTTTCTTCTTAGGTATGTAACAATATGAATTGATAAAATAAATTTGTTTAAAAATGTGATATTTTATATTTATTAATAATAACCAAATGGGACGTATATGTCCCACCCACAAAACCGGATTGGACACATATGTCCCGGTACTCCCAGCGCCCCCTACGGACAATTTTGTAAATTTTTTGCTAGAAATATTTTGCTAAAGGCAAGTCATTTGAACAGATCAACATTAAATTATTGATGTAAGTCTACTGACTGCATTCCGGGTCGAAATGGTTAATTAGTGCTACAGGTAAAGAGTTCCATAGAAGAGTGGCATGGACAAAAAAACGTACTTTCAGATTGCAGGCAGTTGAATCGGGGCGAATTCGAATTGCAGTTCTTTGCGAACTGGCAAAAACTTAAATATTGTGCAGATACTCAGGCTCACGTGACTACATGATACTATGTAGTTGTATTAATGACCTAAATTTGATGAGATTATCGAAAGTCAGGCCCACTATTTGCTTGGAGCAGATAGATATATGGTCAAAATATCTTTTATTGAAAATATATCTTGCGAAATTATTGTATATTTCAATACATTTAGTCTGCGCCTTGTATTGTAGTCAACAACACAGAAAACTTCGCAGCCTTACAAAAGAATGGGTAAAAGAAGCGCCTTGCTCAGCACCATCCTAATTTTAGAAAGTACATATCTTAATTAATCTGTTCAACTCCATTCTTTATACAGTCCATGTCCAACAGACAGCTCAAATATAACTGAACGTCATCTGCAAACATGTGAACGTGGCAATTATAGTTGACAAGTCGGGGAAGTTCATTCACATATAGCGAAAATAACAACGGTCCGAGAATGGAACCCTGAAGGAACTGAAAGAAACTTATTAGTTAAAAAACCATCAGTTATCTAAACTGTCATTTTATTTAAAGTCGCTAACAATCCATCGCGAGGACACTAAATTTTTTTGTCAAGTAGTTATTCAATACATATAGTATGTACTTCAATCTTCCTACATTTCAAGTATAGAGGTTGAAAGTTGACGGTCAGTATAATGCTACGACTGTATGTACATATGCAAAATGTGCTACGCTGTGAGACGTTGGCTATTTGTATTTTTGTAGTACCTATTATGAATTATATTTTTTTTTCCCCCATTCAAATGCATTTCAATTGGCTGGAAGGACACAGGCCAGAGAAACATAGAATTTGCACTCAGCTTGCATCCCAGAAGCACGTTGTTCACACAACATGATACTATGTGACTATCAATTTATAGCTCATCACTGTCCACAACCAATTTCTAGAACTGGCAGAGAATGGAAAATCCCTGTACAACAAATGATGACAAATTTGTACATACAAACATACACTAAAAGACGTCAGCAAGCCGATAACTTCACAGAATGCTTGCGCAATGCTACAAATATGTAGGCACTGCAAGTTCTGCCATCGTACAGGGCAACGACGATGATGTTAGGAATTTCAGATATAACCAGAATGCAGACAATACAGCGAAATCATACTTCAAAGAAACACTCGACGAGAAGTATGTTATGTTACGGACACGTCATCCGGTCAAAGTAAGCAAAATGGACGCCTTTATAAGGAATTTCTCTGTACAAAGGAATTACAAATATGTATTCTGCTTCTGCTTCAATATGTACAAAAAAGCAAAGGTAGGTACACAAAATATATTTGTACATACATATGTATGTATGGACTATGGACATATGAACTGAAAACTGGGTTAGTGAGGTTGAGGAAAAAAGGCTGTGGAAGGGATTGCTTTTGTATTTCTTATTTATCGGTCTTTGGAAAAAGTTCACCCCTCTGCCATAACAACATATTTCAAATTTGTTTCGAATGTTGGCTTAGACAAGTGGTTACGCAGAAATAAATGGCTGTGCAATGCAACGGTTTGCATCGACAGAGAAGTGCAGCCCGAAATCTACTATAGGTATAAATGACATTCGCTGGTAATGTCAGGTTTTAAAATCCTTACTGAAAGTATTCGCTTTGTATTCTATTTAGGTCCATTGTATTGTCAGGATATTTATACATACATAAAGCAAAAGTACACTTTCCAATTATATGCCCTCTGACAATTACTTAAGGAGCTACAGGACAAGGAGGAAGAGAGCACTATTAACCTTCGTTGTTCCTGTCCAGCTATTTCTCGCAGAAGGAAACGCCGCTACCTAGAAGCATTTTACCTCAATAATCTTGGCGCTTAGTCCAAAGCTCTAAATGATTCAATAAATGAGAGCCCGAAAGATTCTTGGCATCACAATTATTGATCTTCAATTGGGCTAAGTGCATTGGCCAAATGTTGGTAACCACACTATACCTAAGCTAATCTAACCTACATCAAAAGTTTGCACAACCAATTGTACTATTTAACACGGTACACGATATCCAGTAATACTATATCTCTTTGCATTATTTTTTTATTCATTATAGGTATACCCGGTTAACCCCTTCGGACCTGAATTAATTTAACGCATCATTTAAATATTTCTAACGCTTCCCAGTGTAGTTAGGATCTAATCGAAGAATATTTGCCAAAAAAAACATCGTACCTCTTATAGATTTTTTTTAAAATCGAATGTCCACTCACGTTGATGATCAGGGACCAAAATTACCGCATCCGCTAACGAGTAACTCGTTATCGAAATGTGACGATTTGGCATTACCGCTCTCGATATCAAGCACTCGGTATCGAAATTTGAGATGACAGCATACGTTAACGGGCGTCATTTTATTCGAAAGCAATCTGGCTGTCGAGTGCGACCAAAAAAAGATTATGTGAGTATTTTAGAATTGATTTTTTGTGGTCTTTGGAATAAACTAATATGTTATTATTTAATTATGGGAAATCTTAACAAAATCAACACCGTCCAAAAAAATTGTCTATCTGAATTTGTGGCCAGACATCCAGATTTGGCCTTAATGCCGACAAGGCAAAGCAACGTCGGTCAGACTGGCAGCAGCTGACGGGAATGCTGAATGCAGAAGGGCCACCAGTTAAGGACGAAAAGGCTTGGAGAAAGGTAATCGTTTTGAGTTATTATTTATTTATATAAACTAGTAAATTTTTTTTTGGTAGACATTCGCTGATCAGAAATATATCGTCAAAAACAAATTGTCCTTCAACAAACAGTCCAGGATGAAAAAAGCGGGGGCCCCTTTGATAAACTTGCAAAATAAAAGGGTTATTTACGTTTTAATTACTGTTTTTTTATACTTACACAGTATGTATTTGGCAGTGAAAGCAGAACTTAAGTGCCGCCGTACAATGCGTTCCAGATCATTATCATCGGAATCAGAAGATATATAGTAAAATAAATCCATTTTTTCCTTTCAAATATTTCTTGGATCTCACTAAAATAGTAATTTTCGATATTTGAATCAACCGAAGAAACGTTACTTTATTAGTTAGGGGAAGGTCATGTACCTTGGACCGATTTTACCTTGGACCGAGGGCCGATTCCTGGCAATTGGCTGAACATGTTGCAACAAGTTCTTCAATAAATTTTCCAGTATGTTTATGGGACTCCTTTCAGCTTGTGTTCATTTATCGCATGAGACGGACGTGCAATCAATTCAATATTTTATTTGCTACAATTATACAACATAATGCGTTAAAATTTTGTATTTCTAAAAAAAGTGTAGTGAATGTACCTTGGATCTATATCCATGCATGTACTTTGGACCGGTCCAAGGTACATGCTTTTCAAATTTTTTTAAGAGTTCTGTTTTCCATTTTCCTCAAAAAAATGCCCAGGAGTAAGTCAGGATCAAAAAGACCAACTGTTGACGTTGACGCTTTACGGCGAGCTGTGGAAAAAGTAGTGTACAGTGGAAAATCCATGCAAAACACTGCAGCAAATATGTTCAACGTTTCCAAGACTACTTTAATGCGGAACATCGCCAAACACAAAGCATCGAACCATTCTGATTTTGTTTATGAAAGCCGAATTATCCACCGCCAAATATTTTCGACTAAAGAAGAAGATCTCCTGGCAAAGTGATTGGTCGATTTCGGAGTTTCTCACAGCTGCCAGAAAAAAAATATTAAATTTCTAACGTTTTTTCTTTCTTATTTGTTTCTGGTCTTTGTTCTTTTATTTTCTCTTAAATGTACTTTTTAATGAATTAATAAATGGATTGAATTTTTTTTAATGAAATAAAATAGTATTTACACTGCATCATTTGAACACAATTGATTTCGGTTCAAGGTACATACACTAAAAGTCCAAGGTACATTCAGTGTATGTACCTCGGACCGTTTGAGGTTTCCTTGCAAAAAAGCATTTTCTAAGCATACGGTAAATACTTAAGATGTCGTTTTAACACTATTGAATATCCAAAATACTACACTTTTAACATAAACAAACTAAATTGGAAACATTTACGTCGAACAAAAGTTGCAGTAAAAATAGTAAATTCCGGTCCAAGGTACATGACCTTCCCCTATAGCAGATTTTTTCTAGTACAATTTTATTTTTATTCGATACGTTAGCTATCGAGTGCCGTCATCCCAATAAGAGTCCTACTCACTCACTCGTTAACGGATGCGGTAATTTGGCCCCAGCTTTAATTGTCAATTTCTATTACAAAACGGACATTATTTGTGCTTATGTATTAATTAAAATCATAACAAATATATTTTACATGTTATGCGAAAGAAAATAAAATAAAACTGAAGACTTACTTGCTTGGTTTGTGTCCATGACTAAGGTTAACACAACTAATTATTTTTTCTTACTTACACATATAAACAATTAGTTTCTATTAACACTGTGTCACATAGCATGAGTTAGTAAAGTTTGTCCATTAATGATGGGAACTATCCAGTAAAAACAATCGACTTATTCGATAGTTGCAAAATATTCATTTATTCGATAGCTATCGAAAAATCGTTCATTACTATTTTTCAGAAATCATTCATTCAAAACAAAACAATCGACTAAAAAAATTATTCGAATAAAAAAAACGTTCAAATAAAAAAAAAAGTCGAATGTTTCTCTTTGGACACAAGTAGTCCGATAGTTTGAACGAAAAAAAAGTCGACTTATGTTTCATTTGAATAAAAAAAAAAGTCGACTTATTTTTCATTTGAATAAAAAAAAAGTCGAATGTTTCTCTTTGGATACAAGTAGTCCGATAGTTTGAATGAATGATTTTTTCACTCGTTTGGACTTTGGACTATCGGTTGACTTGTGTGCATGCATACTTTTCATACCTGACTCCGGCGATGGGGGCCCGGATTAGTATTCGATTGTTTCTGTTTTTGTTTGAATGAATGATTTTTTCACTCTTTTGGACTTTGGACTATCGGTTGACTTGTGTGCATGCATACTTTTCATACCTGACTCCGGCGATGGAGGCCCGGATTAGTATTCGATTGTTTTTGTTTTTGATTGTTCAGTATCATGGGACGGGTTGTTGTTTACCGTTCAAAACACTTTGCATTTGTTTTTTTTACTTTTAGGTAACTAAGAAGTCGCTGCATTTATGAATTTCTGTATTGAATTTATGTTTTACTTCATGAATAGACATATGTATATAGAGGATTATCCATATTGGAGCTCCTACCTGAAATTATGGGGGCGGTGTTCTGGAAACGGACGTGTGAAAAAAAAAATATAGTAGCACATCGAGCGAATCGAGCAAATCAAGCATCCCCCCCCCCCCCCCCCCGGTCGCAGCAAAGTGTGCGCAATGAATGAATGAATGAACGAATAAAACTATTCGATAGTTGAAATCATTCAGTTACTAACTATCGATAGTCGAATTCGTTCGATAGTTCCCATCACTAATGTCCATTGAGATGGTCGCCATGACCGAAGGGGTTAACGTCGTGTTTGTTTTGTAGGAACGCATTAACGAAGTAAACCGGGGTATGGCTGTATTTGGGTTACTTGCAAGGCAAATACTCTATCATTCTCATTTAGTGATTGCAGCTTAATGCGGTGCCGATTTATTTCTTCATGTAGCCGTACAAAAAAAAACAACAAAGGTGTAAAGCTAGAGTCTTCATTTTCCAGAACAACGCACTAAAAATCATCACATCCAGACAGCAATATGATTGGCTTCAATCATTTCTATACAATTTTACAATAACACCGAAAAAAAAAAACAAGAGTAAACGAAAATAATAATAATTATATAGAAATCATACGTTATAAAATGTACCTATGCACGGTTTGAACTTTCGTCATTTGTTCGGTGAAGTGTTGCCAACGAAAAAAAAAATCGTGACAGGTGACAGTTCAGGGTAATTAAAAATGGAGTACTACATTAAGGAACAACATTCATTGTATGAATTATGGAACGACAACAAGTGGATGCTGATTTTCAAACAAAATCATCTTCAGCGATGGGGCTAGTTTTCATCTATGTTAATCGTCATATTTGTAGAATTTGGTTTTCAGAAAATCTACGAGTGATTGTTGAGAAACAAATGCATCCACAACGTGTCACTGTTTGGTGCGGATTTTGGACTGAAGGCATCATCGGATCATTCTTCTTTGTATATGCGGCTGGTTAGGCAATAACAGTTAATTATACCTCCATGGGACATAAAAATCCAGTTTTTTGTACCTAAATTGCAAGATATGTATAACTAGCTGACCCGTGCTCGCGTTGCTTCGCCCCCCCTGCCGCTGTTCAGGCAAAACAAATTGTATTGGAGATGAGTGCCGAATTATTTTTCCGAATTAAAAATATAAAAAAATTACATTTTCTTAAGAACAAACAATATTTAAACAAAAAAAAAAACATAGCCTAACTGGTTTTAACGAAAATAACGATTATTATAGAATTTATTTCACGTTAATCGGTGCAGTATATGCGGAGATCATCGGTAACAAAGTTTTTTTAAGTTACGTCTTTATATAATAGTAATGATAATGATGTAGATGTAGAGTTAGATAGATAGATAGATAGATAGATTTGATTTATTGTCTTCTTCTATATATGTATGTTACAAAATTTCATTACAAAAAATCTCTAAGCATGGCTGTGCCGTCTGCCCGATTGACATTTTATAAAAGAATTAATTAATTGATATATGTTCATGGACTATATTCAGAAAGTGAAAAAAAATAGTTTTGTTCTTAAAAGGTTTCATTAATAATTTGTTTTCGATAAGTTATTGCCGTTTTGTAATAATTGAAAAGCATCTTATCATCATTTTTGCAGTTAAGAAGTGCTAAAACATCCGTTTCCGATTTAACGTCGCTGCCTAGAAAGTGTCTACGTATTTCCTTTAGGATAGGACATTTTCCAATGAAATGGAGGACATTTTCTCTCTCCGACGTATTGCAAAGGCTGCAGTAAATAGGGACGTCTGTACGATGTGGGATGTAGTTCAGCTCTACCAGCTCCCCTCTAAGTTTAAGGATCGATGAAATATATTCCTGACTGTTTTCATTCTGAAAGTAGTTGCGTTCGCACAAATTATGATCTAGAATGCTATATATTGATCTATGTACTGAAGATTTAGCCTTATTAATACAGTCTTCTCTATGCTTTTCATCTACTTTTGTTATGAGGTTATAGAGGGCAACTTTGGAGTATCTTCCATTTGATTCTAGCAGTGGGAAACTCGCTCCGCTGTAAGCCGCAAGTTCTTCTAGTTTTCTATACCACATATTTTTTCTTTCGATAGTGTTCATCGCTATAATTTTAGGAATTCTTTCATTTGGCATGTCTAAAACTTTCATCAGGTAATCTACATGCAACTTTAAAGTTCTAACAAATAACGGTGACAGTCCTGTTTCTATGTATATCATGTAATTGGGTATTGTGCTAGGTAAACGAAAGCATCTTTTTATGTAATAGCGTAGGAGCTTTTCCACTGTTTCATATTTGTCGTAACCCCAGACTTGTGCTGCATACAACATTATTGATTCGGCCGCCGTTCGAAAAACTCTGTATTTGACACTATGAGCAACAAGTTTATTGGAAAAGCACCTCATCCAGGTTGCGCATATCGCACTTTTTGCTTTTATAAGTTTTTCCTTTAAATGCGGTTCCATGTTTAGGTTGCTGGTTATCGTCACTCCAAGATATTTATATGATTTTACTATTTCGATTGGCTCTCTGTTAAAGTGCCATTTCTCATTTCTGGCTGTTCTACCAGACCCCTTTTTGAAGATCATCACTTTAGATTTACCTAGGTTTACCGTTAGGTTCCATAACCGACAGTATGCATCGAGACGATTAATCATTAGTTGCAACGAGTCAGGAGGGTATGCAAAAAGTACCACATCATCAGCGAAAAGAATGGCCTTAATTAGCACTCGTGCAATTTCTATTCCACCCGGTAGAAAATCTGTTAGATCATTGATATATATCGCAAACAGATATGGACTAAGAGTACATCCTTGTCTAACTCCCATTTTCGTTTCGAACCATTCCGAAATTTCCGTTCCGTTCCAAACCGCCGACTGATTGCCATCATACATATTCTCCAGTACTTTTCCTAGCTTATAAGTCATTCCAGCTTGGTACAATTTATAGAATAGAGCTTGACGGTCGACGGTATCAAAGGCTGCCTTGAAATCTACAAACAAGGTGTATAGTTTTTTTTTTTGTTCAATGAATGTCCCGGCTATATTTTGAAGTACAAAGATATTATCTACGGTCGAATAACCGCTGCGGAATCCTGCCTGATATTCACTAAGTAGCTTATTTCTATCAATCCAATTTGACATTCGGTTATTTAAAAGTTTTGTAAATACCTTGTAAGAGGCGTTGAGAAAGGATATTCCTCGGTAATTAGCTGGATCAGATAAGTTACCTTTTTTATGTATGGGAAATATAATAGCTTCCTTAAACTGCTTCGCTATAATGCCAGTTTCAAATATATTGTTAAATGTCGAAGTTAGTTTGCTGATAAGGTTAACCGTCGCATATTTTAGAAATTCAACTGGAATCCTATCTGCTCCCGCTGCCTTTCCATCCTTGAGCTTTTCCATAGCCATACGTACTTCGTTGTGATTTATAGGCGCATCTAAAATTTCATTCGAGTATGGAGGTACCGCATAGTGAATGGGCGATATGTTTGTAGGTTGATTGGAGAGTGTTCGGAAATGTTCTAGCAACTTATCAGCGCTCAGTTATGTACAAATCCGTGGTTGTTTTCCGTTAAACTTATTTGTCGCAACCCAGAACTCTTTCGAATCTTTGCAGCATGTAGAGTTGTAGAGTTGATTTCAAAAAGACGGTACCACATGCCACACAGCCCGAGAAACAATTCAATTACTGCATAAGTCATTTCCTGGTCACGTTTTGGTGATCAGAACTAGCCGCCCAGATCACAACGCCTTTGGACATTTTTCTTTGGGGTTTTTTGAAGCCTTATGTTTAAAAAAAATTGTGCAGATAGTCTGCACGCAGCTTCGCGTGCATATTTGCAGACGAAACAGATATGCAGAGTTTTTTTGACATTTTCTCGCAGTCAATTGAAGGTATACATGAATGGAACGAGGATATAGAAGACTCTAATGCCGTGTCCAAAGTACCAACAGAATAAGTGATGGAGTGGGTGATGATGGAGATGTGCTTGGATTGTCAGAAGAAAAATTAAGGCTAGTGAAACCATTTAAATTTCCAACAAGGCTTTCGGTTGGGCTGAAGATGATCTTGTTAGCCAAAATGACTTTAATGTCAAGACTTTAATGAAAGGCCGGACAAGACCTTTTGGACAAAACGAAAACAAGTAAGCAGATGACCGACTTTTTCTACTAAATTCCATAATTTTATGTCCAAAGCATTGTATTAATGTTCCTTTGCCATAACTTTTTCTTAAAAATCTATTAAAAACACAGTTATGTAACGAATAAAATAAAAATACACAAATAAAAAAGTTTTTAAATGAATTTCTTCTGTGGGATTGTCCTATTCTTTTGTTAAAATTCAACCTTCGCAAACGTGAACTGGCTTGGTTTTTAAATGCTCACGTTATCGAGAGTCTACTGTAATTATACTGATGACTTCCAAAAAGCCACCAGAATGGGAATTAAGGAATTCATGCTGGTGAACCAGTTGTTTCAAAAAAGCACTTGAAATATAAGATGTGTCCAGAATGTTACATAGCAATCACATTAGTGTATTGAAGAAACATACAAAATTCGACCGAAACTTATTTAAAAAAAATTACACTTTAGATATTAAGGATATGGTATAAACAGTTCGTTGCATTATCCTTGAAACATGCAAGGCTATTTGGACAGAATTAAATGGAATTTACTTGGCTCACACAAATGAAACTGAGTGGGGAATTATTGCAGACGACTTTAACGAAAAGACGAGTGGGTAGGAGCTATCGATAGGAAACACATTGCAACAAAGTGTCCACCCCATGCCAGATCATTATATTTTAAGTAAAAGTAATACTTCAGCATTGTACTACTTGCTGCTTGCGATAGCCACTACACGTTTACGGCTATTGACATCGGAGCATATGGAAGCCAGAACGATGGAGGTATTTTGCAGGCAAGTGAAATGAAAGGAAATGCAATCATTCAAGGAAAAATCAACATTCCTAAATCCAAGTTATATGTTGACCAATTTACGGAAACTGATGAATTGATTGAAGGTCGTTGGCATCGATGCGATGGCGTAATTCAGCTAAAACTACATTTTCAATCAGAGATTCCTTACAAATTTTTTTTTATACATAAATTTAATTGTATTTTAAGTTTTGTATAAATTATTTTATTGAATGTTTTTAAAATTTCCATTTGTAGTATACAGTGGAACTTCTATAACTCGAACTTCCACAAGTCGAATTTCTCTATAACTCAAAATTTTTTTCGGAACTTTGCATTTTCAACCCTATTTTCACGAATTTTTTCCTCTATATCTCGATTTTTTTTTGATTGCTTTGGATGGCAAAAAGTCCCTTTAACTCGAACTTTTGCTCTTAATTTACTATTAATTTTTTTTTTAATGTGCTGCTTTCTTTGGGTAAATTTACCATGTTTATCCAGTTTATGGGTAACTAAACAAAAGTAACGACCATCTTCAGTTTTTTTTTTTTTTTTTTCAATTTTGGTAGTGGCATCTTTTGGTTCTTATGGGATGAAGAAGATGATTTAAGTTTGGCAGAGGTAAGGGACAACGGAATTCACACAGACTTTGGTGTCCCCATACCTGAGTTCGCAGATATGCAAATTTTTTCGCGCTTACAAAATACTCAAGAGATAAATTGCAGTCTTTAAGAATACATCAACTTAAATAATGAATAAAATCTGTCCAAATCAGTCCGATTTTTTACCCGACTACGCAGAGGAAGGGTTATGATTTTAACAGGCTGGGTTTGTTTGTTTGTATGTATGTAAGGATGTCACCTCGTACAACCTAAACTATGAAACCGATCTCAACAAATCAGGTGTCGTTGGATTCGTCTTTATCCGGAGAGTGTCCTAAGCTATGTGACGTCACGGAAAAATTTAATATGGCGGGTGCACCAAGCAAAATGGCGGACTACCTCTTCTTTTTTTTCCCTCTTTTTTTTTCTTTTTTACCCGACTAGTCTTTACAACCGTATTGAAAGTGATATCAAATGAAAGGGCTTGGCGAGTAAAATACCATACGATATGACGTTATTCTAAATTCAATATGGCGGATGTCCCCAAGATGGCGGATTTCTGTTATTTTTACTACCTCCTTAATATGGGCATCAAATGAAAGGGCTTGGCGAGTAGAATACAATACGATATGACGTTATTCTAAATTCAATATGGCGGATGCCCACCAAGATGGTGAATTTCCGTTATCTTTACTACATCCCTAATATGGGTATCAAATGAAAGGGTTTGACAAGTAGAACACGACATTGCTTACTTATATATACACTATATATTTTTTGAAACTAAAAAGTTGTAAATAAAAAATTAAGTTCAAAAAACTAAAACCCGACTACGGGAAAAACCAACTAAACAGTACGAAACAAGATGAAACGAAACAATGATTTTCAGAGTATAGCCGTGGTCGCCAAAACAAAACAAAATGTAATGAAGAAAAAAACTCAAAGTGTAATTACTGATTTTTTTTAATATTTTGGTAATGAAATATATTTTTCTCTTTTTAAATAATCTTTAAAATAAAGAAAAAAAAAAACAATAAATGTATAATTTTTATTTTCATTTTTTAAGTCGATTTTTTTTTCTTTCATTTTGGGAGTTCGAGTTATGGAAGTTCCACTGTATATGTTACCGGCCAAACCCGATTTCAGGCAAAACTAGTTAAGTCTAGGACAAAAAAAAATCACAAATTTCCCTCAATAATATTTTTTTATAAGTAAGCAGACTTTATTTGAATAAATATGGCTCATCTAATTTTTTTTTTTACCCAATAGATTACTTGAATAATAATTCAAAACTAGTTTGGCCTAACACGCTCAGGATAAACTAGTTTGGTCCTGAAATCGGGTTTGCCCGGTAACATAGATATACAACTAAAATTGTGTTGTACTACAACGATGTACCCAATAGAGTGTGGCGCCAGCCGTTAAAAGCATTGGAAAATCGTAACATTATTCCAACTGTCAAATTCGGTAAGTATTCAGTCATGGTGTGGGGGTGCATTTCTAGTAAAGGAGTTGGAGATTTGGCCTTCATAGAGATGGGCAACAATATCTAGACATATTAAGGAGTCATTTGTTGAATAGCGCAAATAAATTTGGGTTCAATGGTAACAATAAACCGCAATTCAAATTATACCAACATAAGGCGCATATGGTGAGGATGTGGCTTCTTTTTAATTGCAGCAAAGTATACCTCAAAAGTTCTCAAGTTTTCCGATAGGTGGTGCTGGAACACCAAAATTTCAAAACCATCCGATTGAGCTGAAACTTACAGCATATATTTGTTATGAAGTGAGAAATATTAGTAAATCAAAAGTTTTCAAGTTTTCCGATAGATAGCCATGAAAACTAGAATCTCAAAATTATTACTACAGCAATGCACGGTGACAGCTAACAGCTAACTTTTGATGTACGTGCACTTCTCGCTTCATAACAAATATAATATTGTCAAAGTTTCAGCTCAATCGGATGGTCAATTTTTGAGTTTTTAGGACATTATTGTTTGGCCAGTTTTCTTAAATCCAAATAGAGTTTTCGGCATTTAATTCACCACCAAAGTCATTACTATTCACAAAAAGTCACTCGAAAAAATTTCATTACATTTATGACATAAACACTTTTTTCAATGGGTGTAGCGAAGCGCACCGGGTAACCACTAGTTTATTCATATTTATATCATTTTTGTACTATACCTACTTAATAACTCGAAGTCTTGATTACTCGATTTTTTTTTGTGGCAAGTGATTGTTCGAGTTATCGAAGTTCGACTGTTCTATATATGTACATACATTCCCAATAAGTAAAACTTTATTTTGATCTGCTTACAATTTAAGGTGATTCGATGCACATTCACATTAACCACCTCCAGTTTCATCTGCTTCCAATAAAAACGTACTTTTATTTCTGATTAGATGGGAATCGATGATTTTTTAAATACGCCCCTTTGACTAAGTGAATCTCGCTACTTTCGAAATCCGTAACCTTCGAAATATGACTACAGCTGCACATTCTATAAACAAAACACAAATTTAATGGACTTCTTATGGAGTTCTGTATGAACCCGCAATCATAAAAGTGAATTGGATCTTATTATTTGCAGATTAAATATTTGTTTTATTTGTCCATGTGTCCCGTATATAGCCGGAGACTGCCCTATTCTGTCCGCAGTGTCTATCGGCCACTCGGACGAGCAATTAATTTCATTTTAACGTCCTGCATTGCTCCCTTGTGCGCTTGTTACACTCACCGTTTTATTTATAGGCTTCCACTTGACAATTTATTGCCCTCATGAGAAGGAATCTCCACCGACTTCTTGTCCTTAATTTCTTCTTTCTTCCTGCGTGAATGAAATATACACACATAGCACTGAACTTTCATTCATTCGTAGGTACAACTAAAACAGGACCGTCTTAGTCCCTTAAATCCCTATATTCAAAATGATATATGAGGAGAACGTGATTAGCAAATTGACTTGTAAACGTCTGCGCTGGATAAATCTTTAATAAAGCCAAACGAACAAATGATGTGTGAGCGTATCTACGAGAGTATGTACATTCGATGGACGGATACACATACGCAAATGGGTGTACGGTGAAAAGATACAAATTGGGATTTGCTATTTTAATTACACCACAAGATTTATTGTCGAATCGATACCAACAGTGAAATCGAACCAGGTGCCATTAAGAGAATAAAATGATGAAACAATACATATTAGCGTGAGGGTGATGGATGGATATTGATATTCTACACTGTGCTAGCAATTAGGTCAACATTGGCTAAAGTATTTGGAAAACGATTGGAATAACCATCTATATTTCTTATAAATTTATGCAACGAAATGACACATCCATATGTATAAATTAAATACATATACGGAAAAATTAACCAATTAAACTATGTATACAGTATACCTCATAGAAGGGATGAGGGAAACATCTTTACATTTTCAAAGTTCTTAAAGTTTTTTGACATTAATACCGCTTGATGTTTGTACTGAAAAATGTGCGCTAAAAAAGTGTTACCAGAGAAATATATATATATAGAAATATATATATATATAATATATATTGGATACTCATGTTTTAAGAAAGGCAGTTGTAGCTCAGCGTATGGTACGTCGGCTTCTCACCTCATAGGTTCCCGGTTCGTCTCCTGGCAGTGCGGATGCCTTCAGACTCTTGCAGGCAGAAGTTCTAGCCATACTTAGGACTCCAGTGGTCCTGATAATGCAACGAATAGTCAGGAACTGCCGAATAATGCTAAGGGCATTATGCAGAACCAGGTAAGACTATGTTGGGTGCCTGGTCAGTTTGTTGTAGAAAGCAACGAGTTTGCCAATGAGTTGGCAAGGAAAGTACGGAAACTGCCGACTATGGCCAAAACTACATGAAAAGTACGACACAATAGTAGCCCTGATCTCAATTTTTCTCAAAATATTTTACGATTATTTTAATAAATGATTTTAAAAAAAATAACTACAATAACATATTGATGTTCCTTATGCACTTCCGTGAAGCGGAGGTCTTTGTCTTTTTTCATGCGAAGCGGATACAGCGCTAATCTGAGATGTTCAATTATACAAATACAGCTTAAGAATAAATGTCATGTTAATATCTAACATTCCAATCTCTAAAAAAAAACTCGCCGTTCAAAATTTTACATTACGGCAGCACCTAGGCTCTTCAATAAATTGCCAATCGAAATCAGATACCCCGTTTATATGACAACTCAATGCGCATTGAATCGATGCGCCTTGGTTCAATCCGCTCATATAAACAAAGGGCAGGAAGCTTTACAAAACAGGGCGAAGTCTTAACTGTGGCTTTATTTCGACTGGTTCGCCAACATATTGGCCATCTGACCCAGCGAAAATACCAGATCTCATTGACTTCTTTATAACCAATGGAATCAATAGAAAAGAAGTTAAAGTCGAAACCAGTGATGATTTGTCGTCAGATCATACACCTGTAATCCTAACGGTCAACGGGATGTCAATAGAACAGATAATAAAGGCAAGACTTACCAACAAAAAAACGAATTGGTGTAATTTTAAAGAACTACTCCAAGGATTTATTAACCTTAGATCTCCATTGGTTACAACAAACCATATTGACATTGAAGTGGAGCAATTCATTGCTGATATACAACAGGCAACAGAAGATAGTACACCGACCTATCACCAAAAAAAACAAACAGCGGTAAAATATCCCATAGAAATTAGGGAACTAATATTAGAAAAGAGAAGAGCTCGTGGGAAATGGCAAATGAAATATCCCGGCGACAAAACTATATTTTATAAACTAAATAACAAGCTTAAAAAAAGTATCGGTGAATTTAAAAACAGATCTCTAAGCAAATAACTCTGTAACCTAACTGCGGACAAAGTCACAGACTACTCCCTTTGCAAGGCTGCCAAACATGTAAAGAGACCTCAAGCGCAAGACCCCCCGTTAAGAACATCTGATGGGAAATGGATCGGCGACCCAAAAGAAAAGGTCAAACTTTTTTCGGAACACATAACAAATGTTTTTAAGCCTTTTCCACCTAGCATATCAAACGAATGTCTTGATTTCTCTGATAGAGTAGATGAAGACGAAATTGCTTATGTTTCGTTAACAGAGATTCATAAATTATCCAATAGATGTTTAGAGTATAAGCGTCATTAGGACTTACCTAGACAATACTATGAGATACTAAAATCTTATAAAGCAAATAGATTCTTTAGAGTACGCTACGGTTCTGCGTATTCTGATCTTAAAGAAATACAAGCAGGTGTTCCACAGGGAAGTGTCCTAGGACCCACTTTATATTTATTATATACTAGGGATATACCACATACGAATGACACGATGATAGCCATATTTGCAGATGACACTGCTCTTCTATCAACTGATAGCTGCGTAGCTAAAGCAACTGAAAAGCTACAAAACTCAGTTAACGAGATATATGATTGGGCGCAACGTTGGCGAATTAAACTTAATGAGACAAAGTCCACCCACATTAATTTTACTTATAAAAAAATAACGAATCTTCCTGTGGTTATTAATAATCAAGTAGTTCCTTATTCTAACACAGCTAAGAATCTGGGTATGAATCTGGATGCTAAACTGAAATGGAAGGAACATGTGAAAAAGAAAGTAGAAGAGCTAAGTATTTATTAGATATAGAAAACTTTATTGGCTGCTAGGATCTTAATATAAAATCAGATTTTAAAACCTGTTTGGACATATGGTATCCAACTGTGCGGTTGCACAAAGAAAACAAATTTACTAGCCATACAAACATTTCAAAACAAAGTCCTTCGGGGAAAAGTAAATGCCCCATGGTATATTAGAAATAATGATCGCGTGACGGAAGTAATTAAAAATAACGCAATCCGTCACAACATGCGTTTGCAGATGCATATTAATCCGGAGATAGAAGACGTCTTAAATGTACGATATAATATTCGTAGATTAAGTAGAACTAAACCTGACAAACTTATTATCTGACAATTATGAAAACCAGTATTTAAATAAAAATACCTTCTCAAACGCAACTGAACGTTGAAATTAAAGTCATTTGTTGATCTATCTTTGATTGGTCATGATAAAGGAGGTGTTTTTGATGAGGTTAGAGTCCCACACTACTCTGGGTTTCCAACCTCAAAGTGTCTTTCGAGATTTTCACCTGCGTTACAAAAAAAAAAAAAATATAAACACCACCGTATTGAAATACTCAATCCGCATTCGTTTATTCCTGTTTATAAACCTCATTGAAAATTTGAAACCGAATTGAAATATCATATAAACACTTTCAAATCGTACTGAAACATTTTACTCTCTCGCGCTCTCATCATTCTCTTGTCTGTCATCTAATGTCAGACAATTCAATAGGAATTTTTAATTAATTAATTTCTATTTTATCTAACTGTCAGTTCAATCAGCTGTTTATTAAACTCTCTCAATTTTCTCACGTTTATTTTGGATTCGGTTTTAAATAATTTCATGTAAACACCAACCTTTGAACCAATGCGCATCGATTCAATGCGCATTGAGTTGTCATATAAACGGGGTAAGACAGATAGTTCTCAAAGAATTAAGAAATTTCCTTTTTAGTATGGATAGTTCAGCAGTCAAAGCTTTTGCTGACTCAAATCTTTAATATACAAACATTTTCATAGAAATGCTTTATTATTAAAAAAAAAAAATGTTTGTTCTTGTTTTTATCTAAACCTCATTAATTATAATTATAATTATTGCTATTATTTGTTAACAAATTTTGTTTTATTTTTATCGCTGATTTTACCCCACATTCATAAAACATTTTTCATGTAATATTTTTTGAAGGATCATTTGCCTCTAGTTTGTTACGAACTACAGAATGATGCCCATTCTTTTATTTGCTTCTCAAATATTAAATAAAATTTGTGTATATTATAAAATGTGAATAGAATAAATAAAAAAAATTAAAAAATAACTGAATATTAAGCGAACATACTAAAAGTTGACAGAGTGAGTAGTTTATACGGATTTATAAAAGCGCATACCGTAGTCGATTAATTTTGCTACCCCACTGATTTTAGGGTGGTTTTAAAAACATTAATTAATTTTTTTTTATTTCTGTTCAAATGACAAATGAAAATGCTGACACGAAAGTAATACCATGAACAGATGATTAAGAGTTATACTATACATACATAATGTATAATTCAACTGCCTTGCGGAAAATGCGATACCCCAATTTAACCACCGGCTGTAGCGAACCCTTTAATGACTATAAGCCAACTAGATATCGCATCATACCATTCATTGCCGAAATTACATTGTTAACTGTATCCCCTTCAGAACAGCTGGTTAAAAGTGGTCCAAAGTTCCCCGATAGTTGTAATTGTATTCAATCCAACTGCAACCAAAATTTTCACAATTCTTCCTGTTTTTCGATTTTCGCCCTAGAAATTCACCAATTAAATGTTAATTTATTTTTAAAACATATCGCTGAATATCGGGAAATAGAACAAAGCTACTTACCCACATTTCGACTATAATTCACGGCAACTTCCGTCGTTAATCTAAGGGTTCTCGTTTAATGCCAACCAATCTCATGGTTCTACTTGTGCTACTGCACAACGTTGCAGTTTAAACTGCCATAGTGATTATATTAATTGGCTATTGTAAATTAATCCAATTAATATTCAGACTACCAATTAGGCGCTATGCTGTGCATACGAGCACCGGATTAAGTGCCGGTTTTAATTAGATTTTAGTAGCGCCCTAGCGCTTGAACAAAGCAAAAAAACTGATTGCCCAATTCTGGGATATTATGTTTACAGATTGTACGCCAAGCCAATTAAAAAGGGATTCGATTTTGTTCTTAGCAAGTTTGAAGGACCTTATATTGAATGTGATAATGGATGGCGGCAATAGAAGTGCAAATAAGGAAAGTTTTATAAGGGTTCAGTTCCTTTTGTCTTGCCTTTTTTTTTACTAAGAAAGTTGCATTTTTTTGCGGAAATATAGGGAACTGCCTGGACAGAAGAAGGGCGACTGCAGTGATGCCAATTATTTTTGTTGACGTAGTACTAGATAAAGAGGCATTATATCTATATTGCATTAGAAACTTCATTAAAATGAATTCTGTGAGGAGCATACAGAAAGGAATAGGAATAAGAACCAGAAAAAAATTGGTTATCCTTGGAAATTTTAAATCAGTTTTAAAATTATGGTCATGCACCATACAGAAAGCTTACCAAGAAATCGGATAGATAAATATTCGTTATGATATCTTAGAAAACCAATAGCTAGTCCATGATTTTATATGGAAAAGTAAATAAAAAAAGGTGACAATGTGACGCGCTGTCATGCGACTGCTTCAACATCATATTTGAAAGAATTTTTCGAAACTCACAAGCCAACACACAAGGATCGATCTTTCAAAAGTTCGTGTCAGTACGATATTGATATCATTGGTAGAACAGAGCGAGCTGTCACCGGTACGATTGCGAGTATAGAAATGGAAGCGGTTAAAATGGGTTAAGCGGTAAACGAGGGCAAAACAAGGTATATGCTGTCAACAAAAAGGGACACTCAACTTCGACGAATTGGACAGAACGTCACAATAGACAGCTTCAACTTCGAGGTAGTAAAGGCTTTGCCATTACATTCAAATGGCATCCCGTCGGAAATCAAGCGAAGGATTGCTCTTGACAATCGCTGTTTCTTTGGGCTAAGAAGGCAATTGAGCAGTAAAGCCCTTACCCGATCGACTAAGGTGACTCTATATAAGACCCTTAGCATCCCAGTCTTGCTATATGGAGCTGAAGCATGAATGAAGATATCCTTGGTCGCTTCAAGAGAAACTCCTCCGTAAGATATTCGGTCCCATTTGTATTGACGGGTTTTGGAGGAGAAGATTCCACCACGAACTGTACGAGCTGTACAGCGATATCGACCTGGTCAAAAAAAAAAACTTAAATGGAAACTCCAATAAAAATTGTTTGTCCACTTTTTACACATTTCTCCAACTTCATTCAACCAATTAATTTGTTTGAAGCAGAATTGGAAATGAAGCAATATCGAAAATCTACGAAAAGTGTGAAAAGCAATAAAAAAAACACAATCGCCTCCAACACGGACCGCAGATATTTTTTCTTTCTTTTTCTTCTTTTCGCCTTTCGAATTCTTCTTTTACCAACAAAAATCATTGTTCGCGATGTTAACTTCAGACCGAGCGGCAAAGAGAAGCAAGCTCTATTGCTACGAGAAGCTAGTACATATACCTATACACCTCGACTCCGTTAACGTTTCCCCCACTCAACAGTAGGTGTCACGTGATAAGTCGTGATAAGATGCGTCTTCCCATTCGCGTTTAAACCTTAACGTTACATAAAAAATTTGTCCAACGTGAGATAACAAGTCTTTCTTCAAAAGTACCTTGCTACTTAAAGAGGTAAATTGGCATCACTGTGCGGCTAAAAGTGCAGTGGAAACCAATTGCGAAAAAAAGTAATAACTGAGAGGACAATTGAAAGTGGAAGTTTTGAAAATTCAATTTTATTACTCGACAAAGTTATGAACCAAACGATGGTTGGGGTTGGTGCCTTCATAATTCCATTTGCAAGAGAGTAGCTCGTTTGGAAGTGTTCGTGATCGAAATTGGAACGAGTTTCTTGCATATTTCTCAACGAGTCAGTTTTTCGCATTCTCAAACTGTGTACCAAGTTACTCTACTTAAAATTTTATAAGAGTACCAAACACTTATGTGAGTAGCTAAACTATTTTTATTGAATTAGGTCAATTTGTTGAATAACCAGCCAATGTAGTGTTTGTCATGCGAATTTTTAATAAGAATCAGGGATTCAGGTGAGTACGGCATGAATACTATGTTATCGGCAATTAGAAGGGCTTTGATCAGCACAGGAGCATACTCCACACTTCACTATATCGTAAATGGGCAAATAGGTGTGGAGTGAACGTCAATCCTCAAAAAATGGAACTGGTGCTCTTCACCAGAAGGCACAAGCCTTTCAAGCTCCGGGAGCAAGCGAAATACTTGTATCTTGGCATTATTCTGGGTAGGAAACTAAACTGGAACTTAAACACTCAAGAAAGAATTAGGAATGCCTTTAATGACTTTAATGATAGTCAGACCCATACTCTGGGATGGGCACTAGTCTAGTGGAAGGAACCAGGTAAGACTTTGTTGGGTTCCTGGTCACTCTGGGATAGAAGGCAACGAGTTTGCCGATGAGTTGTCAAGGAAAGGAAAGAAATGCCACTACCCGAGGCAGTGGAAGTTGCTAGGCCGCTATTCGGTATTAAATTAAAGGTAAAAGACAGTTTCACAAGAAGGGCGGGCCATAATTGGTTCAATTTAGCAGGACATAGGGCTTCCAACACCGACGAAGTCATTGATAAATTAAAATAAATGTTGGTCAATAACCGCAAATTAACCATCAGAGAGATAGCGGAGGACTTGAACATTGCCTATGGATCCGTCCAAGACATTGTGGTTAATGATTAGGGTTTCCGTCGTGTAGCAGCAAAGTTGGTGCCAAAAGACCTCAATTTCATGCAAAAAAGGGACCGTGTTGACGTCGCAAAAGACATGATTTGCGAGGCTAAAAAATGCAACAAATACCATCCAACAGCCACCGAATTCACCTGATTTGGCTCCCTGTGACTTCTTTCTGTTTAATCGAGTTAAAAAACCATTACGGGGAACGCGTTTCAGCAGCCGAGAGGAAGTAATGGAAAAATCGCAGGAAGCACTGATGGACATACCGAAAACCGAATATAAAAAATGTTTCGAGGATTGGATCAAGCGCTGGCATAAGTGTGTTGCAGTCGATGGAGATTACTTTGAAGGGGACAATATAGATTTAGATAAATAAACTTGTATTTTTAATTTTCTGACTAAATTCCGGGAACTTTTTGATCAAGTTGGTATTTTGTGTGAATGTCAGCGCATAGCACGCAGTCGCAGGAACATTTTAGTAATCTGGAAGAGGTATCCCAAATCAACCATAGACTTGTTCTAAAATTTTGCAGGTTGATAAAATGCTTTGAGGAAATTGTAGCGGCTTAGATGCCATTTTTGGATGTATTCTTAGGGGAACGCGATAGGGCCCACTTTGGTACCTTGCATTTTGGGATGGTTCAACCCCTCAACCCCTCTTAACCCAACCTAACCATTCCACAACCATAAGTACATACATAACATATATCCACTTGGACATCTTTGTCTTACTCCCGACTGTAAATGGAACCATTCCGATAGCACTTCTTCATTCCATACGGCTGCTTTACTATCGGCTGGATTTCTGTTCAATAGTTCGAAAACATATCCATCTCATACAGCTCATAAAATAAGGCGTTAGATTACTTTGTTACATACAATTTGAGTGTTGAATGACAAACTTGAAAGCAGGCAGGCTTTGATAGTGCTATTACACTAATCACACTAATATTATAACTATGTCTGTCTGTCTGTCCTTTACCTTTTCACGCCTAAACCGCTGAACCAATCATAATGTAATTTTGTATAAAGATAGTCTGGGACCTGGGGAAGGACATAGGTGGAAAAACCGCTCGCTAGAGGGGCTGGAGTCAAGTTATTAACAAAACCTTTTTACACCTTAACCGCTGAACTAATCATAATGTAATTTGGTGAAGAAATAGTCTGGGACCTGAGCGAGGACATGGATGGAACAACCGCTCGCTAGGGGGCGCTGGAGTTAAGTTATTAATAAAACCTTTTCACGCCTAAACTGCTGAACCAGTTGTAATGTTATTTGGCAAAGAGATAGTCTGGGACTTGAGGAAGAACAAAAGCGAAAAAACCGTCTGCTAGGTAGCGCTGGAATCAATTTATTAACAACAAATTCTTTACTTATTGACCAAAATGACTCATATTCACAGTGCCAAAAGAGAAAATTACAAAATCTGGATCAGATATGTGGCACTGGAGTCAAAAAACTACTAAATAAAAAAATACAAAATGCTACATGCCAATTCCAACTTTGAACAAAATAACTCACAACTTATATGTTGGTTGGTGCCTGAGGAGAAAACTACAAAATGCTACATGCCTATTCAAACTCGGAACATTTGGTGTGGTTCAACAAGGTTTGTCGGACTTGGCGGTTCTTATTTCTACCCAGAACCACATTACTAGAGCAGCGTCAGGTCTACTCGAGTTTGCCAGAACGTCCGGATGATTGGAACCAAAACACGGATACCACGGTTAGGAGCACATAATGGGTACCACAATGGGTTCATATGAACCTAAGTGTGATGAGGATGTAATCATCCTCGTCAGCCCGCTCACCTTACCTAACCTTACTCTGTCGGTCTGTCTGTCTGTTACCTTTTCTACACTAAACCGCTGAACCAATCACAATCACAATGTAGTTTGGTATAGAGATAGTCTGTGGGACCTGAGGAAGGACATAGGGGAAAAAACTGCCTGCTAGTTGGCGGTGGAATCAAGTTAAATTTCATGTTGAATGGTTAGGAGTTTTATCAAATTCTCAACAGCGTTTTGCCTAATAAGTAACACGACTCCTTTAGTACACGGGCGAAGCCGGGCAGGACAGCTAGTACCTAGAACATATGTATATAAATGCAATTTTACACACATTTGAAGGTCTATAACTGAGAAGATTCAGTTCAGATAAGATTCTTGAAATTCTGCTTGCGTTGACTTGGACCCTTTTTTTGGAAAAAGTATCTTAAAAGTAAGATATTTTCTAATAAGACAGTAACAGTTCAGGAGTTGACGTTGGAGAAAACCAGTCATATTAATGGAATAGAGAACAACGGATTGATACGTATAGTTACATTTTGAATTTACTATTTTCACTATTTTCGTGAAACCCTTACTGGTCCTATCTCCAATAGATGGAAAGAACTTGTACTATTAAATTAATGTTTCTGGAAGCAATCGTTTACTACGCCCGTTTTAAGAAACCCTATGGAAATGGGACCCTATTCTGAGTGTCGATCAACGATCGTCACGACAATTGTCAATTGCGTCGATTGATTTTGGCTTTGGTATTGTGTAACTCAATCGACGGAAGAATAGATTTTTGTGAACAAAAATGTGAATATCATGAATACTACATCATACTTTTGACAGTTGTTTGGCTATTGGGCTATTGCTTTCATAATATTATTTGTTTCCATTAGAAGTAATTTATTTAAATAAATGAGTTGCACTGAGCTGTGTCTTAACTATGGTCGAGGAATATACGAATGGTGAAAAGGTGCATTCCGCAAATTATGAAGAAGAAATTTTTTGCAAACGACAAAGCGGTAGAAATCAGGAACAATATTCTTGGATGCACGATGCCCATATATGTATATATGTACATAATTTGGAGAAAAAAGTGAAAATAACTTGAAATCGCAATGTTTTCAATTTATTTCATCATTTTCATCATTTTTCATTTTCCAAATAAAGAGAATAAAATAAATAATAATTATTGATTATCTTTTTCCATCGCCTGTCTTGGGTTTTAATATATACATATAGCATACGCGTTTATTCATTAAACAATCTTATCTCTGATGATTATACCAAAAAAACGTGTCCCCATATAAGTTTTATCTATGTCTGGGCATTTGGGTGGATTTTAATCCTCGGTTTGACTTAATCTTTGGTAGTGGTAATAGTGCCAATCCAAATATTTAAAAAGAGGTTTATATTTTTGATTGTAATTAATGTTATTATAACGGGTAAGACTTGCAAAATTAGATTTTTCTAATTGTAAATACAGTCAAACCTCCATAAGTCGAACCTCCTTAAGTCGAATTTTCTATTACTCGAACTGAAGTTTCGGAATGTACATAAAGTAGGCACAGTTTTTTTTTTCTTTTTTGAATTTGTAATGAAATACGAAACATTCTACATTATGCAATTGAGTTTGCTCGTGTCCCTTTTATTGGAACCTCATAAGTTGGTCGTCGGTAATTTTTAACCACTTCGTTCAGAAAAATGTCGACGCGCAAATTAATAACTTGTAATTTAAATAAAAAATGTTGGATTATTGAAGAAATCTGATGAAGTAAGAGTGGCATTTAAAAGTATAAGATGGTTTCCGGATACCAGTGAAGGGACCTCTCAACTCATATACAAGAATATCGACATTATAAATAAACGTAAACTTCGAACAACAATTACCGATTTTTTCAAAGTCAAGGAATAATTATAAAGTTAAAGTCCAAATAAAAAACAATCAAAAATAAACACATCTTTTAATTCAATTGAGCATGTGCACTCTGTTTTCTGGGTGCTCCATAACTCGAACACTCCATAAATCGAACACATTATTTGATCCCGTGACGATTCGACTTATAGAGGTTCGACTGTATATATATTTTCCTTTCTTAGTAACATATTTGTCAGTATTTATTTGTTTGTGCACTTAAATTGTTGTAAAAATTGGTGTACATTTGAATGTACATTCAGTGCCAACTCTAATGAGTATTGAAATGTCTTGTACATTATAATGTGCAATTCGGTACAAAAATAATAAATTGTAATATACCTTTTCTGCAGAAATTATGTGAGAACTTTTATTTAATGTGCTTGTGGGCTCAGACATTAAAGACGAAACCGATTTGTTGGTATCGGGATGTGAAGATAATGTAGAGAAAGAGCAGGAAGACATTGTGGTTGTGAGCCAAAAGGAATTTGCTCGCCCAGGTGATGCAAATGAATTGCTGAGCGAGAAAGGCTATGTCTTAGAAGACCAGGACCAGGCAAAAATCACTACATTAATTGCAGCGGTATTTGAGGAAGGTGCAGTTACTTTAAATAGTTCAGCAATAGTTCAAATAATCAATAGATTAACACATGCATCTCAGGATGTTAGTGACTATAAGTAAGTACTGATTCCATTTGAAAAAAGCGAAGAATTTTTACAAGATAACGGTATAAGTTCCTATTCGTTTTTCAAAAGAACGAATTATTATATTATTTTGAAGTATTATTTGAGTAATTTTCATTCGACACAAGCGTTTGACAATTAACGACTCGGGGTCGGGACCAGTGCTGTCGTTTTGAAAAAATCAAAAGTAGTACAAATGTTCTCTAAAGAGTAGTATTTTCAGTGAAAGTAGTACATCAGACTAAATGTAGGCTAATGCTCGTTTTTGAATAGTTCTTGGACTATATTACCTTAGTACCAAGAAAACTGTAAATATGATAAGTGCGATTTACACAAAAATGGGTTAAAAAAATTTAAAACAAACGGGGTTTGAAGACCATTATCTAGAAAATTGAAATACCCATGGTAATAGTTTCTGACTTTGATAAACACTAATCGATTGTGTATGGAACGAGTCCACTTTGGTTGCTCAAAGTTTAATACAATAGAAGTTATAATTAAATAACTGTTGGTACCTACTTCTCTGAAGGAATTTGTTTGGTTGATCGAGCATCGTTGCCATTGTACAGTGACCCCTGTCTAGTTGGCCACCTGGCTAAAGTGGCAAATATTTTACTGCATCAAGAAAATTCCATACAAATTTCATACAAATGTTCCAAAATACCTTTATATGTTATCCACCTGCCTACCTTGGAACTTGTCCACAAATGCTCATAGTTTTTCGCATCTCTCATATTAAATAACCTGCGAAAATTCGCCAAGGGTACTATGTATGGATTTTGTTCCATATTTTCGGTTAACCACTGAACAAAACGTCTAGACATAGCGGTAAAATAACGAAAAGCTCGTTCCTGTTTCATCATGTGAATACTGATGAATTTACTGTAAACGATGAAATAAAATAGATTCATAGTGAATTTGAAATAGTAGTACAAAAGTAGAAGGAGTAGTATGGGTAGTACAGTAACGCCGATAGTAGTACAATGCTACTATAGTAGTACAATGCTACTATAGTAGTACAATGCTACTATAGTAGTACAAACGACAGAGCTGGTCGGGACACACAAAAATAATGGACGAAACTCTAAGCCCACTGATCCCAACGAAATCAAAAAGTTGTAGTAGTTAGTTGCACATTTTAATTGGCAGTAGGAAACTTGCGGGATTAGAAATTGCCAACAAACTTCTCTATGGGAATCAGCATCTACTACCTCAAAACGGGGGACACCCATCAAATTATCAAAGCCTGAAAGAAGACCTCTAAATGTTAACTAAATGAAAACTTATCAAAAGCTTTGGAGAAATTTATATATACAGATTAAATGCTCACACGTTCGGGGCAAATAATATGCTTCCGACGAATCCAAATTGTTAATTTTTTTGTTGTTCTTATCATTTTTTCTACCTTAGAAAATAAATTTCTAATACAAACAATAATGATGCGGTGGGGCGGATAATAAAACGGTTGGCACGCAATGTATTAAAAATAATATATCGACAAAGGAGGGTATACACGACAGCTTTGAAATTGGTATGTAGTAAGTAATAACATTGGCCCCTATTGTAAGTGTCGATCGACGATCGATAATTGACAACTAGTAATCGTCTCACTTTGATACAGTGAAACCTGTCAAGTTGGCCTGGGCACCCTTGTAAGTTGGCCACCTGAAGAAGTTGGCTAAAATTTAACTGCACGAAGAAAATTGCATATACCTACAAATGTTTCTCAAAATACCTGTATGTATGTACACCTGCCTATCTTGGAACTTAGCCACATATTTGCATACTTTATTTTATCTCATCTCTCATATTAAATAACCTGCGAAAGTTGGCTAAGGGTAATATATGATGCATTTTTTTCCATATTTTCGGTAAACCACTAAAAAAAACGTATAGACATAGCGGCAAAGTAACGAAATGTTCGGTATTGAGATGATTTTAGTTTTTTTTCTTCAGTTTGTGATTAACTTCAAGGGTTAAAGCACCACAGATGGCCGGAGAACTTATCATGTTTCACTGTACTAAGTTAAACGATATTTAACTGAAGTTTTAATTAAGGTCACGATAAAGTGAAAATACTCATATGTATCGACTATCACTCTCTAGACAGTAATATCACCACTTTTCACTTTGTATGATTTGTGTGTATGTACTTGTATCGCAAATCTGCCACCCCATTACGTCCCAGTCTCTTCATTGACAAACTTTTTTTTTTGGCAACGATGGCATGATTATTGATACAAGAACAACACAGTGTTCCCCCTTAAAATAGTTATTTTGTCTTTTTACTTTTAAATCCTATAATTTTTTTTTTTGCCATACGTATGCGTAAATGGAACTGTACGCTAGTGATAAGCACGACTTTAACTACCCTTTCTCTGCCAAAAGTTTCGTAAAAATGAAACACAATATGCGGAGCAGATTTGGGACATACTCATTTTTGGCCGTGGCTCAAAATGGAGCTAAAAAAGGGAGGTTTATCACACCCATCTTAATCCCGTTTTGCTGGCGTACATGAAAACCATCTTAATACCCAAATTCTTTCAATTCTGTGAATAAAAGATGACGTCTACTTGAATATTTTATCGCGTAAGAATCTCTATGTGCTGCGAATGCATTCTGTCAATTTGGGGACACATTCCAGGGCGCATGCCAAAAATATTTGCTTTCCTAATGCACTCATTTAAGGACACAATAGCATCAGCTTAGTAGCATGTCGAAGTGTTTATACATACATATGTATGTATTTGTGACATATGTCTACTAAATTAAATATTTTACCGATTAGCACAACTGGCAGGAAATTCCATTTATATTGTGGCATGGTTACACGTTACACCTAACAAAAGTTTGAGGCAAGACCGCGCCTGTAGGTTAACCTGAAAAAATAAACATTCAATTCTTTATTATGTAGTAAAATGCAATTAGCACATCCGCCTTTTGCAATAAGACTCGGCGGGTCGAACACAACGCGACGCATACAGAGGAGTATATCCACAGAAATGCCGAATTCATAGAAGACAAAGCTAGGACAGAGAGGGAAGACAGAAATTTGCAATTAACTTGAAGTTAAATTACAATTGGCCATCCCCTTCTTAGAATTGAATAAGAATAGGAAAACCAATTGTTCAGAGGACTTCTTCGCTATGTAAAAGGATTTTTTTTGTGCCTGCCAGTCTTTGGAACTTTACAGTGTTAGTTGGAAGTATATGTATACGTATAGTGGATACCAATGATGTTTGGTAATTGCCAGAGACTAACAAAAGGGCAAGGCTAATGGGAAAATAATAGTTATAATTAGTAGGAGAAAGGATTCTTTTACCGGCGCGGTAGGCGGCTGTAATACCCATCTACGAACGGGTAGACATTTACCCTTGAATAAATTAAATGTACAGTTAAGTGTATAATTTTGGTCTCTTTTGTTTTTCTTATGAAAAATAGTAATTTAAATTACCGCACAAAGGTGCCTTTGAAGTTTGAGGGCAATACAAATAAACACGAATAATATCACATCGCCTAGAAGCACAAATCGCTTTATATTACAAAATGTTTAGGCCAGATGTCTTTTTTACATAATTTATATTGGAATGCGAACTCTTTATGGCATCTCGTTTAATGTCACAACCCCCATTGTTATGAGGCAGGATTGGCCACAGGGGCAGCTAAGGTGTAAGTGTGGAAGGCGGCGGCACGCTCGCGGTTGCTCGGCTAAAGCTCGTCGGACGGGGGTAGTTCTTGCCAACCCCACCATACACCACCTGGTCATACACAAAAATCTCGTGCCATTATAAAAACAATTTAAAAGAAAGAGAGAGAGAAAGCTACTTTACTTACATTCGGACGGACCCTAAAGATAGGATAGAAGAGAGAAGACCAAGAGAAGAAAATTCCAAGAACCTATGCCGATACCGAAGAGAAAGAGAAAAAGAGCCACGAAACTAAACCTAGATAGTCTAACTTAACCTAAACTAAACCTAAGTCTTATAAATAAACCCTATACTAAACCTAAGCTAACTTACAGCTACCTGCGACTAACCCTAGGTCGAGATTCTTCGTTTCCTCCGTTTCTCCACGGTAAAGGTTCGTCAAGAGCCCGAGACATGCCTGATGTTGTTGGCAAAGGTCTGGCCAACCCATCCCTATTGTCCAAAGACAACCATGGCTACCTCTTTGGCCGATGTTATAGAGATAGCGTCATTCGAAAATGAGCCTGACAAAATCATTGCATAGTAAATTAATTCTGCAATATCACACACACCGATTTCAGGCGACAAATTTGAACGACATGTATTACAATGTACATTATACTGCAAGCTCTCAGATGATGTTGAAGAAGAGTTCGAAACAGTTGTAAATTAACCTCAATTTACGTAGGTAGAAGCAATTATTGCACTTTCTTCACTAAGCCCGTATTTTGAAATTAAACATGAGGACACAAATCACATACATAATGTAGAAGAGATTGGAGAGAGAAACTTTCATTGGAACGAAACTGATAACTGATCAGAATTTCTTTTTCTAATTTGGTTCCAATGAAAATTGCTATACCTAATACAAACACTCACCCCTATCTATCATTGTGTCACGTGAATTCGAAATTCGGTATCATTAGCCGTGTTTTTTTGCACCCGTATACATGTTAAAATGTAAAACGATTGGCAGCACAGACATATGACAGATAATTACAACGTTTACATGCAGGGTTGAACTCAGCTTCAACAAAAAAAGTTTTCTTCTATTAAACTTTAAATAATAACTTAAATAAAATGGAAAGAAGCTGTATTATTTGCATAAAAGCTACTAAAAGAGAATATTTGATTTAATTTAATGTATTTTCATATTTCGGATGGCACATATTCCGCAATATTTCCCTTTTTTATTCAACTACCAAACAATAGTTTGAAGTCCAATTTCCATTTCTTTTGTTTTTAATAGAGCTGTCAAACGCCACGCAGCAAAAGTTAAAAGTTGGCCAACTCGTACTACGCTACACGGCAGCAGCATACTATGCTGCAACTAACACTATCGACTTTCTATATATTTCTACTTCGACAGCGCGGCATACTACGCGGCAGCGGCATGCGTTGTGTTCGGGCAGTAACCGCAAGCTGAGTTGAAACAAGGTTGACTGACTTGACTGAGTTCTGAGAGCTTGGAAGAGTTAATTTTTGTCAAAATAAAGCACATGTGACTCTTTCCAAGGTATGCTATAGCGGCTCAAATCATGACAGTTCCTCCACCAAAGTTTCGGGACATCCGTGTCTCTTTTTCTCTACGCTCTCTACGCTTATCATGCCAGTATCTCTGACATCCATCTGGACCATCTAGATTGAACTTTTTTTTCGTCCGAAAATATAACTTTAGTCCATTCTTCATTCCAAAATTGGTATTTTTCCGTGAACTCCAATCTAGAAATTTTGTGACGCATTATCAGCTTGGGTTTCAAAATACGTTTAACATATTCCAAATTGGTATCCGCATTTAAAAACTTGTTGTATACGACTCTCTGATACATTGAGATTAAGAGAACGTCGGATTTCTGAAGGGTTGTGCGATTTATTGGTTGCTAATCTTTTAATCTCCCGAATAGCTCTTGTAGCTAGAACTGCTGTTCTTCCTGTAGTTTTTTTTTTATCATAATTTTCGCCTTATTTTAGGCAGTTAATTACTACTGTCTTGCTTCTCTTCACTCGAGCAGCAATATCTCTGGTTGTTATTCCAGATTGGCGATACATAGCAAATTCTACCTTCTCTTTTTCCGTTAATTGCTTATCGCGACCGATTTTTAATCAATTTTCATAAATCTATCAAATAAAACATATCAAATAAGAACAAAATGTACGCCGTTTATTCACACATTTACCTCTTTTAAAAAAAAACTCACGAATGTATTTTTTTTTTAAAAACTTTCCCGAAAAACATGTGATCCTATCAATATTTCGCACAACAATAATAATTGGTTTTTCAGATGAACACGAAAAAGGGCTCAAATAATAATAATTATCGTAACAATGTAAATATGTTATCGAACAACCCAAGAAAACATCACCATTTTCCAATTGGATTAGTAAAAATGTAGTAACTGTGCAAACACTCTCCCAACTATCCTATTTAAAACGCTATAAGTGGATTTTATATCATGGTCTTTTCATTATTTCGTGTAGTGTATTTAGGAACGATTTTTTCATTAATTTCCCATATATCCCATATTATTCGCCATCAAAAACGAATAATTTAAACCTCGATTCATCACTCTAGGTCTAGAGTCTAGACGATTTTTTGGTGGATGCTCCTTAGCAAATTGCAACTGACATATTCTATTTTTTATTTTTTGAAACGTATGTGAAACAGCAATATGTACTTCAAAAATAGGGTTACCAGATTGAAAATGACGAAAAGGTGGACATCGCGAAACAAAATGTGTTTTTGGAAAATAAAGGGTTTTCCAATAAGAGGTGTTATTTTGGTATTCAAAGAAAAATGCCATTTTTTGAGATAAATGATCAGATGTTGATTTCATAATAAAGAGGATGCCGTTAATATCGAAAAACAACATCAGCCAAATGGCCACCACGAGCCCGCGTACAGGACCATATCCTTTTCATGAAATTTTCCATACCCAAATCGCAAAGTGGCTGCCCTATGTCCTCGATAGCCTTACGAATTTTATCTTTGAGGTCTTGAATCGACGCTGGGCTGTTCGCGTAGACCTTATCTTTCACGTGGCCCCAAAGGAAGAAGTCGCAAGGTTTTAAATCACAAGATGTCGGTGGCCAATTATGATCACCTCTTCGAGAGATAACACGGTCCGGAAACTTTTCCCGTAAAAGATCAATGGTTTCGTTGCTTGTGTGGCACGTAGCGCCGTCTTGTTGAAAGTAAACGTTGTCCAGATCAATACCATTCAACTCCGACCATAAAAAATCATTAATCATCTCTCGATAGGGCAATCCATTCACCGTAACTGTTGATCCAACCTCACTTTCGAAAAAGTAAGGTCCAATAACCCCGCCGGACCATAAACCGCACCAAACAGTCACACGTTGAGGATGGAGAGGCTTCTCAACAATAACTCTTGGGTTTTCCGAGCCCCAGATGCGACAATTTTGCTTGTTGACGTAGCCACCGAGGTGGAAATGGGCCTCATCAGTCAAGATGATTTTTCGATGGAATTCCGGATCATTTTCATGCATTTCAAGCACCCAATCAGCAAAGACACGACGTTGTTGATGATCGGCCGGCTTGAGTTCTTGTGTTAACTGAACTTTATAAGCCTTAAGACCCAAGTCTTTATGCAAAATACGGTGTAATGACGTTTGTGGAATGCCCAATACCAAAGAACGACGAGGAATGGACAAACCTGGGTTTTCTTCAACACTTTGGGCTACAGCAGCAATATTCTCAGTTGTTCTTGAGCGGCGTGCACGGGTTTTATTCTTCACATCACTAACTTGTCGCAACAGCTCGAATTTTTCCACCAATTTCTGTATTGCGGTCCGACAAGGTGCTTCACGACGACCAAAAAATGCTTTAGTTTTGCGAACTGTGACTGCAAGATTTTCACCATTTTTGTAGTGAATTTTAATAATTTCAGTGCATTGTTGAAGCGTGTATCGTTCCATTTTTAGTAATGGCGTAGTTTCTACTTGTCAAATGTCAAAGAATAAAAGCTTCAAAAGTGACAGCTACCGAAATAGCGGGCCATTCACAATAACACCTCTCATTGGAAAACCCTATATAACACCAGCGTATAAAAAGTGAAGGAAAAATGTTCAAGCAAATTAAACATGTCCCATATTCAGGACCTTCTTTGCTTTTTGTTAACCACTCGAAACACTGTTCCCAGCACTGAAAACGCAAACGAAAATAATTTGTAAATAATTTGTAAACAAAAACTGACAAAGGACAGATAGCAGCACAAATCATAAACTGACAGATGAAGGAAAACTTTTGCGCGTGAAGTGATATGTAGGTCATTGAGTGGATGCGTTCAGCTTTGAAAGGATTTTGAACTTCAAATGGATGTGTATACAGAAAATCTTTTTAAAAATATATAATGAAAATATTTTAACAGTTTTAAATTGAATGTTTTCTCTTTTTGGAATTTTACTTAATAAGGGGGACAAACAGCATTTTGGTGTGAAAAAGGGGAGCTGCCCCCCCTAAGGGGGGGCGTCTGGTAACCCTATTCAAAAAGTCTAACGAAACTGAAGCTAAATTATTTAATTTTGTTTTCAACAAATTTTTATTTCACCTCAAACATTAATCTTTGTAGTTTTTGTAAACTGGACGAAATTCAAAGCTACTACGAAATAAGAAAATAAAGAAATATTTTTTAACTTCGGGATTAACCAATGGGCTTTATCTAAATGTTTATCTCGTGATTGGTATGTAGCAATCACGAGATAAACATTTAGATAGAAAAGTTAATAGATGAGTTTTTCGCAGTAGCTATAACATTAGGACATATTTTTAGTGGATTCTTAGTGCCTTCGAGATTTCCACTTACATACTCCCGCAAAAAAAAATTTCTGGAACTTACATATGTGGGTATTTAAATGTTTTTACACCTTCTAAGCAAAGTACCTGATTCTAATACTTTAAATAATATTAATTACTTTAATCAATTTAATTGTACTTTTAAAATTTAAGAATGAATAAAATTGGTTTAAAAATTTAACAACTTACGTGTAATCCGCACTCGCGTAACAATGTCCGAGGAATCTACACTGCAGCGCATTGCATTGATATGGTTTTACCTTGGCGTCCGCCTCATATGTGATATTGAACCCAAATACATCCAACAGTCGATCCAGCGCTCTCAGATGGGTGCCATCCAGCGTCCGCATCTCGAAACGAATCTCAAGGTATTGACTCGTAAACTGAATCCACGCCACTTTTGTGACATCATCTTCAGTGAGCTGGAAAACGCGATGACTGGGCACCTTATAATCATCGCTGTAGTACATGTACTCTGTAAATTTCAGTCCGCCCAACACGTACAATTGAGTCAGGTACACTACTATGGATACGTTGGCTCCTGGACCTGCCTCGGCGTGAATCTCTGACGCATCGACTATCCAAACACACTCGATGGGCGTGTGGAATTTACGGGGAAAGTTTGGGGTCTGGATAATGCCGGCTGATGCACGAAAGTATCCTCCGCACATGGGGGCGGTGTTGTTGATCTCGTGCTCGTACTGGATCTCCTGCTTTTGGGCAAGTGGCTTAGGCAAGTGCGGTGCTGGTGGCGACGGTGACGACACTGCACCCTGGTAATTCCGCTGATTGGTAGTCGATGTTGTTGATGCTCTGGCATTGTAATGATTTTGCTCCAGCTGTGGACGTTCATTCAAGCCGCTGTTACTACTAATGCTACCAAGTGCTGATGTAAAAGGCATCAACGAGCTGCGAAGCCTATCGCTACCACCCGCCACCACCGACCACCTATCGCTACCAGTAGCTTGTGCTAGGATCTCTTCGATTGTGTTGGCTGGTAATAGAGCCACCGTACATAGGATAATTAGAAAAAATGATGTCGTCATCGACTATTGTTTGCGGTTCAATCCTTCAGGGTTTATGTACTTTGCAGTGTGCCTGGCTTCCGGTTTAATTAACAGCAACGAAAAGGAGAGAAAAACAAAAAAAACGCAAATTAAGTAATGGCCTTCGATTCAAAGATGAATTTCACAATTGTTGACTGCGAACAACGAACAAGGACATAATGGCTAGCCTCGTCCACGTGCCTTGTGCGTTGATAAGTCAAACACCCTTCTAGAAACATTCGCAATTATTTTCTAATAGACTGCTTTGACTGGTGCTGGTCCGATGGAGATATTTTCTCGCATGGCTGCTCGACATCGGATATCGATTGTGCTGGTACTGGGCCCTTCCGTGTTGACCACAACCTTAGTTAATTATGTGGTTATTTGGTATTTGTTGTTTGCCATTTGTAAATAACCTTTTTATGTCAAAGTTCCTGATCTGACTAGGCGTATCCTGATAGACACTGATGTTCACTTATTCCGATGGCAGTAAGTCGCAATATATATGTATAACGCAACTGTGGACTCATAGTTTATGAGGGCTTGTGCATACATAAATACATACGTATATATTTTTTTTCATCCGCTCCTGGAAACGTCTGTTTTATTGTTTGCTTGCCTATTTAGGGGAGTTAAATCCTTTTCAGGACATTGGAAGCTGGAGGTGATATTCTTTAGTGATGACGGCGAGTGCTTGGCATTGTTTGTTTGTTTTGGGCTGGATTTCTGAAATGATAAATATGTACCATTGTTAGATGTTAGAATTTTGAGATTGTGTTGAAATTGCAATGAGATAAATATTTGTTTGAAAAGCTTATATTCGGTATTCTTTAGGGATTTGATGAAAGTTGTTGATAAAAAAAAAGATTTATTACGAATATTCAACAGATTTTTATATATTTTTTTTTTTCAGTTCTTAAAGCTTTCGATTCGAGTAGGGGTAGGTTATTTGTACTAGAATTGAAATGTTTCAAGCGAATGCAATAACTTCAACTTATAAAGTTGATAGAAAAAATGCCATGCCTTCCCTCAAGAGCCCAATATTTTAAGAGGAGAAGTTAAGCGTTAAGTTAAGTTAAGTGATGTTTGCTGTTTTAGTTATCTTTCCACTTAGTTATGGTTTATTCTTTGTTTTGTAATATTATTTCTCATATGTTTTTGTGTGTTTGCTAAGTAAACATCGAAATTTGTCTTTAACGTGCCAAAACTGTTTGTTCTTTGAATTAAGAAGTCAAAGAAAAGAAAAAAGAAAAGAGAAAAATTGTCATTTTAAAAGGGGAATTTTTTTCTGGAACTGTTGTCTGCTGTCTGATGCCTGTTTTCAAAGTGCGGATTTAAAGGTTGAAACATAGAGTCGTTTGGGGTAAGAGTGCGCAGTAGGTAAGAGTACGCACTGCCATTTTCTCCATCTGTGAAAGAATTAGCAGCAGTCGCTAAATGAGAAAATGTGTGCTTCACTAACCGCCAATGATGAAAAACTTCTACGAAAATTTTCCATTTAACAGTACAAAGAAAATCATCAAGGAAAGAAAAGCCGCATTTTGTTAAAAAAAAAAGTTAATTTTTAAAAGTGTGTCAGGAAAGCGCGGCAACTCGATACCCCATAAGTAGTACGTAGGCATAAACAGTGTATATGCGTGTTTGATTTACGATACAATTTTAGTGGACAATATTATTCGTTCTTAGATTTTCAATACATTGAAAAAAAAAGTAGCGTCTAGGGAAAGAGTGCGCAGTCGCTCTGTGGGTAAGAGTGCGCAGTGTTTTCTTACCCAGTATTTAACTTTTTATAATAATAACAATTTTTAGGCTATTACCTTCTATCGAAAGATGCAATGAGCACATCACAGTCGTAGGCAGTAGGTGGTAGCTCGTAGCTGAACTATTTTTCTGTTTTTGTTTTTCCAGTAAAATGCCTCGTATCTATCAAACACAAACGGAAAGGAAATTGATGACCCAAAAGAAAATCTGCGAGGCTAGAGAGCTGATTTAAAATGGAAGCAGCCCATGAAACGCTGTCAAAGAACTTGGTTTGAACGGAAGCGCAGTTTTAAGCCATTTAAACTACGAAAACTGCGACTTAAACTGGTTGCGCACTCTTACCCATACCTCTGCCACTCTTACCCTGACTTCGGGGCAACTTGACTTACTTTGGTTTTTTGATCAAAACATATGAAACATTAAAAAAAAATATAAAATACTTTTGTATAATTTTGTTCCTTAAATATAGACCTACCAAATAATAGGCTCTTTTGTTTGTTATCTGTTGTAAGTTTTTCAGAATTTAAGACCGAAGTCCAAAATGCGCACCCTTGCCCCGAACGACTATAATGCATATAGGGAAACATAAGCTTATGTTCAAATTGAACTAAATGTTCCATAATAATAGCCATAATAGCTTTTGCCTGCATGGCTGTCTATCAACATTTTTTCTCTCGAACTCTTCTTGTTTTTTTGTTGGCAGTATTGTCAGATGGTTGCTTCAAGAAAACCTAAGTTCAATAAATATTTGTTTTAAAATAATGTGTTTTAGTAAAACAAATAACATAAATAAATAAAATGTTGGCATACATAGATGCAAAACAAACATAACAAACAAAGTAAAAAAAAACCACAACAAAAACGTCATTCCAGTTAAGTATAATAATTCTTGGTACACTCAGAAAAAAATCCTATAATATCAATGATTTTTCCTATTACTTTAATAGTTTTTTACTATTAAAATTGGTCAATGGGATTCGTACTTTAAAATTAATACTTTCAAAACTATTATATCAATACTGTACTCGTCCTATTATTTCAATGCGATTGTCATTTTAAATTTATGGTATGTCCTATAAATCTTTAATAGTATACAGTATTAATTAAAATATACGTCCTATTAATTTAAAGTGATAAAGAACATTAAGAAGTAATGGGAAAAACTATTAAAATAATGTGAAAATCCTATTAACAACCACTGTTATTTAAATGGATCGTCCTATTATTTTAAACGTATTACACTATTATTTATCAATAGTACATCTTATTAAATTAATGTGGCTATTCCGATTGATATCCCATATTTTTTATTTTACTGGCTGAAAATGAGCTACAAAAAATACATTCAAATAAAACAACTCATTTATTGATTTATTTTTTTCTCTTTATTTCTTTTATGTGATATATTTTATAACATATTATAAGATCTTAATAAATATATATAACATAATTTATATGATATTAAAATAAAAAAAATAAGAATTAATATTACAAAACGTTTAATATTTTTTTACTCTGAACACCCTTTCTCCATTACTCAGAAGATACAAGTGAATTGGCGGTCCGTCAAATTCGAGAACTGAGTGCAATGACAATGAATTGGTGCTTTTACCTACAACGTATGCCTGGAAATGCTCACTAAAGTAGTTAACATTCCATTGTCTACATATGAAGTAAATATCAGACTTACATATAAGTATAATTTGTTCGATTTCATAAAGCAAAATGAGATTCATATCAGATTTAATAGGAAAACTGTTTACTTCAATAGTATATCCACATGAAATCAATAGTATATCTTATTGAAAACAAGACAAAACGTGTTATAATAGTATTATACTATTAAACCAATGTGATCAACTTAATATGATGGTACTATTAATAATTTACTACTTCGGGTTATTAAAATAATAGGACAATCTTATTGATTTAATAAGAGAAATAATATCAAATCTATAGTATATCTGTTTGGATTAATTCTGTATACTTTTAAAATAATAATAATGTCTATACTATTAAATCAATAATACGCACAACTATTGATTTAATTAGAAAACTATTAAATATATAGGAAAACACTATTAATAACCGTACTATTAAATCAATAACTGTCCTATTAAAATATTAATAGGACATTTTTTTCTGAGTGTAGGTACATGTGTGTTATGATTATATTCCCACGGAAATTAAAAGTTTTAATAAAGATTTGCAGATCTACAAAATTGCATAGCTATAGCCACTGAAATATGCAAATAGTATTGAAAAATTTTCAATTTTTCTGCGCAAAGTACATATGTATTTGGAAATTCTAATGACTTAAGGGGGACAATCCCTTACGCTTCAAATTAAGTCATTTTTAACAGTGTTTTTAAAGGTGATAAAATAAATTGAATCATTATGAAGTCTTAACATCGTTTTATTCGAACTATGAAAAATATAAAAACAATTTTTTTTCTTTTTTAACCCTCCGTTTAGCGGTGACCTAAAATGTGGTCATACTCTCTGGTCTGACAGACCACATTATCCATTTTGTAGTTGTGGCCTATAAAATCGCGGTATGGTGTATTTCATATTTAAGATTAGGTGGATAATCGATGTATAGTAAAGTTTTTAAATTATGTATGTTTGTGTTGATAGATTCCTACCTTTATTGGATAGCAAGGACGAACAAAAAAGAAAGACGGGTTTAGTTCCATACTGGTAGAACTTACATTTACTGTGCGGTAAGAGGCAGACGGGGCAAAGAAAGGTCCGTTGTCGTTCAATAATTTCGGAGAATATGGTGGCTGCAATGTCGATTAAAAATATGTTCGAAGTCAAAGGAATTGTATAATAGTTAGGAAGGGGTTGTATTAATTTTGATACTCGCAGCTATGCTAAAAATGTTCATGGCATCTTTGATATGCTGAAAAAGCGATGTTTTGTGGATTGACTGCCCGTAACTCCATCTGAGGTTTTACCAATTGATGCGCGAGTTCAATTATTATAAGCTCACGACGCTTGTCACTTTTTTCTGTGTAAATAATCCGTGAATCGAGTGCAGAAACATCTACATAGCATGTTGAAAAAAAGCCAGCGATTAGTAGCGAGTTTGCACGAGTAAAATGTTACCATCTGGTACATTGTGTCCACTCCCGCCTTTTATTTATTGTAGTCAAATATTTGATGGGTTTTACTAGCCTCTCCATCAACGTTACATGTTAAGTGTTGAGTTGATAAGAATAACTGACTAACTATTTTTTTGGCAAGTAGGAACACAACGAGAATTTGTTGCAATGGAAACAAAAATCCTGCCACTCCATGGGCGAGTAGAAGAGGCCAGTATTTCTGGTAGGACGATTTTTTTGTTCCTACGAACTGTTTCAACGTTAGCAAGGCTCTTGAGCATCAGGGCACTAGCTAGGTCGAGCGTGGAAAAGAAGTCGTCAACGTATATTGTTCGTCCTGTACCAAAAAACGCTATAACCATATCAATTACCACTCGTTGTCCCTGATTCACCTCTCTATCTTTATGGGGTGGTTTACCTGTGTGAATTTGACCCTGCAATGGATAGCACGTATTATAGTCATAGGCCCACCTTGACACCGTATGAACACACACTCCCACCCTCAATTTCAGGAAAAATCGTTTTTAATTATGTGGTCTAACAGACCACAACGCTAAACAATGTTGAAATTTTACTCTAACTGTATTTTTATTCCACGAAATATGGACAACTCTTTCAAAAAATATTGCATTCTACTCGCTGCATCGAGTTTGATAAAGTCATGGCACCGTTTGCAGAAATATTTACAGGAAAAAAAAATTACAAGACAATAAGTTTCAAAATGGTCTGACAGACCACAAGGCTAAACGGAGGGTTAAACAAAATGGCGGCTCAGTTCAATTTCTCTTAAGGTGTCTTTGGCGCGAGGTCCAAAAATGCTGCATTCGTCAGTCTTTTTCTATTTATCAGAAACCAAAAAAAAAAAATACTTTCTATTTCTAACAAATGACTGGCAAGGATATACCTATAAGATCATAAAAAATTATAAAATTAAAAATTAAGTACGATCTTTAATAAAATTTTTAAATTTTATACCTACTGTTCTTTCGACATATCTCATCTTCAAAAAGTAGTTTATTTACATGATATCTTTAAAACTTTAGGTTTACCCTTCCGGTCATGGTATAGAGAAAAGCCTCAAAAAATTTCAGCCAAATCGATCAATAACTTTTTAACTTACAGCACGAGCAGTTTTTGAAAACACAGATTCGAGATAATCACGTTTAAAGTTTCAGTTAACAATATGCGGTATATGCTCGAGCTCGACTATATGTGCGATAACTCTGTAAATATTTAATATTTTAATTTTTCTTCAATATACTCTCAATCTTAGTATACAAAAACGTTGGTGCGTATATATGTCCGACTATCACGGCTGAACCACTGAAGCTATCCACCTTTTATTCACACCATATGTTCCTGTGGTGCTCCGGATGGTTTTTGTTTATGTTAGAACCCACTAGGTGGCGTTGGGGTCGTTTTTTTAAAATTCTTATTTATGGACCAAATTGGTTCAAATTCACACCATATGATATATAAATAAAAAGAGAGTCTTGGCAAAATTTTGACCCGATAGGTGGTGCTGGGGGCAGATTTCTATGAAAATTTAGTTTTCACCGTATATAATTCTCATATAAACAATATTAAATTTAAATGTAATAAATAATAATATAGTTTGGTGTAGTCACAAAAACTACTCACATGTGGTGTTAGCAGTTATCTGTCATGTGAGTAACGCGACTGTTTGCGTATACGGGCGAAGCCGGGCGGATCAGCTATACTCTGTTCCACAAAAATTGTCAGTACAGGGAAGATAGGACGTTTGCCTCTCATTCTGGTTGCAACAGCTTTCATAAATCTATCCCTCCCTTAAGCTCTCACTGGGTTACCATAGTATGCATGAAAAATCGCCGCAAATCGGAGAGCAATACCCATAGGGCTACCATCTGCTGATTTGAAAACAACACAATTTGTTGAACGAAAAAAAGATAATTATGTACAAAGTGGACACCAGCTCAATTCTTATGAAATTTTGGTATGTTGTAAAGGGCATGTTTTCGAGTATTTTGGTGTATAAATGTTATATATCAGAAACGATTAGCTTACGAGATAAAAGCTAAAAACAAAAAAAATGTCACTACTCGTTTCCACGCCCAAAACTCATCTCGCGCAAATAACCTTCATTATAAACCACAGAAGTCGAAAAAGCGTTAAAATTAATTTTAACGGTTTCACCAGAAAAACAAGAAAGTTGAAAAAACAAAAGCCATGTGGCAATACCCTTACATACTCAAATTAATTTTATTGGTTCTCAATAGCACAAAATCCCAAAGCTCTTTGACAAAAACCACAGAAAAAGCACTAACGATTAGCATTAACTTAATATTGGTAACACTGTTTGATGTTGATACTTTCTATATACACACAGCGATTCGCACCCACAAATAATTATTCAGCCACCGACTGTGGAGATGGCCTGACATTCTGTGGTGGGATGTATGCGAATTTTTGGTAAAATACAAAAACAAAACCTGTGTAAGTCAGTGCTTTGGATTTTATTTCAGTGGCGATTTCTCTAATTGAGTGCCGTGAAGACATGTACAGGCACCAGTGTTTGAAAAGAAGCTCCCCCATAAGGCCTCTACTGACAATTTTTGTGGAACAGAGTATAGTATATTATATTTTCGAAATAAATTTTTTTAAATTTTTAAAGGGAAAAAGGATGATTTCTTCTGAGTTTCCCATTACTTTATATACTTTATTCATTTTTTTTTAAATTCAAACAGCTGTCACGGACCTCCGTGGCTTAAGTCTAGTGTACTAAAATAATATTAACCCCAAAATACATTACAGAAAACATACCTTAACAACAAAATATTTTGTCTGGCAATGCGGCTGGCCTTGCGACTCTCATTTTATGCAAGAAGAGGGATGATTCTGCATCAGTATTGCCGCTTTGCTTAAGTCGCTATGCATAAGTCGCTATGCATAAGTCGCGATTTGACCCTTTTTAACGCAAAGAGACAATGACCCGACTTTTAAAAATAAACACCTCTTTTTGACCCTTATCAGGTTTTCTGGAGACTCTTTGAGACTTGTTAGTATAAAAAATATATTTCCAACAAAAATTCCATTTAGTTACTCATCAGCAATCGCTCACAACAAAAAAAAAATGAATTCATCACTAATTTCAGTACATTACACAAGTATTTAACAATAAATTATTATCAATGTGTTTCATTTGACAGATCCACATACCTAATTTAATTTATTTAGTTTTTAAACCTAATCTAATGCGTTTTTTTTTTAAATAATAATAATAATAATGGATACGGAGGTCGAACGTCGTTATAATTTTTACATTAGGCGTTTTTTTTGTAAACTATATTATACGAGTACATAAGAAGAAGTGCGCATACAAAAACGATTATCGCGGCTTAAGTTCTCTAATTGTACACTTGGCACTACTGTGAATAGTATTGTAGTAGTATTTATTTTTCTTTGGATAGTTAGAAAAAAGGATGTTTTTGTTCAGACATTTTTCAATTTAGCTTTTATTTTTGATTATAGATAGTTGTTTGAATTAAAAATTAATTATATAATTGAATAATTTTTTTATTTCCAACCATGCAGTGGCTTTTACGTATTATTTTCTCCTGATTTTGACTATTTTTTTGAAAAGCACGTGACACGAAAATGAAAATCAAATTTCATTTGACATTTCGTGTTCATTCACAATGACTTTTTTCCATAAATAGTTCACAATGACACTCAACGTGTTTTTATTCTTGAGCTACATTTTAACGACGGTGCTCTTGAAAGCTTAAGACATGTTTTACTTTATATGGACAAAATTATGTACCTACAAACATTTTTTTTTATACACTTGCGTAAGAACATAAAAACATACATACATACATATGTGTGTACATATGTATATATGTATGTATCTGAAATATTCGCTCAACAAGCGCCCGGCATTTCACTTTGTTAAAAAATTTTAAGGAGAAGAAGGAATTTATTTTTAACACGAATAACTTTAAAACTGAAAAGTCCTTATTTTGAAAAATTAACCAGAGCAATGAGAGTGAGAGACACCCTGTGTTCTACGTGTAGTATACCTACTGCAATTATTTTGGATGAATGTGAAATCTACACGCAATCGTAGGTTGCTATCATAACTTCAATCTATTACGTGTTTCGTTAGTGACGAACAATGCTGGCGAATTAATGATAACGACTCACACATCCATATGCAAGCTAAAGATAGCGGCAAAGATTCATGACAAAGATTAGAAAACCAAGAAATGAATACTATTATCGTAGTAACATATAAATTGTAAACATAAGAAACGATAACGTCAAGTTATTCTTGGTATACTATATACAAACAATTGTTGATCTTGATTTCAGTTTTAAGGTTTCCCAGCAAATTTGAGTACAGTATTCAACATGAGCAACTGGGAACGTGTACGTCTTCGCATTGAGACCAAACAGGTTTTTTTTTCAATTATTTCCCATATTATTTGTTTCTTAATAAAAAGTACATTTCAGGATCTCAGTGAAGTTAAAACAGTTGAGATGACTTCCGAGCGAACCCTGTCTACTCACATCTTGGACACATCCAAGGGAAAAGCGGCAATTAATGTTCCCATCAGCGTTCACAAACTGGTAAATGACGACTGGAAACTTATGAGCAAATCGGAAACAGATCATGATGGTCGAGTTTCACAACTCTTGTCCACGGATCAATTTCAAGGCGGCATCTACAAGCTGAGTTTCGATGTGCGTCAATACTTCGAGGCGAACAATATCAAAAGCTTCTATCCATTCGTCGAAGTTGTGGTTGAATGCGAACGCGGACAGCACTACCACGTACCTCTGCTTTTGAATCCGTATGGATATTCGACCTACCGTGGAACATAAAATGTGTCTTTTCTTAGTTTAGATATTGTATTCAATTTGCGTTGTGCGAACTCAAGATCCTTAACAAAAATCTGAACAAAGAAATATTATATTTAAGTACTTTAAATATGTTTGCTTGTTTAATTTATCAGAAGTAAAATACAAACATGAAAGAAGATAAATAAGAAACAGTGGAATAATTTATTTACACTGTATGTTTACTTGTGAACAGAATATAATACAGGTTTATAGAGGCAGTTGAAAATATATTCTTAGATTAAGAAGGGTATGGCACTTTATCTCGAACTTCTTATATTCTGAAAGCGTGACGAATAGCGATAAATTATATAAAAAAATATTCAGATACTCATTCGAGTACAAGAAGTATAAAGGCAACGTAAGACGACCTCCTGCTGTCATTGCGTTTTTATCATCCATTGCTACATTGCATTGTGGCGACTGTTGTCCATTTTAGGGTACAGTCGACTCCGCTTATCTAAACTACGCTTAACTGAAAATACCCGGTGCACTGAAAAAATTATTATGTCCGAAATTATAGAATTATACCAATTCAACTTCGCATAAGTGAAAATACCGCTTAAGTGAAATAAAATTGATGGCAAATTGCCGTTTCAGTTAAGCGGAATCGACTGTATATTGCTATTTTCATGGGTCTACAGTGGGCGACAAAACAAACATCTTGGGTAGTAAAATATGTATTGTACATACTATGTAATCGCGGTAGAAAACCAAGTTAATTCGCTATCACTTGTCAGAGTTGCCAAAAATAATTTAATTAATTCAAGCTTTTATTGATTTTTACCATACCCATATGGTAATACGGAACCATCATAAGTTCGCTCTAACTCGAAAATGTCTGTCACGATAAAAACATCAAGAACCGTTTCAGCTAGAAACTTGAAATTTGGCACACTAATACATTCCGGTGGTCCACATATATGAGATAACTAATCACTCAAAAACGGTAGCCAGAAATGAGCCTCATCGCAGAATATGATTTTTCGATGAAAATCCGAATCATTTTCAAGTTGTTGCTCAGCTCAATTCACGAACATACGACGCTTCTGGTGGTCAAGCGGCTTCAGTTCTTGCGTCAATTTAATCTTGTAAGGATGTAGGCCAAGATCTTTTCGCAAAATTCGCCACAACGACGTCACAGAGATGCCCAACGCTTGAGAACGACGTGTGAGTGACACATTTGGGCTTTCTTCAACTGAAGCCTCAGCGGCAGCAATATTCTCGACACTACGCGCACTTCTTTGTCTCACTGGCACGGGAACATTTTGTACTGTGCCTGTGGATTCAAATTTTTCCACTAGACGCTCAATTGTTGATCTGCTAGGACGATTATGACGACCATAAATTGGACGTAGCGCTCTTAACGGTGAGGCCACTGACTCCGAATTTCGGTAGTAAATTTTAATAATTTCGACTCGTTGTTGGCTCGTATATCTTTCCGTCATGAAATGGCAAACCTAACTGAAGAGAAATGTCAAAAGAGCGGCAAGAAATATGGCGTCGTTTGCTGTCCCTGTCGCTCTATTTTTGTAGCGTCCCTGTTGAAAACCCTGTTAGAAGGGTATTTTGCGGATATTTCTTTAAAATTGCTAAAAAGTTTTCAGCGGTAAGTGATTCTATTTATAAATATAATAAGTCCTTCATTAAGGTGAATACATAATCAGTTTTAGGACGACATTCTTTAAAATACCACGAGGACCAACATTGATTGTTGAAGAACGCGCTCAACTGCATATAGAGATAGCGGAAAAACAATTAGAGAAATTGCTGTAAAATTAGGCCGAAATAAAAAGACTATTTGCAGTTTTCTAAAAGATAGCGATAATTACGGCAAAAGAAGACGATCTGGCCGGCCATCGATGATTAACAGCGGGGACATCCGGGCAATAAAACGTTTGGCAGTTCATCAAAACATTAGTCCATCTCAAATAAGGCTCAAATTATCTCTCCCGGTAACAACAAGAAGAGTACAACAGATTTTGAAAAATGATGGAAACCTAAAATACCAAAAAAGGGCATATGAAACTAAGCTTTTGCCACGTCACAAGGCAAAAAGATTGGAACTCCCAGAGCGCCATCAGTTTTGGGAAGATCAATGGAAATCCATCATTTTCAGTGATGAAAAAATTTAATATGGATGGGCCGGATGGCTGCCAAAAATATTGGACGGATGTAAGGACTGAGCGAGAAACTCGTTATTTGCGTAATTTCCAGGGAGGCTCACTTATGGTATGGGCTGCATTTAGCTATAATGGTAAGTCTCCAATGTGCTTTATCTCCCATAAGATGAATTCAGAGAAATATATCGAACTCTTGGACGATGTTCTGATTCATTTTGGAGAAAATATTTTAGGGGATAATTGGACCTTTCAACAGGACAATGTAGCCATACACAATGCCGCACTTACCAAAGAGTTCTTAAAATCAAGGAATATTCCATTAATGGAGTGGCCGGCCATTAGTCCTGATCTTAACCCATTGGAAAATCTTTGGGGCATCTTGGTGCAAAAAGTTTATTTAAATGGTCGTCAATTTGACACTTTACTGCAGCTTCGCAACGCGATTAACGAGGAGTGGACAAAAATCGACATTTTAGCATTAAATAATTTGATTGACTCAATGCCTCGTCGCATGAATTGTGTTATTCAAAAGAATGGAGCTCATATCCATGATTAAAAATACAAGATTTTATTTTGAATTAATAAGAACACTGTTTTTTTAAGTTGAAGGTACGCTTTCATTATTTCGTTTGAACTATATCGAAATATTTTTTTTTTTGTATCAAGTTAATGATGTATCTTTAAAATTAATGTTGTATTATACTGGTTTGTTTCTATTAAGTTTATAAAAAAAATATCAAATCCAAAAAAATATATAAAAATGAGTTACACTAAAATATGTCTTGCACGCTATATTTATTTCGTACACTGTATACCCTACCCCATCTCCGAAACTACTGGAGTCAAAAATATGAAAAAATCATAGTTTATATATGTTTAGCTAAATATCTAGAAATAGCGAATCTCATAAGTTGTATAGTTTTTGAGAAATTCACATAAAATTCAATTAAAAAAAAATAATAAAAAGTATCTACGGATTTCGCCAGGACACACACTCGGCCACCGCGGTTACAAAAAAAACTTCATCCAAGTTCATACATAAATAATAGGCGTGTTTTTTTCAAACCTATATAGGCTAAACATGTTTCCGCAACATGTTTTCAATGTAAAATACAACAAAACCTTAACCTGGATAATTATCCAGTCTTATTTTTGTATGGAAAGCTTTTCCGAAATCTATATAGATTTGAAAAAAAACAGCTTGTAGCTACTCTGTTCTGTCATTTCAAGTTTCAACCACGTTTGAAAATTCCAACCATTCAATCTCGGTGTGTTGAAATATTCAGGGGCCAAATCGTCTCATCCGTGAACGAGTAACTCGTGATCGAAAAATGCCTATTTGGAATTATGACATTCGTGAACGTGTAAGTAGTAACGTAATTCGAGATTATGCCTTACGTTATCGAGTATATTTTGTGAGCGCGCGGTCGTAATGTCATTCGATTGGTTCGCAGTGAACGTAATTTGTGTTTTTTGGAATTTAAGAGACACAAAATGTCAGTAAAACTTTAAAAAACACTAATGTGAACTAATGTGAATCAATTTTCAACAAAACAAAGCTTTGTTTACTTTTTAATAGGATTTTGTTAACCAAAAATTTCAAGAAAAAAAAAAAAAAATTGTCATTCAATAGGGCATCTATAACTAAAATTAAAGAGTAACGGAAGATTCTGAAGAAGAAGAAACAAAGAAAATGAAAAAATAAATTCATTTGCGTGAAAATCAAAAAAAGCATGGCCAAAGACTAGTGATATGAAATGAAATATGATTTTTATTCTTTGAAGTGATGATATGTGCTATTGTTTAATAGTTTATTTAATTTATAATTAGAATGAATACATACATATGTATGTACATATTTACGCTGTGTTTTGATTAAAATTATATTTTCATTATTGAAAGTTCAATAATTTTACTTCAAAATGACATTAATTTGAAGTTTCATCTCTATTTTTTGACATCTAGTACAATTTAAAAAATTACGTTCCGTGAGCAATCGTATGGCATAATACGATTCCGATTATTCGACAGACGTATAACGTAATTTTCATACGTTCGATCGTCCGTACGCGAACGGATGAGACGATTTGGCCCCAGGTCGAAATCTCAACTCAGTTTCAACTCCACCACTCAACTCTGCATGTAAACGCGGTACTTTATGAACGTGTGCTGTGTTTTACATTGCATTGAATTGCAAATATACATATGTTTTTACCTACACATACATTGATATGGAAATACACGGATGTTTTGACAATGTAATTCGATTAAAATTAAAAGTTTACAGAAATCTCTCCAAGATTTTACTATTTTTTACGATAAAATTCCAGAGGATTTTCTATAGCCTCATAAGGATTACAATTTGAAAACACCTTCTTATTTTCTACGCAAATAGCAAAACGCCAGTGCTACAAGTTTGTGTAAAATTAATTAATTATTTTCTTTGTTTGAGTAGAGTCTCAATTTCCAGTGCATGCAATCTTCAAGTAAAATAATGCTGGCGTCTGTTTCCAAAATTCTATTCCTGGATAATAATCTAAGAAAAACTTTTTCAATTGCAAAACCAACAGATGTGTGCTGTGCACATTTGTTTGGGTATTGTTTTCCAAGAAGTGTAGACCCTCCACATCTCCGTATAGATAACGATAATAATCATGACAGCGAATGTAATAGAATCCACACAATGCTGCCAGCAATGCCAGAGTTTCCATTTGGTTTTAGATATTCTTTCATTTAATATTATGTTTTCTTTTTAGAGAGGTTATTTACTCCGTAAGGACACGGTCTTGTCTTACATGTTCGCGTTGCACAGAAAAAGGAGTGATGTGAATGTTGTTCCACACCGCTACACCAAAATAAGAGTACACGTATACGTAGGTGAGCAGGTGACATTAATTTGTGAAAAAATGCTTTAGAGTTGTCTATTGCGTAGATAATAAAACGTTGGAAATTAAAAATATGTGAAGATGTACCAAGCAGTCAATGCTTTCATTTTTTAAAAAAAAAAGTTAAGACGCTAATTAAAAGGCAACAAAAATGGAACAGGGCTTTGTTTTAACAAAGTTTTAGTTTTAAATAAATAGATGCTAAACTTGCTCCTGACAATAATGACATTACAGCTGACTGAGGACAAACCTTGGCATTGTGTGTATGTGCTTGTGCTTTAAACTTTTTCATAAGAAGACGCATATAAATGCGTGATGAAATACATACATGTATGCGAGATGGCGAAGATATAAATGCTCTGTTACTTATAATGAATTTAAGGTTCTCGTATCAGGTATCACATTAGAAAAAACAAAAAGTCATTCCTTACCTTTGACATAAATTTAATCCTAGAGATACAAGCTCAAAATTTTCGAAAATGTTCGTCGGACTGGACTCAGTTCTGTTGAAAAGTCCAACTCTGAAAAAATAGGCATCGAAGAGCTTTATGAAACATTTATTCAGCCTGTTCCCTAGTCCATAATCTACCCATCGTCCCATCAATGGCACACTTTTTCTTTCACAGCCGTCGATGAAATAGAGGTTGGTCAAGAAATTCTAAGAATCAAGTTATTCAAAGCTGTTTCAGATGATATACAACCTGATTTTATTGAGATCATTTTACCTGTACTGCTTCACCTCGGTATGAAAGCAACATGTCAATCGAAGAAGAAAATTCTCTTGTTTACAATCTGCGCGCAGTTGTTTGTAATACGGTCGTAGTGCAAGTGCTCATATAATTAAGCCATTTCATTGAATACAGGAAATTTGATTATTTCCGTTGCTAATTTTTTAATAAAATTTATTTGAATAATGTGTTTACTCGTCTTAAGTGCATTTTAACTAAAACAGAACATATTTTAACCGATATGGGTAAAAATAAGAGCTCCACTCCATCCGAGAGAAAAATCATCTGGGAATGCTTTCGAAACCACCAAAACGTAATGAAAGTAACCCACACTACAGGTTTTTCTCGAGCTAAAGTGAGGAACGCACTTCAGTACTACCGAAAAAACAAAACTTTTGAGGATTTGCCCCGAAGAAAGCTGCATAAAAGCACTTCTGCTAAGGATAGGAGACTCACCAGGCTTAGCAAAGCGGATCCCTTTTTGACATCAGTGCAAATAAGAGCCCAAATGGAGATGGACTATAATGTGAAAATATCGGCAAAAACCATACGAAGACGACTAACGGAAAATAATTTGAATGGACGAATCGCGAGACGTAAGCCAAAGGTGTCGAAAAATAATATTGTACAAAGACTACGGTTCGCGAAAGAACATCTCCATAAGAGCCAGAATTAATTTTTGGAACTTGATTGTCTGGATCGATGAATCGAAGTTGAATGTTTTTGGAAATGATGGAAAATCATACGTCAGGCGTCCTCCTTTAAAAGAGTTGGATCAAAGGATACAAAAAAAAAAAACAACGATTAAGCCACGGCGGTTCATCGGTAATGGTTTGGGGATGTTTCACCTCATCTGGAGTTGGTTCTATTGTACTGATAAATGGAAATATGACAGGTGAAATATATAAGGACATTCTGGACAGTCATTTGAATAGGGAATATGCTGATAATTTGCCGCTTGCCTGGATATTTCAAAAGGATAATGACCCGAAACATTGTTCTCGGGTCGTCAAGTCCTGGTTTGAATATAACTATCTCCAAGTTCTGGAGTGGCCTGCTCAAAGCCCCGATTTGAACCCCATAGAGAATCTATGTGGCATCATAAAAAGGGCAGTAGCGACAAGAAAACATATAAATAAAGCACCTCTATGGGACATAATAAAAAAAGAGTGGAGTAAGATAACCCCATCCCAATGTGCAGCGCTGGTCGGTACAATGGGGAAAAGAAGTGATAAGGCAAAAGGGATTTCCAACCAAATGCTAACTGTACAAAAGGTAAAACGTACTTTAAAATACAGTAAATACAATATAAATGTTCTTTATTGCAAATGACTGAATTATATATCCACTTAGACTAACGCAACATAAACAAATTTTTGTTTAAACTACGCTTAAACCAAGAGTTTTGGTTCAAAATACAATATATTATGAATTCTATTAAATGTATATTTTGTTTAAAAAAGCTTTTGAAGTTGTTTTGAATAAATTCTTAATTTTGAACTAAATGCTTAGCTTTATTTTAGTGGCTTAATTTCGTGACAAGTGTATCATATTATATGTATGTATATATTAATTTTTTAATTAGTTAATACGAATTATTCAAAATAACAGTTTATTCCACTTTTTAAATCTATGTAAAATAAGGTACCTATATGAATATGGGCAGTCTCATTAAGTTTAACCCTTCGATTGGCGAGAAGGTCCTTGGGGACCTTTCGACTTTTTGAATGCTTACAAATCTTTTTATGCGTACGCTAGAAACTTGATGCTTTCTGTATTCCATCAAAATGCAATGCTTTTAAAACTAATTCCGAAGCGATACGTGCACTCCATTTTGATTTTTTTCGTTTTAATCTTATTAAGTACGGTTATCAGCGACAAGGTCCATAGAACCTGTGTATATTTCAGAGAGGATATTATGAAAAATAACGATTTACGAATCATGTTCATTCGTGTTTGACTTTGGTTAGTAAAACTATCTATAGAAACTATAAAAGGAAGTCCCCGAAATTTATCTGTATGACTGCGCTAATCTCGAGAACCACTGAACGGATTTGGAAGCGGTTTTCACTATTATGATCCGCGGTGGTTATAGCTGTATTCAAAATAGCTGAGAATTCGAGATCGAAGCGGCAGAAAATAAAATGTTCTGTCATTACACAGTCCTAGCATTCATTTGAGGTATAAATCATCCTTTTTCATCATAGTGCATGTATATGGCACATTTGCATTTCTGTCCATTGACTATGTAGCCATGGTCGCATGTCATTATAATAACGACTGTCATCGAGTCAGTCACCTGAACTATTAAAATATTGACAGATTTGGCAGCATCCACTTACCAGCATATTCAGCTAAAAATCATAGTTTTCCTTTTCGCACTCATGTCCACAGGACTAAGCAAAAAAAAATCTGCTCATTTTAGAGTACATTGCGTTCGCCGTGCACATATGATGGAAAACATTCGTCCCTCTCACGCTACCATTCATCATACCGCTGAAGATGCATCCGTTGTTTTTTCGATAAACATTTTGAGTGCACGACATTTTTGGCGGACGTGGTCGAGATCTTTTTTACTTGCTGGTGGTTGAAGGCGTTGGTTGCTGTAGAGTCTAAATGTCTAAGTCTTTTTATGGCTCATATCAAAGTATTTTATTTATAAGAAAAAAAACTTTTTAGTTGTAGTTGTTTCAAAAAATATGTATATTTTATGTATGTAGGTAAGCAAATGTCGTATTCTACTGGTCAAACTCTTTCATTTGATAGCCATATTAAGGAAAGAGTAATGATAAAGGTAATCCGCCTTCTTGGAGGCTTCCGCCATATTGAATTTAGAATGACGTTATGCCGTATTTTAAGTTACTTGCCAAGCCCTTTCATTTGATACTACTATCAAGGCGATTGTAGAGAAAAAAAAGAAAAGAAAAACAGGTAGTCCGCCATTTTGATTGTTGCGTCCGCCATATTGAATTTTTTGTGATGTTACACAGCTTTGGACACTCTTTGGATCATAAAATATAATTCAATCTATAAATCAATTTTGCACAGATCGATTTAGGAATTATTTTTATCTGAGCAATGATTTTTTTTTAGAATTTCGTTGTTGCTTTCAATGTTTAAAAAAAAAAACATGAATTATTATAAAATGTTTTTAATAAAACTATGCATTTGACAGTTTTAACTCCAGAGCTGTTTTTTGAGTCCACAGTTTATTGATCATCGAAAAAAATCTTTCTGTAGATGCATTTGTACCATTTGGATAAAAATTTTCTCACGTAACTCTGCTTAGAAAAAACAATGAAAACATTTGAAGCTGAGTGATTATTGGAGTCCATTTCATATAAATATTATGTATGCAGTATGCTGTATGCATAATGTGACTTATTCCCTTTACTCTTCATCCCTTTTCCTAACCATGAGACGACCGTCGTAAATTCATTCATTATTTACATATCCATACATAGAAAAAAGCGTGTGTGTTTACTTTCGGATTTGAGTAAAATAAAATACACTGGTAAATCGCTTTCCGCGGGGGTTAGGAGAATGAAAAGTCCCGCGCAATGCGAAATCGCGCAAAGAGAAACCACGCAAAGCGAAGTATGAATTCCATGTAATTTAGGGCGTTGCGTTCCTGAAAAACAAAATGTAAGCATTTATTTAAGCCGCGCAAATCGAATTTTGGTAGGCAAATGCATTTCGCGCAAAATGAAGTCGCGCAAAGCGAGGGACCTGTATACCAACTAAGAACACACATTTCTTTGCCAACCTTGTGGGTGAGACGAAATATTCCTTTTTGAGAGGGGAAGAAAGCAGGTTTCTTCAATATAAAATGAAATATAGGATGATGATTTTAAATACAATAATAAATGTTTCACTCGCATAAGTGTGCACCTAGGTGTTCCGCAAGATTCCGTGCTAGGACCCTTATGCCCGTTTTCACAGTGCGAGCTAAAGTGTCGGATTAGTTAAGGGTAGGTTTGCACATAAACATCACTTAAGAAGTTTTCGTTTTCACAGTTAACAGTTAAGTGTGGTATATTTGAGTTATGGATTAAGTGTCATTGTGAACCATTTATGGAAAAAAGTAATTGTGAATGAACACAAAATGTCAAACGAAATTTTTTCTTTTTAGAAAAAATACAATGAAAAGTAGGAGAAAAGAAGATAAAGAAGCCGTGCAGCGTGTGAAAATAAAAAAAATGATTCAATTAATTCATTTTTATTTCAAAAAAACGACGAAACAAACAAATTGTGCACCCCTTCCTTTCCTCGATGTGAATCTTGATGAAACAGGTACACATACACAACTGAAGTCGCCAGCGAAGTGAGCAGCGATCTGGGTTGCAAAAGTCGATACAATTGTACTGTTTTCGATACAATTGACCTTGCTTCAGTACACGAATACACTTTTATAAAATTCGATACATTTTGCGCTGCTGTAGGTATTTTCTTCAACAAAATATGTTAAAACCAAAACATCACATAGTTTGCTAAAAATTGAATATACTTACTTTCACATCAAATTAATGATTTATATATGAATTATACTCGATTGCACCCCTCGTAATAAGAGTTAAGAATATATGTATATCAATTTCACTGAACGTACCCATTTGTTGTCAGTTCACAATCACTGTTTTTTACCCGACTACGCAGAGGAAGCGTTATGATTTTAACGGGCTGGGTTTGTTTGTTTTTATGTAAGGATGTCTTCTCGTACAGCCTAAACTATGGAATCGGTTTCAACAAATGAGGTCTCGGTGGATTCGTCTTGATGCGGAGAGTGTCCTAGGCTACGTAACGTCACAGGAAAATTCAATATGGCGGGCGCAGCAAGCAAGATGGCGGATTGCCTCTTTTTTTCTTTTTTGCTTTTTCTTTACAACCGCCTTGATAGTGGTATCAAATGAAAGGACTTGGCAAGTAGAATATAATACGATATGACGTCATTCTAAATTCAATATGGCGGACTCCCCCAAGACGCCCGATTTCCGTTATCTTTACTAAATCCAATATGGGTATCAAATGGAAGAGTTTGAAAAGAAGAACACGACATTGGTTATATATACACTTGATATTTTGCGCAACTAAAAAGATGGAAATAAAAAATTAAGTTAAAAAAATTAAAACCCGACTATGGGAAACTAACTAAAAAGAACGAAACAAGATAAACGAAACGATGATTTTCAGAGTATAGCCGTGGTCCCATGCCGTTACAATAACGTATTTATATAATTACGCATTCATTGGCAAAGGGGCATGCGACCACGGCTATACTCTGAAAATCATCGTTTAATCTATCTTGTTTCGTTATTTTTAGTTAGTATTCCCCATAGTCGGGTTTTAGTTTTTTGAACTTAATTTCAATACAATTCTTTTTCAGCTTTCAATACATTGCTGAAAGGCCATTTTTCATCCCTGCCAGCGATATCAGCAGAATCATCCCCCTCCACTTGCATAAAATGAGAGTCGCAACGCTCGCCAGTCGCATTACCAGATAAAACATTTCATTGTTTCGGTAGGTTTTCTGTAATGTATTTTGAGGTTAATATTATTTTGGTACACTTACGGCAACAATTTACTCTCTGGATTAACACGCGGTGGAAGTCGGTGGCTTAAGTTATGCCACTACTTAAGTGCAGGATTGCGTTAAGCTTGCATTGTGAATACGCAATTCGTGTTTATCCTGAGATTATCGTTGGATCGACACTTAAGCTCGCACTGTGAAAACGGGCATTACTGTTTTCATATTTTATTAACGACATCACTGAATGCTTCTCCAACTGTGACTATCACATACATACATATGTACATGCCGATGACGTCCAAACTTACATCATGTTCCCAAAAACACAAAATCCAACAGCCAAAATGAATGAGGAACTGAATAAGTTTTTGAAATAAACTCAATCTTTATCCCTCTAAAACAAAAGCTTTGATTTATTAACAAACATACTTCCGTTAAATTCGTGAATTCAGGTTTCAGGTTTTAGATTTTAAAACGCACATGGTTTCACTTAAAAAACTAAGCAATAACAATTGAAATTGAATTTATAACAAAAAAAAAGTCCTTGAGTTTTGTAGAATTACATTTTCTTTGATCAAACATTTACCACGAAAAACCTTAGCAAATGAAATTATACACAAAATGCAAAACTTTGCATTTTAAAGAAAAATTTTGGAAAAACCTCATTCAATCAGGACTAAATATTTTTATTCAGCAATAATGCACAAAGGAAAACTTGAACAATTATTACAATCCAGTGAATAATTTGGGTCTGCGAATCATCCTGCTCTCCACTGACCAACAGCAAAATTTGATTTGATTTCTGGATTCAAAAAAGAAAGCAGTTCCACGATGAGTCAGGACCAAAGTCTCAATCACTGCTGCATTGTTATTTAAAAATGTAAGTTTTGAAAACGTTTTCTTTCATTATAAAAGTTGTTGATCAGTACTTTTATAATGGAAGGCTAAAAAAGTATGTAGCTATGTATGTATGCGCCGCAAAAACAAAAAAAAAACACTGAACGGATTTGAATACGGTTTTTTACAATCGATTTATAAAATGGATAAAAAAAATTAATATATTTCAGTTAAAAACTTCTAAATTAGAAAAAGAAAAGTTTATATTTTACTTTTGGGCATTTATCTCGCTCTATCTTAGTTCTTAAATAACTTATTAAAATAAAATGTATATATTTATTTATATTAGATTATTTCACAACAAAGATTTTGATATATTCCCCTTTGTACATTTCCTGTGAGAAAAGTAATAACATAAAGAAATATTGTTTGTATGCTTTCGCGACAACGATCAGTGGAGACCATTGTCACCGTCAATGCACCAGCATTGTACGCGATTGGGATTGCTTTGTGGGATTGCTTTGTGCTAACATAAATACATTTGTATGTTCGATCATCTCTTATTCAATAACTGGATAAATTTGGTTGCAATTTCTTTTATGATAAGTAGATGCGGAGCTTGGGATACAGATATGTACATTATGTATTATATTTTGACGTTTTGGTAGTAAGAACGTGCTGTATATTTAAAAAAACGGAAAATCCTTTGTCCTATAGATCCTATAATAATACTTTTCAAATGACGTCATTTGGTGCTAAACATATCGTGGAGCATGGATTTACGCCAACTTTTAAGGTGCAAGAACAAGTAAAGCATTTAGCTGGAAGTCTTCTCCCAGTAGACAATTTATTTCAAATGCACATACATACATACACACATATGTATATATGTATCGTACATACAAAGAGAATATTTTTGTATGCGCAGCGAGAGGGGACATCAGCTAGTAGGTAATAAAACTTAAAAAAAGAACTGTGGTTCCAAAACAAAAACAGCTTTACTTGTTTTGTGTTTAACTTTGAGAACATTAGCCAAGTGGAAAATTTATTATGGAATACGGTCTGTTTGTTTGACCTTGGACTAGTGCTTTTGTGCATGATTCTTATATAGCTAAAAGAAGAAATATTGTTTTTTATTTATTTAAGAATCGCGTAGGCGTATTCTACAGCTATCTATGGAGGCAAATATTTTCATTACATTTTTGATACAATACTCCAAGCCTACGAAATGTAATGTATTATTGTAACGGCCACTGTATCTTTTATGGTATACTGTGCCCAAGAGCTGGCCTCAATGTACATTTTTGGCGGGAGTGTTGACAGTTTCTTGTGTTGTTTATTATTACTCCTCATATTTATTCCAATGTTTGAGAAGAGGGGACGTGCTCTTTGACTAGGTTTTTTATTTTGTTTAAATGTTTTGGGTCTAGGAGATGTTTTTTAATTGTACAACAACTTTAATTCATTCCAATGGATGAGCATAGAGTTAAACCATGTAGAAAAACCATGGCACGTAAAAAGAAGGGTAGGTATTCAAGAGATATGGCAGAAAAATTAAGGCAAAAAATGTGTGCTTTCGTCTCTTTTTTGAAAAAATTCATAAAGTATTCAATATATTGTTGTGTATATTTACTTACTTACTTAGTTGGCGCTACAGCTCGAGGTGAACCTGGGCCTGCTTCTCGCAACCATTTGTGTGTGCGTGTTATATTTTTGCACGAATGAAAGGGACCTACAGTTTTTTGCCGACTCCGAACGGCGAGTTGAGAAGCTCAATCGTGACAAATGATACTCTTTGATGCTTGTCAGACATTCGAAAGAGGTGGGCACTGTGAAAAACTTTTAGGTGTTTGCGGCGGGATTCGAACCCAAGACCGCTGGCTCAGTAGTCCGACGCACTAACCACTTGCGCTACGGTGCTGTGTATATTTAATAAATGATTTTTCATATCTTCCAAACTGCAGTCATGCCCGTCGCGTCGGAGCGATTATCAATACAACGCATTAACACTTTAGGACGTGAGGGATTTTGTTTTTAATAGAACTTCAAAAGGTGTACAAGACAACTTTTGTTTTAAAATATACATACATATGTATATATAGTATGTGGTAACTGGTGGATTTGTTGTAAATAAAACACTGATATCATTTAGGTACCGGTGATACAACAAAATAACAATTAACTTTATTTACTGTAATTATTATAAACAATCAAAACTATTCTAAATACAACAGTCGGATTCCTAAGATGATTACACCTGCGCGGCTGGCCAACGACTGGCCCCAGCAGGTCCAGTGTGTGTCTGCTGATATTAGGATCGCAGGTCGCCACAATATACCTATACATAGCAGCTGGAAGAAAAGTAAGATGAAACACTAAAAAAAACTTAAAACATTGATTTTTTTTTTTAAAAAGTCTCACATCACCAGCTAAATGATAAATTACAAATAACAGGTGCATCAGGAAAATATTTTTTAAGAGCCTTTATGTTTCGAGTAATCTTGTACAGAGAATTTGCAAAAGAAATTTTACAAGTTGTGCTCTCGCTGCTAGGAACAGAGGTGGTGATAATTTTTCAAGCCAATTTTCGAAAATATAAATGAGAGCTATTATAATTCAGATACTTGCTCAAAGTGTAGTTTTTTAAAAGAAAAAGTCAAAAATGCTGAAAATCAATTAACAAAAGAAAGGAGCAATTATTGTAAAGAGAGTACACAAGCTAAGAGCAGAGGCATTTTATGATATTCTCCAAAAGGATGAAGTCATCGTAGGTACTATAGATTGTCAGAAAAATATGACTTTGTCTAGAACACAGGCACACGTATCATACTACATATTTGAGGCAGATATAATTGAACAGTTTCGCAATCTGTGAAGGAAACTCCAAGAGCATACACGAGTAAAAGAAATCTTTTTTATATATCTTTGAAAGAAAATGAGTTCTCAAAGTGATCAAACGATGGGTCTGATCAAAATAGGACACCTGTCAAATAGTAAGTAATTTGAAAAGTGGGGGGAACTCCTCTCTTCTTCTTCTTTTTAAACTATTAAATATTTTCACGAAAAACTAATTCCCCTGACGAATAGTGATTGACATTTCACAAATTGTCAGATTACTGTTTGATAGATGTCCCTCGCTTACACGGTTGCCAGGTATTCTAGAGACGAAGTAGCCGATTTACAAATAAGTAGTAGCCCAAAAATCGCCGGTTTTTTCCAATCACTTGTAGCCCAAAAATCGACTAGTAAATTTCAATGTCAATATCAAATACCTGACCTAAAACACACATAAACGTTTTTTTTTTAAGTTTTTTTTTGGGAAAATTATTATAACAAAAATACTAGACTAACTTAAAAATACAAAAATTGGACTTCATTGAAACAATAAATAATACACAAATAATTTAATACAAAAAAATTAAAAATATGCAGCCTCTAAAAATTCTTTTGCAAAGATTTCTTATTCTATATTTTCTAGTTTCGATACATTGTTAAAAAATTGTAACATTTTCTTAGTTACCAGAAACTCCTTACAGCACTTTCCAGTCCATTGTACTGGCGTTCTTATGCATTCTTATACATTGCCTTCTTCGTTTTTAAATGTATTTTATTCCTGAGCTTTGTTTTGGCGAAATTCATTTGCGAGAATACTCTACTGTATGGAATAGGTACATAAACATTTGAAAGCAAATTTTGAAATGTTTGCGAGCATAAAGTCATTTATAGAATTTTTATATAGACTCACAAATGACCAAAAAGCTATTGTCCCAATCAATTTTTGTTCATTTAAATACTGCCGCTATTTTATTACCTGAAGCTTATTAAACTCTGCCCCTAATATTTTCAAACTGACATCCGCTAGTTCTAGTGGAAGACTTTCAAATGAAATCGCGAATTTGCACAGAGACAGACTCATATGCTTTGAAATAATATTCTAAACATTCCATAAGTGAAAAAGAAGAAAAAAATAATCTTTTTATTTTACAAATCTCATTATGATCTCTGGCCACAGAGGTAGAGTGAGATTTGATTTAATTCTGGATTGCAAATTATTCAAAAATGCGATAAATCGTTTGTAACACAAATTCAAAATATGTACGTAATTCAAAGTTAAACATTTTTTTTTTCATTTGCAATGGAGCCCAAACATCGCCGATTTAAATAGAAATAGCCCAAACTTTGACAAATCAAAATCTTGATTTTTTTTTGTCACCCGAAAGAATTTTTTGTAGCCCAATTGGCGACAAATGGCCCAACCTGGCAACCGTGCTCGATTACTACATGGAAAAGATATAGCACGATTTCACAAGAGGTGACATTTTTGACACTCTAATTTGGCTCTTCTCTTGATTTTTGGCAGTTTTTAGTAATTTTACGTAAAATTACCAGTCACCAAACAGACCTGATATTAGCTCTGCTATTTTTTAGCAAATTGTGTAGCGCAAATCATCAATAAGGATGGAATTATGCTAGTGTCGGCAATTCGGAAACGGTTGCAATGCATCGCAATGGCTTCTAATTTGCTTTGTAAAAAGGCTCCAAATAATGTAAAGTTAATTTAATTTATACATCCTATCGTTGGTATCTTTTTTATACCTCCCAGGTAGGGTGTTTGGACGCATTAAAAAGGAAATAAGAAAAACTGAAACAAATAAAAAATCCAGAAAATTATTTTAAAATTTACATGAAATGCGGCACTGTGATTTACCTTTATAAAGATATTCAACTATTGAAAAAAAAAGAGCAAAGAGATTCTGAAATTTCATTTTCATTTTAAAAGAAGAATTTTCAGGGCTATACATATTCTGACAACATTTTTATAAGTCTGGTGTGGGTCAGTTTCTATCTGTTTTAAAACCGTAAAAAAAACATTTTCAATCAGTTGAACTAATTAGCATTTCAACTGGGAGTTCAGTTAAGAAAGAAAAGTTGAAATATGTACGTCAACAAACTTCTGACCTTGCGGTATGCGTATGCGTATGCCACACATTAGTGAACTGATAAGGCACTTTATTGTATGCCTAGCGATACAAATAGCCATTTTCGCGCAGATACTTACAAGTTATTTGAAGCTTCACTACCAAAATCAGTCACTACGCATTAAAACCATTGAAGACGATTATTTTTTGTATTATGTATGTTTTTTTTCTTTTCATTCTGCTTACAACATTGGTCATTTGCTATTACAAATGCTGATTAAGTAACTTGTTTCATTTCTAAGACTCAGTAAATAGAATTTTCATTATCAAACCTGAGTATACATTACATACATAGAATTTGTTTTGGTCATAACTTTTAATGAGATTTTGTTAAGATGCAGTAAAAAGACTGTTGCACCCCGAGAAGTGCTTTAAAACTGAAACATCTCAGAATGAAGGCAAATGCCACTCCAGCTCCCTTTTTCGCGCTCTTATTTGGTCGCGCGCCATGAGTATATATAGAACCAATAGAACTGTACACATGAGCACCCGCCACCAAAGAGGCGTCGTGTGCAGCGTTGCCAGGTTTTGGTGGAACAAATTCCCTTTTTTTGCATGAAAAACAAAATTTTTCCCCCATTTAACATTTCACTTTGCCCGGTTTTTCAATTTGCCAATAAAACAACACTTTTTATATAGTCTTATTTGTTATATTTCATAAAATAACTGATTCATACTTCATTCAATAATCGTTCTTTCTATGGATATTATAAGAGTAACAAAATATAAAACTTAAAACAAAAAACAGTAAATTAAAAACTTATGAGGAATTTCATTTATCACTTAATTTTAGTATAAAAATACTTTCAGGGAGCAAATACACATTCTAAAATGAAACAGGATATCATTTGTCAAATACAGTGGACGTCCAATATAACGAATTATGTAATGCACAGCCTTTCGGTATATCGAAAAATTTGTTAAATCGATCGTCGTTTTATCTATCCAAGTATTTATTATAAGAAAAGAGAAATCAATTGACTTAGACAAAATAACAGAAGTAGGGATAGAGGCACATAAAATACAAACTATTTTGTTTTTAACCAGAAATTGTAAAGCATCCGTTAAACCGAGCGGACATATTTTGCATCATTCGTAATATAGAGCAATCAATAGTAAAAAAATCTGATTCGTTGTATTGAACATTTTTTTAAATCGGATATTCGTTAAACTGGACGTCCACTGTATATAGAAAGGATTGAAGTCAGTGCCGCATGCGCGCTGTGGACAACCTTCAGCCAAATGCAAATGTGAGATTGTGTGTCTAAAATTGTTTGCATTGACGGACTGTATTTCTGTAATATTTTCAATTTATTACTTTACTAAAAAGTATTATTTATTTATTGAAAATATCAACGAATTAACACATTTTTTAAAGCAGTTCATTTTCCCAGTTTTGGAATCTGTTTCCCCGTTTCCCCTTTTGGGTTGAAAATCCCCGAAAACGGGGAAAAATCCCGCAACCTGACAACGCTGGTCGTGTGTACATTTTCTATATACTCATGGAAAAAGGAGCTCGTGTAGCATTGGCCTAAAAGATGGGGTTTGGAATTATATATAATGAGTAATGCTTCGCAATATATATACTTACATACTAGCTGTTGCCTGCCCGGCGTTGCTCATGCTTTAAATTAGTCGAGTTGTTTGATTGTAGCATGATAGAAAGGAAGTAGTAGGAAGCGATATTATTTAAACTAAGATTCTAAAGAATTCTGAAGTCAATACATTATAATCTGAACTTAGTGGTTGTTCCCTATAGATGCAACGATTGCATAAAAAATTGGTGGAAATGTAGTATACCTGTGTACAAACACATCTGCGCAATGTATTTTGTGAGCATCAAATAATGGTACTTTCTGGTTTCTTATATCTAAGAGTTGTACTTAATGTTCATAGTTAAAGTAACATTATGTAAATGCCGAAGATATTAGGCTTTGATGTAAGCATTAATCGTGGAGTAACTGGTAAGGTTTGTCTGAAATCACCAACTATTTACTGATTTTAAAACTCAACAACGCCTACCTACCCCTACTACAAAATATGTATTTGTTAATTGAAATAAAAGGTGAAACTTTATTCTTAGGTATCCACTGACTTAACCTTAAGGTAACCAAATACCGCTGTAAAGTGACAAAAAAAAAGAGGAAAAAAAAATCGAGCATTTCCCCTTTCCGTCGATCTAGATCCGCACGCTGATGAAGCAGAAACACAACTAACTAAAGTCGGTAGCAAATATCAGCAAAATCATCCCTCCTATACTTTGTGCCACAATCCCACAAAGTATTAATTATTAACACACGAACAACCCTCTCGAAACAGAATGACGATCAATGGCAATGGTTTACCCATCATTCAATGCGCGTATGGGTAGAAAGAAAATTAAAGAATAAGCGATAGCTATGGATTTGTGGCGAAGAGAAGAGCATAATGTCTATACGAACAACCCTCTCCCAACAGAATGACGATCAATGTCAATGGTTTACCCAAAAATAATGAGCAAATAATAAAAGCGGAAATTGGAATAATGCGAATTATGGAATCGAGGAATTGTATTTTTTATATAAAAAGTAGCCTAATCACTAATCCAGGAAGTAAATTATCTATTCCCGAAAGTTTCATTCAAATCTGTTAAACCGTTAAGGTGTTATTGAGCAACAAACATTCAAACATCCAAACATCCAAACATCCAAACATCCAAACATCCTAACTTTCACATTTATATATTAGTAGGATTAGTAGGATAGGATAGCATAGGATAGGATTAGAAGGATAGGATAGGAAGGATAGGATAGGATAGGATAGGATAGGATAGGATAGGATAGGATTAGTAGGAAGGATAGGATAGGATAGGATAGAATAGGATAGGATAGGATAGGATAGGATAGGATAGGATAGGATATGATAGGATAGGATAGGATTAGTAGGAAGGATAGGATAGGATAGGATAGAATAGGATAGGATAGGATAGGATAGGATAGGATAGGATAGAATAGAATAGGATAGGATAGGTTAGGATAGGAAAGGATAGGATGTATGTACGTTGTTTGGTAAAATGCTTTTAAATTTTTATCTGCGAGGGTTCTGTTTAATTTAATTGAAACCTTATAAAATCTTGTACTATCGCATTTCATTAAACTTAAGCAATTAGTTATCGTTACATATCTATATATGCACATATTTTATTACTGTTAATGTGTTGTGGCGTGTTCACAATTGATTTATCTATTTTACTGTTCTACCATAACACGTTCAAATGCCTCATTTCTGTGTTTCTATACGACGCGTTTATTACACATAAAACTGCTTGGTAAACAACTTGGTATAAACAAAACAAAAAAGCATCGTTTATGGTGGGTAAGACCATTCCAGATACCCATCAAGTCTATGGGTAATGCAAGGATATGATCCATAAATCTTCTTAGACGTATTCCACATCTTTTTTTTATGTCCTCCACCTTAGAGTTTCACGTACCCAGTAACCAATAAAAGCCATTAATCAATAAAACTTCTAATCAGGCTAATTTATGCAGGAGCAACGTATTCAAATCTCGAACATACAGTTAAGTTTCAATTAGAATTCACATATTCGTTAATTTTGCATACAAATGACTTTATATTCAAATCACTGAAACGTCTTATCTCAGACGAGAAGCACATCCTTCTTAGAGCAACCGTTTAAATAATTTATTACGAAATTCCGTCCTCGCACAAAATTTAAGATAAATTCCCCACGCGATTATTACCCAGTCCCATCCGCTACCTCGGAACCATGAATTTTCCTTGTTGACACTCTTTTCTTCCTGTTTTTTGTGGCCAAAAGACAACACATACATGTGAGCTCAAAAACTTTATACATTCAACTGCATTGCATTTAATTGGCATTCCTGCAGGAATCATTCAAAAACGGAAATTCACTAAATATGTAAATAAACACCGCTCGGGATGTTTTCAGTTTGCTGAACGCTTCCTCCATGGCTAGGGCCTTCGAAGTTAGGAATCTTGTTCTGAATAAGTTCAAACAATTATTAGACCTGGCTGACTTTTGATGTTACCTTAACAACCGGAATTATGAATATTACACGCTACCGGTGTTCAATGGCATACGGCGGATGCATGGCTTTCGTTTCCGGTGTGATGGGGGAAGGGGTAAATTCAATTCATTGCTTGTTTGCGCATTTCTAATGGAATTTTCTAAGTAAACGAATTTAATTGTTTTGAAAAGGCAGATAAAACGATCACTTGATTGAATCGAGTTGCAATCAGCGGGACACTTCTAACAGTTGCGTCATGGGTTGATTCGATTGATGTGTGCTTGTTGTGAAAAGTTGTAGTTTTTTTTCTCAGAGGAATACATATGTACATATGTATGTACAAAACCATCATCGTTGTTTATTTGTTTGCATACTTTGTTTGTAAATTAATGTTCTTGTTACATTTGAAGTGCTCGTTTTTAATTAAGTCTTTCGTAATTTTGTTTATTTATTTCAGATGAGATTTGAGCTTATTGTTTGTTTTATTCTCCATCCTGATATTGTAGGAAACTTCAGTAAACAAAGTTTGCCGCAGAAAATCAAAATCACAAATTCAGAAAGTGCGAAACCTGATACTGGTTCAAAGTGGTTGACTAGGTACTGAATTCTAGCGTACGGATACTGGCGGAGCAGCGATAATATGGTAGGCTGGGATTAATAATATACCCTCAACCCTCCCATGAATTCATGATACCCTCCTATATGTACGAGAAATCGGCTGAACGCTTTCGTTGAATCACGTACTCGTATGTAGGCATAATAAAATCAAATTGTTCAAACATCTCGAAGCTCTTCCACTAAGGCAGCGTTTCCAAACCTCATGTCGCGACCCAAATATGGGTCGCGGATAGTTTACGATCGGGTCGTGGTATTTTAATCGGAGAACGAAGAAAAAAAATTCTTATACAAAGTAGGCTCCGAAGATTATTATTTTTAATTAAAAAGTTGATTTCAACAAAATAACGCATTTTTGGGGCAGAATTGTATGCTCAGACCTTAAAACAAACACTATATATGTCAATACGTTCAGCATTTTGCTATCTTGAATTGGACAACTCGGTTAAACGTAGCATAGATCCCATGTCAGAAGACATTTTGGAGGAAGCTCTTTATGGAATTTTGCGTGCAACAAAATTTTCCCTTCAAACTGACGAATCTGTAGATGCGGAAAAGAACGCTCAATTGATGGTGTTTATAAGAGAAACCGAACAAAAACATGACCAAAGAATTCTTATTTTGTGTACCGTTGCTTACTACCGCTACTGGATTCAACATATTTGAAATGGTTGACAAGTTTTCCAAAAAACATAATATTTGATGGATTGACTGTATGGGAGTATAAACTGACGGTACGAAAGGGATTCTGTAGACGAGTAAAAGAAGTAAGTCCTGATGCTGTTATTATTCACTGTTTTTTGCATAGAGAAAATCTGGCCATCAATGCGATTCACCCGGACCTTAACGCAGTTTTAAATGATGTTATTAAAATTTTTAAAACCGAATACCTCTCATAACCGGACACCTCTCTTAACCGGACAAATTTCTCGGTACCGTCAGTGTCTGGTTATGAGAGAGTTCACTGTATACATAATTACTCGTATATATATATATGAGCATTATGTATGTACCTTCCAAATACAGTGGATTTCGCTTTATTGGGACGGCGGATAATCGGGACAGCCGCTTAACTGGGACAAATGGTCAAGAACAGAAAAGAACAGATTGGTTTTTTACTTGATTGTCACATCGCATTATTGGGACAGCTGCTTATTTGGGACAAAATCGGTTTTTTGCCAGAAAAATTGGACTCCATGCATTTGCAACGCTCTCCGTTGACCTTAAGCTTGTATTCCTCTTCCACCTTGAAAAAAGCGCAATTCCACTTTCAGCAACAACAGCAATATGCTCAGTTGAGCGCACAGGACGAACAGGAGGATACATTGTGCTATTAATTAGCATACCAATCTCGTGAAATTTTCTTCACAAACTTGCGAACAGAATGTACGGTTGGTGCACTATTTCGACCGAAAGTTCCGTTCGGCAATACTGCACTCACTTCAAGTGTAAATCAATATTAATTTTTTTTTTTGTCAATTTTTAAAGCACGAAAGAGCTGTCAGTGTTAAAGTAACGTCTAGTTGAAAAAGAAAGCAAGTATTTTTCTACAATGATCATATTTATATTTACATAGGTACAGGTAGGTCGACATGCATGTGTGATGCCCACTCATTCAAAACGTTTCATTAAATTGTCTTTTTTGACAAGCTAAGGTCACACCAGTCCTAGAATTGATTGTTGAATTTAGCTTGCTTTGAAATTATATGTTTCTGAAAAAGATTATAACGCTTTTAATATCTGATTATATTGATTTACCTTTATGCCTTTGATTAGAAATTATTTCAACTTTTTATTCTGTCAATCAACACCGGGTGCACATCAAAGCCCCCTCAGCTGTCCCAGTGAATTATCTACATAAATCCAATCGATATTTGAATTTTCATGTTTCGTGCTCGGATAATACAACATGACGTGGAGATTAAATTATATGTATATAGAAAAGAAAAAAGGGGAATGAAAGCAAAAGATAAATGCGAAAAACGTAAATTCAAACGAAGTTCCAGAAGGGACAAACAGCAACTGAAAGTCTTTATTAAAAAAAAAAAAAACGAAAAAACATCCCAATAGGGATAAAAGCCAAAGACAGGATATCAGGCGAATTGTCGTTGGTTTTAAGCATTGGTTGGTGGGCAATTTAGATCAATTTATGGAGGCAGTAAGCACCGAAGTCATTATTCCCTCAATGAAAATGGGATTTCACGGATTTTGCGATAATGCATGACAGGATAACATTTCGGTTCATTTGAATATTGATAAGGTTTTCCATTTGACATTCTTGTATTGTGACCTTTTACTTGGGACAGTTGGATTGAACGTTTCGCATTAACAAACGATAGATGGAAATAATTCTCAAATGGAGCTTAAAAATGTAAAGTAAATTGTAAATTGTAAATTGCTACGTTGAATCTAGCTTTGATGTACCATTAAGCGGAAATAAAAGGATGTTGTGATTCTTTTTCTATAGGACTCGCTTTAGTTTAATAGAAACTATTAAAGGTGAGAAGAATGCAATCAATTACACTTTCCTAGATTCGGAAAGCGTTTCATTTAACTTTAGAATCTACTTATAGTATTAAAACTTTCAGTATGCATTATCTTAATCGAATTACCAATCAAAATAAATTAAGATATAAAGAAGATATACATTTAACTGACTGGATTATTTTCCATCATAAGATTGGTATATTAACACATTTTTTGTTCAAATTTTGTTATTCAGGTTGTTGTATACAGTATAATGCTGTATGCATAATACTTTGCCCTCAGAAAGAATATCGAATATCGAAGAATATCAGAAAATTTGCAAAGTTTTCCAAATTCACAGCCTCGTTCCGCAATGTAGATTCTGATAAGGTACAACAGCTCTATTGAATTTAAAACTGATAATCGCGGTTGTCTTTACAAAATCTTGCCATGTATTTGGGGTCGTTGTCCTGGGCCCTTATCACGTAAGACAGACGATATCGTCTTCGATATCGTTATCGACAGCTATGCAGAAAAATAGAATCAAACAGAGAAAACAAATATGAGAATGAGAGCATAAATCACATTTTTGAAAATACATTAAGTTCCAGATGCTGTTTTCAGTGACTCTCAAACTTTAGAAAGAAAACGAGAGCGATAGTATTTTTTGAAGCTAAGTTTAGTGTTTTGCATGGTTGACAATCGTTGGTAAAGTTATGGGTTTAGAGCGCTGTTGAAATACGAATCCTTCGCCAATTAATCTTAGTCCAGAGGTCAAAGCGTTTTCTTCTAATATTGTTTTGTACGTCTCCTTATTCATTTTTCACATCACTTGAGCCAGATTTCCCACTCCACTTAAAGAAAAATATCCCCAGACCATAACAGAACCGCATTCTAACATTTGCTGCTTATTTTATGGTCGCAGCAGGTTGTTTACACTAGCGCGCATAAGAAATATATCCATACATACTTATATACATTTTTGTATCAAAATATAAGAGCGTTTTTTGTTGTGCCGTACGTTCAATCTCAGGCATTCGCCGCAGTTTTACAAACTTGGACATCAGTGAAGTATTTACCCGTACGTGGGCACCTTTTCAACTAAAGCTTCATATTCCGTGACATACTGGTCATATTTAGCTTAGTGCTAGTTTGTTGAATAGTGCTAAATTGCGCGCTACTCCCAAAATATTTCGTTGCTTGTCATTGAAAGTGAAAATGCCAAAAGATGCGTGAAAAGATTCAAGCCAAATTTTGTGGCGAAATGAAATGTAATATTTTGAAAGGCCTATTGAAGAGGTGTTGAAGACTTTGAATGAAAGAGCGGCGGGGAATAACAACGAGCTTAAGGGCCAGTAGCTAGAGATTTACGGAAAAAATTACTGGCTCTTTTTTCAGCAAATCGTCGCCCCAACATTGGGTTGCCGTAAAGCCATTTTAAAGTTTTTGAAAAATCGCATTTAAAGCTTAGGCAGTCTATTGCATGAAAACTAACAGCTGGAATTTTTTGACACGATATTCATACGGAAATCCTCTTTCGAAAAATGTAAGAAGTTATTCTAAAACACTTTTTTTTTTAATTTATTACAAGATGAGTTTGCCGTATACGCCACTAAAATCAATATTTTCTTTTACTCATACACATACGTCAAAAATTGTGCATTTGACGAGAAAAGATTTTTGTACACAAATAAAAACAGGTATGCTTACACGGTTCCAGTACTTTCCTTTCCTTAATATTTGTTCCTTTAATGTTCGTGTACTCCTTTCCAGTTTATCGCAAACGTTTTCTAAGGTACTTGAAGAAACCGACACAAAGAGTGTACATGATGATGACGATGAGGTGAGGTAGTACTTGTTACGAACAAGTACAAAAAAATCATATCGTCGTTGCTACTATAGAAAAATATAAATTGTGTAATCATTTTTTAATAATTTTCTGTACTTGAAAGGAAAACGTTCTGGGAAGAAAAAAGAAGAAAGAGATTCTGCTGAAATAAAAAGACGATTGCTAGAATAAAATAGAATAAACCTTGTAAAAATAAAGAAAGATCATTTTTAAAAATAATAAAATAATATTTGGCAAAATTAATATATACGAATTCTTAAATAAAGAATAAGATTTGTGAGCAACTGCATCGAATATAAAAAGGTAAGACAACGTGCATATACAGTCCATTTAACGGCTATGAAGAGAGCGAGCTATCAAAACATGGTCCATCGATGCCGAATAATAAGATATGATGGGGAAGGAGGCCGTCTTGGGTGACGGGGGCACGCAGATGCGTATGACATTTACTAATGACCTCTTATTTACAGTTCAAGAAGAAATGGCAATGCGCAAATCGAACAAAGATAAATGCGGCATAATGTCAGATGACGATAGCTTGGATGATCCGACAATGCAAGTTGATGCAGGTTGGTCTGAATGAGTTTAAGAGCTTCCGATCGGTGCTGCGCGCTTGGTATTTGTATTTTTTGTTAGATTCCTGCGACATAAGCGCACTGCATGGAATGCGCAATTTTGAAAGAGGCTAGCCCTCCATTTTGGATTTCGGGGAGCAATCACCGTTCGGGTTCTCTATGCTCAATGCGACATAAGCGCACTGCATGGAACATGGAGGATGCGGTTGATATTTGCAGTCTTCGAGGGTTCCATGCGACATCAGCGCACTGCATGGAATGCGCAATTTCGGAAGTTTATGTTAGGCAGATTGTTGTGTGGTTGACGAGCAATGGCCATTCGGGTTTCCATGTTCCATGCGACATAAGCGCACTGCATGGAACATGGAGAGGGAGATTGGTATTTGAAGCTTTCTTAAGTTTTATGCGACATCAGTGCACTGCATAGAACGCGCAATTTCGAAAACTTGTGTTAGGTGCAGAGCAACTGGCATGCGTGTCTTCCATGTGCCATGTGACAATAGCGCACTGCATACAACACGTAACATTAATAATACCTTTATACAAAGAGTTGGTATTGCATAAAAGGAAAGGTTAAAGACAGTCGACGGCGCCGACAGTACCGATCAATGACGTAATGAGTAATTGAAATTTGACTAATACTAAATGGAAATATTTTATTTTAGCCGAGCGTGGAGCATTTGTGCGTATCACACGCGAACAGCAATGCGAAATAGATGCTGCAAATGCCGCCGAAGCTGTATCGGTCACAATGGGCGGAAGTAGGAAGGAGTTGTCGCATTCACGACGAACCGCAGGCGGAATTCTAAAGCGCAGAATGCATAATTTCAAGCAGCGGCAAGCTCAGCGACGATCGCCAACCCAAGGCGTGCAGGCAGTAATCGTATCTGCACCACAACCAATGCGAATAAAGTTTGCGGCCTTGATGTTAAACATAAATGGAGCACAAAGCATATCCGACTGGTCAGCGGAAGAGTTAGTCGTGCGCTTGGAAAGTTTGGAGAAGGTATGGCAAGCATTCGAGACGTTTTGGCAGACACTAAGTTTGCAACCAATGGCGGATATGCAGTTTGAAAAATGCGGCGAGATGTATGGGGAGGGCACCAACGGATATCTGTCCTTCAAGGCCAAATTGCGCACTCGTATACAAGAGACTAAAGCATCTCTTGCCACAGCGTCGGGTCCGGTGCCAATCGCATTGCCTGACGGTGGCCAACTGCTTCAAATACAGTTATCCGAGCCGCCTAAGTTGCCTAAATTCTCAGGCTTTGAAGTGGATTGGAGCAAATTTTCGCACTGTATTTGAGACAGAAGTGCACAATTCTCACTTCTCGGATGCACAAAAGATGCGCTATTTGATAAATGCGTTACAAGGGCGGGCAGAGCAGATGTACAAACATTGGCCGATAGGTAACGCAAAAAGTTATACCGAGCTCTGGGAGACCATTTGCCATCAATATAGCAATGAGTATAACACCATCCGAGCGCATAGTCAAGTTTTATACGCGCTGAGGCCAATGCAATCACCATCAGGTGAGAGGGTACGCAAAATTTTGGATACTGCGCGAAGTGCATTTCAGCAACTACAATTATTGCTCACGCCGGAGAAAGTAGCCGAATATATGCTACTACATCAGCTTGAGTGTCTCTTGGATTCGGATAGCCAAACACAATGGGCATTGCGCCGCTCCTGTGAGACTTTGCCGACCTTGGAACAAATGTATGGGTTTCTGGAAATGCGTGCTAGCTTGCTGGAACAACTGGCAGCGACACGACCATCAGCTCTGTCTAATGACCAGCGCAGTACAGTTCCGAGCAAAACATTCACATCAACCGAACGAGGAGCAAGTACCGGACGAGGAGATGAACCACGGCCTGCATGTGATCTGTGTGCGGGTGCTCTGCATTGGCCATTCAAATGCGCAACATTCAAGAGCCTTCCGATTACTGACCGTCAGAAATATGTCGATGAGCATCGAATGTGTCGAAACTGCTTCAGTTTAAAGCACATCGCTGCCACATGTCCAGACAAAGCATGCCCAAGATGTCTCAAGCGCCATAATAGTTGCTTGTGTCCAGCCAATGCAAAGATTGGCGGACCATTCGAAACATTTCATCGCATGCAACGCACCACCGACGCACGCCGAACATTAGAAGGGCCAGCGACGTCTACCAAATCACGTTAGCAATTATCGGCTTGCCACGGGCGCAGTTGTCTCGGAGCGCCCGCAGTAGCGAAAGCTACAATCGAAGATAAAAGGGAAGCACATGTCGCACTCCTACCCACGGCAGTAGTGCGATTTCGAATGTTAAATCGTATCTCACCACCTCTTCGAGCATTATGCGATACTGGAGCACAAATGAATCTGGTAGCTTTGACAGCGATACAACCATTGCAATGGCCGGCGCAACGTTGCAGCGTTCGTTTGAATGGAATTGATAATGTCATCGGGAAAACTCATACGCGGAAAATAACATGTGAATTGCTTACACATTTCAGCGACGATCCTGTGGGAACAATTGAGGTGATAATTGTGCCAGAAATCACCGACGCATGGCTTCCACAGTCGACTATTCCGCAGCATATGATAACATTGGACCCAGGAAAACAATTGGCCGACCCAAGGGCGCATATACCGGCACCAATTGACGTGTTGTTGGGAGCAGGAGTCTGGGCTACTGTGATACGAAATGGTAGCTTCTCGAATAATTTGAGTATCGCTTTTCAGCCGTCGCAACTCGGCTGGTTGATATTCGGTGGTGGAGCTTTTGCTCAAGAAAATATTGCTGTCAATTTGCGAATAGATTGCGAATTAGGTGCGCATTTAGACACGCTGCTGCGTCGATTTTGGGAAAATGAAGAAGTGTCAACAGTACGAACACTCACTACAGAGCAGGAACAGTGTGAGGAAATATTTATGCGCACCCATCGACGATTGGAAGACGGCCGTTTCCAAGTTGACATTCCTCTTCGTAGCGACATCGAACGGTTTGGGTCATCACGAGCCATTGCGCTTCATCGTTTCCGGCAACTGGAAAGACGTTTTAATCGCGATGCAACGTTAAAAAAACAATATTTCGACGCTATCCGAGAACTAATGGAGGCAGATCAGATGAGATTGGTTGATCGGCCCCCCGGATCGCTATGCTATCATATTCCGCATCATGCAGTGCTAAAAAAGTTTCGGATTGTTAACGACGCATCGTGCCCAACGGACAAAGGTCTATCGCTGAATAGCATACAATTGGTGGGTGAAAAATTGCAGGACGACTTAGCACAGTTAATTATGCGATTCCGATGCCATCCAGTGGCTGTCTCAGCGGATATCAAGAAAATGTATCTGCAGGTGCGCATCAACCCAGACCAATGGGATTTACAGCGCGTTTTCTGGCGCCCGGATACGGATAGTGATATCCAAGAATATTGGTTGACCACAGTAACGTTCGGCCTGGCATCGGCACCACATTGTGCAGTACGGGCCATGATACAAGCAGCTCGCGAATCACGAATGAAATGGCCTATGGGCGCAGCAGCAATTGAACATGATTTCTATATGGATGATTGTTTGACGGGCGCAGACAACGCTACAGAAGCAAAACATTTATGCCATGAAATGGATATACTGCTCCGTTCATACGGTTTCAGGCTCAGTAAATGGAGATCGAATCAGTCTGGGGTGGTACCGATGGATAACACTTCTCAGTCTAATGATATATTAGACCTTGGCGAATCTAGCGACACAACGGTGTTGGGCTTGCGTTGGTTGCCCAGTTCAGATCAGCTTATGTTCAAATTTCGACCACCGCCAATGTTAAGCGCCAAAGAGGCAACTAAACGTCGTGTACTCAGTCACATAGCACAAATATTCGATCCAAATGGTTATGTCGGTCCAATCGTAATTGTCGCAAAACTTATAATGCAAGACATCTGGAGGGCTAATATTGGATGGGACGCGCCGGTTCCGGATGAAATTTATCGGAAATGGCAGCAGTTTCAACAGCAGCTGGCCCCAATCACCGAAGTTCGCCTCCCGCGCTGGTTGGGAATCAGCAATGACCGAAACATTTCATTGCATGGCTTTGCAGATGCTTCATTGGTAGCGTATGGTGCAGTTTTATATGCGCGAACTGAATCTGCAGAGCACGTGGAATGCATCTTGATCGCAGCGAAATCGCACGTAGCACCAATAAAAGCAATAACAATTCCAAGGTTGGAGTTATGCGCGGCACGCCTGCTGAGTGAACTTACGCACGCGTTCAAATTAACGTCGAAATTGCCAGATATAAGGACAACACTATGGTCGGATTCACAAATAGTTTTGGCTTGGCTGATCAAGGATCCAGCAAAACTGAAGATCTTTGTCAACAATCGGGTGCAGAAAATTCAGCGATTGACAGCGGACGCAGACTGGCGCTACGTACCATCAGTAGACAATCCAGCGGATTTATTGAGTCGAGGTACGTCAGTGACTGAGCTGCAAAGCTCAGAATTGTGGTGGCACGGTCCAGATTGGTTACACAGACAGGCCGTGCATTGGCCAGAATCTCGTCCGGATCTTTCCAATGAAGTTACATTGGACATTGCCAAAGAAGAAAAGACGGACGTATGTGGTAACGATGGGAAAATACGGAAATCATATAAAGCATCGTTGACGATGAAAATTACGCTCCGAGAAGTCGATTTGCTTTTACGTGCATCAAGCATACCTGCACTGGGTAGGCTTACAGCTTGGATATTCCGATTCGGGCATAATATACGACAACGGAAAGAACAAAGGCATGGTCGCCGAAGTGGCCCGCTGACTAATGTGGAAGTTGAAAACGCATTGGAATACTGGATTCGCGAAGATCAAGCGATTTATTACGCAAAGGAGATAAAAACATTAAAAGAAGCATCGAAAAATGGCATTGACACATCAAGCGCGATTTTTAGATTCAACCCACAACTCGATCATCGTGGCGTGCTGCGCATGAAGGGCCGCCTAGATCGAGCGTTGATATCAGAGCTACAGAAGAATCCGATACTCTTACCGGATGTTAGCCCTTTGGCAAAGCTGTTGATTAAAGAAGCGCATGCATATACATTGCACGGCGGCCCGCGGGAAATGATTGCGTATTTACGTCGAAAATATTGGATTACCAATCTTCGCCGCGCTATTCATACCAGCAACTCACAATGCATCATTTGCACACGACAGCGCCAACAGTGTATTCAGCAGATGATGGGCGATTTACCATCAGATCGTGTACGTCCATGTCGCCCCTTTCGTCATTCCGGCGTCGATTATGCCGGACCATTCTTGTTGAAGGCACGCGGAGGCAGATGCAAAATACTCGAGAAAAAATACGTAGCTGTGTTTGTCTGTATGGTCACTAAAGCGGTACATCTGGAGTTGGTGGATAGTTTGTCAACGGCCGATTTCATTCAAGCATTTTTTTGTTTTACAAGTATTCGCGGTGCATGTACACGCCTTTGGAGTGACAACGGCAAGAATTTCACGGGCGCAGAAAAAGAATTGGTACGAATGCTGCGCAGTTGGAACGGCATGGAAATGGCAAGGAAGTTGCAAGAATACGGCACGGAATGGCGATTCATTACGCCAACGGCTCCACATCAAGGCGGACTATGGGAAGCCGCAGTAAAATCCATGAAACATCATCTGCGCAGAATTGTTGGTCCGCATCAGCTAACGAACAGCGCGTTTCGGGTAATTTTAGCGCAAACAAGCGCAGTAATGAATTCGCGCCCGCTATCAGCACAATCTGATAATCCGGATGACTTATCATTTTTAACACCTGCGCATTTCCTAATCGGTGAGCCAATCATACAGCCGTTTGGCGCGAATGTGCAACATATCCCGGACAACAAACTTAAATTAGCTGCGCAAATACAAAAAATGACGCAATCATTATGGAAAGCGTGGGCGCAAGATTATTTGCATGAACTGCAACAACGACCAAAATGGTGCAAAGCGCAGCCAAATTTGCGAATAGGTGATCTAGTATTGATGCGAGAAGACAATACACCGCCAGCATTATGGAAAACAGCGCGAGTCATCGACGTATTTCCAGGACCAGATGGGCTTGTACGGAACGTGCGACTAAAGGTCGCAACAGCGGATTGGGAATTTGGTGAGAAACAAAGGAAAAAGGAACCATTGGAGCGCCCAGTACAAAAATTGTGTCGGCTTCCAGTAGATGTTGAAGCAGAGACTTCAAGGGCGCAGTGTGAAGAAACCGACACAAAGAGTGTACATGATGACGACGATGAGGTGAGGTAGTACTTGTTACGAACAAGTACAAAAAAATCATATCGTCGTTGCTACTATAGAAAAATATAAATTGTGTAATCATTTTTTAATAATTTTCTGTACTTGAAAGGAAAACGTTCTGGGAAGAAAAAAAACCTTCGAGAAGAAAAATTTGAAAAAATAGAAAAAAAAATAATATACGGTCCTTAGAAGAAAGAGATTCTGCTGAAATAAAAAGACGATTGCTAGAATAAAATAGAATAAACCTTGTAAAAATAAAGAAAGATCATTTTTAAAAATAATAAAATAATATTTGGCAAAATTAAGATATACGAATTCTTAAATAAAGAATAAGATTTGTGAGCAACTGCATCGAATATAAAAAGGTAAGACAACGTGCATATACAGTCCATTCAACGGCTATGAAGAGAGCGAGCTATCAAAACAGTACTGTTTCCACATTTCAGAATTCTTTTGTCTTTTTCGAGTAGAGCTGTTTTTAGTTTTTATTAGTCAACAAACTCCATTCTTTGGTGATGATCGCTTATCCATTGTGGTTTCCGCGACTTTTCCTATTTCTAATGAGTTGCTTACTCATGACGTGCAGAATCTGAAATACATTTTTATGACTTCAATGTGTGGCTTTTAAGGACGACCCTTGCAATCCAGGTCGACAAAGTTTGGGATTTGACAACTATTTTGATGTATGGAGTTATAAAAAATTGTTGTATCAACAGCCAATAGTCATGGAATCTAATAATTTCGAAAAACCTAAACACTTCTCAATAAACCACATAATCTGTTTTTCCAACATTTGTAAACAAAATGCCAACAAAATGTTCAAAAACGTGTTTATGTAATTCATAAAATTCATTCTCTATGCATGAATGAACTCAGAAGAATTGTCTGGGTGGACTTAAACTTTTAGCCTGCAGTGTGCGTACATAAATAATATTTGTTTCTAAAAGGGTATTTGAGCCTAAGTTCAGTAAATCAGATTCTGAGTGTTTAACATCCACAAAATCTTGCCTTTTATCAATTCAAGTTAAACGTATTATTCGAAATCCGAAAAATTTACGAGCAAACAGCGTACGCGTATGCATAATATGAACAAGAACGCGCCACATATTCGTGTACTTAACTTAATAAGTACGTATATAAAATGCTTTTAAATTTTATATACAATAAAAAAGGGAAAAACCAATAAATCTGTTACATATTTTTATACAACACAGCTTAAGGAATTCATCAACGAAGATTGTTAGCGCTATAAATCATCCCCTTATGACGATATGCATATATATATATTTTTATATTTAAATTAAACATTTGTATTTGTGTAAAAAAAAAGTTTTCAAAAATAAGTTCGTATCATTTGAAAATAAAAACAATGTACATATTTATATTTATTCAGAGAGCACAAAAGTGTTTTTTGTTTGTTAATACAACTCAATTGAGTACAAATAATTAGCCATCATTGGACAGTACGGCGGCCATTGTTTGTGAAAATGTGGTATCTGGCTCGAGCAATATCTATATTATAACAAATATATATGTACTCGTAGATGCAGGTCTCGCTGAGGATAAGAGGGCCTTCGCTCTGATAAGAAGACTGTTTTACAACAGTGAACCTGAGATCCCAGCGTGAAGGTTATTTGTGACATCTCCCTAATCAGATCAGTCATATAGATATAGTCATAGCATAATGGTTTTCCGATTTGGTTCATTTATCGTCTTACAAAATGGTAAAGATTAGGATAAGGTTACTTCAGGCATAATGGCGCAGGGGGCATTATGTCGCACCTTGTAAATACCACATTTCCGGTTTACTTATAGAAAATAAAACGTTGGGAAAACTTGAGTCTTCCTTGATAGAGTTCCATGTTAAGTTGTCAAGCTGTTGCGATTTTTTTTACAAGGGGAAAAAATAATAAACAAAAAAATAAATCATATATTTTTGGCTCTTTTTCATTTGCGTGTAGCTCCTTAAGTATAAAACGCACGGGGTTGCCGTACAAGGTGAAGTGAAGTGAATCATATATAAGAAAATCTGGCTTTTTTTTAAGTTTTGTGCAAATGCGTTTTTTTTTGTAATATGGCGTACTTGCCCTGGGGGCATTATGGCGCACTCTGGCCCTTATGGAGTTCGCATGTAAAGCATGTAAAAAAAATTATACTAAGACTATAGAACGATGACGACAGGAAGCATGTTTAGGTACTACCACATGCCTAGGAGTAGAAAACGAGCAGAGAATTGTGGCTCGTGTAAGGAAACTACAAGCGTATGGATTCGCTCCTAACAGAAAAGAGCTGTTTTATATGGGCTTTGAACAGGCAGATAAATACAGGCCAAGTCACAATTATAATAAGTCGTAAATGGTCCCACGAATCATGTTCTTCATTCAAAAAAAACTTGTGATAGCTGTAACAAATCAAACTGTGATTACAGCACCACGCCATATTGCCCCTATGCATGGGGCATTATGGTTTTTTGTAAAATATTTTTAACTTAACTTTTTCTTTGTTTAAATCATTGAATTATTATAATTATTCAACGTGTTTTTGTTCTGATTTTCTTATATTTTCTAACTGTTTTTGTTTTTTGATAAAAAATCTTTTCATGTTGAAATTATTTGAGAAACAAAAAAAGTGCGCCATAATGCCCGAAATTACCCTATTTGAGGGGCAGTGTCAAGACAGGACATGCCTCGGATAGTATGTACTAAAATCCCAGTACATAAAATATTCAAAAAAGGCCCTATACGATAAAGAACAGGATTGACAATCCCTCGTTAAGGCGATGGGAATCCACATTGCCATGGCAATGACCAGCGACAATAGTGTGATCTTCGGGGATTATTTCCCAACAAAATATTCAATTACAGTAGGATTCATCCCACCAGAGATATTCGCCCATACTCGTATTACAGTGTTGCCTCGCTCAGGTCTCTAGGTAACCCATCGGGACACTACGAAATGAGTGCTCACCAGCTGGATTAAAGTTAGTTCATGTTAAGTAGCTTCAGGTATCTTAGATCTGTTTAGATTTTAAAGACTCAAGGAAAACCAAACTGATATGGAACCCCAACTTTTCTTAGGATGCTATTGTTATATAACCATAGTCAGAGTATAGTTAGATAAATGCCAATAGTTTGTAATAATTTAAATAAATATAGCGTGCTCCCTAAGTGTAAGTAAGCTGGACAAAGCAATGTCGTCAGTTTTAAATTAGATGGAAGCATTTTGGTATAGCATATGAGATTTTTATAAGATTTTAAGGAAAAAGATGTAATATGTAGTTGCATTCAGTAGCAAAGTTTTGCCCTGGGCTCACAGTTTTCCTGGAAATAAGTTAATATAGTCACAACTCACAAGAACCATTCACAGAGTTGTGTTCAGTAATACCGAATTTCGAATTTCAACAAAATTTCAAATCAACTTAACAAAATTGTCTTGCGTAAGAGGGGCAAATATTATCTCCATCATTAGTATCAATAAAAAAACCAAATCAAAACTTCTTTTCATTCTGTTTTTATTGAATATCGAGTTTCTGTTGGCAGAACTTTTTTCTACTTCGATCACCAGAGGTCAGATTCACGTCTAATAGTCAATTCTTAGTTGTTATTCGCATCTAAAAGTATGCAAACTTTTTTAACAATCGCAACTGCAAAAGGGTGTTATGTGTAATACTAGTGTTTACCCGGTGCGCTTCGCTACACCCATTGAGAACAGTGTTTATATAATAAAATTTTATGAAATAATTTCGAGTGACTTTTGGTAAATAAATAGTAAATACTTTCATTTAATTTTTGAACTATGTATTTTAAAAAAAAAAATTGTTTCATACTGTACAGGATATACTAACTTATCGGCTGTATGAACTGGTCCAACTATCGTTAGTTCACATCATAAAAATAACCTGTTCGTTTAGTGCTAAAAACTCTAAACCCTAGCATCCGATTGAGCTGAAACTTACACAATATATTTTTTATGAAGCAAAAAGTGCACATTAATCAAAAGTTAGCTGTTAGCTGTCAACATCCGTTTTGAAATTTTGGTCTTCAGCGCCATCTATCGGAAAACTTAAAAACTTTTGATTGACAAACATTTCTCACTTCATAACGAATATATTCTGTAAGTTTCAGCTCAATCGGATGGTTTTGAAATTTTGGTGTTCCAGCGTCATCTATCGGAAAACTTAAAAACTTTTTATGTATGAACATTTCTTACTTCATTACAAATAGCGTACCGACTACAACTATTGGCACCCCAAATTTTTGACCCAACTATTGGCACCCCATCATTCAACAGGGATTTTCTTATTATCCTTTAGCCCAAACAAATCCATTTAAGGTTTTTTCAAAATCTACATCTTTCCTCACATTTCTGTGTCATTATTTTAATTTTAGCGATTAATCTTTAGTAGCAATTTATAAGTGAAACTTTGTGCATGTAAAAAAAATAAAATTCCCGAAATTGCGAGTGTTTTGGTTAAGGATTTGGTAAGCTATTTTGGACCATTTATATCACTTTTTTTTTTTAATAAAAACTGTTATTGGTTGCAGATTTAAAAAGATGACAAAAAAGAACACGATTGAATTATTTGCAGGGGGTGCCAATAGTTACATCGTATTGAGCTACAATTATTGGCACTGCCAATAATTATACTTTTTTTTGGATGCCAATAGTTATATCGGGGTGCCAATAATAATTGTAGTTATTGGTAAGCATATTTTAATTTGAATTGTATAGTATATTTTTATTTACACGTTAAATATTTAATAATATTAACTAACAAAAAATTGTTTAAATAATACGCTAATATAAAAATGTTTATCATAACTCAAAAAACAGTAAAGTTGTGGCCAATCAAAGTCAAAATTTCCTTAAGGGTGCCAATAATTGTAGTCGTTACGCTATATTGTGTACGTTGCAGCTTAACCGTACAGTGAGTTTAAAAATGTTTGAGCTCTAGCGCCATATATCGGAAAACTTGAATGTACGAACACTTCAAACATCATAATAAGTATATAGTGTAAGTTTCAACTCAATCGGATGGTTAGTTTATGAGTTTTCAGGTATCAAACGAACAGCTCATTTTTCATATATAAAGATGAAAAATTCGTTCAGTTGTGTGATAGTGGAGTTGCGTGAGAAATAACCCAACTAAATGGAGTTCTGTTATGTAATGGGGGCATTAATTTCGTTTAACAAATTGTGTTGTTTTTAAATCAGCAGATGGTAACCGTCTGGGTACTGCTTTCCGATTTGCGGCGATTTGTAATACTACGGTAACCCAGTGAGAGCTTAAAAGAGGGACAGGTTTATGCAAGCTATTGCAACCAGACTGAGAGGCAAACGTCCTAACTTCCCTGTACCGACAATTCTTTTCGAAAAGAGTATAGTAATAAGTTTTGTTTTATTTACGTCTTAGTTTGTTTAATGTTTTTAATGCTTCCATTAAGGAAACATATAAAACAAAAATTCATAAATAGAATTCAAATATTGTATATCAAATTTGCAAACAAAATACTGGTTCACCCCGAACTGTTGCACAACCTTAATGAACAAAATATGTTATACCTTGTGACTCTTCACTCAGACAAAATTTACTATCTGTAAGGAAAAGTAAAAGTATTCATGTATGTGATGGAAAATATTCCACATACAAAATGTCAACAGTCAATATTTCGGCCTTTTTAAGCAGCATAATGTTTACACACAGCGCGAGCACATGAATGGCAAGAACGAGAGACAGAGAGAAAGCATTGATGAGCCTTGAGAGTTTCCATTCAAAGAATATAACTAAAGGAATCAACACTACAATTTGTTGTTGCCAATAATAGCCGTATTTTGTATGTTGTTTGTATGCATTACAACAACCATTATGAGATCTAGCTTTTTATCAGGATCAATTTTCGTGATCCAAAAACTAGTTCGACTATTTGTCACTAGGATGCACTTTTTTTTGTGCATATTGCTGTATTGTCGACGGTTTTCAAGGGTACATGCTGCCAGATATTATTAAATATAAGGCGTGTTTTTTTTTGTAACCTGTATAGGCTAAACATGTTTCAGCAGCATGTTTACCCATGTAAAATACAACAAAACCTTAGCCTGAATAGTTATCGAGTCTTATTTTTGCACTGAAAGCTTTTTCGAAGTCTATATAGGTTACAAAAAAAACACGCCTAATATTGATCCAGTTTCTTTTATTATTTTGATCTGATCCCGATTAGATCGCGGGTATAATAAAATGCAGCTAATATCAACATTTAAGCTGTTGCTACAATTAAATCCTGAAAATATTGATTGGCAAAAGATATTGAGTACCATTTTTCCCATCGGAGAATTGAATTTGCGGTGCACTTTATATTTTAAAACCAAGTTTTCTGGCAAAGAAACACGTCAGATGTGCCAAGTGCAATGGTGATAGGTGCATGCTGCGGTTCACTTCACTTACCCACCGCTGGCCCTGGTAAAATTAAGTTTCCTGTATCTATGTACATAATATGTATGTTTAGAGCAATACGAAGTCATCAGCTATACTACATACCAGACAAATACTTCATCAAGTGATAGACCAAGAAGAACAGGAAATTGAACGATATCCGACATCCTACGATTAAATGTGCACACATACTCGTAAAGACGATGTTTCATAGATGTTTAAGTACATATGTACGATTTTGCGCCACATGAACAAATGTATATGCTACTGCTTCTACCATCGTATCCTTCTTATATTATAGTTGCTCATATAATTTAATCTCCGGTATTTGCATACCGTTGGCGAAATAAAGTCAATGCATTAATAATTTCGCCGTCATGATTGAAGAGTTCAAGCACCTGACAGGTAATTAAACGTAATCGGGAAATATGTGCGGGTGAGCGTAATTTTATGACGGAACAAGAACTTGTATGACAAGCATTACCGTTGTCAATAGTGTGACATTAAAACGAATACCCACCTCTGAGATTTTCAACCGTACTTGAAAGTAACGTATTTGCAAGCTCGTAAATAGAATCTTGGAAAAACTGAAGATATGAATTCGGTATGCTTGGATAAATGTTCTGCAGTATTCATGGTACCTTTTTTCAGGGTTTTTTACCCACAGCATTATAAAGCCCTATTAAAGGCCTTCAAAAGGGTTTATTTTGAAATGTGCTCGTTTCTTGCGCAATAGCTATATTCCTTACGTACGACCAATTTTAGTTATATCGCAACACGAAAATGTACAACGCTATGAATTGATATTGCTGAGATCTGAGCTGAATAGAATCCAGACCGAAACTAGGTTCAAAATACGCCGAATCGCTTCAAGAAAAGGCACGGTAGCGCCTTTTTGAAGCGTACTTTTTAACTATTTCGCATAGAATTTTATTTATAAAATGTCGTTGCGTATGGTTATTGATGAAGCAGATATTACATACACTAGGGATGAGCGATGCTCATCGATGTTGAGAGATTAAACATCGATGTTTAAGTATGTACATAAAATATCGCATAATCGATTTTAACGATAAAATATCGACCATCGATGTTGGCAAGAGAAAACCGACTCTTATTTGAAGGTTTTGAATATTTTTTTTAAAATTGAAGATTTAGCAAGCGTTGAAATTATGAGAAATTCAAAAATACATTTCTTTTTATTGAGATACTTCCTGGGAGAGATTATAGGGGTATTCACGCTTCTGTGTATCTAGTCTTGTAAAAATTTTTTTTTTTACGCCAAAGAGTGAACGCACTTTTTCGTATTTGTAGCAACTCTGAAGCTTATGTCAAAATAAGCTAATTTTTATTTACAAAATAAGAATTTGGGAAGACATTTAACCATTAACTGGGTAGGTGGGTTCCGACAATACCCCAAGCCCTTATTTTTCAAAAATATTATTCTTTGCGACTGACAACGCCCGTTGTCGGTACAGTACCTTCCTGTTGTTTTCTATTATACAGATTCAGATGGTTTTAAAAAAGTTTGGTTGCACAAGTAAGCCGTGACAGACTCTTCAAGCTGCAAGGGTGCTGTCAACACCCCACCTACCCAGTTGTGTGATTTTTGTTTTTACTGGGTGAATTTGTATAGGTAATTTCAAAATGTCATTTGAAAAAGATCAGGAACGCATTCAACTGTTATTGACACTATATACGTGAAGATTCAAGTGAAGAGCCGGACTTAGTTGATGTGGATGATGGCTAATTTGTTAAAACAAAAAATTGTTTCAAAAATTAATACGGAAAGCACTATTTTGGATAGGACGACTAAAAACTCTATAAAGGGGTCTTAAAGTTAATACTAGAACAACATTGTTCTAACCCCAAAACGATATCATAATGACAATTCCACCATAGAACCACATACCAGAGGAAAGATAAGCGTAATAAAGTGAAATCATGATGGGGTATTGTTAGCACCCCACCTACCACTTACGTTACTATTACTCACCTACCTACTTAAAGGTTACATGCACAATGCCAAAACCAACGATGAAAGCAAAATAAAAAACATTTATTTGTATTCCAAATGAATCCATTAATTTATTTCATTTACATCATATTTCATTTTTCCATCAACTGATTTAATTCAAATTCTTCTTTTTTCTGTTCTTCTTTCTTCTTCAAATTTAGATTTTTTAACCTGAATTTCCAATTCGAATTCCCTCTCCATTTTTTCTTCTTCGAGATTTAGTTTTTTTTTCCAAAAGTTTTTTTTATCACAAACTTCTTTTTATTTAAAGGAATTTTAATTAATTACGAGAACCAAATACATTTGACAAGCTGTCAGAAATGTACACTTAAAATTTACACTTTTACACTCTAGGTTATAATAAGGTTGGAGTAGTGCAAAAGTGTAAAAGTGTAAGAGTGTAAAAAATACGACAACTTTTGTTGTTGAATCGTGAGAAAATGTTACATTTTTACACTTTTGCACTTTTATAAGAGCAAATTCACCGAAGCTTGAATACCCCTTATGCAGGTACGTATGTATATACAATTTCATGAAAAAAAAAAATTGCGGCATATTCGCGAATTACAAAATCTCGCGCAATTTTTAAACTTATTTATTATATTATTATATTCTTTCTTTAGGTGGCGCTAAAGCTCGGGGTGAAGATGACAGTTTCTTCTGTCATGATTTCTGCAAAATGTTGTAGTAGGAGTGTTTTCTTTTCAAGCTCTTTCTTTGAAGATATTTCGCATCAGCCAGTACGCTGGCAAGTCCCTAGTTGTCTGTCCACATTCGAAATCCCTGCTGATACCGAGATTTGCTTGCTATTGCTGTAGAATATGACGCTTCTCTAAATATGGACTAAATATGGATCTCTCAACCTATATTTTCGTCCAGGTACGATCTATTCCCGTAATTTTCTGGATCTTTTAAATAGTTCGAAACAACTGTACGACTGCGGATCAAAAGTTTTCCAATTTTGTTGACAGAATATCCCTCTTGGCGCATTTTTGAATGTTTTGGATCTTTGTTTGGTTTAACATCTTTCCAGGTCCCATTTATAACTTTTTTTTTACTTTTAATACTCTCTTTTAAACCAAATTAATAAAACTGACTAAAGCCAGAACTACATCGGAACAAAAGTGATAAAAAGTACAACAAACTCAAAACAATGTGTTGTACTCCTCCATCCCATGGCACATCTGTATCAATTCCTCTCAAATAAATAAAACTCACCGCGGCTAAAGCCAGAACTACATCGGAACAAAAGTGATAAAAAGTACAACAAACTCAAAACAATGTGTTGTACTCCTCCATCCCATGGCACATCTGTATCAATTCCTCTCAAATAAATAAAACTCACCGCGGCTAAAGCTAGAGCATACCCTAGCTTTGGCCGCGGTGATTTTGCACGAAAGCTTTCCTGTTGTTCTTCCAACCAAATACTTAAACGATCTTATATGAATTCAAGTAAATCCAATTGGATTCACATACATCTATACAACCATAGATGGCGCTTATTCACGTTTTTCTTTACCAGCTGATATCCAAAGAAATTAAAAAATGATTTTAGACGTATATTCACGAAAGCAAATACCGATTTTATTATTCCCGTACATTTTTTTAGAATTATAGGCTTGAAATCAATTTTCCTTTTTATTATTCATCCACTATTAATGAATAAATGTGCATGGTTGCGGAGAAATACATTTCCTGGAGCTTTCAAATGTCAAACAAATAATAATTTCATCCGTTAATGGCGCTGTTGGTCAGTTGGAATTGAGTGAGCTTTCAGTGTGTGCACACTTCTACTTTTTATCACTTTTGTTCCGATGTAGTTCTGGCTGAAGAACTAACACTGCGAATAGAATCAGCAACTGAAATTCCAAGGTATTTATACCCTGTCTCAAGCACTTATCGCGGGTAATTAGTGGCAAATTGCAAATTCCAAGAATTTTCTTAGAAAGTGGTAATGATAACCTAACAGCAATATTTGCAGAACATGCGGAACAAAATTATCGAGAAACGCCGAAAATAGGGGGGTGTCTCAACCAGTTTTCGAGGAGTGTATGTATGTACATTACGTGTGACGTAAAACTAATTTTTCAAAAAACTCAATAACAGGTCTTCTTTGCAAGAAATACCGCAGTCCTTATATAGGTATGTATAAATACCTTCATTATGTACATGTTCATACTCGTATATAAAACGAAATTAATGATCCGACGGGACTAAGATAACTACTCGATACAGTACATATGTTTAAAATTAACAGTTCTGGGTTCTGGCAGGCATAAATACACAAAAATAGGTAAATGAATACATTATAATATAGATACAGTCAACTCTCGATAAATAGAACTCTTGATAAAATGGATCTCTCGTTAAATTGAAGTATTTCTTTGGTCCCTTGAAATTCTTGGTAAATTGAACAAATTTATCTTCACTGGTTAATTTGAAGTGATGGTGCTGGCTTGTTTCCCCTCACAACACGCTATAAATTAAAGTAGACAAGGAGACTTTTGGATAATTTGAACTAACTAATGTATGTACGTCAACAAAACATCAGAGGAATAAGTTGCTTGTTCGAACCTGTATACTTTTGTTGACAAATGGTACATTTTTTTCTCTACGTAATTCAGTTTGCATTTGACCATGATCTATGACATAGATATGTCGCTTGGCTCTACGTTGCATTGGTTAAAAGTTGTGGAAATAAACTGAGTCGACACTATAAATATGCAATGATTTTTGAAAAAATATGTATACTCTCGGCAACATTCTCACATACTCAAATTTATTTATTGGTTCTCAAAGCACAAAATCCCAAAGCTCTTTGACAAAATCCACAGAAAAAGCTGTAAAGATTTGCTTCGACTTAATAATGGTAACATTGTGTTGATGTTCGTATTTTCATACACACCACGATGGTTGATAGTGGCCACACATAATCAGTGTGCCGTATGCGGATTTGAGGAAAATTACAAAAACACAACGTGTGCACAACCAAAACATTTTCATTTGATTTTGTACTCAAGAGCTGCAGGTTGATTTATTGAAGTTTTTAAATTAGTAACAGTTATTTTGATTTCATTGCGGTAGCGCTAATGAAACATACAATCGAGTCTACACCTTGTTTCATTTTAAACCGCTGCTGCTGCGTAAATTGTCATTTATTGACCCGTGAGAATTTTCTGCGCACCAAACTGTTAGAAATTTAATTTACACAAAAAACAAAAACAACCACGAACAAAACTTGCTTGACATACTGTATCAAATTTTCCAATAAATTCCTGTTCGGTTTAATCCAATATATTTAAATTAAACACACCAAATTTTGAGCTATTTTTAGATAATCCTCGTTCGCGTTCTCTGAGGGTTCATAGCTTATGGCTTGACATTTAATTCTGACGTCATTATGAATATAAATTGAAGTGCAGAGAACACAACACCAGCTGTCGTCTACCTGATGAATTTGATTTGCATAACGGTACGGGTTCGCGGCATGGAATTTATCGTTATGTTGGTGGAAAATCGGCTTCTGAAATTGATTCAAACTTTGTAATTAAATCAAGCAAAATATTGAGCGTCATAATTATCGGATTTTGTATTGCAAATAGGAACTATTTAGCGGTTGATTTGTAGATGGAAATTATTGAGCAGTCTGTTGTGAAATTTAATAAGAGCAGCGCTATTGTGTCAGTAATGTTTGGGACACCAAATATTATTTAGTCTGTTGTGGTGGAAGTTGCTGGCAGATTAATAATTCAAGATTTGAGCAATGAAAATGAAATTTCAACGAAAAAGTAAAGAAATTTCATTAGGTAGGTAGGTATGTTACTTGTAACTTTTATGGGTATATTTGGGAGGGTAAGAAAACTTCTGATCATCTGGGTTGCTAAGACTCCTGCAGGAGTGTAATTATAACTTCTAAAATATTAACTAACTACATTATGTACATATATATACATATACAAAATACGAAGTAAGGCCAAGCGTAGAAAAGTTCATCAGCAGCCCATATGGGAGTTTTTAGCTGAAACTCATACATTATTTCGTTCGTCAGAGTCCTTCTTCTGAGGAGAAAAACAATTTCAAATTTAATTTGATATCTACCTTTTGTCCATAATTAAAGAATCTCAGCTGACCATTTTAGCCAAAGAAAATCAAAATTTGCTTCTCTAATGGACATTAACATATGTATAGTATATGCACATGCATAAGCGATAAAGGGCAATTTCTTGAAAAATGTATTAAATATGTATGTACATACATATGTAGGTACATTAGAGATGCCTTTTGAATTTATATACAAGTCTTGCGTAGCTTTATTACTTTTGCTGTATTAGATACCGATTTACCCATGTCTGTTTGGTCCCATAAAGCGGACCAAGACCCGGTAATATTTTAATAATTCAACGTCTATACGGGTATGATGAATTTTGGTATGGCAAGTATATTCCTTGATTTCGAGATTTTTGTTAATTTGAATGAACCTACTCAAAAAACGTTAATTCCTAAAGACAGCACTGCGACAAAACAATAGCACATTTATTTATAGTTAAGCAGATTAAAATTATCTTCTCAATGTCAAGTAAAATGTAAAAATGGAGTCGCAATTTCTTTTACTCAAATATTTGCATACGAATTATGCAAATACCTTTTTTTTAACTTGCAATCATTGTCTATTTACAAGTATATACTATGTAAGTACATACCTGATCAAGAGACACCATATACAGAGTGGAAAATTGGCATCATATGTACAGTACCGAGCATAGAAAGTGCAACACGAAAAGAAAAGCGCATTTCTATTAATTTCTTCCTTCTTTGTCAATGAAAAAAATCAATAAAATAAAAAGTGTCTTCCATGAATTGTTTACAAGTTAGTAAACCACAACATATAGAACTATTTGTAGTGAATCCGAGCAAATTAGCATTTCCAAGAAAGTGTTGAAAAAATCCACATATTTTCTTGAAGTAGGTGACAAACCTTTTAAATGTTTATTTATTGTTTATGGTCATTCAACTTGTAGATTTTGGAATTCTGCGGCACGAGCATTAACATTTATAAAATTAAGTGGTATATTAAAACTTTGTAGCGACTCCTTTATTTGTTATGGCCTCCTTAATTCACTTAGGCATTGAATCCACTAAATTTGAAGATTCTTCAATTACTTCATATTTTCATATTTTTTTGCTCAAATTGGCCGAGATTTTTTCATTTTAAGTCTAAACATCGTTTTTTTTTTCGGGTGGACGACCCATTAAGCCAAATTCTCTAAGTCTTCGATGCACTATATGCACACTAATGCAATTGCATTTGACTCCACAAACTCTGCTCTTATTTATACAGCTGTTTGAGAACGGTTCCTCAATGGCATCCGGGTAAAACTCGATCATCCGCGGTAGATGTCTAACGAATGCCTTCTGAACCTTTTTGCTGTTCATCTGTGCTCCTAAGTATTTTTTTTTTAATAAACTCGTAACAGTCGACTTGTTGCAACCAACCTCTTTAATTATTTTGGTGATAGTCAACTCTGCCACTTCAAAACGTGCAATTATTTGATTTTTTTGGTCCTCCGTCAATTGCTCGTAATTTGGCATTTTTTCAAAATTATTAATTTCTATATATAAACTTTAAGAACAAAATTGACTCTGAACTACTTGTAGCACACTTATATACTCAAAAAGGATGAATGGCATTAAAAAAACTTCTACCTAAAAGTTAGTGAGGATTATTCTGTAAAAAATGGGTGTTGCACTTTCTATGCTCGCTACTGTATATAGAAGCCATATAGCAATACAAAATCCACTGTTTGGCCTTTTAGAGGATTTCGTAACGCTAAGGGGGTATACAGCAGAGATGGCTATGCCTACTATCTTCTTTGCTGTTTGCGTTTTACTTGAATGATCTACAGTAGACGATTACTGAAATGTAGAAGATATAAATGTAAGACTACTTTTATATGTGATTATCGGAGACGACAACAATGTAATGCAGATTATGAGGTACAGATTGCACCAGAAATGCAAACAGTGGAATCAAGAAGTAAACATGAACAAATTGGTCATTATGAACTTAAGAAAAAATGGACGTTTATCTAAGCGCGACGAAAATAGATACCTAATTAAAGTCAACCCTATAAAAGTTGTCTCACACTCACAGTACTGTTATTTGGGAGTTACACTTATGCCTCGGATGAATTTTGGAAAGCATATCGAAAAGAGAAACTGCTCTGCGAAAAATTTCATAAGTGCCAAATGGAATAGTTTTCCCAGCAAACCAAATTTTTCTCCTTCAGTCCAGTGGAGGTTATTCTGTGAAATGATATTTGTGAAATGATATTTCTGTAGAATAATATTTGCCCCTATTCTCACTGTCGTTTTCGACAGCAAAAAAAAAACGACACGACTAAATCGGTATTCCCTTTGTCGTTTTTTAACTAAGCCTCGTTAGGAAATTTCCAACGCCATGTCTGTAGTAGAGTCTCGTGTTTGGTGAGAATTCGGTATTCCCTAATTAAAAACGACACGACAAAGGTCGTAAAAAACGATTATTTTCGCATTTAAGTGGACGACAGTGAGAAAGATGGCTGAAAAAGTGTAAGTAAAATTTATTTTTTTATTTATTGTTTTAAATTATTATTTCAAATCTCAATTTATTTTGAATTTTTAAGGTCAAAAATTACATACGAGAAACGATTCGAATATCTTGTTTCCGTAATGCAGGAAAAATCTTACCTTGCTAGGGGATTTAGCAATGAAGTAAACAAAATATATTTTAAGAATGAATGGGACTCCATAGCAACTAATTTGAATAGCCTGGGACCACCGATGAAACAAGCGGAGAACTGGCAAAAAGTAAGTAAAACATTTACTTTGTTTTTAAACAATTTCAATGTATTATTGTTCTTTCGTAGGTTTGACATGAAGTTCAAATTCAAAAAAAAAAAAAAACTAATTCTTAATAAACTTTATATATAAAGCAAGGTCGGGTTAGTTACACCATTTATAAGTCATGAACGGCTGAACCAATTTTTATGATCTTTGATTTGCTGGACGTGTCTTCGCCCCGAATAGCAGAATAACTATAAAAAATAAATTCATGAAAATAAAAATGTTTGAAGAAAATTCATTTTCTCATATACATATTTTGTCACTGATTTTTATGATTTTTTTATAATTTAAAAAGCTATACAGTAATAGTGATTGGAAAAGTAATTATAAAGTGAAATAAAAGGATGAAGATTTTAGAAAAGGGATTGTGTTCAAATATTTCGATACAAAAAAGCTTTTATACAAACGATGCCTATATTTTTAACCATAGGAGATCTGCGCACTGACTCAAGATTTTTTTGGAGGCACAATGATTCTCGTGTCTGGCCATTTCCACCAAAGACTACCAACCATTCCAAGATCGACTGCTGCCGATGAAATAAACGCTTGCCTCAAATCATCAATTCTGTGGCGCTATGTGAAGAAACTTCAGCTGACGATAAACATGCGAGTTGTATTGCTAAAAGATCCATCTGTCGAAGATCTCTCCAAGCAATTGCTGACTATCGATAATGGCAGTGCTCCTTTTGACGAATCGAACGAGTTGATTTTGTTTCAGCGAATTTTTGCAGTTTCGTCTCAACGAAGGACGAGCTCATGAGGAAAGTGTTCCCGAATAACTAACCACGAAAATCAAAATTGATTAATTGATAGAGCAATTCTTGCGGCAAAGAACAAAGATGTGGATCACTTGAACCTGACAATTCAAAATCAAATCGTTGGTCCACTACATTCCCTCAAACGAAGACGAAGCAACCAACTATCTAACTGAATTTTTAAACTCATTTAATCTGCCTGGCTTGCCACCGCACAATTTACAACTGAAGGCTGGCTCGGTAGTCATCATGCTTTGAAATCTGAACTCAAAGGATATATGTAGTTTTATAGAAAGTAGTGCAACAATGCTACGCAAATCATTTCAATTCATTTCAATAAATCAAATGCCACGTGAATTACATTCATTTTAATGTTATTAAAATGCATTTCATTTGGTTTTTTGTACATTTATGGAATTAATTCATTTTGAGTATTTATTTTGCCTTAATAAAAAACTGAACTTAATTCACCTTATAAGTTGACACAACATTTATTAATTTTGAGGTGGTACGAAGTTCGCCGGGTCAGCTAGTATGAAAATAAAACAACGGGAGAAGGAAAATTTAACCAATATTTGCTCTCTACATTGGAAGAAACGGTTGTATGCAAATCAAAAGGATTCGAGTGTTTTTCGGATAATTTGTCAAATTCCTTTTTTGGCGTTCATGATTTTCATCATCAGAAGATGAAAAGAAAAAAAATACTGTCCATATATTAATCTTTATTTTGTTATTTAGCTTTTAATCCTAACGTAACTTTCGAAATAATTTCATATAATTTCCAAATAAATAAAAACTGACGTTTAAAACTAGAGTACCCAACTTCATGTATTTAGAGATTTTATTGCATTTTTGTCGTTGGCGATTCTACTACAAATCTGTCGTGTCGAAAAGGTTATAGAATACCTACCGATTAATAAACGACACGACAAACGACTAGTGTCGTTAACGACAAACGACAATGGGAATATGGGCAATTGTTCGTTGTGCAATAAAAATTAAAGCGCTTATTGAAAAACTTCTTAGATTAGGTAGGTACAGTGTATCAATCTCATATTCGTACACCTGATGTGGCAATATTTATTTAAGGAAAAATCCAAACAATTTGAACAGATACTGCAAATTTTTATTGATTTCAGTAAGAATACATACAAATGAAAAAATTAACTTCAATTAATTCAAATATTTCAAATAAAGTATTGAAATTTTTTCATAAAAAACATAAAATTAAGAAAAATGTGGTCAATTTCGTATTCGTACACATTGATACTAAGTCAATTTGTTTACATTTTATCTAAAAACTAATACTTTGAATCAAAATCTTTGTAAGCTAAGACCTATTTAAGATGGCTGGGCATGGTTTGGCTAATTTTTCTGTAATTTAAAGGGTAATTTTTACTCACTCTTCAATAAACCTTTCCTTCAGATAATTTTTGATCTTTATACCAAATTTTCTTACTCTGCGGCCCAACTCGTCCCACAAATTCTTCTTCTATCCGGTGACTGTGGAGGAGTTTCCAATACTTTTCGAGAGTGATAAAGAAGCCACATACGAAATACATAAGCTTTATGTTTGTGGTCATTATCCTGGTAAAGGGTAAAATTGTTCCAGAGCCCCTTTTGAACAGCACTTTTCTTCAGATTTGGCTTAGATATCTCAATATATTGCTTATAGTCCATTTATTCGTTAAATTACATGCGGTCATCCCACTCTAGCTGCGGAAAAACACTCCCACAGCATTACCGAACCATCATCATGTTTGACTGTCCGCCTTGGTATGTGGAAGATATCCGGTAGTTGTTTTTCGGCAAACCATTTGTTCGCCATCCGACCCATAATTATTAAATTTAGACTCGTCTGTAAATACTACTGTGTTTCAAAAGTCGAAATCTTTAAATTGGTGTTGTTAAGTGAATGCCAATCTCTTGCTTCTGTTCATTAAACTATTGACAGGTTTCTTACACATAACTCTTCAATTGTACCCTTGTTTTCGGATGCAATTTCTTGGCATTTCTGTTCAGAAACCTTTATTAAAAGTTCGACAAAGTTTTCTGCCAGTTTTGATGCACTATATGTAGGTTTTTTTCGAATTTACCGTATAAATATTCTCATGTCATGTGCACTTAATACATTTTTAGATGTATTTTTTGGTTTATTTTCGATGTGGTTTTCATGTTTCAACCGAATAATGATTGTTTGGATGGTTGATCTTGGCCGACCTACCAAACTTGATATCACACTATAAGATCTTCCTGCTCCGTTATATCTGATTATCTGTTCCCGCAGTTAATTTGATATCTCACCTTACATTCTCCCCATTTTTCTAAGAAATTTCGAATAACCTTACAAAGTAACTTTTTTTTCATTATTTCATTTTGAAAAATAATAATTCAATGCAAAAAACAACTTATTAGATTAGTAATTTTTATTTTTTTGTGAATAAACGAACGGTGTACGAATACGAAATTGAGCTCCTTTTTGTCTATTTTTGTACTTTTATCTATTTCAAAACCAAAGGGATTGTTAACTAATACTTACTTAGTTGGCGCTACAGCTCGAGGTGAACCTGGGCCTGCTTCTCGCAACCATTTGTGTGTGCGTGTTATATTTTTGAACGAATGGAAGGGACCTACAGTTTTTTGCCGACTCCGAACGGCGAATTGAGAAGCTCAATCGTGACAATTGATGCTCTTTGATGCTTGTCAGACATTCGAAAGAGGTGGGCACTGTGAACATCTTTTAGGTGTTTGCGGCGGGATTCGAACCCAAGACCGCTGGCTCAGTAGTCCGACGCACTAACCACTTGCGCTACGGTGCCTAATGTCAAAACTAATGTCAAAACTAAATGGAATGCAATTGTTCAATATCCAGTAAAAATGCTATACTATATTTAACTTAATATCTCAAGTCGTTTTTGATCAGGAATTCAATGTTTTTCTTAATAGCTGGTGTACAAATATGAGATTGATACACTGTATGTCCTTGTCCAGTTCTTAAAAAAATTAGGTAGCAAAACACTGTCAATAATAAAATAATGGAAAAGTTTAAATACATACTTAATTAATGAAAAAAATAACATAAAAACAACTAACAGAAGAATTCAAAGATAAATTATATGCCATTACGGCACACTCTAATAATAATTTGTATTGTCCTTTATAAGAAATCAAATCACAGACAGACGATAGAACTGGTACCTATTGTTTTTAGTTAGTTAGTTTTTCCCGTAGTCGGGTTTTGGTTTTTTAAACTTATTTTTTTTTTTATTTATTAACATTTTATTTTGTTTTTCACTGCGAGACTCTACAAGTCAATCGTTATTTGGTAAGAACTTCTTAAATAGAACCATTGATTTGGTGGAGAGGTATTTGTGCTTACAAAAATTTAAGAAAAATTGCATCATGTACTTGTATACTTCCGCCTGTCTGTCTGTCCGTATATCACAGTCTTCCCACTCTCTTATATGTTTACCTATTGAGCTGAAATTTAGTATACAGGCATGAATCTGTGACAAAATACCACTTTTTTTTGCATGTTCATTGTTCATGAGACCCTAGGGCCTAGATATTCGCCTTCAAAGTAATTTTTTATGGAAGTCCCACCCACCCCTAAAATTTTTAAACCAAATGAAAAAATGATATAATGTAGCTTATAGTTTGTACTTTCCATGAGAAATATAAAAAGCAAAAGTACTTTCTGAGAAATTTAGAAACTACTGTTTTTTTTAGTTTCAAAAATGCGCTTAGCCGAAAACATGTGCAAAATATTACGTCCAATGTAGGGGAGAGTGGGGTTAGAAGTAACAGGAGTAAGTTTTAAGAGCTAAAAAATAAAGGGTTCTCCTGAAAATTAAAAGTCGCGTGAAAGAGAAAAATATTCGTCTTTTCCAGAGCAAACGACGTGTCTACTTCCGTTTTGAATTGGTCGTCAGCAGCGCTGCCGAAGGTTATACTATAGTATCCTTTTGATACTATTTCAGAGCTGGTGATACTGTGATACCCAAAGCTTAATAATGATACTCTAAATCAAAAACAAAAATAAAATGTGTTTTTTTTTTTGCACAATCCTACTTCAATAAATAAATTGCACATCCCTAATCCCGAACTGCACAAGTATATTTTGCTCGCTCTATTGCCTTGGTGTTTCGGCTTCTTACACTCTACGTTCGCAACGTTTTGCTTCTTTACCAAAATGGGAAGAAGCTACATATGAATCAACTGAATCAAAACAACAAAGCACATGGCTTTGCCTGCATCGCCGGGAGAAAGAAAGAAACTACGAGTATTATTTGAAGCATCGGAAAAGAGAACAAAAACAAGGTTAGGAAGGATAAAGCTTACGGTATATTTGTCGTACTCTATTGGAACTTTCGTTACGCAGCCCATAAACGTAGATTATATCTGCGTATGCTTGGTTTGTGAAAGATGGCATTTCAAACACCGTTTCTAAGCAACTGTTGTTGCGTAACCTTGGCTTCTTAAATTAAACTTATGAATTTAGTTTTGTTTTCCAATCTTTTACACAATTTTTCTTACAACTAGGCTTACATACTCAAACCTAACTCTTTCTGGGATTTTAAAGGAAAATGGTATGGAAATCACGGTTTTGACGGATAGTCAAATGATCATGCTTTAAAATTTTCGCTAAGCCATACATTATTTAAAAAAAAATATTGCAAAATTATAAATTAGTTGGGAAACTGCACTAATTATTGCCAACTGTAATTAGAAAAGTAGGTAGAAAATCATATTTTACTTTTTTACCCGCTGCAGATTCCTAAGCATCAACAAATTTGTGGGTTTTTCAGCATACTTATCAGAAATTGTTTCCTACCAATTGTTTCGTTCATAAGAAAAAATAATAAAACGGTTTGTTTAATATGCATTTTTTGTAGAAAAGCGACCTGAAAGTCAAAAATTTGCATGGACAGGATAAATGAAACTGACTTAAAAATACATAAAATATCTGCAAAGCCAAAACAATTATCAATTTTAAATAAACGCAGATAAAAAGAGTATAATTTTTTTCTAAAATTTAAGCTCTAAAGTTTCTGTAGTATGTATTAGCGAAGATATTTGTGTTAGCATGGCCATGGTCATGGTAGGTATTTTCTTAAATTTTCGATAAATGATCTCCACATTGGGGATACCCTTGCCGTAGAACGATTTTTTTTCTTAGAATATACCCAAAAATAATTTCCCAACGTCTTGACATTTAACTTGGAAACACCCTGTATATAATTTTAAAAAGACGAAAATGTGTGTACTATTTTATGACACCCTTCGATTGAAAATGATACCCAAAAATTTCAAATTCTGATACTCTTGAAAATTGGAAAACGACAGCACTGGTCGTCAGTGGAAAGAGTTGTGGGTGGGGTCCCCGAAATTAAGAGATTTGTAACATTAATTTTTTTTTTGTATTTTTGGTATACCTATTCACAGGCAAGAGATATAGTGCCAGTTGTTTTTTGTAGATATGCATTTATGTTTTGGCGATGTTTGTGTATATACAGCGCTGGCAAGCTAATTAGCACACCCCTATGAAAATTCAAACTTGTGTTTTTTTCTGCAATTTCTTTTACTTATAAGCGAAAAAATGCTTAAGAGTGCATCAATGACAAAACTTAATCGAGAAAAAAATATATATCGTTTTTCAATTCCGATTCCGTGCTATTTAAGATTTACCGTAAGTGTTTGTGTTTTACAGCAGCATTTTAAGATTCATTTTTTAGATTCATTGTTTTTTTTTTAAGATTTGAGAATAAATATGGGAAAAAGGAGTTAAATGAAGGCAGAACATATCCGAAATTGAAAGATTTATCGGCTTTTCACCAAAAAAAAAAAGTACAGAATGCACTTAATCATTACCATTAACGTGGGATTTTTGCAAATCAGAAACAATCCAGGTCAAAAAAGACCGAAAAACATGAGAATAGTCCGATAGTCAGACATACCCTTAGGCACCCCTTCGCCTCTTCAATGGAAATAAGAGCTCAAATGCACCAAAATTGCAGCTGGGACTGTTACAGCTCGGCTTTTGCAAAATAATCTTCAAGGATGCCAGAGTCTCAAAAAACCGAATCTTTCATAGTCTAATCGAAGACAACGGCTGGATTTCGGAAAATGCCATATTTTCAAAAGTCACTTTTTCTGGAATTCTGTCATCTGGAGTGATGAAATCCAAATTTAATCTGTATGGAACCGATGACAGAATCTACGTACGATATCCTCACAACAAGGTATTGGACCCAAAGTACACTACGAAGTTGGTTAAGTATGGAGGTGGCTGCGTGATGTTATGGTGCTGCTTTACCGCGAATACTGTTGGCCCAATAGTCCAAGTTAATCGAAAAATGGATAGGCTTATGCACCAGAGCATATTGGCCAACAATTTGGTACATTTCTATGATGATATTCCACTTGCAATACATCGGCAAATTGTGTTTCAGCAATTTAATTTAATGTAATTTAATTTAATTTAATTTTAGTGGGGTGAAAGCCTCTATTTATTCGGCTTATTACAAGCTAAAACATAACTTAAAAACTAAACTTAAGAACTAAAATTTAAAATCTTAGGTTGACGGGGATGAAGGAGATCGGATTTAAGGTGGGAAGAGCTACTGTTGAAGTCGAAAACAGTAAAGTTTGAGTTGACAATCCGCAACATACGGGAGATTGGTTCATTGGAGCCATATGAGGTGCGGTGGGTGGGCAGATAGAAGAAACGAGGGCATCGTACATTACGAGGGTTAGTATTAAAGTATATGGAGTTGTAAAGAGATGCGCAGTCGATCAAACCTGAGAGGAGTCGATGAATAAAGAGAAAATCAGCTGCAGCAAGACAATGCCCCATGCCATACGTCTCGCACAGTTAAGGAGTGGTTTGATGCAAACGATATAACCCTTGTGACTTGGCCTCACAAAGCTCGGATATCAATCCAATAGACAATTTATGGGTCATCGTCAAACTACATGTAATGACATTAAAACCAACAACGGCGAACGCGTTATGAACTACTTTTCGGGAAGAATGGTACAAAATTCCTCCTGAAGTCTGTGCTGACCTAATGGCGTCATTAAGTAGGAAATATGCTGCCGTTATTGTTCAGAAAGGATACCCAACCAAATATTAAGTAAATCTGAATAGCCAAAATCACATTTAAATTACTTTTAAGTTGTTCTCACTATTTTTCAGACTCTTTAAGTATCATTTTAGAGAGCAGCTGCCTCACATAATAACACGACTATAAAGCATTGATCTTGATCATTGTTTTTTTTTTTCTCGAAATTATAGTTACATTTTCTATTTTTGTTTTTTATTTTTCGTAAAATATAATAATGTGTTCAAATAAAACTAAAAAATTGTATTTGGAATGCGTTCTGTCGCCAGAAAGAAAAATTTCAATGGGTGTGCTAATTAGCTTGCCACCCCTGTATGTGAGGTTTGTGTGGATTTCCGTTTTTTTTTTTTTTTTGTAGTGATATTTGTGTTAAATTTCATGGCGGGGCAAGTTATTACATTTTTGCGGGGTAAGTTTTAACATGTTAAAATTCATCACCTTATTAAAAATCTGGTTGACTAATGCTAAGAAAAATTCAATCGCTTGTGCAATAAGACTAGAAGAGTGAATTCTCTGGGTTCCAGGACAAAGAGAGCCGACAAACTAGCGAGGCGACGGTCAGCCGTTAATAGCTCACTAGACGAAAATGTTCATATTCCTATAGGTGCTGTTAAAAGCAATGTCCTCTCACACTTCTTAAAACTAGCTGGTCTCAGATCGACCAGTCTTACAAACTGTGTTATATCCAGGAAGATATTGCCAAATTACAATAGGCTAAAAACAAATGAGCGAGTCAGGTAGCGCATACCGGGCAAACCCTTCTTCGATGACCTTAAAGAGACATCCGAGAAGAGGTTTGGAGAACTGACCCTCTTCTTAAACTCCACAGGGTGGATATAAATTGAATATCTTAAACCACATCCAAATACATTTATGATGTATGCGTTCTCTGTAGATTGGTTGTGGTATCTTATGGAACCAATCGGGCGTGACTCGCATTTGGTCGATTATTTCCTCGCGGCACTAAGAGCGATAAAACACCACACAGTCCTACTCTGCTGGGTGCCCGGACATGTGGGAATAGAAGGGAACGAAACAGCAGATGGACTGGCCAGGTAAGGCTCTGATATAGATATAACACTAGCTGACAGACAGGTCTTACCGGCAGACCGCATCACTATCAATTCAGCCGAGGATCGATGGTGCAATACTAGCGATTGTGTCATAACCCGCAGCTTGTGGCCCGCAGTCGACCAGAAAAGAACAACATCCCTACTCTCTATGAAAAGAAGTCAAATCCATATACTTACCGATGTTATAACCGGCCACTGTATAATAGGAAACATGGCCAAAAGATATGGCATTTTCACAAATGACTTCTGTAGAAGTTGTATGGATGAAGATGAAATAGAATCTGTAGCACACCTTCTATGCCACTGCCCGACTCTTCAAGAACGGCGACTATCTTGCATGGGAGCACGGTTCTTCGATTGCCTGGACGACCTGGCTAAGATACCACTTACAGACCTAAAGAGATTCATTAATAAATCGAAATGGTTTTGTTAAACACATGTTTCGACATACACAGCTGGGTATTCACAATGTACCTTTACGGCCTCTGGGAGAAATTGCATTCAATGTAAACGACCCTCCTAACCTAACCTAACCTAACCTAATCTTCTTGTGTTGCTTTTAAAATGTGTCCCCAGTATGCAACTTTTATTTTGTCTTACATTCGCAGTGCTAAAATTAAGTGCGAAAAGGCGAACGAAAATTGGACGAAACTGATTATATCAGTGATATTATTTTGGAAGTCGGGTCCTTTTCCTTAATCGTCCCTTAATGAATGATAAGTCTTAGGCAAACTTTTGCCATTCATAAGTACTTACAAGTACTTTCAAAATGCAATGGCAGAAGATTCAACATCAATCTATGCCGAATCATCAAAGGTTTCACATACAACGATACCACCCTTAACCAAACTATTATCGCATCTACTAACATGGTTATGTAAACACTAAAACACAATTAAAGCAAACACCGCACCGTATAAGAGCTGTTAATTGAGAGAACATTCAGACAAATTAAATACAGAATCGGGGAAAAAGCCCACTCTATGTTATCATATAGTTCCTCGACTGCGGCTATGATAAGCAATCGAGCTGCACATGGCATAGTACGAGTCGAACCGAGTGAATCAATGTCACCAACACACACACTCGTTCACCAATATCGGCCACAATACTCGTTGAGAACTACGAGTGCTTTTCGATAAGAAAGTCTTCTTAGCAAAACAAAATTTATACGACAACAATCAAAGAGGAGTCCCACGCAATGCTCTAGGCGCAATTGGGAGGGTGGTGCGGGAGGTGCGGGAGAATCATTCCGGCATACCTCCACCCGTCGACACAGCGGTAAGGTGTAGCAAATTGACGACAATTTTAATTGGCTTCGGTAAATTAGTCGAGATACACAGTTGCCCCCGGTCAGGTGAATGTTTTCTTCTCCTCCGTTTCGGCAGAATTTCTTCTCCGTTTCTACGTTTTCGTGCAACGTGTGCACGTTTTCGATCACAGTTACGATACCCTCAACCCTCCTTAAGTTCTATTTAATAGGTGATTTCCGTGGGTCAGTGTAAATCTGTTATAAAGGTTATCCGCATGTGCGAATGCGAAGAATTTCCGGTGCTTGTGTTAAAAAAAAAAAAAACAAATCAACCCTCTATCACTCCCACCGGGTGAGTTAGTAAGTTATTGTTGTATTCAATACGGTAATGGGGATAGAGTGAGAGATGAATAAAAAGTTTGCGGTAGCATGCAAAGGGGCGATATTTGATTACAAGTGATAAAAATTAATCTTCGGCGGTACGATAAAGTCAACCGCACGGACCACGGAATGGCATGCTTTCCAAGAATACTACGGAGGAAGACTGGATTTAACCCATCCAACGGGGAGATATTTTTGGATAAAAACGAATCGAGTGTGGTAAGTGCCAAAACAGCGGGCGGTAACATTTGTGCAATTTTATCTTCTGTTATCTCAGTTTCTGGATCTGATTCTGAAAGAAAAAAGAAGATAACTGAATAATTTAATTAAAAAAGAGCTTTATGCTCTAACGGAACATAATTTGCCTTTCCGCCTGCACTTACGATACCGTTGATATGATCGCATGCAGTAGTAGTAGCGGCGGATCCGCTGCTACTCGATAAAAATGGATAATTGCAGTTGAATGTCGATAGCGTACGATAAGCTTGCTATGAAGGACACATACTAGGGCCATTGGAATGATTTATCATTAAATTAAATTTATTATAGGGGTGTATAATCGATGAGTAAATATTTGCATTTGAATAGAGGTGTAGGTAAGTTTTCTTTTGTTTTTGCATGACATTGTACAAAGTACATTGTACATTGCCATTTATTTGAAGTACTCGTATGCAAATGAAAAACCTAGTAACACATGTTTTAAGTGCTAAGGCGGAGGCGGAGTACTGTCTGATGTTTGCATTCACTCAGAAATGTTCAATAGGCGTACATACCCACATTACTTACTTGGTTGGCGCTGCAGCTCGAGGTGAACCGGGGCCTGCTTCTCGCAACCATTCGTGTGTGCGTGTTATATTTTTGCACGAATGGAAGGGACCTACAGTTTTTTGCCGACTCCGAACGGCGTGTTGAGAAGCTCAATCGTGACAAATGATACTCTTTGATGCTTGCCAGACATTCGAAAGAGGTGGCACCGTGAAAAAACTCTTTTAGGTGTTAGACCCGGCCAGGAGTTGAACCCATTGCGTGGTAGTCCAGCGCACTAACCACCACGGCCACGGCGACCACAATATATACCCACATTGCACACAATTAAAACACATCTTTTAAATTGCTTCAAAATGATGTGATCCTTATGCCTGAAACAGATATCCAGAACTTAGCATGCAGCGCAATTAGAATATACACGTCTATATGGTAGCGATTACATGTGTATTCTGCATGCGGTTGAGCGCTGCATCATGTCTCTATTTCTAAACTAACCGCGCAGCGCCGGTACTAGATCGCGAAAATAGTACAATTTTTATCATTTGGCATTATTTTTTTTTTCATCTGACATTTTTTGCTTTGTTTGCGACAGCCAACTCAATGGAAGAATTATTGTCAGTAAACTCTGCACATCTGTTTCAGATGCAGATATGGACGCGGCGCCGCGTGCGGCCTGTCGTCTGGACTTTAGCAAACTTCGTGGGTTGAAAGCTAATCGCTTTGCTACTTATGTCCACACTGTAAGATACAGGCCAGCTGTTTTGGTCAGGTGGGTGAGAATTCAGATACAGTAGACTCTCGTTAGCGTGAACACCGGCTGATGTGAACTCTGGATAACGTGAACATATTTTTTTTAACATTGACATCTCTACAACGTGAACAAATCATGAACACTCTAAGGCTGCGGTTCCGGTGCAAGCGAATTTTACTCGCACGAACTTAGCGAATGTAAGCGAATAAACTCGCCCACATTCGCGCGAATAGAGTGGTTCCGGTGCAAGCGAGTTTACTCAAGCGAAGTAAGCGAATTTATTTATCGAAATAGTCGTATGAAGTGGGAACAAAACATTTATCTGCAAGAAGTACTGCTGAGTAGTCGTGTTATGAAGTTTTGTGATTTGGAAAAGATTTTTATCATGTCATTGTCGCTTTGTGAAGAACATTTTTTGTTAGAAAATAGCTACTTGAAGTACAAATACATTAACAAGCGTTGTGAAACTAATCTTATTTTTAAGAAAAGACTGGAATGTGGAGAATTTCACAATCTGAACAATTCGTTGATCAAAGATGAGCAATTTTTTTTTTGAACATTATAGAATGACCAGATAGATACATTTTACTATATTTTGACAAGTATAGAGCACACAATAGAGAAAATATCAAAAAAAATTTTTACGCCGATTTTACCTAAAGAGGAGTAAGGAAAACTATAGAGTGCGCTTTTGGACATATAACCAGCAAATGGCAAATAATAAGGAAGGCAATTGAGACAAATGTTGAAACTGCTAAAACCATCACAAAATGTGTCTGCCTTCTTCATAATGTGATTGATAAGGAAGGTATCGACAAACAAATTTTATTAGAAACTACAAATTCCATAGTAACTGGAACAGAAGCGCAAGCGCAGAGAGCTTACCAAAATCGATCTTCTTTAAATGCATTGGGAGTACGTGACTTATATAAATCTTATTTTTTTCACACCCATAACGGTGCTCGATTTCTAACTTCATAGATTAAATTTTCCGAATCCAATTTTGCATAGAAATCAATACACAACTAAGCAGTAAAGCACAAATCCTACTTAAAAACATATCTTGAATTCGCTTTGCTCGCGCGAGTAAAATAGAAATGAAACTATCGTACTTTTTACTCGCCTAGATTCGCTAAGTTCGCGCGAGTAAATTTTGTGCACTGGAACCACAACATAGGAAATACGTACTTTTGAATGATTTTAGCGAACTTTGCGAATTCGCGCGAGTGATATTCGCTTACATTCGCTGGCACCGGAACCGCAGCCTAAAACGTGAGCTACAATTTTCGCTCAAAATAACTGTAAAAGTCAAGCAAAATGGAACTTGAAATTTGTTTTTCATGGTAAAACATCTCGTCCTGTACAGTTTTAGTTAGCTACAGGTCAGTTCGTTCGTGGAGAATGCAAAGACACTCCTCGCTGCTATTTTTCCTGGGGTTTGATTCTTATATTTTTAAGGCTTTTGTCTTAAATAAAATCGTTTCCCTAGGTGGGCTATACAATTGAAGACACTCATGAATGGAACGAGTATATAGACGACTCTAATGTCGTGTCCAAAGTAATTAACCTCATAAGTGATGGAGATACCGATGATGGAGATGTGCTTGAATTGCCAAGGCCTAGTGAAGCCATTTAAATCTTCAACAAGGCTTTGGAATAGGCTGAAGATGAGCTTGTTAGCCAAAATGACTTAAATATCTTCTTAAGACGCCTTAAGGAAAGGGCAGTAGGAAAGCTTTTGGACAAGAAGAAGACAAGTAAATAGATGACCGACTTTTTCTAATAGTCCATAACGTTATGTCCAAAACTTTGTATTTACGTTCCTTTGCCATAACTTTTTCTTAAAAATACAATTATGTAACAAATGTATTTCCTCTGTGAGATTGTCATATTCTTTTGATAAAATTCAACCTTCGCAAACGTGAACTGGCTTGGTTTTTAATTGTTCACGCTATCGAGAGTCTACTGTACTTCTGTTTTACGCCTGCCTGGATATAATATAGTGCCATTATTTTTTCCTCATCGCGGTCTCGCCATTTATATCCGTAATAATATTGCTTACCAGCTTCAACCTCAATTCGGCCACTGTTCCAATCCGGAATTTAATTTCATGTGGTTAAAATTCAATGTCCGTAAGCGTGTAATACATTACTATTTTATTTATAGAAGCCCAAATTTGGACAGCAATTCATCTTGTAATGAGTTTGATGAGCTTTCTGATTCCATCACAAGAATTGTCGCCCATTATCCTCATACTTAAAACGCAATTGCGGGTGATTTCAATATACACAATTCTTCTTGGCTTCGTCACACTGGACCGATAAAACCCGAAGGAAGGTATGTTGAGATCTTCGCTAAGATAAACAATCTTACTCAGCTTGTAAATGAGCCAACACGTATACCACACATTGCAAGTCATTCCGACAACACTCTGGACTTGTTTCTTACCTCCCACCCCGATAAACACACCATTGATGTATTATCGCCTCTAGGCTCGTCAGACCACTGTGTCATATCAGCTAATTTCTCGTACTCCAGCCACACAGTTAGAGAAGAAATATCTAAAAGAATAGTTTGGCAATACGAGAAAGTCAACTGGGATGGCCTTAACAGCTTCTTTAGGTATTTTAACTGGTCGCTATGTTTCATCGATAACAACTTGGACGCCGCCACTGATATGATCACAAGCACTATTCTCTCTGGTATGAAAACCTTTATTCCTAACAGAATGAAGGGTATCAAGCCTAAGGAAAAAGCGTGGTGTGACTCGAGCTGCAAAGAGGCTATCGCGATAAAGGAGTTAAGTTTTCGGTCTTTTAAAGCCAACCCCACTGAGGATAACCGAAAGAAACTTAAACAAGCTAGAAATGACGGCAATGCTCATATTCGACGCGTGAAATTCTTCCATGACCAAAAATTGAGGCAACAAAATACTACAGTGTCCCAGGGTAGACATTCGTAAAAAACATTAAGAATTCTGCTTCGTCATCAATTCCGATGCTCATTTGCAATGACATTCCAGCTGTCAGCTCTTTGGATAGAGCTAATCTGCTCGCTGCACTTTTTGCAGCTCGGAGGATGTTTTTCTTAAAACCAAAGCTTTCAAATCTGGGGCCCTACTCTGTATTTCGTTTCGAAAGTCAATCCTATTCGAAATTGCTTTTCGTTTCGCTTTTGAATTGGTACTCTGTAACACTTTCGGAATGTAAAAAATACTACTAGATGCTTTTTTTCACTCAAGAATTTTTTTTTTTGTCGAGTCTCGATATATTTCTTATGAGATATGTCAAATAAATAAACCGAGAATAGGAGGAAAATATTGTTATGATTTTTAAATGAAGAATTTAATATAATAAGAAAGGAAAATGTATTCTGTTGCACTTCGGATGGACGAAGAAATAAATTAAGAACGGATTGAGCGGAAAATTATACGGGACAAATCAAATATTATTGAAAAAGGTGATAAAAGGTAAAACTCGGTTGGTACCAATGATTCATATCGCCATTACTTATCATTTATTATTTTAGTTTTGTTCAGAACTTTCGCATTTCGGAGGATGCTTTCTTGTATGTTTTGAATTGCATACGAGATGAATTTCCTTCTCCTTTGGGATCCACTGGAGTTCCTGTCAATTTAAAATACCCGATGATGCATCATCAAACAGCATTGAACAATAACATGGAGAACATAATGATGCCTACTCTATTGTTAAGAGAATACGAGAGCAAATCACAAATAATTTAATAAATCAATAAACACAAAAAATAAAGACACAAATTCATTTAGATTTAATAATTCCTCAAAATTAATTGTCCTTTGGCTAAATCGGGATGTGCACACATTAATTGCTTGCTTATAATTGTTATTATCACAAAGATTTTCATAAAAACTTGCATTTTCAGGTACTTTAAAATCCTTCCGTTAGCGAATTAGTTGTAGAAACAAATTTTCCGTTTTTCAATGCTTTTGACATTAGGAAACGAGTTACAGAGTACCAAATTTCCACTTTCGGAAATGTAAATCCGAAAGTAGTAGATTTCATTCCGCTATCGAAATAGAGAGTACAAAATATTCGTTTTCGGAAAATTTCACTTTCGAAACGAAATACAGAGTAGGGCCCCTGATCTAATTTTATTTGACTAAATCATGTATGCAGCTGTTTCGTATTTTAACCTTAGGATAGCAACAGGGGTGACACGTCACCCCATGGAAACAAAAAACTGTTAATTTCATATATATCCCGTTGTATGTTGTCTCTCTTCTTTTCTCTATTTTCAAATTTATAGCTAAGCTTTCAATCAAGGGTCAAAGCATGGTCTGGTAGGTCCTAATTTTTGCTTTATAGACATTGTTGGGGTGACACGTTACCCCTGTTGCTATTTATGTAACTTTTTTTAGGATTTTGTGTTATGAATTTCATTAATTTTCACTTCAAAATGGCTTTTCGGTCTATTGAATTTATGGAAAATATATAAAATAAGTTTACCCAAATGATTCTGATGAATCAGTGAGTTGATTGATATCATTGAAAAAAATGTTGCGCAATTACAGTGCGAGCAGAAATATAAGACGAATTCCACTTCGATATTTCTTTGGTATGTTAGATCAAGCTGGGATAAATGTGATAATACTTCGCATTGCTGCTAGTAAGCCAGCCGAATACTGTCGAAAGATTTTTTGACGCAGTTAGCCTTCTAACTACCAACTGAACTTCAAACAAGGTGCCCATTGTAGACAAATTTGCATTGAGAATGTCTTGTAATATCCGATACGGTCTAGGAAACATCCAGGAGCCTATTGTTGGAGAAACACTCTTAAAATCAAAGAAGCAGGAAAGATATGTCATTTATCCTAGAAACCGAGACAGAAAAGACAAGACATGTTATGCAAAGTGTGAATTGCCAACGTGCTCGGTGCACCGCAGGGAAATTCACTTTCAATGTGTTTAGTGAATAAAATTATTTTTTTTTGTAAATGTAATCAAAAGTTACGATAAAAATAATTTTTGTCATCTCGTCGCCCTAATATTGGGTTGCCGTAAACGCCATTTTAATGTTTTTGGGAAATCGCATTTAAAGGTTTGACAGCCTATTGCATGAAAACTAACCGCTGGGGTTTTTTAATTTTTTGACACGATATTCATACATCCTCTTTCAAAAAATGTAAGAAGTTATCCTAAAACACTTTTAGTTTTTAAAATATTTAAATTTTATTACAAAATGAGCTTGCCGTATACGCCACTAAAATCAATATTTTCTTTTACTCATACACGTACGTCAAAAATTGTGCACATACGGCATTCCAATGGTAAATTAGTAAAAAAATTTATTTACTTAAAATCAAGATATAACACACTTTTTTATGTTTCAAAAATAAAAGACCAAGTTTTTGAGAACAAAAAATATATTTATTTCACATTTCATAAAGTAGAGAACTACTTTTTAACAATTCATTTTTTTTGTTTTATAAAAACAACGAAACAACGACATTTAAGAAAAAGAAACTCAGGGTGATTTGAAATTTTTTACCAAAGTGTTGTTCCGATGAACTTGATGAAGCACTATTTGTTTCTTCTCTGAAATCTGCTTCATTTGGGACTAGCTCGTCTAATAAGCTTAAACGATTAGAACCATTGAATCAAAACTTATACCTATGTATGACTGTATGTAAGTTCTTACGAAAGAAGGGATTCATCCATAATGGGTACTAGAGAATTCATTTTTATGATCTTCAATCAAGTCCTCTTACGACAAAAGATGGGACATGGGAAGCAACCGAAATATTTTTCAAAGAGAACCTTATTTATACAGTAAAACTTGAGAATAGTGGAATCTGCGAATAAAAGAATCTTGCGAAACCTGGATAGTGAACATTTTTGGATTCCAATTCTGATTTTCTTCGTACAAACTCACTCTTATAATAGTGGAAACCTATGAAATCTGAATAATGGAACATTTTTCACTGAATTTTCTTTTATTCCCATGAAAATTCATTCTTCAATAGCATAATCGAGAAATGAATGAGCCAAAATTCATTAATATTTTGTCGGCTTCGTTTCTTTTTTCGAGAATTTCGACATTTCAATTGTTTCTTTTCGTGTGTGTCTCATTCTGCTAGCGGCTACATTCAACAAGTACACATTCTAAACTCCGATATCGAAACTGATCAAAAAATATTTAAAGAAATTTAGTTGCCGATAGTGAAAAAGTTGCGAATAGAAGAAATGTTGCAATAGTAGAAAAAAAAAAGTGCACCGAAGCATTGTACTGTACTTTTTTACGGTCACAGTAAAATCGTATGCACGTACGGCAAAACCGAAAAAATATTTTTCTAACTAATGACGCACGGTTATACGATTAAATAGTTTTACCCGGCATTTTGTAGGCACATAAGTCAAAACAATACTGAACAAGCATATGAAGTTTGATGGCGTACGTTGTAGGACACTAGGACGTACGTCAAAACAATTCTTAAACAAAAATTTGCTTAAATTGTATGAAAAATTTGACGTAAATGCCAAATGTTGGCGTTTACGTCAAAACAATACGTGAGCTCGATGAATTTGATGGATATGCGTCAAAACCATTCTGTATTTCTTTGAAATGGAAAGAGATATCCCGAAAACATAAGAGTGCATACCAAACTCAAAAAGTGAATTTTGGCGTTTACGGCAACCCAATATTAGGGCGATGATCTTTTAAATAATAAGTTTTCAGATATGAAAGTTAAATTTTGAGCCATATTCTAGTTAATTATTTGAATTAAGCATATTGGGGTGACAGCTCACCCCTGTTGCTAACGGTGTATGAAAAATATGTTTGCTATCCTAGGGTTAAATCTTGGCACTTGAAGCAAATGCATATAAAGACCGCAATCATGAAGCAATCAGTCTTCTATTTTTGTGAATATTTAAGTCTAAAATCTGGAATGTGTAATTATCAAAAAACTTAATCTAAAAATAAACCTTAGGTATACTTTGTACTGTAGGTACATATGATTGTGAATTTCTGTTCAATAATAATTATTTGTATTTTAGGATTTAATAAATCCATTTAGAGTAGCTAAAAAAGACAATTGTTTGCCTTTTCTATACTCATGAAACTATCAAAATACAAGTACACAACATACATATCCACTATTCTTGTAATTTATTCATTCGCGGTGTAGCCATTATGGGTATGCACATAATGTACATATATACTTTCATACTTTTACCAAAATTTCCAATTTTAATCTTTTAAGTAGTGTTACCTATAACGCTTGATACAATACAATTATCATCATTACGCGCTCGTTGAATAGGATTTGAAGTTGTATACATACGATTCGTATCTTTTAGATTGGCATTCATTCTGATTAATCACCAAGGTGTTCCGACTACCACATACGAGTACAATCCCAATAAAGATTGATTATTATTTCTTTTGAAAATAAAACTACATAATTATTATATGTATGTGTGTATATGTATTAATCTTTTTACTACTTAATCAGAGAATATCTACTTTTCTCTTTTAAATTTCAATTTTTGTTTGTTTTTTGAACTGTTCAAGTTCATAAAGACATTTTATTTATGACATCCAATAATGAGGCTGCATAAAAATCATATATGAACATGTGTATATACATATACAGTCGACTCTCCCTAAGTCGAATCTTCACGGGATACCAAGATTTGTTCGAGTTAGAGAGAGCTTTGGAAAAATTTGAGTAATAGAGAGAAACATTTATTTTTGTTTTAAAACGTTTGTTTAATAAAAAAAGGGTTAATGTACTTAAAAACAGTTACAACCAACAACACAAAGAAAATGATAACAATGTTTCTTTTTTTTTTGTTTTTGCGTTGCAACTTTTTAAAAAACTGTATCTTTGTATGGAGGTACCAAGAATATGAACAGGAAGAAACACGATGAAGATGGTGGCACACAGGATGCTACACATATTTAGGGTATTGAAGTGTGTAGGTACTTGATGTTTAGTAGTTATATACACATATACTCAAATACTAATTACGAAGGGCTAATGTATTTATTATTTTGTTTTGTGCTAAACAAAATTCGACTTAATGGGTGAAAAAAGATGCCAATAATCGAGAGAATGTGTTCGAGTTAGAGAGAGTGACGACTTAGAGGGAGAATGGCTTTTGTATGGAAAATTGAAGGGAATGATAAAATATGGCGTAAAACGTCGAGTTAGAGAGATATTTGACTTATAGAGAGTTCGACTTAGGGAGAGTCGACTGTATACATATGCAGTCTAATGCTATGCAAGTTCAATGAAAAATATTTGACAACTACGATTGAAACGGTACAGACTTGTGTAGTCTTGACAAAAAAAGGCATTTAATAATAAAGTTTCTTATGCATTATTATTAACATTGTTACCCAATACATTTTGAAGTTCTCTGGTATGTAACAATCGCCTGCGATTATCTCTCAGGAAAGATTTGAATGAATTAAAGGACCTTACAACATGGGCAGAGCCTAGTGGAGCCAAGATAAGAGATGTCACGTCCTTGACTTTAATATTTGAGTCCAGTTTAGAGTTTGCAGCGCCATTTCGTTTATTTGCTGAAAAAACCGCGTACAATTGTTTCATCCCATCTGGCCCTTTAGCAGGTTGTAATTCCTCCTCGAGTCTGTTGAAAGTCTTTAACACCCCTTCTTCTAACATAAATAATACGCAGTGCACTAAGATCAAGTGCTCAAATTAAAATATGTACATGTAAACTCTTAAATATGCGGTCTTTCGGGTCGACTAAAAATCTTTTTCCAATTTCACCACAAACTCTGTCTTGGGGCATTTTCGCTTCCAATGACAAGCAACAAAATATTTTGGGAGCAGCACGCATTTATGCACACGCAATATTCAACAGACCAGCACTAAGTGACCAATATAATGTCACAGAATATGAATCTAGAATCTAGATGAAAAGGCGCACAGTTACGAAAAAAATACTTTCCCGATGTCTACGGATTTTTGTCAGATGAAACTGCGGCGAATGCCTGAGATTGCACTTACGGCACAAGAAGAAGCACATGCATATTGAGTTGATACAAATGTGTTTAGTGTTGTATTGGTGTGTAGGGATTTTTTTTTTATGAGCGCTAGTGTAAACAACGCGTGCAGTTATGTGCATGTTCATACAAGAGAAAAACTGCTCTCATACGTGTGGACACTGAAATTTCTTTCGTGCGAGCAAGGATAAATCGTATAATTAAGAAGAAAGTGCACAGCTATTTGGACAAATAGTACCAAAAAGGTAAAAAAAGGCAATATGAGTAAAAAAGACAAGATGAGGAAAAAAAAGGCAAACAAACGGCAAAAAAGGCAACGTCAACAAAATCCGTTCCCTGCTTATAATGCTTACACACAGCGTGAGCACATGAAGGACGAGAACGAGAGACAGATAGATTTAAAGCCGCTCTAATCCACAATCTATCGAATTGGAGTGCAAAATTTCAAAGAACCCATTTCGTGTTGCATTCTGTACAAAATAGCATTCAACTTCCAAAGTTTTAATAAAAAATAACACCACTCACACAGCTTGTTTTATTTAACTTTAGAGATGTTTCGTCCATCTTACTGAAAATCCTATTTAAGATCTACAGACGTTTCTGTATCCTCTGTATCCATCGACAATCAGTACGGTTTTGTTCAAATTGAGCAATCAACAAAGCATATCCTTTTTTCTTAGAATTTCCTCCTTTGTGGCATTACCAAAACCAGGAGGGCAGTGGCTGGTAGCGGTGAACTCCTTTTACTGAAAAACACTTCACACAGAATGGGAAAAGAAATAGGGATCTGAAAAAATTGCATATCAAGTTAATTCAAAGTTTTACCAAAGAGATAAAAGTTCTACAAAAGGGCACGAAAGGAGAAAGGTTTCGGTTTAGCATTTGAATGTCTATTGGATGTTTTTTCTATGAGTGAGGTCGGTTCTTTTTGAAGTGTTAATTTGCTGATTGTTCTCGAAATACGAAAAAAAAAGAAATACAATAACTAGGATTTAATAGTGATTATATGGAGAAAAACAAGAATCGGGTTTTTTAAGGTTATAAGCGAAGTTTATCGGGCGCAATACAAGGTTCATATGTATAAATAGTATTTGTAAGAAGTACCTACATTACATATGTGCATACGTGTATATACAGAGTTCCGTGAATGCAGAATTATTTAAGTGCTTTCGAATTCTAAAGCATCGCCAAATAAAAAGTGAGCGCCACACTTAAAAAAGTCCTCGTGCAACATTTAAAGACATTCAAATTAATTTCACTAAGAAACTGGGAATATGCAGTCATGGAATTCATTCTTTTCCGCGGTAGACGGATATATTTTACTACACTTTAGTCTTACCAAAACTTAAAGCTGTGTAAACAACTTCAAAGTCAATGACTACCACTCCGTAACACCCTAATTGTCTGACCACTCTAGGATAACCTTCACTTTAGACCTCGAAATAGTGGGCTGAAACTGTGGCTGTGAAACTTTTTCCAACTGTAGGACTGTATGTATGCCTCTAAAAGAAAACTTAATGTACAGTGTTGGCCAAAACTAAAGCACGATCTTATTCTGCCTTGGAAAAAACTGCGTAAAATTTATAAAATGTATGATAAGTTTCTTATTTTAACTGTTTTTGATACAAAATACAAAATAAATGTATATTAGTTCTTAATTCGCCATCAAAATAATTATTTTAGTCCTTAACAACAAATAATATCAGAGTTCATAAGAAACCACCTGGACAAAACTAAAACACATATTCGATTTAACGAATAAAAAGACTAGAGCACATATTTTGTTACTAATATTTGGTGGCGTTATCATTATTCTATCTCACTGCGGTACATTGACGAGGCATAGAGTCAATAAAATGATCAATTATGTGCATGGGAATGATTGTCCAGGCAATTAGAGTGTCTTCAAAAATGAAGTCTAAGCTATGGCATTTCTTACAATAAATTCACTGATCTACAGTCTCCCATAAATTCCATGGCCTCTTCATAACAATAATATGTTTTTTTGAAACCAGTCATTCACAACTTAAGCGGTATGCTTACGATCGTTATGATGTTGGAAGATGCATTATAAGGGCATAGTCTCCTCAGACTGAGGAAGCATGACAGTTTGGAGAATCTCCAGGTACATGAAACGATACTTACTTACTTAGTTGGCGCTAGAGCTCGAGGTGAACCTGGGCCTGCTCCTCGCAACCATTTGTGTGTGCGTGTTATATTTTTTTTGCACGAATGGAAGGGACCTACAGTTTTTTGCCGACTCCGAACGGCGAGTTGAGAAGCTCAATCGTGACAAATGATACTCTTTGATGCTTGTCAGACATTCGAAAGAGGTGGGCACTGTGAAAAACTTTTAGGTGTTTGCGGCGGGATTCGAACCCAAGACCGCCGGCTCAGTAGTCCGACGCACTAACCACTTGCGCTACTAAGTAAGTTTTTTATTTGTATTTTCTCCAGTTGCGTACACTTATTTGCGTTTTAGAAATACTCACCATCCTGCTTATCTTAACAATAAAATAAAGTTTCCATCTTCAAACATCTGAATGGCAATATTTTACTACCTCTGCTCGCTTGTGGAGCTCTTTACCTCGTAGTAAAAGAAGAAAAGATATCACTGCAAGATTTAGAAAGCATTTTCATACAGTAATTTTTAATTAATTCCACCATCTGTTGTAAACTTAATATTCATTTGTTTGCTTAAAAAAGGACTTTAAGTAAAAATAAATAAAAACAAATTTTAGAACTACCAACTTATGTATATCTACTTTAGATACAGCAATTCGGAGAAAAGGGAGATGTCATATACAGTAGTGGTCACATAATTAAGGACAACATTCTCAAATCAGAGAAGAATTTTCATTATTCGGGTTTTGTCAATATTATTTTGTCTACGGACTCACTGTAAGCTGTAACGGTTAACTAAGACCATACTCAAACGGTAAACACGTGTTTGGTTTGTTTTTCACTTCATAAGATTCCGAGAACAAACTTTGTATTGTGGCAGTTGCAGATGAGTGATTCTTTGAGTTGGTCACATCTACTATTTTGTCGTCTTATTTATTTATAATAAAAAAAATAAAATAAATTGGTAAGTGGTATATTGTATTTTCAGTAGCATAAGATAAAAGAATTGAGGAAATTCGGGCGATAGCTAAGGGTCTTTTGTATTTTAAAAACTATGGTGCATAATGCGATTAAGCAGTACACAGCGAATGGAAACATAGGAAATAATGAATGAAAGCCAAGACCAAGAAAGACCACAAAGAGAGAAGATCGCACTATCTGCAACAGCCAACCCTTTTTTTTACATCTACACGGATTAACATCGAAGTCGCGGGCCATTTGAATGAAAAAGTATCAGCAAGAACCATAAGATGCCAATTACTCCAAAATGGATTGCGTGGATGCATCGCAAGAAAAAAGCCGGTCGTTTTCAAAAGGATTTAAGGTGAAGGATACAATTCGCAAGAGAACACGCCGAAAAACCTCTTGATTTTTGGAAACAAGTGCTTTGGAGCGATGAGTCAAAGTTCAACATATTGGGCTCAGATTGTAAGAAGTATGTAATACGTCCGCCAAACCAGGAACTAAATCCTCGCTACACTTTGAAGACCGTAAAGCATGGCGGAGGAAATGTAATGGTTTGGGCTGCCTTTTTCTGGTTTGGTGTTGGCCCGATTTGTCGTGTAAGTGGAAGAATGGATCAACACTTGTATAAGGACATAACGTGCAACACGATGAAGCTATCTGCAGTTCAACACATGCCTGATCAATTAATTTTTATGCAGGACAACGATCCAAACACACTGCTCGGAGCATTAAGCAGTGGTTTTCCTCAGAAAACATTAATGTTTTGGATTGGCCAGCGCAGAGCCCCGACCTAAACCCTATCGAAAACCTTTGGGCAGATGTGGAAAGGGCTCTGGAGAAAAAAAGGAGTAAAAATGATGAAGAACTTTTCCAGAACATAAAGGAAATATGGCAGAATATTGCAGCGGAACGATGTCAGCATTTAGTTGCCAGCCTTCCAAAAAGGTGCAAAGCTGTGCTTGAGGCAAAAGGTTATCCGACCAAGTACTAATTATGAAGTGATACCTGATGTGATTTTTTTTGTAAAAAAATATTAATATTTTAAAGTATCCTTAATTATGTACCCAAGCAGAAATAGCTGATTTAATGTTATTTTGTAAATAGTTTTCTAAAAATATTTTTTTTTATTAATTTTTTTTTATAAATCACTAGTTCCTATAAAAATGAAGCAGACTGCATTTGTTTAACAATGAAAACATATAGAATACGAGAATTATATGAAGCTTAAAACCGAAAATTGAATGTCCTTAATTACGTGGCCACCACTATGTATGTACATATGTACATGTACTACAGAAATACTTGTTTTTGAAACTAACATTCTACTGTTAGAATATTGGAACTCGATTTGAATACATACTTCAAACAATAAGTAGGTAAGCATTTCTTAAAAGAAAGCTAACAAAGTTGGAAAAGATGCCATTTTAAAAACATCCAATTAATTTTGACTTGAACTATTTAATAGTATTTGGCCGCTGAAAAATAAAACATTTCGTTCAAAACTAAGTGCAATTAACATTGATTTAGTGCACATGCAATTATTCAATACCATCCATCTAGTACTCTACACAGTAATTACAGTTAAAAATTAATGACTTTCTGACTAATTAGGAGATAAAACACTTTAGTTAAATTCCGCCGAAGGAAATATAATCCACTTCGAAATCGATAATTGTATCTTGAAGTGCAGATAAATTATCATTCTACGCCTCACTCTGCTCCATATAATGTTCAAGTGAGAACGTTATGTTCATACATATAAACATACGAGTATATGTACATTACATTCATTCTTTCACTGCCAGCAGTGCAGTTGTGCACTTTTCTTTCCGAATGGACATTAAATGAAGCGAAACCAACGTGATAAGAACCGTTCAAGAAAACTTAAAACGCTTTCTCCATTTCAATAAAATTCTTCGTCACGGTTCTTGCTTATAGCTTAGAAAAATAAACAAATCAGACCGACTTAGTACATGAGTATGTACATATCTCGGGTGTGCCATCGATGAGCTCTGCAAAACAAAAAATACATTTTACCCTCACGTTCAGGTAGACAAGGTTATAGACTAATTGGAGTAGCACCGATTTAATGTTCATTTAGTTCCTTTTTAAGCACTTCCCGCAGGGTCTACCGCGCAGTGTTTTCGGCAGTACGAGTACGAATACACCGGCGAACCCCAGCGGGCTTTTAAATTTCCATTCTTAGATACTTGGGTTCGGCCGAGTGTACGAGAAATCCATTAACGCACCTGAGTATGAAACCGATTTCTCTATTGGTTTGAAGTATTTAAACGTATCTCTGCAGCGCAATAACCGGCAAATTATTTCCATCTAGGGACCATATCCTTAACAAGAACAAACATTCACTCATGCATATACTTACGTACTCCAAACCGTATGTAGCGGGAGGCAAACGCGCTCGAAAAAAGATAAATGTGTTCTTTGATTTTAAATCAGATTTTCTCCCGTGGGTGTATGAGTTTGAAAAATATTCATTTATGTAGATAATAATGTTCTTTTCGCCTGCGGTGGGGTTGGAGGTGAACAAAATCTACGAATCCTTTCGCTGGATTTTCACCAAACGGCGAACAGGCTCTGCTCGTTGTCTCGGTGCGCAAGAAATTCAAAATCACGTCACGTTGATGTAGAAGTGTAGAAGTAGTAAACTACTCGCACTTTCGATTTGAATTTTTGAACTGCAGAGCTTAGAAAAGGACCAACTGACTGTTTGAGGGACGCAAACAAGGGTGAGCCACGCAAATCACAAAAGAATTCGCAAATTTTTAACACACTTAGTGTAATGAGGTCACGATGTGTCCTCGTGTCGCCGTCATCACCATCATCGGTTGATGATAATTTTCACAACAAGGGAGGTGTCACGAAATTAGATTCTCAAAAATGTTGCCCTTATAAGTCACATTCTCGTATTTGCGAGAGTAGGTAATACTTTTAATCAAAGTTTTATGAATTAGCGTACGATTGCTGGGGATGGGGAGAATCAGGAACGTGACAGTGTCCCCTAAGTAGGTATGTAATACTTGGAATGATTGAGTTCTCAAACTAAAAGTTTAATCTCAACGGACTTAGATTAATGGCGACCTTGAGTTGTGTAATTTATTTGAAACCGTAACTGATTGGGAAAAATATATTTATAAATGTCTACTCAATGGGAGACCGTTAATATAGTGCTGATGTGAACAGAAGGCTCGCCCAATGGTTATCTATTTGTTTATGGATTTAATCGAAACCGATACTAGCTTATATTATATACATATACTCGGAAATATGAAGAAGTAAGGCTGGACTGCGGTTCACTAGATTAGAAGGACATAACTTTGGGAGGTAAAATTTATATTTCTCCTGTTATAGAGAAGTTTGTATTTAATTCATATTCAATTTTTAAAAAATGTTCACAACAACATAGCGGTACCTTGAAACCTTTTTGCCGATTGAGTCAGAAACGATTGCATTTAAATCCGTTCATAAGATTAGAAGCACATTAGAAATGAATAAAAACAAGGTTTTTTGTTTTCTTTTAATGAAAATTTATTTTTATTTTGAATTCATATATACACCAGGTACAATTTTTAATTATAATTAGAATCACCTTTCTTCAAAATAATCTCAAAAATTCGATCTTTGTATAGTTACCAGACCATATGGGTACGAGTAGTCGAATGAAATCTCATCCCAGACAAGTTTAACGGCTTCGATAAGCGCTTCTTTATCATCGTATTTCTTTCCACTTTCGTATACTTTTCGTGTGAGCCAGCTCCAGACATTTTCTATACTGTTAAGGTCTGGCAAATATTGTGGCCATGGAAGAAGTTCAACATTTTTACTGGCAAAAAAGGATTTAACAATGCGATCTGCGTGTACAGCATATTTAAATTCGTTTTTTTTGCAAATTAAATTCGTTATTTTTCAAATTAAATTCGTAGTTTTGCAATTTGAATTCGCTTTTTGCAAATTGAATTCTTTTTTTTTTATTTTAACATTAAGATTTGATACCAAATCACTTAGATTAGAATGTTGTTATGCGTTATATACACATAAACAAATGTAATTAAATTACTGTCACCTTTTTGCTTAGATTGAGCCGGTTCTTAGCCCTTAAATTTATCAAATGTTAAAGTTTACAAATATTAAAGCTTACAAAGTTCATAGGGTGCTGGTTTACTGAGTCACCTTGCCTCTCACTGAAAAACATCTCACATTACAGACTTTAGCAGCTCATTTGCTGCAGCTGGTATTTTTAACACCATAACCATCATGTACTCAGAGCAGTCATATTTTGTCATTTGGCGATAGGCCTGCTCTATTACACTTGGCAAATTATGCTCTGATTACGGAACTGAGTATGTGTATACTTGACGTATAAAACGACTTGGTGGTAAATTCCAGTGTTCAGAAGAGAAAACGAATTCAATTTCTAGAGCTTTGAACCACCAAGTCGATGGTGCCATAATAAGGTACCGTACCTCAGACCAATACGCCCCTTCTCTGCTATGATGGCAGTTTGAAATATTTCCTTTGTAATTTTTTCCTTGAATTTTTGCATCCTAATAATAATTACCAACAGCATGATCACTCCGATTGATCTTGCCAATGATAGCGCGCTTATACAAGACTTCCGAATGGTAATCGTCTGCTTTCGCCCTCTCTGACAATATCAAACTATTTTTTTTCCATTCTTGAAATAAAAATAAAATAAACCCTTTCTTATTGAGATCATTTACTTTTTATACAAAAAAAATCTCTTCAAAGGAACGAAAGTAATCTGATTGCTTCTAATCTTATGAACCAATTCAATTGCATGTGAATCTGACTAATTCAACTAACATGTCCCAAAAGTACAGTTAGTCTGTTTTCTTAACATTTTTGAATTCACCGTTGCGTTCAACGCAAACCACTCCATCCTTTTTTGTTCTCGAACTGCCATATATCGGAATATAGATCATTTTCATTTCCCAAAATTGCCTGCTTCTAATATAATGAACTGCAGTGAATGTGTGCTCACTTTTCATTTTAGCCGCACTTCGAAAACAAATTTACCGAGTAGTCTACTGGGGAAGATTTACTCAGTAAACCAATACATCGCATAGCAGTTTGCTTTTGACTATATTTTTAGCCAGTAATTCAGCAGTAAGATATTGTTAGCATGCTCTGAAGGAATACCAATTTTCAAACTTACAAATCGAAGAAGTATGGCTGAATAAATTGATCGCAAAAACTATAATAAGAAACATCTGAAAAAAAAACTCCTGTGAATCATAAGCAAGTACAAAAATAATACACAACTCTCCAGTTATGCTGGACACCACCCATAGAGTTAGTTGAAATTGAAACCTATCATCTGAGTTTCCTACCACTACGTCGATCTGTCTGTCTCTCCTTCACGTCCTTCATGTGCTCGCGCTGTGTGTAAACATTATAAGGGTATTCATATCCCCTTTAGCGTGTGTAGATTATAAAAAAAAATAAAACATTTTCTCCAGATTAGATCAGTTTGAACCAAAACAGTTTAGATGCATCAGTGGCAAGTGTATTGGACTACTACGCACTTTAATTTCCATCCCGAGTTCAACACCTAAAAGTTTTCTCACGGTGCCACCTCTTTCGAATGTCTTACAAGCAATCAAAGAGTATCATTTGTCAATGAGCTTCTTAACTCGCCGCACTGTGGGGCATTTTTGTAAAAGTTCTTGCAAAATTCAATTTTCGCGTGTGTCTACAATGCAAAAAAAGATTATCTTCTGGATTAAGAATTGTTTGGACCTCAAGAAACCGAAAAAATAATTAAATTTGGACAATTGGTATGATAAGTGTAAACGAAAAATTTATTATTTTATGTTTTCGTTTGAGTTCTGGGTGTACAAATTTGGTATAGTTGTTAAAACCACATTGGTTTTCTACTTTCTGGGTACATATGGTTTTGTTTTTAATTTAGATGCAACCTATTTTTCTTTTTTGGAATATTGATTTTTGAAATTTAGTGGTTTTTTTGAAAACATGTTTTTAGCACACTATTTTGACTTTATGTTGAGTTTAAAAAAAGGTACGATAATGTGTGATCTAAGCTCAACGGAAGTTAAAAGTACATGTTTCTTAACATTCTCCTAGAAGCTCAGCTGCAAATATTTGCAAATCTTTGAGCTAGAGTGATTTGATTAGTGTAAGTCAATTTTTTTTTTCAATTTTTTTTTCAATTTTTTTTTCTAATTTTTTTTTTGTTTAAGGCGAAAAAAAGTTTGTAAATATTTATGTATGTATGTTACAGGTAAAAAAAATGTATACCAATTTATTGTGATAAGGATTTTGCGGTTTTCAGGCCTATATTCGTTAGCCCCTAATCCTCATCATAAAATCATAACTGGAGTCAATAAGGAGGTGATAAGAAGGTTTTAAGTAATACTTAACGTTCTAGAATCTAGATTTAGAGAAAATGTTGACCGTGCCAAGTTTGGAGAAATTATTCCGGACTTTGACGAAAGATTCCAAGAAATCTAGTTTTTTTTTATTATTAATTTTTAATTATTAATTTATTTATCCTCCACTGTTAAAAACTTGAAATACATTATTGAAATGGTTTGTTATGTTGATGTGCCACTTAATAAAAAAAAATGTTTGCAACACAAAACAAATTTTTTTTTTCCCCCACTGTTTCGCTTAATTAAGTTTTGAAATTCTCTGCAGTTACTACAAACATTAATATTTGAATTTAATTTTAAAGTACCCCTTTGGATAAAAATGTTTTTTGTTTAACATGAAATTCTGGAGCATCCTGTATAGCATTTTTCCTGAATTTTATCATTTTGTTAGCATTACACCGCTTAACATACTTGTTTGACTTAAAATTCCACTGAAATAGTATATGTGCACTCTAATATGCAGCAAAATAAAAAAAGAGGGCTTTTGATACAACTGCACAAATATTAGAAAAATTTCTTGTTCGATTACTTTTATGCACCACTGTGACTTTATTTGACTTTTAGACATACTGTATTTACTTCAGTTACCTACTTTTGACAATTTTTGATAAAACCGTAGGTCTCATCAATTCGTGCAAAAATATGACACGCACACACAAATGGTTGCAAGAAGCAGGCTTAGGTTCACCCCGAGCTGCAGCGCCACCTAGAGTAAAGTAAAGTATGAAGCATAGAGGCGGTTAATTCAGGTATTTCTTTCTTACCACCTGTATGTTAAAGCAAGTTTCACTCTTATCGCCCACAACCACTGTGTATAGTATATCTATTCACATATTTCTAATTATTAGCAATATTTTCATATTGAGAATGGCTGGAATGAAGTGAATCAGGCCGATAACCTCAGTTGTTGTGTGAGCAGTTCACTCACACTTGTAGATATACCATTTTGGTAAATTCCACGTGTAAAATTCTTGTCAAATTATGAAAAATTAAAATACTTGTCCAAATAGAAAACCAAAAGTAATCGAAAAGCAAGATTAAACGCGCCGATAAAACATAAAACAAAACGTGCGTCGTCGTGATAAATAATTATTTTGACAATCAATTATTATTGTTTGAAAAATAACTGTAATTGTGAACTTCAACCAACAAGCATTGAATTAATCTCTTTCCAAAAATACCTGAATACACTGTGGATTATTAAATTGACTAATTACTCTCTGATTATTTATCCAATACATCATATCGAATGTAGACCCCTGATTTTTTTTTTTTTTTGGGCAAAACCCCGAAACGTATTTTGCCGAATTCGAAATGACTCTTATTTCGATTTAAACGCGTTGCTTGCAGCACTTGTACTCGTACTTATTATTTTCGTTTCACAGAAATTGGAACAGGTGGCGCTATTTGTGTGCTGTTTATACGAACATAATATAAAACACATATGTTTAGTGATTCAAGTACATATTTACATACATACATATGTATGTATTTTCCTTTCATGTTAACATTCTATTTTGTATACATGCATGCAGGCATGTACATACAGTCCGATTCACTTGATTAGACGCACACAGTTTTTTTCCTTAAATCTTAATTCTTTTTCCCTAATTTGGATCAATAAGCAAACAATTGCATTCAGCAGAAAGGTTAGTAATTTATCTGTAAAATGACATAAAAAAAATCTTGGTGAGAGACACCTAACGGTACTTTGCACTCTTTTCTCAATCATGTCAAAATAACAGCATCTTGGCGGTTCACTTGATTGGACGCACCGGCAAATTAAGTTATTAGACAAAGAGTAATGGAGCAAACTGCAGTGAAATATTTATTGGTAATTAGAGGAAGTTTTTTTGTATTGAATCTATTTTCATCCAACAAGACAACTTTGCCCCAGTCATTTTAAACACCTGTAGTTTGCACATTCGGAGTCATCTTATCTTTGCAAATTGTAGTCGCTATTGGTTACGTGACGGATTACGCGGTGGTTTTTTCTTAGTTTTCTTAGCTTTAAGTTTTGGGGACTCATAATTGGACGACGAATAGTTTCATTTAGTTGATTTGCTGGCAGTAACCACAGCTAATGCCCTGATTTTGTTTGTAGAGTGAGCCGAATTGGATGCAGACCTCTGAGTTTTCCGCTTGTCTTGAGGCGTTAACACTGTTAAAATTCTTTCTTTGTAATTGCTCCCATAGGAATCGCGATTATTGATGCAATTTTGCACAGCATGTTCACTCCGCTCTATTTTACGGGCTATTTCGCGGTTTGAAAGACCTTCCGAATGGTAAGCATCTATTTTTACTCTTTTCTCCAAGGTTAACAGTTCTTTCTTGCCCATTTCTTTCTTAAGTAAAAGACAAAAACTTCCTTTAATTACTAATTAATATTTCACTGCAGTTTGCTCCATTACTCTTTGTCTAATAACTTAATTTGCCGGTGCGTCCAATCAAGTGAACCGAAAAATTGCTGCAGTTTAGACATGATTGAGAAAAAAGAGTGCAAAAGTACCGTTAGATGTATCTCACCAAAATTTTGTTTATGTCATTTTACAGAAAAATTGCTAACCTTTCTGCTGAATGCAATTGTTTGTTTTTTGATCCAAATTTGGGGGAACAAATCAAGATTTAAGGAAAAAAAATATGTGCGTCTAATCAAGTGAATCGGACTGTATGTACTTATGTATATGTATATGATAGGTTTAAATTTTAAATTTCTTAACGTTATAAGAATATAAAAGACATGAGGCATCAGAGTTATAATATATGTGTAATAACAAAACTGTTGAAGTTAGTGAAAAATAACTTGCTCAATATAATATTTTTTATTGAAAATAATATACTTAGAATATTATTGTCATTAGGAATTTTTCAGTTTAGTTCAAATACAGAATTCATTATTACGACATCATTTATTGTCTTAATAAATAATTCAGAAAACAATAAAAACCCATTAAGCTCAGCTTGTATACTTCAACGGTTCTTAAGTGGACAAAAAAATCTACGTATCGCAGACATTTTACATACTTTATTTTGTTTTAGTTTTGTTTTCCTCTTCTTGACACTAAGCAAAGAAACGAAACAAATATGTAAACTGTGGAGTATGCCTTTGCGTTTGGTAAGTTGTTATTTTTCGTAATATTACGTAAAGTTTCATAAAATCACATGAATCAGTGTTTGTTAACTCAAAAAAATCACAACAAATCGCAATCAGAGAGCCAAATGAGAGTGTTAAAAATTGCCGCTCAATTGAGATACTTGCAATTTAATGCAACATCTTTTTCTTGTGGTGAGTGTTGGTCAACTCTGTCAAATCAGCCATCAGTATTCCAAAAGCGTTTGGTTACATTTTTGCAAGTTTTCTCTCTCTGAGAGGATTTTCCCCTACTTTTCAAATTATTTAATATTTGACATGTCTCAACCCAACTCTCAATCACTTGTCCACAAAAAAGATGCCAAAGAGACTACAGACATATTATCACATTCGCGGAAACATGATTTTCGGTGGGGAACGATAGAATGACACACGCACATGTCCGGCATTTTGAGATATATTTTAGATTAGTTTTTTTATAAAGATAAAAACGATTCCGCTGGTCACAGTGAAGTGAAAATTTGTCTCTGGACAAATCATGCCGGAATATGGAAGTATACTGTATTACTCGTCAGGGTATCCCGTCTTGTACTAACATACCTAAAATTGTCAAAACGCGCTAATTTCCTCAAATATTGACGGCATATCCTGTGTCCTGTCTTGTCCGCGAACGTATTATACAACAATTATGTGCGTTTATAAATCCCGTTGCATTTTTTAAATAGGGTTGTATGTTAAGTGTATGAACTATGTATGTATGTATGTGTAATTTTACGCTTGATTGTCATATGGACACAAATTAGTATTTTACGGTAATATGTATTTATCATATAAAATAGAATTCCTTTATAACCGTAGCGCAAGTGGTTAGTGCGTCGGACTACTGAGCCAGCGGTCTTGGGTTCGAATCCCGCCGCAAACACCTAAAAGTTTTTTCACAGTGCCAACCTCTTCCGAATGCCTGACAAGCATTCAAGAGTATCATTTGTCATGTAAAGCTTCCCAACTCGCCGTTCGGAGATGGCAGAAAACTGTAGATTCCATTCGTGCAAAAATACAACAATGGTTGCGGGAAGCTAGGCTTGGTTCTACCTAGGACTGCTGAAGCCAAATATTATTATTATTATTATTTATAAAATAAAATTATTACCATAATATCTATTGTGTTTCTTTTTTAAAGAATGTCAATTTATTTTTTTCTCCCGTAACTAGACACCTCTCATAACCGGACAAATTTATCGGTACCGTCAGTGTCCGATTATGAGAGAGTTCACTGTATATACATACATACATACCACATTGTACATAATTATGCAGTATAAGGGAAGTAGTAAAAAATAGTCAGAAAATTGTCGTCCAGTTGCATTCTTGCCAGCCACCGAGAAAACAATGGAACAGACATAGACAAATATCAATATCGGTTCCAAAATGATTTTTCAAATCTGATCAACTGCAGCGTAAGTAGCCTGAACAAACGTCATTATGTGTAAGTTCTGTTTCTGGACTTTAGTAAAGCATTTGATACCCTCGACCACAGCAAATTGATCGATGCTGTTCAATGAATGGGGATTAGAGGAAAGCTGATGTACCTACTCAATATTTTAAGATTTTATTATTTCCTAATGATATTCTTCTCCATATTTCTTTCAAGTTCACGGATAACCTAAACAAACTAAAGCCATAAATTGTATCCCAACCTTCAATAAAGGAAATCAATACGAATAAATTAACTTTCCAGTCAGCAATAATTTTCGTTCCTTTAATCAGACTAAAACAAACTGAAATCCAATAATTTGCGATATTCATTCGCACAGGCACACAATAATCGTATCCCCTTTTCATTTCAGCAAATTGGAAGATATATCCGACGAGAAGAGACCCCTCTTATTTATGAGAATGGCAAAACTGTAAGTATATACATATATTTACTATTTTTGATATTACGTGCATTAAGAAAAAAAAAAAAACACAATACATATAGCGGCGCCGCAATAAACAAAAACCCAATGACAGCATTAAAGAGAAACCTAACACAGCTGTCCCTCAAACACCCCACACTGGAACCAAACCACACACGAAAAAGGACCGAAGAGCTCCTTTACGACCTGATAACATTTTGGTGTCACCGCAAGATAAGGCCCCTTCTCCACCAATCAGCTCAGACACTAACAACTATAACTACCAAACAATTCGAAAAGGAAAAACATTAGAAACCTTAAGCAAAAAGCAGCCATCCAAGGACACGAAACCGCTGGCAAGCGCTCATTATGAACATGCAAATAACTACGAAACCCCTGCCGAAGACTCAACCTCCGTCAGTGAACTTATAACAGCTCATCCCAAACCACTACAAACACCGGTCTACTTAGAGGAACTCAAGCAAAAACAGAACGATCTATTACCCAGGTACACGGATTCCGAACTGAATAAGGTGGTAATTTTTGTCGGCGGAAAACAATCATCAACTTCAGGGCCCCACGGGGAGAGGAAGTCTAGTGGCTTTGCGGTTAAGCTAAGAGTGAAAAAACCACCTGAAGCTCAAGTTGAAGTTCACACGTATCCCTCGAAAGCAGATGTCGGAGAACCGACATTGCCACTGCAACCGCAGGTAACACCTGCAGCAGCGGCTGAAATAGCATCTTCCACCAGCGATGTCAACAGTGGTAGTGGTAATATCCGCATGAGCGGCAAACAAACAACAATGCACCAACAAAAGTACAACAAAACAAAAACCAAAATAAACACTCGACAGGATAATGAGGTTTTTATTCACACTATTCCACAAACGCACATATACACTCGTACACCTGTACTCACCCAAGAGCACACTAGCAACACACACATACATACATACGTACTGCACTTATTTTCCACTTCCTGTTACCTATTGCTGTAGAATAGAACACTATGGTGGAGAAAACTATTAGTTTTCCTTGGCCTTTTTGTACACTCGTAGTTTTACTTTCGCCTTCTTATGTAGCTTCAGTTCGAGTTCTATCTGAGAAGGAAGTCCTTCTTTTGCGCCAGAGATGATAAATTCGCTAACTTTTTCTCTTTTATCAATTGCAGTTGCAGGAGCAGCCCAACCATGTTGAGAAGAAACCAACAACCAGCTTGGGTAGGGATTCAGGCGTTCAAATCGAGGTAAGTAGGATCCTAGGGTTGGTAGTTGGTAACTACCTACACACTATTCCTGTATATGGTAGGTGGGAATAAGGTTTTTTGGTTCTTTATGTATAAACAAGTAAATGAGGATTTTGAACGTATTTTGATGGATAAAGGGTTGTTCTTGCAATTTATATAAACAAACTTGGGATGAAACACTGCAACGATTTATCTGAAGATTAAGATGGCTGAAACTTTATTAACTTCGGAAAGAGTTTATCAAGGGTATAAGGGAATAAACTTCAACAGGACAATACTGGTGTAATATTATGTAAGCAAAGGACTGATTTATTTAGTTTTGATTGTGACAGGAAAACTATATTAGGATATAAGTTAGCCCGTCAGGAATTTCTACAAAATAACCGATTTACATTTCAAGGAATATTTCTTTTGAATGCATTTGAAGCAATTTAGTTGATAAAATGCTTTAAAATTTGTATTTTAATTGATTTGCCAACTTACAAAGCCTAAAGACAGCTACCAGAGAAGATGCTAGCTCTTCCGAAACCTAAAAAAAAATACTATCACACTACTCAGATTCATTACAAAAATATTAACTTCATGAATCTGCAAGATGTTTCTCTATAGACCGGTTATGTAACACAGATCTATATTCCAGACCAAATCGGTAGTTCGACAGCGGAATTATTTCTCAAAACCCAGATTCTAATTTAGGAATGATTGCTGGAAGATTGTTTATGATTGATTGAACAAGACACATCCCATTGTATTTATATTTCCAGAGAAACCGTGCCAAATCGCACGCTCTTGGAGACCAATTTGCGTTGGCCACTTTTGAAATTGAACTGAATGATTTCATTATCTACGACACAACGATCTGTCAAAAAAGGCTGGAAAAGTTGGACAGGTTAAACACGGTTTAATGAAGATATGGAGTTCCGAGTCGACCGTAAGGATCCATAGAATACGTGTGCCCTTTGTCGCAAACTTGTGTGCGTGAGCTTAGCCCCTTCTGCAGTTATGGTGCGGTTTCTTAGCAACCCGTTAATCCATCTTATCCTGCTCGGAAAAAACATATTACCGATTAGCGAATTTAAATCGCAGGATGGTTCCTATCCAACAGCGTCGTTTACTTCCACTCAGCAGGAGATTACTTAATGCCACTCTTTCACTAAGTATCTCGACTACGCTTTGCAAGTATGGACACCTTACTATATTTAGAATTTCAATCTCAATCCCCATGAAGCTGTTTAGCGATGCTTCATTGGTTTCGCACTAGAAGGGCAGATAAATCGACATCAGTCTTATGCCTTAACTGACTGATGCCGCTGGCTTACTGCGTACTTCTCTTCATAGAACAAATTATGGGATGCTTGATGCACGAGCCAATTAACCGCATGAAGTAAACTCTAAAATTTAAGTACATTTAGAAATGTACTGCGTATTTGTGTATTTTGTTTTTTTTTTATTTGTTTTATTATTGTTTAATGTCAATGCTGTAATTGTAGCCTTACCACTAGCACGAGTACCAGCACTAAAACATTAGCTTCTAATAGCGCACTGACAACACTAGACATCAGTGAATTGGTTTGGTATGTGAAATATTTTCAACAAATTTTTACTTGTCTGACCATTCTGAATGCAGATACCTTTAGGGTTTCGCGATCCGTTATATCTTTCTATATAGATAATTTGAGGTATTAGAAGACAACTTTAGTTATAAAAGTTTACCATAACAAAATTATTAAAAATTTAGAGATGTGTGGTAATCCAGAAATACCATCTACTTGTCCTCTGCCACACAATGACAAATACCCTATTCCCGAGCGGCTTAAGTCCGGTGAGAAGCAAATTGAAGCTGATGAAACATTTTGCGATGCATCATCGCCTCTGTCAGAATATGTGCCTTCGCCTAGTCAGTCTTTTCAACAGCCACATAAAATAACACAAGCTAAATTAAACGATCTCTAAAGGGACTTGGAATTGCCAAAGATTGAAGCGGAACTTTTAGGATCGTGATGAAAGCAAGGAAATCTTTTGGAAGATTACGAGTACATAATAAAATTCAAAGAAGATGAATGACAAATTTGTGGATATTTAGAAATTGTCGCTCTATTGCTTGGACTCAGGGACGTGCCGTGATGTTTTAAGCAGGGTGTTCAATTTTTTTTTTTTTTTGTTAGATAATAACGCCTATTCTCAATTTTCTCCAGGACCACGACGATTACGTACAGTAAACAAGGCCAACAAAATAATTTATTAAGAACGGCGCAGCCACATAACCAAAATTTTCCTTCATAGTTAGAAATCTGAAAATGTCTACTAAAAGATTTACTTTTAGTTACCACCTTACGAATCAAATCCGGAAGAGACGGTGTTGGCCTTCCGGAACTAATTATTTCCAGTTTTTCTTCCGAATTTAATTGAGAAAATGGTTTCTCCAATAATTTTTCAATAGCGCATCGACAGGTGAAATTTGTCTCTTATATACTTTGACTTAAAAAAACGACATGCACATCTAACTACTGCCAAAATGCGAATGATCAATGATTAGTAGGCGTGTTTTTTTTTTTGTAACCTATATAGACTTCGAAAAAGATTTCAGAGTAAAAATAAGACTGGATAAAATTGTCCTGGCTGTATTTAACATGGTAAACATGCTGCTGAAACATGTTTAGTCTATTTGTAGGCTTGCAAAAAAAAACGTGTTGTGTTGCTTTTTGCTTTCGCTTCAGTCGATATGGAGAGTGGAGTTCTACAAATGTAGAGCACATCGAAATCGAAAACTTACTATTTACTAATGTCAAGAGAAGAGAATCGAACAAAATTCAACCAAACAAACGTTAACATGCGAAAAAAACAGAGTATGAAAAGCACATAATACCCACAGCCACAGCACAGCTAACATCTTCATCAATCATCACTAAAGAAAAGGATAGGCAATGTGTTGTGTCGAGCCTATGGGTGCGCAGTTTGCTGGAGAACTGAAATTGATGCAAAAAAAAAACAGAATATGAAAAGCAACATCATACCCACAGCTAACATCTCCATCGCTAAAGAAAAGGGTAGAAATGTGTTGCATCGATCCTGGGTGCGCAGTTGTCTGGAGAACCCAAATTCATGTTTTTGTACAGACGATTGTTGGGACTTTGAATGTGGTAGAATTTTTTTTTATATGGATATTTCCGTTGGGTTGGTGCGCTAGTAAATGGAGAACAACCGGGCGAGTCGACGTCAAACTGAGTTTAATAAAAAGTTGGTTTGGATAGGTTGATAAAGCTTTGAAAGTATGTATGACGGCGCGCGCCGTTCGATTTACTTACGAAAAGAGGAGAACATTTCGTTCGAGGTAAATTTGTATTGAATTGTTTATATACATTTTGGTATTGCGATTTTGACTGCGGTGTTTGGTTTGGTTGATTTGGCTATGACGGTGCGGCACAACATAGTGCACAGAAGTGGATGTTAAAGCAATATATTTAATTGAGCATTTTTAAATTGCAACTCAATTAGATATTGTTAGCGCATGTACATAAACAAATAAATTTTTCATAAAGATGGATTTCGTTGGGGTGTGCGGAGAACACCTGCGCACCTTAGAATAAACGTCACTGCTTGGACTGCAATTAGGTTACATGAAGTTCTGTTGTCAAAAAAAAATCAAACTTCATACTCATTTTCGAATTCATCGTATCAAAATCTATAAGAAAAGTTACTTCGCATATAGAATACCATTTCAAACTCAAAATTTGTGGTCAAGTGCATCATTTGTCACATTATTTAAGGGGCCTTCAATATCAATTCATTCATTATACCATAGTGTATTATAGTGTATAAAAATTGAGACTGTTTTTTTCTGCATCTGTTGCCAAACTGTCATCATATTTTAAAATGATTTTTATGAGAGTGCCATTTTCTTTTTGATAAGAATTTTGTTTGGATGTGCAGTATCTTAATTTTTTCCTATTTTGCTGCGAAAGTCGCTCTATCCGTTTCTCTTACCTGTTCTAAATATATTGGGATTGAATTGTAGATAATTGAAATTATGACAATCTTATTCGAATTCAACTGTGACTTATAGAAAAAGCTGGCGCACTTCGTGCTCTGTTCGCCGTTATAAAACTGCTTTGAAACACTCTTAAAATACTGTAGATACCCAAATGCCATCACGTTTAATTTCATTTAATTACAAATTAATTTCCTTTCTTCATTTTTCTTCAAACAGGATACATTCGAATCCAAGGATAGTACAGTGGATGCCCCCAGTCGCGCTGAAGGTGGTGTAATGTTCGCCAGACCAAAGCTATCAGATAAGAAAAACATCGACATCGAGGTTTTCCGAAAGGAAGAATCGTAAGTAGAGGTGCGATATCTACCCTTTTGCATTTTTTTTAAACTATATTCGCGATGCCAGCACCCGCAAGCTTATCCGAACTGCCATAGAGAAAAACGACTTTCTCAACAACTACATGGATAAAGATCGCAAGGAGATGGTAATCGATGCAATGGAGGTGGCTACCTTCAACGAAGGTAGTTATATTATTCGTGAAAATGAAGAGGGTTCCGAGATTTTCGTTTCGGAAGAGGGATATTATGATGTAATAAAATCAGGAAACATCATTGGTACCATCGGTCCCGGCACCGTTTTCGGCGAATTGGCTATACTTTACAGTGCTAAACGATTTGCGTCTATTAAGGGTAAGGATTCTTCTTTTTTTGGCTTGCAGCTGACCTAAATGCAATCCAATTTATGTAGCTGCAACAAGGGCAAAGGTGTGGAAAATCGATCGAGTGAAATTTCGAAACATAATGCTCGTCTCAGGATATAAAGAAAAAGAGGAATATTTACAGTTTCTAAGGTCCTCACCGATACTCAAAGACCTGTCGAATGAAATTCTCGTTAAGTTGGTTGATCTTCTCAAGAGGGTGGGTTTTATTTGCCATTTTAATGCAATGCCACCTTTTCATGCTTTTTGCTTTAGAGATTTTATCCTGGCAACACTTGTATAGTGCGCGAGGGTGAGGTGGGTAATGAGTTTTTCATCATTAGAGGTGGCACAGTAACAATAAAAAAGCTTCAACCTGACGGTACGGAGAGAATAGTGGCGCACAGAAAACGTGGTGACTACTTTGGCGAGCAGGCTATTCTAAATGCAGATGTCCGCCAAGCCAGTGTTTATGCGGACCCACCCGTTACGGAGTGTTTGAAACTAGACAGAGAGTTGGTTTGCGTCACCAGGTGTGTTAAAAATTATACAGATGATTTTTTCTTTCAGGACCGTTATTAGTTACCTGGGCACAATACCACAGCTGCGCGAGAAGCCTGAAGATAAGCTTATGGAGCGAGTATCGACTGCCAGAAACTCTGAGTTCAATCGGGAACATGCTGATATTGAGTTGGGTGATTTGAAAAAGGTTGCCACCTTGGGAGCGGGTGCATTTGGACGTGTGGATTTGGTTACACATATGTCTACAGGAAGGACGTTTGCATTGAAAATTCTACGAAAAATCGATGTCATTAAACAGGATCAGGTCGATCATGTATATAGTGAAAAACAGGTCATGATAATGTGTCGGGGGAGTCCGTTTATTATACAGTGAGTATACTTTGTAATTACAATATAATCAGTTTAAAAAGTTTAACAAACGCATCATAGGAATCTGAAATAAGAAACCGTAATTTATTTGGATCTAGCTAATTACCCGGTGGTATTATATTCATCCCAATCTCCTATTAAACAGGAAAAGTAATGAATTCTATTCATAAACATAGCTACATGTATGTATGTATACTCGTGTGTCGTATCATAGTTTAAAATACAAGCAATCAGATTGATATATTTTTAAAAATATAATGGCAGCATGTGTGAGTATATAATGTGCGCGCTCTAACGTTGACCACGAACCTGTTGGGCTTGGGATGGGAGAGGGGTGTTTGTTATTATTGTGCTCATCGCTTTTTCTTTCTTGGCACTCTTTTTATTTTCGCATACAAAACGCATACTCGAGCAGTGGGTGTGTGCGATGTGATAATATGTATCATGTTTTTTTTTTCTTTTCGATTTAATTTCTTATTGTAAGTAATGCAAGTTTAACCCTTTCCTAAGAAATTTACGTATAAAAAAAATACAAAATTCAACTAAAAAGCATAGCAGGCGACGACGATGCAAAAAAAATGTGCCTACTAAAATGTTTTTGAATTTTGATTACATTTTTTCGTGGTAGCCAAATGGCTACCATAGGCTGGAAAGGGTTAAAGGGGCATATGGAAGGGGAATAGCCACTATGACTATACCATGACTGGTGGGCACCATAGCGCAAGTGGTTAGTGCGTCGGACTACTGAGCCAGCGGTCTTGGGTTCGAATCCCGCCGCAAACACCTAAAAGTTTTTTCACAGTGCCCACCTCTTTCGAATGCCTGACAAGCATTCAAGAGTATCATCTGTCATGTAAAAGTTTCCCAACTCGCCGTTCAGAGATGGCAGAAAACTGTAGGTCCCTTCCATTCGTGCAAAAATATAACGCGCTCACACAAATGGTACTACATAAATGGATACTACTACATTACAAAAGACATGTGGTACAACCAAATAATAGTAGACAAATTATGCCACTTTGAATATTTGGTGTAATTCAACAAGGTGTGTCGGATTTGGTGGTTCTTATTTCTACCCAGAACCACATTACTAGAGCAGCGTTTTGCCTAAAAAGTACCTATTGGGAGCGGGCGAAGCGGGCGGGACAGCTAGTTAATATATAAATCTCAATGTGACGCTCGTATCTGTCAATCTTACGATTAGATAAACACAAAAACTAATGCACACAATGAAAAAAAAATTCCAGTTCATTAACATCCTGTGCCTATTATTGGCCGATTTTTAAATTAATTTATTCGCAATATTATTTAAATTAATGTAAAAATAGAAACACCCTGACAAATGCCACTTTCTGTGAAATATCAATTTCTGTGAAATGTCACTTATTCAAACTACAAATACTTAGAATCCACTCTTGTGGATTGTATATATTGATAGACTGCAAACCTTGGGGTGCGTTCGCACTGTCTTTGATTCTTCGAACAAAATGACAATGTATGTATTGTAAGTAACATTATATTTTTTAGACACGGGCGCAGCCGGGCTGGACAGCTAGTACATAATAATATCCCACTAATTATTTTTTTTATAACTTCTTTGGCTAATATTTTTGGCAATCTTCCCTAACTCGAACTCCTGGAACCTGCACTGCTTTCGAGGCATTTTTCATATACAGTAAAACCTTGGTAAGTTTTTGGCCAACTTATGCAGGTGGCCAACTTATAAGGGTGTGCATAATCTGAAGAAAAATAATAAAAGTCATCCCTATGTTGCACACGATGAAACAAGAACGAACATTTCGTCATTTTACCGCTATGTCTAAACGTTTTGTTTAGTGGTTATGCGAAAATATAGAACAAATTCCATCACATACTACGCCTGGCCAACTTTCGCAGGTTATTTCATAGGAGAGATGACATAAAGTGCTCAAATTTGCGGAAAAGTTCCACGAAAGTGAAATAAGTGAAATTGTTGTCGTACTTCATATAATGGAACGGAGACTGTTGACAAAGAGATGACAGATCCTTTTAAAATTCGAACCAGAGAAGTACGACAACAATTTCACTTATTACGACACTTTTCATGACAGGTGGCCGAATACTGGAGCAGGCCGGAATAAGGCAACTCTACCCTATTTAATATGAGAGATGAGAAAAATTATAAAAAAAATTGTGCCCAACTTCCAAGGTAGGCAGGTGGACAACATATGCAGGTATTTTGAGGAACATTTGTATGGAATTTTCTAATGAAATGATTTTAACAAGGGCTCTGGAGACCTGTGTTGCCAATGCAAATGGTGATTCAAGCAATCAGCTTAAAAATTCAATAAAATATCTTTCAGTGCCAAAATTTGAAAAAATGTATTCTTCCGCTGAGATGATAAGAATGTTCTTCGAATTGAGAAATAATGTTTTGTATAATATCTACAAGTCCTTAAATTTAGGACATAAGAAGTGACTGATAAGAAATTGTACAGTTACTTAGAAATAAACTACTAATATCATTAAAATCTGTTCTGTAATTCGAAGTTTCTATAACACGTCACTTGAATTTCAACTTAGAGAGGATCCACTCTAATTTTTGTATCCGGCTGGAAGGTTAGCTTAGGATTTGTAAGACCAATTTAGTAGATTAGCTTACCATGTGCGGTTCGAAAAATTTTGCTCAAAACTTTTCTTACTCTTTCGGATGTTCCTTCTTGGGATTCTTAGCTACGATTTTTTTTACGCTAGGTTGCAATATTTCGTTTATAGTTCACAAATTCGATGTAATTATGAATGAGATGTGTATTTAGCTCGTCACAGCCGTCCGTTCATATTCATATTGGAAAGTAGGTAATTAAAAAAAAGAAAAATGGAAATCAGCTCGGAGCGCAAATCTAATATTTTTTGTCTGTCCAAATTTGACAACCCGTCAAACTTCTAAAATATTTTGTTGCTTTGGAACTGTGGCATGGAATTTAAAAAAAATATCGTGAGACCGAGACTACCAGCAGAGGGAAAAACTCAAGTAGGCCGAAAAAGTCGACCCCACTGAAAGATCGTTTTTGCTTGTGCTCCAAAACTGTCGGCATCGGTTCAACACTGCACTGCAGTTGATATCAAAAATGATCTATTTCGAGCTACACAAAAAATAATTTCAGCAAGCTCAGTCAGAAAAAAGCTAGTAGAACGTGGACTTAGAGGTTAGAGCACTCAAGTCAGTACCGGATTTTTCAATAAGAATCAGAGAAAAAAGATTAATTTGGGCTTAGAAACATCTTAAAACATATGGAGCAATATTATCTTTTCCGACGAATGCAAGTTTAAGCTGCATGTTGGAGATGGGGAGATTCTTGTGCAAAAAGAAGGTGTGTTTTAGAATCGAAAGTCACTGTACTGTAGACGTTTAAATATCCTAAAATATGAATCAGACCCCTCGCCGGTACAGCTTTTAGGTGGGACTTGCAGATTCATCTTTCAACTGGACAATACTCCTTGCCATGCAGCCCAAATTGTTAATATGAACTTGTTTTTTTTTTTCATAAAAGTTTAATTCGTAGCTTTAAAATAAGCTACAGTTATGACTAAAAACTACTTTTGTATTTTTTTTTATTTATTATGTGAAAAGTACTTCAAAGACGTGATAAGCTAGCCTGCCTACAGCTCAAACCTCAATTCAATTGAGAATGGTCAATCATGAAACTTAAGATTGCAAAGGAGCGATCAGATGCAATATAAATTCTAAAACATTTACTAATCAGGCTCTTGAACAACATACCTGTATCCACATGAAAACCTATCTGAGTCAACGAATCGCAGATATACAGCAGTTATAAAAGCAAGAAGAGGTCCAACAAAGTACTAAATAAATGGATAATGTTTCTATGAAGCAAAATAAACAAATTTCGGTCTAACAGCGTTTTCCTCCGTTGACCACGGGTAAAAAATAATAACACTTTAGAAGTGTTATGAATCTTTTGAAAATATCAAAAAAAAAAAACAAAACCTCATTACAGAATACATAGTTATAGCAATTTGCAACCAATTTGCCAAACTTCGAAACAAATAGTTCGAGCCAAATTTTTCGTATGTGATAAGTTAAATCAAATCCTCTTAATAAAATATGATAACCTTTGACATGCAGTGAATGGTTTCAATGAACTTTCCAATGACTATTTCAAGTAATTGTTATTTTGCTTAACCCTCATACGGGCGACAATTTTTGCCCCTTAATCAGTACCTTATTAACCCAGGTTAATATTTTTATTCCCTTCCTCTTTCTATGGGCTCTATGGTCTACAAAAACAATATTCTTACTTCCTGCCTTCCTTTTAATTGTTCTTTGTTGTTTTTTGAATAAATTTTGCAAATTATATTTTTTGCGCAACTGGAAAATAACAAGGGAAATCCCCCATTAGTACGATTTACATTGGAAAATTAAATTTTATGTGAATTGATGGAATTTCCTTATCAAATTTGTTTGACAATCATATTCAATCAGTACACTTGTGAATTTCATTTCTGTGAATAGAATGGATCAAAATAAAATTTAAATTTCTTTCAAGTGTGGGCATTATCCATGTAAAGTATTAACACATCACATACAATTAGATTGGTAGATTTAGGGTGTGCAATTTGATACATGATATGATTTTTCTTCAAGATTGGCACACGAAGTACAACAACAATACTTGAAATCGATTCTTGATACACTTCATTCTGATGATGAAGAAGATAGCATACAGTCTTTAACAAAAGGAGGTGTGGATGTGATTAATCAAATGCTTGGTCAAAACACAACTAAGATGAAAACAAACCGCTGGCTCCATTTTACAACATCATGGACATGCACACATATTCATATGTAGCTGACTTCATCTTCTGGTCCAATAATACGATTGTCTAAGACAGTCGAGCCAACGCAGAGAGTTTCTTGAAGAGTTGAGGAAGCATTTTTTTACGCCTACAATAACTAGAAGAGCTCGAATTCCTCGAAATGTGGGCAAAGTAACACTAAAAATCGCATTTTAGGTATTCCAATTGATCAAATTGAACACAATACCTAGACCTTCTAGCCATTTTGGAAGAATCTTCAGGTGGCCAAAAAATTAGAGGTTCTTGCTTCATATTATGTTATCAGCAAAAAAAAAAAATAATTGAAAAGAGCAACACGAAAGAGTTGCATACAGTGAAGGAAGCCTAAGTGCGTAGTTTGACAATGACGAAGTTCGAAACTACTAATCTATAAATGTAATATGTACAATGTACTGTACATAGTACCTTACCTATGCATGTTCATAGAGGTACTGAAATGTAATGAACAACAAATTGGTTTCTTTCGTTCACAAATTTGAAGATGTAGCTTGCAGATACCACCCAACTGAAACTGTATGTGCAACATACTCATATGTAAAAACATCGGTATATACATATGTGCATATATATCTATATGTTTATATATATACATACAAACTCGTAGGCATGTATGTAGCTATGTTTTCCTAAAAAAAAGTAGAACTATAGGACAAATTCAGAATTTCTTCATACAAAAGTTAAAATATTAACCTGGGTTAATAAGGTACGTTTGCTACAATTTGACGAAAAATCAGTCGAAAAACTGTCAAAATTTATTTTTTTCTATATTTTTCGAAAAATATCAAATATTTAGTCACTGAGTCTGAATGAAAAGACATTTAGTTCAAAAGTATCCAAGATATGATATAATGAAAGTGCCCATATTAACCCCGGTTAATAAAGAACGTGTGAGGGTTAACCTAAAAAAAAGTGTAGTTTTTCTTTTTATTTTTTTTTTTTAAAGATGTAGATTTAATTTTGCGTATACAAGTGCATTTGTATAAATTAACTATGCGTAAGAAAAGTTGAATAGATATAGAACGTTGCTAGCTTCTTCGACATATATAGATAAGATATATAACATACATATGTATCTATTAAAATAGTTGTAGGTCAAATGCGCGATCTAGGCAAACATAATCTTTTCTCATCACAACTAAATGTTTAAGTCCTTTGGCACACATTTTTATTAGCTTCATCATCTAAATGCGAGATGTGCCAAGAAATGAACAAAATATATATAGATTAGATTAGATTAGATTTTAAGATTTTATTTATTACTTTTAAATTAACAAATGTATGTATACAAAAATCAGTAAGTGCATGGCTTTGCCGTCTGCCTGATTGACAATTAATTTTTTGAACACGTTTCCAAATATATTTCCACTAATTCTAATTTTAAAAGAGCTCAGTTAAAATTCTGTTTCTATAAGAAAGTGCTATTTTGCAGTATTTAAATAACTTTGGAATGTCTAGATCATTAAGTAACTCTATTATTTGCTCATCCATTATAAAATCACGTCCAAAGATGCTTCGGCGGGTCTCTCGAAGAATTGGGCATTTTCCCAAAAAATGCAGTACGTCCTCTCTCTCAGCAAGGTTGCAAAGGCAGCAGTATATCGGTAAATCCTCCCTATGAGGAATATAGTTTAGATCCAAGAGTTCCGCTCTAAGTTTTAATATCATCGATATTTCCTCAACTTTATGTTTATCATGGAAGTAGTTTCTTTCCTGTAGGCGATGGTTCAAACGACTGTAGATGGATCGATGTACGGATAACGACGCTTCTTCGGTATACTTTAACAAGAAATCTTCGTCTACTCTAGCGATGAGATTGTAAAGCACGGGCTTCCAGTTTGAACGGTTTTCAACATCAAGATTTATATTAATTCCACAACTATTTGCTAAATTTATCCATTCTGCATACCAGCTCGTTTTGGTAGAAATTGCGTTAAGTGCAGCTATTTTTGGAAGACGGGAATTCGGCATATTTAAAACTTTAAGGATGTAATCAATTTGCAGTTTAAGTGTTTTGATAAATAGTGGAGACACTCCGGTTTCAACCATAACGACGTAGTTTGGCGTATTCGGAGGTAGGTATATATATATTTTCAGAAGGATGATACGATGTTTAGAGATGTGTAGCTACTCATCCTTCATATATTTTGGGATTTGTTTTCAGAAACATCGAGACCGAGACCGAAGCAAATACATATTCGAACAAAATCAAATGAAACATCCAACAACATTCAATTACTCTTCTATTTTCCTCTTTTAGATTGTACAAAACATTTCGCAACGATAAATTCGTATACTTTCTCATGGAGGCCTGCCTGGGAGGTGACGTCTGGACAATAATGTCCAAGCGGAAGTATTTTGATGAAAAGACTGCTCGTTTCATAGCTGGTTGTGTAGTGGAGGCATTCGAATTCCTTCATAGCCGGAACATCATCTACCGTGATCTGAAACCTGAAAATCTTATGCTCAACAACGACGGATATTGTAAGCTGGTGAGTATTCTACCAAATACCTCACTATATCCAATACCCATTTGTGTCATCATCCCCTTCAGGTAGACTTTGGCTTTGCCAAAAGAATTTTAGAAAATCACAAAACAAACACATTCGCTGGCACACCCGAGTACGTGGCTCCCGAAATCATTCTGGATCGAGGACATGACAAATCAGTCGACTACTGGGCTCTAGGGATACTTATTTTCGAGTTGCTCGTTGGCAAATCACCATTTCGTGGTCAGAATCAAATCAAAATCTATCAGCAGATTCTCGGTGGGATCGATGTCATACAGATGCCATCGAGAATACCAAAAACCGCACAAGGCCTGATAAAGCACTTGTGCAAGCAGATGCCTGCTGAACGTTTGGGTTACCAGCGGAAGGGTATTCTAGATATTAAACGACATAGGTGAGTGGGTGGAACGAGTTTGCATTTTTTTTTAATTTCCGCTGTGGTTATTATTTTATTTACCATTGCCAGTTGGTTCGATGGTTTCGATTGGAAGAAGCTCAAGGCGAAAACGCTACAATCACCGATTAAGCGCCCAATCACCAGCAATACGGACTTACAATACTTTGAGCCATGCAGCGGCGATAATGACGAGCCGCCTGATGAGACCAGTGGTTGGGACATTGATTTCTGATTGCTGATTACGACAATCTGCGAATTTTTGTTAATTTAATTTATCTCCTAGTATTTAAGTTTTGAAATAAACGATGACTGCAGTTATGTACATATGCTTTCAACTATCGTTTTATAAGATACTAGTGGTAACCCGGTGCGCTTCGCTACACCCATTGAAAACGGTGTTTATGTCATAAATGTAATGAAATTTGTTCAATTGACTTTTTGTAAATAGTAATGACTCTGGTGGAGAATTAAATGTCGACAACACTAATTGGATTTAAGAAAACTGTCCAAATAACAATATGCTAAAAACTCAAAAACATACCATCCGATTGAGCCGAAATTTAGGCAATATACATATTTGTTATGATGCAAGAAGTGCACGGAAATCCAAAGTTAGCTGTTAGCTGTCACCGTGAATTGTTGTAGTAATAATTTTGAAATTTTGGTTCTCATGACCGTCTATCGGAAAACTTGGAAACTTCTGATTTACAAACATTTCTCACTTCATAACAAATGTATTCTGTAAGTTTCAGCCCAATCGGAAGGTTTTGAAATGTTGGTGTTCCAGCGCCATCTATCGGAAAACTTGAGAACTTTTGATGTACGAACATTTTTCACTTCATTACAAATACATTGTGTGAGTTTCAGCTTAATCGAACGGTGAGAACACTTCATACATCAGAAAAAGTATATAGTGTAAGTTTGAGCTCAAACGGATGGTTAGTTTATGAGTTTATTGTGTTGTGGCAACAACGGTATAAGAGCTAGGAACTATTCTCACGAACGCAGTTCCGATATTCCGGGCATTCCCCTATTTTTATGCATCATAGCATCAACATCTGTTCGTACATACATATATGTTACACATAGCCCCATTTTGAGAGGGTCACTCATATGAAAAAAGCGAGTGTATGCATGCCCCAATTACAGAGAGTCCTAGTTAGGAGGTTTCACTGTATTTGTCATGAAGTGAGAAATGCACTTAAATCAAAAGTTAGCTGTTAGCTGTCACTGTACATTGCTGTAGTAATAATTTTGAGATATTGGTGTTCCAGCGCCATCTATCGGAGAACTTGAGAACTTTTGAACACTTCAAACATCAGAAAAAGTATATAGTGTAAGTTTCAGCTCAATCGGTTGGTTAGTTTATGAGTTTATGAGTAAAAAGATTCACATTCAACTTTAACATATCTTTAATTCTTTTTCTAACTTATTAATTAGATAGTAGACTTACGAGTATATTGGGCTGCTTAAGCTTAAGTATTCAACTTAAGTTAAGACATTCATCCCTTTAAATAAGTGAGCAATTATCCTACTGGTCTTAATTTTTTACACAGGACTTTATTTGTGGAAATATCATACGTCCCTTCCAAAATAATATTTGTATCTCTCTTGGGATATTCGAAGGAAAAGTGTTTATAAATTAATTTCACAAGTGCAACTGAACTGGTGTACATGTATACAAAGAGTTTAACCCCAAGAGGTCATTTGAAGTGAACAAGTGTCACATTAATTAAAGATCAACATCCGCATGTTCCGGTTTTCACCTCGTTACATTTTTTTTTTTTTTTTTTATATCTGAAAATAATTATATCTGAAAATAATTTATTGTTAATTATGTTATGCTTATCATTAATTGCTTACATGACGCGAATAAATTTGCATGGTAAGCGCAAGGACAGAGGTATTTTGTTGTTTTATACAACTTTTCCGTGTAATAAAAAATTGAGGATAATTAAATTAATTTCTTTGTACAAAGTAAAATGATGAAATTGAAAATTGTGTTTTTAAATTGTATCGTTAAAAATAAGCGGAAGGATGAAACATGGCGAGCATCATGAATTTGCATATGTTCAAATGAAATGGATAATTATGAGCAAGAATGAAGGACACTAAAGTTATCAGTTTTTTTTTAAATAATATTTTTTTTATTTTTAATCAAGAAAAAAAAAGTTTTAGTACGTTTTTTAAGCTTGGGATGTTTGAGAGTGATCGAGGAATCTTGTTAAGTATCATTGGAGCACTAGGCTTCAGCTGCCTTCTGCCATAGATGCTATTGCTGGATAGTATTTTATGCACACCTTAGGGTCATCTTCTGTTGAGGGGATGTTGTATTTGCATATTAACCCTTAACCACCTAGCATACGTTACACAGACCCCGACGAATTTTGAAGCGTGAATATTATTGCGCCTGAGCTTCGTATAAACGTGTTCGCTCTTGTACCTTTTCCTCGCGCTCTTCAGTGCCACGCAACCGCTCATCACAGTCGGGCGTAATCGCGTTTGTCTCCGGTAAGTAAAAAACTGTTGCCGGGGGTCTATGAGACCCCTGTTAGGCGGTTACTTTTTAACTTTCGAGTTTTTCTATTGTTTTAATTGATAATGGCTTTAAATGTCGAAAATATCCAGCGGGGGTTGGAACAAGATCTGTCAGACGACGAAAATATACCAAACGATGAATGCAGCGATGTTAAGGCCGATGTAGGAATAGAGCACGTGTTAGAAGAAACTTGCGAGCCAAGAGCGAAGTGCGAAGAGAAAAATGAAGTGGAATATAACGAAAATGCTCCTCTCGAAATTGATTTATCTTCGACTTTACCTGATGAGCAAGAATTATCATCTGAATATGATATGCCTTTATCTCAACTGCGATCGAGACCCTGAAAGAAGAATTATTTTGTCAAGAACTGTCCTGGAATGCTCACACAAGCTGTATTTTCACTGTCATGAAAAACTGTAAGTTTAGGTCTTGCAATTTCGTTTAAATTTTGTTTTTATTGAGAATTTTTATTTTTATTTATGTTTTTCGATTACTAAATATTTGGAAAAAAGAACAAAGAAGTACCTACTTAATGTGATTATTATAATGAATCTAATTTTCCGAATGTGTTAGTTTATAAGCAGGGATAGGATTTTGCTTACTTTGCCTCTTTTTTTTTTGCTCGGAAGATAGTATCGACTTTATACAAATACGTTTCATGTCCTCCTGATTCCAAATATATGTATGTATTTTATTTTGCCTTTTTTTGCTTTTTATACAATTAGTGCCTTTTTTTGCCTTTTTTCCCCGTTGTTGCCTTTTTCTGCCTTTTTTTCATATTTTGCTTTTTTCTCAAAGTTTGTTCGCTAAAAATATAATGCTCGTATGAACATATGCATATTGTATATCTGTGCAAACATTATATGCTTTTTCCTCGCACTACGTAATACGCAAACTTACATTTCTAGATGCATTACAACAGGCGTGTTTTTTTTTTGTAACCTTATATAGACCTGCGGCACCGTAGCGCAAGTGGTTAGTGCGTCGGACTACTGAGCCAGCGGTCTTGGGTTCGAATCCCGCCGGAAACACCTAAAAGTTGTTCACAGTGCCCACCTCTTCCGAATGCCTGACAAGCATTCAAGAGTATCATTTGTTGTGTAAAGCTTCCCAACTCGCCGTTCGGAGACGGCAGAAAACTGTAGGTCCCTTCCATTCGTGCAAAAATATAACGCGCACACACAAATGGTTGCGGGAAGCTAGGCTTGGTTCTACCTAGGACTGCTGAAGCCAAATATTCATTTTATTTATTTATTTTTTATATGGACTTCGAAAAAGCTTTCAGGGTAAAAATAAGACACGATAATTAGGCTAAGGTTTTGTTGTACAGGGTTTTTCAACAGGGACGCTACAAAAGTAGAGCGACAGGGACAGCAAACGACGCCATATTTCTTGCCGCTCTTTTGACATTTCTCTTCAGTAAGGTTGGCCATTTCATTATGGAAAGATATACGAGTCAACAACGAGTCGAAGTTATTAAAATTTACTACCGAAATTCGGAGTCAGTGGCCTCAACGTTAAGAGCGCTACGTCCAATTTATGGTCGTCATAATCGTGCTAGCAGATCAACAATTGAGCGTCTAGTGGAAAAATTTGAATCCACAGGCACAATACAAAATGTTCCCGTGACAGTGAGACAAAGAAGTGCCCGTAGTGTCGAGAATATTGCTGCCGCTGAGGCTTCAGTTGAAGGAAGCCCAAATGTGACTCTCACACGTCGTTCTCAAGCGTTGGGCATCTCTGTGACGTCGTTGTGGCGAATTTTGCGAAAAGATCTTGGCCTACATCCTTACAAGATTAAATTGACGCAAGAACTGAAGCTGCTTGACCACCAGAAGCGTCGTATGTTCGTGAATTGGGCTGAGCAACAACTTGAAAATGATTCGGATTTTCATCGAAAAATCATCTTCAGCGATGAGGCTCATTTCTGGCTGAGTGGCTTCGTCAATAAACAAAATATGCGGTATTGGTCAGGCAGCAATCCACACGTACTCCATGAGTCATCATTGCATCCCGAAAAAATTACGGTTTGGTGTGGTTTATGGGCCGGCGGCGTCATTGGGCCGTACTTCTTCCGTGATGATCAAGACCGGCACGTTACTGTGAATGGGAATCGCTACCGTTCAATGATCACCAAATATTTTTGGCCCCAATTGGACGATATGGACTTGGAGGACATGTGGTTCTAACAGGACGGCGCCGCAAGCCACACAGCGAATGTCACAATCAATTAATTGTAAACCAAGTTTGGAGAACGTGTTATCTCACGAAATGGTCCAGTCGCTTGGCCGCCTCGGTCGTGCGATTTGACGCCGTTAGACTATTTCCTGTGAGGCTACGTCAAGTCTGTGGTCTATGCCAACAAGCCAGCGACGATTGATGAACTTCGTACGAATATCGAACGTGAAATTGCAGCAGTATCGGCCGATTTATGCTTGAAAACCGTCGAAAATTGGGTTCAGCGGCTGGACTTCTGCAAGCGTGCCCGTGGTGGCCATGCAAAAGAAATCGAGTTCATAACCAAAACCGTTTTTGTTTTATTTAAAAAAAACTTTTGTAGCGCTCTTATTGAAAAACCCTTTATTTTACATGGGTAAACATGCTGCTGAAACATGTTTTGCCTATACAGGTTACAAGAAAAACAGGCCTAATTTAGTACGTCTAGTCTATGGGGAGAGTCAACATGAAAATATCGTACACTAGCGCATACCCTGCGTGCGTTGCTACGCTTTATAAAAAATACATATTAACAACATTGCCGCCACCAAAAGGGTCCCTGCTTGTGCAATCGATCACTGATCTATATATGTATGTAGATTGTACATATCTACGCGCGTTGGTTAAAAATGTTTATTGCTTGTGTTCATTCATACTTAAATATGCATAAACGTATTCCGGCAAATTGAAAAATACAGATAGAGATACATTAAGTTTTATCATAGAAATACAGTTTACATTGGCTTTCGCGATGTTATTGCACATTACAGAGATAGATAACTTAAAATTTATCTTACTACTTAAAAATTAATTTTAATAAAAAATTTAAAAATATTTTCCAGAAAGTACCGTCAAACAGTTGTGTAAATAATGGGTTCCACTCGTTTCAGCTGAAGAAGAAAGGTCACTTAGCTCCTTCAAGGCGCTTTTAAGAGACAACCAAAAGAGTATTACCAGAAAATTTCAAAAAGCTCTTGGTAGTTCAATGCTACTATAATTAAATGTGCATTTACGTTGCTTTTTCTTGTGTTTTTTAATAAATGCCTTTTTTTTTGCCTTTTTAAGTCTTTTGTTTTGCCTTTTTTTAATTTTTTAGGTCCACGAAATCCTATCCCTGTTTATAAGTATAAAAAAAAATGTTGACTACTTAATTAAGATTTAAAACAAAAATGTTGATTTTGCTGTGCCTTTCTTATTCTAATAAATAATTTAATATGTTCCTAAACTGATTTTAATTAAAAACTAAAACTGAATTCACAAAATTCTACAAACGCGAATAATTTTGTTCCGGGGTCTCACAGACGTATGTTAGGTGGTAGTGTGACAATAATAGGTGCTAGGTGGTTAAGGGTCAAAACCGATGTCTTCATAATACTCCAGCGCTATTGATATCTTAAAAGCCTCGACTAAGGTAAAGTTAGACGCAAAAGTGATTCGTTTTTGCCTGGAGTTACCTACGAAACCAAAATATATTTTATTTGATTTAACTTCATTATACAACTATTAACAAAAATTAAAGAAAAAATAATAGGTAAGTTCATTCGATTTTTTAAATTATTCTTTTTTACACTGAATCGGTTATGCTTATGCACCATTTTGAAAAGTGAGTTTAATTCACTTAAGGAAAGGTCAATACATTAATATCCCTCATTAAATTCCCTTATGCCCGTTATCGCAGTGCGAGTTTAAGTGTCAATCCATTGAAAACTCAGGATCCACACGAATTGCGTTTTCACAGTGCATTTTTAACGATAATCTCCACTTAAAAACCGGTTTAAATTAAGCCGCCGTATTCCGTGGCTTAAGTGTCAATCCTGAGAGTACATTATGTAGTTGCCATAAGTGTACTAAAATAATATTACGGTTAGATGAGGTAGCAGTGGCTGCCGGTAACAAGTATCAGCACACTTAGGCCTATAGAGGCCCATTGTTAAAGTGACCATACGTCCCACATTATGTGGGACAATCCCACATTTGGATGAATGGTCCCACATAGAAAATCGTCCCACAATTTGTCCCACAAAACAAAAAATGTCCAACATTGTCCCACAATCTTGAATTAAAATGTTTCACTTCTTTATTATACATATATGCATTATGTATAAAAATAATTGCACTGATCATTTGCTACAATCATTTGAAAGTTAAAAAAGCGGAGCCCAGTGATTGAATTTGCTCATAATTGGCAAGAGGTGAAATTATTTGGTGACATGAAATGGGTGGAAATTTCCTCACATTTCCAGCAATATTTCTAAACCAACTTTCAAAGTATATTGTCGAGTATACCGTACCTAATATCCTCCGTTTGCCTGTGATAAATGTACTATACAGAAATGATATTTTTTGCCCCTAATAAGTTGTGGACAGAAGAAACATCTCCACTTTCAGTAGAAACAAAAGTTGTATATTAATTGTAAAATCGAGCTTTTCAAGTTGGCAAGATTTTTTGGAAGACATATGCAAATAAAAAAATAACACTATCTTGAAACAAATAAATTCTTCCGAGGAATAAAAAATAATATACATATATGTAAATAATTTTGTGTTCTTTTAAATTGAACTGATTTTGGTTTTTATTTAAGCTGTTTTTACATTTTATGATAACTGTCCCACATTTAAAAAAAAACAATATATGGATTTTTATTCCGGCTGCATTTCTCTACTTTGTCCCACATTTTAGTTATTTGGATCTGGTCACTTTACCCATTGTGATACCAAGGATCTTGGAAATATTTACCGCGCTACTCAAGAGAACCATTTGGCGCTTTGTACAAAGCGAAGAAGGCTTCCTACGTATTTTTATGCTAGATCACTTAGATCTTCGAAGAACTATTCCCTTAGGTTCAGTTTTCTACTAAGAGAAAGAGCTGGGCATAAGCAGAGGAGATGTTTTGGACTTTCCTCCTCATCTGTGTCTCTATAGCTTCTGCAGAAGTCATTCGAGATGACGCGTCTAGTTGCATGTTTGCCTATAAGGCAATGCCCCTGTAATGACACCGATAGTCGTACTTATATGTAGTCTTTTTAGTGACAAAGGAATCTAGATCGGTTCAGATCTAATCTAGGCCAGATTTGTTTAGCAAGGCAAGTATTTCCACCTTCCGATCATATTCCATCCAAAACACATTACAGAAAACCTACCTTAACAAGAAAATATTTTGTCTGAAAATACGGCTGGCATCGCGTTTGCGACTCTCATTTTATGCAAGTAGGAGGGATGATTCTGCTGATATTCGCTGTCGACTTCAGTTGTGAGCATACTTCTGTTTCGTCATTTTTTGGATTAAAAGTTAATTAATTGAGTTATTTTTTTATTTCCAGCCCTGCAGCGGCTTTTCCGTCTTCTTTCCTCATGATTTTCATTTTTTTTTTTTATTCTAAAATGCACTTTACACGGAAATGAAAATCAAATTTCGTCTGACATTTCGTGTTCATTTAAAATTACTTTTTTCCACAATTGGTTCACAATGACACTCAATCCATGACTTACGTAAACTGTTGACTGTGAAAACGAAAACTTGTTGAGTGGTGAAGTTTATGTTCAATCCTATACTAAACTAATCCAACACTTAAGCAAACACTGTGATATCGGGCAGTAGACTTCTTGATAGCCTTTACTCCGCGTGGTACGCTTTCAGTCAACTTTTCACAGCAGATCATAGGTATCCTTCTCTTTTCCAGAGAACGGGTAGGGAAGATGTGTGAGCTATAGTCTTTGCTTAGTGCAGATTTGAGGTAAGCTCAAAGATTTTCTATTGGGTTTAAGTCAGTACTTTGGGCAGGCCAATCTAAAACTGCAAACGGCTGTGTTTGAAGCCATTCTTGCACTTTTTTGGCCATGTGCTTTGGGCCACTATCATGTTGAAAAATAATTTGCGATGCAGAAACGGGGAGGAACTTTATTGTACTTATTTACTTCTTCTTTAAAACGTCTCTGTACATAATTTAATCCATTGTACCTTCGATTAGCCGCCATTCTCCCACTCCAGAAGCGCTGAAACGCCCACAGCATAATGGAACCACACTACCGTGCTTTACAGTGTGCTTCCTTCTTCCCACCTTATTCCAATCCTCTTCTGACCGGTCTTCGTGTTTCTTAGCATAGCTCAAACTGGCTTTAACATTTTTTTCTGGCGAGGGCTGGTTTCTGTATGTACTTCTCTGTAAGCCGTCGAAACACTTAAAGATAAAATTCATTTAGCTAAAGAGCAGTCGTCCTGGTCGGAGAATTTCTTGGGCCTACCGTGGAGAGCTCTTCTTGCCCGGAGGGGCCTTTTTTCTTAGGCGAACGACAGTCGGTTGACTAACAGCCGTTTTTCTTGTCATAGCGTGATGATTTTCGTCTCCCAGCAACTTTACGACATTGTTTTTTATTCTCTCTGAGAGTGTTTTCATTTCTTTGTTCTAAAACATTATTTTGTCTTAGTTAATTCATAATTCAATAAACAGAATAAATATTTCGAAGTTGTGAATGTTCGAAGGAGACACTTCTTAACATCGTACTTATACAACTGCAACTATGCATTGGCCAAACGCCTGGTACAAAACTGAGTCAATGCAAAAACAGCGGTATTCCAATTTAAAAACAATATTTCGAAAATGACATTTTGCCTGAATTATAACAGACTGTCAGCTTTAATAACGGAGGGTATTGTGCTCAAAAAAAAAAAAACAGCAGAAAAAAAAAACAAAAACAATTCGTTGGTAGAAATTCTGCTGTTTATCTTCTTCAATATCGCATCTTGGAGTTTCTGTAACTTATCAATATGGGTTTTCGATGCATGATAGTGTTACATACCTTAACTTCAATAGGGCACCTGCTTCTGGATCTGTAGCGTCCATTAGTAAACCAAAAAGCAGTGCCAGCTTAATAATATGTACAAGGTTCCATATAAATTGGCTACCCATTTACGTCCAAAGTTAAAATACAATGATTTTTACATTAAAAACATTATTTTCCAGTTCATTTACAAACTTTAACGCATTTAAAAAAAAAATTAAAAAAAAACAGCAGACGTATATTATCACTCATAGATATCTGCATCAATAACTGAAACCTTACTCCTGCAGATATTGTAGTTATTATAGAAAGAACAAACTTCACAGAGAACCCGAAGTAAAGTATGTCAGTATATAATGGTAGAAGAAAATGGAAATATAAAGAAGGCTCGAGTTTAATGATTGAGTATCAATTAATTAAAATAAATGATGCATTGCATCGGCATCAGTTATGTTCTACATTGGCATTGCAACAGTAATATTATATTTATTCGGTGCACCACAGTTGTTGTACATCTGAATACTCCCAGGATAGAAGGCAGGAAAACGTTTAACGGCGACACCAAAAAATATTAGCTGGATATGTTTTTTACATATGTACATATATCGGTAACTTTACCTCGCGGCGTCAAATACACGCAACAGTTGCAGTACCTACATACATGTATATGTTCCTTCAGGACATCATTGATTTATTCACACCAATGCGGCTTCTAGCTCTACAGATCGATGATATACTAACATTTTAGTCTTAGGCATATCCTGAACTCCATTCGTGCAAAAAATATATCACGCACACACAAATGGTTGCGAGAAGCAGGTCCTGATTCACCCCGAACTCTAGTGCTATCTAAAGAAAAAGAAGGAAGATATCCTTTATAAATACTAACTTAAACTTGGGGGAATATTGTTGGAAAGGAAATAGAAATAGAAAAGGTTCAGCTGATTTATTTACCAGTTTAGAGCCATTCTGTTATATTCCGAATACATTCAATAATATAGATTTAAGAAAACAAAATGTGTGTATATTATTAAGATATTGCCCAGTGGCTTCGCCAGGCTAAAAGATAAAGAGTTATTAAAGGAAGGTTATGATTGTCAATCATGTGAATTAGATTTTTTGCGCGCTGATATTTTAAAACTGACTGTAAAGTTGGATTAAGTGGTTGTAGTTATCCTGTGCATATATAGATTTCATAAATACAGAGTCTCAGATTTTTTGGTAGAATTTGCCAGTGTTTTAGATAAAGAAAAATCAAAACATTTAATTATCCTGGGAGACTTAAATATTGATATTTTGGAAAGTTCTGACGCTTTACTTGCCTGGCACGGATAAGTTTCATTTATAAATAAACCTACGACAACAGCTTCTGGTAAGTCTTAGACCACATTCATGGTCGTTTTGCAAATTGCTTCATTGAGTTCGTTTGATAAATGTATCTTCACAATCATCACAGATCACTCCTTACTTACTTACTTAGTTGGCGCTACAGCTCGAGGTGAACCTGGGCCTGCTTCTCGCAACCATTTGTGTGTGCGTGTTACATTTTTGCACGAATGGAAGGGACCTACAGTTTTCTGCCGACTCCGAACGGCGAGTTGAGAAGCTCAATCGTGACAAATGATACTCTTTGATGCTTGTCAGACATTCGTAAGAGCTGGGCACTGTGAGTAACTTTTAGGTGTTTGCGGCGGGACTCGAACCCAAGACCGCTGGCTCAGTAGTCCGACGCACTAACCACTTGCGCTACGGTGCCCACACTCACTCCATGACGGGTTTATTGATAAATACAATTAAAACAACAACATTAAAACCTTCGCTTCCATGTCTGTTACCAAAAAAACTAAAATTGATTTTTCTAAATTAAAAACAAAACTCTTCTTTGAATATTGGTATTTGGTTTATTTGGAAAGCGATGTATCGAAGGCTTATGATGTATGACGAAAAAAAAAAGACGTAAGTAAACGGTAAATTAGGGCTAGATGTAGCAAGATTATTCACATAAAATTAAGGGTGATTCTTTTATAGACCAAACAAGTATAATTAAGCACTAAATGGACTGATTTTAAGAAGCAGTTGTCAACAGAAATGGCATAAAAAACAATGCCCAGGCAGATAAAAATAAAATAAATAAAAGAAAATAGCTTAAAAATAACTCGTAGACTTTTGAAAAAAAAATATGGGAAAAATATATGGAGTGCTTCCAGATCGTTGAAAACGTTAAAAATCGACTCAGGACAACATTTGTAGTAGTGGTGCATAAATCCATGTTTCAAAACTTGGCAGAAAAAAATTTGTCCGATTTCAAAATAGCGTTGGGGTAACACTTTACCCCAGTCCCTGTACTAGGGTTAACCAAAGCATACTCTTAGGCAAATTTCCGGATGCATTCAAATGTGCTGATATTGTGCCAATTTTTAAGAAAGGAGCAGCGATGGAAGTATGTAAATAACTATAGACCTACTTCGCTTCTTTCTTCTATCAGCAAAATCTTTGAAAAGGCTGTATAAAAGGAATTGTTGACTTTCTAAATAAAAACTAATTTTTTAATCCGTCACAATTTGGATTTCAGAAAGGCAAATCCAAGTTCTGCTCTGAAATTTTCTTTAACTTAAATAAGAAAAAGATGACTGCTGGGTTATTTATCGACATCACCAAAGCATTTGATATGGTAAAGGGTTTTCCAATAAGAGGTGTTATTTTGGTATTCAAAGAAAAATGCAATTTTTAAATAAATGATCGGATGTTTATTTCCTAATAAAGAGGAAGGTATGCCGTTAATAATGAAAAACAACATCAGCCAAATGGCCACCACGAGCACGCATACAGGACCATATCCTTTTCATGAAATTTTCCATAACCAAAGTGGCTGCCCTATGTCCTCGATAGCCTCACGAATTTTATCTTTGAGGTCTTGAATCGACGCTGGGCTATTGACGTAGACCTTATCTTTCACGTGGCCCCAAAGAAAAAAGTCGCAAGGTGTTAAATCACAAGATGTCGGTGGCCAATTATGATCACCTCTTCGAGAGATAACACGGTCCGGAAACTTTTCCCGTAAAAGATCAATGGTTTCGTTGTTTGTGTGGCACGTAGCGCCGTCTGGTTGAAAGTAAACGTTGTCCAGATCAATACTTTCCAACTCCGACCATAAAATATCATTAATCATCTCTCGATAGCGCAATCCATTCACCGTAACTGTTGATCCAACCTCATTTTCGAAAAAGTAAGGTCCAGTGACCCCACCGGATCATGAACCGCACCAAACAGTCACACGTTGAGGATTGTGAGGCTTCTCAACAACATTTTGCTTGTTGACGTAGCCACCGAGGTGGAAACGGGCCTCATCAGTCAAGATGATTTTTCGATGGAATTTCGGATCATTTTCATGCATTTCAAGGACCCAATCAGCAAAGACACGATGTTGTTGATGATCGGCCGGCTTGAGTTCTTGTGTTAACTGAACTTTATGAGCCTTAAGACCCAAGTCTTTATGCAAAATACGGTGTAATGACGTTTGTCTACAGCAGCAATATTCTCAGTTGATCTTGAGCGACGTGCACGGGTTTTATTCTTCACATCACTAACTTGTCCCAACAGCTCGAATTTTTCCACCAATTTCTGTATTGTGGTCCGACAAGGTGCTTCACGACGACCAAAAAATGCTTTAGTTTTGCGATACTATGGAATCTTTCATTACAAATTGCAATACGGTTTAGCATGTTGGAGTGGATCTTACTTTAGTAAAATTCAACCAATTTTAACACTGAAAAAATATGCTAAAAGAAAAATAAGCCGTAGGCATCGTTTGCAACTTAGCTTTCCACTTTTTCTACAACTGAAAATTCTTCCCGGTCGGCCCTTATACTGCTTTAAAGTCCTTAAAGTTTTTTTTTTATGCTCTCGGGTAACTTGAATTTTCAAGCTCTCGGTATTCATAACCTTCGCGGTAATTCGCAATACCTCGTTTTCATTCCTAACTTCCGCACTACTGCATTTCGAAATTTGTATACAGTTGCAGCACGTCGTTTATTTAATAAACTACCTATGGACCTGAGTTGGGCGTAATCAACTACTTTTGCAATCAGATTAATAATCTGATTAAATGTAATCATAATTACATATAATCAGATTAAAGTAGCCAGGATTACTTTTAATGAATATTTCACATGTAATCTTTAATTTTTATTACAGTAGTTTGATATCAAGATTACATTTAATTCAATTTAATTTATTTATTCATTCATACATTCATTACATTAATAAATCACTTGTAAAAAAGCCATTGGGTGACAATTTTCGTGGCAAGTTTTACCGTTACAGTTTTCTACGACAAAAACTTTAACGTTAAAAAAGCTTGTTTACTTCTAGAAGGCCCAGCCGTGAGTACGTTTTGTTTGTTTGTCAACTGAATGTAAGAAAAGGCTTGGGCTGATTTTTTTTTTCACTAGATGGTGTTAGTTCAAATACGTACGAGTTATGGGCCAAAAATGGGCGAAAAATGTGAAAAAATTATAAAAAAAAACCGACCAAGTGCGAGTCAGCCCAGTGCTCAAAGGGTTCCGTAGTTTTAAAACTAGTTATATTTTGTTTAATTATCTGTTTCGTTTCGTTAACACAAAAAACGAAAACGACCAACTCTATATTCACTTTAGAAATTTATAATAAGTAATATTATTCTCTATGAGAAATTGGATAAAAATAAAGAACGCACCCGAGTGTGTAGCGCGTCCATTAACCTTTTTTGCGCTGTACTACTGAGTTCAGGGGTCTCGGGTTCGTTTCCTGGCAAAATCCGTATTTTTATTTACATTTTTTAATTTTTTTTTATATGGTAACACAATTTCGGATAGAATTTAATTTTCCCAAAATTATTGTTAATCGAATAGTGATAATTCCATTGAAATTGGTCCAGTAGTTTACTAGTTAATTTGTTGAGAAATCGATTTTTTCGACATAAAATTGAATTTTTCGACGTGAATTTCTCAAAAACTATACAACTTACGAGGTTATCTTTAAAAATATAGTTAATTATCTACAAACTATGATTTTTTCATATTTTTTGACTTCAGTAGTTTCCAAAAAAGGGAACATTTTGGTATGATATTTTGCACACATTTTTGGCAATAACTTCTTAAGTTTCCAACAGAAAAAAATAAGAAAAACATTTTTGGAATCTTTGTTTCGAATGATGTTCCACATGATATATTTTTCAGAATTTTTTTTTGTAGATTACATTTTACCCACCCTGTATAGTTGTTTCACAATATTTTTGAACAATATGTTGTCCATGTATGTGGACCACCGTAATCATTGACATATTATATATGGACTGCTAGTGAAATGTCACTTTCATACATCGTCTGCGGACAATTTGGTTCCAACATAAATAGCGCCACGTGTTTCGTAGGGACAGCAATGTGAAACAATTATCCGCCATCATACTTATTTTACGTAGAAACTGAGGCCATCTATTGCTGTATATACGAGTTACTACGAAAAAACGTTAAATTTTAAATCGTTGCCGCGTTGGTACCAACAGATGCCACTACCAAAATTTCAATACAAAATTTGAAAAAAGCCGTTACTTTTCTTTGGAATGCATGTTTTGTGTTGATTAATACTTTGTGTTTTTGCTTTATAATGCAGTACAACTTCTCACAATTTATTAAAAAAATACTTAAATCACAAACCAACGGCTTTCGTGAATTCAAACACAGTCTAAGTTTCCACATTTCTCCGCTACGAAACAAGAGGGCTAGTGCTTATGTTGGAACCAACGTGAAGTTGGGTACTAGCAGTCCATATATAATATGTCAATGACCGTAATGTATAAGTGTGCCAAATTTCAAGTTTCTAGGAAGAACGGTTCTTGATATTTTTATCGTGACAGACATTTTTGAGTTAGAGAGAACTTATAATGGTTCCGTATTACCATATGGGTACGGAACCCTAAAAATGGACATTTTTACGATTTTGAGGCCCTGGAGGCAGTTTTTTTGGGACAGTTTGTTTTGTACTTTTTTCTCCTAATCAATACCTATAACTTTGCTGAAGACAGAAAACAAAATTCCTACGTTTAACCAAGATATAGCCATGAGAAAAAAAACCAAAAAGGGCTCAAAATAAGGTTTGAGAAAAAATATTTATGAGGCTATAAAATACGTTAGGCAGCCAATCTGGCAAAACGAATGATGCATAGGTTCTAGCAGCATCAATGCTCAAATCTAAGGCCCGAGATTAGTGGTTGCACTGTGTAATTCTCGCGGTTATTCTCTATCAATCAGAAAAAGTGATCTGGATTACCATTACAAATTACTAACCAATTTTGATTACAGTAATTTTGCAATCATAATCTTTAATATTAAGATTACGTATTTTAATCATAATCTTTAATCATTAATCTAATTACATTTTGCCCAACACTGCTATGGACATAAGATCAATCATATTTCCAAACATTTTCAATAAACTTGTAAAAAGTTGGCTATTTAGTTTTGATTTCGAAAGTATAAAACTGATTTCTTCGGTTGTGACTTAATTGCTTGTCTCTGAGGTTCCGGTGATACATGTTTCGCACATTTATTCATATTTCATATTTAACTCTTATTTAAACTTGGGTATTTAAAATCATTTTGTTTATTTAACTGTACTTTATCTCTCTTTAAACTTTCCTTGCCTTATTTGTATTGTAGTTTTATTTTTATCAAGGGTCACCCCACCCATATTATCTGAAAAATTAATCTACGTCATTTACAAAGTGGAATTTAGCTCTATTTTTATTAAAAATATTTAATGTCATTACTTAACTTTATTTCCTTAATTATTTACTGTATTCATTTGTATCAAATTTCTAAAATGATGTATTTGAACTAAGAAATAAAAAATGAATTTATCAATCAATCAATCAAATCCTCTTAACTTCAAAAAGGATGGATTTTTTACGTCTTCACACAAAATTGGTCTTATTCACGAAACTGAATATCGCTTTTGTATGAATGACAACGAAACTGCGAAATACATTCTATGTTAGAATGAAAAATATAAACCGCTGGGAAAATTCTTAAAATCTCTAGTTCTTTTTTCTTAAAAATTCTACTAATTTTTTTCAAAAGCAATGAGCCTCTTTTGGTCTCTTAAATTGATTATGTGATACAAAAGATACTTAAGGTCGCACTGCCTTACCTTTCGCAATTTGTGGATTAGATCCATTAAAAATTATGATATTCAGGACTCGCCTACTGACAGCAAACAAAAAATAGATCTTCTGTTACCAGTACTTCCAATTAAAAAAACGAAGAAAATCAAATTGAATCTATAAACAAATATAAATCTACTTCGGTGTTTGATACAAACACAGAGACCGAAACCCTGCCCCATTTTCTGTATTATTGTCATACCGAGAAGCAATCATTATCAATTTGATTATCTACTTTAAACCCTTCAGACACTTATGTATTTCAACGTTGACATATACAGCTACCAAAGTCATTCCAGTTCACAAGGTCGACTATCGTATTACAAACACAAAGTCACAGGCAAACGACAAAAGTTACACCAAACTGAATTTCAAAGGCACATATTTTTTGTTTGTATTATCTCGAAACAAGGTATTTTACGTATTTGGCTATCTGATATCATGACAACCAATACAACGAGGCGAGGCATTGAAAATCGCACCCTCTAGGCAGGGTATGGTTTCTGATGGCAATTTGCAAAAAAAAATGTACCCATTAGCTCGTATGTATCTAAAAACAGATGGCTCCCACACTCCTTGCTCCAGAATCTTTGAAAATGAGTTGGTGTTAAATTTGGGTCTGCTTAATTGAATTTTAGTTCGTCCCAACAATTATCCCATTTGCACATACCCTCTGTATATGTATATTAACATCATCACACCCTAGTCCTGCCGAAAGGACTAAATGCTTGACTGCGCCCTGACTAAATGATTAGTTTCTTCGCTAATTGCGCGGTCCACAAAGAAAGGTCGGTTTAGACCTTGCGCTTAAATAGTGACCAGACTTGAGTTGGCTGACATTTAGTCCATAAAGAACCATCACTCCCACATGGAACTCTTAAAAATAAAACGATCCTCTACACTTCTACAGCAACATGAAAGTGCTTTCAAAAACAATATTTTGAAATTCTATCGTAGTTGTGAAATCCTCCGCCTGCCTCTGCGCTTACAGGAAGAGGTATAGATATTTAACGATCCATAAAATCAGCACTCTTAATCCTTTCCCTCTTGGACATTCTTGTGGGCGAGACTCATGCTTATTTTTCGTTTGGGTGCTTATTTTTTCTTCTCTGCAGAATAACAAGCTAAATTGAAAATTTACGAAATGAAACGAAACAGAAAGTACGTACGAGTACGTTGGGGGACTTTTGTTTTTTTTTTTGCCTTGTGGATTTATTTCTTTGTACAGAAAGGAAAGGCAAGTCGACATGTTTGACGGTTTAAAAATAAGGGAGGGTGATTACATCGTTGGGTACTTTACTGTCGGTTTTAATTTACATTTCCTTCAAAGAACAAAAAATAAAGCCTTAGGTATAACGGCTAGATTACGGTCACATATTCTTATTACGAACAGACGTCAGTAAGCATCCATGAGTTTAAGATTTTAGATTCAAAAAAATGCAAGTGTGCACACTTCATAATAGGATGACATTGCCGTCTCTCAGGTTAATAACAAAATAACATTTTCCAAATTCATTTATGTATAAGAAAAAAAATAAGATATCAATTTTAAAGATTTCAAAGATTAAACTCCGTAGAAAAAGGATCGATCTGGTACTTTGCCGCCCCATAAACATAGCCTTGTCTATTTGTATCCCCCTTTTCATTAGCTATTTGGTACATATTTTCAGCGGTTATGAGTTTTTCATCAGGAATCAATTCCAAAATTACCAACATAAAGAAAAAAATGACAAAAAATTCACAAATAATTAAGAAAGAGGATATTGAATGAAAAATTAAACTTATTCTTCTTTTTTTTCCCACATTTTTCCATACGAAACTATACAGTGCCGTTCGAAAAATGTTGCTGTAACCTTTTTTTGCTCTTTCAGATGGCAGTGCTTCGAATTCATGAAGAGCTACGATGATTGCACTAGGTTAGGGTTGCCAGCAATATTTTGAAGAAACTAGACAATTTTGGATCCAAAAAGAGTACAAAACTAAGACCAAAACGCATGTACCTACTATTTATAATAAAAAAAGCAAAATCGCTCTTAAATGAAAACTTTTAAAAACAAACAATTAACGTGACAGTCCTTTTTATTTTGTGTAGTAGGCATTGTATGGTAATTAATTTAACTTTTTTACTTGTATGTATGAATAAATCAACCAGGCAGACGGCAAAGCCATGATAACATTTGATTTTGTGAATTTATAAGGAAAAAAAAAATTACATGAATTAATCTTAAATCTTAATCTAATCTAAAAAAAAAAAAAAAATCTTATAAAAAAACACATTTATGACGGTACTTAAATATAAAATAATTTATAGTTCTAACTTTATATTTGGTTCGTGGGTGGTCGTGGGCTTATTGGCATAAGCCGTACATTTAAAAAAAAAATCAAAGAAAAAATTCCAACGGCCTTAAATCGCATGATTTGGACTGCCAATTTTTATCAACAAAACGGGAAATTACCCGATCAGGAAATCACTCATGCAGTAGGTAATTGAATTGGTTCCCGGGCTATATAGCATATACCAACGTCTTGTTGAAACCACATCTCATCCATAACCTTGTCTTGCATTTTAGGCACACAAAAATGGACTATCGCGATAGCGAGGATCATTAACTGTTATTGCCCGACCAGCCGCATTTTCAAAGAAGAATGGTCCGGTGATGCCGCCAGCCCGAAATCCGCACCAAGCAGTGGCATTTGCTTCCCAATAATCGCTCGTGCATTTTCTGAACCCCTTTGACAATTTTGACGATTAACAAACCCATCATGATGAAAAGAGCCTAGTTGCTGGATATGATTTGTTTGAAAAGAAGCTACTAATAATAGGTCTGTTCCCGTACTTTCTGCACCAAATTCACAGATTCTCAAATTTCAAGGAGTGGGCTTAAAATCTCGTAGAGAGGGGTAAAAGTGTGCAAAAGGACAGAAACGCATTCAAAAACAAAATATGAAAATATAGAACATGAGCCAGATATGTTGATTGACAAATAATGGAAAACCCGGACAAATCCGGACAACTTAGAAAAACTATCCCGGACGTTCCCCGCATAGGCAAAAAAGAGTACATGCCCGGGAAAACCCGGACAGATGGCAACGCTACACAAGGTAGCAAAATGTCAAAAAAAAAGTTGATGGAATTATGAATGAGAGGTGCATTTAGCTCTTGATAGACGTCCAAGATGAACCAAAGTAATTAAAAAAATTATTTAAACAAAACTACATTTTTAATATATGTACGTTTTTAAATGAACTAAAAAGAAAATAAAATCCATTCGTGCAAAAAAACATAATACGCACACACAAATGCTTGCCCCTAGAATTTTATATACATACAAGAGACCGCAGTGAAGAGCGCTCTCAGGATAAGCCAGTCAAAATACTGAAAATCGAATACATATGGACATGCCAGGATACTTGGCAATTATTTAAACGACAACATCAACAGAGATTACACTGTCCCATACATGGATTTCCAAAAAACCTTCTCGTGGGAATTTCCAAAAAGAGAACAGTGGGAGAAAAATTAAGTAATTAAAGACTCTAAATCCATCTACACTGATGGGTCGAAAATGAACATAGGCATAGGAGCTTCTTCTCGGACGAACTGTGTATAAGCAGCTCCCTGATCACAGCAGTGTTTTCCAGGCTGAGGTTCTAGCAGTGACAAAGGTTGCTCAATAGGCGTCAATGATAACAATATCGCCTGAGGATATCACAATTTACATTGATAGCCAAGCGGCCATAAAAGCATTAGCTGCTACGAAAATAACGTCTTAGCTTGTTATGTATTGCCGCGAAGAGCTGATTGAAACAAAACCTTGGGCAAATTCTTTTTCGAGGACATCGACGAGCTATCGGAGGGTCACTATCGATCGGTAATACTTGAATTTGCCAGGGTGCGGCGTCTGGATGGTTGAAACCTAGAAACTAATACCACGGGTGGAAAAACAACATGGGTATCACAATGGGTCCACATGGACCTATGTGTGATCAGGAGCAAACATTCTCATTGTCAATAAATCAGATAATTTCAATCATAATCGGTGGCAAGTACGACCATTGCCACAAAGATTCAACTGTTTGTCAACATCGAGCAATAGCAATGACGAGTTTATCCGCCGTCTAATATTTCTATTCTGAATATACATAGTGTATACAAGTATGTAGATATACTTGTATTTAGAGTGTGTACTCGCTAATTCATATCCTGGACAAAGAAATATCACAAAACACGAATGATGGGTGTGGCAGGCAGAACACACTTTGATAATATGTCTCAAACGACCTAGAAAATATTCTATACGCGACATGAGTGTTGAAGGGCACACGAAAATAACACAACAACAGAGCTTCGAAAAGGGAATACACATAAAAATAAATAAATGTAGGTAATAGAAAAAACATTCGTAAAACTTTAGTAAACAGAAGAGACAGCAATAACATGCAGGAATCTACAACAACAGAAAATCCAATATGAGCCTAACCAAGTGTTACTCTCTGATTCATAAAATCTTTAAGGCAAAACAAATTTCAACGATAAAAAAAAAGGAGCACCATTACGGACCATTCGTATCATTCACACACACGCACTCATAATACTGTTTATTGTCTGACTGTGATTTTCGGGAATTAATGATAACGTTTTTTATGCACCTATTCACTAGAGAGCAATCATTTTAAGTACAGCCTTGATGGAGGGAAATAGAACAAGCTAAACAGACAACAGAAGACGCGCCGAGACAATGTGATGATTAAACATAGAATTGGTTTTTTATTAAAATAACCTAATTTTAAAGAAAATGAAAAAATAAAGAATAATTATAAATATGTAGTAACTCTCTCGTTGATCAGGTCGGCTCTAATTGCAGCTCTGCTTCCTTCAGCACTTCAATACCAACTGTCTGCTACTCGTTGTTCTGTCTCACTTGAGTCGTCGACACAATGAAGCTTAATTTTTTATCACACTTTAATTTTGGTCATATTTTAATAACGTCCCTAAAGTCTCAATCTATCCGTTGCACGCATAACTTTTTACGGTACATAAAAATTTAAAGCATTACTTAAAACATAAAAAAATGTTTACGAAATCTTTGTTTTTTTATGTATGTAGACTTAACCGTATGTCAAATGTGGAGCAAGCAACCGAGTTCGAAACAGTTACAAACACATACATTTATAAATACATATGCCCGAGTAAAGCGAATGTCGAGAGTGAATATATAGAGAGGGTTCCCCTTATTTACCTCTTACAAAATAGGTTCCAAAGTAAACTAGACTTTTAAAAATAGGTATTTCCAGTGAGGCTATCTATTGGCATATAGATATGTACTAATATACTGTCAAAATTTATGACATTTGGACTGAAGTTACAATAATGTTTGTGTTATCGGCACAAGTTAAAAAATAAATACATATACTGCGTCAGCAGTCCTAAACAGAACCAAGCCTAGCTTCTCGCAACCATCTGTGTGTTCGTATTATAAAGGGTGATTTTTTAGCTGGTTTGGTTTTGGCAACACTGGTTTTGACAGCTGACGTGTGTTTAGTACCTTGTGTCACTGTCAAACAGCTTCAGTTTGGTTTGCAATTTAACCATGGATCGTCTTACAAATGAACAACGCTTGCAAATTATTGAATTTTACTATCAAAATTCGTGCTCGGTTCGAAATGTTCATCGCGCGCTGCTTCCATTTTATGATCGGCATTCTCGACCTTCTGAGCAGTCTATTCGGAAGATTGTGACCAAATTTCGCACCAAATTTACTTTGTTGGACATTAAACCACCAACACGTTTACGTACTGTGCGTAGTGAAGAAAATATTGCGGCCGTATCAGCTAGTGTGACAGAAGACCGCGAAATGTCGATTCGGCGCCGTTCCCAGCAGTTAGGCCTTTGTTACAGCACTACGTGGAAAATTTTGCGGAAGGATTTGGGCGTAAATCCTTTTAAGATACAGCTGGTGCAAGAACTAAAGCCAGCCGACCTACCACAACGCCGAATTTTTGGTGAATGGGCTCTTGGAAAGCTGGCCGAGGATCCGCTTTTTTATCGAAAAATTGTGTTCAGCGATGAGGCTCATTTTTGGTTGAATGGGTACGTAAATAAGCAAAATTGCCGCATTTGGAGTGAAGATCAGCCAGAAGCATTGCAACAGCTAACAATGCATCCCGAAAAAGCCACTGTTTGGTGCGGTTTATGGGCCGGCGGCATTATTGGGCCATATTTCTTCAAAGATGATGCGAATCGCAGCGTTACTGTCAATGGTGAACGCTACCGAGCGATGATAACAAACTTTTTTTTGCCCGAAATGGAAGTTCTTGACTTGCATGATATGTGGTTTCAACAAGACGGTGCCACATGCCACACAGCACGCGAAACAATGGCGCAATTGCGAGGCGAGTTTGGTGAACAGTTAATTTCACGTTTCGGGCCGGTCAATTGGCCGCCTAGATCGTGCGATTTGACACCATTAGATTATTTTTTGTGGGGGTATGTCAAGGCTAATGTCTATAGGGACAAGCCCGCTTCGATTGACGCACTGGAAGCCAACATCCATGCATTCATTCGTGAGATACCGGCCGATATGTGTGAAAGAGTATGCCAAAATTGGACTCAGCGGATGGGCTACCTGAGACGCAGCCGCGGTCAACATTTGCATGAAATTATCTTTAAACATTAAACTGCAAGGTTCAAACTATCGATTCAAATAAATATTTCATTCATTTTTTCGAATTTTTTGTGTTTTTTTTTTAAAAAAAGTTCTCAACCTCTTAAAAAATCACCCTTTATTTTCCACGAAATGGAAGGGACCTACAGTTTTTTTCCGACTCCGAACGGCGAGTTGAGAAGCTTCTCATGACAAATGATACTCTTTGATTGCTTGTCAGACATTCGAAAGAGGTGGCACCGTGAAAAAACTTTTAGGTGTTTTGCTGGGATTGAACCCAGGCAGCATGCATAGTAGTCCAATGCACTAACCACCACGGCCACGGCGACCACATCGGCAGAAGTTGACTGATGACCAAGCATTTCTCAGAACTCAACAAGGAGGCCAAAAATAACAAAAACTTCTTTGACAACATTGTGACTGGGGATGAAAAGCGGTGTTTTCAATATGATCCAGAAAACAAGTGCCAAAGTACCGAGTAGAAGGTGCCAGACGAGCCAAAACATTTGCTGTATGATAATGCGCCATCACATCGATCGACACTTGTGACCGATTTTTTGGCTAACATTCCACTACTACCACTACCCGTATTTGCCTGATTTGGCACCGTGCGATTTTACCTTTTCGGCCGATTAAATGAAAGTGTTTTGTGGACTTTTGTGCACCGGACGGTCTAAAACACTCATTCGACATGCTTTTAGACCGTACAAATTGCTGTAATGATACTAATTTAAATAAAATAAATCGGTTTTGCAAAAAAAAACTTTTAGCTGTTCTTACGATAAGTTGAAACGAGAAAGAAAAAGAAAGTTCAAATTTCCTCTCACTCGCAGAAAGATACTTCATCTAAAAGTATTCACTTAGGTATAGTTATTAAGATCGTTATCTTAGTGACTATCAAGAGGCAAAAAAACAGAAAATGGGGATTCCCCATTTTGCTTTGTTAATTTTTTTTTCAAATTTCTGAAAACGTAGCAGAGACAAAGTGAAAATAAATGTTTTAAAAATAGATCCGAGGAAATATTACCGCTGCATTATGATTTAGGTTGAATTTTAAAATGATGGTAATCAAATGACCGGTAGTGTATGTGGGTATGTACACTACATGGCACAATTAGTCTATGAGTTGGGTTGATAGTTTCAAGAGAAACTCTTAAAAATGATTTTCAAAAATCTTTAATAAGTCTTTAAAGTGTTCACTATCTCATAAGTATTTGACCACTAAAAATGTTAAAATTTTGCAATTTTCGGTTTAGATTGGAAAATCACCAATGTAAAATAATTTTTATATTGTTGTTTATGATATTCAAAGGAGGTTACCCAAACGTTATTACTTCCAACAAAACTGACTTTGGACACTACAAGACTTGCAAAATGTTCTATAGAGGGACGATGACGAGTCATAGTTCAAAGTTTTCAGTTCAAGGCGAAGAGTCTTCGTCTGCAGATTAGCAGAGAAATGTTTGATGTCTTCCGTTTTCCGTAAAACTGTAAGGATGCGGAGCTGTTTTGGTAGAGATACATCCGGCAAACTCTTCAGAGTCAACTAAAATGAGATTTTTACCCGATAGGAAGTACTTGCACAACCTATTGCATTTGGTTCCTTGCAAACTCAACCATTTTTCTTGCCCTCGAAGCTACATTTTCACTTGGTTTAAGAGAAAACCTTATTGCTCATTCAGCTCATAAGTACAACTGCACACAATTCTTCTAGTCATTAACATTTTAACGGTATTTAGAATACAGCATCATACACAAAAAAACACTTGAGAGTATACTAAGTATATACAAAAGTATACTAAAAGGCACATTAGTGCATCCAACTTCCAAAAATTCCATGAAAAAAAATACTATGTCAACATAGTATACATGCGTTTATTGGAAAATTTAGTGCCAAAAATATTAAGAGCGCTTAGTATGATTTTGCTTGGAATAAGTGTTTACATAAGACATTATATTAAGTGCTATTATAGCTCCATTTTCAAGGTTTTTGGTTCGATTAAAAAAAAAATTGAAAAATAAAAGCCAATGTGGGGATTCTTATGGTATACATAGCTCAAAACTTTTTTATAAAAAAAAATATCCTTTATCGCTTTTATGTTAAATGGAAAATTGTTAAAAAAAAATGTGGCGAAAATATATAATTAAAATGCGACTGAAACTGAGAACAAAACTATGCTGTGTGCCAATCGCGTTAAAATTTTATACACTGGTATAACCTTTGGTATTTGTACAGGTGGATACAATTTTTTAACACTTGGTTTGAAAGTTACCAAATTTTATACGATTTAGCCAATATGAAATAAATTTTTTTATAAAAAGCAGCAGCAAACAAAAGCTTTAAAACCCTTTGCCATGCAAAAAAGCTAGCCTTTGACCAACAAAATATTGCCTTGTTGAATAGATCGAGATCATCAGCAGATTTTTGGAAAGCCGCCAAAGTTGTTAATGGAAAAAGAAATGCAATCGCTTCAGGTCTACAAGCAGAGCAGCTTAAGGCGCACTTTGAAATACTTCTCAACGCAGCCCAAATATCGCCACCTTTCCAATATGCAGCCCCTATGTGTCTTGACGAAATTCTGGATGCTCCATTCACGGTAGCTGAAGTTAAAGCAGTCATTGAAAACTCCAAGAAGAATAAAGCCCCAGGAAGCGACCGTATTTCGTTCGAATTTTACAAAAATAGTACACCTGAATTCCTTTTGGCGCTTACTCATGAGTTCAACCGAATATTCGAAACCGCAGATCTTCCTGAATGTTTTCAAAATTCAATAATTTTTCCTTTACACAAGAAAGGGGACTATAACAATCCAGCAAATTACCGGGGTATATCTTTTTTAAATACATCCACCAAATTGTTTGCAGGTGTGTTATTTAACAGAATTACAGAGTGGGTGGAAAACAAAAAGATCCTACGCGAATTCCAAGCTGGTTTTAGAAAAAATTACTCCACTATAGATCAAATATTTGCACTTGTAAATATAGCGGAGAGTTATAAAAGGAAGCATAAAAAGTTATATACCTTCTTCGTAGATTTTCGTGCAGCTTTTGACTCTATACCACGTGAAGCGCTTTTCTACAAACTTTACAGATACGGTATCTCAACAAAGGTCATCAAAGTGTTTAAAGCTATGTACGAAAATAACATAGCCTGTGTCTGGGATGGAAGCAACCTTTCAGAGGAATTTAATACAGCAATGGGGGTGAAGCAAGGATGCGTGTTGAGTACACTTTTGTTCATCCTATATATTAACGATATAACAGATCATGTCAAGGGTGGGATCGAGATAAGCCAAAGTATAATACCAGCTCTAATGTTTGCAGATGACATCGTTTTCCTTGCAGATTCGGTAAGCACAATGCAGCTGATGATAAACAGGCTGGACGAATATTGCAAAACTTGGAATTTATCGGTAAACTTATCGAAGTCAAAGATGATGATATTCAGGGACGGTGGTGGCAGATATTCCCGCAATGAAAAGTGGAAGTTTCAAGGAGAACATATCGAGATTGTCCGTGAATATAAATATCTCGGTGTCCTGATTACGTCTAATTTAAGTATGAAGAAGCACCTGCAAAGTAAACTGGCCGAAGCGAAAAGGGCAATTTGTTCAGTCTGGGGTTGTTGTATCAACAATAAAAGCATAAGCCACAGCTCGAAACTGAAAATATTCCGTGCTACTGCAGTATCTATCTTGTTTTATGCTGCTCAAGTATGGGGATATTGTTCATTTGAAACAGTAGAAAAATTTCTTCGCTATTTCGTACGACGAGTTTTTAGATTACCAAGTAGCTCCCCCAACTACATGATTTATCTGGAGACTGGAGTAGCACCCCTATTTCTAGACACGCTCAAGCTCCATCTCGACTATGTGGTAAAAGTCATGGGGATGAAGCAAGAAAGGATACAGAAAATAGTGTTAACACAAATCCTGCTTAACGGAGGAGAGTGTGTCGAAGGCTGGAAAAACCTAGCATCGCAATGTGGCTTCAATATCTCCATTGCACCTGATGAGCAGCTGATTCCCTTAAAGCATAAGTTCTACACATTACTTAGAAAAACGGGCTATAGGATCTATGACCAGTTTGTAAGAGAAGCTCAGTCATCGCAGTATAGAACATACTATAGTAAATTGAACCATCATCTGCAGGATAAAACATATTTCCTTGAGAGTCACTCAACCGATATGATAGGCAATATCTTCAAAATAAGAGGTGAACTGTTGAGCCTTAACTATATACCGCACCGCCCCGAACTCCCCCTTTTGTGTAGCCTTTGTAACCTTGAAGAACGGGAGGACGTATTCCATTTCATTGCCATATGTCCCATCCTTAAAGAATTCCGCTGCATCTTCTTTGGAGCGCAGGTACTCACGGTAGAAGAAACGAAGACTATTTTAGACGGCAACCGAGGCTGGGATAGACTGTACAATTATGCAACAAACGCACTTCGCTACAGAAAATACATCATAGATGAAAACTTTTAGGAATAAATATTAAAATTAAAATTTGTTTAATAATTTATGTACACATGATTAATGAATCAGAAAATTCTTATAATGTCAATCTGGTAGACGGCCCCAAGCCAAACCATATAGACTAAGTATTTAAAATTGTTAGAAACTATACTTTTTTATGAAATAAATAGTCAATTAAACTAAACTATAAAAAAATGTTGAACTGGTTTTAACATCATTTTCACGAATGCTAGTTCTCCCATCGTATGTGAACACAAGTATGCTACATTTGTCCACCGAGAAAACCGTAACAAACACAAAGCTCTAGTCCGCTCCCTCACTCCTTCATGGGTATATACAAATGTCAAAAATTGGCCACTGGATACAAAGCCGTCTACATTTTTCAAGTCTATTATTCATCAAACTATTGTCAAAAATTAGCCAGGAGATAACATTTTAACGCAATTGACACACAGCCTTATTTGAGCATGAAATAGGACGGAAGCGGAATGAGGTGAAATTTATTTGACATACATATGGCATAAGGCAGGGATGTGGTCATGTACTTTAAGGAAAAATAAAAAAAAACAGATATTGCTCGAAGAGCATACACAAATAGACGGAATAAAAAAATCATAATAAAATGGTAGTACGTCACACCAGAAAAGTAGTATCGTACTCAGTTCCCAAATTTGTTCTCAAAAAGTACAATTGTAGTACGGGGGGCGACGCTGCTTTGACCACAGCCTGTTTTAACCATTTGTGTGTGCAGTAGACTTAAATCGTTTTCACCAAATATGATATACATATGTATGTATAAAATTTGCTATGGAATGTACTTACATATCTCATTTTGACCAAGTTTTGACTTACATTCTGCGCACCTTAGAATTTATGTTGTATATAAAAATGCAAATATGTACAGTGAACTCTCTCATAACCGGACACTGATGTTACCAAGAAATTTGTCCGGGTATGATAGGTGTCCGCTTATGGGAAAAAAAAAAAGCGTTCACCAGTGCTGCCACTAAGGAAAAAAATTCGCGTAGCAAAACTCAATAAGTCTATAATAGGCCATTCTTCATCGACAACAAACTAAAAACCGCTTAGTTCTTTACTAAAAATAAACAACCTTGGAAGGACTTAATGAAACTATTGCCATACCAGTCTGATTCCAGTCATATTCAAACACTTCCGAAGAAATATGTACTACCTGTGTAGGGTACGGAGTGAATAGTTTGAACATATGTTCGTTTCTTTGTTTTTGATTTGTAATTGTTATTGTGAGAGGTTTAAAATTTCCAAATTCCTGTTGACAGTTTCCGTTTCAAAAAAGCGTAGCAAAATTGGGGTATTCAGGGAAAATGCTTAGCAGCGTAGCAAATTTGACTTTTTTGAAAACCGCGTAGCAGATTTGCTACGATCGTAGCAAAGAGGCAGCACTGTTCACATTATCCAACATGTTATCCGAAATCACTAAGTGATTTCAAAGTCTTTGAAAGTGGATTTAAAAGATGTCGGACGACCAGAGAACAGCACTTATTATATTTTAGAAGAAGAAAGAAAAAGGAAGCGAGTTTGGGTACCTACAGTAATGGATGAAAATGCGACCATAATTTTCTAATGCTAATTTGCTAACAGAATTACAATTATTGAATTCACCAGGCGATCATCAGAATTTTTTATATTCGTAAATTTTTTTCTTCAAATTTCAAAATTTCCAAACAGTAGCCCCTCTTAATTCTCCGACAACAACCACACCACTTGAAATACTTTTCAGAAATGAAATTTGCTCTAGGTCGGACAGACCAGCAAAATATTAAAAAAAAAAAATTGAAAATCATCAGACATGTCTGTCGACCCTTCGTTTCATGAGTTTACATTATCAGATTTCGGTCTGTCAGATATGTCGCATCATGTGTAGGGTGACCATGCCCACGAAAAAGAGGACACTTTCAAAAATTTCAAATTAAAAATTGAAGATAAAAAAAAAACAACCAAGATAAAATAAAATATAATTTATTATAGTTCATCAAAACAAAAAAAAAAAACATCAATTTTATCAAATTCAAGTAAAATAAATAAAAATAAATTAAGTCAATTCTAACTTTAAATACAAAATAAAATTAAAATAAGGGCTCTGATTGAACTATTGGGCCGTATTCATAAAGTAAAGAATATGCTTATACTTGCAAAATATGAAGGAAATCCTTCTGCTTGTATTCATAATAATTTCGAGCTTTCTCGAGTAAAATCATATCCTTTTATTCACTACTTGACCTTTTAATAAAAAGCAAATCTTTCAAAAATTCTGAGTTAGGTCAGTAGCAGACTCATCTCGTTAGTAAACGGTTGTGTTATCCAATTTTCAGCGCGATGGCAGATGTTGTTCATGTGAGGGATGCTAAATATTATAAGACCCGCTTATCTACACTTGTTCGTCATTTTAAAGATTTATACCGTTTTGAAGAGAGAAATTTACAGTGACTCGCGGATCGATTTTTAGGTACGGATGTGTGCGATATCTCAGTGATCCTGGATATCAGAATGGTATCGGTGAAGAACTTGGTGTTAGTCAAGCTACGGTACCTCGGACTGTCATTCAGCGTTCTGACGAGTCTACCTTTTACTTGTGCTTGAAGGATATCCTCGCAAGAATAAGGTAATCATTATGAATACGAAAAGAAGGAAATGCTTATACTTCAACCTTATACAGGGTTCTTCAATAGGGACGCCACAAAAGTAGAGCAACAGGGACAGCAAACGACGCCATATTTCTTGCCGCTCTTTTGATATTTCTCTTCTTAAGGTTGGCCATTTCATGATGGAAAGATATACGAGTCAACAACGAGTCGAAGTTATTAAAATTTACTACCGAAATTCGGAGTCAGTGGCCTCAACGTTAAGAGCGCTACGTCCAATTTATGGTCGTCATAATCGTGCTAGCAGATCAACAATTGAGCGTCTCGTGGAAAAATTTGAATCCACAGGCACAGTACAAAATGTTCCCGTGCCAGTGAGACAAAGAAGGGCCCGTAGTGTCGAGAATATTGCTGCCGCTGAGGCTTCAGTTGAAGAAAGCCCAAATGTGTCTCTCACACGTCGTTCTCAAGCGTTGGGCATCTGAGTTCTATACATAATGGCATCGAACGTACTTTCACAGGAATAAAGAATTTCATTGATATCCAAAACCGTTTTTGTTTTATTTAAAAAAAATTTGTAGCGCTCTTATTGAAAAACCCTTTACTTGTAAAGCATTACCTTATACTTCTACCTAATACTTTGGATGATATCCTTCCTTTTTATGAATACGGCTCATTGACTCTGATTATAATTGTCATTTGACCGTTTTTTTTAAATACCGTTGTATTTACTTTTAACAGAAAAAAATTTAATTGAACTGTCGAATGTTCAGACGATTGATAAAAAAAAAACCAGGGATGGCGTTGCGCTCAGAAGTGAATGAGTTCAGGTATAAATATATTTTAGAATGTGTTCACACCAGCAAGATGCAGAACATTTCTGAATTAGAGTTGAAAAAAATGTTTGTTGTAGTTTTGTGATGTTGAAAATTTAGTTAACTGAGAAAAAAAGAGGACAAATTGCATGTTTTTCCAAAAAGATACCGGACATTTTCTTTTTGGACAAAAAGAGGACATGTTCTCTTAAAAGAGGACTTCTGGTCAGCCCTATCATGTGTATCCCACTAATCAATCTTGAAATCATACATACATACTGTACATACACTTAAAATACAAGCCTATTTAAAAAATGCAACGGTATTTATAAATGCAAATACGTTTTGGATAATAACGCAAAGGCACACTTCACAGTTTATATTTTTATTTCGTTTCTTTGCAAAATGTAAAGAAGAGGAAAACAAAACAAAATAAAGTATGTTAAAATGTTCCCATACGTATAGATGTGTTTTGTCCATTTAAGAGAGAGCGACATTATATTGCGGTTACGTAAATTGGTGTCCGTGTCCGGCTATGAGAGAGTTCAGTAATGGGAGATTTTTTATATGAAAAATCGTGTGCTCATTTCTGTTGGTAGGTGTACAAACCATAAAGACTTGAATACAAATTGACATTGCGATAGTTAGTTGATGGTTCTTAACTTGTGTGTCGATAATAAAAAAACAATCTCAACTCAATCTCAAAAGTAAGTGGACTTTTTCTCTTTTTTTTAATTTTCCTTAATTCGGATAAAAAGAGTAAATAGAGTTATTTTAACTACATATACATATGTACACAAATGAACAGATATTTGCTATTCTCTAAGAAAACATATACACCGGTATAGGGAATGGTTCGCGGTCAGAAGCAGCTCCCTAGTTAAAAGCAAGTTTTTAAATGTATCGTTTAGCCGAAGGCCTTTGTTGCTATGGCTATCCGGCCAACTAGTAATTTCAATTACTAGCCTAGCTTTTTTATGTAATAATAATAATAATAAATGTATCTAGTTGATTAATTTAGGATAAATTGATTTAGGTAGACTCCAATTAAATTTACTTCGTTTCGAACAAACAATGTTACCTTAAAAATAACAAAAAATCCAATATCTATACAATTAGGTCAGGTTGACATCCATCACCATATAGTAACACTGTAACATTGACTCGTACTTATAAGATCTCTAAACAATAGCCTGCAAAATATTTCCTACACATTTGGGTGGGTCGAGGGTGAGAATGCGGAACAATAGGCCAAATAAATATCAGTATTTGTATGTTATCGTTTGTAAACAATGCCTTTTCTGTTCTCTTCTATAAGTCAATATTTTTTGTTGACACACTTGTATTTGTTAAGGATGAAAGCAACAACAACACAAACAAAATCAACGCACCTACTTCAACGCAAAATGCACAAGCAAGAGAGTATTAAATCATTCAAGAGTTCAATAATTTCTCATTGTGTGTGCGTAAGACTATCCTGGCATGGAGTACATTACGTTGACCTTTAAAGCGATTAATTTTCTTTTCTTGAAGTGAGTCGATTAGCGTGACATTTGCTAAGAAATATTGTTTTTGGTTTGCGATAATAATCTGTTCGGGTAACAAATTGGATCGATTTAGAAAATGTGTTGCCCAAATATAACAAATGGTTGTTATACGATTGTTTTTAAAGCAGAACTGCGGAACTGAATTAGAGTGTTAAAGGTTTCATATTTCTAAGAGATTGATTTGATTTTATAGTTTAAGATCTTTCAATATTTTAGTCTAGAATTTTGAAAAGATCATTTTTTTTTTTATATTTTTAAAGATTAGACCTTCAAAGATATAGCTTTAGTGCGGCAAATATGGCCCACCCTTAACTCTTTGGACATAAAACAGACAATTTAACTTCAATTCATTTATTTTATTTATTTTAATTCTTAGAAATTATTTCTCTTTTAGTCTGTATAAACATAGAATATAAAAAACATCTTAACAAAAAGATATAAATAAAAAAATAGGGGAATCTCAAAAATAACTTTTTAAAAAAGTGCGGCTAATATATAACTTATATAAAATCATGTTTTGTCATCATACGAACTACGAAATTTGCAAATAAAATACTTGTTCTCGTTGCCAGAACAATCTTAATGGTCCAACATTGTACACACAACACATTGCACCCGTGCTTCTCCCCCCTTATCATAAGAAAATAGACTCAAGCAATAAATGCATTTATCAGGACTTGCATCAGATAATTCACCTGGAATGAAAATGTCCTCACTTTCTGATGAAGTAGATTCTTCAGCACGTTCATTTTTCTTTGTGGGCGGTATTTTTGCTAATTTGATCCGAGCCATATTACAGAAATCTATGTTGGGCCATATTACCGACACAAGACTTTTTCACTTTTTTTTAATTTAAACACATTTTTTCAACTATTTTTGACGTTTTGATTTCATATGAAGAATAAAAAATGTCAACACCACACAATCATAAAATGAAATATTAATATTTACGAAAAATTTAATGTAAAAACACTTAAGCCTCTTATTCCCAGAACAAAAATCGTTGCGAGAAAAATAATCGTAGCGTAAACTGTCAAAATTCTCCCACCTTCACTGCGAAAACCATTCTTTCTCGCAACGATTTATTTTTCGATGCGATTTTTTGACATTGTTTTCAATTAAAGAGGAAACAATTGTATTAATTTTGAGTAGCAAAAAGGGAAACTACAAATTGTCGCGCCTTTAAACGTCATTTCCTCTTTTAAAAAAATTAAATTTGATGTTCAAAATATTTTTAATTCAATATGAGTGATAAGAAGAGGAAAATAACATAAACAAAAAAGTTCTCCAATGACGAAGAAAAATATCAAAACTCGTACGTCAAAAATCTCGTTGCGAAATTTGAAATTTTTGGAATTTACCCTCAAAATCTCACACCACAAGCTACGAATTTTGTTCACTTGTGATGAATTTTGGATTTTGAATGACAGTCGAAAGTAGTTGGATGCACATTCTAAGCCAAAACATACACAGCTCTAGGTGAAGAGCTTATGGTGACAGTGTGATGGACATTAAAAGAAATAATCCATTTTTAATTTCTTCAACCACGGAAATCGGAAAACGCCATTAAATATTGTAAAGAAATCGACAAAGTGAATGCAATGGTCCAATTCTATTGCATGACAATGCTAAACAACGGTACAAAAACTGTTACAGTTGGGCCTTGAAATTCAGAAGCATCCATCGTACTCTTCTGATGTGTCCCCAACGGATCTTATACGCAGCCTGGAGTCATACTGCCGCCAGAAAATCTTCCGAAACCGAGCAGAGTTAAAAATACTTGAAGATTTTATTGCCTCAAAAATTCAGAATTTTGTTTAAAAAAAAAGGAATATTTGACACTGAATCGCGTTAAAATAGCGTCATAGATGTCAACGGATCCTATTTATTAAAAAAAAAAAACTATTATTTTACTACAAAATCGAACATTTTGCGTGGCATAATCTAACAATAGTAAAAAAAAAACTTTGAACATTGGATGTGGTTCTAAGGGGTTTTTCGATTTCAGCGATTCTAATTTCTACCCGGAACTAGGTTATTTTTTTTTTTTTTTTATAATCTACACACGCTAAAGGGGATATGAATACCCTTTTAATGTTTACACACAGCGCGAGCACATGAAGGACGAGAACGAGAGACAGACAGATTAGCGCCGAGAAACGATAGAAAGATACTCTGTCTTATTCCAAAAGAAATATACAACCATTGATAACAGTATCTATATGAATTTATTATTAGAACTGCCGTTAATAATATGGTGAATAAGTTATTGCAGCTGAACTGTTTGAAAATGACTCCAATTCCCTCTGCTGATTTTTTCTACTGATCCTGTGTAAAGGGAATTAGAAAATAAACATAAAATACATAAACTTCACTTGAAACAGTGAAAACATTTGCATCTGCATCAGGAAAATGGAGACCTGGGTGGTGTTCATTGCTTTGGTAATTTCAAAAAGACGGTACATACAGTGCCGTTCGAAAAATTTTCCTCAAACTATTTTCTTCACATTTTGGTGAATTGGTTGCAATAACTATGTACATATTTTTTAATGAGGTTTTGTTTAATTAGGTATTTTCAAACGTTTCATGACACTTTAGAGTGTTACAATTTTTAACCTGCAGTCGAGGGAGCGAAATGGTCTCAGACCGAAAAGTGGGTTTTTTTGGGTATTTGGCTCATTTTTAGGAATAAATGTAAAATGCTTAATTATTGCAGGTTTTTCATTTTTTGATTGCTTCCCAGAAACATTGTCCATTAAATCAGTAGGTACTTTGTTGAGCCTCCTTTTTCTTGTATTACTGCTGCACATCTTCGATTCATTGACTCAGATAGCTTTTTCCATGGGGATGCTGGTATGGTCTTCCAGGTCCGGATTAGAACATTTTTTAGGATGTCAATTGACTCTGGACGCTCTCTTGTAATCTTAATTTTCATTATTGACCAGATATTCTCAATTGGATTGAAGTTTGGGCTGTAGGGAGGCAAGCTTAGCACATCAATATTGTTTTCTTTAAAGTACTTTTTAACCTAAAAAATTTAAAAAAAAAAAATACTAATTTAGTTTTTAGTCATAGAAGTTGTAGCTCATTATAAAGCTATAAATTAATCCTTCATTTAAAAATCAAAAACGTGTTCATATTTACAAGCATTCACAGCATTATCCTGTTGAAATATGAATATGCAAGTGTTACTAAAGAGCTCTAACACGGAGGGCTCTAATTCATATTCTAGGACCATTAGATCAACTGCTACAGTGAATTTCGATTCTGAAGAGGCCATTCTACCTTTTTCATCCCCAGAGAAGCATCCCCAGACGTAAGAGGCATTCAGAGCTCAATCTTTCCCTTGGTTCTCTTTAAGCTAGACTCCTCCCACGTGCAGCTTAAACTTGAATTTGTCGGAAAATATATTATTGTTCCACATGTCTTGAATTTAATTAAAATGTGTCTCATATCAAATTAATCGTTTTTCTCTCATTCTTATTGGAAAATCCGGTTTCAGTACTTGCTTGCGTTAGTGCACGCAGCTTTAACGAGCTTTTTTCTCACTGATCTTGCTGAAGTTATTTATCCTTAAGCTCAGAATAGATCATTTTTAATATCCACTGAAGTCCTAGACTGATACCGACGGCTTTGGAGCACGAAAACACGATATTTCACTGTGGTCGTCTATTTTGGCCTCTCTGAGCCTTTTCTTCTGCTGTTAGTCACGGTCTCACGATATTTTTTAAATAACATGCTACAGTTCGTTGAACAACATTAAATCTTTCAGAAATTTGACGGGTTGTCGAATTTAGAAGTGACAGACAGAAATATTAGAGTTTCACTCCGTACTGATATTTCCCATTTTTTATTTTTTTATTCACTTTGATTCGTTTTGGACGGCTATCACGAGCTAAATGCACCTCTCATTTATAATTACATCGTCCTTCGCTGACTAATTGAATGATATTTTGCTACTCAGTGCAAAAAACATCGTAGCTCTCATAAATTCCAAGAACTCCCATCGGAAAGATTAAGAAAAGGTCTGAGCAAAACTTTTCGAACGGCACTGTATATGTTTGGGCAGCGAAACTAAGATATGTACGTATATTGATATTGATCCATCTTATTAAGGATTTACTCGAATTATATGTTCAATGTACTCTTATAACCAGTTTGGAGTATTGTTGTTTATGAATATCTTAACATCGTCTGTTGTTTTCCATTATTTTTTAATATTATTTCACATACTGATTTATTATTTTAAAACAAAGCAATGCAAATTTAAACTCCTTCAAACAATGCTGCTGATTTGCACACCCTTTGAAATCGAACGCCTACCAAATGGTAAATACCGTTGTAAAATGTTTACCATATGCGAGAAAGGGTTTGATTTTTATTAGGCATACTGGGGTGCCGAACAACATGCTTTGTTGGCACACAAAGGGCATGTGGTAATGTACATACATACATATATGGGACATGTAAACATTTAAGGGGTTGAAATCGCTATCAAGAGCAAACCGTTCTCAATTTATTTACCCATTTTAAAATATAGTCCGTAAAAATTTGACCACATACATACATATACATATGTTTCTGTAACTAATCATATGTACATAAGATAGCTTTTAATTTAAAAACCCCTCACCAGCTACAAGTTTACATAACAGTTTTAAACTATTTTTGCATTTAAAAAATATACAAAAATATCTGTTGCGTATGAGTATAGCAAAAAAAGATTCAATTATGTAGTTGTTATTGTAAACTCTAAATTTATTTAGTTTTAATGGAAATATTAATTAACGATAATAACCTTAATGAATAAATAACATTAAAACAATTTTAAATATTCAAATTAGAAGGTATTTAAAAAAAACAGTTTATTTGCATATGTATGTCATACATTGTACGTATAGAGTAGTTGCATTCCCATTCAACATTATGAAGTTGAACAATTTCAGAATTTCAATGGACGGAAATATGCAGAACTTTATCCGTGCAATTAAGGTAAATATAGTTTCATATTTGAAGTAATATTGAGCAATAAATAAATATGTAGTTATTGTAGTAGCGATATTTACTTACACGAATTACAATTCCAATTGTTCCAAAGTTACACTAAAAAGAAAAAAAAAGAATTTGTGATTTAAATTCAGCGAAAAAGCAAATTTTATTAAAAGAGGCAAGTATAAATATTTCATTAAACCCTGAACGGATCCCAATTATCCTTGTCCAGATTAGTGTCAGATATGACCCTGCACCTAAAATCTCAGTTCAGAAAAGACGCGAACAACAAAATCAGAAAACCGAATCATGCTGTTTTCTGATAACAATTCAACGCTTACTATGTGAATATGGAGATCCCGGGTGGAGCAGGTAATCGTTATATTGCCACTCAGGGCCCATTGGCCAGTACAACAACGGATCTCTGGCGAATGGTTCAATAGGAGTCTAGCCATCTTGTGGTCATGTTGACTACAGTTATGGAAGCTGGCCGGCAAAAATTCCACCAATACTGGCCGGTGACTGGTGATGAACGTCTATTGGCCGATGGATTCTTTGCGAAGTGTCTCAGTGAGCAGGCTGATGAGACGGGTAGTTTTGTCTTCCGGGAATTTATTCTGATCGACAAAAAAACAGCCGGGAGGCTGTCCATCCAACATATGCAATATCTTGCTTGGCCAGATCATTGCGTGCCATCCGATCCGAATTTGTTTTTAGAATTTACAGAGCGCGTGCACTCGGCACGCAATAAAACACTGCTGCAGGAAATCGAGGAAAGTCTGAAACAAGTTCGACTTCTGGACGCAGATGCTGATAATGAACTATTGGGTGAGAGGAAATGCATGGCGAGTAACGGAGTGACACCAGAAGATGAGGTACCAGTGTCGACCAGTGTTCATCAATGCATTAGCGCAGCCAATCTACCTGTGATCGCTAATGGAATCAAAGGAGCCCGTCTATCCTCTGGATATTGTGCGAATAATGCGAGATCAACGCGCTTGTATGGTTCAAAATGTCAGCCAGTATAGATTCGTCTGCGAATGTATTTATGCAGCTAATATGAAAATATCAAAGAGTGCTGCTACCGAAGAGTGATATATGTATTAATTTATTTTCGTTTTATCTTTTCCTGTCCATTTGTACTTCTATTATACATACATATGTATATACATAAACATACATATACTCGACTATATACACCACCGCTCCATCAGAGGTTATTTGAACTTAACTTTTTCTATACATTAACCGTGTCCACACGCTGCTTAGCTTTGAATGAGAAAATCCCCTTTGTTATTATTTTATATCTTGTCTTTTTAACACCATAGAAATGTATTGAATTGTTTTGTTTTAATTTTTATTCCTCTCTCATCTGTTTTATCCGAAGCAAATTCACTTCCTGTAGCATTTTACTTAATAACTAAAAGAAGATTATTATTGTTCGTGTATCAAATCGAAATATTCTTTCAGTGTCTACTATCAACTGTGTAAGGAAGAGCAACCCTAACACGCAGCGAAGACATCCATTCGGTGGTGTCATGTTGTATATGGTACCTATATAGTATTTTTATCTCTATCGCTAACAATAATCTGATTATTGTTTAATTTGGGTTATCTATATGTTATAATTTATTATTAATTATATATTAATATATGTATACATACAAAATATGAAAATAAAAGAAACAAAAAACCTTTCTTAGCCATCTAATTCTGGTATATGTATGTGCTTGAAATAGTATCGGAGCAGGTACACTAACTTGTGTTAATGCAGCCGTGTTTTCTTTAAATTCTGCGTAATCCTTGCATAATTTTGCAAAAAGACCTTGCATTTGTTAACAAGAAGCATACTCGAGAACTCGAGCACATCATTTTTCTTCCATGACGCTCCCAATTATATTTTTTATCCTTTAGTGTTATAGAATGTTTACGCCTAAATCCAAACTAATAATTCAGTTTAGGATTTTTTTCGGGCTGAAATTCTAGAAACCAAATTAAATGTACACCGATTATGTGTAGGTATGGTGTAATTCATTTTAAATCTATGAAAGCTCCTATATTTCGCAGACGAATGGAGACAAATAAGATGCAAAATTCGAATGCTTCGCGTGAGCCAATACAAGCACAAGAATAGGAAAAACATCGACCCTGCAAAAAGAAGTTGTTTATAAAATAGTCTGCCGTTTTACGTAAATTGTAGGTACATTGGCCATTAAAATTTAACATCGCACCCAGTCTTGAAACATAAAAAATTGGTCAGGAATAGCGTGCCATAAAGCAACGAGCACAAAATGCACCCCAAACGTTTTGAACTTCGAAAAGTTCTGAAAAATTAACTTTTAGACAAAAATGTTAGGAAATTTCGAAAACATACCCGTATCAAAACAGAAAAAGAAAATCGAATAATTTTACTAAAAAAATCTAGTAGATGATTCTACTCCGTATGCAATCAAAGAGCTTAGGTCGACGATAATAGCTTTTTTAAATACCATCCAATTTTTGGATCACAGCAGAAAATCTGCGACTGCAGAACTCCTAGAACTAAAGCAGCGTTGCCAGGTTTTGGTGAAAGAAATCCCCTCTTTTTGCATGAAAAAAAAAATTTTCCCCGATTTAACGTTTCATTTTCCCCAGTTTTATCCCCGTTTTTCATTTACTTTCGATTTCGTTATTTTGCTAATAAAACACTACTTTTTATACAGTCCTATTTTGTTTATTAACAACATGACAGAGCAATAGCACTTACAGTATATAAATAACTGAAAAAATCATGTTTTACATATGTACATATTATGTACTTCTTTCGATAATGGTTCTTTCTATGGTTGTAAGAGTAAGAAAATATAAAACTAAAAATAAAAAACAGATAATTAAAAACTTAAGAGGAAGTTCATTAATCACTTGATTTTAGTATTAAAATATTTTAAAATGAAACAGGATATCATTTGTCAAATACAGTGGCGAAAATTCATAGTCAGATAAAGCCGACAATAAAAGAATTTATTCACCTACATAACCTAAAATATACTTTTTGCTATTCATAGTCACCTTTTAGTCGTCTTTAAACTTATAGCCAGCTCGAAATTTAAAATGAGCCAAACGTCACTATAAATAATTAGAGTTGGCTATAAATTTCTCATATCGAATATTTTGACATTTGGGTTTGGTTCGTTCAAATCACTTTACAAAAACATACCAAAGTCGATACCAGCTAATACACAGGCAAAATTGTGTTTACGAATAACGAACAGTTATAGCCAGCTTTTTTATTTAGTGCCGGCTGTTATTATAGTCGGCTATAGGCACTATTCGTGGGCTGACTATGAATTTGCGCCTATGTATTTTGTTTTTAACCAGAAATTGTAAAGCATCCATTAAACCGAGTGGACATTTTTTGCATCATTCGTAATAAAGAGCCATCAATGGGAACAAATCTGATTCGTTGTTCGTTCGTGTGAGATTGTGTGTCCAAAATTGTTTGCATTGACGCACTGTATTCCTGTGTTTGTATATTTAATCTATTGCTGTACTAAATAGTATTTATTTATTGAAAGTGTCAATGAATGGAAACATTTTTTAACACAGTTCGTTTTCCCCGTTTTGAAATCTTTATCTGCGAATATCAGCGCCTGTTTGCCCAGGAGGCAATGCCCGTATAATATTCTTATACCTCTTCTATTATAATTTATACCCTTCTACTACTAATTCTAAGGATTGCACTTGTCCTTTAATGGTCCAGTGCCGACCAAAGTGCCTTGAAAACTCTATGTCCTACCATATTCGACCATCTTTTGTCAGCTCTTCTCGTAAAACTTTCTTTTGCCATTGATTAATGCTGTATAGCGGTGGTGTAACTTCCACCACCTCGGACTCATCGGCAAACTCGTTGCCTCGCTCATAACCAGGCACCCAACATAGTCTTTCTTATTTCTGCGTGCATAATGTCCTGAGCATTGTGGGGCAGCTCCTGCGTAGTGCTAATTTAATAAAAAAAATTTTTTGAATAATCTACTCTACACACGCTAAAGGGGATATGAATACCCTTATAATGTTTACACATAGCGCGAGCACATGAAGGACAAGGACGAGAGATAGACAGATCTACGTAGTGATAGGAAACTCAGATGATAGGTTTCAACTAACTCTATGGGTGGTGTCCAGGATAACTGGAGAGCTGTGTATTATTGAAAGTTATGCCATTGCTTATGATTCACAGAAGTTTTTTCCAGATGCCGCTATTCTTGGAAACTCCTAGGTTGGTGAGTCTAAGTGCACTATTTCTCGAGTGGCAGCAAGTTAAGGCACGTTTGCATATCGTTCGAAGGGCACCTGTGATGGCATCACGAGCCGTTCTCTTTACCGCCGCTAATCTTACCAGTGTCGTTCTCTTGATTGCAGAAAGTATGGGTCTGACTTTCATGACGTATCGTATAGCCAGTGAATCACTGCTGGCTTCAGGTTCCATGTTTTTCCTGCAGCTTTTATTTAAGTATCTTGTTTTTTTAAGTTCCAATTTAGCTTCCTATCCAGAGTAATAAGAACGATATTTCGTTTATTCTGAGAGCGTTAGCTCAGTCCCGTTTAGTTTCTGAAACTTGAAAGACGGTATCTTTGAAGAGAATTGACGTTTAATCCACACTTGCCACTGCCAATTTACTGGTGGTGGCTAATGCCGCAGCCATTAATTCGCTCAGTGTATTAAAGAATTCGCCTCGAACTATAATGATCACCTCATCCGCATTAGTAACGCTGTTTATACACTTGGAGCGTAGTTCAGCAATGATGTCATTTATGACCAGAATACATAGCAGAAGGGAGAAAACACCTCCCTGAGGAGTGCCTCTGGTGACTGATTTTACTATCGCACTATTTCCCAGGTTTGAGTTAATGTTTCTGGTAATTAGCGTATTGAATATCCAATTGGATAATGCTAGCTCTACTAAAATCCTGTCTAGGAGACATTATTGAAGGCCCCTTCGACATCCAGAAACCTAGCTATTATGTCTGTAATGAAACAAAATCACAGATGGTGCCTATTAAACTAACATTTTCATGAAGTTAGTAACTAATTGAGATCAATTATATACAGTTGTGTTCACATAAATAGCACATCCTTTAATTTTTCCTATTTATGTTGTGCAAAATTGCTAAAATCGGAATCTGAAAATATTGTTTTTTTCTAATTGATAAGCGTCTGTACACTTTATGAAAAAATACATAATTCATTTAAAAATAAGAAATTTCAATTGGGTTTTTTCCAAAACTTAAAAATCAGTTGTTCATATAAATAGCACAGTTAAAGAAATTAACGTAAAACTAACTTCTTTTTTTTACTATTTGGTAGGATATCCCTTGTTCCTTATTACTTCCTGACAACGTTTTGGCAAACTCTCTACTTAAAGCTTACATCTCTGCGAAGGTGTGTTGTTTCCCAAGCCGACTTCGTAGTTTGCCGAAGTTCTTCCAATTTTTTCGGAGTGGAGTCCTTGACAATCGAGTCAACATTAATCCAAAGGTTCTCGATGTGATTCGGGTCGAAACTTTGGGCCGGCCAATCAAACACGGCAATTTGTCGCTCCAAAAGCCAATCCTTCACTTACCACGAAGGATGCTTTGGACCATTGTCATGCATAAAAGTCCACAAAACAGGCATAGAGTCATCGGTAGATGACTCCACTTTGTTCTCCAGGATATGTTTATATTGATGCTGGCCAAGAATGCCATTAATTCTAACTATGGGAACAACGCCATGCCATGACATCGCCGCCTACACCATGATGTTCCCACCGCCATACTTGACGGTCTTAATGGTGTACCTTGGATTGTACTCTTGGTTCGCAAGTCTTCTCACACACTTTTTTCTATCTTATCCCAACCTATTGAACTTACTTTCGTCATTCCACAAGATATTTTTCCAAAAGGACAAAGGTTTGTCCTTGCGAGCGTTTGGGAAAGTAAATCTTCTCTTTTGAGCTTTTGAGGACACGAGAGATTTTGTTCTGGCGATCCTTCCATTAAGATGATATTCTACCGGGCGACGACGTACAGTTACGGTGGATATTTGGACACCATGTTGGTCATGTTATTGTTGCCTAATTTCCCGAGAGGTTAAGAAAGGGTCAATACAGCTTATTCTGTGTATGACCCTGTCAGCCACTGGTAGAGTTTTCCTCACTCTGTTTTTTCTAACCGGGCTCACTGATGATTGAGTCTCCCGTACGACCTTTGTGGCATTTCGTGCGAGCTTCCTGGAGCACTTTAATGGCCTTGTCACCCCCAAAATTGTCTTTCCGTCCTATATCATGGTACCAGTTAGTTGCCTTCTTTCCTCCTTGCAATGCTTTCCTCTCCCAATCTTAAATCCTACTTAATTTTTATGTAATGAGTTATATTATAAATATAATTAACAAATAATTATATTAACCTTGTTAGAGTTAGAAAAAAATCACTTAAACACAGAATTTTCACTGGAAAACCAAAGGTGTGCTATTTATATGAACACTCAATTTGTAGTGATCACCAACTCGAACTCTCCCAAAATACAGAAATACTAACAAGATATTCTTTGTCGTGTTTTTTTATATTCCTAACGGTACTATCTTATGATATTATGGCTTAACTCTTATGCAGCTTGAAAGCACAGTGTGCATTGCAAAGAAAGACACATTTGAATGAGGGTGTGCTATTTATGTGAACACAACTGTACATAGGTCGCAGTGACTGCCAATCACTTTGGTCGGTGATGGGTTCTTTGTAATACCAGAAACTTTCAAAGTGACGGTTAAAGAATGATCAAAAAAATAAACAAACACTTTCGGTAGATATTTTTTTGATACGAACATATCTTATATCAATACTTCCCTACGTAGGTACATTATGTGTGATTTGAGTTGTTGTCCACACAAATGATAATCTTTATTTACAATACGACCAGATTCATTAATACCCTTTCAACTTCTAATGTTAAAAACCGTTTCTACTCCCATAAAAACGCCATTTTATAACTCCTCATCCAGATCACCCAAAATAATTCCTTTGATGATATTTCACTTGTCTAAAACTATTCTCAGTCCTATTCCAGCTCGCAAAAAGTTTAACATCCTTCCTATTAATGGGCTCCGAAAAAAAAACAACAACAGGAATCCAGCCAACTTGCCTAAAATCTCATTATCCAAATAACAAAATAAAGACCCATCAATACAAGAAGTTGGGCGGCTAGGCGGTCCCCCCGCACTTTAAAATACATACTTAACCGTATTCATTGGTTTTATCCATAAGAGCTGTTTGTCTGTGTGCCAGGAGGTTTCATTTAGATTTTAGAACAAAAGAAACATCTAACTGAGAAAGAAACACCCAGGCAAACAAATCCACCAAATTATTTCCTTCTGTTTTGCTCGGTTTTTTTTTTTCTAAAGCGTTTTGTGCTTACGAAAAATATTCCGATATCCTTTGCTGCTTTTGAAGCCATTTTTATGTAGTCTGCTCTGCCAAAGAACAATGCACTTAATCTCGCTTCTTTATCGTTTAGATACTTTTCCCATATCTTCGACTCTGGATAAAAACAAACACAGACACACACACACACACACACACACATACAACATTTTAAAATCCTTATAAATCCATTTGAGACTTTTGAATTTGAAGTTTTTTTTTTTTGTCTCTTATTTTATCGTGTCCTGTTTGCTTTGGATTTTCTCTCAATAGGTGATGAAATATTTTGTGGTCTTATTTATACGCATTACATTTAGCGGTGTGTACGCTCCTCTGAGTTTTATTTTTTTACTTTCCTTCTTTCATTACCTCTAATTAGGGATGCCTTAGATAATGATTGTCGGATGCATATTAATTGATGGTTAAAATTTTGGTCCGCCGAAAAAGGATTTTCTTTGTCTTGTTCTCATTTGTCACTATTCGTCAATTCAAGAGGGTGTCCTTTTCATCCTGATAATGAGTTTGCCTTTTTACGCAATCATTGGTATTTAGCGTTTCAATTTGTTTCGTTTAATTTTGGGCATAGAAATGGAAACCAACTTTCGCGGCGGAGAAACCTGTCCTGTCATTAGAAGGATAATGTTTGATCTTCGTCTTCGATCCTGGCTACTAATTGAAATTTAAATTAAATTGGGACCAAGTGATAAGAATCTAAAATGAATTTAAAATTTAAATTAAATGACTTTTGAGCTTGTTTCCGTGAAATTAAAAGCATTCCCGATGTTATGTGGTCGGAAAGACCAGGTTGGTCACTTATAGTTTATTTTAAGATTATTTTATTTCATATTGCTTTAATCGATCAAAGAACATTTCATCTCTTAGAGACTATTCATACAAGAGCGACCATTTTTATATTCTTTTAAGGACAAACCTACTAGCAATTTAGTTGACATTTACTTAATATGCATAACAATCAATGTAAGGCTCCTATACCATTTAACCAATAGTTAGTTGTTGTTTTTGTGCCGATGATACTGTTTAAAATAATGCAGTTGCAGCATGAAACGTAGCACGCGATACAGATTATATCCTGAAATAACAAGAATCGCTATGAAGCTATGAAGCATTTATGGTTAGAAATAGGCAGGAAGTATCAGAAATCACTTTGGTGTCTAATACAGCGGCTCTGTTAATAAGCAAATGGAGAGTTGTCGAGGAAGACTATTTTTCGGATCATCGGTGGATTCGATTTCAGATCAACTTCTGACTCAGGACAGCTAAACCCGTCAGAAATCCCAGGAAGGTTGACTGGACTAGGTATTCGGATACTGTAGGGCAAAATTTGCAGGAACTTAACTTAGATAGTGAAGGTGCTCCTGAAATAATTAAGGCAGTTGGTAACCTCAGCAAAACCCTTAACCCGGAAAGGGTATGCCCGGTAAGCAGGGCACACAGCAAAAACCAGCCCAAGTGGTGGAATAGGGAAATAGGTGCAAAGAAAAAGGAAGTAACAAAACTTTACAATAGGGATAAATTCTTTAAGAACGATATCTCTTGGAATTAATATCTGGAAGGCAAAAAGCAATTCAAATATCTAGTGATGCAATCAAAACGAAGGTCGTTGAAGCAATTCTGCGAGTCGATCGAGGATACCGGCGAGACTTCTAGGCTTAGGAAGCTGCTTTCGAAAGAGGCGAACGCACCTAGCTACATAAAGAAAAACGATGGCACTTGCGCGGAGAGTAGCCAAGAAGTATTAGAAACACTGGTGGAAACGCACTTTCCGGGTTGTCAGCCAGTAAATGAAGATCATAGAGGGCAAGATAGCTGTAGTATCCCACAGTTAGACGACGATAAGATAGACAACATTATTAATGGGAAAAAGATTCGTTGGGCCATCTGGTTTTTCGCACCTTATAGGTCACCTGGCCCGGATGGTATCTTACCAATCATGCTTCAGAAAGCGCCGGAATCAATCAGCGTGCAACTCAAGGTAATTTTTAACCATTAACTAAACACTGGCTATACGAGTATACCACTGGCATGAAGAAAAGTTAAAGTTATCTTTATCCCAAAAGGCCGGCAAACAATGTCTCTCGTCGTTTCTACTTAAAACATAGAAGAGACTTCTAGATGTTCACACCCGTAGCAAATGCGACAACAATCGATTATGCGCTGCTCAGCACGCATATCTTAAGGGCAAGTCTGTAGAAACCTCTCTACCGGAAGTAGTGGGGCAAAGAGAAGTGAGTTTACATCAAATGGAATATGCCTTAGCTGCATTCCTTGATGTCAAAGGGACCTTCAATAATGTCACAGGCAGCGCAATCAAATGCGCTTTAGATAAGATGGAAGTAGAACTAGCAACATCCAATCGGATCTACAGTATGCTAGTTACTAGGAACATAAACTCAACCCTAGGACATAGCTCGATAGGGAAACCGGACACCAGATGAACTCCGCAGGGAGGTGTTAACTCCCCACTGCTATGGGTTCTGGTTATAAATGACATCCTCTCTGAACTACGCTCCAAGGGTATAAGCGTCATTGCTTATGCAGATGACGTGGTTATCATTTCTGTGTGCGTGTTATATTTTTGCACGAATGGAAGAGACCTACAGTTTTTTGCCGACCCCGAACGGCGAGGTGAGAAGCTCAATCGTGGCAAATGATGCTTGTCAGACATTCGAAAGAGGTGGGCACTGTGAAAAAACTTTTAGGTGTTTGCGGCGGGATCCGAAACCAAGACCGCTGGCTCAGTAGTCCGACGCACTAACCACTTGCGCTACGGTGCCCACGGTGGCATTAGCTATCACTAGTAAATGGGCAAAGAGGTGTGGAATGAACGTTGTTTCGGTAAAAATTTACGGCAGCAAGGCCTCATCTGCTTTCCCTGGTTCCCCACTAATAATTTTTTCTAGGCCTCTTCAAGACTGGAAAAGTGAAGGGCAGCCATGGCCATATCAGTCATAGGCCCACTTTTCCAACATCTTGGAGTGGCACCCAAACAGGTTGCCGTAGAGGAACTTTAACACTGATAGCCTAGTGGAGAGACGGACGGTCCTTCCAAATTACACACTGGAGAACACAAACGAACAAGAACTTATGACCGAGAACACCATCAACATAAACATAACATGTTCAACAACATAATAGCGAAACAACAACATGAACACAATATCACACGGTGAACGTAGCTAATACTTACGATACAAAAATGTTTGATATTGAGTAAAATATGTATGTAATGCATACTTTAATAATAACAATTTATAGAATGGCACGTTTTCGATCGTCTCTTCCCCCAAATCTGCGCGATATCCACCGAAACCTAGGCTAAAATATCGCGACATTCATTTAGCTTATTATTTTCCTGTTCCTCACTAGGGCTTTTTCTTTCATCACATTTTAAAGATCGTACCCATCCTACGAATGGGGTTTTTCTTCCACGAATAGTTGATGTCATTGTAATCGGAATTCCGTTTATTTTTATAAACGTCGGTTGATAGTCACCACAGGCAGGGCCATCCTATCCTCAGGGCTAAATGGGCTATAGCCCCAGGGCGTAAGCCTTTTGGGGGTGGCATTTTATTGATGTTATTTTTTTTTATTATCTATTAGTAACTTAGTTATAAGTAATTTTTATTCAAAATCATTTCATAACATAAATTACCAAATAACCTGTTTTAATTGAAATGGAAACATCATATACATCTTTCCGGTCACTTATCTTAGTATAGTGTACCAATGAAATGCGTTCGGTTTTAGTTCGGTTCGCATTTCTATCAAGTGCCAGCCTTACTCAGACTCAGCAGCGCTGCGCCGTCTTCGTGAAACGTCACTGTCTTTAAGAACACCTCTCTACTGTCATCAGTGATATCTCTGTTGCAAAAGGCATCACAGCCTTACCATACTTGTGTCTAATTTCAATACATGTTTTAATATCGGTGAAACGTCTCAAGAAGCAGATTGTTTGTGATTTAACTAATTAGGTCCGTTCGCATTCGCTCACAAAACTACGAAAATCTACGGAAACCCATTCGCGTATGGAAAAATTTCGTAGTTTTTCGTAAAAAAAAGTGCTCACAAAAGAGCACAAATATTCCGCATGCTGCGAATTTTAGCACAATTAATTTCTTTGGGCAGATTTATGAAAACTGTAAAATCACATATGCTTTTAATTTTTTGTTGTTTTTCGGAATTTTTATGTCTCTGAGAATTTCACCTCTACTCTTCAAAAAATGGGGAAATTGACAGAATACGAATATTTGGAGCGAAAAGTACGCGAACGGACCTATACTTCTAGTTTGCTACTTTCAGTTTCGACGTAATGTTTCAACAATTCATTTTATTTTTAAATTCTACAGAAATCTTTACTTCGTAGCGTAAATTTTAAAAATAATATTTTACTGTATCGTGTAGCAGGGCTAACCATGGAATATAAAGGTTATGGTTATCTAACTTCTCCAATCGTAAATTAAAGGAAGAGAGAGAAACTTTCCTGGAAAAAAGCCTACAATAATTTGCAAAAGAAAAGGCTATAACACTAAATATATACATAAGTTACTTTTGTTTTTTGTTTACTATACAGTTTGTCTTTGTTCATATATCTACTTTTTTTTTAATTTTTGTATGAATTAAATATTTTTGTTTAGTGTAACGGTAATAAATTGACTGTTTCTTGTTCTTACCCCGCTCCCGCTACCCTTCCCGGGTATTGCCTTACGAGGATGGGCGCATTATTTTTAGTAGCCCACGGGCGCGGAATATCTTAGGACGGCCCTGACCACAGGTTAGCACCTCGATGGAGAGAATGTGTTCTTCCAGTTCAACCAGCAGGTACTCGACCCCCTGAACTACTTAGGCGTTGGAAAGTTCCCGGCGACCTAGTTCGTTCTATGTATGACTGAGTAGTTGGAAGTATAGCGGGTGGACAAACATGGTAACACGCTCTAGCCAAAGAGCGGAGCGCTGTGTGCAAAACCAATTGAAGGCCGCTATAGCTGAATGAGAAAGAAGAGGGAGAATGTGTATATAACGGATGGTCCGAGAGGATGATACTGCTGGACTGGAAGATCACTTCTTGGTTGACCAACAAAGAAAGAGGTTTGATTTATGAACAACAGTGAAGAGAGAGAGAAAGAAAAGTACGTCGAAGGAAATAACTTGTGGTGGGAAAAGTAATTAATTAGTCGTTTTAATTTTCGAGCATTATTTTTTTGCGTGTGGTGTTCCATTGAGGAAGAATAGTCCGTTTTGGAAAAAAAAGGTGTTGCATACGTACGAGGGGGAAAGGCCCGATCCGTAGGAGGAGGAAAATATATATATGTATATATATTCATATATATATATGTATGACTGATCGCCAGCAAGGGACCAATAAATTAATAGGAACAGGAGCAGGAAACAGAAAGTACCATTTTCTTTACTTGTGTTATTAGTGAGAGTAGATTTTGTTTGAAGTGTGCACCAGAAAGGGTGAGGATTTTTCGGTAGATTATCGTTTCGATTAAACTCCCGCAAATATCGGGACACGCGACCGCAATTCTAACGTTGGCCATTCTAAAACTGTCCATTCTTACCGTCGATTTTGTTCTTTTGCTTTTTTTTTCTTTTAACCCTGGGTTGGTTTTTTTCATCCTCGCGGATTTTTTCCAACCCCATCCTACGTTTAATTTCTTAATTTACGGTAATGTATCCTTTAATAAATCGCCCCACTTATAACGTGGTACAAAAAGTTTACGTTGTTTCTTTTCATTTCGCTGGTTTTCAGATCGTTGTTTTTATTCGTCGGGACGTATTTCTCCTTCTGTCACTACAGATTTCCCAATCCCTATCAAAAATTGGGGGCGCCCATTACCTTCCAATTTTTCTGGAAGAAATTCCCGTATAAACATAAATCTGGTGACGGTAAGGATATTGATATTTACATCGACAGCCAGGCTGCACTTAAGGCGATAGAATCGTGCACTTTTAAATCGGCACTAATCAGGAGCTGCCGCACAATGCTCAGAGCATTATACACCGGGTTAGACTATGTTGGGTACCTACTACCTGGTCACTTCGGGATAGTAGGAAACGAGTTCGCCGATGAGTTGGCAAGGAAAGGGGGGAGCTGCTACTATCTGAGACGGTGGAAGTAGCTCCACCACTTTGCTGCATTAAATCAAAGGTTAAGGATATTTACATGAAGGGCTGACCATGGATTGTAGGACACAGGGTTTCCAAGGCACTTTGGCCAGCTCGGGGCCGCAAAAGGACAAGTGAAATCCTTAGACTCAGCAGGGTATAGTTGTAGGAATATTATCCGGGCATTGTCTTCTAGGTAAACATGCCAAGAGGCTCAGACTCATAGGCATGGATTTTTGCAGATACTGTAGTGATCTAGGTGTAGCAGAGGATATAACACTCCTGTGCGAATGTCAGGGCATTGCATGTAGGTGCCGGAACATCTTAGGCTCCAACCTCTTTAGCAACCTGGAGGAGGTAGGCCGAATCAACCATAGACTCGTTCCAAAATTTTGCAGGGTAATAAAATGCTATGAGGAAATTGTGGCGGTTTAGGTGCCAGTGGGGGATCGCGATGGGCCCACTCTGGTGCCTGGTGTTTTGTGATGACTCAGCCTCTCAACCCCTCTCAACCTAACCTAACCTAAGTTGCATTAAGGGTATTCACTATTAGCCACTACTTTAATTCAAAAAGCCTAGAATGAAATGATGTGGTTTTTGTAGTGCACAAAAGAATCTACTGGATTGTACTGGTCAAGCGAAAGGGTAATGCTGCGTAAAATGGTTGCAGCACCACTGGGTGTTCATCCGTTAAGCAAATTTTTTCTTGAAAATCCTAGAAAGTGTAACTCAGCTATTCAAATGATATCGTTAGGTGGTAGACGGACAAAAGAAGGCAACTTTATGCCTATTTTTAAGTTCCAGGGTCAAGGTTTCCACCTTAATTCTTAAAGAAATGTCATGTACTCATAGCCTTTATGTTCATTATTTTAAGACTGCTATTGAAAATGCTGTCAAACCATTTCAAAGTTGTTATTTATGCTAACAGGCGCTCTGCCCTTTGGTGCCCAGGTAAGGTACCTATATAATAGCCCTACTATTGAAGATGGTATAGTTTTTTTTTTTACCAGCTTATGTTCATCAGCGCAACCCGCCTCCGCCCATGGCGAAATGCCTAACCGCGGTACCGTGGGGAATAGAGGCTGGAGGCAGAGGCGGTTTTAGTTTGGGTTAAGGTCATACACGCCGGCTTTCGACGCTTTTCACCTTTCTTACAAAAAAAAGCCTGGGAACACGCCAAAAAATGTTGTGTACATGGAAGCACTATAATAAATTAGGACAGTAAAGTAAATAAAAATTGCATTAACCACATTCCATAAATGTAGCAGGCAGCCAAAGCAAGGCGAGTACGGACCAGCTAGTGTATATAAAAATTGAAATTGCTAATTACTGCCACATCCAAAATCCACACAAAACTTTTGGAAAATATAAAGGATAATTATAAATCATACTTTATACTAATATATAAATCTCAATGTCACGCTTTTACCTGTCAAACTTCTGCCACGATAAACACAAAAACTAATACACACAATGAAGTAAAACTTCGTATTCCCGTTCTTTAACATCCTGTGCGAATTATAGACCGATTTTCAAGTTAATCTATACGTAATTTCATTAAAATTAATGCAAAAATAAAATCACTCTACCGAATGCCACTTTCTTGCGAAATGTCACTTATTCCAAATACAAATACCATCCACACTTCTTTTGTGGATTGTGTATGTTGGTAGTTTAGTTTGCAAACCTTAGGGTGCGATCGCACTATCTCTGATTCTTCGAATGTCAATGTATGTATTATAAGTAGCACTATAATATTTAGACACGGGCGAAGCCGGCCAGAATAGCTAGTAACAAATAAGTATAAGTACATATATATATGTATATATATATGCAGTTAAAATCGCTTACAACGACATCGGTTATAATGACACATCGGTTATAACGACCAAATTTGTAGGTCCTGATTGAGCTCCATTACAATCCCATTGAAAAACAAATCGTTAACAACGACATCACTTACAACGACATATCGCTTACAACAACCTATTTTTCCCTTTTTTAGAAACACGATATTGGTTATAACGACTAAAATCGACACAACTATTGGTGCGACTCCTTTTTTTTAAACGATAAACTGTTTATCTGTAGATGCGATGTATCTATGTACTAGAGTTGGGCTAAGTCGTGAATTTATGTTCACTGGTATAACTGTGAACGTGTTTTTTTATTCACTGTGAATGTAACCAGTGAACGTGAATTCACGACAATGCGACTATGAAACTACATAAACTACATATAATTTACATACAATGAATTATTGACTATGTAATGTTTAAATATGCTTGTACATACGTTTGCATGTATACTAGTCGTACTAGCCGTTAAAAACAAGTAGTCCTAAATACCAAACAAATGCATGTAAATTTCCTTAAAATCACATATTCGCATGCACAAAACTAAACTAGCACACACAAATTCTTAGAACCGCTACGAAGTTCAACCTTCATCCCTTCTTTCAGCGGCAATTCTCAATGCAACCTAGCGAACAATATACATAACACACTATACATACATGTTTGTGTGCGCAAGGCAGCATTATTCAGTATAGTATACCTATACACAATATCGTTCACCGCGTTCTGCTTTGTTCTTAGTATCATTCACTGCCTCGCACCTCACGTTCATACTCATGACCGCGACTTTAGTTGTGAAATCGTTATTTGCGAATTCCAAACTGTGACGTGAAAGTATTCACTTTTTAGCGATTCACTGTTTATTTCCAAGTCGTTAACAGACGTTAACAGTTATTTTTCGTTCACGGTGAATAATTCACTGGTAGTGATTTTATGCTCATCACTACTATGTTCACATAATTTCGGATATGTTTCAACTTACCGTTTGTTGATGTTATATTTTTCTTGTTTTGCGTTTATTATTGTTTTAGAGATTGGTCGTAGAAGTTTTATTTTGTTCGGTACGCAAAAAGTCGAGTTGGAATATGAATCAGAAACAAAAAATCTTTACAATTGACGAGAAAGCAGGTATAAATTTAAGATTGGACGCTGGAGTGCAAAATAAACATTGCCAAAGAGTATTCTGTTTCACATACTCCACTATATTCACAATTTTAAAGGATAATGAAAAAATTAAAAAAAAAAAAAAACAATTTGAAGAAGAACAACTTACCATAAAAAAAAGAGTTCATTGCACACTGAGGTTGAAAAGGCGTTGCTAATATGGCTTAAGACACCGAGAAGTTCTAGTATACCCTTACTTATCAGTAGACCCATTTTGCAAGCTATAGCAAGTGAATTTGCCAAGGAGAAAAATAAATTTACTCGTACATACATATGTACGCCTCAAGAACAAATAAACATTATGAAACAAACATAAAAAGAGCATTAACTTGAAAGCAGATTAATTAACCTTGATATCGGTTATAGCGACCTATCGCTTATATCGACCAAATTCGTCGGTCCATTGAATGTCGTTATAACCGATTTTGACTGTATACAGCAAAACTTGTGAATAGTGGAATTCTTCGGTGCACATTTTTTTTCTACTATTCGCAACATTTTCACTACTCGCAATTTTTTCTACTATCGGCAACCTAATTTCTTTTATTATTTTTCAATCAATTTCGATATCGGATCTCAGAATGTTTACTTGTTAAATGTAGCCGCTAGCCGAATGAGACACAAACGAAAGGAAATAATTGAAATGTCAAAATTCTCGGAAAATGAAACGAAACCGACAAAATGTTAATGAATTTTGGCGCATTCATATCTTGATCCTGCTAACCCTTTGTTGACCGACGCGACGGTACTTATAAGTATCAGCATGTTTAACTCGACATTAAATCCCTATAGGAATAGATTTAGACACTAAGACCAAACAAGACTCGTAAGTACATATCATAAAACCTCAATGATATTTATTTTTTATGTATGTTTACCTTATTTTAGCCACAGATATAACGGTTTTTCTGACCGCATATTAGACTTTGAAGAAAGTAATTTAAGTCGATTTCGGTACTTACAAACTAAATCGGTATTTTCACAAAGTTTTGATCCTTAATTTTATTTAATGCTTATGTATTCGAAAGTAAAAAATAGGTATCATTGATAACTTTAGTTATAGCCTAACGGTACTTTGGAGGCTGACCTTCTGATTTCGTCCCTATGAGTCATTGAAAAATTCAAAAATTAGTTTTCCCTCTTAAAATACCCCGAACTAAAATATTCTACAAAAAATGGTGGAGATTATAACTTTTTTTAATAGCTTGGTCAACAAAGGGTTAAAGAGTGAATTTGCATGAAGAAAAAACAAAATTCATTGAAAAATGTTCCAGTATTCAGATTCCGCCGGTTTCCACTATATAAGAGTGAGTTTGTATGAAGAAAATCAAAATTGCCATCCAAAAATGTCCACTATCCAGGTTTCGCAAGATTCTTTTATTCGCAGATTTCACTATTCACAAGTTTTACTGTATATACATATATATATATTTATATATATATATATACACATATTATATGTGCATAATATGTATAGGTATATAAAATGTTGGTATTTAGTACGCCGTACGCGGTTGGCTTAGAGCAAACAAAGCATCGTCTAACCCCACGGTTATAGAGTGCAACTCTAAATTCTTTCGACATTCATTAATGGGCTCCTTCAAATTCTTTGGTATAATTGATATTAAATATGTGTTTGCAGCCATCAAATCTTATAGAACGATGATGTCTAAATTTTAACTGAAACATTTCATCTTGTTCAAAGTAATTTATTCATTTATTGAACTCTCTCAAATACTTCCCAGTTCCTTTCATTGCAAAATGCAATTACCAACTTGATACTTGTTTATCTTTTGATTTATTCACGTAAATCATTCAACATAAATTATGAATTCAATTAATTAGAATAAATAATTATTTTTCATTTCCTATTCATTTCAATAAATTAACTTTCTTATGAAATGAAGACCCAGCTAATAAATCCTAAATTACATTTCTCATCCGGGCATGACCAAAGATACATTCACTCACTCTCTTTCTCTTTCTTACATTCTAAGCTCCGCTGCGCCCTTTTTTCATTTTTCTTGATTTCCCACCCAATAATAATCTGTCGAACCGTCCAATTTTCAATTTATCCCATCATGGAGGGAGATAAAGCAGATGAATAAAAACCACTTTCATTCTCAGTCTCATTTACCGTGTCCCCCTTCGTAATAACTGAAATGACCCGTAATATTTTTGGAAAAATTTTAATAAAAAGAACACCAGCAAAAGCCCGATATCATTTCCCATCCACAGGCTAATCAATCAAAGATAGAGCAAAACAAAAAAAGGGGGGTACCCGTATTTTCAACAATTTTATTTCTGTCAGTGGTGTTCAGGACGGATGGATGGAAGAAGGTCAAATTGAAAAGGGGAGCAAGGTAACTCGGGGGATAAAACTGTACAATAATGCCAAATGAAAAATAAGGAAAATAACAGAAAACAGACTTATAATCGATTAGGCCAAAAGAACAGGCGAGCGGTGTGCTTAAGTAATCAATCGATGGGGGCAACAGCAATTCGCACCTCTGGATTTCAATTTTGATTTTGTGCAAAATTACTTTCAACCATTCATCCTGATTTTCTGGAGTTCTATTCTACTTATTTTACAGAAAACAATTTAAAAGAATGAGTCGGGCAAAGTAGCACCACTTTAACCACGCAAGATGTGCGTGGAATTAAGCGTCGTATTGGAAAGTATTTGTACTTCCAAAGTCTTACTGCTACGATTCATTAATCGTGATTGCTCACGAAAAGAAAAAAAAAATACAAAATGAAAGGAACTCCTGTGAATTTCAATCGGTGTTCGGTGTTCCAGTTATTCTTTAAAATAGCTGAACGAATTTTAATGATATATGTATATATATTCAAACTGATTACGACATTTTTCAGAGCTGGTGCCTATTTCACCAACCACTTTCAATTAAATTTGCACTTTGCAAAGAACAAGGTGCTAAGTATTTAATAATTTCCCAAATTAAGAGAATTTGAACCCAAATTTTCTGTTTCCAAACAGATACTGTACTGACCCAGGCCCAAACAAACCTCAGGTTTGGTAAGAGATAGGTTACTTGACAATGTTTAAAGGAAGCTGAAACACCCAGCGTAGTCATCTGATTTCAACCCCATCGAGCACTTGTGGAATTACTTAAAATAAAATTTGCCAGTATTCTATAAGCAATAAAAATCAGCCAAAACAATTTTAATGTATGAATGGACTTTTTTTGATGTTTTTTTTATTAAAATATGAGGGGTATTCACGCTTTTGTCTACCTATCTACTTTTTCGTATTTGTATCAACCTGAAGCTTATGTCAAAATTAGCTGATTTTTGTTTACAAAATAAGAATTTGGGAAGATATTTTAATGCACAATGCCAAAACCAACGATGAAAGCAAAATAAAAAACATTTATTTGTATTCCAAATGAATCCTTTAATTTATTTTTATATTTCATTTACCTCATATTTCATTTTTCCATCAACTGATTTAATTCAAATTCTTCTTTTTTCTTTTTGCAATTCGACACCGAATCCCTTTTCCAAAAATAACTCACTCTAGTATTTTTCATAGTAATTTTGTCTAATTTGGACAAAACGTCTGCAGAGCCGTGCTTATCAATTCACAGCCTTTTTTGTTTTTCTAGTCAGTCAATGGCCGGTTTCTATGGAAACACCTCTTTGCAAATTAAAGTTTGTTGAAACGAATTTTCGAAGAGCAACATTTTGCAACTCTTTAAAACAGTAGTGCCCAACACGTAGTTCGCGGGCGCCTGGTAGCCCGCGGCTTGTTTTCTAGGGGCCCGCGAACTCTAATCTAAAATCTAACTAAATTACGCTGCACAGACAAATAAAGTATTTTTCGGGTTAATACATCTATGTGAACGTCCTTTTTCTTAACTAAAAGTGATTAAAACCAAGTACAGAATTATGATGACCAACGAGCACCTCAAAAATTGTATAATTTTGGGTTTCACGGAAGATTTCCAACCAGACTTTAAGAAGCTATTTGAAAATGTGAACAGCCAAGTGTCACATTAAGTTTGTGCTGCTGCGGTCTATTGGGTTGTATAACTAAAACCTGACTCTACTCAAATATGCAGCAGTTGCTAAAATTTTGAGCATTTGCTCCGAATCGTATGCGAGAGAGCTTACTTGAGCATTTGCTTTCTTCGAAAATGGCATATGCTCAGATTCGTATGAATAAAAGGCATACATCTAAGCATTTGCGAGGAGAATTCCCAGTTTGCTACTTAGCTGACTCAAAGCGTTTGCTCCGTATTTTTGAGCCATAAATCAACTAACTTGCCATGCTATTTTGTTGAAAAAATAATTAAAAGGCAGCAGAATGGATAAATTCCCTTGCGATGCGAAGAAATGGAATACGTTAAAAAACTGTGGCAAAGGCAAAAGGTTACCGTCGAGATATTCTAATTTTGCTTCATGCAAACTATAGTCCTCTTCACTTTGGTTCAATCCTTCGATAAAATTGTCTGATTCCATTTCGTTTGTATTTTTTTCGCAACAGACGCGGCCGAGATCATACGAGATAAGTGATTTGTTGACATGCCATATCGTCGTGTAAATGAGAACACCGTACAACTAATATTTTGTCAAAATTTAGGTTTCAATACAACACACTTAGTTTTTGAAATACTATTTAAATACTGATTTTTAAAATGAATGAAATAAAAGTGTTCCTAAACTTAATATTTTGCTGACTTTTTATTCAAGTTATTTCTGTAGGAAACATTTTTTTGTGTCTCCTGCCTGAATAATTTGCAAAATGTCTGTTGGCCGATATGCTGTCAAATATCAAGCAAATGCTTACTTCGAATTTTCGAACTTGCTTAAGTAAACTTAAGTTTTATTCATACCAATTTCGAGCAAATGGTAAATGCCTTTACTTTGCTCAGCGATTTTATTCGAAGTAATCGCTTGTTTCTATTAATACGACCCCATGTAGTTTCCTTTATCCCACTTAAGTTTTTTTTTTAAACTCGGCGGTGCCCGCGTAGCATGTTGAGATTTTCAAAATAGCCCTTGGAGCAATCCCAGTTGGGCACCACTGCTTTAAAATAATACTATTTTTACTACTATTTTTTAAAATACTGTCATTTACCGGGATTAACAGTATAAATGATGTTGACTAAGAACATAACCAATCACTATGTCAATGTTTCATCAAAATCCGTTCAGTAGTTTCCGCCTGATGCGCGTTCAAACAGTTTTTACTCTACAGTTTTATTATGTTATATGTACATATGTCATATTATATCGCGTTACTATGAGCATCAAAAGGTTTTGGGCCATAAATCGATTTATCTGATTTGATAACTGCGTAACGCGAGTTCATCGAGTGATCGTCGACAAGGCTGCCCGCTTCTAGATTTATAATTATTATAATGAATGCTAATCTCAATAAGAACGATAAGCTGGTTTTTCCCTATAGTAATATATAGAACATAGAAATACATATAAGCTTATAAAGATTGTATCCCGAAAGAAATGCTGAAAAGTAGATCACGTATAGTCCAGTCGTCTCTATTTGGGTTCATGGGAAACAAAACCTTCGTTTCCTACGTTCCAAGAAAAGATAAGCCCGTCTTCGTTTATCCACAATGCACCACTTCAATGCTATATCGGATGATAAACATAAGCCAGACATCATAAAACACTACAGTAGCCTCTAAGGGCGGTGTTGATGTAATGGACAAAATGGTAAGTCATTTTACTACAAAACGAGCTATCTAACGATGGCAAGTTGCCATGTCTTATGATAAGCTCGACCTTTGTGAATTTGCAGCCTACATACTCATGCTTATACTCAACATAACTAGGACGCTGCAATTAGAAATAATAACCGATACAAATTCCTGTAAGATCTAGGAAATCTCTTAATTACCGCAACTTCAGCACAAAAAATGCCACTGAAGCTATGCTAGGTGAGAACATACCATACATCTTTTGCGAAAAGCCACTCTCCGACCAGCATAACACGACTATAAACAAATGTCATTCTTGCTTAAAAAATGCATAAATATGTTGAAATAAACAGCAATTGTATAAATATAAGTAGATTCCGAATTAACCCGAATAGTGCTGTAATTATTTTTTTTGAATTATTGATTTTTGATTTTAACTGTGTGGTTGTAACTCACAGGACATTGTTCTATAGTTTTCTCTGTGTGACAATACGGTCACGCTGGCATAGGTCGAGTTAAATTGAGTTAACTCTAGATCATGTTTCTTTCCCGTTATTTTCAGAACTCTTCCTATTTTTTTCTCAGCTCATAAAAAATACAAAGAGGTACCCGGGTACCCGTGGCGCTGACTAAACGTATATTAATTTCGCATTGATACGAATGTTAAACTAAATTCTAATATATATGGATATACCTACTGACATTAAAGTAACAGTTTACTGTTGAAATAAAAAAACATAATTCTTCTTGATAAAAAAAAATACAGTGGAAGTCGCTTATAACGACGCGACGGTGAAGGGACCGAGCAAATCTGGTCGTTATAACCGGCGGTCGTTATCAGATAAAATTGATTTATTTTATTTTGAAATTATGAAGAACATTATACAGAGTTCATAAATTAATTAAATGTATTTTTTTTTTTTTTTTGAAGTTTAACAAAATGAATCACTCCAAACTCGTGTGCTATTACGCTATTTTTTCACCTGACTCCAAACGGAAGAAAATAATAACATGGAACAGATACATAGCTGCGCCTTTATCGGCGGCGCAAAAAAACACTAAACAATTGTGTAAAATCACTAGAATGAACAAGAAATATTCAGACTTACGTACATACATACATACATATGCATATACGTGAATAGGTATGTATTTTTTTGTAAATTTTCTCTCACTTCGTGTCGTTATAAGCGACGAAATCGATTCTTTCTTCTCGAAAATTGGTCGTTATATCCGAGCCGTCGTTATATACGACGACGTTATATCCGACGGTAGAATAGCTTAATATATAAAAAACCAACCAACTGAAAGGAAAATGGTCGTTATAAGCGACTTATCGTAATAAGCGAGGTCGTTATAAGCGACTTCCACTGTAACATCTTTCAGTAAGTAAATAAATAATAATAAAACAAAACCTCTGCGCTTTTATTATAATTGTATATAAAAAAAAACACGTATGCATACATAGATCTCCCCGTATCTATATCTATACATATGTACATATATTAAAAATACTAAATTTCCTTTATTTCCCATTAGGAATACTTCATATTGGAATAAATTAAACTTTGAATGGCAATAAAATATGATTGATTGTAGATATTGTCCTCGTCCTCGTTAATAATGATATATTTAAAATATTAACCCAGAGGTACAGGCATTAAAAGCCCATTGTATAATGTAGAATTTATTTCGGGCCTTTTTCGATAAAATGAAAAATCCCTTTTTGCCAAATTGAAGCACCCACCCCTTCTATCGAGTATATGCATGTATTCAACCACCTTCTATTTATCCGGGAAGATCAGAAGAGCACAAAACAAGTCACCTTTAAATTTAAAGGACTCCCTATAGTAGACATAATATCCTAAAAGCTAATGTAGCGAGAGTGTGCGTGGATGTATGTACATATGTATAAGTAATATTTGCAGTTTGGGTATTGCTAATGGCTTTTAGCATTTTTTTTTCTTTTGTTCCGCAGTAGTGGCAAAGTGCAGAGCGGTGGAAAAAAACCAAACAACTATTAACTGTACAAATTGTTGCGTAATAAACCGTAAAAACTGATAAACTTCGTAATGAGTACGGTTCACTGGAGATAATAGACGCTAGCTACCACGTTCAGTAATACAGCAGTAATTCTACTTTGTTTGGGGGCGCGTGCCTTTAAACGGATAAACAGGACTTGCTTTCATAACCGAAGGATTTGTTTGCGAAATGATTTATAATGTGTGAATTTGCGATACACATACATAAATGCTATGTGCCCAATTCCAGGGAACATAACAAAGCCCTTAATTCTTACACATGGACTACTGCTCATACATATTATACATCGTTAAACAAGTTGGTAGATGCGACTACCGGGAAGGTCTGGAGCGGAAGGATTAAATTATGAAGGTGTGCTTATTTCGCTATCTGTGCCAAATGGTTAAATTTATTGCGAATGGATTTTTTATGCCCAAAAACCAAAAAAGCACAACGGATCGTTGACCACTTGCATAGATCGAGTCTGTTGTTTGCCGATAAGTTATAGCAATTCTCGAACCAGTGGATGCTAAATACTGATTTATTTACCTTTTCGGTTTGGACAAATGGGATATAGTCGCAGGAAATATTTAAATTAGGGTATATGTACATATTTGCAAATTGCCTTACTTCTGACACATGTACACATGACTGTGTGTAAATAAATTCAATGTGTGAATGTATGAGCTTTTCGATATGTAACAGTAGTTATCAGCTACTGTTTTGAAGTTATACATACATGTATTGCTTTAAAATACAGTCGATTTTAAATACAGTAGATGCACGATATAGCAGACGGCAATGCGATGCAAACTGATTTTTGATGGACTGTTTTGTAAAGAGTTTTCAAGTACACAAATAAAATAAAATCTAATCTAGTGAACTAACGAAAACCGGGAATGTTTACTGGAGCGAGATTGTTCATTTATAACGATCGTGGACTCGTTTTCGTAAATTTCATCAAAATATGAGTGTTGAAAACAATTTGTTTTCTGTCCGATAAAAAAGGCTCATATTTATTATAAAGAATAGAATATTAAAATAAAACATATCTTAAGGGTTTTCAAAAAATTAATTTTTTTTATTTAATTCGAACCTATAACTATTCAAGAATGTTCTTTTAAAATTTCAAGTGAAAATTTCGAAAACTCTTGAAGATATAGCCGATTTATGGTGAAACGTAGGTAGGTTTTATACCCAAGAAATTGCTTCTCAAAACTTTAAACGTGTTTTTCTCGAAACAGTGTTTTTACGACTATTAATCCAATCGGTTCCAAATTTTAATACGTTATTCTATACATATATAGGATAAATCAAATAGGTGAAGATCTTCTTTACTTTTTAACTTGATTTGTGGCTGAAAAAAGGCGATTTTCAAAAAAAAATAAAATTCAAAGGTCCGCCATTTTGTTAATTTTTGTGCGAAATTAATAATCCTAGTTCATACCAGAGCCAAACATGTACTTTTTCTAATCCCGTTGGAATTTTTGGTTTCAGATGTTCCAGTGAGCGGAAATCACATGCGCCGGCGAAAAGAAGGGCCTTTGTTTGATCGCAAAAAACAACAACAACAAAAAAAATTGTGTAAAATTGTTTTCTTCTTTTTTAAGTCTTCAAATAATTGTATGCAAAGTTACAAGCCTAAAAAATAATTTATGTTCATTTACCAGCCCATTGAAATAAATAAAAATTTAAGTTTCTATTGTCACTAGGACTTTGCTCTTGCACTACAAATTACCCCAAACTTCAGGGAACATAATATAATCGTGCAAGATACTAATGAGTTTTAACTGCCCTTTGCATGCTGTAAGATTTTGAGAAAAAAAAAACATAAGTTTTAGCGAGATCTATGTTCAGCTGTGTTTAATAAAAACAGCAGTGCATCAACAAATGCATTTTGAAATGCATTTTGAAAACATACTTCATTATTTTTTAAAATATTATATATTTTTTAATTTTTTGATAAAACATTGTAATTCATATGTCACCGGCGTGGCATAGAATTAATTAAATTCTAGCATCTTTCCGGTAGAATAGCCTGCCACGCTTTTTAAACTACTTCTCACAATTCCTTAATATTTTTTGGTTTAGATGTGTTCACGGCTTTTTTTGTCAGTCCAAAGATTTTCAATCGGATTTAAATCCGGAGATTGAGATGGAAGAGTAGAGTAAGGCTAGAATTCTGCATTAGCCGATCTTCTTATATATTTTCTAGTTCCACTAAAACCAAATACAGTAGAATCCGCTTAACACGCTCTTCATGGTACCGAAAGAAAATAGCGTGTTTAGCGGGAAATGTATATATGTATTAGTACAATACTTTTATATGGGCATTTGAGCTGGCCCCCAAAAGTTTCGGTAGTGATTCTTCTTCAGCTCCTCCTCCTGGTTCAACCATTGAAGGGCTATCACTGATGAGTTCTTCTTAATTGCGGGGACCAGTTGTAACTAGGTAATCATCAACAAAAGCATAATCAGGAAACTCTTGTACCTAACTCTTCAATATTTTCCGATAGGATATCAGAGTCATCTGGACTAGGATCATCTGCCCAATAGAAGCCAGCCTTAAACAGTTTTTGATCACGTCTTGCTAAATTTCTTTCCATGATGATTATATGTAGTGAATGGAGCTGAACACTGACAAATGTATCGACCACAAAAACGACACGCCTTATATGGTTTGAGCGACCGTGGAAAAAACATCCAAAAACAAGAAAATACGAGTTTTTGCGGAGTGTATCGTGTCGCTGTGTGAGCGTATTAACCGGGAAATTGAGCGTATTAACCGGATTTTTTTCATACGAATTCCAGTCGGAATGAAGGAACCGGAGAAAAAGAGCGTAAAAGCGGGATAGCGTCTTAAGCGTGAGCGTCTTAAGCGGATTTTACTGTATTTCAATGTAGACTCATCTGTCCAGAGAATATTTCTCCATTTCGACAGTAGCCATTGACTGTTTTCTCAGGCGTATTACATGCGTTGTACGACTTCTTGTATTTGATTTAGTCTCTAGAAATCTCTTTCTTACTATAACAGTTCTAGTGTATCTCCGGATTTAAATCTCCCTTAATCTTCCAGGATAAAATAAGATGAGCAGTTGTTTTTCCCTTATTTGGCATTTATTCCCAGGTTATAGTATTGTGAACCATTTTTGCGGAGCAACCTAGCTCCTCCTGAATATTTATTTATTCATTTATTATAAAATAATTAAATTACAATTATAATAACATATATATAGTACTGAATGGATACCGTAGCGCAAGTGGTTAGTGCGTCGGACTACTGAGCCAGCGGTCTTGGGTTCGAATCCCGCCGCAAACACCTAAAATGTTTTTCACAGTGCCCACCTCTTCCGAATGCCTGACAACCATTCAAGAGTATCATTTGTCATGTAAAGCTTCCCAACTCGCCGTTCGGAGACGGCAGAAAACTGTAGGTCCCTTCCATTCGTGCAAGAATATAACGCGCACACACAAATGATTGCGGGAAGCTAGGCTTGGTTCTACCTAGGACTGCTGAAGCCAAATATTTTTTATACTCCTGAATATATTTGTATGTTTTCCCCCTCTTCGAAAATGATGGATAGGTCGGAAGCAAAACTGTCTGTAACGCCGCGCCGGAAGTGGTCAACCCTGCGATAGGAATGTTTGTCCCATTCAAAACGTTGGGACCAAACGGTATTTTTTCAGCTCTGCCGGCTACACACCGGTAACATAATGGGAGACAAATGTCTGAAGTCGGGGAAAAAAGTCCTTTAGACCGCTCAGTCTAACATCATTTCTGCTGAAAACAATGGAAAACATTGTGGTGGACCATATGGATAGTACTGGACTAAAAATGTATCCCTTGAGCAGTAGATAGCGTGCTTACAAAGCAGAAATATTCAGACTGAAATCTTAAAAGTTTCAGGATGGGTTTTCTTATGAGAGGTCTGTCGAGGAACAAGAGTCTAGGAAAGTTGAAATTGGTACAGGTCATGGAAATTTAGGCTATCATCTGAGAAAGATCTTATAGAAGATACTACTGTGTCAATGTCCGGCATTGGCTGGCAGAAAATGAAAATCTTGGGACATCACCTTCAATTCCAAAAGTTTTAAGGAAAATATCGAGTTGGTGTTGTAGCCTTGTAACTGCCGCAAACCCCTTAATTTAAGTAGAAATTCTTGTTAATTAATTATGTATTTTGAATACTTTATAGTACATTGATCTCAATCATTATAAATTAATGATATTGTAATCTCTGAAAATATTTTAATCGCCCACAGACGATCATCTTGGTTGCCAACACGAAACGTAAACGGACACTCCAACCAGGTTATCAACATAATTTCCTTTGTAGTTTCACAGTGTATTTAATATCTATTTCATTTAAGGACAATTAGATGAATCATATGATCCTTTTGACATGTGTACATATACTATTTGAAGAGAAGTTTTAAATATTTCTTATATGTATAATATGCGGACTCATCTCAACCGTTTACTATAATAGACATATAAAATAATTTATGATTATTATTTATGTATGTGTTCTCGTATATGATTATTAAGTGATTCCTGTAATGCGAACCATTCCATCTCACATTTATGATGATAACTCTAAATCATATGTCATCATCATATGAATAGAAAAATATAAATATCCAATGTAAGAGGATTCACACATACATTCCTAAGAATTTCCTTTCTCCTAATAATACAAATGTTAGAACCTTTTTTTAATGATTTCATTCTTTATCCATCCCATGTCAACTACCAGTCGTTATGGCGTATAAATCATAATCCCTGCTCTACCAAAACCGATCGGAGTTTATTTACTGAAACGTGCCCTTCTTAACAGTGGGACTGGGAATCTGTGAGATATTCACGATGACTTACTTTTCCCATAAATCCAGTTGAATGCTGTTGAAAGATGAAATCTTAAATGGTTTCCAGATTATTGGTCAGAATAAGCAAACACAGAATAGAAATAAACGCTGCCTGTCCAGCAGAAGGGTAACATTCCCCATTTAAATCCCATGCCGTAAAGTATGAGTATGTGCTTCCCCAACCACACCACGTTGCTGCCCCATTGTCCATGTGAATGCCAATAACTCTTCAAAATATACTTGTACGAATATTATACCGGATACATTTCAGCATGAGTTGGCTTTCTGGAATTGGTTCTTTCAGTTTCGTCCATAAAAAGGATACAACACAAAAAAAAAACTTAATCATTTTAATGTGCCATCTGAAATAGTATAAGAAATATTTAGTGTATCCACGTGTTTGAAGAGTGAGGTTGGATTGAGATCGAATACATAGAATGCACTAGAATTTTTAAGAGCATAACAATGAACTGAGTGCAAATACAGTGTACTCTCTCCTTTTGGACACCTCTCATAACCGGACACCTCTTATAACCGGACAGATTTCAAAGAACCGAAATAAATACACGATTTTTCATACAAAAAACTCTCCCATAACCGGACACGGACACAAATTTTCGTAGCCGCAATGGAATGTCGCTCTCTCTTACATGGACAAAACACATCTAAATACGTATGCAAACTTTTAACATACTTTATTTTGTTTCTGATTTTGTTTTCCTCTTCTTTACACTTTGCAAAGAAACGAAACAAAAATGTAAACTGTGGAGTGGCCTTTGCGTCATTATCACGTTCGCGGACACATGATTTTCGGTGGGGAACGCTAGAATGACACACGCATATCTCCTGCATTTTGAGAGATATTTTATAATATTTTGTGCGAATTTTGTATAAAGATAAAAATGATTTCGCTGGTTAAAGTGAAGTAACAATTTGTCTCTGGTAGGAGAAATAATGCCGGAGTATGGAAGTTTACTGTATTTCTCATCAGGGTTCCCGTCTTGTCCTTCCTAACATATCTAAAATAGTCATGACCCGCTAATTTCCTCAACCATTGACGGCATATGCTGTCTTGTCCGCGAACGTGCTGTCAACAACTATGTGCATTTATAAATCCCGTTACATTTTTAAATAGGTTTGTATGTTAACTGTGTGTATGTATGTATGTATGTGTCTTTTTACGCTTGATTGTCATAGACAGAAGTTAGACAGAAAATGTAAACTGTGGAGTGGCCTTTGCGTCATTATCACGTTCGCGGACACATGATTTTCGGTGGGGAACGCTAGAATGACACACGCATATCTCCTGCATTTTGAGAGATATTTTATAATATTTTGTGCGAATTTTGTATAAAGATAAAAATGATTTCGCTGGTTAAAGTGAAGTAACAATTTGTCTCTGGTAGGAGAAATAATGCCGGAGTATGGAAGTTTACTGTATTTCTCATCAGGGTTCCCGTCTTGTCCTTCCTAACATATCTAAAATAGTCATGACCCGCTAATTTCCTCAACCATTGACGGCATATGCTGTCTTGTCCGCGAACGTGCTGTCAACAACTATGTGCATTTATAAATCCCGTTACATTTTTAAATAGGTTTGTATGTTAACTGTGTGTATGTATGTATGTATGTGTCTTTTTACGCTTGATTGTCATAGACAGAAGTTAGTATTTTTCGGTAATTTGTGATTACTTACTTACTTAGTTGGCGCTACAGCTCGAGGTGAACCTGGGCCTGCTTCTCGCAACCATTTGTGTGTGCGTGTTATATTTTTGCACGAATGGAAGGGACCTACAGTTTTTTGCCGACCCCGAACGGCGAGGTGAGAAGCTCAATCGTGGCAAATGATGTTTGTCAGACATTCGAAAGAGGTGGGCACTGTGAAAAAACTTTTAGGTGTTTGCGGCGGGATTCGAACCCAGGACCGCTGGCTCAGTAGTCCGACGCACTAACCACTTGCGCTACGGTACCCACATTTGTGTTTATCACATAAAAATGAATTCCTTTATAAAATAAAATTGATACCACATGTCTATTGCGTTTCTTTTTAAAAAAAAAGTCAGTTTATTTTTATTCTCCCATAACCGGACACCTCTCATAACCGGACGAATTTCTCGGTACCGTCAGTGTCCGGTTACGAGAGAGTTCACTGTGTATATAATACAGTGGTATCTGGCTACCGTGAACTCACCGCTGCGCGCGCTGGCGTGAAAATTGTTATTTCCATAGCTGACGCAACGATCTTAAAGTGCATATGGTACTTCCAGCAGGCCTAGAGACTTGAAATTTGGGACATATTATGTTGTATAATGTATAACAACAACAATCTATGTCTATATCTACACATATAATAAAACTAGATAAAAAACTGTTTGTTCTCGCATCACGTTAGAACTACTGGACGCATTTTGATGAAGCATTGACATTGTGATTGCTTATGTTCTTGGACCATATCATTTATACTTTTTATACTGGAAAATGGCATGGTTTTAAGAAAATATTGAAAAAACTGCATATTTGAAAGGAAAATTATAATTATTTTGCCCTAACTTAATATGGGCCTATCAGATTGAAAAACAATTTCGATTCATTTGAGGTATAAAACATCCTTCTGCGTTGTCCTTAAGCTGAGCAATGTTCAAAACAATTATTCAAGGCATCACCCACAGTTTCCTTTCAGCGGAGACCGCTGCCAGCAGCAGTGCAGCAGTTGGTATCGTTGCAATAGTGTGTGTGCGCGCTCTGATGTGATCATTTGTTATGCACTTCAATGTGCTACAATCATCATAAGCATTTGCGGCTCTCATACTCAACCAATTTTAACAAATGAGGTGTCAAAAGAAAGAGAGCAGTGAACTGCATTTTCAGTTTTCAAATATTATTAAAAAAATTAAAAAAAAAAAACCGAAAACTATCCAAAATTAACTCCTGTTATCTTAAGAGTTAATTTTGGGTCATATATCGCACTTATAATGCAATATTGTCGGAACTCAAAATATGACTTCTTTTTGAACCACCGAAAAACTGAGTATTTATTTCCTGTTACAGATTATAAAAAAATTAATAGCTTATTAGGATTATTAATAAATATTTTGTTTCTTGCACTATTGTAACAACAGCTTATTGACGCGTAGGGAAGTGAATTTTACGTTTGAATATGATGATACTTCAAATCTTACAAAATTTGAGTTACAACAGTATTGTATTATTAGTGCGATATGTATGAATGTACATATATGTATTTGCTATATGGAAATCATCTGGGAACCATTTGTTGTTCATTAGTACGAAGCCAAGGTTATATTGCCATTGGCTGTGGCGTCGTCAGTAGTTACGATAGTTCTTACGTACTGGCACGTGTTGATGGTCAAAGTGCAGAATACAATGTCAATCAACCGAGTTATGGACGAAAAAATAACAACCAGCTATCTGGTCGAATTTTCAAATTCTTTATCTGCTCCAGGGATTCCATCACATAAATTAAAACTAAAAGTGGGTGTACGTATTATTCTTCTAAAAAATTTGAGCCCACCTAAGTTATGTAACGGCACCCAATTAAGAATTACAACTCTGCAATGAAATCTGGTGGAAGCGAAAAGGTTGACGGGCTTTGGTGCCGGCGAACGTGTATTTATCCCTCGAATTCCGACCATACCTAACATTTTTTCGTTTCAGTTTAAGCGTGTACACTTTCGCATCAGCGTCTGCTTTGCGGTGACTATAAATAAGGCGCAGGGACAAACACTGTGTACCGCGGGCATGGACTTCACCACCGGCTGCTTCTCACACGGTCAATTATTCGTATCTCTTTCCTATGTCAGCGAAAGTAAAGATGTATTTGTTTATGCACCAGACAACGCAACCTAAAACTTTGTAAAAAAAATATTTCCATAATAAAATATAGCAATTATCAATTATTTATAGTAGATGATGTTTTATAACATTTTAGAGCATGTTGGTTTTTGAGAACTATGGAATCTGCCCTAAGGGGATGAAACACATTGAAACAACATTGATAAAATGCAATTAATCAACAAAATCTATTACAAAACATTTTCTGGACTTGCACAAATACTTTGATGTCTCTTCGCTCCCACTGATATTTCATATTTTGTATGCATAAGAAAGCCTTAAGAGTGCGAATGCGAAGCAAGCCGACCACGGGTTCAGGTAGTTAATTGATAAAATTGTTTGTTACTGTGGAAGTGGATACTTAAGCATAGGCCCGCAGACTATTTGTGATCGTACCAGTCTATTAGAGCTTCCAATTTCCTGGTACATTAGAAAGTTAAAAAGTATGATTTTTAATACTTTAGCTTTGAAGAATATTAGAATATTTAAAAAAATCATTTAAATCGCTCTTGAGGAAATAGGTTTTGCAAATAGTAAAAGGTGGCAGGCGGGCGAAGCGAGGCGAGCACGGGTCAGCTATTCAACAATAATTTTATTATTTCTTTGAATTTAAAAAATATCATTTTGTGAATTTTTTTAATTTTATTATTTCCTTGAATTTAAAAATTATTAGGTAGTTAAATAACCACGAAGCGATTCGGGTAAAGAGTAACTGGTAGTGCCGCGTGGAACTTGGCGGTGTAGATGCCGCGGATGAGGTTACTGTGACTGGTGGCGATACAGAACCATGATCAACGAGTTTTTACTCAAATTGATGAATTGTGTGTGTGTGTGGTGGAAACTGATTCCAACAGGACGGTGCAACCGCAAACACAGTTCGCTAATAAATCCATTTGAAGATTTTTTTTCCTCATTTGCACCTGTTCTTAAATCTTTTATCTCTTAAATATGTAAAATAGTTTCTATAATAAATTTAAATATGTAACTACAACGTATAATCCGAGTAAAGTTACATTTTGTAGTTTCCCTGAAACAAAGTATTTAATATTTATTTTTATAGTTTAAAACATCTCTTTATAATACAAAGCAAATAATTATTAGTCGCTATAAAAAAGTATTATTATAAATGATGAATAAATGGGTGTAATATATTATACGTTATATTTTATGAGATATTTACAAAATAATTAATTATTACCCATTTATTTTTCAGCCAAATACGAGTAGGCTAGGTACATGCATGTGTACATACATTTGTTTGTTTTCATTCTTATTATTTTTAATTATAATGAAGTTTATTTATTTTTAATTAGTTACAATTGAGTGTTACTTGTTTCGCAAATTAATTTATGTAGAATTTTATTTATTTGATTGAAAAAGAAATGTGTTGTTAAATTTAATGTAATTTTTTCTTGATGCTGGCCGGCCGGTTATTTGCTTTCAAATACAACCATTCAAATAGGAAAAAACAATAAAACACATGGCAACAATGGTTTTCACTAAAATTTGGAGAATTTAGTGGACAAAAATCTTGGTCATCATTTTTCTTCTTTCGACACACTAACAACATGAAACCGTACATTTTAAATTCAGAAACAACATTTATATAAATAAAAAGAAGCTTGATGTCCATCGGAAAATGGTTTGATTAATATGAAAAAGATCTTGTAACCTAGTTTCTAGCTTACCTAATTCCTTACCACAAGGGTATTACCTAATCTTTACGGAACTGATTCTAAAACAAAATCAAATCTTATAAGACCATGCGACGATGTACACGTTCAGGAGCATATAAACATCCCACTTATTTCCCACTGCTTAAACACATTTGGTAGAGTGTATGCTGTATGCACCAAATTATTAACAAAGTATGGAAGGATGGAAGCATGCTCAATGAACAGACACCATCTACAAAAAATGGGAACATGTCCCCCAAGAACAACAGAGGTATATCCCTGCTAAATGTCGAGTATAAGATCCTGTCCAACGTAATGGGTGAATGTCTCAAGCCCTTTTGCAACACACTCATCTGTACTTAAGCACCAGTGTGACTTCTGGCATGGCAGTTCGATGGTGGACCATTATTTCATAGAAGATAAATCCTGGAGAAGGCCAATAAATTTCAAATTGCGACTCACCCTCTGTTTATAGACTGCAGGTAACCTCCAAGGGTAGAAAGCCTTAGTAAGTAAGCTTAGACTCTAAGCTTTATTATAGACACCTATAATCCCAATCATAGAAATTGTAAAAACAGAACAATAAAGTGAGCTCAAACACACAAAACGACAAAAATCCTTTTCTGTACAAAAAAAAAAGACAAAAATACAAATGGAGCCCTGAAATAAAAAAAAGTCGCCCTCCCATTACACCAAACCATTGGAACGGATTTGGGTTAAGAGTTTTCAATTTTAATTTCAATGGACAATAAAAACAGAACCGAATCAAATAAAGATTAATGACCCAGCTATCAACTTGAAAATAATTTTATAAAGGAAATTAACAGAGTCATTGGTCATGCTTCCGATGAAAACATATTCGTCCTTTATTCTTTCATTATTCCAGCAACCCAATGATTAATGATGCTAAACTTTTGTTTCTTGTTTAATTTTAATTCTCTGTTCTCACCTCGACTCTGGTAAAGTTTTTCATTTAGTTGGAGATTGAAAAAAAAAACTCTCGTAAGGACGGGAAACGAAGAAAGCAGAATAGACGATTATTCCGCTTTAAGGTTTATTGCCACTTATGTAGGAATTGAACTTTTTATGGACAGCGAAAAAATCAGCATTACATGTCCTTTTATTTTTTGTTTCTCTTCAGATGGGCACCTGCTGTCTTTTGGGAACCTTTTTATATTTAAAAAGACTCAGTATTATTTACTTTGATGTTCCTCAAAAAAGTTTAATCGTTTGAGAGAACTAGGTTTCCATTGGCAGTTTCTATCTGGATCTGGATGGTTTGTTTTACATCTTACTCCTCTGGTGACCAATTTCTGTCTTGAAAATAATGTTCTTAAATAAGTACTAGTGTACCAGTGCGATGAATCTCGAATGTAGAAACCCTATGCCCGTATAGATAATAATGTTTTTTTCGTAATAACTTTACTTATATGGACTTTTTCAAAATTATTTATACTGATGAACAAAGTTCAGTTGATAAGTCTTCGATCAGTGTTAGAATCATTGAAATGTTTTAACTTATATCTCGTAAACTAATCGTTTTCGACATATAACAATCCTCACTACTTTCATAAAATGAAGTCTAAAAAAAAGTATGTATATATGTGCCGCAAAAGCAAAGAAACTACTGAACGGATAGTAATTCTGGTTAGATTAAATCTATAAAATGGATCAAAAAAAATCAATATGTTTCAATAAAAAACTTCTAAATGAGAAAAAGAAAAGTTTATATTTTACTTTTGGGCATTTAACTCGCTCTATCTTAGTTCTTAAATAACGTATTAATATAAAATTTACATATTTGTTTAGATTATTTCACAACAAAGATTTTGATATAAATATCTTCTTTGTACATTTTCTGTAAGAAAAGTAATAACATAAAGAAATATTGTTTGTATGCTTTCGCGACAACGATCAGTAGAGACCATTGCCACTGTCAATGCACAAGCGGCAGCGGGTATGCGTAAATGCGATACATGCGTGTAGTATAAGTGATTGGGATTGCTTCGTGCTAACGTACATGTATTGTAATTGTTCGATCAACTGTAATCCAATTTGGTTGCAATTTGTTTTATGGTAAGTTATGTTTTACGTTTTGGTGGTAAGAACGTGCTGTTATATTTAAGAAAGCGGAAAAGTTAGATTGGAAGAAATTGCTTACCCATCTGCGTCACTTTTTTTCTTTAATGGTCTATAGAAAATCCTGTATCGGAGCAATTCATTCAGTCATTTGGTGCTAAGCAAATTGTGAAGTAAGTATTTATGCCAACTTTTAAGGTGCGAGGGCAAGTGTAGCATTTAGCTGGAAGTCTCCTTCCAGTAGACAATTTATTAAAAAAATACACATATCTACATACAAAGAGAATATTTTTGTATGCGCAGCGAAGCGGGTACATCAGCTTGTCATACATAAAAATACTCTAAAAAATGCTTTCCTCATCATACTAAAATTTTATTAAAATCGAGGTGGTATCCACTTTGTACACAATTATCTTTCTTATGTTCAATAATTTGTGTTGTTTTTCAATCAGCAAATGGTAACCCTACAGGTATTGCTCTTCGATTTGCGGCGATTTTTTATGTATACTAAGGTAACCCCGTCAGAGCTTGAAAAAGGGACAAGTTTAAGCAAGCTATTGCAACCAGCTGAGAGGCAAACATCCTATCCTCCCTGTACTGACAATTCTATTGGAACAGAGTGGCGAGATAAGGATTAACCGTATCTAAATTGCGGAACATGCAGGATCTTTTATTGGAAAGTAACCTGCCGAACGTTTACCTATGTTTCGTGATAGAAAAATTGATTGATAAGTATACGTAACTTAGTTGCAGTATCTAACAAATTGATATCGAAGGGAGGTGTTTTTGGTCAGTAAGAATCTGACACCGTAGCGTAATGTAAAGCTACCCAACTCGCCGTTCGGAGACGGCAGAAAACTGTAGGTCCCTTCCATTCGTGCAAAAATATAACGCGCACACACAAATGATTGTGGGAAGCTAGGCTTGGTTCTACCTAGGACTGCTGAAGCCAAATATTATTATTTATTATTATTAAGAATCTGACACTACTATGAGCACGCGCTTGCTATTTTTGTAGTGTCTATGGAAGATTTATGTATTTTTAATACATAATACAGTTTTCTGCACACCCGCCGCGCCGTGGCGTACCTACTGATTAGGGCAATGGACTGTCCGGGTTTAATCCCAGCTAACACCAAAACGTCATTTCCCTGTGACACCTCTTCCGAATGTCTGACAAACATTCAAGTGTATCAATTGTCAGGAAGAGATTCTTAGTTCACCGTTCGTAGACTGCAAAAAACGGTAGGTCCCTTCCATGTGTGCCAAAAATATAATAATGTACACACGAACACGAATAGTTGCGAGAAGCTAGGCTCGGTTCTATAGATACACAGGGCTGCTGAGGCTTAATATTTATTTATTTTAATAACATACATAACGCACATGTATTTCAAAAGTGACAAAACTCAAAAAATTAGATTTTTCAGAAAAGGTAAAAACTGTTTTAGGAGTATGTACATACATACATTCGAGATCCAACATTTTTTTTTATTTCACTGTTAGAAAAATGCATTTGCTATACTCGTATGTATGAATGTTCCACGAGATACACACTATTACACGCATCGGTTTTAACTCGTAATTCTATTTTATTGCCGATGGCTCTGCTTGATCAGAGTCGCATTTTTTTGCGAACATCGACGAATCGGTGAAAAAAGTTAACGACTTTGACCGAGAAGATATTATTTTCACCCTAACTCTAATATAAGTTTTCTGCAGTTTGCATTTTAGAGTAAAATAAGATTATTGCAATTGGGTGATAAAAATACGTTTAATTGGCTAATAACGAGTTTTACAGACAGCACAGGGTTATCAAAGTTTGGCTATAAAGGGAATATGCGATTGTTTTTTTTATGAATGTGGTAACTGTTGTGCTTGAATATTAAGGGTTCTACGATGGCTATAGGGAGTATTTTCATACAAATGACGTACTTCAAAATTAATAACGCAATAACGTAATAATAACGAAATTAATAACGTAATACCCCAGAAAAATGTTGAGCACTAGAAGTAAAACAATAAATGAAAATGCTTTTAATACATAGTAGTTAAAGATTCACACAACGTAATGGCAGTTGACATCGCTTTAAGAATAAACATGAACAGTACGATCCTTCAATAAATATGAAGACTGAAAAGAAACTATTAGGTACAGAGATGTGATTAGGTGTGGTTAAGAGGTGGTCATGAGGTGGACTGGGTGTACACTAACTTCTCCAAAGCTTTCGATCAGCTTCCTTATGATATTATTATCTACAAACTCGAGGCGTTAGGTTTTCCCCCAATATTTATTTCGTGGGTTGGCTCTTACCTCAAGCAGAGGTCATATCAGGTTAAATTTAGAGGTTGTCTTTCAGACTCCTTTTTAGCATGATCCGTTAGGTAGGTAACGACTATATTCAACTTCTCGATATCGAATCACTCTCTCAGTCGGGTTTAAGGACCTGGGTGTTTATTTTAGCCCTGAACTTGATTTTAAAGAGCATATAAACCACATTGTGAATAAATCAAACTCAATGTTAGGTTTCGTTAAAAGATGGTGTAAGGAATTTAAAAATCCTTATGTCACTCTCTTACTATTTAACAGTCTTGTCCGTCCCCACCTCGAATATGCTTCGCAAGTATGGACACCTTATCAGAAAAATCTCAACACTCGTATTGAAGCCGTCCAGCGTTGATTCATTCGATTCGCATTGAAAGGTCTTCCCTGGGACGATCCTTTTAACCTCCCTCCATATTTGCCTTGGCTCAAAGAAGGGTCAATAATGGTATCATTTTTATGCATCAACTGTTCTCAGGTCTGATTGATGTACCTGACTTATTATCCTGATTTAACTTTCGTGGGGGATCGCATTACCTGTGTAGTATAAAGTTACTGCATGTTCCTCATCACAGAACAAATTACGGGATGCATGAGCCTATTAACCGCATGAGTAAAATCTATAACTTAAATGTAAACTTTCTTGACTTTAATCTTAACAAGATTACACTAAAAAATGTATTGCGTAATGTAGTTCCTCACACATAAATACTATTATAATAATGTATATTTGTTCTCATTATTTGTTTATTTATTGCTAGTGGTAGTGTTGAAATGTAGCGTAGCCTAACCACTAACACTAAATGATGAGCCTGTTGATGCATATTTTGCCCTGGCAAATGTCTGCTTGTGTTTGTTGCTTGTATTAAGCACACCATGATACAGATCTGATAGAGTTGAAAAAAAAAGTTGTTCTAAATTTAAATTTAACCCATATGTAACGGCTGGTTATGGTCAGCTTTTTTACTAGAAGGCACATAATCGCTGAACTCGGGGGGACCTGTCAAAAAGTGAGCACATCCAGAGGCAGGCCGCAAGGAGGAGCTATATCATAGTCATCAATGAACTACTAGTACAGAGAGCCTTGAATACGCTTAACGTTTGGAAGGAATAATGTGGACTGGGTTTCAAGCCTCAGAAAACCGAACTAATGCTGTTCACTAACAAAAGATCGATACCCTTCACGCTACAGATCATTCAGGGTACTCCCCCTAGGTTGTCTGTGAGTGCGAAATTCTTAGGTCTCGTACTCGACAGGAAGCTTAACTGGAAGCTGAACATCAAAGAAAGGGTTAAAAAGGCATAAGTTGCTTTCTATACCTGCAGTAGATTCTTTGGGAAAAACTGATGTATGTAAGCCACAAATCAATCTGTGGATGTACTTCACGATAATCAGACCCATACTAACATACAGAGGAGCAATGAAAACAACGCCAACAGTGGGATCGGAAGCAGTTGGTAACCTTCTGCCAATAGATCTCTATATCCAGGAGACCGCAGCAAAAAGCGCCCGCAGGATTAGCCAGTCAAAGTACTGGAGATATTACAATTTACATTGACAGCCAGGCGGCCATAAGGGCAATAGCTGCTACGCAAATAACATCTTAGTTTGTAAAGTATTGCCGTGAAGAAGTAAAGGTTCTTGGCACGCAGCACAACGTAAAACTCTGCTGGGTCACAGCACAATACCAGGTAATGAAGCCGCGGATGAATTGGCCAGAAGAGGCTGAGCCAAAGACATTGAACAAGTTAAAACTTAGAGCCAAACTGAACGAAAATCAGTAAGTGAAGCAAATAACAGCTGGAAATCATTAACCACCTGTGATGTATCAAGAAGACTGTGGCCAGAATATAATAAAGCGAGAACAAGAACACTCCTACAAAAAGACTGAACATCGCTGTCATTGCTGATAGGAGTGCTAACTGGCCAATACATGAGATATCACGTGAAAAAAATACGACTAAATGATGAGACAAGGAGAAGAATAGGCCCATTTCCTCTGTAACTGCACTAACCTCTGCCAACTGAGAAATAGAGCCCTTAACAAATTCTTCTTCGAAGACATCGACGAGTTATCTATGATGGATTACCATCAGTCCTGCTTGAATTTACTAGCATCACGGATGGGAGAACAGTAGGGGTATCACATAGGGTCCACATGGAACTAAGTGTGATGAGGATTTTACAATTCTCATCAGCCCGCAAACCTAACCTTACCTAATGGCTAGTCGAGATCTCCATGTATATGATTCATAGAGGTCTCTATAACAAAAATATCTACGAATACAGACGGTAACCTACTCTTTAATGCTCTTCTATATCAAACATGATAAATAACTGAAAATCAAATTTCCGAACTCAATTATAAAATTTTGTGCATTAATTACCACCCAACACTTTAAGTTAATTTTGGCCGTCAAAACGAGCCTTACTTATCTCAGTTAACGTTTTTCACACAGAAAATCTAACAGCAACCTTCACAAAAAGAAACTTCTTCGAAACTTTTAAAGTGAATAATTAATTTTCGCCTCAAATTTGTCAGACAGCCAAGCCCAACCCCAACGGACGCTACTCCTTCAAAAACACACTTTGATGCTTGGCAAACATTATTAATTTCTTGCCATTAACTGAAACTGATTAGAAATCATTTGTGAGCAAATTACCTGCCATGACTACTGATCTCAATCACAATTCAGACAGATGAAAAACCGTCATGCCAATCCTTTATTTTAGCACCCCCCCCCCCTCCCCCCCCTTTCGTGTACCACCAAATATTTGGATAACCATCGTTAGTCTTTTGTGGATATAAAGGGTTCATTGTCATTTCTATTGAAATGTCTTTGTTACCTGAAGAGACATACGCTTCAGCGTTTGCAGAATGTAAGAATAGGCCTTTGTTGTGGTGCCTTTTTTATTGCTCCCCAAAGAAGGTACCATTTACATGACCACCAACGAACTCTACAACAAACAATGAAAATGCAAATGTTTCCCCTTCGACAGGACACCAACTGGCATTCAACGAAAGGACAAAATTGACGGACATCATACATATGTATGTACCAACATACTCGTATATTTCGAAATATAGTCATAAAACGAGTCCTTTTTGCGGAAACTAAATTTCCACCAACCCCGGTGTTCCCTTGACTGGCCATGCAATTGGGGTCTACAAGTATGTATACGAGTATATATGTACGTGCAGGTAGGTACTTTTAAATTGTAAGCAGCATGGACTAAGGATATTTGCTTAGTATTAATGCCATTTGACAAGGGGACATCATTTTGGGGATGACGATGAAATACAAAACACAGATCTTGCCAATAAATGGTAATTTTCTTTTCATGCTTCGAGGACGTTGTTGATGCCTTCATTGGAAAAAACACCCCAAACCAATATCAAAATCAAAATGACTTTGATTGTAATAAACATTTAAGAGTAAACAAGGAGTGAATATTAATCCAGGGTTTGACCTGCAGGACGCTCTTGAAAATGTGTACCCTTTTTGGAACCAGCTTGTTGTACTCGTAGAAGTAATTTGATTTCCCAATGCCGAACAGGGGGCTGGAGGAAAATTTACGGCGTGTTTTCCGATATTATAATGTTCGAAAGCTAGAATTGCTTAATTGAACGGGATCATTAAGTAATTGGTACTGCAGATTGATAACTTGTGTAACTTGGTATTTCAATTTGAAAGAGCAGAGTTTACATGACGTACATACATACGAGTATGTAGGTACATACAACTTCAATAAAAGTTTTAAATTAACAAAAGTTCGCATTGAAATGCTTGAAAAAAATTAAGCCTTACACAGATGATACATCCATTTGCGGCAAAGAAATTATGTAAATTGTATTGGGGGGGGGGGGGGGGGTTTGTTACAATTTGCATTTTTATTGTTTGCTTTTTTTATATCTAACTTTAACTCAATGGAAAATTAATTCAATAAAGTACATAGAGACTTTGGGTTGATGTAAAGATTAAAAGAAGGAAGCTAATGAAATGACTTGATATGTAGTGTAGTCCAAACATGAGCACCGTGCGCATTTTTGGAAGCAAGGGTACTTATGTGTATATATGTACATACAGTACAAGTGCTTAAGATAAATGGACAAACCAAATATATGCATACACTAGTTGGCCCGGAGGCAGACGTTGTTCTGCCTTTTCCGGTATATTGCGCGATGAGTTTGATTCCTTAATTACATTTTAGTGTCTTTGTTAAGATTAAGAAAACATGGATTTGATCTTACTTTGATTAATGAATTAGTGGAGTAGAAGAATATACAAAAAAAAACGCTTCTGACTTCGGCTCAATCGGCCGAGTAGTTGCGGATTTTATCAAGAACACACAAACAAAGAGTGTATGTATGAAATACCGAATAATCAAATCATGTGTCATTTGGTCAATAAATCTGTGGCCACAAGCCATAACCGCTAAAGTCGACTTTAGACGAAATTAAGATTTTGATGCCATTAGATTCAGCGTACTCGAATCTATTTTGTAAATTTTTGTCAGCTTTTTGTCTTTCAAAATGTGACCACAATTTCAAAAAAAAAACATAACAGCTAAAGTCATTTTGTTTAGTTTAGATTAAGGAAAAATAACCAAACTCAACAAAAAAAACGATATATACTGTCTAAAGTTGAATTAAGATAATTTTTTTAAGATTTACATCAGGGAATAAAGACTTAACTTGACTTTAGCTGTTTTTTCACATTCAATTTATACAATTATTAAATTTTTTTGTGGAGGAAAAATAGCTAAACTTGAGTTTAGCTGTTTTTCCGTGTTAATATTTTTTGTTTTGTTCATTTTTTTTTGAAGGAAGAATAAGTAAAAAGACTTTCCTATCTGCAGTTTAGCGGTTATTCCAAAACTAAATTGTGATTCTTTAAAATGGAAAAACAACTAAACTCCAGATAGGATTTTTTAATGATGAAAAACCTAAAAGGCATAACGACTAAAGTATTATTTTTGTCAATAATATCGTTTACAGTTATTTTTTTCAAAAAAAATAATTTTCAACTAAGAAAGAATAAAATTATCTTTATTCTACTTTTTTTTCAACGCGATCGGAGTTTCCAATCGCCCAATAGAGTCATTTGTAATTTTACGTGTTTGTCAAAAACTTTAAACTGCTCTCCTGAAAAATGAATAAAACAGACTTAAGCGGTTTTTCCTTGTGACAACAGAAATATAGAATGTATTAATAAACTTGACTCCAGCGCCACCTATCGGTTCCTATCGGGTAATTTTCTCTTATGGTACTAAACCAACAGATATTGTGAATATGAGTCATTTTGGTCAATAAAGATAAAATTTGTTAATAACTTGACTCCAGCGCCACCTATCGGATCTGGAACTATCCTATCATTCAAGCTGGGTGGTATTCACAAAATTTTATCGAATTCAGTTTGGCAGTTTCGTAGATTAGCGTGTACGAACACAGTGACACGTGATTTTTATATATTAAGATACGAGCTGTCCCGCCCGGCTTCGCCCGTGTCGAAAAAATATTACAATACCTACATTGTAATTTAATTCGAAGAATCAAAGACAATCCGATGGCACCCCAAGGTTCCCAAACTACAAGAAATACAATCCGCAAAAGAAGTTTGGATTGTATTTGTATTTTGAATAAGTGACATTTCGCCAGAAAGTAGCATTCGTTAGTGTTTTTATTTTTGAAATAATTTAAATAATATAACGTATAAATTAATTTAAGAAATCAGCATATAACCCCCACAGGATGTTTAAGAACAGGTATACGAAGTTTTACTTCATTGTGTGTATTAGTTCTTGTGTTTATCGTGGCGGACGATTGACATGTAAAGGCGAGACATTGAGATATATATACAGTGAACTCTCTCGTAACCGGACACTGACGGTACCGAGAAATTTGTCCGGTTATGAGAGGTGTCCGGTTATTGGAGAAAAAAATAAATTGACGTTCTTTTAAAAAGAAACAATAGACATGTGGTATCAATTTTATTTTATAAAGGAATTCATTTTTATGTCATAAACACAAATTACCAAAAAAAAATACTAATATCTGTCTATGACAATCAAGCGTAAAATGACACATGCATACATACATACACTTAACATACAAACCTATTTAAAAATGCAATGGGACTTATAAATGCACATAGTTGTTCGATAACACGATCGCGGGCAAGACAGCATATGCCGTCAGTGGTTGAGGAAATAAGCGGGTTAAGACAGGACAAGACGGGAACCCTGACGAGAAATACAGAAAACTTGTCCTACCAGAGACAAATTGTTACTTCACTTTAACCAGCGAAATCATTTTTATCTTTATACAAAATTCGCACAAAATAATATAAAATATCTCTCAAAATGCAGGAGATATGCGTGTATCATTCTAGCGTTCCCCACCGAAAATCATGTGTCCGCGAATGTGATAATGACGCAAAGGCCACTCCACAGTTTACATTTTTGTTTCGTTTCTTTGCAAAGTGTAAAGACGAGGAGAACAAAACAAATACAAAATAAAGTATGTAACAAGTTCGCCCTACGTAGATGTGTTTTGTCCGTTTAAAAGAGAGCGACATTCTATTGCGGTTACGACAATTGCTGTCCGTGTCCGGTTATGAGAGAGTCCGGTTATGGGAGAGTTTTTTGTATGAAAAATCGTGTATTTATTTCGGTTCTTTGAAATCTGTCCGGTTATAATAAGTGTCCGTAAGGAGAGAGTACACTGTATTAGTATATGATATATACGTATCTTCAATTTCAGCATAAAAAACGATATCGATACCTTCCCGCAAGAATGTATGAAGCGACATTTTTCAATTTTTACAGGAAACGATAAAAACTTCTTGCTCAGTTATCAATTTGTGTATTTCAGCGAATTAGACAGATTTTGAAAGGGATTTTCAACACAAAAAACTTGAGATATTTGCAAAACCGAGAATTGAATCAGATAAGAATTTTTCGTCGCTTAATACATTTTTGCAGTCAAGACAATGTCGCTTGATACAATGGTAAATGACGCTGAAGTCATTGAAATGGTCACACAAAACACAAGATTTAAAATTATTTTGTCGCTTAGTTCATTTTTAAATTTCATTTTTATATTAACAGAGAAGAAAACATTAGAAAATTACCTAAACAACTGCGCAAGTAACTGGCGAGAGAAATTGCAAGTAAACAATAGGCCATTCATCATTCAAATAAATTCGAAACAAAGAAATTATGTCTGGACAAAAATTATTTTATGCGACAAAAAATAGACCAATTTCTAATTGGGCCAGTGTTCTAAGCGACAATTTCGGTTAAACTAAACGCCATGCAACAAAATTTTGGTCGGAACATATGACAACTAGCTTTACTAACATGGCGCTTAGTATAATTTTTTTGGCGGATGGTACAAATTTCAGGGAGCAATACTATTCTACTGGGCAAACTTGTCGGTTACTTCAATTTCATTTTCCCTTAGTTCATTTTGTATACATACGTGCTAGAGCAGTCAAACCCAGGCTTTTTCAGGAAAAGTGTCGCTTAATACATTCTTGCGGGAAGGTATCGATATTAACATCTAGTTTGTGTACATTATGTATGTAGGTTAGGTATTATGTATATGTATGAGTGTAAGGAACAGTGGGCTATAAGTGTATATTGAAGAATTTCTACATTCTTTCGAAGATCAATTCAAAATTTCCTTTTTTATAGAAGCCGTGTTTTATTATCCCCGTGATCTGATCCGGATCAGATCAACAAATAAGTGTGTGTGCATTACAACAACAATCCGAGATCTTGCTTCTTGTCAAGATCAATTTTCGTTTTCCAAAAATTAGTTCGACTATTTCTCACTATAGTACACTTTCGTTTGTGAATGTTGCTGTATTATCGACAATTGCCAAGGGTAAATGTTGCCAGATTAGAATATATAAATATTATTGGCAATCCAAATATCATTAATGTTATTTTGTTCGAATAAATAAATTTTTCTGCTCATTATGATATCTAAGCGATGTAAAACTGAAATTATAGCTGCAAAATATTATTCTCATTCGGTATCTGTTAATCAAAATTAACAATTTTCTCCTAAAAAATAAAACAAGCGCATTCAATTTTCATTTAAAAGAAAATATTCATTCGCATGGCAACTTCGCACTAAATGTCAAAATGAAATTAGCTTGTACAATCACCACAACACAGAACTTTGATCTAGTTTGTTTTATTATGCTGATAAAACACGGCTAGAGATTGAGTAGTGTAGAAGATTTTCAGCACTTTGTTTTCCGATATGTACTTGCAATTTTTTTCTATGATATTTCACACATTCCAATCAGAGTTTCAATACATATAGCAAAATCAATTAAACAAAAAAAAAAACTCTGAAACCTTACGGAAATACAAAATTCTTGTATCTAACTGGTTTAAAACGACAGTGACAGTGCCGACAGTGTATACATATACCAAGCACAAAAACAAGATGGCGGAACGAACGTCAAATTTTGTGTGGTGAGCATTTCATGTCTTGCTTTTCCATATCACTTTTCGAATTGCCCCATGAAATTAACCCTTTGCAGTCACTACAAGACGCTTTTAAAACACAGTTTCTTTCTACTTTCTTGGAACAAACCGGACAATTCATTTTGAACTAGAGAACGTAAAGTAGCTTTCAAATGAGATGTGCGCACCCCATGACAGTCAGAAATGTGGTGAACTCATGTCCACCACAATAAAATAAACAAAAATTTAATTAGGAATCGCAATTCATATCTGAATATGTACTTTTGTACCTGCAAACTTACATATATTTGAAACTTATATTAAACAACCATATGACAATGTCATTTAATTTGATTCCGAAATGATTAGTATTTTTCCACCCGCTGCTGTTGATATAATTAAAAACCCAGTATCTAATTGTCGATATTACCTCCGACACATTTTTGATATTTAATTCATTGTTTCAAATTATTTAATTAAATGTGCACAATGTGTGAAAATCGCATTAAATTGATGTTTTTATAACATTTAATAATGTTATGTAATTAATTTCTACAATTTTGTTTGTTGAGTTTAATTTAATTGGTATTGCCTGATTGGACCTTAGATACTGAATGCCAATCTTTGAGTAAACCTTCATAAGCTTGAAATGCATACATATGTACCTAGGTATATATTTTATGTATAGTTTCAATTTTAGAGAATTCAGTTATGTAATTTCAGATATGGGTAACGTTGAGTAACGATTTTTAATAAAAACAACACAAAAAGGAAAAACAGCATAAGCAAAGATTTTCCGTAAGCCTTTGATATATGCTCTTATGCTCCAACGGTTAATGTGTAGGGGAACCTGGGAACACTTGATCCTTTGGGAGACTTGATCACTGGCTATTATATCGATGTGGTGTGATATTATTTTACAACTCGCGCGCAAGTAAAGGGTTTTCCAATAAGAGGTGTTATTTTGGTATTCAAAGAAAAATGCCATTTTTTGAGATAAATGATCGGATGTTTATTTCATAATAAAGAGGAAGGTATGCTGTTAATAACGAAAAACAACATCAGCCAAATGGCCACCACGAGCACGTATACAGGACCATATCCTTTTCATGAAATTTTCCATAACCAAATCGCAAAGTGGCTGCCCTATGTCCTCGATAGCCTCACGAATTTTATCTTTGAGGTCTTGAATCGACGCTGGGCTATTGGCGTAGACCTTATCTTTCACGTGGCCCCAAAGGAAGAAGTCGCAAGGTGTTAAATCACAAGATCTCGGTGGCCAATTGTGATCACCTCCTCGATAGATAACACGGTCCGGAAACTTTTCCCGTAAAAGATCTATGGTTTCGTTGCTTGTGTGGCACGTAGCGCCGTCTTGTTGAAAGTAAACGTTGTCCAGATCAATACCATCCAACTCCGACCATAAAATATCATTAATCATCTCTCGATAGCGCAATCCATTCACCGTAACTGTTGATCCAACCTCATTTTCGAAAAAGTAAGGTCCAATGACCCCGCCGGACCATAAACCGCACCAAACAGTCACACGTTGAGGATGGAGAGGCTTCTCAACAATAACTCTTGGGTTTTCCGAGCCCCAGATGCGACAATTTTGCTTGTTGACGTAGCCACCGAGGTGGAAATGGGCCTCATTTTGGGATCATTTTCATGCATTTCAAAGACCCAATCAGCAAAGACACGACGTTGTAGATGATCAGCCAGCTTGAGTTCTTGTGTTAACTGAACTGTATAAGCCTTAAGACCCAAGTCTTTATGCAAAATACGGTGTAATGACGTTTGTGGAATGCCCAATACCAAAGAACGACGAGGAATGGACAAACCTGGGTTTTCTTCAACATTATGGGCTACAGCAGCAATATTCTCAGTTGTTCTTGAGCGATGTGCACGGGTTTTATTCTTCACATCGAATTTTTCCACCAATTTCTGTATTGCGGTCCGACAAGGTGCTTCACGACGACCAAAAAATGCTTTAGTTTTGCGAACTGTGACTGCAAGATTTTCACCATTTTTGTAGTGAATTTTAATAATTTTAATGCGTTGTTGAAGCGTCTTTCGTTCCATTTTTAGTAATGGCGTACTTGTCAAATGTCAAAGAATAAAAGCTTCAAAAGTGACAGCTACTGAAATAGCGGGCCATTCACAATAACACCTCTCATTGGAAAACCCTATACCAGTATTATGGTGACGTGTTTTTCGTTTTTAGTTGTAAAATTGTTTTTTCATAAGTATTTTAACTGTTTTCTTTAACATACTGTGTAGGTATTGATAATTAATACAAGTTATCTCTAAAAATAATCGAAAACCGGTTCATTTAGGTAAGTCTTCGTAGGTTTGTTTTTAAAAAAAATATCGATACGTATTAGAAAAATCTTCAATAGATTTGATTCCTATAATGTAGGGGAGGGACTTGTTCCCGAGATATTGTGCTTCAATAAGCTCAATATGATGTATCCTCCCATAATCAAGTCTTCCCTAATCCCGGATCAAGTCTCCCTGAATAGGAGACACTTGGTTATTTTGGATAATTTTAGAAAACCGCCAAAAAATATATTTTATCTTACATACTTTCTTAATCAAACTGTACAATAGGATGAACCACTAGATTGTTTATTATATCATTAAAATAAAAAAGGCAATTTATGTTTAACTTTTTGAGATATTTGACAAATTAGAAAGGGGGGATCAAGTGTTCCCAGGTTCCCCTAACAAACGCAAGTATAAGTACACATTTGAATAAAAAAAAATTGTTCTCATCTTTATTTCTGTGTCAACATTGAAGGAGAACAATATAATTTCTGCCCTCTCACTTGAGGTAAATCCAGCAACAGACGAGAAACTAATCGGCCAACTGGTTGACAGACTGGTTGTCATCATTTCCCTACAGACGCAAAGACCAATCTTCAAACTTCCGTTGTTATCTCAAATACCAACCGAAAAATCAAAAAAAATTGATTTTTCAATGACTTGTTGGCAGATATGATGAAATCGTTCAACTCATCGTCAGACTTGCCTACACACGGGTTATTTGCAACCAGTCTGTCAACCAGTTGGCCGATTAGTTTCTCGTCTGTAGCTGGCTTTACCTCAATGTTTTAAGCACTCTCAACGTAATCTATTGGACAGTTCCCCAATAAAATTGAAGGAAGGTAGGAAAAATCTAACGGTTTCATAGATATGATTTATTCGCGTTTAACGAACGTATAATCGCCTCTTGATCTTCATTGACACAAAACCATCTATTCTCAATAAGGCCAAGTGGGCAGCTCATAACCATAGAGTCGTTCGGGGTAAGAGTGCGCAGCGGGTATGAGTACGCATAGCCATTTTCTCCATCTGTGAAAGAATAAGCAGAAATCGCTTAATGAGGAAATGTGTGCTTCACTAACCACCAATGATGAACAACTTCTACGAACATTTTCCGATTAACAGTACAAAGAAAATCAACAGGGAAAAAAAACCGGATTTTGTTAAAAAAAAAGTTAATTTTTAAAAGTGAGTCAGCAAAGCGTGGAAACTCGATACCCCATAAGTAGTATGTAGGCATAAACATATACACATGTGTGTTTGATTTAGGATACAATTTTAGTGGATAATATTATTCGTTCTTAGATTTTAAATACAATGAAAAAAAAGTAGCGTCTAGGGAAAGAGTGTGCAGTCGTTCTGTGGGTAAGAGTGTGCAGTGCTTTCTTACCCAGTATTTAACTTTTTATAATAAAAACAATTTTTAGGCTATTACCTTCAATCGAAAGATGCAACGAGCACATAACAGTCGTAGGCGGTAGGTGGTAGCTCGTAGCTGAACTATTTTTCTGTTTTTGTTTTTCCAGAAAAATGCCTCGTATCTATCAAACACAAACGGAAAGGAAATTGATGACCCAAAAGAAAATCTGCGAGGCTAGGGAGCTGATTTAAAATGGAAGCAGCCCATGAAACGCTGTCGAAGAACTTTGTTTGAACGGAGGCGCAGTTTCAAATCATTTCAACTACGAAAACTGTGATTTAAGCTGGTTGCGCACTCTTACCCATACCTCTGCGCACTCTTACCCCGACTTCGGGGCAAGTCAAGTTGACTTACTTTAGTTTTTTGATCAAAATATATGAAACATTAAACAAAATATAAAATATTTTTGTACAATTTTGTTGCTAAAATATAGAGCTACTAAGGAATAGGCTCTTTTGTTTATTATCTGTTGTAAGTTTTTCAGAATTTAAGCCCGAAGTCAAAAATGCGCACTCATGCCCCAAGCCATATGCATATTTAAGCATCATCGGCATTTATGTGTGATTAGCAGTTTCTTATAAAAGGTGGACGTAAAGCTTTAACAGATTGGAATATTAAAGCAAATGGAAATTAAACCTATTACTTTTCAATTAAATTCAATTCAATTCATAATTTTATCCTTCACTTCAATAAATACATACTTTAGCACTCAACGGATGAGCTAAGGTAATCCCTTAAGTGCTTTTTAACTCTTAAAAAGAACTAAATAACGGCACGACTGAAAAAAAAATCAAATTGAATTTTGTGTAGTACTCAGTTAAAAAACCAAACGAAGTTTTTGTTGTTGTCTAATGTTACATCATGGGTGATATTTAGAATAATATTTGTATCCGCTATCAAACACCATGCAAACGTTAACAAATATCATCAGAGCTCTTTTAACACATGCAGAACAGAACCACAGGCTACCTATTCAATCCTAATATAAATCATAATTCAAAAGCTGCCAAACCTTGAGCTTTATGTTTATACTTTCACCATAAATAAAAACGAAATTAATTTTCCATAAACAATAATATCCACAATACTATGAAGCAATGCGCCATACTTTTGTTTACACTACTGGAGGGAACATGTACCTACATATACTCATATATCTCAATTCGCCTTAAACTGGTGTCGTGTACCAAGCGAAATTACTCGCAAACGAATAAATTCACCACCCCAAGATATATCTCTTTCGGTTTTCCAAATATAAATAAATAAAAAATACACAGTTTCCCCAAGAGAATTACAAAAAAAAATGAAACACGCATACAAACACAATTCTATGTCGCAAAGCAAATATCTCATTTTTTTATCGCTTAAAATGAACAAACAGGAAAACTCCTTACTTAGTCCTGCAGGACTATAAATAAAAAAATAAAAAAAAAAACCATTCCATCCCACAACCCACATTGGTTCAGAAAAACTCCATATAGGATGTACAGAAAGTATCAGTACCTACTATAAGTATGTTATCTGCATAACCAGTTAATAGAAATAACAATTAAAGTTGAGGCATGTCAAAGTGGTTTCTTGTTTAAGAAAGTGCTCCGTCAATAAGTCTTTAATAACCCTTAACGCCTTAACCACCTAGCATACGTCTCACAGACCCCGACGAATTTTAAAGCGTGAATATTATTGCGACCGAGCTTCGTATAAACGTGTTCGCTCTTGTACCTTTCCTCGCGCTCCTCAGTGCCGCGCAACCGCTCGTCACAGTCGGGCGTAAGCGCGTTTGTCTCTGATAAGTAAAAAACTGTTGCCGGGGGTCTATGAGACCCCTGTTAGGCGGTTACGTGACTTTTTAACATTCGAGTTTTTCTATTGTTTTAATTGATAATGGCTTTAAATGTCGAAAACATCCAGTGGGGGTAGGAAGAAGATCTGTCAGACGACGAAAATATACCAAACGATGAATGCAGCGATGTAGAGGCCGAAGTAGGAATAGAGCACGTGTTAGAAGAAAGTTACGAGCCAGACTCAGAGTGCGAAGAGAAAAATGAAGTGGAGAATAACGAATATGCTCCTCGAAATTGATTTATCTTCGACTTTACCTGATGAGCAAGAATTATCATCTGAAGATGATATGTCTTTATCTCAACTGCGATTGAGACCCTGAAAGAAAAATTATTTTGTCAGAACTTGCCTGGAATGCTCACACAAACTGTGTTTTCACTATCGTGAAAAACTGTAAGTTTAGGTCTTGCAATTTCATTTAAATTTTGTTTTTCTTTTTATTGAGAATTTTCATTTTTATTTATGTTTTTCGATTACTGAATATTTAGAAAAAAGAACAAAGAAGTACCTACTTTATGTGATTATTATAATGGATCTAATTTTCCGAATGTGTTAGTTTATAAGCATAAAAATAGAAATGTTGACTACTTAATTAAGATTTCAAACAAAAACGTTGATTTTCCTGTGCCTTTCTTATTCTAATAAATAATAAAATAACCTAAACTGATTTTAGTTAAAAACTAAAATGTAATTCACAAAATTTTGAAAACACGAATAATTTTGTTCCGGGGTCTCACAGACGTACATATGTTAGGTGGTAGTGTGACAATAATAGGTGCTAGGTGGTTAACCCTTGTGTCTACACCAGTACACCCGGGTGTGCTTTCTGTGTAAGAGAGTGTCATACAAAACATATACTTCTTCACATTTCTGCCCGCTGTAGAACTCAGTACCTCTCGGCTACTATATTTCGAAAATATTGCGCATGTATGCGTGTATGTGTTAGAAGGTGTTCAAGCCTGATTTCATTATAATATACACTTGGCACACCCGGGTGTCAACATTTTTTACGCAGAAGTAGCGAAGTAGTAGCAGCAGCAGCGCTAACTGTTAGACTGACTGTTTTTTGCTGTTGATTTTTCCCGTTCATTAGTATTTTTCATAATGTAATTACAATAAACAAAAGAAATTAAACAATAAAAAAAGCGAAATGTGTCATAATCTTTTTTTGCATGTATGTATGTATATTCGTTGTTAACTTTCTCCCTATTTCAGTTATCTCCATACGACCATGCATTTTGTATAGTACACCCGGGTACAGACAAGGGTTAAGGGTCAATCAATATAGAAAAAAAGGGCAAGAAAAATTATAACTAACATTCAAGGATTCAAGTTAAAAAAAAAAAACTATGGGAAAAACAACTGAAATCAAATGAGCATGTTGTATACCTTAACGAGGATTTAGATGCAATAAATAAATGGGCGTCAAATAATGGGTTAGTGCTTAATCCCACAAAATGCCAAGCAAGTCCGATCTCCCATAGAACATAAACTTCAAGTAGTTTTTAATGATGCTTTTAGATGTGTATAATATGAACTTCATAGACTCGGCAGAATTTCAGTGTTTTCTAGAATGTTTCTGGGCTGCTCACTGCTTAAGTATTAGATGATAGGATAGACAACATTATTAGTGGGAAAAAGATCCGCTGGGCCATCTGGTTCTTCGCACCTTATAAGTCACCTGGCCCGGATGGTATTTTACTAATCATGCTTCAGAAAGCACCGGAATTAGTCAGAGAACAACTCAGGGTAATCTTTAAGCACTGTCTTATACCACTGACATGGAGAGAGCAGGTCAAGGTTATTTTTATCCCTAAGGCCGGTTAACAAGGTCATATTATGGCAAAGGACTTCAGGACTATTAGTCTCTCGTCATTTCTTCTTAAAAAAAAACTAGTCTGGTGAAAGTAACTCGGCATATAGACACTGCAGTCTTCACGGACGGGTCAAAAAGTGCAAGCAGCACAGGGTCTGGTTTCTACTGTGTGTAACCTGATCTAGAGGTGTCCACTCCCGGATACCTGCAGCGTTTTTCAGGCAGAAGTTCTAGCCGTACTTAGAGGATATTGATATTTAACATACATCGACAGCCAGGCTGCACTTAAGGCGCTAGAATCGTGCACTATTAAATCGGAACTAGTCAGGAGCTGCAGCACAATGTTCCGGGCATTATGCACGCAGAACCGGGTAAGACTATGGTATCACAGTGGGTCCACATGGACCTAAGTGTGATGGGGATGTTATCATTCTCATCAGCCCTTTTAACCTAACCTAACACTATGTTGGGTACCTGTTCACTCAGAGATAGAAGGCAACGAGTTGGCAAGGAACGGGGGAAACTGCCATTCCCGAGGCGGTGGAAGTAGCTCCACCACTTTGCTGCATTAAATCAAAGGTAAAAGACATGATTACCAGAAGGGCTGACCATAGATGGTCTAACATTGTATGGCACAGGGTTACCAAGGCACTTTAACTAGCGCTGGACCCTAAAAGAAGCAGCGAAATCCTTGGACTTGGTAGGGCACAAATGAGTATAGTTATAGAAATATTGTCCAGGCTTTGCTGTACCTGGGCGTGCTTCTCGCAACCATTTGTGTGTGCGTGTTATATTTTTGCACGAATGGAAAGGACCTACAGTTATTTTTTTCGTCGACTCCGAACAGCGAATTGAGAAGCTCATTGACAAATGATACTCTTTGATTGCTTGCCAGACATTCGAAAGAGGTGGCAACCGTGAAATACTTTTTTAGGTATTGGACCCGCGGCCACGGCGACTATCTGTACTATCTTTCTATTTATCTAGTTTTAATTTATTATGTTAATTAATCTAAAAATTAATCTAAATTACATTCTGTTCAAGCCAAATGTGAACATATCCTAAGATTCTAGCAGTTTCAATCTTCTATTGAGGTGTTAGATGTCGCTTCACACAATCTATTTGAGATCGGAAACTGCTCAGCCATATTCTCTTTTTTATAATAACTTTCTTCTTGATTTCGACCTCGCCGAGGTAAGACCTATCCCTTACAAAGAGAAATAAAGAGTTGTTATACTTATCCCATGGAGAAACTTCTTTTTATTTCTAGGTTATCTACGCAAATCATTGAGCAACCAGCAGGGGAAATTACTCGCCCCAACATTTGGTCCTGTCAAGCCGAATAGTATTTTTAAAATACTCATCAATTTTCATTCGCCAAATATCAAATTTGCATCAAAAAAGTGAAGTGACACATCGTCTGCATCGAAGCAAAAATTCATAAATTTGCTTACATACACCGATCGTCGATTGTGCATACCACCATACACTCCGTACACTCAAAAAATCAACTGTGCGTCAGTACACGAGATCCCCGAATCTACCAAACACAGTCGCACCAGTACCCAAAGCCGCTTTTCGAGCCATCATTACATAGAAGATCCCTGCATCTTACCCGCCACGATCAACGATCGCATCAGCCAGAAACATCATATCCCCAAGCTGAGTTCAAAACTTGAACAAAAGTCCACACAAGAGACTTATACACCGGCACAACATTGGACATCACAGACCGGCACATCCAGTCGTATCAACACACCGATCAGCGAAGTTGACCCACAGAGCATACCATTTGGCTCTCCCAAATTTACTTAATCTAGTCGCCATACACCTCACGCCGTTCCCGAATCTTACTCCTCGTTCATCGCACATACTAGCCACGAGGAGATTTGACGTGCCCTCCACCATACATTGAGCAAACCCACCAAAGGCAACGTGACAGCAGTCACCAGCCCAGCAGTAGAAGAACAGAAGTGGCAAAACAAATCTAATTTGTAAACAGGTGCGTGCATATTTTTATAATCAGTGCAATATTGAAAGTAGAGCTAAAATTATTAAATTATTATTCATTAAAAAAGTAGAGTCTTAATTTCATTTGACTCGTGTGTTGTACATGAATGATCATATAAAATCTATGATTAAAACATAAAGTGAAGAGTGATTTATTATTTAATTCATTATTATTTACTTTCCGTTTATCAAAACTAAATTGTTTACGCGTTTGAAGCATTCTTTTTCAATCCTACGAATATGTCTCTGCTAGAGAATTTTATCGCTGCGGCAGATCAGCTGATCGAATTTAAGTCTTCCTTTGAAGCCAAACCGATGATAGATCATTCAATTAGTTCTTTAGAAGCGCATAAAGTCGAACTGAAGGAACTTTGGTGCGAGGTTAAAAAATGTTTTACGCTTTACTTGCGTTCGGAAACGAAAGAAGATTTAGAAGCAATTAAAGCTAAATACCGGTTGTCGTCTGATACCTACATTAATTGCTTGAGTGTTATAATTGAAACATCAAATAAACTTGCCATTATTAAAGAAGATACACATTATTAAAGAAGGAACACTTTCCAAAGATTTCTAGTCCCAATCTAAGCCCAGAACAGTTCATAAAGGTTCCACCTTGTGACACTGAAACCTTTTATGGTGACTATCTCACTTGGCCGTCATTCAAAGATATGTTCACCGCGGTATATATAAATCACCCGAAATTATGTGCAGTCCAAAAGTTATTTCATCTTCGTTCGAAGACAAAGAAAGAAGCAAATGACATTGTTACAAGATTTCCCCTAACCGCAGATAGTTTCGAATTAGCATGGAAGGCCCTTACAGAACAATACGAGAATAAGAGAATTTTAGTGAATAATCAGTTAAAGAAGCTTTTTAATTTATCGGCAATTTCAATCGAATCGGGCAAAGGCATTAAGGATCTGCAACGAGAGATTAATGATTGCTTATCGATTCTCAATGCCCATAAGATATCCACCACCACTTGGGATCCTATACTTGTTTACTTATGTTCTAATCGGTTACCCGAAAACACTCTTTCGTTATGGGAACAATCCATAAAGAAACCACGAGACATTCCGGCATGGAGTGAAATGGATTCATTTTTAACTAGCCGTTACCGTGTGCTCGAAACAATATCCGATATAAAATTTACTGCTCAACCAAAAGTTCCATTCAAAGGTCAAGTCTCACATCCACATAAAGAAAAACATAAAGCTTTTCATTTGAAAGCAAATAAATTTCTTTGCAAACTTTGCAATGGTTCCCATCCTCTTCGACAATGTCAAACATTCCTGCAATTGAGTATTGCAGATCGAATTGTCAAGGTTAATTCGTTAGGGTATTGTAAAAATTGCCTCTCCTCCACTCATCTGCAAAAGGATTGCAAAAGTGTTTACACATGCATGCTGTGCAAAGAAAAGCACCATACACTTTTGCATCCCATCCCTATGAAGGTAGATCCTAATATTCCTTCAACTTCGGGGACGATGAATCCATCACAAGCGATTCCTCAATCTCAAACTTTACAGTCCACTGAAAATCCAAATCCCGATCAATTTCATAATTTCTTCTCTCGTAATAATAGACGCGTTCTTTTAGCAACGGCATTGATTGATATCCACCATCTAGGAAGTAAATTTACGCTTCGGGCGCTTCTAGATACAGGGTCAGAGGTTACCTTTATATCCGAAGATGCACAGAGAAGATTGAATTTACCCGTGAAGCCAATTCAAGCTCAGATATCTGGAATGAGTGCAATGGTAACCGCAACTGCGTCAAAGTTGTGCTCATTATGTATAGGGTCCAAATATCATCCAACTTTTACAATTTTCGGAAACGCAATTGTTCTGAAACGCCTCACTGGTGATTTGCCCTCATGCACGATACAGCGAGAGGAAGTTACCTCACCGATTGATTTCGAACTAGCAGATCCCCATTTCTATGAAAGTGCGAAGATAGATATGGTGATCGGTTCGGACTTATATCCCTCTATTGTCTTGGAAGGACTAAAGACCAATGTTTTGGGATCTCTTGTAGCCCAAAATACAATCTTTGGATGGGTACTCTCAGGACCTCTTTTAAAAGACCGTGTAAATTCCTTTTCGACATTTTTGTCATATTTTTGCGAATCTTCATTAGATCAACAAATTGCCAAATTTTGGGAAGTTGAGGAGATAGTTGAGCGAAATTCCCTATCGAGCGAGGATATCTATTGCGAACAACTATACTCGGAGACAACTACTCGAAACGCCAACGGTCGTTACATAGTTCGTCTTCCATTCAGAAATTCTTGTCTCTCCTTGGGCCATTCAAGGAACCAAGCTCTAAGGCAGTTGCATCGTATGGACAAATCTTTAGCAAAAAATCCCGACCTTCGGTCAAAATACAATGATGTGCTTGAAGAATAAGTAACACTTGGGCATATGAAGGCTGTTTCATCCGAGGATATTATTAAAAATGATCAGCCGTGTACTTACTATTTGCCACATCACGCGGTTATCAAACCAGATACCTCTTGTCCATTAAGTAATGGAACCAGTTTAAATGATATGTTGTATACGGGTCCAGTTTTGCAAGCTGACTTAACCACCCTTATTTTAAAATGGCGCTTCTATCGGTACGTTTTCAATGCCGATATTGAAAAGATGTATCGGCAGATTATGGTTTACCCTGAACATTCGACTTTTCAGCGAATTTTATTTTGGAAATCCGATCGTGGCGATAGTCCTTTTCAGGACTATGAGCTAAAGACTGTTACCTTTGGCGTCAATTGCGCGCCATATTTAGCCATACGTACATTGTTCCGTCTTGCAGATGATGTGCAATCTACTTTGCCTATTGCTTCGTCAATTCTTAAAAATGATTTCTATGTCGACGATGTGCTTTCCGGAGCCCATGATATTGAGTCAGCATTACATGCACAAAGAGAACTTATAGATGCTCTTAGTTCCGCAGGATTTTCCTTACGGAAGTGGACGTCCAATTGCTTAGACTTGATTAAGGAATTCCCACCTTCGCATCTCTACAGTCAAGATTTTCTTAAGCTTGAAGACAAAAGTATCTCAAAAACACTTGGGATTCAATGGAATGCTAGATCTGATAGCTTTCACTTCTTTTTTTCTGTATTAGAAGAAGATCGATTGTTAACTAAAAGAGCTGTTCTTTCAGTGATAGCACGACTCTTTGATCCCGCAGGATGGTTGGCTCCGGTACTTATTACTGCTAAGATCATTATGCAGCAAATCTGGCGTGATGGCACGTCTTGGGACACACCTCTTGTGCCCCTTACGTGTCACCGCTGGAAAATTTTCTTGGATGGGCTACCAGACATAAAGTTCAAGTTCCTCGGTGGATTAACTACAGCCCGAATGATTTTATCCAAATTCATGGGTTTTGTGACGCTTCCGAGCGAGCTTATGCTGCTGCGTTTTATCTACGCATTTGTCACAATTCAAGTAGCTGGTCTTCTAACCTACTATGCGCCAAAAGCAAAGTAGCTCCAGTCAAACAAGTTCCCTTACCAAGATTGGAACTCTGTGGTGCTGTTCTGCTATCAAAACTGTTTCGGAAGATTATAGCAGAACTTCCCTGCACGAACTATGAACTCTTTTTGTGGACCGATAGCTCCATAGTTTTGGCATGGTTAAATAAACCTTGCTCGTGGAAAACCTTTATCGCTAATCGAGTCTCACAGATATAGTCATATGTGCCAAATACCAGATGGAATCATGTTAGATCTACTGACAATCCAGCAGATTTAGCTACTAGAGGGCTCTCGCCAACAGACCTTCAGTCAACCAATTTATGGTGGCATGGCCCCACCTGGCTTTGCCAACCTCAATCTACTTGGCCTGAATCCATTTTCAAGCGACCTGAGGATGGGGATCTCGAGATAAAACCAATAAAAGCAAATCTAACTACAATGCTGCCAAACATTGAGACGATTATTGGAAGATTTTCTTCATGGTCCAGGGTATTGCATGTGATATGCTATGTCTTGCGTTTTTACCATCGAACCAGTCCTCGTCTTAGAAATAGCTTTTCATTTACAACCAGGATCGTTACTCAATACGAATTTTCTTACGCCAAGAAATTAGTTATTCGGTTAACTCAAATGTTTTATTTTCAGAATGACTACTTAAATCTTCTGAAAAACGAACCTCTGTCAAAGAAAAGCTCATTAGCAAATTTAAACCCCACTTTAGACCAAAATCAAATCCTTCGGTCAAATGGAAGGCTCACCTGTTCAACTCTATCCTTTAACGAAAAGTATCCAATTATTCTTCCTTATCAAGCGAATATAACTGCTCTTTTGATAAAATTTGTCCATGACATCTCAATTCATGGGGGTAACCAATTAGGAATTCGCTTGGTTCGGAGTGAATTTTGGATACCAAAATTGAAAAACTTAGTAAAAAAACACATCCGTTCATGTAAAACATGTATTATTCAAAAAAAGAAAGTGCAAACTCAAATAATGGGAGCTTTACCATTAGAGAGGACGCAAATTTCATCACCATTTACCAATACAGGCATCGATTTCGCTGGTCCCTTTGTTATCCGAAGCTCTTTAGGACGAAACTGTCGGCTCACAAAGGCATATGTCTGTATATTTGTATGTTTCGCTACTAGGGCTATTCACTTTGAAGCGACTACCGACTTATCCACACAGTCATTTTTAGCAGCGTTAAGCAGATTTATTGCTCGACGTGGTATACCGAAAACCATATTTTCGGACAATGGCACCAACTTGGTCGGAGCCAGTAAAGTCATAGCAAAGGAGTTTAAGCAATTTGTGCAAACTCTTTCCATAGAAGTATCTAATAGATATGTAAATCAGAATTTGGAGTGGAAATTTATTCCTCCTGGCGCCCCTCATATGGGAGGACTCTGGGAAGCCGGAGTCAAAAGCTTTAAACTCCATTTTCGGAAGGTGGCTGGAACCAACAAGTTTACGTTTGAAGAGTTCGCCACCCTCCTAGCAAAAATCGAGGCTTGCTTAAACTCACGTCCCATTTCACCGATTTCCGAAAATTCATCAGACCTTCTGCCCTTGACTCCTGGTCACTTTCTGAGAGGTGGTCCTTTATTGAGTCCTCTTGAGCCCGCTCTTGAAAGTCAATCCTTGAATTGTGTCAACAGATGGGAGTGGGTAAAAATACTGCATCATCAGTTCTGTCGTAGATGGAAAGATGAGTATCTCAAGGAACTTAATAAAAGACACAAATGGAAATACCCACAGAGAGATGTGTCGATTTATGATTTGGTTGTGATTAAAGACGAGAACCTACCTCCGAATGAATGGCGGCTTGGTCGTGTTATAAAAGTTTACCTGGGGTCCGATAATCGAGTTCGCGTAGCCGCCATACGGACTCAGAATGGAGTCATATTGCGTCCGATCGCTAAATTATGTATAATAACTCACTCTTAACTACCTTGAACTTACTTTTTTCCTTATCGAATTCGTTCATTTACAATACACAAAAAACTTTGAAGTACAATACATTTTCTTAAGCATAAATATGAATTCTAAAACTTTAAGATATTGCACTGATCTACAAAATATTGCTCGCTACTGTAACTAGTATTGAACATTTACTTTCGCCTTATATACTTTAAACTTAATTTTTATAACTATGTATCTTTCTTAACTTGACTTCATTTTTATCAATATGTAACTTTCTTATGGCATAAGTGGTTTCCGAAGTTCAAATAGTAAGCCTGGAAACTAACTTTGCAGCCAGTGCTGCAAGGCGGCCGGCAATGTTCAAGCCAAATGTGAACATATCCTAAGATTCTAGCAGTTTCAATCTTCTATTGAGGTGTTAGATGTCGCTTCACACAATCTATTTGAGATCGGAAACTGCTCAGCCATATTCTCTTTTTTATAATAACTTTCTTCTTGATTTCGACCTCGCCGAGGTAAGACCTATCCCTTACAAAGAGAAATAAAGAGTTGTTATACTTATCCCACGGAGAAACTTCTTTTTATTTCTGGGTTATCTACGCAAATCATTGAGCAACCAGCAGGGGAAATTACTCGCCCCAACACATTCTAAATATTATAAAATACAGTCTTAATGTACAAACTATTATGTATTAAAATTTAAATAATTTGAATTGAACTGAACACTCAATGAGCAATTCAACAAAAGAGATATAAAAATTATAAGATAAAACAATTCCCCGCGATTGCAAAATGTTGCACAATACAAATTTAATGCTTTTTAAAAAGAAATAATTGTAATAATTATTGTACTTTTAGAGAGTAAAAACTTGTCTATTGTTTTTTGAAAGCAAATCTGCATGCAGAACTTCTACGATTTTAGAAAGGGTTACTTTTAATAATAATAGAATTATGTATAACATTTTACAATACAAAATGAAAAGAAAAATCAAAGTTTTTTAAAACAAATTCACTTCCAAACATAGAATAAATTAACGAAAATTGAACAGTGTTACAAAATTATGTAACTACACAACTTTTTCAACTATGGCCTTAGCTTCTTCAAAGTGAGATATTACAGGTATTGTCAAGATAATCAAAATATCTATTGCAGGATAGAAAAAAACTCTGATGTTGGCTGTGAGCTATGGATATCAAAGACGAAAGATTGCAGTAGGTTGGTATCTGTATCTCTATATATGAAAAAGTTCACTGCCTGACTAACAGACAACGCACAGACCAAACCGCTGTGCCAAAGGGCTGAAATTTAAACAGTACATTCCTATAATGACAAAGACATCAGCTAGGGAAGGATTTTTCGAAACTCCATCAACTCGGTGAATTCGGAAAAAATAAAATTCCTTAATATATATATTCAAATTTCTGTCATTACACAGTCCTAACTCATCAATGGCTTATTGGATTTAAAACTAAAGAAAATGGTCTTTAGTAAATTCTTTTAGGATTCATTCTTCTGCGTTATCCTAGAGCTGAGCTATGCTCAAAACAATTCATGAAACCATCGCCAACAATTTCCCATCAGTGAAACCGAAGCCAACAGCCGTGCAGCAGTGGGTGACGTCATAGTGTGTGAATGTGAATGTAATGTGGCATATTTGAAATTTGAATTTCTACCCATATTGACTGAAAAAGCATTCGATTGATGTTTTGTGCCCGGCCTACTACAATGAATATGATTTTAACAGCAAATTCAAATTTTAAAAAAATTGACGGGCAATGCCGGGCGGGTAACAGCCATCTATCTACATATATCTATTTTTCTATGCACAGATAGCCAACGAATGAGACTTGGAAGTGTAAAGAGGAATGTGGGAAGTGGAAAAGGGACTATATCGTCGCTGTGTAATTTTCATAGTACCTATTGCGGCAAATATTGAAACTTTCATGAATGGGTGTTTTATTACCGCGTATTCGTATGTGCATACATGTACTCGTATGTATATGCGAAGGCCCAATGAAAGGTCTGGAAAAGTAGATCATTTCGTTTTCGTTAGATCTTGTACATACAGCGCTGGCAAGCTAATTAGCACACCCCTATGAAAATTCAAACTTATGTTTTTTTCCGCAATTTCTTTTACTTATAAGCGAACAAATGCTTAAGAGCCCCCGCACACTACAGACTTTTTGTCGGCCGACAGTTTAGTCGGGCTCTTAATCAGTATGAAAATATATGAGAGTGCGCACACTACAACGATTTGATATCGGCCGATAAATAAGTTTGATAGGCTACACGATTGCCTTCAAACTAAAGTATCGGCAAACTATCGGCCGACTACTTTACCCAGATTATCCTACTGTCCCATATGTGGGACACCTATGCTTTTAATTTTTTTGTTATACTAGCAGACCAGATTCAAAAAATGTTTGAAATCTATTTAATTCCTTTGGATATGTTGCCTAGTAACCAACAGAAAAAACCAGCGATAGTTCCCTCATTTTATTTTTATTCACTTTTTTTGAGTGAAGGGAAGTAAACTGATGGGACAGTGTCTTCAAAAAGGTAAGTTTAACACCATTTTTACAAAAATAGTGTATACATAATATTTGAACAATTCAATGTTAGAATTTCAAGTTATTGATTTCCTTCGTAAGATTTATGAAAATCTTTTTGTATTTGGTAAAATAAAGATTTTTTTTATTGGTGTCCCATATATGGGACAGTAGGAGATTAGAGTTCATATCTGCTTTTTTTTTGTAGGTGCGTAAATTTTGACGAGATCCTAGCCTTTTTTGGAAGAAGACGAATTTATACTAATTCAGCACAGGCTACAATAGCCTTGGTAACGCCAAATAATGCGTGTAGAGATTTGATGGATGAAGATTCATGGGAAAAAAATTAAGTGGCTATATTCAACTTACCACGCAGTCAACTACTTGCGGGCGCTGAAGTTGCATATGATGACGGATTTGATAATGACGACGACATTCCATTATCTGTAGCTGTTACAAAAAAAAAAATAAATTAAATTCAATTGAAAATCTAACCTGGACCAAAAGAGATTTGAATGTTACTTCAGGTGACACTATATATAGCAGTGCTCAGTAATCAAACGCTAGTAGAGATATTAGATCAATTTTTCGATAACAAATTCTACGAAATGGCAATATCTCTCACCAGTAGTTACGCCATGCAAAAGAACATAAGCTTAAATGTTTCATTACAAGAAATGTTGCTTGGACCTTAGAGGATATGATGTGCTGATCAAAACATATCGTTGTATGTACCGAACATCAACATAAGGGGGAAAAAGTGGCACAGTCCGCTCGTGTCGTATCTTCTCGATGTAACCTTCAACAATTGTTGGCATTTACAAAAACAAAGTGGCGATAATATGTATGCGTGTGCTTGCCTTTCGACGAAGAATTGCTCTATTGTTATTAGAGTCTAATTGTCATTATAAGAAAAGAAGTTCTTCACGTCCATCTGCATTGGAAAATTTGGACTTATAGGGGACACCCAATAATTCGGGACCAAAGGTCCAATATTTTTTTTTGTATTTTTTAAATGTTATTTAGACCAATATTTGGTACATAAATAAAATTCATCAATTTCTGATAAAAAAAAAGTTTCAGGAGAATCTGGGTTAATCTCGGGCTCTTCTACGTGCGCACACTACAGACTATAAAGTCGGCCGATTTTTTCGATAGCTCAGTTTGCTCTGAATTTTAAATTAATTTTCTTTAAGTTCTGGATTTTTCGTTGTATTTAAATATGGAATTATGGACGTATTTGGGCGTAGAGCAATGATTACCTCTCTGGAACATTTTTTTCTAACTACCATTAAGCGACTATTCTCTGCAGAATGTGTTTAACGACTAGCAAAACCAAATCGTTCGAGAACAGTCGGCCGATTGTTTGTCTAGTGTGCGCACTCACTACCAACCCGACGAAACTATCGGCCGATAGAAAGTCTGTAGTGTGCGGGGGCTCTAAGAGTTTAATACGTGCATCAATGACAAAACTTAATCGAGAAAAAATTATTTCGTTTTTCAATACGATTCGGTGCTATTTAAGATTTACCGTAAGTGTTTGTGTTTTACAGTGGCATTTTACACCCAAGCATTCAAGTAAGTTTTTACTGAAAAAAGTCCAATTCTGTGATCAGAGCTTATTTTTTTCGAATCTCCCTTAGATGTTCATTGTTTTTTTTTTTTAAGACTTGAGAATAAATATGGGAAAAAGGAGTTCAATGAAGGCAGAAAGAAGTCAGATTTCGAATTTGCACCAAAAAGAGCAGAACATATCCGAAATTGCAAGATTTATCGGCTTTTCACCAAAAAAAAAGAACAGAATGCACTTAAGCATTACCATTAACGTGGGATTTTTTGCAAATCAGAAACAATCCAGGTCAAAAAACACCTAAAAACATGAGAATAGTCCGATAGTCAGAGATACCCTTAGGCACCCCTTCGCCTCTTCAATGGAAATAAGAGCTCTAATGCACCTAAATTGCAGCTAGGACTGTTACAGCTCGGCTTTTGCAAAATAATCCTCAAGGATGCCAGAGTCTCAAAAAACAGAAGCTTTCATAGTCTAATCGGAGACAACGGCTGGATTTCGGAAAATGCCATATTTTCAAAAGTCAGTTTTTCTGGAATTCTGTCATCTGGAGTGATGAGTAATCTTCAAGGATGCCAGAGTCTCAAAAAACCGAAGCTTTCATAGTCTAATCGGAGACAACGGCTGGATTTCGGAAAATGCCATATTTTCAAAAGTCACTTTTTCTGGAATTCTGTCATCTGGAGTGATGAATCGAAATTTAATCTGTATGTAACCGATGACAGAACCTACGTACGACATCCTCACGACAAGGTATTGGACCCGAAGTACACTACGAAGTCGGTTAAGTATGGAGGTGGCAGCGTGATGTTATGGTGCTGCTTTACCGCGAATACTGAAAAATGGATAGGCTTATGCACCAGAGCATATTGGCCAACAATTTGGTACATTTTAATGATGATTTTCCATTTGCAACACATCGGCAAATTGTGTTTCAGCAAGACAATGCCCTATGCCATACGTCGCGCACAGTTGAGGAGTGGTTTGATGCAAACGATATTACCGTTCTGACTTGACCACACAAAGCCCGGATATCAATGCAGTAGAAAATTTATGTTTCATCATCAAACGACGTGTAATGGCATTAAAATCAACAACCGCAAACGCGTTATGAACCACTTTTCGAGAAGAATGATACAAGATTCCTCCTTAAGTCTGTGCTGAGCTAATGGCGTCATTAAGTAAGAGATATGCTGCCGTTATTGTTCAGAAAGGATACACAACCAGATATTAAGTAAATCTCAATAACCAAAATCACATTTAAATAACTTTAAAGCTGTTCTTACTATTTTTCAGACTCTCTTAGTATCATTTTAGAGAGCAGTTGCCTCACATAGTAACACGACCACAAAGCATTGATCTTAATCATTGCTTTTTTTCTCGAAATTATAGTTACATTTTCTATTTTTGTTTTTTATTTTTCGTAAAATATAATAATGTGTTCAAATAAAACTAAATATTTGTATTTGGAATCCGTTTGAACTTCTTAAATGCACAAGAAAAATTTCAATGGGTGTGCTAATTAGCTTGCTACCCCTCTATTTGTAAACAAATAATAATTTCTTCAACAGCAGCTTATAAAAGTGTGTGATTTTTTTTAAAGTGCATCAATATTTTGTATATGTATATGTAACTGTGATAAATAGTAAGCACATCATTTGAGCGACCAACTTGATGCTGTGCACTTCGGTTAATGCAATAGTTCATATTATACAGTCGAACTTCCCTATAACGAACTTCAATATAACGAAGCTCTTCCTATAAGGAATTTTTTTCAAGTACGCAGCTTTTTCGTTTTACTTTAAGTGTGTTTTGATCTCCTTATAACGAATTTCCATACAACGAGCAAGGCGAGCACGGGTCAGCTTGTATGTAAATATTCTTCAGCATCATTAAAACAATGAATAATTTACTGCTAAAAAACGTACTAAGCTGATAATTTATGGCAAGTCAGTCTTCATTTCACCGCGGAATATATGTCACATTACGTCAAAGCTCACGGCTTACTCAAAAATTCTAGCGCTGCCCTATCCCACGGGAACGAACAACAAATCTTCGTAGACACAACGACGCATTCTAATGCAGGGAAGAAATCAATGTCGTCCTGGAAAAAAACAATCATTACGAGCAAGCAAAATAAACATCATGGAACTGTCGGATTCTATGTACCTACATATGTATATTCAAACAAAAAGGGGGTGCGATGGTAGTAATGTAGCGGGTGAAACAATAGCTGGGAACAGCTTTGATTAATATGAACACGTTTCATGAATATGGGAGGCAGACAATTCGACTACGCAATGGATTATGCAAATTGTAAACGAAACCCATATGTTTTACCAATTCCCCATAGAAATTCAAAATGTTCGATACGGACCAAGAATCCATTGGAATCATGTATGCACATACATGTGTGTATACATATGTATATTTATGTTTGCATGATCTCACTTTTTCCTTGCTAGTTGTTGTAATTCGCAATCGAATACATACATATGTATGTGTGTTATTAAAATGTAAATGTGAGTATTCACTTATTCAGGTAGATTCACATGCAAGCAGAAGCAGTTTTCGGGTCCTGGGGAGCAGAGGTGCAATGGACCAAGTGTTGCCGTTTGTTATAACAGGAGTCTACTATTATTTAGCTCCGAGGAAGTGAAATCTACTGTTTCCTGTTCCCATACAAATTTTAGACCATTTCTCCTGTTATTTGACTTTTTTTATTGAAGACAAAAATTGGCGAATATGAAGAAAAAGTGCGTGAGAATCTCGCGCGTTAGAAGTGAAACTTCTTAGGTTCTATACTCTGGTCCACAAAAGTTGTCAGTACAGCGAAGATAGGACATTTGGCTCTCAGTATTGGGTGGGTTTTTTTTTTTTTTTTTAAATCTTTATAGACTTCGAAAAAGCTCTCCATATAAAATTAGGACTGGATTAAGCCAGGCTAAGGTTTTGTTGTATTTAACATTAGCCTATATAGATTTGAAAGAAAAACACGCCTATTGTTACAATAGCTGGCATAAGTCTATCCCTCTTATAGACACTCACTGGATTACCGTAGTAGTATGACAAATCGCCGCAAATCAGAGAGCAATCCCCGTAGACTTACCATCTCCTAATTTGAGAACAACACAGTTCGTCGAACGAAATAAAGATAAATTTGTACAAAGGGGACACCACTTTTTGCATCGATGCATAAAGATACTTGAAAAAATACTACATCATATAAACATTTCATCAAAATCGAGGTGTTATCCATTTTAAGGTTTGAATTTAAAACTACGTTATTTATTCTTCATATCTTAAGGACAAAACCAAAGAAAATACAAACCCAAGAAGCCGCATCTCATATAAAATTTTTGTATGAAAACAAACGCAGAAGAAATTGTATACATAAACCCCTTTTCACTGTGGTAGTATTTTTTCGGAGCAAATTCCGTTGAAGATTTTCAGTCGTTTCTTACCGCAGACTTCAGTCCCTTCGCCGGCAAAGCCGATTTTCTGTCCACAAAAATCATCTCGGGAGCGTATCGGAACCCCGTTTTTTTAAAAATTCCGAAAAAAAAGTTTTAAAATACCGTCTTCTAAAATCCCGTTTCTTAAAATACCGCGTCTTAAAATCCCGCTTTTGAAAATTCCGTTTAATACCGCTTTGCCCGTTTCTCAGCATCCCAATTTTGTATTTCAACAAATTCATCTTTCAAAATTTAATATTGCTTGTTCCATTTTCTAGGAAAGAAATAAGAAAAGTTTCTTTAATCGAAAAAATTAACGGAAATTATGAAAAATGTATCCAAATCAGGTTTTATGGGTCGTATCGCCCACAATATACAATTGAACTATTTAATTACATAAAAAAAATTTCGTTGTTCCATTAATATTTCAATGTATGTAAATATTTAGTATACAACTTCTGAGTTTTATTTCATTTATTTTTTTATTTTTAAATGAATATTATTAATTTATTTGCATATTCGTTGAATTGCTATAGATATTTGTTATTATATTACATTTTTATTGTTTGTTGCAAATAATACGAATTATTAATAAAAGGTTAGTGCATATAATTACCACTGTTTTTATTTCACTTATTTCTATTTTTTTTTTTTCTTATCTCGCTTTTGCAATTAGAACTATTTGTTTAATTTTAAAAAATGCCTTGCAATCAATTGCATGTTAAAAAAAATTCGCGCGAAATTGGTTTAACATGTAATTGATTGAAAGGCATTTTTTAAAATAAAACAAATAGTTCTGATTGCAAAAACGAGATTATAAGAAGCGGGATTATAAAAAGCAGGATTATAAAAAAGCGGGATTATATAAAACGGGATTTTACAGTCAGGATTTTAAGGTCGGGATTTTAAAAAAACGGGATTATAAAAACCGGGATATCGGGATATCAGGATATCGGGATATCAGGATATCGGGATATCGGGATATCGGGATATCGGGATATCGGGATATCGGGATATATCCAATATGGCGGACACTTTTTTAACTTCAATTCCTGTGAGGGCGGAATCTGGGATTCGATTTTACACCCACTTCCAGATATCCGATTATGCTGAAATTTTGCGTATCCGGTGACAACTCAATATAGTATATTTCATGATCTTGTAAATCTAATATGGCGGACGCCCAAAGATAAAGGATTACCATTTTCTTCACGACCTCCTAAATATGGGTATCACATGAAAGGATTTGACAAGTAGAATACGATTAGCTAAGTGACGTGATTCTAAATTCAATACGGTGGAGGCCATAAGATGGCGGATTACTTTTTTCTTCACAACCCGCATAAAATGGATATCAAATAGAAGGGTTTGACGAATAGAATCTCATACAATATAGTATTTTTTATGGCGTTGTAAATCTAATATGGCGGACGCCATAAGATGGAGGATTACCGTTATCTTCATGACCTCCTTTATATGGGTATCACCTTAAAGGGATTGACAAGCAGAATTAGACTAGCCAAGTGACGTTATTCTAAATTCAATATGGTGGGTGCCCCAAGATGGCGAATTACGTTTTTCTTCACAACCACCATGGCATGGGTATCAAATGAAAGGGCGAGTAGAATCTCAAACATATTGAGTAAACTTTCTTATATCCAACCCATCCAAGCTAATATGCGTATAAACGTAAATTTGTAAAAAAAAATTCAGATACTAAAAAGTAGAAAATAAATATAAAGATAAAAAAATATTTTTTTAAAAAAAAGCTTTAATGAACTAAAAAGTATAGAAATATTTTTTTCCCGAGTCACCAATGTGTGACTATAAATTAGAGGTAAAATTAGGCTAAATGACGAGGACGAGGTCTAACTAAACAGTAACAGTGACACAAAATGTGTTATGCTAATTCTTCGTCCTCGTTGCACATCGTGTATATGTTATCTAGTGCTTTTTAGTTCATTAAAGCTTGTTTTTAAAAAAATATGTATTTATCTTTATATTTATTTTCCATAATCAGTAAGAGAAATAACAGACAGAAAAAACATTGATCTTATCCTTAAAAGTCTAAAGGCCGCACAGTGAATACGGTTACATAAAACATCTCTTGCAAACATTATTAAAATTTATTTCATGTGGTATTCAGAGATTAAATGCCCCAAAGTATACATCATCGTATACATATAAGTCGATATACAAAGCTTCAAATCATTTACAGTGTTCCACAAAAGTCTGCGTACAGCGATGAAACTCTGATAAACAACGACGTTAATCACAAACGGAAAATATTAAATTTTTGAATTAAATGTATTTCAGTAGAACAATATACCACGCATTCATCTCGAACAAAATTTAAATTACCTTATTATTTATTTAAGTAAAAAATTAACAAAAACAGAAAAAAGTCATGGAATTAATTCCACAAAAGTCTGCGTACAGCTGCAGATATTCCTTGCTTGAAGGTCTTCTAAGAAACGGGAAACTTTTTTTTATAAGAAATGAACACGGTACGGGGTGGTTTGAATGCAATGCTTATGATAGGGAATAGTTTTTTTTAGACATTCAGCTTAGATCAACGAACTAAATGGCAAATAAACAATTTAGTGTGTCTGAACGGCAGTTGATTCTTAATTTGTATAAATATAAAACAACAAAAGTAAAACAACAAAAAAACTCCAGGCTTCTGGGTTCTGCCGCAAGGTTATATTCTCGGACGAGTCAAAACACAACATTTTTGGCTCCAATGGCCGCTTGAGGATCTGGCGACGTCAAAACCAAGCGTTAAATCGAAAGTTTACCACCAAGACAGTGAAACACGGAGGTGGAGGTTTGATGGTATGGGGCTGTATGTCTACATCGGGGGTCGGAAAGCTGGAATTTATTGAAGGAATCATGGACCAGTTCATGTACACTTATATTCTCAAACGAAATTTAAAAGACAGAACTCAAATGCTGGGAATTTCGGATTATTTTTACTTCCGAGAACATAATGACCCCAAATATACGGCCCATAATGTGTGTTTGTGGCTTTGGTTTGACGCTCCCACATAATGTAAATGCCCCACAAAGTCCAGACCTCAATTCTATTGAGCACCTGTGGGATTAATTAAAACGCAGAGTCCGAACGCACGAAAAACAGAACAAAGCACAACTTAAAAAGGCCTTATTGTCTGAACAAAGAATTACATTCTTCTCGGACAATGCCGGAAGGTACCTATCCCTGGTGTGCACCAAGGATTAGGCTCTGTGGAACCTCCTGCTATTGTGTGAGAGAGAAAGAAATAAATATTAGTATTTTAAATACTTTATGGGTAAAGCAAAAATAATATTAATAAATTCCTAGATACGTTATTTCAGTTATTTTCATTGTATTTCACAAATTCTATACATTTCCTTTTAAACATTCTAAAACAATTTTCATTTTTAATATAATTAGGTAACCTATTGTAAAGCCTTAATCCCTTATACATAAGAGTATTTTGTGAAGATGTTGAGACTTGATGCCGTAATCTAAAGTCGTTTGCATTTCTTAGTTGATATGGCTGGGCGGTACCAACTTGTCTAACTTCATTTGTTAGATAACTGGGCGCATCGCCATACTTTATTTTAAAAACGTATAGTAGCGTATTAAGTTCCAGTTTTTGCTTAATGCTTAGCCACATTAGAGCTTCCAACATATTCCGTATCGGTGTGAGTTTATTACATCTAAGTATGCTTCTCATTGCTTTATTCTGTAGCTTTTGAAGTCTTTCGATTTGTCCCTGGTTGCAGCATGTAAATAATATTGTCGAACAGTATTCAAAATGCGGTTTTATCATCGTATTGTATACCATAATTGATGTCATGATATCCAAACGTTTTCGAATCTGTTTAAAGAAACCAATTTTTTTACCTATTTTTTTACATATGTAGTCCACGTGCTCATGCATTTTTAATTCCTTATCGATAATTACTCCTAGATATTTTATACTTTTTACATTTTCAATTTGCTGGCCATTTATTTCGATTATTATTCCAGTGTTTAGATTTATCTCCATTAGTTTTGTTTTCTGTTCGTTTAATTTTAATTTATTCATCTTGAGCTATACTACTAACCGACTAACGTCGTACATTAACTTAGTTTTGCATTCTTCTGAGTTCATTCCTTCTGCATATATCAATGTATCATCTGCGTATAAAGCTATTTTGCAGTATTTCATTATTTCTGGCATATCGTTTATGTAGATTATAAATAGAAGTGCTCCCAGAATTGATCCCTGGGGCACTCCTTGTTTTACCTCAATGAAGTCAGACATACTACTATTTACTTTTGTTCTTTGTGTTCTATTTGTTAGATATGATCGAAACCAATCTAATTCTTCATTCTGAATTCCATATCTATACATTTTTTTCAAAAGTATTTCTCGGTCGATGGTTTCAAATGCTCGTTTAAAATCTAAGAAAATCGCCATTGTCTTTTTCCGGTTTCCACCATCTTTCCATTCGTTAACTATGTGGTTGACTGCTGCCTCACATGAATAATTTTTACGAAAGCCTGACTGATATTGTGATAGAATATTGTTGTGTTCCATATATTCCATCAGTTGTTGTTTAACCACAGTTTCAATTATTTTCTCAGTCATTCGTAATGTATTAATTGGACGGAATTCTTCGCTTTTATTCGTGTTTGGTATCTTTTCAACTGGTGTAACCATCGAATCTTTCCATGGACTCGGGAATTCACCTGCAACTAATGATTTGTTCACTAACTGCAGTATTGTCTGTCCAATTAAGTCCCAGTTATCAATTATCATCATTGGGCTTATTTTTTCAAAATCCGATTTATTTTTTAAGCTTTCGCATGCTTTTCTCAGGTCACATATTGTTAATTGACGAAATTTAAATGAATTTACGGTTTGAGGTAAATGGTTAACAAATTCTACATTTTCTATTGATTCTCTTATCTTATTTATACTTCTTATGAAGAATTCATTGAATTTGTTGGCTATTTGCGATTCGTCTTCATATTCTATGTTTTAAAATTTGACACTTTTAATTTTCTTTGTATTCTGCCTTAGTACCAATGTTTTAATTTCTTTCCACATTTGTTTTGGTCCATTTGCTTGCTTTATTTTGGTTTTTATGTAAACATTTTTAGCGTGAACAATTTTTACTTTATATTGATTTCTTGTTCTTCTATATTCATGCCAGCTAGCATTATCGTTTCTACTTTTTGCTATTAGGTATTTGCTGTATTTCATCTTTTTAAAGGCTCTAAGCTCGTTATTAAACCATTGGTTGGTTCTGTTGTCGGTCTCAATTATTTTCTTTTTAAGAAATTTTTTTGCCGTATCCCTGAAGATTGTATTTATTCTCATTGCATTTTCGTGTAAATCACATTCTGTTTTATATTTCATATCAAGCTTACTCAGTTCACGTGTAAATTTAACCTTATTGTACTTAATGAACTCGACTATGTTCTTAGCTTTTGTTTTATTATTTGCCTCATTTATACTTATTTCTATGTTTTCGTGGTCGGATATCTTATTCTTTGAATCTGCATATACCATTATATTCTGCATATTTGTAATTACATAATCGATCGTAGTTTTTGAGTTTGCTGTTATTCTTGAGAAGGTTTCCATTTTTTGTTGTAAGCAATTGTCGTTTAAAATATGCTCAATCTCACGTTTATACGGGTGGTTTTTACACCAATCAATATTAAAGTCCCCGGCGACTAAAATGTTTTTGGACTTATCCGTAAAACTTTCAATGTTTTCTTCGAAGAACTCACAGAATTCCCTCTCGGAGCTATTTGGTGATCTATATATTGCAACTATAAACATTTCGATATTATTGAACTTACATTTGCATGCCAGTAACCATATTCGAAAATCTATGAATTTTTGTACTATATCTGACATTTTCCAATGGTTTCTTATGTAGATTGTGACTCCTCCAGTTCTTGTTGAATTGGAAAGACATGATATATTATTAAATCCGTTTATTTTTATATCATTTTCATCAATATTCTCAGTAAGATGTGTTTCTGATAGAATCATAAAGTCATACTGTTTATTGTCCGCCAATATTTCCAGTTCTTCGAAATTATTTGTTAATCCTTGGATATTAATGTAAATGCCTTTAGTGGCATTTGATTGCTAATATCCAATTCTCTTTTTTTTTTTTGTTATCCAGTTAATTTAAGTAGACTGGGTACATTCTGCTGAGTGTCGTGTGATTATCGTCAAGTCCTAGGTTAAGCTTTTCGTTAGCCCTTTTGCAGTTAATGCATTTTATTATTGCTTCTTTATTGCATTCGCTTGTTTTATGATTTTCCATATATTTTAGACACGTTTCGTCCTTTTTTTTACACTCTATTGATCTATGGTTGAACCCTTTGCATTTGAAACATCTCATTACTTCCACTCCATCAAATACTTTGCATTTCTCCCATCCAATACTCAGCCTTTCTGCTTCTAATACTTTTGGAAAAGACTCAGCATCAATTTCAATTATGGCATTGTAGCTGATTATGTTATTCTTTTTATTCTCAAAATACTTAATTAATTTAAGCTTACTATTTGCGATTATAGAGTTCTGTTTTTGCAATTTATTAATAATTTCATTTTCATTATTTTTAAATTTCATATTTGCAATATGGATTCTCGGTTTGATTTTATCTGGCACCTTTATTTCATAGTTTTCGCTCATATTTTTTTCGATTGCATTTTTTATTTTATTTCTTTCTTCAGAATTTTCGCTTTCTATAATTACAATCCCGCTATGTGCACTTTCAATATTCGAAATTTTTAAATCAGCAGGATCCACTTTATTATTTAAATCCTCCCTTGTTTTAGCACTATTCTGTTTTTCTTTAGGTTTAATAATAAGTGGCATTTCTTTTCGAATTATTGGCATCACTTTTTCTTGGTTTCTGTCACTCACTTTTTTGACAATCTCAGCAAATGACATTTGTTCTCCCACCAATCCTTGGTTATTGCTCACAATTTGTTTAACTTCATTGCATACAATGTTATTGTTTCTTAATTCATTACAGATTTTTTGACTTTCCTCTTTAAAGTCTTCGGTTGCGTTACACATTTTTTTCATTTGAATAACACTATTTTTGCAAATTTCCTGTGCCTTTTTTATTTCTTCTAGCCTTTCCATATATCGATTTTCGATTGCCTCCAGTAGTGATTTCATTTCCATTTCGTTTTTTCTTAGTGAGTTTTCAAATTCCTCTTTGAATTGTTTCAAATAGCTTGTGTTTTTACTCACGTTTTCTTGCATCTCCCTAACTACCAAATCTACATTCTGTATATACTGAAGGCAATCTTCACACATAAATCTTACCATATTTGTTGTTAATAATACACCGCTTGTATAGCCATCCAAACCTGAACATTAAACGGTTGAGTGAAACTATAAGTTGTTCTGTACAGAAAACTAGTAGCTCTTATGCCAAATCGTTTGAAAGAGATCATAAAGTTGTAAGGATATCCGACTAAACATTGGCCATAAATGTAAAAAGATAAAAGTACTTTTTATTTAGTCAAACTTATTGTTCACATTTTCCTTTACAGCTGTACGCAGACTTTTGTAGAGTGAATTCGATGACTTTTTTCTGCTTTTATTAATTTTTTCTTAAATAAATAATAAAATAATTCAAAATTTGTTCGAAATAAATGCCTAGTATATTGTTCTATTGAAATACATTCAATTTAAAAATGTAATATTTTCCGTTTATGAAAAACATCGTTGTTACTCAGAGATTGCTGTATGCAGACTTTTGTGGAACACTGTAATTTAAAAAAAATATAGTAGGTATACATCTTAATTTTGAATCTAACCTAAATTTATTTAAAACACATAATCTCGTCTTATAATGCTCATGGAATAAATAGAATAAACTAAAACAAAATGCTTAACAACGGCAAAACAAAAATAACGCTCAGATTGATTTCTAAAAGTCAGCTTTTACATATACACGTATTGTATGTACATATTCATATGAAAATATAGGTATATTTAGCCACAATGGAGAGTAAGGTTGTATTATAAATTACCCGCAACACGCAACACCCAGAATCGGCTTTTCTAATTAATGAAATTACCAAAATAAATTCAAAAAAGCCACTTGAAGTTACTCTGCCCCAGTTGCATTAATTTCAAATAACAGATTCACTCTGCACTGTTCACAAAATCGTCATTCTATATTTATACATACAGGAATGTGTGAGGGTACCTTAACCGTTTTACTATCTGATTTTCTTGCTCCATTTGCATATATTAAAATCAATTCCAATTTTCACAAATCAGTCGCATCTATTTACTAGCAGTTTTTACTTCGTTGCATTTTTTCAAAATGATTCCGATTTTAATATCATAAATTGGAGTTTGCTTTGCATACCAACCTAGCTCTGGAATAAAACTTGGATATACACCACCAACGAGTTATGATCAAAGCGATGACTTTTTTCGACGGAATTCTGTTTGCTTAGACTGGAAAATGACAACAAATACACAAAACATCCAAAGCAGCAGCAATGGCTCCGGCACCCTCCAACAACTTTCGAATTTATGTCTGAGAACGAGATATCGCGGCTAATAGGAATAATTTTTGTTGCAGTTAAAGTGCTTGCACAGTTTTCTTCTTTCCACTATCGCACAGCATAGTCGCGACATGATGACCCATTCTGGGATATTGAATTTTTTGTTTTTTTGTATTATCCTTTGCAGATTCTGTACATTGCGTTCAACAGAAGAGGCTGACTTGGTACACGTTCACAAGTTTTTCTTCTGGGATCTGTTACCGGACGTTAAATAGTATGTATGTACCCATCTTGAAGTCCCAATTAAAAGCGTCTTTTTTTACCGGCTTAAGATACATTTACTTGGTAACCATTTTCATACCTTTAGCACAAACTGCCAAAAAAGGCAGTCGGTTTGTCTTAAACTTCACCTTAAGCAAATAACTTTCAAAATGATAACTCCATTCACAAGTAAGTGTGCACATGCAGACTCGTATAAATTGCATGCATAATTATTGAATGAAACATGCATTCGCCAATTTACACTGTTGCTGCCTATGAATAAGTTCTATCTATACGCGACAAGGAAAATATCTTAAAAACAATCCCGTAATTCAGTCATAGAAAGTAGATAATATCTAGCTCCTCCGCCTCCATCGGGGACGAAGACCGGTAGAAGAGAAGATTTGTGTAATTGAAAATTCAATAACCGATATATTCTCTGTGTATGTGGATGTGTGCTATTGTCCTCTCGGATATTGGAAATACTCCTGGCTATTGAAGAACTATGCTTCTGCTTATATCACGGTGCTGTCGATGGAAAATTTAATCCTACTTGTATTCTGGTGAAATTCTGAAGTGACAATAGGAATTTTCATTCAACTCAAAGGGAAACTGCCATCTCGTTCCGTAGGGCGAAATAATTTGTTTATATGCATTTGGGGCCGTGCGTGAGTACGCACTCCTGCATAAGAGCAGGGAATACTCGTCATATATTTATTCAAAACAATACCAAAAATGCATGAGAATTTCAGTCAAGAAAATGCAAAACACTGATTATACTCGTACATGCTTGAGTGAGTAACAAAGAAGAGTGTTCATGCAGTGGACATCTTCTTATTTAGAATCATATGCTCTAAAAGGATATCGGTTATTGCGGAATGACAGACTAAATAGAACAGGTGGTGGCGTTGCAATTTATATCCGCAACACATTATTCGCTAAGCTCTTAACTAACTCACCCGATGGTAGTCCTATAGAGTATTGTTTTATTGAAGTTGTTCGTGAGAACAAAAAATGCCTGCTAGGTGTTGTATACAGACCAAAATGCCATTTCGATCTATCTCCCGTATACAGTGTCATTGAAAATTAATCTCCTAAGTATTGGAAAACCATTGTTTGTGGTGATTTTAATTGCAACTTGTTGAATCATGAGGGGTCGAAACAGTTTATTGAAACAATGAAAACTCTTAGCTTGGACGTGATTAACAAATCTGTCCCAACCCATTTTACTCAAACGAGCACTCTTTTGGACCTATTTCTTGCAAATGACGCGGAGGACGTCTATTACAGCCAGTTTTCAGCTCCTGTTTTCTCAAAGCATGACGTTATTTTTGCTACTTTTCTCACACTACTGGACTTTTCCAAGGCCTTTGACACGGTGGATCATCATCAACTGTTACTAAAATTGGAAAGACTCTTTAGTTTTTCGTCGACTGCTCTGAGGCTTATTCAAACATACGTTGGTGGTAGAAAACAAGCAGTTGTTTTCGACAAAAATATGTCTGACTTTGTTATGACTTCTGCGGGTGTACCCCAAGGATCTATTTTGGGGCCTCTGCTCTTTACCATTTTTATAAATGATCTTCCGAATATAGTTAATCACTCATCCTTACATATGTATGCTGATGATGTTCAACTTTATATTAGCTGTACACTTGGTCTCTTGGAAGATGCTGTTAGTAGGCTAAACGATGACCTTGGGAGAATTTTAGAGTGGTCTGTGCATAACTCTCTAAAACTAAATCCATCGAAATCTAAGTGTCTCGTTGTCAGCAGAAGTGGTTTACATGATTGCGACATACCTGTGGTTTACCTAGGAGATGAGCCAGTTGAGTTTTTGGAAAAAGTTAAAAATCTTGGTGTATGGCTCAATAAAACTCTGTCCTGGGACGACCATATCTCTACAGTAATAGCTAAAATCTATTCCGCTCTTATTAATCTTTCAATGTCACAATCCTATACACCAGTGTGCACGAAGATTATGTTAGTAAGGACTCTGCTTATACCAAACATCACGTATGACTGTGAAATCTTCTCATGCTGCAGTGCGTCCATGAAGCGAAAGCTTAACGTTGCTTTTAACAACATCACTCGCTATGTCTACGGTTTGGCCAGATACGACCACATTTCTGCATACGCTAAAAATATTCTTGGTTGTACAATCGAAAAGTTTTTGAATTTTTGTACACTCAAGTATCTTCATAAAATTATTATCAATAAGCAGCCTCGTTATTTATTTGATAAACTTAAATTTCGGTCACTAAGTTTGATTCACCCGCGCGTATTTAACCAAAACTCGGAGCGACAATTTTTCATTCGTGCCATACGTCTCTGGAATGAACTTCCCCTAGGTGTAAGAAGGCTTTATAACACGGCTGGTTTTGGGGAGACTCTTTTTCGGTATCTGGCTAATTAGTAACATTAAACTGTTAGATAAACCTCAGTTATACATAGATACATTACAGATATAGTACACATAATAATTTTCTCAACTGTTTTTTTTTTTACTCTACTTAAGTTAAATTATTATTCGATTGTTTATTCTGTATTGAATTGCATAGACTCTCATTTATAGCTTAAAGACGTTGTTAAGTCTATTATGAATGATGTTAATTAGTTAAATATTAAATAAATAAATAAATAAATAAATAAATAAAATCAGGGAATTCTTGTTAACTGTCGGTCCAATAAGTACTTAGCCTACAAAAGAAAAACAAAAATTTTAGAAAAGTGGCAATTTATTTTTCTACATAGTCTCCTTTTAACTCGATACACTTAATCCAGCGATGCTCCAACTTCTTTAACCTATCTAAAATATAGGTTTTCTCAAGGTTTTCTGCAAAGTAGGCCTCCGTGGCGGCGATGACCTCCTCATTCCAAAATTCGCAGACAAGCTGGCTTCCACACGTGGTCAACGTAGACGTCTAAAAGAATGTACTAGACGATAGTAAATCTCTTTTGCGATACTGGCACCATCGGGTGGTGCGGCGAACCGCCCTCGCACAATAGATCTACAATTTTAATTGCACGAAAGTATTTACAATAAATTTGTTTAATATTTATTAAAAAGGTTGCCAATTTTGTTTTGCAGAAAAACTTCATAATTCTAGGGTAGAAATGAGAAAAACTCGTCATTCTAGTCAATTAAAGTTGTAAGCTACACTTAGTAAGAAACTCCTATACAATTTTTGAGTTAGGCGCTTTTCGTAGTAAGCCGACTACATACGATTTCGATACAAAAAGGTAGAGGTTTAGTTCTGTGTAATCAATGGGTTCTATTTTTTTTTTTTGTTTTACAGAATCGCATTTATACTTAACAAAAAATAGACGATTGGGAAGACGAACCTCGGATTCGAATATGTGGACATAAGGTTGCATTCCTCCGAGCAGATGGAATGTGATGACAATAATTTACTCTTTTTTCCGAGCGCGGGATAGTCACAAAAAGCTGCCATATAAACCAATCATAGCGTTTCGAACAGGAAGTTATCTGCTCAGATAGGAATAAGCAGACAATTTCGCACAAAGACTTGAGCTTATGGAATTTTGCCAGAAGATTATTCAAATGATGAAAGAGGACAACAACATGTTAAACTTCATTTTTATGTCTGGCGAAGCCCATTTTGGTTTAAATGGCAACGTAAACAAACAAAATTTGTCGAATATGGAGTCACTCTAACCCGGAGATACTCAATAAGACAGAACAGTTCGGGTCCGGTCACAGTGTGGTGTGCAGTTTCATCAAGCTGCATTGTCGGGCCATACTTTTTTTTAAGAAAACGGTTGCACTGTAACGATCAATGGAGACCGTTATTTAAAAATTATGAAGGAGTTTTTCTTTTCAGAACAACTTCGAAAGCTATTGTAAACAGGAAGTTTACCAAATTAACAAATTTAAATGATTTGAAGCAATGCATTTATACAATAATTGAAGCAATACCCGCTGCAACCCTACATGCAGTAATGAACAATTTTTAATAAGATGGGTCACCAAGCGTGGATGCCATTTGACGTCAGTAATTTTTAAAATCATTATAAACGAAAACATATTCAAAATGAATCATCTGTAAAGTAAACTAAAAATAAATAAATTAAATGAATTAAAAGAAGTTATTTATTAAATTATATAATTAGCGTAACGTATACAATTATTGACACAGCAAAATTTCGATACAATTATTGACACCCTCTTCAAACACAAGGTCTCACTGGTTTAAATGCGGAGCAATTCCAATAACGGCTTTTTTAAATCGTTTATTCTTTTTCTCTCTAAACTCGTGCGTTATTGTGCTGTGAGAGACTGTCTGTATAGTGCAAAATTTCAGTGATTTAACATCAGTGGCTCGTGACTCTTAAATCGTGCGCAGAAACAAGAACAATTCGTTAATGAACTGAAACAAGTAAGTGACTTTATATGATTTGTTTTATACAATCATGATCAAATTTTTAATTTCTTTCAAAAGACCATGCTCTCACCTATGATCTTTTATTTTTAATTTTTTTTTGTTTACTGACATTTAATTAAAAAAAATGGGGTGTCAACTATTGTATTAGTATTTGCTCAATTCCTTTTATTGACATCATGTTGTCAATAATTGCCATCTATGGAAATACAAAAGTTGACAACGTGTCTATAATTATGCCGTAGGAGGGTGTCAATTATAGTCGTTCTCCCTAAATAAATAGATAGGCTATTTAGCTGAAAAAATGCTTAAATGCAACCACAAATTTGGCAGCGGCCAAATGGTATTTCGGGGAATTCCGTTTTAACACATTAACGTGCTCCGTAGATTGTTCAGTATGATGACATATGAAAATTTATTTCAATATTGGCTCACTGAAATACCCGTCTTTATTTCTGACGCTTTTTAAAACATGGTTAAAACATACATTCTTCTGTTCTTAATTGTTAACGTAATGGTTTTTATCATTTGTGTAGCGTTTTCGTATTAAAGCAATAGTTCAGTTAGTTTTCGACAAACAGTGTAACAAACTTAGATGATTTTTTTTTTGTGGAAAACGTAGCCCCAATTTTTTTCTTTTTTTCTTGCCGTGTAAAACTTTTAAAGATACCTATGTCAATAATTATATCATCACATTATGTCAATAGCTATGTATAAATGTCAACTATTGTACTTTTACGTGGTGTCAGCAATTGAACATGGGTGTCAATTAATATACAATTTTATAAGCCTTTTGAAATATTGTAATTAAACTTTATTTTGTCAATTTTTTTTTAATTTATATAAAAACTAAATTAATTCTAATAATATAACATATTTCGAAACCGAAAGAGTTTTCAAAGTAGAAAAAAAATTCTTATGGGTGTCGATAATTGTATCGGTTACGCTATATTATTTACTAGCTGGCCCACCCGGCTTCGGCCGTGTACTAAAATAGTTGCTTTAATTATTAGGCAAAACGCTGCTCCAGTAATGTGGTTCTGGTTAGAAACCTTGTTGAATCACAACAAATGTTCAAAGTGTGAATAAACAACAGCATAATGTTTCTACTATTATTTGGTTGTACGACATGAAATGCTCGATTTAGTAGCAAACATTTAAAAGCCAATAATACTTTTTAATATATTTCTCTTTAATCAAAATATAAGGCATTGGCATCTACAACGCTCTTCCGACGTCAAACGTCAAGTTTTATTTTTTTAAATAATTTCTGAATTTTTAACGCAATGATATCTTCGAAGGATTTTATGTCCTTAAACTTGGTATCGGAAGACTTTCTAGTGGCTATATGACTTCAGACTGAAACATCAGGACAGTACCGTGGATGAGTAAGAATTTCCAATCCCAAATATAAGAGTTTTTGTACTGGTACACGTGAGGGTTGTCATGTAATAGTATCGTACCATGCCATGGAATGCACTACTTATAGAAAATTGTATGGCTTTTATCGTTTCTCGTGGTTAATGAAATTAAAAGTCCATCAGACTGTCACCATAAACTTTTCTAAGTGAAGAGAGGAATTGGGGATGTGTTTCAGTTGTGTTACATTACATCCGACCACTGCCTAGGTCCATACATACTCCACTTTTCACCACAGGTTATTATCCGGTGGAAAATTTCTTTAATTAGAGCCTACCTTCTCCGTCTTGCAGTTACCATTCAACGTGAAAGAAAAATGTACGATATATCCGGATTTTTTGACTGACGGAAACCTAAATATAGAATTTGTTAATATCTCGATTTCTAGCTGTTTTTCTTCCTCATGTACCTATGTTCTTCCTCAGGTCACAGACTATCTTTTTGCCAAATTACATTACAATTGGTTCAGCGGTTTAGGTTTGAAAAGGTAAAAGACAGACAGAGTTAGGCTAAGTTCCAAAAAGCATCAGATGTATTTTAGATACAATGTCATAAGTTCCGAAACTAAAACAAGCAAACGATGACAAAGTCGCAAGTTTCTCAATACATCCTAATCATGTTTGATGTGCATAAACTAATTAAACTACTCATCGATATTTTTTTGATGCTTTTATTTGACATTGGAAAACAAAACATGGAGCATACCGAGAAGTACAAAGAAATTTTGTTTTCTTTAATTATTGTTTAATTTTGTTTTATTTTTAGTGGAAAAAGTGGACGCATGAAAGGAAGAGGCTCAAGGATCAAAAAGAAAAATAACCCAAGCGGTGAAGCAGCGACGTCGTGGGACTATTTTGAGACGATGGATGGAGGTATATGGAACTCGACCTCATTATCGATACCATTAAAAACATATTCACTTCCAGTATCGGTAATTTTAGACCCACTACCGGAACTCCAAGACCACCTCAGCTGTTAACAACCCACTGTCCCTGTGAGGCACCATTAGGTACGTTTCCAGTGGATGGGCCCCATCTCCAAGAAGATGATATTCTGCTGGAATGCTGAACTCGATATGAACATATCATGCAATTTCTGAGATTAGAAATATGAATATGCTATTTCAAATAAAATATTTCATATTTTTACTTGGAATGTATCTCGTGCCAACCTGAAATGACTATGAGAAACATATTCGGGATATTTTTCAATAGACTTAAAAAGATGTATGGACTTGGGAATCTTCCTTCGGAAGTAGTTTTTAAAAATGTTTTTATCGCAGATACATTTTTACTGTTCGGAGATACATCCGTGGGTTTTTCCACGCATTCGAGCCACTGATTTAAAAATGTTTTGAAATTAACGTTATTATTAGACATTTTTACTGTTGGAAATGTCAATACAAATCCGTTTTGTAAAAATGCGTCCCGGTCCCGGAACTTCAAACTCAAAATAGTATTGCTGCCGCTTCGAAACATTTTGTTTTGTATTTTGGAACTCAGCCTACTTTCGCATTTATAATACTATAGTGTGAAGTTAGTGTGATTATACAAATATTACATATTATACATATATCGTATAATATAACAAATAAAAAATGCCATTACATTAATAGGAACCCAAACCACCACCTGAACCAAGTTAGGTTAGGTTAGGTAGCAGTGGTGGCCGGTAAAAAGTACCAGCACACTTAGGCCTGTAGAGGCCCATTGTGATACCAAGGATCTTGGAGATATTTACCCCGCTACTACTAAGAGAACCATTTGGAGCTTTGTACAAAGCGTAGAAGGCTTCCTACGTCTTCTTGCGTTATATCACTTAGAACTTAAATCATCGAAGAAGTATTCTCCTAGGTATAGTTTCCTACTACGAGAAAGAGCTGGGCATGAGCAGAGGAGATGTGTTGGACTTTCCTCCTCCTCTTCGTCTCTACAGCTTCTGCAGAAGTCATTCGAAATGACGCCAAGTATAGTAGCGTATTTGCCTATTAGGCAGTGTCCCGTAATGACACCGATAATCGTACTGATATGTAGTCTTTTTAGTGACAAAAGGTATCTAGAGCGGTTTAGATCTAAGCTAGGCCAGATTTGCTTTGTAGCAAGGCAGGTAGTTCCACCTGCCCATCTACCGTTGGTTTTATTGACAGTGTCAAGATTGAGTGCTAGCTTATAAGTAGCGAGTGGCATACCTATATTTTTCTTATCGGGTAGAATATGTATTGTTGCTCCTATCTTAGCGAGCTCGTCAGCTTTGCAATTCACTGGAATGTCCCTGTGCCCAGCAAAGGTGAATGTTAAACTGCTTAGCCATCTCTATAAGAGATGAACGGCAGTTGGAGGTGGAGGAGAAGTGGAGGAGACTGATTCCAGACATTTCAAGGCCGCCTGACTATCCGAGAAAATGCTAATATCGTTAGTGGATATTACATTCCTTTTGATCCAGGACATTGAACCAAGTTAAATGATGGTGTTGAGTCCCAACAGACATCACAAAAAGCACCGAAATCCCGAAGCGCGAGTCACAGCATAGGACACATGACGAGGTGTCCTGGGTATATCATACTAGTGATTGGAATATGATCAGTAGGCCTCAATTAAGGTCACAACTATATTCACTAGTAAAAGGTGCACAGAACGCAAAAAAAGAGTATACAAAACAAATTAAACACTAAATTCCGAGACATCACTAGACACCGACGAAGGAAATGAACGTAACTGAAGGCCAACTGTCAAATGTGTCCAACAGGCCAAACCATCGATCATCAACACACAGTCGATCTCGTTCCCCATCATGCGAAGCGTATAATAAAACAGGAGGCACAAGCATCCAATCCATTCACACCAACTAGGATGAAATCGGGCGAAATGGCGTGGGAGGCAGATCACACCAGTTATCACATCCTGCCATCTCGCTCTTTCACATGATGATACGGTGGACTGGTAGAATTCTAGTTACTCAACTAGTTAAAGGGGAAACAGTCACGGTCAAGGTCAATGACCACACACTGCACAGCTGAGCGCAGTATATAATAAACCGAGGTCTAGTGTTAAGTTAGAACGACATTTTTGGGCATTCGTATTTGTAAGTTTGAATTCAAATAAAGCAATCATTTATAACGTGCTTCAATCGGTTGTGTTTCATTTCTCCTAAGTGAACATTTCATTATAATTTGCTGAGACGCATTCTCTAGCAAATTAATAATTTCTAGCATCACCTATGCTTAGAACATGCTGAGACGCCTTCTCCAGCAGCATTTAATTTCTAACGTCCCTTATGTCTAGAACAGATGGCAAAATTCAACAAATGGATTTTTTGACAAAACTACCAAATTTTTTTAACGCAGTTATGAGATAGAATATAGTTAAATATCTTTGGGAACAAGCAAAAACAGCATAAGTAATTTTTTACAACTTTTTAGGAGAGCAGTTGAAAGGTTTGACGTTAGCTTACAAAAAACTATGCATCATATAAGAAAGTTGTTGATACATAAATAAAGATGAGAAAGCAAATATTTTCATACAATTGCTTATGGTTGAGTTAGTTTCAGTAGCTGTTGGAGCGTAAAAACATATGTCAAAAGCTTACGGACAATCTTTACTTATGCTATTTTTTCATATACACACTTGCGGGAAAATTACTAAATGTTGTTATTTGCTGGTCTATAACTCAGCAAAAGTTAGAGATAAAAATAAGAAAAAAATATGGCAAATAGAATCGAATATTACGCATCCGTTGGTGTAAAAAACATAAGTCGACTTATGTTGTTTTTCGTTGTGTATAAGTTTGTCTACTGAATGAAATGTGTACTTACATATGTACATTATGTATTAACTTGATCGAGAAGAGAGTTCCAAACTTGCAGTATAAGCCAGAGCAACAGTAGGGTAGATGCACTAGTATCCGAACAATGCTAGTATCTGGACACTAAATCGTTTATTAGAAATACGCAAAGTTCACAGGAATAGTTTCAGGCAACTGTCAGGTCTAAAAACCCGTTATGTTTTATAGACTCACATTCAAAGCTTCAAATAAACAAAAGCTATGCTGTGTGATTTACACAATTACGATTTAAAAATAACTATTTATTCACTAAATATAAAAGAGCATGACTTGTTTTCAATGAAATATATATACATTAATGTTCACCCACGTCGAGAACTCCACCAAAAACAATTGCGCCAAAAAACCTTATAGTCAAAGATAGCACTATTATTGCAAGTATTCCAAAAATACATAAAGAAAAATCTGGAATTGGAACCAGTGTAGTTGAAAGTGAACATACATCAAGAATCAGGAGGAGGGACATCTGAAGAAGAAGAGCAAAATGCCAACGAAAAAACGCAAGACAGAAGAAAGTGCTGAAACATCTACAAGAAACGTTGATAGTGTGGCTACGGCAAAACACGCACATTTACAATCTAAGACGAATGACAAAAGGCTTGAAAAGACAACCATTTTCTTTCAACAGTCATTACCACCCACCAATAATGATCGCTGGAATAGACAGATATAGTGAATTAAACAGAATAATTGAACAGAAATACATACAAGCTCAAATGTTGACGACAGTGACTCTTATAGAGCAATCACTTACGAATTGGCGAAAAGTGAAGGAAAACATCCAAAAAATAGCTGTCCACTATAGGAGGATGATAGGGCCAAATATATCAACTATCATGGAAACCACCCAGCTAGTTACAGTGGTTGACCGGTTGCAATACAAAATCAAGAGATGAAAAACAGAGTTGCTAGTAACAACCAACAAAACCCACTCAAAATTAAAAATAAGCAACGAGTAAATATTGAAAACAATAAAGTTAACAAAATACCAATTGCTGTTAAAAAAAAACACGCCAATATTGAATAACAAATCGTATTCCCAAATTGTGAGTAATACACGTAAAGAAGAAGAGATATCAGTAGAGGAAATGTTTTTTACTATTATTCAAAGATTGGATAATCAAGATAAAATAATTAAATTACTAAGTAAAGAAGTTTCCTCAGGAAAAAACCAACAAAATAATAATGATTAAAAATCTGAAAATTACAACCTGGAATGCAAACAGTCTAATCTCTGAATTTCAGGTATCTCTATGCAATGAAGACATCGATGTTGGCCTATTTTCTGAAACCCATTTCAAACAGGGAACAAAGATTAGAATTCCTGGGTACCTCTGTTACCACTCTCCCCATCCAGCTGACAGTGCCAGTATGCAAGTAGCTACAATAAACATTTTGAGTAAAAATAAAGGAATTCAAAATAGCTGTCATATACTGTCCACCCAAGAATTCACCTACCGAGGAAGATCTTAACCTCTAACTGGGTAAGTGAGGTGCTGACAACACCCCAACCCTTATTTTTTCAAAAATATTATACTTTGCGACTGACAACACCCGTTGTCGGTATAGTGCCTTCCTGTTGTTTTCTATTATACAGATTCAGATGGTTTTAAAAAAGTTTGGTTGCGCAAGTAAGCCGTGACTGACTCTTCAAGCTGCAAAGGTGCTGTCAACACCCCACCTACCCAGTTGTGTATTTTTTTTACTGGGTAAATTTGTACAGGTAATTTGAAAATGTAATTTTAAGAAGATCAGGAATGCATTCAACTGTTATTGACACTATATAAGAGAAGATTCAAGTGAAGATCCGGACTTGATTGATACGCATGATGGCGAATTCGTTAAAACAAAAAATAGTTTCAAAAATTAATACGGAAAGCACTATTTTGGAAAGGACGACCAAAAACTCTATAAAGGGGTCTTTAAGTTAGTTCTTCTAACATTGCTCCACCCCAGAACGATATCAAAGCAAAGATAAGCGTAATAAAGTGAAATCATGATGGGGTGTTGTTAGCACCCCACTACCTACCTACGTTACTTTTACTCACCTACCTACTTAAAGGTAAATGATTTCCAAACAAAAAAAACAAACAGCGGTAAAATATCCCATAGAAATTAGGGAAATAATATTAGAAAAGAGAAGAGCTCGCAGGAAATGGCAAATGACACAATGACATTTAATAGACTAAATGACAAACTTGAAAAAAATATCGGTGAGTTTAAAAATACATCTCTAAATAAATACCTCGTTGACAAAGTCACAGACTACTCCCTTTGGAAAGCTGCCAAACATTTAAAGACACCTCAAGCGCAGGATCCCCCGATCCAAAAGAAAAGGTCAAACTTTTTTCGGGGCGCCTAAAAATTGTTTGCCGTTTCCGCATGACATAGCAAACGAATGTCTTGATTTCTCTGATAGAGTAGATTGCTTATGTTTCGCTAAGAGAGATCAGTACATGCATTCATAATTTGTCCAATATCCAATTGCCAAGTTATGATTTTATAACTGCCCAAATCCTTAAAGAGCTACCCTTCAAAGCACTGTTAAAACTCAAGCTCATAATTAATGCTTATTTTAAACAAACGTATGTCCCACTTCACTCTAAGATAGCAGAAATTATTGTTATACCTAAACAAGGTAAACCTCTATCAGACGTTACCTCGCATATAGACCAATATCGCTTTTACCGGTATTATCAAAACCTTTCGAGAAACTGCTTCTTAAAAGACTAGACAAAATCCTAGAGCAAAGAAAGCTCGGGTTTATAAATAAACATTCGACAATAGACCAAATGCATCGTAAAACTAATGTTACAGAAAAAGCACTAGAAGAAAAACAAGATTGATCTAAATTATTCCTAGACGTTGCTGAGGCTTTCGATAAACTTTGGCATAAGGGTTAAGAGTATAAGCTTCATAGAGACTTAACTAGACAATACTATGAGATAAATCTTATATAGCAAATAGATTCTTCAAAGTACGTTCGATTCGGGGTTTTCTGATCTCAAAGAAAAACAAGCAGGTGTCCCACAGGAAAGTGTCCTAGTGCCCACTTTATATTTACTATAAGCTAGGGAAATACCACATGCGAATGACACGATGATGGCCACATTTGCAGACGACACTGCTCTTCTATCAACTGATGGCTGCGTAGCTAAAGCAACTGAAAAGCTACAAAATTAAGTTAACCAGATATGTATTACTCAACAGAAGAACTAACATACATGTCTTGGCAAATGTTGAAAAAGTCTCCGCGAGAATTTCAAAGCTGTTCGAGTGCTATAATTTAACTTTTAACATGTAGTACATCAGATAATATCTTAATTTCAAATTTAACTGTCCAAGCAACCCAATAAATTATGTATGTACATATATACATTTTCCTCTTTGTGCAATATTTGTTTAAAGTAGATTTTTTTTTTTAATTTATTTAGTTTATTATTTATTTATCTATTTGTTTATATATATTTTGTATTTATTTATTTATCTATTTATTTATATATATTTTGTATTTATTTATTTAAATATTTATTTATTTTGTTATTAATTTTTTCATTTTTTTATTTATTTATTTATTTATTTATTTATTTATTTATTTATATATAAGCGTACTAATTTATTTATTAATTTATTTATATTTATTTATTTATTTGCTTTTATTTTTATATTTATTTGTTTATTTAATAATTTATTTATATATTTATTTATTTATCTATTTACTGTCTATACTTGTTTATTTATTTATTATTATTGTGGTTACTTTCCTGTAAAGTTTTTTGAATCAAGTTTGCCTTGGATGCCTCCCCGTCGGTCGCCCTCCTAAAAGTTCATAGATAATACCTATAGGTACGTATTTTTATCTGACTACGCAAAGGAAGGGTTATGATTTTAACAGGCTGGGTTTGTTTGTTTGTTTGTTTGTATGTATGTAAGGATGTCACCTCGTACAGCCGAAGTTATGGAACCGATTTCAACAAATGAGGTGTCCTTGGATTTGTCTCGATCCTGAGAGTATCCTAGGCTATGTAACGTCACAGAAAAATTCAATATGGCGGGCGCACCAAGCATAATGGCAGACTACCTCTTATGTTTTCCCTTTTTTTTCTTTTTTACCCGACTAGTCTTTACAACCGCATTGATAGTGGTATCAAATGAAAGGGCTTGGCGAGGAGAATACAATACGATATGACGTAATTCTAAATTCAATATGGCGGACACCCCCAAGATGGCGGATTTCTGTTATCTTTACTACCTCCTTAATATGGGTATCAAATGACAGGAGTTGGCGAGTAGAATACAATACGATATGACGTAATTCTAAATTCAATATGGCGGATGCCCCAAGATGGGGGATTTCTGTTATCTTAACTACCTCCTTAATATGGGTATCAAATAAAAGAGCTTCGCGAGTAGAATACAATACGATATGACGTAATTCTAAATTCAATATGGCGGATGCCCCAAGATGGGGGATTTCTGTTATCTTAACTACCTCCTTAATATGGGTATCAAATAAAAGAGCTTCGCGAGTAGAATATAATACGATATGACGTAATTCTAAATTCAATATGGCGGACGCTCCAAGATGGCGGATTTCTATTATCTTTACTACCTCCTTAATATGGGTATCAAATGAAAGGGCTTGGCGTCATCGCAGATCCACCGACCATTTGAAACTTTGCTTGCTCTAATCAATAACTTTTAATTAATATTTCATATCAAATATTTGTGAAGTGTATGAACAATTTAAGAAATATAATAAAGTTAAAGTATTGTTGCATCTTACATTAGAGCTCAGTGAACTTTGCAGCAAGGAGCAAATTATTTTGTTTGAATTACCGCCATATACTACACATAAGATATAAAAATAAGGTAGCGACGGTAGCGATTGTAAGCCTCTAAAGTCCGATTGGAAATACACTGTTCGTGAATGGCAATCAAACAATCTAGGACAAGCACTAACATTTAACACTTTTAAATAAGTAAATTATAAAAAATAAAAATATAGTAGGTACCTGATACCTATCCACCATAAATAATAGTTTTCGAAATTATGGTCTATATCCATTTGATCCAATGGCTGTTGAACTTGATAATTGCCCATGCTTGCTGTGTCCGGATACTAAAATAAAAGTGTCTGGGCACTTAATCTACTGTTCGGATGCTAGTGCAAATCATACTGTTTTGAAAAATATACTTTTAACTTAAACTTATTAATTTTATTGTTTTTAGTACCTACCTATGTACTTTGTAATATTATTAGAAACTTCCTACACTTTTAGAAACACTATACATATTTGGTGTAGCCCTCGTAGTAAGAAAATGAGATAAAGTTTAAGTTAGAAAATATGTAAACTGTGCACATACTAGTGCATATACTCTATTTAAAAAATTTACGCAACAATCCACACAATAATAAAACTAATCTCAACAAAGGTTTCCCTTTCCCAGTTTTCTTTAGGAAAGCATAATAGCAAACCTGCTAGGTAGTGGTTTTTCGGTAACAGAGTCAATGCATTGGAATAGCCCGCACAGTCTTCAGATCTGAACCCGATAGAGAACCTTTAGTGCGACGTTAAGAAAAATGTTGCTTGTTGTAAATCAACTAACAGGAATGGCCTTTGGGCAGTTGTACAGTAATCATGGAGGTCGATAACGGTAGAAAGGTGTGAAAACCTGGCCAACTCCATGTAACGACGTTTTGCGGAAATTATCTCAAAGAAAGGTAGTTGCAAGACGTATTAAATTTACGGTAAATAACACGAACGTTATTTGTGGCTGAAATTTTAAATATAAATTTGACTTTTTGTCTTTTTTAGAGATAAATAATTAATTCACTACTATTTGACCGGCCGTTTTCGTATATATTTGAATATTATTTCAAAATTTTTATTTAACGTTTATCTTTTTGTCTAAATTTATTTCTAAAAGAATAGTTAATAAAACATGAATTTTAGAAAAAATTAATGTTTGTTCAGAAAAAGTAGATGAATCTATTTTTTATTCTTTTTTTTTATGCCGTTAGTTGCACTACTATTATTTTGACCACAGCTGTACATACTCGTACGTCAAATACTTTCAAAATTTCATGTGGTTATATCTTCAAACTAATTAAGTGCATTATACGTTAATGTGTTTAACGAATGACATTGAACGGTACGACGTTTTAATTAAATAATGCATAACATAATAAGTTGACCGTAAACGTTAATTACCAAATTGATAGGTAATATCGTATAACTAAAACTTCACAAGAAAATCACCCTTAACCATATATTTCCGTTGTCTTCGAAAGATACTCGTACGATGGAATAAAATGTATACGAAAGTTCGCAATCTTATGTTAGCGTCGGTGGGTGCCATTTATATCTGAACGAATTTATGCCACATAATCAAAATCTTTTGTATTGCAAAACTAAAGACAACACACGTCCTGGAACGTTATGCACGTGTAATATTAACATTGAAGGAAATTCGTTTATCATAAAATAATAGTATAGAAATACATACATACATTAGATATACATATCTACATATATGTACGCCTGTATCTGTAAAAATAACCAATAACTCTACACAGAACTGCTCTGGTAAAGTGCCAATGCATCAGCATTCCGTCAAAAATTTGTGAGAAAATCTTCTTAAGGATTCTTTTCAGAGTTACTTGTCACTTGAATGCCCCCAACTGACAATCAATATCAAGCTTTAATTAAGGAAACAGTTATAAAACACACTTCATGTAAACATCAGCTGCCGTTTATTTTACGTGATCCAGCGGGAATAGCAAGCGAAGAGGCAATCCACGTACATTCTTGTAGCACATCAATGTTTACTTTGCAAAATATTTCTTTGGAATTTCTATCTTTGAAAAATAATTTCATGATAAATGTATCTGAAACAATTATTACGTAGATTCCTTAGAATAGCAAAAATGTTTCGTTGGAAAGGATGCTTATTCACGTTGAAATGCGAAATGTTTTTATTTCCCAGAAATGAAATTAAAAATGCTCTGACATGATAGAAAGAAAGAAAGGAGTAAACATAAGTTTCCTGTTAGAGAATTTTTGTGCTTAATAAGAAATTCTGTAAAAAACTAGCTGACGCCCATCGAAAACGACGAACGTTTTAATAGAGCAAAAATATGAGTTAAGAAAGTAATTGTGTGAATTATATCTACCCATAAAAGCTCAGTGCAGTCACCATCATCCGATGGGCCGTATATTACCATGTTATTTTTTTCGACATTTCTTTTTGGTACAAGTCATGCTTTCGTTGTATGCGCGGCAGATTTTGAATTTTAAAACAATAGAAATTTAATTCAATTAAAATTCAATCAATCTTATGCACCCACTTTAACCCTAGTACAGAGGCAAAGTCCATTTACAAGTTTTGAGACCTGGGGTAAAATATTACCCCACGAATGAAAAAACTTAAGTAATCGGTAGATGAGGGTCAAATGTGGAAAGATTATTCACATAAAATTGAACATGATTCTTTTACAGACCATATACAATAAAAAAATATTTTATGTACAAATGTAGATAAATAGATAGATGGTATATTAATTGGTAACATTTTCCACGCATTTTACACATGTTATAATATAATTTTCGTGGCAAACGTTGTTTAAGCACTTGTCACATTGCATTTTGGACTTCTTGTCGGCCGATCATGGACAAATGGAACATCTAGCCTGCAATATATTAATATAATAGAAAAAGTAAATATTCGCACAGCATACAAAAAAGCAGGTAATTTACCGATTTACGTGGTAAACGTTCTGCTACTTTTGATAACTGCACCGTATGCGAACGGTCAAGTACGCGAAATGCTTCTTTAGCCGAGTCTTTATTGCACGTTCCTCAGCATTTATTTGACTGCGATTAAATCTACGTAGATAAGACATCTACAAACAAAAGTATACATATATTTGCACAATTGCAATAGTCAAATATGGTTCCTTAAATGGTATAAAAAAATCAATGTTCATAGGTACCTGTAATACACTTTTTTCCACTTTTTCACCACAAAAAATAAATCTTTAGTATGAAATTGACTGTTTTCTAGAAGCAGTTGTCAAGAAATATGGCATAGAAAACAATGCACAGCAGATAAAAATGAAATAAATAAATGAAAATAGCGTGGGGTAAAATGTTACCCCAGCCACCGAACTCGTAGACTTTTGAAAAAAAATATGGAAAAAATATATGGACCACTCCTAGGTGGCTAGAAACGTTAAAAATTGACTAGGGACAAAATTTGTAGTAGTAGCACAAGAATACAGGTCTCAAAACTTGTCAGAAAAAAAATGGTCGGGTTTCAAAATATGATTGGGGTAACATATTACCCCAGTCCCTGTACTAGGGTTAAACCCCATTATTTGTTGTGGCTAAATAATTATTTTTTAAAAACCTCCAGCCTACTCACATCCCGTTGCACTTTTAAATAATTTTAAATTTGTTCCTCAAATTCGTGACGTCACATAAAAATTCAATATGGCGGACGTACCAAGCAAGATGGCAGATCTTTTCTTCTTTTCTTTTTCCTCACAACCGCCTTGATAGTGGTAGCCAATGAAAGGGCTTGGCAAGTAGAATACGTTATGACGTCATTAACTATATGATTTGGCGGACGCCCACAAGATGGCGGATAACAATTATCATTACTACTTGCTTAATATGAGTATCAAATGAAAGGGTTTGACAAGTAGAATACGACATTGCTTACCTACATACACTCCACATATGTACTCTCGGAAACAACTTCAACTAAAAAGTTGTAAATAAAAAATTAAGTTTAATAAAAATATTTGGCTTCAGCAGTCCGAGGTAGAACCAAGCCTAGCTTCCCGCAACCATTTGTGTGTTTGCGTTATATTTTTGCACGAATGGAAGGGACCTACAGTTTTCTGCTATCTCCGAACGGCTAGTTGGGAAGCTTTACATGACAGATGATACTCTTGAATGCTTGCCAGGCATTCGAAAGAGGTGGGCACTGTGAAAAACTTTTAGGTGTTTGCGGCGGGATTCGAACCCAAGACCACTGGCTCAGTAGTCCAACGTATTAACCACTTGCGCTACGGTGCCCATAAAAAAAAAAAAAAAAAAATAAGTTTAAAAAACGAAAACCCTATAGCCGTGGTCATATACCACTTTGCCCTATGAATGCACACTTACTTATAAAGGGTGATTTTTTAAGAGGTTGAGAACTTTTTTAAAAAAAAAAATGCAATTTAATGTTTAAAGATAATTTCATGCAAATGTTGACCGCGGCTGCGTCTCAGGTAGCCCATCCGCTGAGTCCAATTTTGGCATACTCTTTCACACATATCGGCCGGTATCTCACGAATGAATGCATGGATGTTGGCTTCCAGTGCGTCAATCGAAGCGGGCTTGTCCCTATAGACATTAGCCTTGACATACCCCCACAAAAAATAATCTAATGGTGTCAAATCGCACGATCTAGGCGGCCAATTGACCGGCCCGAAACGTGAAATTAACTGTTCACCAAACTCGCCTCGCAATTGCGCCATTGTTTCGCGTGCTGTGTGGCATGTGGCACCGTCTTGTTGAAACCACATATCATGCAAGTCAAGAACTTCCATTTCGGGCAAAAAAAAGTTTGTTATCATCGCTCGGTAGCGTTCACCATTGACAGTAACGCTGCGATTCGCATCATCTTTGAAGAAATATGGCCCAATAATGCCGCCGGCCCATAAACCGCACCAAACAGTGGCTTTTTCGGGATGCATTGGTAGCTGTTGCAATGCTTCTGGCTGATCTTCACTCCAAATGCGGCAATTTTGCTTATTTACGTACCCATTCAACCAAAAATGAGCCTCATCGCTAAACACAATTTTTCGATAAATCGATAAAAAAAACATTTCGAACCGAGCACGAATTTTGATAGTAAAATTCAATAATTTGCAAGCGTTGTTCATTTGTAAGACGATCCATGGTTAAATTGCAAACCAAACTGAAGCTGTTTGACAGTGACACAAGGTACTAAACACACGTCAGCTGTCAAAACCAGTGTTGCCAAAACCAAACCAGCTAAAAAATCACCCTTTATAAAGTCGTTATTAAAACTGCTACGGCATGCCACAGATATACCCACAGATATACCCTGAAAATTATCGTTTCGTTTTATCTTGCTTCGTACTTTTTAGTTAGTTTTTCCCGTAGTTCGATTTTAGATTTTTTAAACTTAATTTTTAATTAAATCATATGCATCTAATTTCATACCGAATTGTATTGAAAGAGAAGCAAAACATGCGAGCGGTATACATATGTACATAAATGCAAACGCGTTGACATTCTTTTTACATCGAAGTTCTTATTGCTATTTCACTTTTAAACGGTTGCTACTTATATCATCAAATCAGTAATCCCGATCGACTGAGCAATAGCCGAAAAATAGCCAATTTTAGAAAATCGGTTAAAAAGTCAAGTACCGTTACAACTTTTTAGGTAAGCACCTGGTATGACATTTGATAGCATGTGTCTAAGCTAACTTAAATATGAAATTTAAACAAAATCGTTGGAGACGTGTTCGAGAAAATCCGCTTTTTACAAAATCGTTCCCAAGTGAAATATAGGTAGGTACCTTAACTTTAGGGTCTAGAATGAAAATTCCAATTTTACCTTGGGGTATAGGCCAACAGACCCCAGGTATGAAGTTTCAAGCAAATCCGCCTAGCCGTTTAGGCCCCAGTCCGAGATACAGACGTTGTTAACAGAACGAGCGTTATTTGCTTTATTACACTGTGTGCCGCTTTTCAGGTCATGGTGTCGGGCCTAATTGATCCTGAAAGTACTTACCAAAACTAGAAACTTTGCATCCTTCGTTTTGCCAGTTTGACTGCCTTACGTATCTTATAGCCTCGTGAATATTTTGGCTCAAACCTGATTTGGAGCACTTTTTGTTTTTTGTTTTTTTCTCATGGCTATATCTTGGTTAACCATAGTGATTTTTTTTTTCTGTCTTCAGCGAAATTATAGGTAATGATTAGGACCCAAAAAACTGCATCCAGAGCTCCAAAATTGTAAAAATGTCAGAGAAAGAGCGAACAATAAAAAAAGAAGAAAAAGTTACGTATACGCCACACTATCCACAAATATATTGTTTTTTTTTTTTCCTTCTCAACTTGTTTGTCAACTAAATGTAAGAAAAGTGCAAATACGTGCAATATATTTGTGGATTTATAGTCGAGTTATGGGCCAAAAATTGGTCCCTTCCATCCATGCAAAAACATGACAGACACACAAATGGTTAAGAGAAGCAGGCCCTGGTTCACCCCTGTACTGTAGCGACACCCAAAGAGGAAGATCGCAGTGGAATGGAACGGTTATCGATTTGCAAATTCAACATTTTACTTCCTTTCAGAGCTTAGTGATGCGAAAATAATTAGAAATTCTGCATTGCTCTGTATTTATTTGGGGCCCCTACTATTCAAAGTAGCGTCACAGCAATGGAAGTCTTAGTCCATCTTTCGTTTATCTTCGAATGTCTTTGAAGCCAATACTTAAAATTCCTTCTAACCCATCACTCAACTAACTTTTTGTAATAGAAATTGTTTTAATTATCAAAGCCCTTATATGTCCAATATCTTGACCAAATGCCTATATGAGTCCTTTCAGTGAAGAAAATGGACTCTTAGCTTGGGGTGTTAGTGACACCCCGCTAGTAAAGGCGTCGATAAACAGATGCGTGAGTAACGGCGGGCTAAGCTGTTTTCGTAGTACATATGTAGCTCTAGATTCAAGATTCTGAAAAAGCAGTCTGCACAATTTTGGCTAACCAACTTTAAAACGGAGGCAACGAATTGATGGGCTTCTATGAGGCCTTAGCGTCCATATTATAGTTCGATTCCTCTGTATTTTTATCACCGTTGGTGGGTTCAATAAGAAATTTATTTATCAAGAGGGTTCTATAGTTTTCGTAACGGTTGACTATACCATGTTTATTGCTGGATATCAACTGACTTTATAATCTACATACATAATGACTACTAAAGTAAGAAGGTTTTCCTAAAGAAGTAATGAGTTTCTTGGCAGAACTTAATATAGAGTTGTAATAACTTTGGCTATTTTCCTTTATATTCGTTTTTTTCTTCTTCTAGAATAATTCCACTTTCAGCTTAAGTTGTAAAGTGAAGCGTAAATCCAAAAGAAAATCTTCTGCGCTAAGCAAGTACAAAAAAAAGAAATAAACCTTTTGGATTATATTAATTTTAATGATAAGATCAATTAAATTAAACAAAAAAAAATGCTTAGAACTTTTAAAAGAGCTTCTAAAATAAATTGCACTTCCACATAAAATACACATATATGAAAGAGTGATTGTAGGCATTGTGAAACATATGGTAGGACATTATGAACATATAAACACAGAGTAGTGGACTTTTTCCAGAAGTTAATAAGAAATAACAAACATTAAAAACTATATATAACTAGCTGACCCGGCGAACTTCGTACCGCCTCAAAATTAATAAATATTGTGTCAACTTATAAGCTGAATTAAATTCAGTTTTTTATTAAGGTAAAATAAATACTCAAAATGAATTAATCTCATAAATGTACAAAAATCAAAATGAAATGTCTGTCTGTCTGTCTGCCTATCTATCTGTCTGTGTATCTGTCTGTCTGTCTGTCTATTTATCTGTCTGTCTATCTGTGTATCTATCTATATGTCTGTCTATCTGTATGTCTGTCTATCTATCTATATGTCTATCTGTCTATCTATCTACCTGTCTGTCTGTCTATCTGTCTGTCTTTCTGTTTGTCTGTCTATCTATGTGTCTGTCTATTCATCTGTCTGTCTGTATGTCTGTCTGTCTGTCTGTCTATCTATCTATCTATCTGGCTATCTATCTACTTGTCTGTCTATCTGTCTGTCAGTCTATCTGTCCATTCACTAATCCAATCGAGATTTTTAATAGAGAGATTTTGTGCAATGCCGGGGAACACTTTGGTGATGAGTTCCTCTTTCAGCGATGTGAACTCGCAAAAATTTCCCGGGAAGGATATGAATCCAGTCGAAACATCAACAGGAATTTGGCCATTGCCAAGCTTCAGCAGTTGTCTCGAGAATTCAGCAGCCGATGGATTGTTCTGTAATGCGACTTCATGTTCGTGGTCAATTTCAACTACTTGACATGCCGCCACAACGACGATTTCAGGCATCCACTAAGTTCATCAGCAGTAGTAGATTTCGGGATGACGGGAAGCGTTTGACGAAAATCTATTGCTCTCCGGAGCCCCACCAAATCGTCTCTTGTACGTCGTCCAAGGTTTGATCGTCTAATAGGAGGCATTAGTCAAGGAAATAACTCTCCATAAAAAACAACAAAGTCGTTTTTGACTAATCCTATTCAAAAGAAATTAAAAAAAAAAAAACCTACGGAATGAATGTTTCTAAATGAATGCCCGCAACCCAATTGGATAACCTCACTTTTTACACGCAAACTTAGTTACTGAAAAAATTATCGAATTGATAAATATCGCATTGAATTTCAATTGATCGTAATATTTGTACCGTTTGCGGATGTGATGCGCGATATACGACTATCCGGAATCAGTGTAATGATACGCAAAACTCGAATTAATTGCAGCAATAAAAATAGCACATTTGCTCAATAGAAAATGACAATGCGAAAAGAATACCTGTCAAATTGCACACAGCCTAAATCAACGCATAACGCCATTTATCGGGTTGAGGCATTGATCGCAGCACAGCGCCATCTTTTATTTATCTCGTTAACTTCTCCACCCAAAATGCACGCAAAACGTCTTTTATCACAATGAATTTCACAATTATCCGAAATTTTTCAAGCCTTTACATCAAATCAAATCATATAAAATGCAAAATTTCGTCGAAAAAAAAATCAAATTTTTGCGTTTTCCGGGATTTTCCGAGCTTTCTACTAAGAATTTTATATTTTTTCATTCGAAAAGCCATACCAGTTGTCTCGAGAATTCAGCAGCCGATGGATTGTTCTGTAATGCGACTTCATGTTCGTGGTCAATTTCAACTACTTGACATGCCGCCACAACGACGATTTCAGGCATCCACTAAGTTCATCAGCAGTAGTAGATTTCGGGATGACGGGAAGCGTTTGACGAAAATCTATTGCTCTCCGGAGCCCCACCAAATCGTCTCTTGTACGTCGTCCAAGGTTTGATCGTCTAATAGGAGGCATTAGTCAAGGAAATAACTCTCCATAAAAAACAACAAAGTCGTTTTTGACTAATCCTATTCAAAAGAAATTAAAAAAAAAAAAACCTACGGAATGAATGTTTCTAAATGAATGCCCGCAACCCAATTGGATAACCTCACTTTTTACACGCAAACTTAGTTACTGAAAAAATTATCGAATTGATAAATATCGCATTGAATTTCAATTGATCGTAATATTTGTACCGTTTGCGGATGTGATGCGCGATATACGACTATCCGGAATCAGTGTAATGATACGCAAAACTCGAATTAATTGCAGCAATAAAAATAGCACATTTGCTCAATAGAAAATGACAATGCGAAAAGAATACCTGTCAAATTGCACACAGCCTAAATCAACGCATAACGCCATTTATCGGGTTGAGGCATTGATCGCAGCACAGCGCCATCTTTTATTTATCTCGTTAACTTCTCCACCCAAAATGCACGCAAAACGTCTTTTATCACAATGAATTTCACAATTATCCGAAATTTTTCAAGCCTTTACATCAAATCAAATCATATAAAATGCAAAATTTCGTCGAAAAAAAAATCAAATTTTTGCGTTTTCCGGGATTTTCCGAGCTTTCTACTGAGAATTTTATATTTTTTCATTCGAAAAGCCATACCAGTTGTCTCGAGAATTCAGCAGCCGATGGATTGTTCTGTAATGCGACTTCATGTTCGTGGTCAATTTCAACTACTTGACATGCCGCCACAACGACGATTTCAGGCATCCACTAAGTTCATCAGCAGTAGTAGATTTCGGGATGACGGGAAGCGTTTGACGAAAATCTATTGCTCTCCGGAGCCCCACCAAATCGTCTCTTGTACGTCGTCCAAGGTTTGATCGTCTAATAGGAGGCATTAGTCAAGGAAATAACTCTCCATAAAAAACAACAAAGTCGTTTTTGACTAATCCTATTCAAAAGAAATTAAAAAAAAAAAAACCTACGGAATGAATGTTTCTAAATGAATGCCCGCAACCCAATTGGATAACCTCACTTTTTACACGCAAACTTAGTTACTGAAAAAATTATCGAATTGATAAATATCGCATTGAATTTCAATTGATCGTAATATTTGTACCGTTTGCGGATGTGATGCGCGATATACGACTATCCGGAATCAGTGTAATGATACGCAAAACTCGAATTAATTGCAGCAATAAAAATAGCACATTTGCTCAATAGAAAATGACAATGCGAAAAGAATACCTGTCAAATTGCACACAGCCTAAATCAACGCATAACGCCATTTATCGGGTTGAGGCATTGATCGCAGCACAGCGCCATCTTTTATTTATCTCGTTAACTTCTCCACCCAAAATGCACGCAAAACGTCTTTTATCACAATGAATTTCACAATTATCCGAAATTTTTCAAGCCTTTACATCAAATCAAATCATATAAAATGCAAAATTTCGTCGAAAAAAAAATCAAATTTTTGCGTTTTCCGGGATTTTCCGAGCTTTCTACTAAGAATTTTATATTTTTTCATTCGAAAAGCCATACCGGAATAATTGCACACAAAATTCCATACATTTGGTTTTTTTCAATTTTTCGACTTTTCCGGAGGGTTTTCCTAAAATTTTCTTCTGTAAACACCTTCTCCTGGCAATTACGAACAACTGAATTTTGAGCCAAATCGGCCTAGCCGTTCTCAATTGATGAATTACTATAAATTTTTTTTACACCATTTTTATATACATATATAGATTGAAAAATGTGTGCTGATACCTTTTATATTCTTACATTCTACTAAACGTCAAAATATATTGAGTTTCTCAGGTTTCTGATGTCATGGTTAATGATTTCATTATGGATTGTATACTCAAATGTTCGGCTCACTTGGTCTATAAAAGTGATGTCGCGGCCCACTAGTTTCCTAGCTTTGAATTTGATGGTAATAATAGTTTGACTCTACTTTGTCCGAGTATGGGCAGGATTGGGGATTAGGTAAGAATAGGTTGGCTGATTTACGCTAGAGGAGTCCCATATAGCGTCACGTTTAGATCCATTGTGATGCTCATACAATATCATCATCATCATCATCATTATATTTAAATCGCTAGCGCAAGAGCTTGTGATTCCTCCTGAGAGTTTATTCCTGCACCGATTTCAATGATTCTTACACTGATCGAAAGGTCATCAACTGAACTTTGTTCATCAATTAAAACAATTTTGAACAAGCCCATATGAGTAAAGTTATCATGAAAAAAACATTATTACCTATACCTGCGGATATAGGGTTTCTACATGCGAGATTCCTCGCACCGGTACACTAGTAGTTTCTTTATCCATTTGAATGAATGCAAAGTTCTTCCATGAACCAGAATAAATATTTAGCTAGAGTTCTGGATCGTATGTGGAAGAAATATGTTCGGGAAAGGAATAACAGAATAATAGCGCTGCTTGAATATCTAAAAAGAAAGAGGTCTGTCCAACCAACTATACAAGAAACACTTTTCATTATAAATCCATACATTGTTAACCCCTTTAACCAATATACACAAATTGTTAGTACAATAAAACAATTTATTGTACGCATAAACTCTATACAAAAGTAACAGTCCACAGATGTACCACCCATCGAAATCTAAATGATATGTACCTACATACATATGTATGTACGAGTATGGAGAACTTCTTATACCCTGATATTTTTGCAATTTAGGTAACACAATTCGCCCTGAAATTAAAGTACATATGTACATATTTAACATTTGTATTCGTATACCAGGCCATTTAAAAACACAAGCAGGAAAAGCGTCCTTCGTCTAATCTTTTTTTGTAAAAGCCCTTTGAGGGGTTCATTTATATACATAAACACACTGCACGCCTACGCGCATGTGGCTAATTATCACAATTTTCTGACTGGGAAGATACGAAAGTCAAGCATTAATCGAGCATGAACAACAATTGGCAGGGTTGGATATCTCATTATCTTCTATCTGAACTTTCGATATCTCATCTCCTTTTACTGTATAATGAAACTGTGTGTGCAGACGCTAATGGCGATTTTCGAAATGTCACAGTTTTCAGATAGGTTTCGAATTACAATTCAGAAGAAGGATACATGTATGTACGTTATTAGATAAAAATAATATGCCAACCTGTTTCTAATTAATTAGGAACGTTAATTGTGCTCTTTTAGATAAACATATAGGCATCCATATGTATGCATAGATACCAGGTGGCCAATTATTAGAGTTCTGAAATTGAATTGAATCTAATAGAAATTGGGTGACACGTGTCACATGAACAAATATACTGTAGGCTACTTGTGTAAGTACAGTACGAACTCGATTTATTCAACTGGTAGAAATTAAAGAAGTAGCAATAACCAATTTTGTTGTACTTATGGCGGTATGTAATGTTTTCTACAAGAAACCTGTCCAATAAACATACTGTGATATAATGATCCAAAGGTGGAAAATGTAGGTGTGTAAATAAAAATCACACATACATTATTTGTTACATGAAATTTGCAATTTTTGATGTAAATTTCTTAAATATTTTCACTTGTAGAATTTTAGCGTTGTAAAAATCGAAAACTTAAACGAATAAACGCATTAACCGTGCTTATACTGTATATATATATTGGTACCCATTTGCTGGTTTGGCAAAATATCACGACGATGAGGAAGATGATGAACTAATATCTGACAAACTTTTGATTACCTAATTAAAATGTGATTTTCAGTACAAAAGACTTTTTATAAGGAAAAGTCATTTTTGTTTATATTTTCTGTAATTTGTTGTTCTTCTTAATAATATATGTACAGTGGACGTCCAGTATTACGAATGCTCGATATAACGAGTTTCCAGCAATGTTGCCGTTTTGGTGACTTTGTCACTATATCTAGTGGAATTTTCACTCGTTTAGTGACAAAACAAATTTCCATGTCACCAGATTTCTAGTGCTTCTTCTAGTGACTTCTCAAGCAAGCATTTTTGTGGCATGCAAAAACATATTTTCCTTAATATTCCATCTCTTTTCAACTTACTTAAAATCAAGCTGTCCTGCTGGACACGTTTTTCAAGTTTCAATTTCAATCCCATGAACATGCAGCCCTCCATTTTTGTCACTGAGCTGAATAACATTTTATTTTTCCTACAATTTTTTTTCCTGGTGACTTTTCCTCAAAATTTCAGTAAAACTAGTGACTTTTGGAGGTTGGGCTAGTGACTTTTTATTTCAGCTTGCGACAACACTGGTTTTCAGTATAACGAATGAATTTTTTACCCATTAATGGTTCTGTAGTATAACAAATGGTTTAAAAAATTTACGCTCGATATAACGAATGCCTTGCAAATTCCTGTAGGTGCAAGTTTACTTTTGTCAGATATTGTCATATTTTGTATGTGTCCTTCGGCTTCGGCTAGTAACATCTGTTAAGTGTATGTTTCTATTTTTTTTTTGTTAATTCCTGGTGATGATCAGTTATGCTAACATGTACATATGTACATACATAAATGTAATTTTAAAGGAAAACCAACTGTTTCAGTTTGTTGGGTTTTTTAGGTTTTATTTTTACGCCTTTCATTTCGTGAAGTATTTCTAGTGGCGCACTGATGAAAAAATTAAACATTCAGAAGCAATGAATTGCTTCAATAAATGCATACAGTGGTCAGTTCAAAACAATATCGACTACTCAAAAACACTTTTACTAAGAAAAATGCTAGAGGAGGCGCTCCAAAGAAGCTTGGAGGGAACCAAAAGGCAAACTAATATTTATTTTCTTATTTCATAATTACTTATTTCCCAAATCATAATTGTTTTGTTTACCAAAAACTTATTATTTAATTTCTGTTTTCTTATAAATATATACATAAATTTCATAGCAAAAATCACTTGTCTCCCACATTGTCTTTTGTTTTTCAAATTTTTCTCGTATGAATCGAACCAAAAACCTTGAAAATAGAGCTATAATAGCACTTAGTATATTGTCTTATGTAAACACTTATTTTAAGCAAAATAATACTAAGCGCTCTTAATATTTGTATCACTAAATCTTCCAATAAACGCATATATACTATGATGTCATAGTATTTTTTTGCATAGAATTTTTGGAAGTTGGATGCACTAATGTGCCTTTTAGTATACTTTTGTCTGTACGCAAGAAAAAGAAGATGACACTTAAGTGTATCTTAGTATGTATACTCTTCAGTGTACAGATTTCCAGACACATAAATACTAAGTGCACTTTAAATAGTTTTTGATATGTTTTGTTCCGTGTTAAACAGAACTAACATCAAATAGTATATTCAAAAGTTTGAATTAGACAGTCAAAATAATACTAACTGCAATTTAACATAATAAGCCACAATATTGCAGACCTAACTCCATCTATAAGAAATTGTATAAAAATTATAAGAGTAACAAAGCATTCAGCTTAAAAATCCGTTAATAAACAAAGAAGTTAAGTCAAAAAACTTAAAACGCTTCTCCTGAAAAATAGCAAAAATGCACTTAGTATCTTTTTGCATGGGGCCATCGAAGTGCTCGTCATTATTTATATTCGAACTGGTTAGATAGAGCTTCGCTATTTTTCTGCGTTAATGCCCTTAAATATTTTGCTAACATCAATCAAAAATACCTTCTATCGAAAAGAGGAACTGTTCAATAATAACTATACAGCAAAATGGAGTAAAATTAAATGCTTAAACGAACAATTGAAATCGAAATTTTGTTCGATTTCACGTTACACAAACGGCCGAAGCACTTTCCTTACCTTTTTCCATCAAGGACAACTTCCTAAGATGGCCCGACCCTTTAGACGGACACATTTTCCTAACTAAGCTTTTATTTGTTTAAACTGCATACATTTTACGTTACCTTAACCGACACTACCTTGATCGGACACGGACACACATATCAATCAGAAATTATTTAATTCCATTAGACGAACAAAAACAAACAAATCCTCCGCAGCTTCACACCGAGTTTTTGTTTTTATTTTGATTTGAATTTGAAAGAAACATACTTGTTCACATTTAGTACAGTACGGTAGATTCTGGCTCTAGGCAGTGCGCAGTGGACCGACTCCATACATTTTGAAGTGAAACATTTAAATCTTGTCTTAAATTATTATTTTTGGTCAAAAATAGAAGAAAACAATTTAAAAAAATGTTTTTGTAAGCAATTAACGCAATTAAAGCATGATTTTTTTTGTTTTAAGCTAATTTAATAATGTTATGTAAAAAATTAATCTAATTTAAAAAAAAAATGTCCATTCGTTTTTAAGGAAAATCGGATTTTCATAGGTATGCAACGCGATGCATTTACGGTATACAAACAACCATGAAATTGTGTGTAGCTCACATTTCCGAAAACCTTGATTCATACCAAGGTCAGATACCATAATTTATAATGTTGCAGATATGCATCATACATAAAATACGAAAGAAAAACTATAAATTAAAAAAATATACAAAACTGACAGGATGTGTTCCCTTTTACTTTACTCGGTTTTCTGACTTTGAGCTTGTTTTTTCGTCCCAAAACTTGCACACAAACCATTTCCAGGAATTAGACATGATCGGAAGAACAGTCAGGGAGGGATCAAGACTAGATATGCAACACTATGCACTAACTAAAGGGTTAAATTTTTAATGAAATTGTAAAAGAGGATAGAAAATTTTGAGTAAAAAGTTGCTGATTTTGAACTTATGGCTCGCTTTAATTGCTCCTAAATGGTTTTTTGATTCTGGTTACTCCATTCTACTTAAAACGTATTCCAGCAATTTCTCATTACGATTAAATTAAAAATTTTACCACCAAAACTCAAAAAATTCAATAAGGGGAGAGCTAGAGCGTGCCCCTAAATATTTAAAAAAAATTTGCAAATCTTTGCGAAGCAAAATGAATATATTTTATGTACATCCAAAAAGTAGACAAGAACAGCTCACAAAAAACATAATTTAGTATTAAAACAGTATCAAGCACCCAATTAGATTGTCCAAAATACTGTAATTTGTTTTATGGGTATTAAATTATGCAATTTTTTATCTAGCAAACTAGCACAAACACGGATTTGAGTGTTGTCTCATAAAAAAGTAAATACTTTCACAACTTCCTTTAAACAAAATTTTTTTTAAACAAAATTGCATTTAAATTAACACTTTTATTCACAGTTATCTGAAACACATTAAATTAAATGCTTAAATAACCAAGATCAACTGTGGAAATAGATCACTGACTTTGGTCTTTGGTGATTTAATTACTCTCCCATAAGTTGGGTTAAAGAGCGATTGATAAATAAAAAAGAAAATTGCATATTATAACTTTGGTTGATTCAATTCTAAATGTATGGGGTCGGTCCACTCTGCGGCGCGGCGCACGGCGGCGGTAAATATCATGTAAGTAGTAAAACTACTCCCTGAATTATATGAATGAATGGATGCATGCTAAGAATTCTGCAATATTTTGTAGATACCCAAACTCTTCGTCCCATTAAATGTATGGGTAGGTGAACAAAACAAAAAAAAATACCAAGCACGTTGTACAAAACAGAAATATTATATCGTGAATACAGCCTCCGTAGTTAGGTTAGGTAAGGTCGCTGTCCACCATACTCGGTAGAATTTACTTAGTAAGTCCATTGAGTTACTATGTGCGCTTGGAATTATTTTAAAAGTTGGATATTCCATATTTTAATGATATTCGTTGCGGAAATATCTTGAAGTTCTATAATATTAAAAAAAATACTCTCCCGGAAATTTTTTTCTTTAGGAGAAGAGTACCGGGCAGCTACATAGGTGGTGATAGGGAGTTTATCCCTTGACTGGACAACTCCTTTAGGCGGACACAAGTTTTGTCACCGTCACTGTTCGCCTAAAGGAGGTTTTACTGTATGTGCCCTTCTCGTTTTGTCTGTAATTGTACTCGTACAAAGTTAAAATTGACTAAATTGCTGGTTTGATTTATACAATCAATTCACAATACGATAGGTAAGGAAGGTATATAACATAAGCATAAATGTGTTAATCAATAGCAAAATTATTAAAAAAAATATTACCAAAGTTTGAGCTTAGTTATGGGTGCTCAACGATTTTTCACCTAAGAATTGGGTCACCATTACTCTGCGCAGGCTGTATACTGAAGAGGTTTGAGCGTGAGATCATTTAACAGGGTAATAATGAGCCACCAACAAGACAACAAAAAGCGCGAAGTGAGGAGAATATCGCATCTACACACACATATATCGTAACAAACGATCACGAGAATTTGTTGTTCATTAAGGGGTTATATGGGTTTCCTTGGGTAGAAAACGGCTTATTTTTAACAATTTTTTTTTATATAAAAATTGAAATATTTCATTCAAACTTTTTACTGTCCTAAATATACACATTTGACAAAGAATTTCTGAAATTTTTGTAGAAAAATATTTAAAACTCTGCCACTGTGACGTCATTTCCGGTGACCCTTCGGAAAAAGGTACTCACGACAGGGTCAACTGAATTACAAAAAAAATAAGTATTTTAGTAAATATATTAAACTAGAACTTTGACGAAGGAAAAAACAAAAAAGTGAAAATTGGATTTTTGGCAGACATTTTTCCAAAAAATTTCAAAATGTCGGTAAAATTTGCTTTACATTTCTTTTTTGAAAATAGTTGCATTAAAAAATATAAAAATCCTTCGCCCAAGCCATTATCAATAATATCTCGATGCCGTTTGGAAAATTTCATCAAGATCGGTTCTGTAGTTTTCGAGAAATCTTGACAACCGACTTTGCAAATACAGTTTCGAAAAAAACGCGTTTTAAGTGACAATAAAACTGCTTTGAGCGCGCAACTTTCCAAGGACTCTATCTTCGAAACTATTACTCCGATCGACTTGAAAATTTAGGACAATATTCTAGAATTTAATAAGATGATAAAAAAAATTCGATTTTTTAAATCCGTGAAACCCATGTAACCCCTTAATAGAACAAAGCTAAATGTACCTATGTACATACATAATTATGGCTACGGAACTCTCATTTTTCTTATTAAAAAATAAACCTACTTATACCAAACGTATCTTCATAGCTTAACATATCTCACTCAGAAATCTTACTCATTACATTGATTAAAATTATAATTAATTAATAATCTTTTACTCTTATACATGATAATTCATTGGTACTGACTTTGTTATAGTCGTTGAAACTCTTAAAGAGCACTCTTCAGACTTGGAGTCTTGCTATAGGGCACAAAAAAAAGGACGGATAAAGGCGGAGAAAAATACCCAAAATAGTTCTGTTTGTAGAAACAAATGTTCGAGTAATTTTTGGCCCGATTTATAGAAAAAATTGAAACTATGGTATGGGGACATTAGCTTGGTGAAAACAGTTCGAATTCAATGACTTGATAAGTAGGTTCGTCGAGTTCTAAAATAATACATAATAATATAATACATAATAATAATACATAGAAAACGATTTTTTGCTAATTTGGTGTACTCGTTGACTGGAGGTAGATATGTGAAAACTTAGCTTGCTGAAGAGACTTGTTTACTAAGGCATTGTCCTTAAGAAACAATATAAACTGTCATCGAGTTCAAAACTACAGATAAAAATAAAATAACGTATTAAACAATTCAATGTTTAATATAGGTTATATAGAATTGAAGAACACGCCCATCCATTCAGTCAAGATTTTCGGAATGATTATGGAAGGCTTCGCATTTTTTTCTGAATGTAATATACAGTGCACTCTCGATTTTTGCAACCTCGATTTCTACAAACCTCGATATTTGCAACCAACGTTAATGGATCTCCTTTCATTCGATTTTTGCACCAAATCCAAAAAAAATCTCAATTTTCACAACATACAAAATTTGTGTGTGTAAGTTTTACTATGCAATATAAATATTGCAGGCAAGAGCAAACTTCTGCCGACATCATAAATTGTCCTCAAGCAGTAGTTATAGTAATAACAACGCGTCCAGATTTTATTGTTTTAAATACGGTGAATCCCCGAGTGTGAGGGCGCCGTAACGCAAGTGGCTAGTGCGTCGGACTACTGAGCTAGCGGTTTTGGGTTTTGGGAATCCCGCCGCAAACACCTAAAAAGTTTTTTCACAGTGCCCACCTCTTTCAATTGTTTGACAAGCATCAAAGAGTATCATTTATCACGATTGAGCTTCTCAACTCGTCGTTCGGAGTCGGCAAAAAACTGTAGGTCCCTTCCATTCGTGCAAAAATATAACACGCACACACAAATGGTTGCGAGAAGCAGGCCTAGGTTCACCTCGAGCTGTAGCGCCAACTAAGTAAGTAAGAATCCCCGAGTGTAATCAATGGAAAACAACATTTGTCTTTCCTTCATAGAGCCGTGTTGCCTTTGAAATGAGCAGTAAATCCACAGACCATGTAGCGGCACTCAAAAAGGGTCCGTCGCCATAAAATACGTAGTGAAATGATCGATGCGATCAAAAACGTGAAAGTTTACTAAACTCTACTACAAAAAATTGTTTGGTGAGCACTGAAAGGCTTAGATTTAAAATAAGCCATTTGTTTCTTGGCAAACACTTGAAAAGAGTTAACAGCGAATAAAATTGCTAAATGTTGGAACAAAGTCATCGGGAGGAAGAAGACTATGTTCCTTTGCTTCTAATTCGGGATGGAATTTTGTCAGAAGGTCTGACCACAACAATGCTTAACCAGATGTTTCCAAATGAGAACTTCGCAGTGATGACATCTCTGAATGGATCTCCATAAATCTGCAAAACGCAGAAGCCCGAGAAGAAGAAGTTTCTTAATTTCTGTGGAAAGTGCGGTAATGGATATTGTTGATACACAATCCAAAATTAGAAGACGCAATAAAATGCTTCACCACATGCTTAGAGTGAATAGAACAGAATGACCACAACATTGGAAAAATAATGCAACTCCAGAAAATGCGCGACAAAGCTGTTGCGAAGCGATCTTCTGCAAAACAACTGCAAACCAAAATTCCAGGTTTTTTTTAAAAAAACTTAGGCTGTATACATGTATATATGTACATACATATATACAAATATACACGCAAATTTATTTTGATAACTCAGAGAATAGTGTGTAAGTCTTTTTAAAGTGTTTTAATTTTCTGTTCGATTTGTGCAACTTTTCAATTTTTGCAACAACGTCTGTTTTCATGCGTTCGCGAGTATAAAAATGGAAGCGGCTAAAATGGGTTTAGCGGTAAACGAGGGCAAAACAAAATATATGCTGTCAACAAAAAGGGACACCCAACATCGACGAATTGGACAGAACGTCACAATAGACAGCTATAACTTCGAGGTAGTAAAGGACTTTGTCTACCTCGGCTCTGCCATAACTTCAAAAAATGACATCTCGTCGGAAATCAAACGAAGGATTACTCTTGCCAACCGCTGTTTCTTTGGGCTAAGAAGGCAATTGAGTAGTAAAGTCCTTTCTCGATCGACTTAGGAGACTCTATATAAGACCCTTATCATCCCAGTCTTGCTATATGGAGCCGAAGCATGGACTTTATCGAAAGCGGATGAAGATATCCTTGGTCGCTTCGAGAGAAAAATCCTTCGTAAGATATTCGGTCTCGTTTGCGTTGACGGGTTCTGGAGGAGAAGATTCAACCACGAACTGTACGAGCTGTACAGCGACATCAACCTGGTCAAAAAGCTGCACATTGGGCGTTTAAGATGGCTAGGACATGTAGAGCGTATGGATATCAACGCTCCGGCTCGGAGAATATTCGACTCTTACCCGGAGGGTCAGCGTAGCAGAGGACGACATCGCCTAAGGTGGCGCACACAAGTAGAACAAGACCTCAACCAACTTGACGTGCGCAACTGGAAGCGGCTAGCTAAGGACCGGGCTAGCTGGAAGAGGTTGTTGGTTGAGGCCTTGGTTCACCCCGAACTGTAGCGCCACCTAAATAAAGTAAGTAAGTCTGTTTTCATTAGTTTCAAAAACCGAGAGGGTACTGTATTTATCTTGCATTCTTAAGAAACAAAAAAAAAAATAGGTTCAAAAAAACTAATTTAATTTGTAATATATCCAATGGCTACTTTAAATTTAAGTCATTATTTTAATATATCCAATAAAATATCCACTTAAAATTTAACATATTCCAAACATTCTTATCAGCTTTAAGAACCATATAATTTTTACGATTTAAATATGCCTCCCCCCATACAGATAATAAGGAAAACAAATATCCCGCCCACCTACCTACCAGGTTGTTTGCGTAAGAAACGCGGAGACGTAATAAAAACAGACCCTTAATGGACGTTAAATTTTTAATGTATACTCGTACGTACTACATAATATCCTTGGTACATTTCATTTGGGCGCGATAAAATGTAATTATGACAATCGAGTTATACATACTATACGGCTGTCGAGCCTAACCACTTTAACGCTATCTCAGCCGAATCCTTACAATAACTCAATTCAAGGGGAAACAGAAGACCCACACAAAAATTCACACCCATCACCTTCGAAGTTAACTTCGAATAGAGATCCAGATAAATCCTCACACATGGTAGTAGCAGCAGAGCAATCTAAAAGAGTAGTTCATATCCTTGCACGGAAAAACGAGAAAAGCCAGAAATATAAAAAAAAAACCCCTGCTTAGTTTCTTAAGAAAGACAAATTGACGTCGGTTTTGACAGAACCTCTCGTTTCTTGCAGGGTTTAGTGCCTTTCGACATAATTACTCTTGGTATGTAATAAAGTGTTGATAATAAAAAGCACACATAATAAACATTTTACTTCAATAAAAATATACGTATGTAGGTACTGTACATACATTTCCACTCTAATTGATAGGCTGTATCTATAATACATGAGTATTATTTGTTTTTCGTTTGATTTAAATTAAGATCGAAATTCAACACTCATCAAAGGAATTAATAAAGGTGAACTCTTAATTTAGTAAAATAGCACTTCAAAGAAATCGATGCAAAACCGTCTCGACGTAAAATAACACGGAGATACTTTAATTACTTTGAACACTGATTACAGAGGAACGCTCTTGCAAACAGTCCTTCTAAGAATTACTGGAGCGTTGCACACCACCCCTAAATATGCTCTTTACGGTTTGCTAAATCTACTTCCATTAGACTTACTAAACTGCTCGGAATTAAGCTATGAAAGCTACGTTTATGACGACTAAATACAAATTTGAGTTTCGCATAAGGAACTCGTCTCTCATCACGGTGCTATATTTATATCAAAACGTATCTGAACGATGTCCATTCTTATTGGTCCCCTTTGATAAATTTAGTCCTTTCGTTCGGTTGGTACTTGGACCTTGAACAATGCAAGATAAGTTTTTTGCAATACTTAAAATTGCTAGCTGGATTATGAATAAGAGATGGTTGGTAGAAGCATTGGCATTTGTAGTGACAATGACAGCCAAGCTGCACTCAAAGCGCTCGATGCTTCCATTAATCACTCAAAAATTGCAAAACCGCCAAGTGTTTCGTGAGGAGGCAAGATAAAGTCATTGCATTATTTGTTTTTAGTCTTCGACGTAGAGACTGCTGTCACTTGGTCGGGCTAATTACTGGTCACAACGCCTGTGGATGTAACATGATGAACATAGGTAGGTACATATGTCATTGAGTAATAAATACTTGAAAACACTTCTTCTGTCATAGTCCAGCCATTTTCCTATTTTGCAAGACTCTGACTTCGCATTCAGGTGTCATGGGGATGAAAATAGTAAGTTTTGTTTTTTGTTTGTTTAAGTGTTCGAAATGTTAGAGTTAAAACACCCAGATTGTGACACCATTGGTGTAAACAAAATGCTTTAAAAAATAAAAATAAAAACATAAAAAAGGACATCCTGAGTTACAGATATGCTCGAAATGTGTCGACTATACGAATAGAGTTAGTGGTTATGTTCTCTCTATTTCACACTAATGCATTTTGTGACGGTAGAAATATTAAACCAAGTGGCGAGTAGAAAAGTACTCGACCAGAATCGGAGCAGAAAATTTGAAGTACACCTTGGTAATGTATTAATATGACGTGAAACCTTGATGAAGCTGACGTGGTCCAGAAACTCTTAAGTGAGTTTTTTTTTTGTATAGTAATTTGTTTCCTCCTTCTATTTCAAAGCAAACACCTTTTTTAATTAATTGCATCTAGATTCGTAGTAAAAAAAACCTGCTGGTGGAAATGAGTTCGATTTGAGTACGGAGGAGTTCTTAGCGAAATCGTGTCAAAAGGTTTTTTTTTTAGAAAATGCATTTGATATGTGATTGCTTTTTACTTTCAAATAAATAGCTGGTGGAAAGAAAATTGAACAAAAAATTAATTTATGCTAAGCTTATGATTTTATGGTAAAAATAAACAAAATTGCGGGGCAATTTTCATTGAGATACTGATAGGAAGAAGTAGCGGCATGCGCATGAGTCAGAACACTAAAAGAAAAGGATTAAAAGAGAATTTGTCGAACTAATTGGATATTTTAATGCATCGAATGAAAAATATTTTTACGCGAAGTTGCGCATTTAATAATTCTGAGTTTTATATCTTACTTAGTTGGCGCTACAGCTCGAGCTGAACCTGGGCCTGCTTCTCGCAACCATTTGTGTGTGCGTGTTATATTTTTGCACGAATGGACAATTTTTTTTTTGCACGTTCCCCAAGTTTAACCGCGATCAGATGAACGATGCGCGAACAAATAAAAGAGGAACACACAAACATTACTTTTAATATGCATATATATACATACATTCACACACTATGACGTCACCCACAGCTACACGGCTGTTGGCTGCGGTCTCCACTGATGGAAAATGGTTGGCAAACATTTCGTGAACTATTTTGAGCATAGCTCAGCTCCAGGATAACGCCGAAGGATGATTCATACGTCATACCTCAAATGAATCAGTGGAGAATTTACTAAATTCACCTATTTTTTTATTTTTCAATCCGGTAAGCTACTATTGAGCTAGGGCTGACTTTACTTGAATTTGTAACAATTTTCCTGCAACATGAATATAATATTCTTGAATTGCTATCTTTCGTCGCGCATACGTTTTTGAAATCGAAAACTAAATATCTAATTTTTAAATCGAATCTTTTGTTCTGGACCATGCTCAAAATTTGGCCTTATGTCATGGCATTTATAAGACTAGAATCAAAGCCAAGCTTTCTTCGAAACGATGACCATCCACGATTATCTCAAAAACGTGTGCGCAATGGTTTTTTTTACATTTAGTCTATCTCAGGGTTTTTCAAAGTGTCGGTCGCGAGTCGCGACCGTGGAGATATTTTGAAAATTCAAGCAATTAATTCGTTTTTTGGTTCCACTCTGTTTCTGGCCTTAGTATTTATGTTCAGCGTTAAAGAAAACGTAGGCTCAGAAAGGTAGGATGTAGCAAACGGTACTACTGAACACAGTTCCCAAGACTGTACTGCGATCAAGATTAGCTATAAAAGAGGTGGCAACAGCACAGAAGTCCTTATGGCTTCGGTGTACTTGCCCTACGACTCCATCTCGCCACCCCCCCCGGCAGAGATGATGAGGCTTGTTGAATATGCTCGGCAAGCTAACAAACGGTTGATAATCGGTATGGATGCAAATGCACATAACTGCGTTTGGGGAAGTACTGATACAAACGTGAGAAGAATAACTCTCTTAAACTACTTCGCAGCCTCCCATCTTGAGATACTTAATCTAGGGACCGATCCTACCTTCGTCACTCGACAAAGAAGGCAAGTTATCGATCTTACCGTTGCCTCGGCAAATGCGGTGGACATGGTTACTCGATGGAGAGTTCTCAAAGAAGAATCGGCTTCTGATCATAGATACGTGGCCTTCAATTTGGCTGCGGATCAACCGGTCAAAGCCACCACCAGAAATGTGCGCCGCACGAACTGGGACGCCTATGCCTCAGCGCTGCAGGATCAATTGGGGCAGACTCCAATGCGAATCCACGACAGCGTTGCACTTGACATAGCGGTTGATACCCTACAGAGCGGTATTATAACAGCATTCCACGAATCCTGTCCTGAAAAAGAGGTCGGCGGTGCAAAACCAACTCGTTGGTGGAACACGAAGCTAGCCACGATCAGGAAGAAAGTGCGGAAGCTGTTTAATCGAGCCATGAAAACTGGCAGCACGGTTGATTGGAACTCTCATGCCGACGCGCAGAGAGAATATAAACGACAAGTCAAAAGGGCCAAGCTCACATCTTGGCGAAATTTCTGTGGGGAGCTAAAGGATGTAAGTGCCATTTCGCGACTGCAAAGAGTTCTCTCTGCGGACCCAAATGCCAAACTTGACACCTTGCGCTATCCCGATGGTCGTTTCACTACCTCAAAAGAGGAAACCCTACAATTGTTAATGGGGACTCACTTTCCTGGATGCAGCGATGCTGACGAGGAGAGTCATAATCCATACAAAAGCAGGCCCACTAGTGATCAATGGAGGTCAGCGGTGAGCACTGTAACGAGAGAAAAGGTAAGAACCATCATTCTATCCTTCTCACCTTACAAATCGCCCGGACCAGATGGTATTTATCCAATACTCCTTCAAAGGGGAGTCGATACAATACTACTGTTTCTCACTAGGATCTACCGATCAAGTATTGCTCTAGGCTATGTCCCTCTATCTTGGAGGAGGGCCAAGGCTGTCTTCATCCCCAAGCCGGGTAAGCCAGCCTATGATCTTCCAAAAAGTTTCAGGACTATCAGCCTTTCTTCCTTCCTTCTGAAGGGCCTTGAAAAATTGATTGACGTGCAGCTTAAGATAGGAACGCTAAGTGTAGCGCCAATCCATGATAGCCAGCATGCCTATCAAAGAGGCAAGTCGACGGAGACAGCGCTGGTGGAGCTGACAGGAAGGGTGCAACGCGCTCTCGACCGGAAGCACTATAGCCTCGCTGTATTCCTCGATATTGAGGGAGCTTTCGATAATCCCACCTTTGAAATGATTGAATCTGCACTAAGATCAAAAGGAATTGACCCGACACTCATCGGTTGGATCCTAGCGATGCTTAAGAGCAGATCAACAACAGCTTCATTAGGTAGTTACTCCAAGACAGTGCAAGCTGTAAAAGGCTTTGCGCAAGGTGGAGTCCTGTCGACCACATTGTGGAACCTCTTAGTTGACTCCTTACTGAGAAGACTTAACGAGGGAGGATATCCAACAATTGGATTCGCTGATGATGAATGCATCATCGTCAGTGGTAGCAACTTACCAGCACTCTGTGAGCGGATGCAATCGCTACTACAGCGCACATTGCACTTAACAAGAGGTGGAAATCCAAGTCCATCTACATCTGCTCTGATAGTCAAGCAGCTATCAAAGCCTGTTCAGCAGCGTTGATCAACTCAAAAATTGTTGAGGAAGCTGTCAACAAACTGAATCAGCTTGGGCGATGTAATAAGATCACACTGGTCTGGGTCCCGGGACATTCTGACATCCCGGGAAACGATAAAGCTGATGCTCTGGCTAGAGCTGGATCAGCGACCCCTTTTATCGGTCCTCAGCCTGTTATTGGCTGCAGTTCAGCTTATGCTAAAAACGAGCTTCTTGAACTGCTGCGACTACAGCATTACAACCATTGGCATGAACTTAGGTCATGCAGACAGGCCAAAATGTTAGTAGACGCGCCCAGGGCAAACAGAACTAAGTTTCTGTTACACCTTCGTAGAAATGACCTCAAAATCCTCACAGGACTGGTCACTGGGTTCACTCCCTTAAACGAGCATCTGAACAAAATTGGAATCAGAAGCTCGGGCCTCTGCGAGTGTCCGGCCTTTGCTCGAATCAGAAAGGCCACTCTAGGCAACTACGTCCTACGGGACGTTGATCTACTGGAGCTCAATCTTGCCCTATTGCTTCGCTTTGCGAAAGCGACGGGCAGATTTAGATCGACATATAGCTCAGCAACAAATCGCTAATTCAGCGAATGGGGTGGTACTTCACCAAAGTACAATGGGCCTACAGGTCTACGTGCTTGTTGTCTCTAAGGAGACAACCCCCTTCCAAATACAATACAATACAATACAATAAACGGTACTAATAACCTGAAAGTTTCTCTTGTAAGATCTTGGTACTCGTTGCTTCTCTACATCAAAAGCTCAATCATTTTTGACATTAATATATCTAACCGCTTGGCGTTTGTATGAAACAATGTATGTGTATCTCAAAACTGTTACCAGTGAAACATAATGAGGAATTGGATGGCAAATTTGTAATAGCGCGTCGATTTTCACCTTATGGGTCCAAGGTTCGTTTCTCGACAGGGCGGTTTCTTTTTTTTGGTTTTTATTTTTTTTTTTTTCTGTTTTTACCCGCCTATGGCAAGGTCTATAAATCCTATGCGGGAAGAGCGGACGAAGAAGAATACAGTTTTTTTTTTTAAGGGATACTGACCCGCCAGTTGCGGAGAGCACCGCGACCTAGAAGATCTATTGTACTACAGAGTCAGTTTTAGGGAACAAGGAGAGGCTCAATTCTTCTGATGAATTTGAGGATCTCACTGGTGAAGAATGTACGAAGTTCCGTGGGAATTAGGATTTCTCTATGGAATGTTGTCTCCGGAGGGCACAAAGTCCCATGCAGTCACATAGTATATGTTCCGCAGTTTCGTCGTCTTCCATACAAAGACAACATTCAGTTTCTTGAATAAGACCTATTTTGTTTAGGTGATATCGAAGATGGCAATGCCCTGATAGAAATCCCACTAATCTTCTGATATCTTTTCTACTGAGGAGTAGGTTGTTTCTGGATTTATTTTGGAAGGGTGAAATGGCTCTTTTAGCCTGACGAAGACCCTGGGTATTTTCCCAATAAGAGATACCTACACATGTTGTGTTCCCAACTTTTGATTTTTAAGTTAATAGCTGAATTTGGAATATTGCAAAACGGCTCAGGGCCGATGAAGGATTCAGCCGAACCTTTCCTTGCCAGTTCGTCAGCTTTTTCGTTTCCATCAATACCCACATGCCCGGGCGCCCACCAAAGAATACAGTTACTCGGCATACAGACACTGTAGTCCTCACGGACTACTACTATCAACATAAATCTATTACACATAGTTATAACAACTGATAGTACGAAACACTTACTGCACAAGTAGAACTTATTTTTCTAATGGTGTCAAGAAAAAATATTTTTTTTTATATGTTCAGATACCGTAGGCCAGTGTTGAGTTCGTTCAACTGCTGAGCATACCATCAAATTTTTAAATTCCAGCAAATTCCAAATCACGGAATCACATTTTCCTCCTTAAATGTCTTTCAAAGATTGTAGAAATGATTTCTGGGAAAACACATTTGTGCAAAATAGCTTTATCTTACTGTCAGACTACATTTTGTGTGCCTGACTGTCAATTTCATTTTGATTTGAATTTTTAATAACGCGAGGCGGATTGAAATAAGTCAATTCAATAATCCTTTTGGAAATGTAAGGACATTGAAAAATCAACACAATTGCTAATGAATAACTAATGTTCAAAATATAACAAACTCCACCAGAGCCAAACGAATGATTTATATAGCACAAAAATAAAACAATAAATCTTAAGCGTCAATGTTAATTCCACTGTGATTTTAAAAAGCGAGTAATCCCAACTCCATTATTGAAGTTATTTTGAACAAATATACAATTACAACAGGTTGAAATAATTTTAATATTTAACGATTTGCGATTGACCAAACTGGCTTAGAGTACTTAAATTGGAAGTATACATTCATGTACATAGTTCAAAACAAAATTTACAATTGCATTTTTAATTGAAGCAAGAGCTACTTAGTTACATAAAAAGGTTTCACTTATAATTTTTTTATTGGTATCCAAACAAAATATTTTTAATTTCAGTATTTAATTTTAAATACATATTTTAATTTGTTTATAACTTTACTGAGAACATCCACTCATTTAAGATGTAGATACGCATTGTTATCTACTATGTAATACCATTTTGTAATAAAAATTTACATTTACCGAACGCTGAACGCTGTAAAGTTCCATACCTGAGCCCGAGATAAAACATACATTATGTATGCACATTGTAACAAATTTCTAATTTACTTATTTAGTCGCATGACCGAAACATCAAAAAGTTTTTTCTCTATGCCACGTGCCACCCCTTTTAAATGTCCAACAAGCATGCAAGAGTTTCATTTGTCGTAAGTAACCACATACTGAAATCAGCGATGACGGCAAAAAATTATAGGTCTCTTCCGTTCGTGCACAAAATAAATAATATGTACATATAAGGCAAATATATTTTTTTTTATATTTTTATTTATTTAATAGGTACCTATCTAAATCCAAATAATTAATTGTATTTTTCTTAATGCAAATAAATCCTAACGTTTCACAAGGCACTTCAAAAAGGAGTGATATGGCGTCACACCCTACCCCAACTATGAACATATTGTGATTCTTTGACTTTTCACATTACTTCATCAGTAGGCACCAAATAACTCATCATCCACAAGTTCACACCCTAATTGCAAATTAAAAACAAAACTACCAGCATTGTTCCCCAATGCTTACCATTCAAATAACTCACCCCAATTTCAAAACCAAATTCAATGTGCGCATTTAATTAGTTCAAGGACGAATGCAGGCAAATTCTTTTGTTTGCAAACCAGAAAGCATCTCCATTTGCCTTGAACTTATGGGGGCACGAACTGATTATTTTTTTCGTATTTCAAAACTTTGCAAGAAAGTTTTTAAAAAAAAAAAGTTCATAAAAATCAGTACTTACATATTCACAATCCCGTTCGGAGCTCCAGATTAATTTTTTTTTGCAAACACGCAAAGCGCAAACTATGCCGCATCTCAAAACTCAAACAACTCCATGGCATGGTACTACTATTCCACTTTCCGCAGGAGGATACCCAAACAAAATTTTCAGTTTCAATTCTTCACAGAAATTGCTTCAACAATCACAGAAAAGCACACAGGAGACGCAGGAGGAAGTAAAACAACACAAAACCGAAATTAAAAACACTAGCGAACAGGCAAAAAAAAAAACGCACAGACCGCGGCGCGGCGCTTTCGAAAGCGAAACTTTTCCGCACAACTTTTCTAAGGGAAAACACAAAATTGAAAACTATTTTCAGGTATTCTATTTTCTATTTTACTCTCTTATGGGCGCATACAAATGTAAAGAATTCAGAAAAACCGTTAACACGTCTAGCTTAATGCAATTAACAAAAACTGTTTATGCTTTCACCCATTCATTTAGCCGCCATTGACACTTTTTGATGCACAGAGGAATTGAATGCAAAAAAAACTCGCGTGGAATGCTGACGGCGCGGCGCGCGGTACCAACTCGAGAGACCACCACTCTTCACTCAGATGGTTAAGCCGTGCCACCACATCAGATTAAAAGGATTTGGATTTATTTTTTTATTTTTTTGTGGTTAAATGGCGTATCACGTTTGCTCTATGGACAATTACACTCATTCGCTTTTGCTATGTTTCATTCACAAACTAATTAACATTTCAACGATTTCCTTTAATTTATCTGTGGCCATTAAGCGGTTATGCTCAAAGTGCCACAAGATATAATTCACAACACTATTATGCACTGAATGTATGATATCTTCCGTGCAACGCAGGAAGCTACCCAAGTGGGTTTTTAATTAACCCTAAAGAAGATGTTTGCTTTTTGAAGCTTAGTATTCGTTGGGATTAATATTATGTGCTGAACGAAAGGTCAAGGAAGTGAGTGTCCCCCCTTTGTATTAGTGTCGCTCAACGCCAAGAGACAATGAACAAAGTAAAGCCGCGTTTCATTGGTACAATGACCTTGTTTGTAGATGTCTATTTTTTCACGCGTAAAGTCAATCCATCGGGTGTCAAGTGCGAGAGCAGCAATGAGAGTTGTAATAAGGATCTGTCACCTAGTGAGGCATCTAATTAAATTGTCAGTTAAAAATAACGAAACATGGCGCGACGAAGTGTGAGGTCCTATTTTCATTTGTCTCTCACTAATTCGCGAGTGCCTTACAACCAGCATGCAGGGCCGTTTCTAAGAATACCGGAATTGGCTCCATCCACGAAATACCGAACGAAAATACATCGAACAACGAAAGTTTTGTATTACCGAATTTTTGCGATAGCCAAACCGTCCGTAAGAATAGTCACGTTAGAACTGAACATTTCTGGACCAAATACAAGGCCAGCAGTCAGGACGTAAGGCAAGAGATTCTGATGCGCAGCCTCCTACTCTGGGCTTCGAAAAGTGGATGGTGGACTTTGTATTAATCGGGTGTGTATCCAAAATGAATGTGGATTCTGTTACGGGGATGATTGCAGATTCAGACACTGGCGCTATGATGCTACAAGTAAAAAGGAAGAGAGTCCCTCTTGGGGTTTACAATTACATTGCAGACCATTAACGAATAATTTTTTTATTCTTAGAATCCTTATCCGTGTTCGCACAATAAATCAAAGAGAGAGAAAGCGAAATTTTGGAATATATACCATTGAATACGAGTATTTCGGGTTTCCTATTTCAAATATGTAGAAACAAATACAAATAGGTATATACTATGTACATAGATGCCTTTAAATTGGCACCTTGTTTATTTACAAATCATTATGAGTACCTACACAAATTGGTAGTTGTTTCCTGTAATTGATATGCACAGATTTGGAAGATCATATTAATTGTTTATTTTCAAACTTGAAAAAAACATCCATTTGAAATGAAATATAATACATTACATACCTACTTAAAGTAACACTGATGATTTTTCAATTGTGACAGATATTTCTGCAAATGCGCAAGTTGTTAAAAATTACCACATTTCACTTATGCTAGGGGAGACTGAGTTCGGTTGAAACAATTTTTCTTATATCGTCTATAGTGTTGCCTTTTATAAGCCGAGCGATGATGAATGTATGATAAATGAAAGAGCATGCCTTTATCTTTTTTATTTAGTAGTAGGTACAACAAATTAAAAAAAATCAAATTTGTTTCAACCGTCCTTTTGCCAATGGGGGGGCGTCACAGTGTGACATTTCGCTCATTTAGCGGGATTAAATTAATAACGCTTAGAAACAACTGTTTTCGTACAATTTTTTTTTTTGCTTAGTTTTACTATTATTCTTATCCTTACTATAATAAAAATGTAACTTTTTTTCGACTGCAGTTCCCATTTGTCTTAAAAACTACTACACGAAATTGAATCCGGTTTTCACAGTTGGATTGCAAAATGTCAGGAATACAGGCTTAGGATATTTTTTATCGTTATCTGTTATCCAGAAGCGGAGATCAAAAGATTAAAAGTAATGTTTGTGTTCCTCTTTTATTTCTACACTCGGTAGAGACAATACAGGCGAATCCCTCTACACATGTATGTATGTCGAATTTTCACGGGCGATCAAAATTAGTGCAAGTTAGAGGGATTTTTGAGAAAATCGAGCTTGAACGATTAATCCTTTTTTTTTTGAAAACGCATTTATTCATAGTGGATGTTAACAAAAAAACAGAAAAAAGAAAAACTTTTAAGGAACATTAATTAATAAAAGAATAGTTTGTAATACAAAGTACCGGTCTATTAGAGTTTCCGATTTCCTGGTATTCTAGAAAGTTAAAGAACATTTTGTTAACACTTCAGCTTCAAAAAGTCATTTAGGTAGGTCCTACCAAAAAAACATTTTAATACGAGGATATAGATCAAGTTTTGAAAATCAGGAAAACATGGCAGGCGGGCAAAGCAAGGCGAGTACGGGTCAGCTAGTTTTTATTATAATTGTTTATAAAATAAAGAATGTAATAAATTATATAAACTTATCAATATAAGTTTTGACAAAAAAGAACATAAAAGAACCGACAATTTGCACGTTTCTTACTCGTTTGTTATGTCTAACAATTGGAGCACTTCATGTTCTATTAAACTTTTTTTTTTTGGGATACATCTTATGCTTGCCCAAAATGGATCTGAGGATATTAACAATCTGTTTAGAAGGTCTGTGCTTGTGTCGACTTGCGAAATTTTTCTGGTGAAGAGTTCTCTAAATTTTCTATTTTCTTTATTCCTGGCTTCTTGAGCTTCCTCCGAAAGTTGGCCGATTGGAAGAATGCAAGTGGCAATTATGTGTTTGCCATGAAATAAAACCTTGTCCAAACTAACAGGCATATAATACCAGCCATCATTTTTCAGATAAAGTTCCCTTGTTTCTGTTGCAAATCTCTCGAAAGCAATTAATTCAATTGGGAACCCTGGCCCAAGAGCTTTTAAGATGATATGAAACTTTTCGATCATTTCTATGTCGATTTCCGTAGTTTCGGCAGTTTTTACTTCATCTCTTGAGTTGATATATCAACCAATAAACCAGTTTCACTTCTGAATCTTTCTTAAATTAGTTTTTTCTGGCTTTGAACTTTTCTTTAGCATCTTGGTCTCTCACCTGCCAAACTTTTACATCCAGTTTATATGCGAATGGAATTACACATGCCATGAATCGTATCTAAGAGTGAAGGGGACTTAATCCGAAGGACATTGCCAGTTAGTCCAGATTTCCTCGAAAGATTGGCTGGATTGTTCATTTCGGAAGGTTTCGCAGAGGCACTTCACTAGGAGTTACTTGTTGAGCACTTGCAGAGAGTTTTGGCGAAGTGTGGTGAATAATTATGCTGATGTGACGTTTAGGTGGTGTTTTCAACAAGTAAACATATTGTTTCAACCCTACTCAGAAATGTTGTTTCAACCATCTTTTCCCGCCAAAAAAACGGTGTGGCGAAAAGAACATTTTTTTTATTCGAAATCGCGAAAAAGACATTGTTAAAAATGCAAAAAATTAGTTTAAAAATAAGTGTGCAATCGAAATTGCATCTTTAATTAAATCTCCAAAGTTATTAAATCTTTTAAAAAAAAAATGGCTGAATTCGCCGAACCATTGGGTGTGTGCGTGTGAGTGTGTGGGGAAGTGGGGCCAGCTGTCACGCCGGCTACCTCACTTCTTGGTTGACCGTATTAGAAGAGAGAGTGGTAACTAGAGGAGTTCACCAAAGAAAAAAAAATGAAAAAAAGTTGAAAGAAAAAGTTGAAAGTGGAAAGTCAAGAAAGTAAAGGTTAAAGAAAAGATAATTAAAAAGATCTTCGTGGAAAAAAAAATAAAATCAGTGAGAGAAGAAGGCGTAAAAATAGAAAAGGAAGAGTGAAAGAAAGCAATTTGGAAGTGAGCCAGTGACTGTGGCGGAGAATTTCGGCCACTCCAACCCCGTATCCCATATACTCGTTAGGGAGCAGCACCCCGCTGGAAAGATAGACCCCATCCAAAAGATAAGTAGAGTGTTTTAATTCAGAATTATATTCAATACCTGTAGTACGTGTGTTCCGATCTGGGAAAAGAAAAACAGTTCAAGTCGAGTTAGTTTTCTGTGCCCCATTCCGTTTCTTTGTACCGTAGTCGTTCCGGTAGGTACTTCTTTTTCGTGACCCGTTGTCCGTTGGGACAGTTTTATTCGTTATACCGCAAGGGAATCCGGAGCCGTCTTCTCGGCTATTATTTCGTTTTTTTTTTTTTATTTTGATGCCCGGGTTGGTTTTTTTCATCCACCATTTTTTCCAACCCCATCGTAAATTAAATTTCATTCATTTATTTATTTTATCTAATAAATCAGCCGTTATAATTATAACGTAGTTCAAAAGAAACACGTTCGTTTTCTTCTTTGACTTTGCTTATTTCATCAACGGGACGAACAATTCTTGATTTTCCCCAGGTTTCACAATTTCCCCAAAGCAAAAAAAATCGTGTGGCGCCCAAACCCACCTTTCTCCCATTTACCCACTCGCGAACCCACGCCAGCTGAGCAGCCGTCGGTGCAGCGAATTCCCCACTCGCTAAGTTGCAATTTTCATTGTGTCTTTCGTCCGCTGCGCCGGTGCACCAATTTAACGTGCGAGCAATAATTTTATAATTTTATATATTATTGTTGACAGTAATGAGACATTAAAACCAGTCACCATGTTGTATTCTTCACTCTTCACTGCGAACACAAAGTGAATACTCTCAAATCAATAGAAACAACAGTTATAAATAAAAATATCCGAACAAAAATACTTACTTTTGGTTATCAATATACAATAGGTCCTTCCTGAACTGAACTGCGCGATCACCGAAGCAAGGCTGACGTTCACTCGAACCCGTTAGCACTTCGTGCGCCCTTTAGACCCAACCGGACACCGCATACGGTTCTCAAAATATTTGTGTAGTTTATACCGTCCTTCGTTTCAACCGTTGGATGGCAAACGACTAACAAAGGCCTCGTAGGAGCAGCATCTCCCGTAAGGTGCTGGTGCGCTAAGCAACGAGAATGAGTCACTGCAACCAAAAAACCTAGCAGGTCTGTTGGTAAACCCTACTCCCACCTCCTCGTGATGCCATCTGGGAATTTCTTCGGAAATTGCGAACGGAAAGGGACAAACGGCGAGTCTACTGCGCCATATAACAGGACAAGTGTCGCTTGGTCTGGGGCCCAGCGGACCTCAACCGTAAAAAGAACAATTGCTCCGAAACGGAAACGCAGGCCTCGGATACGGATGGATAATTTGATGACGACCTTTGGCTATCATACACGGACAACGATCGGATTCTGGAACGTTAAGACTCTCCTGGACTCACTCCAAGAAGGGCCTTACAGCGCCAAGTTCCTCCAAATAGAACGTGAATTCGTACGATATAAAATAGACATCTTAGGGCTGAGTGATATAAGATGGTTAGATGCTGGGGAACACGTCTCGCCAACAAAAAGCTCTGTTATGCTCTACTCTGGTAAGCCAGCTGGAAGCGCACGGAGGTCCGGAGTAAGACTGGTACTTACTCCAGCAGCGCGTAAAAGCCTCATATCTTGGAAACCTCACAGTGACCGGATATTGACGGCCAGATTCCAGCGTAGAGTAAGGAAGGTCACCATCATACAGTGCTATGCGACTGAGGATGAAAAAGACAATTTCTGTAGCCAGTTAGGCGCCGTCTTCAATGAAACACCTAATGGGGACATCGTAATGGTGATGGGGGATCTCAATGCCAAGGCAGGAAGCGACAACAACATGCTTAAACACGTGATGGGAGTTCACGGCCTCGGAGACCGAAACGGCAACGGTGAACGGTTGGTATACTTCTGCAACACGAACCGCCTACATATTGGAGCTGATATCGGACAAGAACGAGATCACCAGCTTATGCTAGCTCATATACGCCTTCGCACTGCATCCGACAACAACAACCGATCAAACTTGCTGAACATCACTAGGTTCAATACCGATACTTAAGCCTAACCCCCAGGTGCGCCAACAACTTAAGGACCAACTTGCCTTGGAAGCAGAAGCAATCAGCAGCTCAATGCAGGAGAGCATAGATTATCACTGGAATGTTGTGAAAAATGCTTTTGCAAACGGGGCACACGCCTATGTCGGTAAAAGGCAGGCACACCATCGCACATGGCTTTCGGCAGTCACCTGGAGACGGATCGAGGAGCGCACGGCATTAAAGGCTCGGATTGCAGCGGCCTCAGCAGTAGAGAGAACCGAGTTCGAAGCCTAGTAAAAATAAAATAAATAAATCTTTGGCTTCAGCAGTCCTAGGTAGAACCAAGCCTAGCTTCCCGCAACCATTTGTGTGTGCGCGTTATATTTTTGCACGAATGGAAGGGACCTACAGTTTTCTGCCGTCTCCGAACGGCGAGTTGGGAAGCTTTTACATGACAAATGATACTCTTGAATGCTTGTCAGGCATTCGGAAGAGGTGGGCACTGTGAAAAAACTTTTAGGTGTTTGCGGCGGGACTCGAACCCAAGACCGTTGGCTCAGTAGTCCGACGCACTAACCACTTGCGCTACGGTGCCCACGTTCGAAGCCCAGTACCGTACGAAAAAGAAAGAAGTGCAACGTATTGTGAGACGCGATAAACGTCAATATATCGACACACTGGCCTCTAGGGCTAAAGAAGCAGCAAGCAGGTGCGATAGTAGGACTGTTTACAGCATCACCAAGGAGCTCATTGGTGGTCGAAACTCCAAACAACACCCGATGAAGAGCCTGGACGGTAACCTCCTGATTTCGGATGAGGAACAACTCAATAGATGGGGAGAACATTTCGCTTTAGGCTGGGGTTATATAGCAAGCGTGTAATGCTCGCGTGAGCTCGCGCTTTAAATTAAATGCATTTTATGAGAGCATAGTGGTTATGTAACAAAATTTTACAAGCGCGAGCAAGTGCGAGCACGCGCTTGTAAAATTTCTGCAGTGAGTTGAATTGCAGTAGCAAGCGCGATTTAAGTCGAAAATTGATACCAACCGAAGATGGATAGTGTAAAATTAATAATCGAAGTTCGGAAATGGCATTGTTTGTGTTTTTTTCTTTTTATATAATTTTGTATACAGAGTTGCTGATGAATATTACTTACTTACTTAGTTGGTGCTACAGCTCGAGGTGAACCGGGGCCTGCTTCTCGCAACCAATTGTGTGTGCGTCTTATATTTTTGCACGAATGGAAGGGACCTACAGATTATTGACGACTCCGAACGGCGAGTTGAGAAGCTCAATCGTGACAAATGATACTCTTTGATGATTGTCAGACATTCGAAAGAGGTGGCACCATTTTCACTATGTTTTTTAATGACATTTTAAAATGACTGATTTCAAATGGTATCCACGCTCGCTGATGAAAGTGCGGCATCTTATTAAAAAGTGGTTCATTACTGCGGGAATCGCTTCAATTATTTTTTAATTGATTCAAAGTAATGGGTACCGTTAAATCAGGTGCAGTCAAATCAGGAGACCTTGGCGGCCAACCTAAAGTTGATTTCCTGGATATCAGCTATTTTATTTGGGAACTTTCGATGTAATTCTGTCATTGCAGGCCTGGCTATGTGTTGCACAATCTTACTGAAACCACGCAGAGTTGAAAGGGATTTTCTTTTGGGTAATTTCTGGGACTTCTTCAAGATCTTTAAATAACGGTCTCCATTGACCGTTTCAGTGCGTACGTTTTCTTCAAAAAAGAATGTCTCGACAATACAACTTGAGGAAATTACACACCATTCTGTGATTCGAGCTGGATGCAGTTAGAGTGATTCTATACTTGACAATTATACTTACATTGCCGTTAAAATCAAAAGGGCCCTCATCAGGCATACAACATATAATTATTATCCTCTTCCACCATTTGAATGATCTTCTGGGAAATTTTCAAGCGAATCGAAAAGACTGTTGCATTTAATTTGCTTGGTTTTGTTTAACTTTGTAAGGAAATAAGCTAAAATCTTTGTGGATAATTGTCTGCTTAATCCCATTTGAGCAGATAAGTCCTGTGTCGAAATCCTGTGTTCTAACTGAATGATCTTGGTGATAAGGACGTCTTGTGACTGCCCCACGCTCGGGCGCAACTTGCATTATCCCGATCCATCTGCTCAGAGGAATGTCGCCAAATGACCGCTAAAACTCACATTAGACTAAAATCACAGACTTCAATTCATGATAGCGACACACTTTCCAAATCCTAGTGTCACCGTCCCAACTGTCCATATTTGTTAAATCTGAATGCCAGTCTGTAAAATAAAAATAAATGTTCTTCCTCTAAAAATAGCGACTTGTTGTGGACTTTACTAGACCTAAACAGAAACCGAAGCGTTAACTAGCTCAATTTTAATCGAACACACCACAAGCTTAAGCTAGCGCTTGCTCGCGCTTGTATTGCACGCTTGCTATATAACCACCGCCTTAGTGTTAAATCACTTAGATGATGGCGATATGATCTCAAATCCCAATGAGTATTCCGAAGCAACAAATTCCCGAATACGCACGGGACCTCCCAGCAAAACCGAAAACATTTAAATTCTACTCTCGACGTCGAGCAGGCAGGCTTTCGCGTTGGATCCTCCTGCATCGACCACATAAACAGCTAACGGATCATAATTGAATAATGCATTGAGTACAGGTCTCCGGTACAAGTGTTATTTATCGACTTCGAGAAGGCTTTCGACAGCTTGAATAGTGATGCTATTTGGCTGGATTTGCGCAGGAGAGGCATCCCGGAAAAACTTATTGCTATTATCAAGGCCACATATGAGGGCGGTAAGTGCCACGTCTTACACAACGGTAGGGTGTCTGAGGAATTTGATGTCCAAATAGGAGTACGTCAAGGACATATGCAGTAGAAGCCGGAAGGCTAAAGCTGCGTTCGGTATGCTATCCACAATCTGGAAAAGTAATGTTATCAGCTTAAGAACCTGGCTGCGACTGTTCCGCTCTAACGTAGAATCGGTACTGCTGTATGGGTGGACACCATTAACACGCGTAGGCTGCAAGTGTTCGTAAATAAATGTTTAAGAATCATCTTGAGGATTTTTTGGTCGAACCGGATCTCCAACGAACAGCTTTATAGGAGGACGGACCAAGAACCTATTAACATTACTATACGAAGGAGAAAGTGGCAGTGGATTGGACACACCCTACGGCGCGATAATAACTCCATTGCAAAATACGCCATGCAGTGGAATCCGCTCACCCAAACAGGCAGAATAGCGGGACGCCCTAGGCAAACTTGGCGCAGAACAGTTGAGGAGGAATCGAGCTCTCTAGGAATGAGTTGGAGTCAGCTCAAACGCGTTGCAGAAGTACGAATGAGATGGCGCGCATGAGTGGTTGACGGCCTATGTCCCCCGAGGGGTTAAAGAAGTCAGTCTCCCCTATTATAGAGACTACCAGCATTGATGACGCAAGAGCAAGCCCTGCGATTTGTTAGTTGTCAAAGTGAAGCAATGAATGAAAGTACGAAGGTAAACAGGGTATTTTGGCCTTCAATAATAAGCGTGTTTTTTTTTCAATTCTATATAAAGTATGAAGGTAAACGAGGTATGTAGGCCTTCAATAATAAGCGTGTTTTTTTTTTCTTCAATTCTATATAGACTTCGAAAAACCTTTCCAAGTAAATTTAAGACTGGGTAATTATCCAGGCTAAGGTTTTGCTGTATTTTACATTGAAAACATGTTGCGGAAACATGTTTAGTCCATATAGATTTGAAAAAAAAACACGCCTAATGTTGCTTATTGCTCGCGTTAACCTGACGTGCTACTCGGTGTCATTACAAAATCGGTAGATACAGTTTACATAACACCATAATTGATGTACCGTGCCAACTTTTTATTAAAGAATCTGTTTGATAAACCTGCTGGAATAAGAATTACATACATAAATGTATATATAGTGTGGGCCAGTAAGGGTTTTGTCTAACAATTTTATTTGTTCTTTTGTGGGGCCAGAGTGCGTTTTATACCCTATTTGACCAATTTCTAGGATTTCCTCCTATTCTTCCCAATCTATTGGAATGTTTATTCCCAACAGTCCGAAAAGTCCTGGAATCCAACATCGTCTAATATCGTTTCGTAGACACAATGCGACCGGTGCTACAACTCTCGAGAATTATCGAACCAATGGTACACTATTCCCTTGACTGTCAATTTAAATAGTAGGTAAATAAAAGAAAATCAGTCAAAAGAACTTTATGTGTAGGTATGCCTAAGACTTATTGTTGTAAATATAGAAAAAGGTTGCCCTCGGATACATCAGCAAATTCAGGATCAATACCAGAACGTTTGTTGCGGTAAATTTTACTGCAACAAAATGCATCCATGGTCCCATCAGCCATAGGCCCACTTTCCTAATGTATTGAATTGGCACCAAAACAGGTTCCCCGAAAAGAGACAGAAGGTCTCAAGTACACAAAAGACTGACTGTCTAAGAAGAGGAGACGGGCGGTCTCAGAAGCGACAGGCGGTCCTTCACAAAACACCAGTAAACGAGCTGAAACAGGAAAAAAAAAACAATAAGCCGACAAAACGCTAATGAGACGGATGAGTCTCCACCGAAAACAAACCAAAATATGCACCAACACAATAATTCATACCAAACAACAATAAACATAAGCAAACATAAACGAGACGGATTGGTCTCCACCCCAACACATCACAAAGAATGAGACGAGACGAGACTATAACAAACGATCAACAATGGCCGAGGGCCCAACATAACGTAAATCATTTTGTATAAAATGGCACGCTAGGCGTAGGTCCCTCAATCCCCAAATCTGCACAAAAGTCCACCGGAGTAGTGCGCGTACTAATTTAAAATTAAAAGTACTGATTCTTTTTTTTCTCGGAGGTAGTGAACTTCTTCTGCGATCGGTCCAAAAAGTAAATTAAAAGTAAGTCAGTAAAATCAAAGTAATTGGGAGAAAGCCCAAAATGCTTTTCCTTTTTTAATTGAGCGCTTTTTTTTTACTCCGAAAAGTCAGCGAAATAAAATCGCTGAACTCAATCATAGAATTCGCAGGCACTGGAAATGTCCCAATGTGCTGCGAATTCCAGTATGGATGCAATGCGTGAGAGAGCACAGTGGGGAACGAAAAACGGTGGCGTATTCTAGCCAAAGAGCAGAATACCGCTTGATAAGCCGCAAATGGATCCCACTGTGGCTGAATGTGTGAATGTGTGAGTGCAAGTGGGTGGGATTCTTTGTGTCCGAGGTGGACAAAGGAACCCACTGGAATGGCCACGACACTTCTTGGTTGGCCGATGTGCAGTGAAGTTTGTGTTGAGAGAGAGGAAGATAAAAAGAGCGCTCAAACAAAGAAAAGGACAAATCAGGAGTTTAGAAATTTTTTTGAAGTATAGAAAAAGTACCAGAAAGAAATTTAAAGTAGTGAAACCGTGGAAGAAGGATACACCTGAGTGGGAAACAAAGAGTGTCAGGAAGGGATACTTACCCAAGAAAAAGAAAAAGGAATCAGACAGAACAGATAAGTAGAGTGGTATTATATTTTTGTGAAATTCGTTGGTAGGATAGTTTGGAAGAAAATTGACTCCGATAGGCTTTTGTACGTAAAAATCCCAGGGAATTGCGGGACACGCGACCCTTTCGATAGATATTAATAGTTCGGGACCGTACGGTAGCGGGCCATTTTCAACGGCGACTTTTTTTTGTTCGTTGTCACGGGTTGGTTTTTTTCATCCACCCCGCCCGGTGGATTTTTTCCAGCCCCATCCTAATTTTAACCTTACTCGATCCTAATTTAATTTTCTATTTCTTTTTAAATAAATCGACCATTGGTTTATAACGTGGTGCAAAAAAAAAAAATAACTCAATTTCTACTTTGTTTCATTACTATTGCACTTTCAGCTTCTCTTCTTTCTCTTCAAAAGGTTTCCCAATATCCCTTTTATTCAAAAATTGGGTGGCGCCCATTTACCTCGTAATCGGTTGTTAAAATTTTTGCCCCAGTGTACACGTCGTCGAACCCACCCCAGCTGAGCGGCCGGCGCAACAGCTTCCAGTCAGCTGTGGTTGCACTTTCTCCTCCACCCAGCCAAGTGACATTTCGCGATTTTGTTCTGCTGCAGGCGGGCGCAGCTCGGTTTTCTTTTTGTTTGTTTTGTTTAAATCAATAATTCGCGGCGGAAAAAGTGCAACAATTGACGCCCAACGTGTGGGGCTCGTCTTTTTATTATTAATATAAAATTCTTGGAATTTCTGTTTAACCCTTTGACGGTGTAAAGTGGAACATCTGTCTCGTTATTGGTGATCTTTGTGCATTGTGTCTGAAGTTAGGGAAGTTTTGTGTTTTTAGTCTAGTTCGTTTACTTTTCTTCTTTCTTTTTTAGAAGTGCATCAATTAGTGGACAGTGAGCCGAAAGGAACAAAAATACAACAGGATTATTACCATTGGATTCTTTCGTTTGGATTGTCTTCGTGGTTTGCATTATCGGATTCTCAAGTAGGTGTTTTTATTTTTCTGTAGTACCCTGGTTTTTTTCTTTCGTGTACACTGTACAGTCAATACGATATACTCATATAACAAAATTTTGTGCATATTACATTATATTTTGTGGTTTTCATATATGTATACATATTTTTACATATTCTTACATATATCTACATACATACATATTTAAAAAGCATACGGGATTTTCGCTTTTTTTCTGTGGCATAATTTTAGCGGTTGTTTTGTTTTTTTCGTTTATTGATTTCGATTGTCAGTTCGGGTCAGGGTTTGCAAACATTTTTTTCGGGTCGGTGCGATACTGGGGTACGAAACCTTTTGGGTCGGTGTTTTTATTTGTGTGTGTGCGCAATCTACAAGAAAAGGTCATTCTTCTGATTTCTTTAAATACACACTTTAGTTGTTTTTATTATTATTTTATATTAAAATACATTTTATATTTCTTATTTTCGTGGGTCTCACTTCGTAAATAAATTACGTTTTCTTTGAATTTTTCTGGTCAATCTGCTTTTGTTTCATTTGTTTCATTTGTTCAGGTTAAATATCTTTCTCGTTTTTTTAACTCGTGGGGTTTCGAGCTACAACTTAATTACGCTTTAGCATACGCTTTAGTTTCATTTCAATTTAGTAAGATTGTTGGTAAATTTTTTTGTGTTGTTAATATGGAGATAAATAGGCTATCCCACGACGAGTTAGCGTATGAGATGGAAGCTCGAGGGCTTCAAGTCGCTACCGTGGAGGTGATGAGGAAATCGTTGAGGGCGACGCGAGTCCTTGAACGAAGGGGGTCGATTGGTTTAAACCAAAGCTACCCTTTTTCGTTTGCGGAGGATCGCGACGCCGTCAACAAGAAAATAATAGAGATAGGCCCTCTTCTTAAGAATCCGCCAAGTGACCCGAAGTCGTCGGAGTACTTGAAGATCCTTACCAAGATTGAGTGGGCGATGGGTAGGATAGATAGGGCACCAGCTTTAGAGAAGGAGGACATAGCGGAAAAGATGAGGATTCGAAATCATTTGATTTTACTTTTAGGAACATTAACAGATACGGAAGAACAGGGACAGGAGGAAGAAGACTCAGAAGACTTGCCGCAAGATAAAGCAAGCACATCAGCGGCAGTGGCAATTGCTCCACCAAGGATGGTGGAGAGGGGTTCAACCGAACCTACATTAGGAGTTCGGGCTGAGGCAGCTCAAAATCACGAGCGATGCACCGAACGCATTGAAAGATGGAACGTGAAGTATACTGGTGAACGATGTGGTTCATCAGTAAACTCGTTCCTTGAACGTGTTGAGGAGCTTCGCGAGGCGAGGGGCGTTTCGGAAGCCCATCTTTATAGGTCAGCCGTCGATCTTTTTACTGGGAAGGCACTCATTTGGTATAGGGCGATTAGGGAAAACGTAGGGACTTGGCAGGAATTGGTTAGGGAGTTAAAGTTGGAGTTTTTACCACCCAACTATGACGATTTGCTTATGGATGAAATTAGGAGACGTACGCAGGGGAGGGAAGAGACCATCGGGGTCTACGTTGCGACAATGCGAAACATGTTTCGAAGGTTGTCAGAACCTTTAATGGAGAGGCGGAAGTTAGCTATCCTCCAAAAGAATCTGGCACCTTTTTACCAAACGCAGCTGGGTTTGGCCGACCCTAAGTCGGTCAACGATCTCGTGGCGTTGGGAAGGAGATTGGAGACAGTCCGAGCAAATGTGGACACATTTGCTCCACCTCCTAGCAATCGAGGTCGGTACCTGCTCGAGCCTGACTTGGCTTACGTCGCCGTAGAGGAACCCAGAGTTGCCGTCGTGTCGAGGGACGTGCAACCTGATAGGAGTGTTCGTTGTTTTAACTGTGGGGAAGGCGGTCATTTTGCCAACAGTTGTTCCGCTCCTAGGCGTTGTTTTGGTTGTGGTACGGTAGGGGTTAGTCGTAGGAATTGTAGGCGTTGTTCGGGAAACGCGCAACGGACTCTTGGGCCAGCAGGACAAGAGGGCCGTCGCAATTAGTTAGGTCGCCTGCTGGTGACCAGTTGGCGACAAAAACAGTTCGGTTAGGTTTCACTTTGGAGGCAAACGGTGAGGATAGACGTCCATATTTAGGGATTAGTGTTTATGGGATTAAGTTGTTAGGTTTATTAGATTCTGGCGCTTCACGCACTATTGTATGTAGGGACGGGTGGAAGGTTTTAAAAGAGTTAGGATTAGTTTTAGGTAAAAGTAGTATTAAATCAGTAGCGTTAGCAGATGGTGCTGGAATAGGAGTTTTGGGGGTTGTGTCTCTACCAGTCATAGTTAAGGACAAGTCGGTATTTTTAGAGTGTCTAGTCATCCCAACGTTACCACATGTCATGATCCTTGGTGCAGATTTTTGGGCACTTACGGGAATCGTCCCGGATTTACGATCAGGCATGTGGAGGTTTTCGAACCAAGAAGTAGTGGCTTCGATTACCGCAATTGCGGATAAATCTGAGTTGGATGACAAAGACACTAAGGCTTTAGAAACCTTAGTTGAAGGTGTTTTCAAATCTATGCCAGAGGGCTTAGGTGTTACACGATTGGTAGAACACAAGATTAGGGCGTCCGCAGAACCTATAAAGCAGAGGTATTATCCGGTGTCGCCGGCAATGCAGGAACATATTGATAAGGAGCTTAAGGAGATGCTAGAAGCGGGGGTAATAGAAAAGTCGAGTAGCCCGTGGGCGTCTCCGATAGTCCTTATTAAAAAGAAAGATGGTTCCTATAGGTTCTGCGTTGACTATAGGAAATTGAATAAGGTTACAGCTAGGGATGCATACCCATTACCCTACATTTCATCCACTTTGGATAAGCTACGAGACGCAAAGTATCTTTCGTCTTTGGATATCAAGTCGGCCTATTGGCAGATTCCGATGGAAAAGGAATCTCGCCCGCTCACAGCTTTCACGGTTCCGAACAGAGGCCTTTTCCAGTTTAAGAGAATGCCCTTTGGCTTACACAATGCTCCGGCTACGTGGCAAAGATTTATCGACAGCGTCTTAGGTGCCGATCTCGAGCCACATGTCTTTGTGTACTTAGACGATATCATCATCGTCACAAACTCTTTCTCGAAACACCTGGAGATACTGGAAGAGGTTTTTAAACGATTGTGTGAGGCAGGGTTAAAAGTTAGTCGCGAAAAATGTAGCTTTTGTAGGCCGTCTTTGAAATTTCTAGGGTATGTTGTAGATCGTAACGGGTTGCATGTAGATCCAGAGAAAGTAGAAAGTATGGTTAGGATCCCAGCACCGAAAAATGTTAAAGAAGTTAGGAGTTTTGTAGGGACAATTTCATGGTATAGACGTTTTGTACCAAATTTTGCAACGTTAGTTAGGCCTTTAACAGATCTGTTAAAGAAGAGTAGGAAATTTATTTGGTCAGAGGAATGTGAGGAGAGTTTTAGGAAAGCGAAAGAGTGTCTGGTTACGGCACCAATTCTGACATGTCCGGATTTCCAACAACCGTTTGTGGTTCAGACAGACGCGTCGGACTATGGTATTGGGGCCGTACTTTCGCAGAAGTTAGAGGGTGGGGAAAAAGTAGTGTGCTACCTGAGTAGGTCTTTAAATAGGTGTGAGAGGAATTACTCAACCACGGAGAAAGAGTGTTTGGCTGTCATATGGGCAGTAGAAAAGTTGCGGCCGTACATTGAAGGTGTTCATTTTACGGTCGTGACAGATCATTATTCTTTGGTGTGGTTGAGTAATATTAAGGATCCGCAGGGTAGATTAGCTCGTTGGGCCGTGAGGATGCAACAATTTGATTTCGAGATCATCCATCGCAAGGGTAAAGAACATGTAGTTCCAGACATGTTATCACGAGGAGTTCCGGTAGTGGCCGAGATCTCAGGTGTGGATTTAGACCCGTGGGTGTTAAAAATGATCTCAGAAGTCGAGTCAAAACCATTAGACTATCCGGCGTGGAGAGTAGAAAATGGTCGACTTTTTAAATTCGTAAAATCGAATCATGTTGTAGTCCTCGAAAACAACGATGAATGGAAGTTAGTCGTAGGTAAAGCAGATAGAGCAGGGGTTTTACAGGAGTGCCACGATAATCCATTAGCGGGGCACATGGGAGTAAGGAAAACTTTTGCTAGAGTAGGATCTAAATACTATTGGCCAAAGATGAGGGCCGATATAACTAGGTATGTTAGGAATTGTAAAGTTTGCCAACAAGTGAAGCCAGTGAACGAGAAGCCAGCTGGTCTGATGACGGAGAGGGTAGGAAATTTTAGGCCTTGGGAAATGGTTTGTGTAGATCTTGTCGGTCCACTTCCGAAGTCCACAAAGGGGTTTGTCTATATTCTGACGGTCGTTGATTATTTCACTAAATTCCCATTACTTTTCTCTTTGAGGTCGGCTACTGCTAAAACGGTTTGTAAGGAACTAGAGGATAATGTTTTTCTGCTGTTCGGGGTTCCTAAATTTGTGGTGTGTGACAACGGGCCACAATTTAAGAGTAAGGAGTTGAAAACTCTGTGCGAGGGTTACGGTTCTACGCTGCGATACACAGCGCATTACCACCCGCAAGCGAATCCGGCGGAACGAATTAACCAAATTATAAAGACTACGTTGAGGGCTTATGTTTCGGAAAACCATCGTGGTTGGGATTCACAGCTGGCGAAAGTAGCATGTGCCATACGCACAGCCCAGCACGAGGTGTTAGGAATTTCGCCGTATTACGCGAACTTTGGTAGGGAAATGATTACTCACGCAAGCAGTCAGGTGACGTTGAGTGAGCAATCATCTGATAGGGACCAGGATTTTGTAGGAGTAGGAGAACAGTTTAGGAAGCTTAGGGAAGAAATAGCTAGGAAGCTAGAAGCGGCAACCAAGAGGTCCGCGAAAGCCTACAACCTCCGACGGAGAGATGTTCAATATCCCCCGAACGAGTTAGTATGGCGTAGAAATTTCGCGTTGTCAGATGCCGCTAATTTCTATGCAGCTAAACTGGCTCCTAAGTTTGTTGGTCCCTTCCGTATTCGTAAACGAGTGTCCCCTTGGACGTATGTTCTCGAAGATGAGAACGGTAAAGATCGCGGTACGTGGCACGCGAAGGACCTTAAGTCGCATAACGACGAGAACTAAGTCTATAAGTCCCAGTAGAGTAACATTTTTTTTTCTTCCTTTTTTTTACTTTTACAAATAGACTGGCAGGTTGGCCTTGATGGAAAATCTCTCCCCTTGGTGTGCGGTGACCCTAGCAGAGCCTTGGAAATAGCTTACGGTTTTTTTCATAACCGCAAGTTCATTTCCCTTCGAGGTAAGGGTGGGGTGGGTTTACATCATGCGAAAACCTCCTCTGAACCTTTTCTATCAATTACATTAATTACATTAATTAATTACATTAACACATTTCTATCAATTACATTAACACATTAAAGGAAAATATTTGCATGGTATGAATGCTCAAAGAAGTGTCGCATTTGCACTAAGGGCTCTATTTCCGCACAATTGTGTGCGGAAACCGAGCGGTAGTGCAAATATTTTAACTTGTGCGGAATTCGAGAATTTGCGCGAAAACGAGCATTGTGTAAATCGAGCTTTGCCTGTATTTTCAAATGTTGTGTACCTGAGCGGCGATTTTTTTATTTTTATAGATGTTTTAAATTTCAAGTATTTTATTTTGAAATTTCAAATAATTCTTATTCGTACACATAACCGTGCAATTCACCTTGTGTACGAGTACAATAAATTCCATACTGATCTGCTTAAATCTTTGGCGTCCTAAACTTTCCAGAGGTTTGATATAGAAATTTCATGTCTGAACAACGCCGGCTTAATTGAAATTCCTTTCCTCCCACTGTCATCGGCTCACAATGGCAATTACGATTATCAAATAAAAAAAAAATAGCCGAAGAAGTTCAAGCACGAAAAAGCCACCACTTCCAAATGCTGGCTCACCTTACCAGTAGCCCATATTGCCGCCCACTACCGAAGGCTGCTGCCGTCTGCCACCAGATGCAATGAATCCTGCTCATTTTATCTTCCTGCATCGTCCGTACCGCCTGCGACATCCTTTCGATCTTAATCAATAATTGAACTTTAACTTTCTGTGTGCTCGCTCAGTGGGTCAATGCAGGAAATCGATTTTCACAATTTTCCAATGAAGAGGAATATTTTCAGATTCTTCCTCCTGTTTTACAGGAAATGAAAGTAGAGAATGTTTTCGTATTCGTGTACATATGTATGTATCTATACATACGATGGTAGAGGGTATAGGGCTGTGAGCAAGTTTTATTTCTTTTATTTTCCAGAGAAATTGAATGTGTTGAAGTGGTATTTGGCACTTTAGAGTGGATGAGGAACGATGTGTTTACGATTTGATTATCCCTTATCCCATAGGGCATTTTCAACACACACGTATCCGTACGTAACGTATAATATTTGTCCCATAGATACATACTCGTATTTATTATTGAAAAATAAACTTAATAAAATAAGATGCAAGGTGCTGATTTTATTTATTTCTTAGAATACTGGAGGCAGTTTGATATGTAGCAACAGCGTTGGTAATTCAACCAACCTTTGCTTGACAGCCAAACACATTATCCATTACACCACTGCCAAATGTGAACCCGTACCAATGATATGGTTCACAGAATCATGTCCGTCTGTATGTTTCTCAAACTCTCACCAATTTTGGGACGTAAATAAAACGATGTGTTGTATACATCATCACTTAGAAGCTTTCCGAGATCTGGAACAGCACAAATGTATAAAATTGCAAATTATCCAATAAAGACGGTTAACATTGGCTTTTGTAATATAATTCGTTGGGTAGGTTGAAGTGGTGGTTTAATAAAGAAAAGATAAGACCCAGTTATTTGGTTGTGTTTTTGGGCTTTGAATACGGGCTGTGACTGGCACAAGTTACCCGGCTATCAACATGGGTAGACATTTGCAAATAAAATGAGTTAAAAGACTTTAATATTTTTGCAAATAGCGTCTTATGTCATCCTAAAAAAAGCTCTGGGTATGAACACCGGACAAATATTAATTTAACTACCCCAAAACGCACTTTTATACCTCCGAAATCTATTTAACGCAATTTTTACTCTAAAATACTTCCCAAAGGTTTGGAAAGTAGCCAATGTGATAGACCAATAAGTTTACTGCCAATAGTATCAAAGTTGTTCGAAAACATTCTAATAGACAGACTACAACCAATAATGGACGAAATAATATAGTTCCCAGCCACCAGTTTGGATTTAGACGCAAGCACTCAACTGCACAACAGGTTCACCGAATAATCAACAAGATATCGAGAGATTTAGACGAGCTGAGCTATAACACGGCAATATATCTTGACATTTCAAAGGCCTTTGACAAAGTTTGGCATAAGGGACTTTTATACAAACTACAACTCCTACTCCCTACTGACTTCTTCCTGCTACATTGGCGATCGCTGCTTCTACGTACAACACAGAGACGAGCACTCAAATCTTCTTAAAGCTGAAGCTGGAGTTCTCCAAGGAAGCGTCCTAGGACCTTTATTATATCTAATATATACATCTGACATTCCGACATCTCAGACAAGAAACGCAATGATTGCGACTTTCGCAGATGACACAGTAATACTTACTTCGCACAAAATTCTCGAACAGACGATCTCCGAACTCGAAAATCATCTAGACGTTTTATCCAACTGGTTTAAAAAATGGGCCATACAAATAAACGAAGACCAAACAGAACTTGTTATATACACCACAAGAAAAATAACAAATCCACCAACTATTAAACTTAACGACAAGACAGTAACTTTAGCGAAGAAAGCTAAGTATCTGGGACTGCACATAGACCAAAAGTTAACTTGGAAACAACATATACTCATAAAACGCAAGCAAATCAAGGACAAATTTAGACAACTATTTTGACTGCTGGGAAGAAACTCGGTCCTATCTATAGACAACAAATTGCTCATTTACAAGACGATTATTAAACCAATATGGGCATACGGACTTCAGCAGTGGGGAACAGCGAGTAAATCAAATATTGGCATTATCCAAAGACAGAAATCAAAAATATTAAGAACGATAATAGACGCTCCATGGTATATTTCCAACGACGACATCAATAAAGACCTCAAAATAGCGACAGTAATGGAAGAAATACAAAAGACAAGCACAAAAACACAAAATCCGAAACTGAAGCGCCTTAGACCATCAGACCTAACTCAGAGACTTTAATAAAAATTATAATATAATTATAAAAATTATAACAATTGTAATGTTCACCTTTTGAAATTCGTAAGTTAAAAAATAAAAAAACCCACCTTATTGTTAAACAAAAGTATGTAAAAGCACTGGCCTTATAAGCTATCATATCCTGTTCTGTAACAACAATTACTAGGTGTCCAATTTGGACAGATGTAAATAAATAAAGGAAATAAAAAAAAAAAAAATGTCATCTCGACTTTGACATTTCTTTGTTTTATTTATTTATTGTTTTCGCATGGTCCTTTAAGGCCGAGCGATAGCGATCTATCGCAACACGTGTATTCAAGTTTGTTCATTCACACCGAGTGCAATAATGTAGCGAGAGATTGAGATTGAACGTTTCTATCGCTGTATGTAGCTCACAAACTCTTCTGGCCACTTTTTCAATCGATTCGAGTTTTTTTTTTTTTAAGAAGGTGGAAAGCACCGAAAGCCTGAGTGTGGGTCTTTAACCCAAACTAAAACCACCTCTGCCTCTGATCCCTATTCTCCACGTTACCGCCGTCAGGCATTTCTTCATGGGGGGGACTTCAGCCGTAGATTCTCTTCGTCACACGCGTATGTGTATATGTCTGAAAAGTGCCTTGAAGGTAGTGTGTGTATGCGTTGTGTACGTATATAGGTGTATGTTTGTGTATGTCGTGCATGTTGATTTGCGTGGGTGCGTTTTTTCTTCTTTTTTTGGTAGCGCCAACGGATGTGGTAGTCTTCCAAAGACGCTAGTATCCCGGGCTATTAGCATGCACGATTCGTACAACCACATGCTCGATGTCGGGAGTACGCCTACGTACTAATCCACACCCAGCACTTCAACACTTCAACCATTCTCCCCGCGGAACTGCCGTTAGGTATTACTTCGCGGGGCTGGTTAGCACCTTATGCTATGTACGCTGTGTCTGCCGTTACAGCTCTTCTTAATCTTTCGAGTCTTCTTAGCTCGTTGTGCGTGCTCGTTGTGAAAGAGCAGATCTGCAACCAGTGGTCCCCTGAGCTTATCATGTGGTTGAGTAGAAGCTCCGGAGTCGGTAGACACATTCTTGTTTCTGCGAAGCGTCTACAGTAGAACATTGCGTGCGTCTTCTACCTCATCTGGAAATTCTGGGCAGAGGGGCGAGCTATCGTGTCCAAATCTGTGGAGATATTTTCGATAGCCGCCGTGGCCGGACAAAAATTGCGTAAGGTGGAAGTTGCAATTCCCATGTGTTTTTTTTTTTTTTGTCCAGACCTCGATTGTGGGAATTAGCTTGTGGGTTCATCTACCTTTTGTCGTGGTGTCCCATCTTGTTTGCCACAGCCCTATAGACGTTGCCCTTTCTTCTACTTTTATCCTTCTGATAACGGTTGTCTCTTCTTGGCTTGTCGTATGCCTGAGGTAGACCCTTTGCATCTCATTGGCGAAAATATCGATAGGAATCATACCCGCTATAACACAGGCTGCTTCGTCCGAAATTGTCCGAAAACCGCATATTGTTTTTATTGCGCAGAGCCTATATGCGGACGAGAGCTTTCTTTTTGTCTTCTTCGTTGTAAGAGCTCCCGCTCAGACCGGAGCAGCATATATCAGTATTGAGCTGACAACTCCGAAAAGCAGGGGTGGAATCGGCTAACGCGATAGTTGATAATCAAAATCGACACTTTTGCTCTGTGTAAGGTGATTATCAAATCGACAATCGTTCTTTTGCGTTGATTTTAGGTGACAGCTATTTCGGTGTCGTTTTCCTACATTTATTTCATTTTCCATAAGGATTTTGGTGCGGTCGACTTCAAATTGGTTAATATATTAAGAAAAATGGTGTTTTGAAGATTGACATATTTTCTATAAAGCAAATTAGTTCAAGGGCAATGTTTACATCATTTGCAATTTTCCAAAACGCGAGGACGAGAGTGAGGAGTGAAATTAATTACAAAAATTAGATTAGAACAAATCTGCGAAATAGAGCGAATATTTTGGAGCTACCTTGAACCTTTGTATGTACGAATCTGTATGGATATCCTTTAAACCATTTCTTAGTACCTACTCATAATGTTTTAGATTTTTGAAAAACTTTCGTTTAACAATAGAAGTTTCTCCATAAATCCGGAAAGAATCGCGATTTGATGTTTTGTTGAATAAGACATACGAAATACAAAATTGTTATTGTTTTTAATATTAATAAGTGTTTTGAGATAGTATACATATGTTATGTACCTACTTATACATATTTGTAAACAAATTTTGTTGAATTTTTTCGAAAATGACATTTAATTTTTGACAGACTTAGAAGTGATGCCAATAAATCAACAATTTTTTACGATCGATTTACACAGAGCAAAGAATAGTTGATAATCAAAAACGACAATCAAAAAAGCGACAGTCAATTATCGCTCTAGCCGATTTCACCCCAGGATCCTCCTCGCGTATCCAGGTCCACCGATGTTGGCAGCATCTCGGAAAGCACTGCCTGCATATTTGACGCCTTTTTACTGCAGTAGTCGACATGGGTTTTGGAGTTAAGTCGGTTGTCGAGCATTACCCCCAAGTATTTTAACGCCTCTTTAGACCTGATTGATTGGCCTCCAACCCGGAAGCTTGCGTATTCGACAGTTTTAAAAATGTTCACCCGAATACTGAGGAATAAAATAAATAAAAAGACCACTTTAATTTCAACTTATAAAATAAGAGAGCTTAATTCAGATTTCTTGGAATTCAAAAATTGATGTATGTCCATCATGTGCATAAACGGAACTGACTATTTTCTTTACAAAGCTTATCAAATAATGTAAGTACTAGAATAATGAGGTACATTGAAATGTAGTAGAAGATTTTCAACATCCTCCCGCCAGCAAATTTTACGATGATTGGCTTATCTCCAGAGCATACAAGAGTTGTATCGGTCTTCTTAATATTGAACCGCTTGCAAGACGTATTTCGCAAGCTCGAGTTTTGCCGTCTCTTCCAGGAAAAGTTTTTTGGATGACGGCAAGATGCCAAAGCGTTCTTGGCAACGACGAGTCTTCGACCAATGATCTTAGCTGATGAAGGTACTCCCTGAACTATCTTCTTTTAAATGCAGAAGGCGTTCCTTCCGTTGCTTGAGTAGCTCCTTGCCAGTTCTGGTTTCAGATGAATCGTTAGAAATGTTCGGAGCGCCGTGAAGAAAATGCGATGGAGTGAGCGGTGCAAGATCTAAAGGATCATCTCCCAAATATGTCAATGGCCTTGAATTTACAACACACTCAACTTCCGTGAGCAATGTATAAAGTTGATCCGCGTTTAAAGTTGCATGCCTGATAGCTGCCCTTAAGGAACATTTTACTACGCCTAATTACCAACCGTTTCCAAAAGCCTCCCCACCATGCGGCTCGTTCGACAATAAATTTCCATTTTATCTGGTAACCGCTTAAACATCCCAAAAACCTTTCGTCGTTTCTCGTTTTATTGATTTGACTTAGTTCTGATGAAGCCTTTTTAAACGTTGTGGCGTTTTCAGAATACATAATCCGAGGAACGCCTCGCCTGGCAATAAATCGCCTTAAAGCCAAAAGACAACTCTCCGTAGTCAAATCTTCTATGCACTCGATGTGCACAGCACGGATAGCGGCACAGGTGAATAACAGAATATAAATTTTCTTGCGTTCATTGTACTTGCTCGTAACGTATAAGGGACCAGCAAAGTCGATTCCCGTTACCTCAAACGGCCGAGACAGTAGAACTCGTTCCCTAGGCAGCGGAGCAAACACATGTGTAGCTGACTTTCCACGGAGGACCAACAGCTCACTAGCGGAAAACGTTTAATTCCTACAGGAGCTGTTAAGGGCAATAAACTTAGACTCACACTGCTTAAAACTAGCTGGTCTCAGGTGTTAGTATAGGGCACTGGCCAATAGGAGAGTTCTAGTGCGGAAACCTCACTTAAGTCGCTATCAATCGGCATTTTATAAAAAAAAAAGTAAGGCTTGCAGTATTAGGTAAAAAAGATAAACACAATTGAAAAGGCCCGGTCGACACTGTAAATCGTCACCTGTTCTACTATGCAAACATCTTTCTTCGTCGTTGGTCTTTATTGCTATGGCCACGATGTACAAGTAAGAAAACCTGAAGATATACATATTTACGCGTGTTGTGTCCCGTCGACTAATGGCTTTGGTAATATAATCAAAAATACCATCACCACCGCCCAGCGAATATGCAAATACGAACGAGTACAAGTGGGAAAATGAAATTGGCATTCCTTGATTCAGAAGGCAGACAAGGACAAAGTAAAGTAAAATGAAAGTTTCTCCACTGAAGGTAGGCACCTCCGCTAGATATGTACATACGTATGTAGGTACTATGCCTATGGGGTGAAAATAAGAAAATTTCCTCCTTTCGGCAGACGATAAATTTGCATTTCGTCAACGTCCATTTCGCTGATGGTATCTCAATGTATCATCTGAAATCTTTGTATTTCTTTGTAGGAGTCTGTGCTCTGCAAATATCCTTGATTAAATTTGAACTTTAGCTTTTTCTGAGGACTTTCCTAAAGAGCTTGGAATGTTGACTTTGCATACTTGATTCAGATTATTAAAGTATGATAGCTCGAACCGAAGACGAACAGTCTGTGTGTTTATTGATTTATGAGATAAAACTTTGGGGATTTACTTGCAAATGAGCTGACATTGCAGCGTTCAAGCAAAGATTGCTATGAGTTTCTATTACGCGATTTTTTCCATAATACGATATCTATTCGAATGACGAAACTGTTTCGGGTGGATTGAAAATTGTAGCAGCTTCTAATTTGCTGCTCGTATTACTGAATATGTTGATGAAACATGATAAAATGTTGCTGGTAAGTTATACCTTCCCCCTTTTGTATTGTTGCAAAATTATTTAACGAACAACAATTATTGAATGGCAAACAAGACAAAAGACAACTAAAAAAAATAGATCGCAAATGTTACCAAAAGGGTACAGGGCGCCACGCAGACGCAATCTTTAAAATGGAAAGTTCCGAAACCTTAAAAGAAAATAAGAAAAATTGCTATGATTGGGAATTAAAGAATTGTATTTATTCACTTTGTTTTTGATTTTGCTGTAGCAAATGGATAGCTAAAGAAATGCACTCTAATATATAAAAATGAATGTTTGTCTGCTCGTCTTTTACGCGTAGACGCATCTCTCTTCTGACAGAGGAGGTTTTAGGAAAGAGCCGCCAGCTAGGTGGCGCTGGAGTAAAGTTAATATACCAATGTCTATATTTTTACTGACCAAAATAAAATTATACATATACTATCCCAGTAGGAGATTACTGCTTACCGAATCGATTCTGTAAGTGCTGATTGGTAGCTACCAGCGCTTTCTTTTCTTATTACAGAATCGATTACATGTACATGGGGATGTCCTAGCGTGGTAAGCACTTACCAATTGACTTACCGGTAATTACTTATTTCCGCGGTGAATGATAATTGCTGAAAACAAATTATAAGTTTATCTTAATGTAGGGCGTTTCTAATTAATAATAAATAAATAAATAAATAAATAAATAAATAAATAAATAAATAAATAAAAACATTGATTACTACGTCCTAGAGTGGCCTTATAGGGAACCAGTTAACTTGGCAGTTAAAGTAAGTTCTTGAAAACATTAGTTACTGCATCCAGGTGTTTAAGCATTTACTAACCTTCTTAAATTATTGTTATTATTACTAATTTTACTGAAAAGAACTGGTACCGCTCAATAACAAACTCCAAATGATGCAACATCGTAAAAATTCCTGACGGAGTTGGTCATGATTGGATTTGTCTGAGTCGAATAACTGCATTTTCATTCCAGGAATGCTTTTTAGAGAAAAAATGTTACAAATGTAACGCCTGATAAGCGAATAAGTAATGGCATCGATGTAAAATTTCAGTAATATTTAAAATAAGATTTTCGATGGGTTACACATTCGCTTACCAGGCGTTACTTTTGGTAAGATCTTACATTTTCAGATCTTACATTTTGCACTTACCATGGGTGCAGTTACACACCCTCATCGGACGTATCAAAAACATACTCAACTCATACAAATAACACCTCCGACACAATATATACAGGCGACTCTCGATAAGTTCAATCTATGGGGACGTGACAAAAAGTTCAAATTATTGAGAGTTCTATGTAACGAAAGTTGTAATTATCGAGAGAAAATAAGAAACATTTCACATTATGGAGAGCATGCACATTTTTTCAAAAATGATTGCATATTTACCTATAATTTCGACTAATTTTTTTTTCATAACTTTTAACCAATGCTACGTAGAGCCAAGCTACATACGTCATAGGTTTTCACAGTGCCCACCTCTTCCGAATGCCTAACAAGCATTCAAGAGTATCATTAGTCATGTAAAGCTTCCCAACTCGCCGTTCGGAGACGGCAGAAAACTGGTCCCTTCTATTCGTGCAAAAATATAACGCGCACACACAAATGGTTGCGGGAAGCTAGGTTTGGTTCTACCTAGGCTGCTGAAGCCAAATATTATTATTCACCCTTATCATTAAATCCGCCGGGAGGAATGATTCACGAAAATTCGAAAATTGATATCATTGAATCCGTTCTAAGGGAATCGTCCACTTGTCGGTAATGTGAACAACTTTTCACTTGATCATTGAAAACGAACGGATCGAATCACTTCATACAAAGTTTGACGTTTCAGTTCCGCGAGAAAATCGTTGCCGATCTGGTGCTTTTGCTGTGGTGTTGGCTAGGATTTTTTTTTTACTGCCAAGAACCTTGAACGTTGAAAGTGCAGAAACAAACAAATGGAATCAGAAATAGTGTGGCATAACATCCACCATTGGATCGATCTTATTTTCGGCAAAAAACAAACAAGACAGAATGCAATGCAATGCAATGCAAACGGGACAGAATTCTAATTTTCTCTGGTGTTGTCACAAATCGGGAATGATAAGTGTGTATAAATATTCAAGTCTGGTATCGACGTGTATCGTCAAAGGTCGCCAAAGTTATTTAAAGGGAATCAAGTTGTCGTGTAACTCCGTTTTTCAAGATCAGCCCCAAGTAGTTGAAGGTAGAGGATCTAGAAGAGGCGGCAGAAGTTCAAAAGAATGGTAATGGCACAGAGTTGACCTGGTCACTGCCAAAAACTTTTAACGTTGAGAGTGCAGAAACAAACAAATGATGAACTAAAATCGTAGAATATACAGATCATTACACAAAACACAAGGAAAACAAGGACATTTTAATGGAAATAAATGTAAATACTAAAAAAAAGGTTGAACTTTATAAATAAAATAAATGAAACACGACATTGGTATGCAAAATATTGCAAAACAAAAGCTTTAAGTAAAACGAAAAAATTATTTATTTATAATTTCTTATTCCTTAGATTTTTGTTTTCACACCACAATCGCGTTTTCAAGTGTCAAATCAGAAAACAGCTGATTTCGAAAATATATAAACGGATGTAGATAAAGTAGTGTATCCGGCGGATTTAATGATCACGACGATAGGTGAATGTGAACCGAGTGAGTGAAGGGAATCTCAGATCCGTCGGATTTAATGATAGGGGTGATTATTACATCGGAACAAAAGTGCTAAAAAGTACAACAAAGTCAAAACGATGTGTTGTACTCCTCCATTGCATGGCACATCTGCATTTTTACCTTTCAATTTATAAAAGTCAACGTAGCGAAAGCTTGAGCATGCCCTAGCTTTAGCTTCGGTGATATTGCACAAAAGCTTTCCTGTAGTTCTTCCAACCAACTACTTAAACGATTTTTGTACAAATTCAAGTATGTATATCCAATTGTATTCATAATATGAATTTCATATGCAATGCTCGAAAAATAGATGGCGTTTATTCACTTTTCTGCATTCCAGCTGATTTCCGATTAAATTAAAATATGGTTTTAGACGTATATACTCACGAAAGCAATAACCGATTTTATTGTTCCCGTACAATCATCCACTAGGAATGAATAAATTTGCATGCTTGCGGAGAAATACATTTGTTTAATGTCTGGAGCTTTCAAATGTCAAACAAATAATAATTTCATCCGTTAATGGCGCTGGTGGGTTAGTTGGAATTTTGTAAGCTTTCATCTTATACACATTTCTGACGTATTGGCACATTTCTTCCGATGTATGTAGTTCAGCCAGAAGATTGTTGTATTTTTGTTTTTTAAGTACATGGAATGTATTATTTTTGTTGCGTTTTACGTTTTTTTACGGATGAGTTGTTTTTGTTAAAAACAAAATACTCTTTCTTATAAATATTGGCTTTTTTTAGTAATTGCAAATAAAAATTGTAATTATATTCTATTTCCGATGAATTGTACGTAAAAACTTACACATTTTGATGAAATTTGCTTTCAGGAGTCCACGCTCGTTACAATGAACAATCTCGCTCTAGTGAACAGGCATGGTTTTTATTAGTTCACTATATTGAACGTCTACTGTATTTACTTTAAATCCCCAAAACTGAACAAAGTCATCAATCCTGCTAACTTTAAATTAATTTGACAAATCCTGTCAACATTAATAGAAACAGCTATTTGAGTTGGATTGGCACAATTGGCTGACACATTTCCATTTATCATATAAACTCTAAGGGGATTATTCCAGCAGACGAAAAGTATAATCGCGAATCAATTAATATCAGGATTAAGCATCGAACAGAAATGGATCCACTCAAATCCTAGAAAAATCCTAGGCAGCTATCACCTAACTATACTACATCTTTAAAAGCAAATTTATGTTTCGTTATGACGTGGGGCAATAACTCATGCATACAGCCCAGTCCTGCCCTGAACTGCGGCTCGCAGATAGTGTACGAGTGAGAATGTGGCAAATCAAAATATGCATCGCACACCGATAAAATATCTGCACATCCTTCTTCGAAATACCGCGAGCATTCATGGTTTCGACATCTACTCGTAGGTTAGTATAACAAAAAGGGCATAATCACACTCTGGCAGGACTTTGAGTTATGAGAAAATAAGTACAGATGCACTAAGGAACTTTCGGCGTGCAGCAGACGTGCCCATGGCTGGTCTCATAAAGGAATCACTCGACTGAACGTGTGGCACGTATTGGCCTTATGCATACTTGATTTGCATTAGTGGAGGATCGCATTGTCAAGTCTTAAGATTTGTTTATGATTTTTTTATAGACCACATACATATTACGTACATCAAAAAGTTTTCTGATATTTTTTTAATGTTTGAAGGTGCATATGATGTATGAGATCACATAATTTGGAGATATATTTTTATCAGAGGTTGGGTTCAATCAGAGGTCGAGAGACGGATGTCCCGGTCTTACAAAACTATTGCTCGAGTTGTTTCTTATTTCAACAAAATTTAATTTTTGTTTTGCAACGGAATCAGTCAGATACCTAGAAATTCTATGTTATAAAAACTGTGACGAAATGCAGGAGATGAGGCGAGTTTAGCTGAAAGCGAATTACCAAAAGTCTGAGAACTGGGGAGCGAGGCCGACCACAGATCACGTGTAATATAATGACGTACTCGTAAATCAATTGTATATTTTGTGAACTGATAGTTGAAGGGGTTAGTGCTAAAACAGACAAAAAACTATTTTTAGAAAATAACCTCATCAAACATTATGTATTTTTCGATGCATGTATTTTCAACTACACTGAACCAAAAAACGTTGTCATATTGACAATTTTTGTAATCAATGTGATGAAAAAATTGTCATTTTTCAACCGACTACTATAGTTATCAATATGACAATTTACGATTTTCATTTTTCAACTTGATAACTTGTTTTTTCATAATGACAATTGCAATTGTCAATGTGATGAAAGCAGTTGTCATATTGAAAACTGCGGTTGTCAGATTAAAAACCTCGATTTTCAAATTTAAAATGCTATTGTCATATTGAAAACTACAATTTTCAATATGATAATAATTGCAAAGATGCGATAATCATATTGAAAATCTAAATTATCAATGTGATAATTGCAAAAGTAAGATAATCATATTGAAAACCACAATTGTCAATATGATAACTGGGGTTGTCATATTGATAACTTATTTCATCATATTGAATACCGAAAATTGAAAATCGAAAATTTTCATATTGACTATCCGGTTTTAAAATACGAAGCTAGTCGGGGATAATTTTCATCATATTGACAATTTTTTTCATCATTTTCAGTTGACAGCCGGCAATTGTCAATATGACAACCGTTTTTTATTTTTCAGTGTGATATTTCTTTATGCCTTCTTTCAGCGTGGCGATGTCTCAGGGTAGCAAGGCCTTACAATCTCGCCTAATGAAAAAAGGTCATGAAATTAATTTCAGTTTTAAGACAATTAAGGTCAAGGCTTACGAGTAGGATGAAAGGCTACCACCTTCATCATTTACAGAAAGACAGTACTCCGATGATCTCTCCTCTGATTCAGAGGGCCTTACATCACTGTGGTGTAGCCGTCTGAATTAAACGCACTCTTAGATGATCACTTGACAGTACCTTACCGACTAAGCGGAAACATAAATGGGCATTGTCTTAGGAAAGTACTATATATATGTCAAATTGCATGTACCATATCTACCTATCTATATTCTATACATAATATAAAAGAAAGTTCCCAAAATATTTCTATCTGGATGATCACGCTAATTTCGATAACCACCAAATGGATTTGGATGTGGTTTGCACTATTATAATCTACATTTTCTGGCGGAATGAATGAATGTATTCAGAATACTCTATTAATTATAGGAGCTGATAATTTCAGATTAAAGTGGCAGAACCTCAAATTTTCTTACATTACACAGCCCTAACTTAACACTGGCTTATTGGATTCAACCCTCGACTGCACAAGAAGCCATATATGGCTTTTGATTTTCAGGCGACGACAACTTAGATTGCGCAACTGGCTTTGATAAGTAACTGTTAATAATCGTTTGGATAAATTCTTTATTTATGTGTTCATCTATGTGAATTTGGCTCTTATTTTCTCTGCGCAATCGCGAAAAACTGCGCTCAAGTTCAATAGTTCGTGTTGTAAAGTCGCAATGAGAAAATATAGGAAAAAAAAACTGATTAATTTTTGCCTAGCAAATAACCTCCAAGGTAATTATATTTTTTTCTAGTGAGATTCGATACTAGTTAGTAGAATCCTAGTGTTAAATTTTCAATTATGTCTATGAGACTCAAGATGCAGTGCATTTTTGGCTACGTCCATATATGGCTTCCTAAGCATTCACTAAAATATTCGTCAAATCTCGGGATGCCATATATGGCAGCTTTTGCATTAAAAGATTGATGTTCGAGCAAATATATAGGTGTTGTCAGCCTTTTCGACTCCATGCTCGGTCTTTGTCGAGTTTACATACGATCAAAAAAGTGGTTCCTCAACATTTTTTTTTCACTTTTTGGATTTATATGTATATGGTCAATGCTTGGATTTTGTTGCGGTGGAAGAGTGACGTACATACATACATATGTATGCCTAGGGTTACCAGATTGAAAATGGTGAAAAGGGGGACATCGCGAGAGGAAATATGTTGTTGAAAAATACAACACCAGCGTAAAAAAGTGAAGTAAAAAAGTTAAAGCAAATTAATCATGTCGCATATTTAGGACCTTCTTTGCTTTTGTTAACCACTCGAAACACTTTTCCCAGCACTGATTATATGCACACTGTCTTTTTTTATTCGCTTTTTCAGATATTTTAGGTACTATTAAACGCTAACGAAAATAATTTGTAAATAGTAATTTGTAAACAAAAACTGACAAAGGACAGATAGCAGCACAAATCATAGACTGACAGATAAAAGAAAGCTTTTGCACGTGAAGTTTGGTAACCTGTTGATTTACGGAAATTTACATCCAACTGTCAAAAATCAAGAGAAGAGGAAGCTAAATGAGAGTGTCAAAAAATGTCCCCTCTTGCGAAATCGTGCTACATTTATTTCATGGAGTCATCGCGGGACATCCATCAAACAGAAATCTGACAATTTGTGAAATGTCAATCACTTCTTGTTAACAAAATAAAAGAAAATTAGTTTTTCGTGAAAATAATCAATAGTTAAAACAGAAGAGAGGATTTTCCCCCAGTTTTACTATTTGACATATGTCCCATTTGTGTTTACAAAAGTTACCAAACACACCTGATATTGAGTAGATGCATTCAGCTTTGCAAGGATTTTGAACTTCAAATGGATGTATTTACAGAGAATTTTTTAAAAATATTTAATGAAAATATTTTAACAGTTTTAAATTGAATGTTTTTTTTTTTTTAACTTTACTTAATAAGGGGGACAGAGGTTTGTTATGGGGCGACAAACAGCATTTTGGTATGAAAAAGGGAGACTGTCTCCCCTAAAGGGGGGCGTCTGGTAACCCTATGTATGCCCCTTTTGTATTTCAAGCTGGCAGTAGCAGAAATGATTTCCAACCTTCGACACCAGTTTCCTCAAAGAATCTTACAAAAAAAATAGGAAGGCGTCATGAAATTCCACTTGTACTCTACCGATCACATGCCCGAATGGCGAAAAACAAGGCAGCAATGTCCAAATGGTTGTAAATACAGATCTTTTATTATGTGCCAAAAATGCAAAGGCAATCTGTGCCTGAATAAGGACCAAAATTGCTTTGCTTCACTCCACTCATAAAATTTGAATGAGTCGTTTCAAATCATCACCAGCAATTTTCCATCAGTGCAGCAGTGGGTGATGTCATAGACAGCGTTGCCACTTTACTGCAATTGCAGTAAATCTACTGCATTTATTTCGAAATTTGAATCTACTGCCATTAAATTAGATCTACTACATTTTTGAAGTATGCTTGTTATTGTCTTAAGATCGAGATTTTATTCTCTTTTAACACAAAACATAACAACAAAACTTTTTGAAAAAGTTGAATTTCTTATCTGAACGCAGTTGGTTGTGCATGTTTATTATTTTCTGCATATACCTTCATATTTAGAAACATAAATGATGCTACGGTTGAGGGAAATAAATGAACCAAAAGCCAAAATAATACAATAAAAACAGAAATACAAGTCAATTTGTGTTAAAAATCTTGTTTTTCTGTTGAAATATAAATCTACTGCGAAAAAATTCAACCTACTCCTTTTTTTAGAGAATCTACTGCGAAAAAATAGTTCTGAAGTGGCAACGCTGGTCATAGAGTGTGTATGTGGCATATTTGAATTCAAGCCTATTAACTGAAATAGAATTCTATTGATGTTTTGTGCCCGGCCTACTACGATAAATCTGTGGCAATAAGTTAGAGTCGCTTATGTCGATATAAGCGAATTTTTTGGTTCAAAATGTTGTATATTTTACTACCTTTTTTTAGGTCTGGTTCTCATGCATCCATGGCATGAAACTGGCTATTGAATAGGACCATGCGAAGTATTTTCTCCAAGCCTTTCATGTTCCAGTTTTAATTACTTGTCCACAAAAATAGCTTAACCCTAGTACAGGGACTGGGGTAAAATGTTACCCCAACGCTATTTTGAAATCGGACAAATTTTTTCCTGTCATGTTTTGAAACCTGGATTTTTGTGCTACTATTACAAATTTTGTCCTGAGTCCATTTTTAACATATACAACGATCTGGGAGCACTCCATATATTTTTTTTATATTTTTTTTTCAAAAGTCTAGAAGTTATTTTTAAGCTATATTTATTTATTTATTATATTTTTATCTGCCTGGACATTGTTTTTTATGACATTTTTGTTGACAACTGCTTCATGAAAGCAGTCCATTTCGTGCTTAGTTGTACTTGTTTGGTCTATAAAAGAATCACGCTTAATTCTTTGTGAAATATCTTGCCACATCTAGCTCTCATTTACCGTTTACTTACGTCTTTTTACTCGTGGGGTAAAATTTTACCCCAGGCCTTAAAACTTGTAAATGAACTTTGCCCCTGTGCTAGGGTTAATACGTTATCCCTGTCTTAGGCAAGTCATTAATTTTGACATGTTACACTAGAGTTAACTTCGACGTTTCAAGTGTTCTTTATTCCACACTTTCTGAAACAAATACTGTTCATCCGCTTTAAAATTTAAATTACTTTAAAAGTCGTTTTTGTTTTGACCATAAAACTTAATCTACCGACGTGTTTTCACATTATCACAATCGGTTGCGGTAGTTTCCGACAATCTCCCTCATTTATAGTTGTCATTCGTCGTAAAATCACATTCAATATCCCGGACCGAACCGACAGGAAAAATTTATTTCAAAATCAATTTTGATTGGAACCATTCCAGGATTATGTGGCTATCAATTATTTCAATGCAAATTATGTGATTATGTATTTAATGACCATCACTTTGATTCTAATGTTTTCCTGCGTATGGTTACACAAAATTTATATGTATCTATCATAAAATCATGATATATGTATGTATATTTGCCATGGAGAGTTGAATATTTCCGTATCTAGTAATAGAATAACATATATTTAGTTTAAACAAGAATGCAAAAAGCGAACGAATAAATGCAGAAAATCCTTAATGGCTATCGAATTTGCCTAACCTATTTTTTGTTGATCATGCTGTCGTCGGTTAAAGTTGGAGTGTACGTACGTACTATGTCAATGACATTTAATTGCGAAAAGTTATTTCATCAGTTCTGTAGCCGTTGATGGTACATGGTGGTTCGATTGCGGTTCGATGTGAATAAAATTATCAATAAAATAATAATGTCGATAGCAGCCGCTGTGAGTATTTATTACATTTATATAGGTACGTTAGAATTATTAAAGTCGGTTACGTGAATTTGTCTGCTAAATGATGTCTTAATTATCATCTTAAGACTGCTGTTGTTTTGTTTGTGAAGCCAGTACTAAGAGGCTTAATAATACAACTCTCCGAGGAATGTTTTAGAGTATCTTAGAGTAATCCTCGACAGTAGGCTTCTATGAACAAAACATTTCGAGTTAAGGAAATTCACGACACTGTCAAACTTTTGCCAAAGCAAATGTGTTGGATTTAAAGATCATATCAACTGAGAGATATTGGTGATGCCGGTATTATTTGGCATCAGTTTGCAATTGATCAGATTTCGGTTGTTTTAAGAAACCAATTATTAACCAAAAACCAAAAATTTTAGTATGAGGGATTTTATCCAGATTGCCACGTTACAAGGTATTCTTCTTGCCATCTCCTCCATCTCTGTTTCCGGCTGTTCAGCTGTCGCAAATGGTGGCATCAACGCTTGCAAGTCTAATGGATCATTACTTAGTGGATGAATTAGCTGTGCATTTGAAACACCCTCGATCACGGTTAGCAGCGTCAAGAGCTGCTCTTGCTCTAGCATACATGCCCTTGTCTTTGGGCATACAAGATTGCAACTCAGACTTTTCTTCTTCTTGCTAGCCTTTTCTATCCAGAACTTTCATCGTGAACGGTCCTGAATAATCAACACCTGTATGCAGAAACGGCTTTCCAACTTGCACCCGATCAACTGGTAAATCTGACATCAATTGCTGTTCTAATCCATAATTGTATCGTGAGCAAATCACGCACTAATGCAGAAAATTACGCAGCCCACTGCGTAGCCTCAGAATCTAGAATCGTTGACGAATGAACTACATCATCACCTGCGCCGAACCATGCTTTGTCATCTTGTGCACACTATTCATCATGACCATGACCATTAAAAGGGTATTCATATCCCCTTTAGCGTGTGTAGATTATAAAAAAAAAAGCTGTCTCTGATGCATCCTTTGCTAAAGAATTCGCTAGCCAACCGCTCGACGCTAAACGCAGCCATGCTGGCCCATATAACCGTAATTTGCTGTCTGCTAGCTCTGATGGCATCACTCCTCCACTCAATAGGTCGGCTGGATTTTATTTCATGCCGACATCCCGCCACATCTTCACATCACTGTTTTGGTGTATCGCCGCCACGCCGTTAGCTGTATGGACGTTTCTGCAGCCAATGCAATGTCACTAAATTGCATCTGTCCATAATACATATATACTCGACTGTCGCCCATTCCATTGCTGTCCATTGCTTGCCACACCTTGACCACTAATCGACTTAGCTATTCTGCTGCAACTAATTCCAAAAGTGGAATATTTACCGTTATTATAATGGTGTGACTCATATTTTCGAAACGACCAAGTTGCTGGTAATCTTCCCACTCGCTAGCACATATATAACCTCATCGACGCTCGAAGAAACCGTGATCTCGCTTCGTTTCTTGTTCCGAGCCACCTTTTAATTTTGAACTGGCCCAGATGCTGAATCTCTCTCCAAAAATGTCCGTCTATTTCTACCGTTTCAAATACAAATGTGAATTGATCGGCATAGATCAACCACCGTAACTATAAGCCTAACACGGACGCTTGCTCTTTACTGTGGAAAATCATAGTTTTTTTTTTTTTCGCTGTCTGAACTAAACTTGCTCGCTATCAACTCGCTATTCAACCTTCCACTTACATAACTCAAAAACTGCTGTCTTTAGAACTTTATTCACCGCTTTCGCATGTAGAAGTGCTTTTTGTCATTCAATTACCTGCGCGGCGTTAGGAAATGATTCCTTCACACCACGACAACATTGTATGAAGTCGCGTACTGCATTGTATGCTGACGATGTCATGCCGTATGTGAAAACTGTTAGCCAATACTCTGTTAGCCAAAAATTTCGTTGTAATTTTCCATCATTGGCAACTCTGTCAAGTAATTAGCAAGTCTGTTTACGTCAGTGAAATACAACAATAAAAAAAAATTATTGGCGCATAAAAAACCATATTCCACGAACTGTGCTCTGCACAAACTTTCGCCGTCAACTAAAAAAGTTTTCACCGGGCGATTACAAAGTTAATTCTTTTGGTTTTTTTTTTTTTTATTTGCCCGGTGACCATCTGACATTGCCTGCGGTTGTGCTCCAGTGGAGCTGTGGATCCTAAGTTTTACACCAAAGCCACGAACACCAAATCAGGCTTATCGCAGACGCCAACCAACCGATTTGCCGACCTGTCTACTCGTATAAGTATGCTCCGCTTTCCTGTTTAAAATTAAATATGAGTGTACAAAGAACACCACCAAGAGTTAGCCCTACCCAACCAGAAAACAATTTGCTAGTTTTGCACAATTCAAAGCCAACATCAACAACATCAACACTTACCTCAGCAACCACATATAACACCACTCTAACTACAAGCAACATAACAATATTAACCTCACCAATAACTACTACATTTCCATTCTATCCTTTCAACGTATGATGAATAAGACGAACCTAAAAGCCTGTCACTAAAAGACATAGAAGAAAATCTTCAGACCGAAACGCCCTCCAGACCAAGATCGCAGGTGGTGACTGCAACGCAAAAAGTACGGACTGGAGTTCAAGACTGACAAATCAAAAAATTAAGTTTAAAAAGCTAAAACCCGACTACGGGAAAAACCAACTAAAAAGTACGAAACAAGATGAAACGAAACAATGATTTTCAGAGTACGGCTGTGGTCGCACGCCGCTTTATCCAATAAATGCGTAGTTATATAAAAACGTTATTGTAACGGCAGGCGACCACGGCTATACTCTGAAAATCATTGTTTCTTTTCATCTTGTTTCGTTTCATCTTGTTTCGTTTCATCTTGTTTCGTACTTTTTAGTTGGTTTTTCCGTAGTCGGGTTTTAGTTTTTTAAACTTAATTTTTTATTTACAACTTTTTAATTTCAAAAAATATGTAGTGTATGTATAAGTAAGCAATGTCGTATTCTACTTGTCAAACCCTTTCATTTGATACCCATATTAGGGATGTAGTAAAGATAACGGAAATTCACCATCTTGGTGGGCATCCGCCATATTGAATTTAGAATAACGTCATATCGTATTGTATTCTACTCGCCAAGCCCTTTCATTTGATACCCATATTAAGGAGGTAGTAAAGATACCAGAAATCCGCCATTTTGGGGCCGTCCGCCATATTGAATTTAGAATTACGTCATATCGTATTGTTTCCTACTCGCCAAGCCCTTTCATTTGATACCACTATCAATGCGCTTGTTAAGACTAGTCGGGTAAAAAAGAAAAAAAAGAAGAGGTAGTCCGCCATTTTGCTCTGTGCGCCCGCCATATTAAATTTTTCCGTGACGTCACATAGCCTAGGGCACTCTCCAGATAAAGACGAATTCAACGACACCTGATCCTGTTGAGATCGGTTTCATAGTTTAGGTTGTACGAGGTGACATCCTTACATACATACAAACAAACAAACCCAGCCTGTTAAAATCATAACCCTTGCTTTCAGATCAGAACTGCTTTATTAAATTCATTGTCTTCATTACAACAGTCTCAACCTTAACCTATACATTTGTAATTCTTATGTGTACATCTTTTACATACTCTTATGCATGTATGTTGACTTAATCTAAATGTGGGTACATCTAAATACATTACTTAGACAGGTAGAATTCTTATGGACGCACCAAGTACAATTGTAAATACTAAAGCACGGGAGGACCTACCTATTGGCCTACTGACACCAGGAAAACTCCGGATGCTAGATGCTCAGATGGTGGCTATTACACTACTTTCTATAGCGTAAAAAAGAGTTGTAACGAGCGTCAGAACTCAAATCATACATACATACCTACACTTATGGACAAAAAAATAAATACATCATGGTGTCTTAACATGGTACTTCCTTATTCTGTTAATGACTGTAATGAGCCGCTGTTGTACATACCTATTAGCAAGTAGTTATAGAAGTGTACTTTGTGCCATTAGTCAGATGGAGAATTTCACTGCACTTTTTGTAAAATTCAACGAAATGTCGAAACTGTTTTTGTGTTTTTGTGTGGACAGTAAAATAAATACGGACTAATTTCCATAACAAAATATATAGAATTTTTTTATTTTTTTAAATGAAATGTATGACAAGTTGTTAGTCACTTTGTACCTGATCGCGTGACATTTATTTTTTATTTTTTGCGGCACATCTCTTTGACATAGAGTCTACCAACTGTTGGCTCATGGACAAGGGAATATACTCCCACGCTGCCTTTACCTACTGCTAAATTTCGTTTCCATTTCTGAGTCTTGATCTAGCTACAACATCCTTTAGTTGTTTCCATAAGTTTTTCAATGGATTAAGGTCCGGTGAATGGGGCGGCCAACGCAGAACGTTTATTCCCTATGCAGTAATCCAGGTTTTTGTAGCTTTAGCTGTATGTTTTGGATCGTTATCTGTCTGTCAATTCCAAATTATGGGAAGATTTTCTTTTGCATATGGAAGAAGAATGCTTTCTAATATATTTACATAATCTACCTTCCTCGCTACCCCCTCTCTTAAATGAATGACACCGACTCTGTACCATGAAACTCCTGCCGAAACCAAAATGCTACCACCGCCATGTTTCAGCGCCTTTTGTGTGTAGTGGGGATTATATCCAGAGATGGGAGGACATCTTACTAAACGCCTACAATTAGACCCAAACAAATAAGATTGCCGTCTAAAATATTTTTTCTCCATTTTTTCTGGGCGTCAAAGCCAGGCGAATTTCGGTGGTGAATAGCAAAATCCATTCTGTTCCTCAAGTGCCCATTGTTGAGAAGTGGTACCTTCCTGGGCGATTTTGCTGCATTGGTTGCATTCTACCAACCTTTTCCTTATTATCATTAAAGAAATTTTTGGATTTGGTTTTCCCAAAATGGCGTCTGGACGATAAGAATGGATCGTTCCTGGCCTCAAAAACAATACTTGGGTCCATTTGTTTGGTTGTTTTTCGAGTTCTTCCCTTTTGCTCCTCAGCTTTCTTAATTTTAACTGCATTTTGGAGTTCACCCAGGAAACCGCCAACAGTTACAGCAGGAAAATTATTTAACTTAATACATAGTTTTAAAGTTTTCTTATAACCTCCCCCTCCTCAAAGGTACAATGCTTCTTGCGACCCATTTTTCATTCTAAAATTGAAGCTTTATTCAGAATATGGAACGAAAGTGATCTTTATGTATTACTTAACCAATTTTATTCAAATCCGATTTGGAGAAAGCCGATAAATGTATATGTTGGATTGAAAAAGGAAATGTATTTATTTTATTGTCCACACGAAAACACACTACTCGTGGCACTTTATTGAATTTCACAAAAAGAACAGGGAACCTAACCATCTGACTAACGGTACAAAGTACACTTCTGTAACTACTTGTCAATGGGTATGCAGAACAGCGGTAAATCCAGTCATTGACAGAATAAGTGAACACAATGTTAAGACTCCAGCCAGTATTTATTTTTTTGTCCATAAGTGTATGTATATATATGCAGTAAATGCAATAAATGCACCAAATGCACCTTTATGGCGCCATGTTGCAGTACAATCCGTTCAAATGTTCACAAAAACGAATAAATGCATTTTAATCCAATATAATTCAATGTAACAGTATTGTCAAAAACCGTTCTATTAATTTTTGGTAAGTCTCAGCTGAAAGATATTGCGTTAGGTGCTCGTCTCCGGTAGGGTTACCAGATTCAAAATGACGAAAAGGGGGACATCGCGAGACAAAATATGTTTTTGAATAATATAACAACAGCGTAAAAAAAGTGAAGTAAAAAAGTTAAAGCAAATTAAACATGTCGCATATTCAGGACCTTCTTTGCTTTTGTTAACCACTCGAAACACTTTTCCCAGCACTGATTATATGCACACTTTTGTTTATTCGCTTTTCAGACATTTTAGGTACAATTGAATGCAAACGAAAATAATTTATTAATAATTTGTAAAGAAAAACTGACAAAGGACAGATAGCAGCACAAATCATAAACTGTCAGATGATGGAAAACTTTTGAGCGTGAAGTGATATGTAGGTCATTGAGTGGGTGCATTCAGCTTTGAAAGGATTTTGAACTTCAAATGGATGAATTTACAGAGAATTAACCCTTAAATGCCCAGTGTATCTTTAAAGATACAACCATTCAAAACATGATATCTTCGTTAATATTAGCATTTAAGCTTCGAAGTTTATATTTTTGGGTTTATTGACTCAAATTCTACCTCCAATAAAATACTCAGTTTCTTAACTATCAAATTGCAATTATTATTTAAACAATTACTGGCTGCAATGAAAACTTAAAAAAATTTAGTTTTTTTTATCAAATATCTTATGAATTCGTAGCACTAAATTGATAAAAATAATCATGCGGATGTAATTATATTATGTGAAATGATATAATGTATTCATAATAAATCATTTTCAGAACGCGTTTGAGGGGTGAATGCCCAGTGTATCTTTAAAGATACAAACGGTTTTTTATCAATAACTTGATAAAAAAATTTTTTTATTTTTTTTCGCCACCTGATTCAATATTAATGTTTCATTTAACATATAATATATTTTTCCCAAACAAATCGGTGTCGTTGGGCATTTAAGGGTTAAATGAAAATATTTTAATAGTTTTAAATTGAATGTTTTTCTCTTTTTGAGTTTTACTTAATATGGGGGACAGAGGTTTGTATAGGGGGGACAAACAGCATTTTGGTATGAAAAAGGGGGACGTATGGTAACCCTGATCTCCGGGCTGCAGTTCACTTGCCGCGAAACGTGTGAAAAAATTCATGTGTGAATATTGTTAAGAAATTAAAAAAATACTCAAAGGTGATATCCAGTGCATATTTTTGTGTAAAACTATAAATAAGTTCGGTGCATCATGCTACAATAAGCAAAATAATTGTTTCAAAATATTCCATACATCGCACAGAGTGGGACGAAATGGGATATTTACTGGACATGGCATTTTCACTCAGTTATTTCTACTGAAAAAAATGTCTCCGAGGGTCATATTTTATGTATTTTTTCACGCTGAATCGAATGGTCTGTTTGGCTGTAAGATTAACGCGAAAGAAGCTAGAGCCCACAGAATAGCCATCTCCGGTTTTATTTAGATTTACATGAAATAATATTTAATTTGATAGATATTTAGATAGTAAAATTTGTTTTTGTTGATGACTGTGAAAAAAAATAGTACGTGTAGAAGTTACGCGCGACCGAAGTGAAACTTCTTAGCTACATATTATAATCCTGGACAAAGGATAATGAAAGAATAATCTCCGTTATTTCTTTTCAAAAAATCATTGAAAAACTTAAGAAATGGCGTATGTCGTATGTCACTTAATTACATACATATGTACATACGTATATGTATTTTCCATCAGAAATTTTCTTTGCTTTTGAATGGAACCAAATTGTTCGGGGGTCTATTTAACCCCGAACTCGAATATATGTTCGGGTGTCCATTTTGCCCCGAACCACTTTGGTAAAGGATTTTCCTCGTGAAGGAGTTGAAAGAATAAAAAGACAGGTTTCAAGTTCTGGTCGTTATTATGTGCAAATTAGATGTCTTACCTCGTTGAGGGTACAAATGCAAAAGAGAAAGATTTTGGGTTAGTCGGAAAAAGGAAATAAATTGGTTCGAATACCAACAGGCCTCTTACATAAAATCTTAATACTATTTGAAAGTTATCGATTTACAACGAATTGAGGTTATTGATTTATAACGAATAAGAGTTATATACTTTTCACATGGACAGATGGTCATAGTTTGTAACTGTGATAAGCTCTAATCAATTGTCTATGAACCGATCATACTTTGGTTGGTTTTTTTAAACACCCTGTAGCTCAGTGGGTGTTCAAGATAGACCCCCTCCCGTACGATTTTTTTGTTCATAATATGAACCAATGAAGCAGTTTCCAAAATATACATATGTATGCATCCCAAACCGGACCACTCTGTATACAGGCAGGTTGAATTTTACGATGGTAGGCAATTGTTCAGACATAAATAGCGGGCGGAGTAGGACTAAGTACGACATAATTCTTTCGCATATCTTTCACGTAATACCTAAGGTAAGCACATGTGAAGTCAGTTTTTTGGAATAACTCGGAATTTTTTTGTACGGGTTGAATTTCTCGGAAATACTGTCGAAAATGACGTTATTTCTAAGAAAAATAGTATGCCCTAGCTACTAAAGAACATAGAATGTTTCTATTTCCTAACATTCACTACTTTTCTATGTAAAATGACAATATTAAAAATAAAAGACTCAAACTGTCTTCCCGACTTTGTTATGTTGCCATAAACGGAACCCATTTTATCATGAATTTTCTTTTAAATGAGTGATTTTTAAGCTCGGGTTTGAGTTTATTAACTGAAAAAAATATGTGGAAAAATGATACCTTAGGTGCCAGAAATTAATTGATAGGTCCACCAGTGTCTATATAACAGGTGTATATATATACTTCGCAAAGCCATAATAGAAACCCATGTCGCGATTTTTACACCACTCGTCCCACTGTGCATCGGAGGGATATGTTATAAGTTATAACACATTGTGACTGAAAGTGTCAAAAACTATTTTTTCGAAAAATGAATAAAATTTTGTTATTCTAAGAAATACGTATTTCATTAGGGGGTTTTTTTTTATTTCATATTTTTAAAGATTAGACCATCAAAAACTTATCCTCCAAACGTTTCCTGAATTATCCCACAGAAAGTTTCTTATACACCATGAATTCTCAGAAAGTCTCTATGTGAAGTTCGTTGTAACGTATTTCTTTAAATGCGTTTTTCTCGAAACTACTTTTTCCAACACGTCTGACACGATTTCTCAAGTTCTAATGAACCAATTAACTTGAGTTTTGGCGCGGATTTTCTTTATATAGTATATCCCACTATCGCAGGAACTAGAATTATTTAAAAATTTTGTTTTTTACTATTTTTAAAAAATTAAAAACTTTGAAAAAAAGGCAACAAATCACTTTTTTTTAAACAGCCGCCATTTTGTGATTTTTTTTTTTTATTTCCGTAGTTCAAGCGATAGCGACTTTCTTACTGATTAAGAAGGGTTGAAATCATGTCAACAAGGACACACCCGTATTTTTCACCGCCCACTTTACCAGCCTGTAATTTTTTAAATTTTCAAAAAAAAAGGTTTTTTTTATTTTTCTTTTGTATTGTTAAAATATTAATTATATCTAATAAAAGAATGACTAGTAAAAATATACTTAGGTTTTTCTTATCGAACTTTAAAAAACACCCAAAATTCGTACCGCTAGACTAGAATGCCCCCTTATATTCGAAAAGCTATCAAATCAACTAGTACTTCGATGTTTATACGATCTTGGGCTACAAAGGGTTAATCCTGTTCAGTTTTCGTTAAATTAAACTAAGTACAAAGTAAAATCTCGGAAAATATTACTTAGTTCCTACCCGCAGCTGATATTTTTAATTTTCTTTCACCTAAAATACAGTACAAAAGTAAAATGCTGATGGATTACTCAAAAGTGCATTCGTAACGAAATATGCTAACGATTAACTTCAACTTCGTCAAAGTTCATAGTGCTAACTTTGCGGCAAATGAATTCTTTCGACTTTACTCTGCCTTCATCTAAAAGGATTTGTGTAACTTTTTGCACCAAATGGACTCCACTCCATTCTTACCACTACTCGTATCTGTCTGGCTGTCTCCCTCCCCACCACGAAGTAATATTTTCCTTATATTTCCATCTCGAAATTTGTCATTTGTGGAAAATTCAAGTTTACCCTTCTACACGACAGCAACGAACCAGCCCATTCGGTATCTTCATTCGACACCAAATTGAACTTTGCAACTTTTATTTACTTCTCCCTGAAAATGAATAAAGGGCAAGTATTGGTTCCGTGGATTTTTTATTAGGATATGAATAATAGGGAAACTCCAAATACACAGCAAATGTGTATAAAATATAGCGTATTGGACTTTAATCTTAATGTATTTATTTATTTATTCATTTCTTTTTATTTCCAAAAACATTTTATTCCATATTCTTAACTCTAGGACCCTACCCTATCACTTTAAAAATAAATAATCTACACAGCGGTTAGGCACACTTAAAATCAATGGTTAAACAGATGTGTTATGGTAGAAAGATTCTTTTGTTTTTCATTCGCATGTTCAAAGTCTAAAGATCGGAATGGGACAGGTTTATTAATTTTTTGCCTTGAAAAATGCAAACCCTATTCGGCAGTTTGGGTCAAAATTCAAAATTTTTGATCGCATTAGGAAATGAGTTGTGAAGGCTAGATTCCTGCATGGAAAAAGTATTAGCTATAGTCTAAGAGTGATACGGTGAACATTCTCATTAGATCAGACATACGAATATGTAATTTTAATACTTCTATCTTATGTTTTTTCCACCAAATCCTAATAGTGTCACTTGCGATGCAGAGAGCATGCGATAACTCACCGAATTATTCAGGTAAATGCTTAGCTTTTCGCAACCATTTTTGCACGAATGGAAGGGACCTACAGTTTTTAGCCGTCTTCGAACGGTGAGTTAAGAAGCTCCTAATGAAAAATGACACTCTTGAATGCTTGTCAGACATTCGGCCGTGTCGATTGCTGGGATTGAACGCGAACAGCATGCGTAGTAGTCCAACGCACTAATCACCACGTCAAGGCGCGCTCCGAGAATTATTAAAACTGTTTTCCCCAGGAACATAGTCTAGATCTAGACAGTTCCTCCTACTAATGCGATCAAAAGTTTGGACTGACATGACAACCCAAACTGCTGAAATGCCAGGACAATTAACATTATGTGGAGTTTGTGTAGGGTCGTAGGGTTTAACCACATCGAAGCAATAACAGTTTTTTATGTTTTTTTTTTTTTAATAATTTCAGTACTTTCTTCTCAATTTAGTTTTTTGTTTACTGTAAAACAACTGACCTGTCAAATGTGACAATTCACTTTTCAATTTAATCCGAATTTATACGCGAGTTTGATGAAATTGTTTGCTATTTTGATACTTAATTTAATTTAATAAGCAAAGATGTCGAGCGATAATTAACCCTCACACGGGCGACAAATGTTGCCCCTTGTTCAGTACCTTATTACCCCAGGTTAATATTTTTATTCCCTTCCTCTTTGTACGGGCTTTCTGTCTACAAAACCGAAATTCTTACTTCATGTCTTCCTTTTAATTGTTCTTTGTTGTTTTTTGAATAAATTTCGTAAATTATTTTTCTGTGCACACTGGAAAACAGCAAGGGGAATCCCCCATTAGTATTATGTACAGAGGTACATGGAAAAATAAAATTTGATATGAACTAAACGAATTTCTTCATTAATATTGTTTGGTAATATTAAATCAGTAGGTAAGGTACACTTGTGAATCTTATTTTTGTGAAAATAAATCAAAATAAATTTAAATTTCTTTCAAGTGTGGCATTATCCAAGTAAATATTTACCAATATGTGTGTATCAACATACGTCGATTAGACGTATTGAAATAGGGTTTCGATATACGCATTCGGGTTATTATTCGACACACTGTGTATATTGTGAATATAAGGGTCCTAAGCTTGTTACAGTAAAACTTGTGAATAGTGGAATGCTTTGATGCACATTTTTTTTCTACTATTCGCAATTTTTTCCACTGTCGGCAACCTAATTTATTTTATTATTTTTCGATCAATTTCGATATCAGAGTTAAGAATGTGTACTTTTTGAATGTTACCGCTAGCAGAATGAGACACACACGAAAAGAAACACTTGATATGTCAAGATTGTCGGAAAAGGAACCGAAGCTTACAAAGTGTTAATGACTTTTGGCTCATTCATTTCTCGATTCTGCTATTGAAGAGTGAATTTGCATGGGAAGAAAACAAAATTAATTGAAAAATTTTCCATTATTCAGATTTCACAGGTTTCCACTATATAAGAGAGAGTTTGTATGAAGAAAAGCCGAATTGGTATCCAAAAATGTCCACTATCCAGGTTTCGCAAGATTCTTTTATTCGCAGATTCCACTATTCACAAGTTTTACTGTATTCTCTCTTTTGGCACTAAACCAACAGAAATTGTGAATATGAGTCATTTTGCTCAGTAAATATAGAATTCGGTATTAACTTGACTCTTTCGCCACCAATCGGGTTTAAAACAATCCTATCTTTCATATCAACCATACGTATTCACAAAATTGCATCAAAATCAGTCGGGTGGTTTCCGAGATTAGCGTGTACGAACACAGTGACACGTGATTTTTATATATTGATTGGGAATATATTAGCACAATGAAGTCTCCTTTATGTGTCTGTGATATTTATTATAAATTTTTGTGTACTTCCACGTTTTTCATATCATATCATAGTTGTTAACTTTCAAGGAAACACAACTTAACCTAAAATTTTTACTTACAATGAAGATTTATGACATCTGACAAACTGTCAGATGGCTGGTTTGACAGCGTTGTCAGGCTCCCCTAAGAAAACACTGGTACATTAAATCACAACTTTCTCAATTTAGGAGCAATTTTTGACACTTTCATTCGGCCCTCTTGGTTACGATTTGTTGTAATTTTTTGGATTAACAAACAGGCATTTATGTGATTTTATGATATCTTACGAAAAATCACTAAGGATTTATACACCTGAATGAATTTCAAGTTAAAATGCAGCTCCTGTTGCCTCAAACTCGTTCATTTGCCGTTATTTTTGAGACAAAAATAGTTGTTCAAGTTTTTGTGAGTGTACTGTATTAGTTATCTACTAGCGAATTACTTAATCAAGTTGTTTTATAGTGCGGGTATATTGAAAAGTGAGTGAACAGCGTATGAGCAAGTAAGTGCGACGTAGAAGTACTGCTTTATTTATGCAGCATTCGCAGCTACGTCTGCAAAATGTACGAAGACTTGGGCAGTATTGACGGCTTAAAATCTTCATAACAAGGAGATTGAAGCGTAGAGAACTTTTTGCGAAACTTCTTTATCTCATTAAAGCCAAAGAAAGAAATGTCTTCGATGATCCATCGCTTCTTGAAATGTTTGTTTGTGCGAAAGGAATATTATATCGAAAAAGATATAGAAGACGCAATGCCCTCCTTTTCTGCATTCGACATGAATTCTTTATCACTTCAAATTACATATGATTGGTAAACAGTTTGTCCTCATGCGATTCCCTTTGCCATGCCCCTGATACTGATTTTAACAGGTTTAACTTTCGCTAAAAGTTCATCTACGGTAACGATTCAATTTGTTTTCATTGCTGTTTTGTTTTTTTTTTTTCCTGATTTTCTACTTTTCTGAACTTCTACATCTACAGCATACAAACTATGATAATTCTTATTGAATGTTTAGAAAACATCAGATACATGTTCGTATGTGTATATAAAATTAATTGAATTTCATAGATACAAATGTTTGATTCCAGCCGAAGCAGCTATTTTTACTCGGTAATTGGTGGCGCTGTTCTACATATAACATACACATGAGACATGACTAACGTACATATGTATGTACATACATCTATTACATACTGGTGATAACGAGGACGATGAAAGGAAAACAGGATCCATTTATATAATTGCCTTTGTGCTATTTGAGAATTATCGAACGAATGGAGAATATTTGGGTCGATCATAGTGATTGAATTGTGATCAGTTGATGTGTTTATTTTTTGAACTTGAATTTAGAGGAGGGAATTAGAGATATTTTTTTAATGTCGCATGATAAGAAAATAAATCGTCAAAATTCAACAGGTGCTATTTATAGATGTAGAAATGTAATTCAAAGTTTGGCTAGTGGAAGGAATATTGGTAAAGCAACATCAGGTTATTAAGAAGTAGGACATTGTTTAGAGGCTTAATATTAGAAAAGCTTTTACTTTTCAGGCTTATGGAAGTTGTCGCCGTGGCCGTGGTGGTTAATGCGTTAGACTACTACGCATGCTGCTTGGGTTCAATCCCAGCCCGGGTCCAACATCTAAAAAAGTTTTTCCCGGTTGCCACCCCTTTCGAATGTCTGACAAGCAATCAAAGAGTATCATTTGTCAATGAGCTTCTCAATTCGCCGTTCGGAGTCGGCAAAAAACTGTAGGTCCCTTCCATTCGTGAAAAAATATAACACGCACACACAAATGGTTGCAAGGAGCAGGCCCAGGTTCACCCCGAGCTATAGCGCCACCTTAAGTAAGTAAGGAAGTTGTCGCCGTGAACTTATATTGTTATGCAATCGCGGGTTTACTAAACTTGCAAATAAACACGGATTTGTTGTGAACACACAACATATATTTATGTATGTCCCAATCTCCATTCCGTACTATGCGATGTCCGACTCGGTTTGTTGTTGGTTTGTTGCATTGGTGTACGTTTATTGCATAATATGCTGCATGTCCAGTGTGACTGAAATTCTACACCGTATGATTGAACTCATATGCTCCACATTTAAAATAATGAGAAAAAAACGAGTGATGAATGGATGATAGTTAGGGTTGAACGCCTTACTACTCAGAAGCAATAAACGACTTGTGAATTGCAACACTTGACACCAGCGAAAGGTAAGAACACCCAATATGCAAGCGATGCTATAAATATTGAACACATTCAATTCAAGAGTGCTTTGGGGTATTACGTATGATGGATTGGAATATTGGGAAGTATTGATATTAATCCAATAATTGGGTATCAAAGAAGTTCGATGAGGAAGGGCCGGCAGAGTTAATTTTAGAGTCAAACCGGAGAAGGTCGTAGCTACGCTAAAGACAGCGATACTCTCAAGAAACATTAGAAATCCAATAAATAAAATAACCAAAGTTCCCAGTCATGCTAAATACAGCGGACCTAAGGAAAAATTTCAAATAACATAATATTTTTTTTTATTTCCATTATTTATTTACATCTGTCCAAATTGAACACCTATTAATTGTTGTTACAGAACAGGATATGATAGTTTATAAGGCCAGTGCCTTTACATACTTTTGTTTTACAATAAGGTGGGTTTTTTTTATTACAATTGTTATAATTATAATTATATTATAATTTTTATTAAAGTCTCTGAGTTAGGTCTGATGGTCTAAAGCGCTTCAGTCTTCTTTTTCTGGTTATTTCTTGTAGCGGGATAGAGTTGACTTCATTGTTATCTGTATTAATTCGTTTTGTGGTCCCTAATTGTTTCGTTGGTCCCTTCTGTTGGTATATAAGAGTACCACGCTGCAAGTAACTGGCCGAACACAATGGTAACGCTTGTAAGGCGTAATCGCCGCAGTGTGAGGACTAAAATAAAAGGCAGGCTGTGACGCCGTTGACAGTTCAAGATAGTCCTGATTTTATTGTACAAATGAAATTCCTTAAATATTCTTATTGCTAACTGTTATAATATTTTCTATCTTACTTCTAATTACGATAAATGAAATGCATAACTTATTCTAGTTTCTTATTGGTTACATTATATTCTTAGGATCCTATTTCAATTGAGTGACGTTCAGTGCATTGAGTGTAAAACGTTGTATTATGATTCATTCACTCGATTGCACTTCACATGTTTTTGTCACTTTATGCTTAGTAGGTGTATGTGGTAATGGGTTACAGTAGTGGCATGATGAATACACCACACATGCCTACATGGTTCATACTGTGAAGTAATTTCAGGACTTCGTTCCTTAACTTCATAGGAATGACTAACCTATCTCCGTAAAACAACTTATTATCCTCCGATGAAAGACTACTTCTGACTCTAAAATAATTTTTTAATGGGCTAGATAGTTCATTTGGCCATTTGTAACTGTTGACACAATCATATATCAATGATAAAACTTCATCCCGAGAATTTTCTTTCTGCACACGTTCTGTATGAATGACCAATTCACTAATTAACTAAGCATACACTATCCACATTCGTTGACTCGGTAAAGGGCAAGCGAGATAGAGCATCAGCATGTTACATTTGTGAGCTTCTACGATATTCAATGCTGTAGTCATACATGGACAAAAATTTTAGCCCATCTTTGCAAACGTGCAGCTGCAACAGCCGCTGTTCCCTTACGTGGACTTAAAGTGTCTCTAAGCGCTTGATGGTCAGTGTATATATTAAATGGTTTCCCAAAAATATATTATGAAACTTTCGGACGGCAAATATAATTGCTAGAGCTTCCCGGTGAAGATGTGAATAATTTCTCTCAGCTGGAGAGAGCGAGCTCGATGCAAACAAAACTGGTTTTTCGACACCATCAATCAAGTGTGAAAGAGCCGCAGCCACACCGTATGGGCTCGCATCGGTCGCGACTATAACAGGTTTGTTTGGATCAAACAATTCTAAGACATTATTCTTTGTAATTAAAATCTTACTGGTTTCAAATGCTTTTTGACACTCTGTTGACCATACGAAATCAGTATTTTTCTGTAAAAGAAAATAAAAATTTTTAAACCCTTAACCACCTACCAACGGTCTCACAGACCGCAACGGTTTTTTAATTGCGCTAAAATTGCTAATATGTGATGTTTTTAAGAAAATTTCAAAATGTTATGTTATTTTAGTCTTTTAAATAAAGCTTAAAGGTACTAACAACAATATTATTGGTTTTTTTTTTATTCAATACCGGAAATTACGAAATAGAGGTGAAAATCCGTAGCGGTCTCCAGGACCGCACGTAGATGGTTAAGGGACTGAAATAGGTGGTAGGTGGTTAAGGGTTAAATACGAAGATAAGTTTGGTATGAACTTACCATAATAATTAAATAATCCAAAATAGGATTGAAGTTGTTGCAAGTTGATAGGTGCCGGAGCATCCACTATTGCTCGAACTTTTTCGGGATTTGGAAACACTTTCCCGTTTGACAATATGTGGCCCAAATATGGTACATACACTTTTCTCAAGGAATCGGCACTTGCTTGGATTAATTCTGTTATTATACTCATTTAATTTCTTTAACACTTCAATGCAATTCTGCTTACATTCTACTTCGTCCTTACCACCGACAACAATATCATCCACAACGCGTATTTTTTAATTTTTTTAAAATTTCATCCATTGTACCTTGGAACGCGGATGGTGCCATTGAAACACTGTATTGTAATAATCCTATGTGCGTATTAATAGTTAACAGCTGTTCACTGGCCGGAGAGACTCGCACCTGGTTGTATGCAACTGACATATCAATTAAGCAAAACACAACGCAATTCGCGAAGCTTGCAAATATTTTCTCTGTTAGAGGCAATGGAATATAATATGATTCAATGAATTTATTTATCGTTACACGGCAATCCATGCAAACACGTATGTCTCCGTTTGACTTTGGGACACAAACTATGGGACATGAAACTCCTCTCGGACTCTGATTATCCCTTGAACATGCAGTTTTTGACCTGTAACAGTAATAAGAGTATTTAATTCTGGTTGCAATGTTAAATAAGAAAATTTCGATTTATATTCACTAAGACTTATTAGACTATGACAAGTTCCAGTATCTAGTTCCATTGCTAACGGTTGACCTTCGACAATAATGTTCCGAATGACACATTCAGACTTGACTTTCGCAATTGTTTTGAAGACTCTAACTGTGTGTGAGTGCAGACCACGGATGTATGTCCGATTCGATTTCATTTATAGCACTTCCAATTCGTCGCTGGACAAGATTGGCAATCATTATGACGACCACACCTTTGACATTTTCCCCATTTACCACTATTAAAATTGGACTTCGACTGATGACTTTCGCGATGATGTTTATGCTGCGGATTTGATGATGATGTTTTGACAGAAAATTGGATTGAGACTCTTGGATGTATAGTCTTGGATTCTTTTGTGGACAATTCAATAGTGAGCGCCACATTGCAGCATTTTTCGAAATTGAGTGAAGAGTCATTTAATACGGTATGTTGAATTTCTTCATTCCTTATACCTGCTATAAATCGATCGTTCAGGGAGTAATCCAACGCAAATGACTTTAATTCTATTGGTTTAAATTCTTCCATTTTTTTACAGCACTTTATTCTAGTCAGACTAATTTCCTTTGCGAAATCTCCAAAACCACATATTTGCGCAACTTCTTTAAGGAGAATGATAAACTCCTGTACACTTTGCCCTTCTTCTTGGACCATTTTAATGAATTTATAGCGCTCCGCTCTAATATTTAATCGCGGTGCAAAATACTTTTCAAGAGCTTCGATTAAATAACTGTAAGAGCACTCTGATGGACTTTTCGGTTGCACGATTGATTTGAGTATTTCAAATGTGTAAAGACGGAAATGGGAACGGAAACGGCAACCGCAGACGCGAAAGAGATCACTACTAAATCACCCAGATACTTCAGCTAGATGTCCAATTGTTCACTGAAGAGGAGCTGACTCTTGCGGCGAAAACTCTTCATAACAAGAAAGCCCCGGGACCTGATGGTATACCAGCAGAAGTGCTGAAAATGATCGTCCAATCCTGCCCTCGGCTTCTGCTGAACATGTACAATAGCTGCCTCCAGGATGGAAAATTCCACAAGAGCTGGAAGATACAACGGCTTGTACTGATCAGCAAAGGAAAAGGAAACCCGGATTCTCCAACAGCCTATAGACCATTGTGCATGCTGGACACAACAGGGGAACTGGCTGAATGGACGGAGCGAGAACATGGCGAAGTTAACTACTACGTTACCCAGTTCCTTACCGGACATGGATACTTCAACGCGTATCTTCACAAGATTGGGAAAGTAAGAAGCTCAGCGTGCCAATATGGCGACTCTCCAGAAGACAATGCTCATCATACCTTCTTCAGATGTAGCAGATGGGAACCAGAGAGACATATACTGGAATCGGAGATAGGCAATATCAGCCCAGATAATGTTATGAGAAAGATGATCTCCGGCATTGACAAGTGGAACAAAATATGCTCCTTCATCGAGACAGTGCTCAAAACAAAAAAGAGAGAAGAGAACACAGACATGTACTCATAAGACTGACGTAAGCCTTACCGGCAAGAAAGATGAAACCCGCACCAGGAGACCAATATGAAAAAGCCGGTCCCCCAAAAGGGGAAGAAAACGACACCACTCTGAAGTAATGCGAAAGCGGTCCCGGAGTGGATGGTGTCAAGAAGAAAAACAAATGGGTTAAAGGTGGTTTTTTGGTGGCGTAAGAATAAGTCCCACACTACTTGTAGCATTAGCGTTTTTCCACTACCCCCTAGGCAGGCGAAAAAAAAAAATGATTATTAGTATTATTAGCTGAACCCGTGCTCGCCTTGCTTCGCCCTCTAAAGGCTTTCTTATACCTACAAATATGTTAATATCAGTGGGAGCGAAAAACCTCAAAGTATTTGTTTAAGTCCACAAAATTGTGTTATAAATTTTGTTGATTAATTGCATTTTATCAATGTCATTTCAATGGGTAAAACTCTTAGTCCCTAAGTGCAGATTTAAAAGTTCTCAAAAATCAACATACTCTAGATATAGATCTAGAATCTTATAAAACGTCATCTGCTAAAAATAATTGATAATTATCGGATCTTATTATGGTGCATTTTTCTACAAAGCTTCTTTATAAATAATGTTTGAGGTTTGAGGTTGAAATTGCAGTAGGATATTGGGTGTTGCAATTTGGTATTTGCACAAGCACTTGAACCTTGGGTGCTTGGGTTAATGCCCCGCATTCCACCAGAATGTATTCTAGAGTTTTACTGGAATCATTGCAGAATCTATATGAGTCCTCATCCAACAGGACCTAGTTTCCTGAGATGTTCTACAAAGGGCGGAGCAGCCACTCTCCTGGCAAGTTTGTCCGCCTCTTCATTACCTTTTATCCCCAAGTGTCCTGGTATCCACTAGATTGTGACGTTGTTTCGTTCGCCCAATCTATTAAGTTTATCGAGATAATCCCAGACAACTCTAGATTTGATGATCTGAGTCCCGATTGCCTTGATAGCTGCGTGGCTATCAGATATTATTTCTATGTAGTGTCTATTGTAGCGTCTATTGTAGCGTTTATCATGGTTAAGTTAGTCACATCTGTCAACAGCACAGATTTCAACTTAAAAGATACTTGTGTAGCTGCCCATGGGTTTAAATAATTTAATTCCAGACCCTGCTCCCGTTCCTTCCTCAGTTCTTGAACCATCCCTGTACCATTTAATGGTATGAGGACTGTATGGGAAAAGAATTGTAAAAATCTAAAAGCTATCAGACAAATCATTTCAAATACTTACAAATATTGTTCATTTTCCATTCATATCCAACATCAAAAACTCAAATTAATTCCAAAAGCATTACTATTTGCAAACTTTTCAATCATCTCCACCTCTTTTTAATCCTAAAACCAAAAAAGTTGTAATAGCCGACCAAAACCTCCCCCTCAAAGTTTAAAAAATAATTAAAACTTTGGTCAATATTTATCTTTCAGATTGAGTATTAGCATTCCTTCCAATTATTCTATAAAAACGCAAAAACAAAAAGGAAAAACCAGCACACAAGCAGTAAAGGCAAACTCACAATAGGACGACTGTAATCTCATTTCGCGCGTAATTTTAATTTTTTTTTTGTCCTCTCTCTATTCATTTGCATTTCAGCAATTTCCTAATGAAGACACCAAAAATCCTTTTAGTAATATAAGCGTTAAACATAAAATAAAATTAAACAAAGTCCAATGAATACACAACACAGGAAGATCCAAAAGACAAATATAAAAACCAAACACAGAGACTAAAACAAAAAAATGTCAAACCCTCTCGAAATGGCAGCCATGATGATGCGATGACGACAAAATTCGACTCTTATCCAAGAGCATTAAACTTTTCTAATTGCATTTTAATTACAGCAATAAAGAGTTTATCAAACATAAGCAAAGAGTTCCGAGATTCACATTGAAAAAAGCGAAAAATTAAAGAAATATCTAAGAAAAAAACGGCAGGCTTTCTGGACGAGTCCTGAAAGGATAACACTCTCACTTCCCCACTACTCACATACCCAACAGTTGCAAATAGCATTTACTTAGTCAAGGCGATGCGATACTAACTTTTTGAAAGTCCTACTTTCACTTGTGTTTATTGCTATTATTGCACACTCTAAGTCTGTGTGTGGATGCCTCTCTCCATATTTATGGTTGTTTTTTTTTCCTTTCAAAGGCTCGTCAGCCTTTGGATTGGGTGGGCAATGGGACTTTAGGTTTATTATCTTGATAAAGTATACTAGCAAAATATCCGCTACGCTTAACTGAGTTCCATAGGAAAGATTTTTGAATACATACATACATATCTATATTTTGGCAGGTTGAAGTGGTACTTGTCCTCACACAGAACTGAGAATGCGGACCGTCAAGCACACATTCAGCCACATGCAAAATGTCTGACTAACTATCATTTTGTTGGATCGTTAAAAGTTCTTTTCGTTGGTATGTAGGTTTTCTGGTTCAAATAAATAGGGCTCATTGTTTGGTTGAATGGGCTTTGCGTAGCCATTGACCTTCCTCAGGAGCTCGTTTGGGTGTGAGTTGGCTGCTAGATTGTATCAAGTGCTTTTGAGTTGTTAGTTTTCATTCGTTGCAGCAAGTAGAAGTATTTAGAAACAAAAGCAGTTAGAGGAACAGAGGAGCCATGGTGAATTTCTGGAAATTTAACCTCAAATGCACGCTTTTTATGTTAATTTTTTATTGGGTTTCTATTCTTGAGTCGAATATGATATAAAACTTGTGGCTATTATATTCAGGTATGATTTGTGGGAAGTCAACTTTAACGTATCTACTTCTTTTTCTTTCGATCGTAGCGCGATGCTTTACTTGGATGATTGGATGGGTCAGTTCTTGAAAAATGCTCAATCCCAATATATACATATACATTGTCATATTGACAATTGCCGGCTGTCAACTGAAAATTATCAATATGATGAAAAAAATTGTCAATATGATGAAAATTATCCCCGACTAGCTTCGTATTTGAAAACCGGATAGTCAATATGAAAATTTTCGATTTTCAATTTTTGGTATTCAATATGATGAAAGAAGTTATCAATATGACAACCCCAGTTATCATATTGACAATTGTGGTTTTCAGTACGATTAACTTACTTTCGCAGTCATCACATTGATAATTTAGATTTTCAATATGATTATCGCATCTTTGCAATTATCATATTGAAAATTGTAGTTTTCAAAATGACAATAGCATTTTGAATTTGAAAATCGAAGTTTTCAATATGAGAACTGCTTTCATCACATTGACAATTGCAACAGTCAATATGACAATTCCATTTTAAAATCGAGGTTTTCAATCTGACAACCGCAGTTTTTAATATGACAACTGCTTTCATTACATTGACAATTGCAATTGTCATTATGAAAAAAACAAGTTATCAAGTTGAAAAATGAAAATCGTAAATTGTCATATTGATAACCAGGGATAGGATTTTGCTAACTTTGCCTCTTTTTTGAAGATAGTATCGACTTTACACAAACACGTTTCATGTCCTCCTTATTCCAAATATATGTATATTTTGCCGAGTATAAGTCAAAATTTGTCAAAATGAGATAAATACATCATTCGATTGCAGATTTTATACATCATGTTTGGTAAAAGTTGTATCGGTCTTTTGCACACACTAATGGTTAAAAAAGACAGTGCGGAGTAGCCTTACTGTATGTGACATAGTAGAAGGTTTATTTAGTTTTTTCCCTATAATGAAAAATTGAAACTTTTGACTTATACTCATTCTACCGCCCACCATAGAAATTGAAAAATATTTTCCAGAAGTACCGTCAAACATTGGTGTAAATAATTTTGAAAGCTTTTAATGGGCTCTATTCGTTTCAGCTGAAGTAGAAAGGTCATTTAGCTCCTTCAAGGCACTTCTAAGATACAGCCGGAGGCGTGTTTTTTTTTTCAAACCTATATAGGTTTCTGCAACATGTTTTCAATGTAAAATACAACAAAACCTTAGCCTGGATAATTATCAAGTTTTAATTTTTTATGGAAAGCTTTTTCGAAATCTATATAGGTTTGAAAAAAGACGCGCCTATTATCAGAAAATCTCAAAAAGCTCTTGGTAGTTCAAGGCTCCTATAATTAAATATGCAATTATGTACGTTCCTTTTTCTTGTTTTTTAATAAATGCCTTTTTTTTGCCTTTTTAAGTCTTTTGTTTTGCCTTTTTTACTTTTTTAGGTCAACAAAGTCCTATCCCTGCTTATAAAGCTATGAATAATTTCGTTGATTGTTGTTTTACCTCTGGAAAAGTTGAATTCTCACCCGATTCTTATTTTAGTAAATTAGATAAGGCTTTAAAAAATATTGGGTATCAAATGCATTTTGAAGTAAAACTTTTATACGGACGTTAGTCAAAATTTTTTGTAACGAAAAAAGTGTGACGACTGACTTCTTCTAAATACATAGAGCGCTGTGCACTATTTGAAGGTCCATGATAACATTTAATGTCGCATTTGTGAATCGTGTTGTGTATTTCCGATGATATATTTTCCACGAATTGGTTTGCGAGGTTATCAAAGTCTTTTCAAAAAAATCTAAATTACAGGATTTCCTACCTAGTATTTTGTTGACAAGTTTCCACCTTTCTTTAGGGTTCTTGTTCGCTCGTTGAAATTGAGTTCTGTAGTAGTTTGATTTCGTAGTGTTTATTTTTTTATTTAAATCATTTCTATATTGCTTAAATTCTCTTTCATACAATATGTTTCTTCTATTGCTTTTGTACCTCCTATATAGTCGATCTCTTTCTCGGCATGCGTCTCTTAGTTCGTTTGTCATCCAGTCATCCTCATTTTCCCTTAATTTCATTTTATTTCTATAGGCAGATGAAGACGTCATGATGTTTGTAAAAGTGTTTCTGAAGTGTTCGTAAAGTTCATTAAATTCAGTGAGTTGATTTAACTGTTCCCAGTTGTATTCATTAATTTTTCGTGTGATATCGTGGCTAACTATAAATTCTTGTTTTACACTTTTAATAGGACCAGCTTTTTCATTATATAATAGTGCACAGTACAGACCATAGTGATCAGACACATTTATTTCAGCTACTGCTGATCTTATTTCACTGCTGATCTTTATCACCTAAACTGTTTCAATTCGAAATATAACACGCGCACTCTTTACTTATGGTTCAGAAAAATGGCACAACACCAAATAATGCACCTTTAACTTAAAATGTACAGACCCGTTAGTTTAGAGGTATAACCACAATTGAAAATGTGTCAGTTTTTTCGAAGATACTTTGATCTCGTTTGAAAAGTTTAGAGTGACATAAGTGTAATTTGCAGGGCTAATAATGAATCTAAGTTAATGCACTCTTGATAAATATGTTGGGTGGAAGTTTAACGACCTTTTGTTGGCGATAACTCAGATATTGGGTTTTTTGAAATACATGTGCGATATATTGTTAACTGGCTGGCCTGGCAGTGGCGCGTTGAGTTTGATTTCTTAATAACATTCAGTTTTTTGGCTAAAATTTAGTAAATATGATTTGAGCAACTGAAGGTAATAAAACGTAAAAAAAAAACATTGTCAAAATAGTAAACAACAACTACACTTTTACTTACGACTTGATGCTAATTCCGTTCGATAAATTATTTTTATTTTCATTCAATCAATTCGTTTATGCGCACGGGTTAACTATTGTACATGCAACAATTCTACTCAAATGTCAACAAAGAAATCGACCCACAAATACAAAAGTGAGAATACAGTGCCACCTATCAAAATTCAACCTAATTATAGACATTTCAATAATCATATTTACATCCATTCTGATATGTATAAACAAATTTTAGTAAATGTAGTTGTCATCGAGCCCGTCGCTTATTTCTTTATTTTTTTTATAATAGTGATAATTAATAATTTTTATAACACTAGAACCGCCGCACAGTGGTTCAGGTTGTATGGAAGCGCCGAAATAATTCTGAATTAATTAATTGCGCTCTGCCGCTCTGCCGCTTGCCACTCAGTGCGTGGTCAGGCCCTAATGAAGCAAAAGAAACTAGTTCTTTGAAAAAACCTTTGGGAGAGGACTCGGGCAAAAAGTATATTACAAATAGAAAGACGAGTATGTAGGTATTTCTACTGCAGTTTATTGTGACGTTTTTCTGTTAATCAAATAATACAGAAGATGATTTAAAATCATTAAAGAAAACAATAAAAAGTATTTTACTATGTATTTGTATGATGACTTCGCACATCAATCGGATGATCTTTGCAATAATTCAAGTTCATTTCTGCAAGAACGTTGCTTTAATTTTGTTTAATAATGTTTAAATAACGATTACTTTATCAAGTATTGCCAAAAAACAAACATGTTTACTTGTTAAGAATCAAGCATTTGGCACCACCAGTTTCCAAAGCATTGCAACCAACATCGATTCTGAAGACATTTCTCCAATTTGCCTTTTTTTTGATGCGTGACATTTACTAATTTACTTTCATAGAATACATACGTATATAGCTCCCGTTCCCGGCGGTAAAAATTGCTTACATATAGAGAAAAAGAATCAGCGCGCGTTTTATTCCTTTTTATTTCTGAATTAGCGTTTTAAAGTCTGTCCGTGGAATGCTCGTTTCAGAGCTTGGAGGTGGGTTTGACCACAAAGCATGATTATTTCGTAGCATTTAAAAAGTTGCACGTTGGAAAACGCTAAGTTTCAAGCACATATGTACATTCGTAAATTTGCTAGATCAGTTATTTTCAGAACTTGGTTGTATTCTCGTTCGATATTGGATATTGGAGTAAGCACTTTAGAATAAAGTGCGTTTTGGTGTCGGTTTTCAACATGAATTGAATCTCCTCAGATACGTCATGGTGGTGAAATAGCTGCGTTGGAAATTGGTGGCTGCTGCTTTGGTTGCTTTTGTAGGTAAATTCTAGCTAATTTCATAATTATGTTAATTAGATTTTTGTTAATTTCATAATTCAAAGAAAATAAAATCATAGTATTTCTTTTGTTTAAAAAGAGTGCATTTAATTTATCAACGAATTCCAAAATGCTTGGAGATGCACAGTGGTTTCTGTTCGATGGGAGTTGCGTCAAAAATCCATAGCTTTTGAAATAATCGGTTTTGGTAAATAAAGTCGACTGTTTCGTAAAGAAGGCATTATATTTTATTAGAAAATAGCATAATACGTTAATTACATAAGCACCGTTAAAAAAAAATAAGGGAAAAAAATGGAAATTCAACTAAAATAATGTATTGAACATTTTTTTAGAAGGAACTTTGAAAAACAATTAAAATTAATTTAAAAAATGGAGTTCGGTTCAATAAAAGTATAAGGTTTAAAGTTATAGTTGTACTTAAAATAAAAAAGAACCATTTGTAGCAGTACTTTTGCTTACTAAATATTTCCAAATATATGTACATATAGGTATGTACGTTTTCGTATTTTATATTTTTAGTTAAAAATAAATATTATATTTTTAGTTAAAAATAAATATTATCGAAAAGACGTGTGATTATAGTATTTAAGTAACTGTGCATACAAAATAATCAGAATCCTTAGCTATCAGATCCTTGGATAAATTTGTTTAATTTTTATGGTGTAGTTTTCTTAAGCCTGTTATATAGAGGTCAGATCTTTAAAGCAAACGATTCAACAAGTCTTGATTGGTCGATATTCTGGAAGTTTTCCGGTATTGATTTAGTCTAAGGACTATATCTTTATTTTTAGTCCCATCCTCCTATTCCGACAACTCGCCTATAGAGAAGCGAGCATTTTCCATAACATCTGATTCATACATACATAAGTATCTAATGGACAGATGTCAGAAAGTAATTCCAAGGATGCATTGTCATGCATGAAGTCACCAATTGATTCATCAAACTTACACACCTCAGCTATTCTTCATTGTTTCCTTCAGGCGCTATAGCCGGAAAAGTCTTCTGCGGCCGTCTTCGCTTTCCTCATTCCATAGATTCCCCCGCCGAAGAAGATATGTACATTGTACATATCTCTTCTACAAAACTTAGCCACTACGAATATTTTGAGAAAATAAATTTTATTGTGCCGACATTCTTTCAATATAATACTGCATTGGTTAAAAATATAAAAAAATGCGTGGTTTCAGGCAGTCAATGTTTAAATTTTCTTTGTTTGGAGTATTTCCGGCAACCATCAAGATGGTAAATACTTACATAGCCTTTTTTATCAAACTCATATTTTTTGTCACCCATGTATTGTAATTATGCTTTCTAAATAAAGAACAGGTGTAAATGTGCCAAAAAAAAATTGGTAAAAATAAAAAAATAAAAAATATTACGTATACGTCTACGGAACACTACAACCTAATTTGTACCGTTAGTGGGTGAGTGTGGGTGATAAGTTTAGTTTTTTCCGAAAAACAAGACCTAGCATCGATATTTCAGACACCATTTTATCCTTAGGTAAGGGTCAGGGATATGTTAAAACCAAACAAGAAAAAAGAGCAACTTAAAACTCTACTGAGTTATAACGGTGTAACTTTCAAAACACAAAAACAAAATTCACTAACGAGGTACCAATGTATTGAAATTCCATTATAAATAATTTGCGTAGATTGAACTGTTTAACAAATAGATAACACTTACGCTCACTTCAGATTAGAAAACGAAACTGATAACATGTGATATTAATAACAAACAAAAACAAAAACACAAAACATTTTTTTATTTTTTTTTTGTGGCTAACTATAGCTTTCATACTACAATGGATCACATTTCAGCGTTAAAGGGCGTATTTAACTAGAAGGGCGTTCGTCTATAAAGCCTGGTTCACACTAAAAACGGACTTGATGAATGTGCCCTGATGACGAATGTACCCCAGTTTACCATACGTGTTTCATTAAATTCGAAAAGCTATCAAATCAACAAGTACTTTGATGTTTTAACGATCTTGCGCTATAAAGGTTTAAGATCTGTTCAGCGGTTCATGAGATCTTGTACCATAAACGTAATCTGACACCGACATTGCTTTATACCATGTATAGAATAAGATAGAAGATAGAAAAAGAAGAAGAAAACGAAGAAGATGAATCAGGGGAAAATTAACTAAATTCACTTATTTTTTCGTTTTTCAATTCAATAAGCTATCATTGAGCTAGGGCTGTATAATTATAACTTACCTTACAGACATGCAGTTTTTTCACTCTTTTGTAAAACCCATGTCATTGTCCGAGATAAAGGTATAAAAGATGTTGGGCAAGAACATAAGCACTAGGTCTGTTCTCGTGGGGGGGGGGGGGGGGGGGGGTAAAATCTGTCAGAGAGAGGGAAAAGTGTGCAAAAGTTCAGGAACGCATTAACAAAATATACACCGTCAGCAGTCCTATACAGAACCAAGTCTAGCTTCTCGCAACCAATTGTGTGCGTGTTATTTTTTCCACGAATGGAAGGGACTTACAGTTTTTTGCCGACTCCGTACGGCGAGTTGAGAAGCTTCTTATGACAAATGATTATCTTTGATTGCTTGTCAGACATTCGATAGAGTTGGCAACCGTGAAAAACTTTTTTAGGTGTTGTACCCGGGCTGGGATAGAACGCGAGCAGCATGCGTAGTAGTCCAACGCACTAACCACTACGGCCACGGCCACCACGCATTAACGCATTAACAACAACAACAACAACAAAAACTAGCCAAGTGCGAATCACACTCGCGCTCAAAGGGTTCCATAGTTTTAAAACTATGTAGTTACATTTTCTTTAAATAACTGTTTCGTTTCGTTAACACAAAAAACGAAAACGACCCGCTTCGATATTCACTTTACAAACATATAATAAGTTATATTATTCACTATGAGAAATTGGATAGACAAAAAACGCGGCTGAGTGTGTAGCACGGCTGTTAGCCTTCTTTGCGTTGTACTGCTGAGTTCAGGGGTCTCAAAAATTGATGCAACATTTTTTAATTTTTTTTTTATTTCTTTTTACATATATGGCAGCACAGTTTTGGATTGCATTTAATTTTCCCAAAATTATTGTTAATCGAATAGTGGTAATTTCATTAACATTGAGTTTACGAGTTAATTGGTTGAGAAATTTAATTTTTTGACATAATATTGAATTTTTCGACGTGAATTTCTTCAAAACTATACAACTTACGAGAGTTGCTAAGTTATGTTTAAAAATATAGTTAATTATCTACAAACTATGATTTTTTCATATTTTTGACTTCAGTAGTTTCCGAGAAAAATGTAGGGGCCTTTTTAGTCCGATGTTTATCAAAAATTTTTGGCAATAACTTTCAAAGTTTCTAACTGAAAAAATTAAGAAAAACAGTTTAAAGTTTCTATAGATATCTTTAATCAATTCTAGCCTTAAAGCTCAACTTACTCATTTTTACTTCTATAATAAAGTTCGCAAGAACTTGGCCGCTGTTATCTCACCACTTTTTATGGCCTACATTTTTAATCGGAACTTGGCCTTGGCGAAATCGATTGAAAGAAAGAGACCAAGACTAGTTTAAGATATGTATTTAGACTTTATTAGCTACTCTTCTCTACCAATGACAAATAGTGACTGCTGTCTTTACAGTAAGTTACATTACTTTAAATTACAATAGAGTAATGATTGAATGAGAAAATAGAGAGACCATGAGAATGTATGATTTATGTATTAGTAGATGATTTTTAACATCCTCCGGCCGGCGATGAAGAAGTAAGCTCAAGTGGATACAAAAGTTGGACTGGCCTTCGGGTACGAGTTCCATTTGAATAGCGTATCTTACTTTCCCATCACGACCAGTGAAAGCGCTTTCTATAACGGCTAACCTCCAATTAATCCTTAGCCTGGCGGCATCGAAGACGAGGACGACTTCATTCCCTTTGAGTTGTACAGATGAACTGCATTTGTTGTGGTGAAATGACCGTAATAGTTGCAGATACTCAGTACGCCATCGTCTCCCCAGTATAGTACTATATTTCATTCGTTGCTTCCACAGATGTTGTATCTCATTTGAATCAGATACCACTTCACGACTGGATGAATCACAATGACCCATCAAAAAATGAGCAGGAGTCAGTGGGGTGATATCCAACGGATCACTGCTAATGTATGTAAGTGGGCGAGCATTCACCACGCCTTCCGCCTCGATGACTACTGTTCTAAGTTGCTCGAAAGTAAGCTTCGCCTTGCCAATGACCATCTTGAGGACGTTCTTGATCGTACGTATGAGGCGCTCCCAGAATCCGCCCCCCAAGGGACCCCGCTCTTCTATGAACTTCCACTTGACGCGCTTATTTGACAAAAACCCTTGAACAGGTTCATTCTCGAAAAGATGATTGACAGCGCCCAACTCCAAAGTCACCCTGCGAAACGTTCGAGCGTTATCGGAATATATTACCAAGTGCAGAACATCTGCATTTGTTTTTGTCAACAAGTGCAAAAGATCTGCATTTGTTTGCCCGATATCCAATTGTTTTGGATGTTGCCGCTGGTGAGCTGCTTCTGCATGTGTGTACATCTACATATGTATAGACGTTGGTGCAGTATTAACATAATTATATACATATGTAACTAGCGCAAAACCGCAAAACCGCAAAACCGAACTAACGCAATACTAATGTCATTTTCCATTAGACGTCCGGGAGCGTCCAGTATTCAAACGAATGAAATCGTTGCTTGGAACATTAATTTCTCTTCTAACGATTCTTTAAAGAGAAATTCGCTTCTCGATTTCAATTCAGAATCCTTGTCGATACAGAGTGATCACCTGCAGATAAGCCTTGAGCTTTGCAGCTTACATAATTATATGTAACGTTTTTAAAGAAAAAATAAAGAACAATCAAACAATCAATCAATAAGTTGTCTCAAATATGTGGACCACCGTAATGTTTTTGTCTATACTAAAGCATAAAAAATATGTAGGTATGCTGACAAAGTCAGGAAATTTGGTTATGATAGCTACATAATTTATTAGGAAAAACTGGTTCTGAATGTGAAAAAAGGTCTGGCCCGACCTAGTAATTGACAGAAGTGTTAATAAGCAACCGTCAAAACTAAATAAAATGCAGAATATTGTACAATGAACGTTATATAAATTAAATACAAAGAAAAAAAGGTCGAAATATAAAAAGTCAAATATTTGACGGATGTTACTTCTTCCTATCAATTAAATGCTAACTTTGTACACTTTGTAGACCACGTAACTTTTCCCAAATTCAATATTCCAAAGTTCGCAAAGTCAATCGACCTATTTTCAAATGTTTGTCCCCTCGCAGAAGTTGAAAGCGAAAACTACTCGATATCCTCCGGACCCAATTACTCGTAATTGATGATTTTTCACTCGGCACTCCTGTGGATGGCCCTACAAAGTTTCACAACTCTAAACGATACTCTACCGGCAACCAGAGAAATCATTGGCTATTGACAATGGCCACAATCAATTTTACCAGTCCAAGGTGAAATAAGGTAAATTGGCTCAACCACATTCAACAGGATATACTGACTAAATTACTGCAGCTGTACTTAGTGTAAAAGGACATGGATAGCGTCGTTACGATTTTTTTCTTACTTGGGTAATCGGACACATCAACAGTTTTGCAATGAAAATATGAAGAGTGCATAAGCAAGACACGAACATAATACTAAAATAATTTTTTTTATGTTGATACGACCAGTCATCGAGTTCCATACTGTTTCATGACAATAAAAAAAATACAACTGATTGGTTGCTGATCGAATGACATTCGCTCTTCCGAGGAATTGGAATCGATGACTAAAATAGAGGGAGCCTCGGGTTAAGAATCAAGATTAGACAGTAAATACTAGTATAGATAGATGTATGGATTTTTATTAGCAATTCAATTCAATTCTGACAAAATGACAACAAAAGATAACAATTATTAACATGTTTTTTAGGATACATACAAACCAACAGTTTTTATTGATATTACTTAAAAGTTTTCGCTTTAAGTTTAAATCATGTGTCTATAGAAGTTCTCTACACAGTCTCGTGAATACTCTGCTTATCCTGAAAGTATGTAGTTGTTCCTTGTTTGCCATGGATCTAAGCGACATCCCACATCCTTGAGCTAACTCCAACCTCCAACAACTCTTTAGAACATAATCGATTTGTCACTTAACCGTATAGAAAGGTAACCATATTTCATAGTACATTAGAGATAACCATACGTCAATTCGACATGTACATACCTATATGTAAGCAAATATTTGGGATTGTGTATATAAGTAATATGTCTATGCAAGTGGTAATGTATTACTATAAATATCATTTTGCTTTGGAATAATCAATCTATTTTGGTCGATCACCGTGGTGTGTTGGACTATAACACAATTAGGGATTGCAATCCTGGGATTTCGGGGTTTAAAAATGTCATTTTATAAAAATTAAATAATAATTTTAAGCATATTTATTTACAAATTTCATTTAATGCATAAACAAAGATAATATGATGGGTGTCTAAGAAAAAAAATTGCTTATCGATGATATTGTTTTTTTAAGTATAAAATTATCTCTTTTTATCATAAACAGCCATTTCATTTATTTAAAAAAAAAATAAATATTATACGATAGCATTTTTACTTTAAATTCATTTTTTTTTTGCAAATTTAATTCGTTATAATTAAATTGGTATTTTTGCACTTTGAATTCGTTTTTTTTTCCACTTTGAATTCGATTTTTTGCACTTTGAATTCCTAGGCCTGCTCTATTACACTTGGCAAATTATGCTCTGATAGCGGGACTGAGTATGTGTACTTGACGTAAAAAAACGATTTCGGCGAGGAAAAGAAAATTTTAAATGAATTTAGTGAATATGTTCTTTATTCCACTATTTAATTCCTAATCAATTTGTTGAAAAAAAAAAATGTACATATCCACCAACATCAATTTCACCATCTACAGCTGTGTTGCATCATCCACATATTTACATTGCCATACCATCCATATGTCACTGACATGTTCGAAAAAGAGTGCCATTGACTCCGAATGTTTTAAAAAGAGCGCACTCGGAAATCCGAAAATTGAGATCTCGCAAAGTCGAAGTAGCATAGATAGCATGGACAGAAACCTATAAGTGGTGGAGGAAACCAACCAAAAATGTAAACTTAAGAGCCTATTGCCTTTAATAGCGATTTATGAGCGCTCTAAAAGTGCAGCGTTTTACTTAAGTAAGGAGCTCTCACATCGGAGCGGTACGCGGTAGTGGCAGCGGTAAATATAGGTGCACACATTGGGGCGGTATACCGCTTCCGGTATTACAACTTTGTACAACTTCAACTACAAGTATGTACAAACGCAAGCTGCGTTGACCGCGTAGCGTACCGCCTGTCAAAATATATTGTGAACAATTATTTCTGATGTTGAAAATAAATCCATTTTATTTGATTTGACTCATTCAGAGTTCAAAAATATAAGGGAAATGGATAAAATATGGAATAATATAGTAGAGGTTTAAATTCTGTAAATACCGCTACCGCGCCTCTACCGGTAACGCTACCGCATACCGCTCCGGTGTGTGAGCTCCTTAAAGGAGCTCTGCTATTATTATTCCATATTTTATCCGTGTTAAATTACAACATTTAACTATAAATGAATAAACTATTTAATAAAATGAACTATAAAATAATGAACTACATAATAACCATAATAATTTGAATGCACTCTTTATTATAGCATAACATTGTATAACTTTCTCTTTCTTTTAATTTCAATATGACATTTGCTATAACATTGTAACCACATTGCTTTTATAACCTTACTTACTTCACTTGAAATAAACGCTTTGGATTAACAGGTTATGGGCCCAGTCCCTTCTTAAATTAGTAAATTTTTTTTGCGAATATTACTTGGAAAATTATAAGTAGCAATGACAAATTTTACTGGAAGAATTCCTATGTTTAATGGGGAAAATTAATGCTCTTGGAAGCCTCAAATTGAGGCAATCTTACACAAGAATCGTTTGCTGAAGGTGGTGCTGGGAAAAGATGAGAAGCCGACGGATCCAAGTAAGCTGGAAGAATGGATCAATAAAGACATGGATGCCAGATACGAAATAATCAAAATTAAATGCGTGAATGTATGTATTGATAACAGAACAAAATCGTTGTCAAATGATTGCCAACGGCGATGACAGTTTCTCTACATTTTCTCTATAATTCAGCCAATGAAAATGCCTACGCTCAATTTGTGAATGCGTGAACCTCGGTACGTGAGTGTTTGAACTTAAATGCGAGAATGTGTGAAGTGCCTACCTAACCTATACAGGTCATAGAAAAGTTTAAACGGCAGAGTACTGGCGTTTAACTTAAATGACGAGTTATACTCTACTTTGAGTGTTAACGACCACTGTGAAACCGAAAAAAATTTAAACGGAAGTTTAAACCAAAACGAGAGTTTAAACTCTCACTGTGAAACTGGGCATGAATGAGACAAATCAAACAAAATGGAGTTATTTTCAACATCACAATTACTTTTTACCCGACTACGCAGAGGAAGGGTTATGATTTTAACAGGCTGGGTTTGTTTGTTTGTTTGTGTGTTTGTATGTATGTAAGGATATCACCTCGTACAGCCTAAACTATGGAACCGATTTCAATAAATGAGGTGTCGTTCGATTCGTCTTTATTCGAGAGTGTCCTAGGCTATACGACGTCGCAGAAAAATTCAATATGGCGGGCGCACCAAGCAAAATGGCGGACTATCTCTTTCTCCTTTTTTTTCTTACCCGACTAGTCTTTATAGCCGCATTGATAGTGGTATCAAATGAAAGGGCTTGCTGAGTAGAATACAATACGATATGACGTAATTCAAAATTCAAAATGGTAGACGCCCCCAAGACGGTGGATTTCCTTTATCTTTACTACATCCCTAATATGGGTATCAAATGAAATGGCTTGACAAGTAGAATACGACATTGTTTACTTATATGTTCATACACTACATATTTTTTGAAACTTAAAAGATGTAAATAAAAAATTAAGTTTAAAAAACTAAAACCCGACTACGTTATTGTAACAGCATGCGACCACTGCTGTACGCTGAAAATCATTGTTTCGTTTCATCTTGTTTCGTACTTTTTAGTTGGTTTTTCCCGTAGTCGGGTTTTAGTTTTTTAAACTTAATTTTTAATTCATAATATATTTTGACAGGTAGTACGCAGTCAACACAGCTTGCTGCGGTACAAAATTGTAAGATCGCAATAACGCAGTACCGGATGCGGTATACCGCCCCAGTGTGTGCACCTATATTTACCGCAATAGGATTTCATACCGTTGTACTGCTGCGGTATGTGAGCTCCTTAAGAAACATGACTGTTTAAGTACACGGGCGAAGCCGGGCGGGACAGCTAGTTTTTAAATAAAACCCTGTGTCTTATTTCAAAATGAATTTTTGCGTGAATAGACAGACACCCGTTATTATTTTCGAAAACTGACTTGCAGTTTTGTTAGTAGGTGATTCCATCTAAACCAGTACAACCTGCTGGAACACGTTGGTACAACAAAAAGGTAGTCTATGTGAAAACATCACAGCTTATCGCTACTTTTATAAAAGGAAGTCTAAAAAAAAGTATGTATGTATTTTCCGCAAAAACAAAAAAACTACTGAACGGATTTAGATGCTGTTTTTTGCAATCGAATCTGGTAGGGTTAAATGTATAAAAGGATACAAAATTTCAATAAAAAACTTCTATATGAAAAAAAAAGTTTTATTTTCGACTTTTGGGCATTTATCTCGTTCTTAAATAACGTATTAAAATAAAATTTACATATTTGTTTAGATTATTTCATACCAAAGATTTTGATATACATATATATCTTCTTTGTACATTTTCTGTGAGAAAAGTAATAACATAAAGAAATATTTTTTGTATGCTTTCGCGACGGCGATCAGTGGAGAGCATTGCCACCGTCAATGCACCAGCGGGTAGGCGTGTATGCGGTACATGCGTGTAGTATACGTGATTGGGATAGCTTCGTGCATAAATGTATTGTAATTATTCGATCATCTCTAATTCAATAACTGTATAAAGAATGCATTTTTTTTATTGAATGAATATAAGAATGCGTCACTTTTTTCTTTAATAGTCTGTGGAAAATCCTTTATTCAAGCAAATCAGTCTATACGATCCCATAATAATTATTTTCAAATGTCTTCATTTGGTGCTAAGCAAATTGTGGAGTAAGGATTTATGCCAACTTTTAAGGTGGACAAGTGTAGCATTTAGCTGGTAGTTACCTTCCAGTAGACAATTTATTATAAATACACATATCTACATATAAAGAGAATATTTTTGTATGCACAGCGAAGCGGGTAGATCAGCTAGTAAACCAATACCATTGCATGTATAAATAGTGGTCACCAAGACATGAGTTTATATGTATAGGGCACGAGATCATGCAAAATATGGAACTTTCCGATTGTACGCCATTGTCTTGACCTTGACAGCTTCACACAGAAATGGATCAAGAGGTAGATAAGATCATTCGATGGGAGAAATGCTCCCGCAGACCCAGTTATGAGGTACAGCATAAACTTAAACGATCCACCTCTATATTCCCTTTACCAACTTATAATAAACAATATTACTTACTATGAGGAATTCGATAATTATTAAGAACGCGGCTGAGTGTGTAGCGCATCCATTAACCTTTTTTGCGCTGTACTACTGAGTTCAGGTGTCCCAGGTTCGTTTCCTGGCAAAATCCGTATTTTTAGTTTTTTTTTTTTTATTTTTTTGTATAGCAGCACAGTTTTGGATAGCGTTTGATTTTCTCAAAATTTTTGTTAATAGAATGGTGGTAATTTCTTCAAAATTGGTCCAGTAGTTTACGAGTTAATCGGTTGAGAAATTGAATTTTTCTAAATAAAATTAAATTTTTGGACGTGAATTTCTCAAAAACTATACCACTTACGAGATTCGCTAAGTTATCTTTAAAAATATAGTTAATTATCTACCAACTGTGATTTTTTCATATTTCTTCAGTAGTTTCCGAGAAAACCGTAGGGGGCTTTTTTTATGATATTTTTCACACAGTTTTGGCAATACCTCCCAAAGTTTCTAACAGAAAAAATTAAGAAAACATTTCTGGAATCTTTGTTTCGAGCCCTTTCAAATGATGTCCCACATGAAATATTTTTCAGAAATTATTTTTTTTAGATTATAGTTTACCCACCCTGTATAGTTGTTTCACAACATTTTTGAGTAATATGTTGTCCATATATGTGGACCACCGTAATGTATAAGTGTGCCAAATTTCAAGTTTCTAGGAAGAACGGTTTTTATCGTGACAGACATTTTTGAGTTAGAGCGAACTTATAATGGTTCCGTACGAGGCTCCGTATTACCCTAAAAACGACTACAAAAAATTGATAAATGTGATACTCCACTTTATATGAAGTACAACATCAGTTATTGCACCCTACCATAGAATTGTTTTTTTTTTTTTGTTTCATTCTCAAATGACATTTTTTTAATGATATTTAAGAAATTTAGTTTTTAATTAATACAAAAAAATCTTTTTCTCTATCAGTCTATTAGCTTAATGTCGTTCTGTTACGGAGGCCCTAAAATGTCCCAAATAATTTTAATTTAAATAATTTTTTCATAATTCGCTAGCAAATATATTACAAATAATCATAAACCCAAATTCCTACAGCATTTGTAAATGATGGGTAAAACCTTCTAAAACATGATTTTTGATGTCAGCATTAATTTTATGGCTATGAAAATGAAAATGCAACATTAAAAATAAATACTTTTATATATAAATTTACAAATAAATTACAATACAAATAGTACACTGATTGAATTCCATAGTAAATTCTCAAATGCAGCTGATTCATTTATTTACATTCATTTGTCGCAGATTCTACGACCGCAGCACTTGGCAAACGTCCCGAGCTCAGCAATGCGAAAAACTGTCCACAAGTATTGGACTGCAACTCCTTGGGAGTTCCATCTTCAACGATGCGACCCTTTTCCAGTACAATAATGCGATCATAATCTAATATTGTTGACAGTCGATGCTGAAATGGAAAATATTTACTATGCGCAATCACAGAAATTATGCTGCACTAAGCTTTGTATTCAAATTCCTGTTGCAAGGATGCCATTGTTAACCTATAAAACATACATACATATGTACATGTGCATATACATACATGTATGGTATGAATATAGGGCTCATAGTAGGTACTCACCGCTATTGTTAGAATCGTTCTTCCCTGAAAAGCATTATGAGCTGCATCCATCAGAGCACTTTCAGTTGTTGTATCCAATGAGCTTGTTGCTTCGTCCAACAAAAGGCAAACAGATCCTCTTAGTATTGCTCGTGCTAGACAAAAGAGTTGCCTATGACCTGCACTTAAGTTTCTGCCACCGTCGCCAATTTCTGTATCTGTATTATAAAAGAGGAAAGGGAGTGGTTAATCTGGTCAAGCTATGTTTGCACATGAATGAATAACAAGAATACTTGTGAATGGAAAACTGGTCAAGACACATAACAAGATCCAAACCCGCGATTAAGCGTACTTATTTATAATCACTTACTTAAAGCTGTATATTTTGCTTTGCCATATAAATCCATAAAAGTTAACTTAAAAAGGTAATTTAGAGACTGGTAATGCGGTCTGCAAAGCAGTTTAGCATTTAAGTCGAAAAATCAATGTTGAAATTTAAAGCAACAGTACAACAGTTACGGCACTTGGTATGGGAACATCATCAGGATATTTTTTGCACAAAGGATCTAATACCAACCAGCACACTCACGACAAATGATAAATATAAAGATATCAATATAATATAATTATCCCTTCTTAATATCATAATAAATAGCAAAGACAAAGCACATAAAATTCGTTTCACAAATGAAAAGTTATTGAAATTTAAAATCCACTTAACGTTTCTAGGCCACCCTGCATAATGGCAGCTCTTCTAGGTATGATAAACTGTACCAAGTTGAGGTCCAATATGTAACAATAACAAACTTACAAAAAATCGATTCCTACTAATTGAACCCTTCTATTTTTATGGACATAAACTTTTTGTTAATTTAGAAGTGACATTAGACTGTTTGATATCTTTTGTAGATACTTATATAGACCATGATGCAATGGCCAATAAGCTTCCCTTTCTAACCTTTCCTAGAGACGATGGGATTAGGAAATTCAACTGGAAGAAAAACTTTCACATCAAACTCAGCAACGAGAAAGACTGGAGCAACGAATCTAAAATATATCTACGCTGAGTCTGGGTACAGGAGTGTTTGTCGCCGGCACCAAACTATTCGAACCCATGAGCAACTATACTAGAATCTTTCAAGCCGAAATCTGGACTTATATTGATAGATGTGCCCAACTCAATCTTGAAAAACATTTCAATAATCGGATCCCATGTCATCAAATCTAGAATTTTTGGGAATGCATAGATAAACTTAATAGACTAGGCGAAGGAAACAATGTCACCATCTACTGGGTACCAGGACACCTGGGGATAGACAAAGAGGCGGGCAAACTTGCTAGAAAAGGGGCTGCTACACCCTTCATGGGTCCTGAACCATTCTGCGGCATAGGGGAGCAAACTATAAAAGAGGAACTCCGATTAGTGAAGAAGACAAACAGGACCAAGTCTCGGACAAAAACTCAGTGTCTAAGACAGGCGAAGAAACTTTGGGGTAATTATAACTTAAAGAAATTCAAAGCTTGCAATAGCCTCGACAAAAACAAACTCCGCATCCTGACTGCGTTCCTTTCTGGGCAATGTAAAATTAAGGGCCATCTCAGGAAGCTAGGTCTGTCAGATGAAGACTCATGCAGATTTTGCAATGAGTCCAGTGAAAGCCAAGAACACATATTGGCGGTATGCGGGGCATTAACCCAGAAAAGGTTCAAGTGCTTGGGTAAACACCAACTTACAGCAAAGAATCTGCCACTCATTGCTGCACCCAGTCTCCTGCTGCCATTTCTCAGAGAAATTGGCCTGGATGAGGTGGTATGACCTAAGCAATTCTCACCTGGGCTAGGTGTGAGCAAAGCTCTCTCCAACCAGTTCCAATAGAAATAATGAATAGAGGAATGTCCTTTCGTCTAGAACTTATAGGGTGCATCTCACCCTTCAATAATAATAATAAAAATAATATCGTTTTGTTACTAAGTACGTAGCAGAACATAGGTGACGTGAACTAATTAATATATAGAACGCTCTCGTTATCGAAAAATACACGTTATCGAATAGGAGTTTTTTAAAGTAAAAAAAGCGATTAGTTGTAAGAGCATATTTGAATTAAAAATTAATAAAAAAAAATGTTTTATTAATTTTATTTATAAAAATAGCAAAAGAAAAGTCGAAATGAATATTATTAGGGAGAACATAGCGCACTTGCACACTACACATAATGTAAATCATAAGCTAAACAGTTACAATTACCCTTATTTTTTATTAGGACATGTTCATTTGTGATAAAATTTACATTTGCAGTCAAATAGAGGAACTGTTCACGTTATCGAAAGGTTCGAATTCATGTTACTGGATAGCTAATGTATAGTGTGTTCAGGTTAGTGGATAGTTCACGTTAACATGTAGTCACGTTACAGAGAGTGTACTGTATTTAAATTCTTCTTTAAGAACAAAATTTAATTAAAAAAACTTCAAAAAATGACATCTCGTCGGAAATCAAACGAAGGATTACTCTTGCCAACCGCTGTTTCTTTGGGCTAAGAAGGCAATTGAGTAGTAAGGTCCTTTCTCGATCGACTAAGGAGACTTTATATAAGACCCAGTCTTGCTATATGGAGCTGAAGCATGGACTTTATCGAAAGCGGATGAAGATATCCTTGGTCGCTTCGAGAGAAAAATCCTTCGTAAGATATTCGGTCCCGTTTGCGTTGACGGGTTCTGAAGGAGAAGATTCAACCACGAACAGTACGAGCTGTACAGCGACATCAACCTGGTCAAAAAACTGCACATTGGGCGTTTAAGATGGCTAGGACATGTAGAGCGTATGGACATCAACGCTCCGGCTCGAAAAATATTCGACTCTTACCCGGAGGGTCAGCGCAGCAGAGGACGACCTCGCCTAAGGTGGCGCGCACAAGTAGAACAAGACCTCAGCCAACTTGACGTGCGAAACTGGAAGCGGCTAGCTAAGGACCGGGCTAGCTGGAAGAGGTTGTTGGTTGAGGCCTTGGTTCACCCCGAACTGTAGCGCCATCTAAGTAAGTAAGTAAGAACAAAATTACAGTTTTACTTCATCCATAGCCGAAGGCCTCCGTTGATCTGGCTATCCAGCTAACTAGTAATTTCAATTACTAGCCTAGCTTTTAAATAATAATAATAATAATACTTCATCCATTAAAAAGGCAAATAGTAGATGCCATTGACATGATCTGCCTCCTTATTTAACTTTTAGTGCAATGGAACTATCCTAGATTTCCGAAGTCGTTATTCCATTTATTAACTTATATCTTATACATATACTGTGTTTGAGAAAATGTAATTAGAAATTTTGTATACAACAACAAAAAAAAACATTTTCCCCCTACTCCAGAATTGTAATACGTACCTATGTATAATAATATAATACCTACATATGTATAGTAAATAATCGCATACGTATAGTAAATAATCGCTCTTAAAACTTTTGAATAAGTTGTGAAAACTTTTCTACCCAAAGCCAAATGCACTGGACCCAGCGAATATCAAATCTCATTAAAGAACTTACCCAGACCTTGTGGCATTGCATTAACGATGACATCCTTAAGTTGGGCCAATTCCAAGCATTTCCATAAGTCCAAATCGGAATAGTATCTTCTAGGATCCAAATTCTCTCGTATGGTTGCATGGAATAAATGCACATCCTGTGGGATTATCGATAATCTCGATCTAATTTCATCCGGATGTATTTGTGTTATGTCCACATCGTCTATCAATATTCGGCCCGAAATCGTTTGCAGAACACCGAACAAGGATAATGCCATTGATGATTTTCCACTACCAGTTCTACCGCATATGCCAACCTTGGGAAATATAAAAAGGATTGAAAAAAAACACCAAAATACACAAAATGTACAAAAAAAAAAGGTAATTCAATTTGAAAAACGGACACACAATCAAACGGAATGGCATCCTGACATCTCTGCTACTGCACCCGCCTCCCCTTACTTTTCCATACATGGGAACATTTTTGAAGTTCTCAAATGTTGTCAACTCCACAGAAACCGTAAATAACTGTGGATACTGGGAGGAATAATGGACTCCCCCCGCCTGCCAACTTTGTCTGGTTTTTGTGAGATCATTCTGGTAGTTCGCTGACGCAGTGTCCTTAATAAAGAAATTCTTCCGCTGTTGGAGTTTATGGGGGAAAAAATCACCCAACAATTTAGTAACGATAGAAGTAGAATTTGTTCTGCAATAAAAAATCGTTGTTTTTTGAATGCCGCACTAGAGTGGTAAAATGAAACATTCTTTGCGTCTGTATTTTTACTTTTAGTTCATTGGAAGGCTGTCGGTGGTATTCTTGGTCAAGGATACACTCGTGATAAGATTTATGGCGGCTGGTGTAAACTAAATCCTTTATTTAAAATGTATAGTTTAGTTAACAAGAAAAGTACACTTTCATTACATTCACACGAGCTACTCGTTATCGAAATGTGACGATTTGGAACTACCGCTCACGTTATCGAGTATTATTTTACTCGTAAACAATTTTCTTGTCGAGTGTATATGAAAACAATTATGTGAGTTTCACCTAGTTAGGCTAGTTTCTTGAAATTCACTAAAATAAAATTATTTTCAATTTATCTTATTTTTGTTAGTAAAATTTTATTTTTATTCCACACGTTAGCTTTCTAGTGCAGTCACTCACGAGTGATATATTTTTGGTACATAAATAAAAACGAACCAGAGAATCCTTCACCAACTCTTCTGGAAAACACCTCCTTACCTTTAGTGTTTATGTACGATTTGCCATTTTCTCGTAATTGTTTTCTAATGTTGCATTTGCACAATTCCGCCTTACGTTGATTCTTTCTAGGTGGTGTAGCTATTTCACTCGCATCTAAAACCGTACGAAATGCTGTACCCGGAGAAAGAAGGTTGGGGCAGCATTGCCCCTACACGGCAAAAACACATTGCGGTCTTTACTGATGGGGGGGGGCACGGCGGCCTTAGATCACAAGACGACCAAAGTAATACTTGAATTAAATAGGGCAAAGTTTAGAACTTTAATAGGAATACTTTCTGGGGTACTGTCTCCTGAAAAGGCAAGCCAAAAAAGAATGGGACATTCTAGTACGGTCGAATGCGGATACTGCAATGAGTTGAGTTCAGTGGAGCATGTCGAACATATCCTCTGTGATATGAGCCATTGCTCGTTCGCGCAAAAAACTTTTAGTGAGTTACTTTTTTGATACATTAGATGAGGTGGCCCGAACGCGTATTGCCATACTGCTTATCAACAGGGACATCGGTCGCTCTGCCATAGTGTGTACTGAACTGCATATTGCTCCTCGAATTTCAGTAAAGCTAAAGCAAAATATATGTATGCTACCACGGACTGCTCTGTGTGATCATATGCGGTTTGCTTTTCTAATTAATGAAAAGGCTGAGGCAAACCATGTGCTACTACAGATTGCTCTCCGATTATATGCGATTTCGCTGTAGATATAAGTGATAAACAGAGTTTTCAGGAAACTAAAAACGGAATGAATTTATGGCAGCTATTAGCTTATTTGTTTGTAATTATTTCGCCTTAAATAAATTTCTGCGTTCACTTTTTCGCTTTATTTTATTTGGCAAAATATTAATTTGTATTTTTAATTTGTTTGGCTTTCATTTTATCACATGTAAAAAATTTCGCGCGAAATAAAATGATAACTGCATTTAAAATTTAGTGTTTTTTCGCATTCGGTTGATTTAACTTGATACATATTAGGGTATAAGCAGAACAAATGAAAAATAACTGTAGAACTCCCATGTAATTTGATTTCGTAAGAACATGACAAGCGACAGACACACGAAGTGTCTGTTACTGCAGGTGCTTTAATCTTGAATTTCAGAGCAGAATATATATAAACTCAGATAAATAGCGTTTGCTTGGATTTAGTATATTGTCTGCTTTGCACTTGAATTAGAATACTATAATCTATTGCAGAGCGACCGATGCCTGTGCTGCTATAGAGTATGGCAATACGCGGCCCAAACCTGCCACGATCAAATTTTAAAATTTTGCAGGGAAATCAAATTTTTAAACGGAAATAATTTAGGCACCATCAATAGATGGTTCCAGGGGATGGCGATGGGCCCACCATGGTGCCTAGTTTTTTCATGATGGCTTTGCCTCATAATCCCGTTCTAACTTAACCTAACCTAACCTAACTGCCGCACAACATATTCGCTTGACTTTTTTTTTGTTAGAAAGGTTGTGAAGAGGACCAGGTGCAGTATGTAATTTTTTATAAATTTTTTATATGTTGTGTCTAAGCCAGGTAAAAATCAGGTAACATAATAAATTTTAATACGTGCGTGTCCAGTGCATATTACGTCATTTAGTTACGCAATTAAAAACGTTTCTTTTACATACGACCATTAAATTCTTGCTAAAAAGAATTCAGTATTTGTATGAAAATTTGTCGGATGTAAAAAAAAGCTCTATGCGTATGACAAATAAATACTTAAACCGTTACTTAGAGCCTACATACACCAAAATAACGCGGTATATCTCGGAAACTATTAAGGCAAAAACTGATAGCACAAACAGAAAGATCTCATCGAAAAATAAAATAATGCATCAAAATCAGAAAATGCTAAAATTTGACATACGACATACTTATATATTCTCAGTCGACGAATTATATCAGTTTCACCTAGTTTCTTGAATTTTATTGAAATAAAATAAGTTTTATCCTTCCGGAAAAACGTCAATTTATTCGAATTTTTCTAGTATCTACAAATTTATTTTTATTCGACACGTAACCTATCGAGTGCCGTCATCCCAATGAGGTTACTCGATCATTCGATAACGAGTCCTACTCACTCACTCGTTATCGAGTGCGGTAGTTAATTATATTGGCTTATGCCCAGATTCACAGTGAGAGTTTAAGCTGTAGATCAACTTAACGTGAACGAGGGTTTAAACTTTTCGTTTAACTCGTTCGGTTTCACAGTCGGAATTAATCTTCCAGTTAACTAAACGCAGTTTTGGAAGCTATGTTAGACAAAAATTCGGCGCTATTGTTTTGAAATGTCAAACGATTCTGTTTATTCTCTCTATGCTTCCACTAATGAAAACGCATACCCCCCCTGTTCTGCATTTCGATCGAAAGTGGATTGAAACCGAAATTTAAATTCACTCGGAATGGAATTCAGTGTTCTTCATTCCGAGTGATTTCGAATTTTTGAGATCCACTTCGAATTCATTTGTTTGTAATGTCAAACACAGCTGTCAAATTGGAGATTTTCAGTTCCTGGTTTTTGTTTTGTGCAAGTGAATTAAACATTTAAGAAAACATATATTTTATTAAAAAAATGGATTAAATTTTGTTTTAAATGATCGGTGAAAACCGAATGGAGAGAGTTCGCAGGAAGATTTTGCGAGACAAATCTAACATTCTGGATCTTCCCGAAGCATTGTGAGCAGAAGTTAGACAACTGAAGAAAAATAATTTATTTAATGATTTTTGCATTTTTAAGAACAGTTTTGGTGAGTAAGGAAATATTTGTTGATATTCTGCGAGAAGTGTAGCCAGAGATGGTACCAACTTCAATTCCTCTCACACATCAAAGGTCAGTGGGAATGGATTTTAATCTTCGCCTTGGTAGATCCACAGTCGGCAAAGTTCTCGGCGAGATGTAAAACATTGTGCAACACAAGTTGTGATCGAAGTGGACTGAACTGGAAAGTACGCAGATGATAGAAAAAATGGTGTTTGAATAATGAGGGATTCCGGGGATTATAGAATGCTCGGATTATACAAACATTCACCTTCGCCCATTATAAAAATAAAATGTTTTATTTTGTTAATAAAAATTGTTAACTTCAATTTATTATCGTTTTCAACCCAGTCGTTAGAAAACCTACACTCTTCAATCGTTGTTCTAACTCCGTTCATAAATCCTTAGTATACGCTCTGTCCCGTTTAACAAAATCTTGATTTTCTTCCATGTAATTCAAGAGAATACTCTCTAGCCTCTAATTTTTGTATTGTATTATATTAAACAAAGCAATAATTTTAATACACTAATGGAAAGTCTTATTATTCTACTCATATTTTTCAAAATGGTTCTGATCAACAAATTAATTAATTAATTCACTTTACAACGGCATGTGAATTCAATTCACGTCAAGAATCTCAAGTGAATTCAATTCACTAAAATCACAGGATTTTCGGAATGCAGAACACGAACTTACTGCTGTCATCTTGAGTGGAATGCAGAACACCAAAATATCCACTTTCGAACATACAATCCACAATTCATAGTTTCGATCGGAATGCAGAACACCCAATTCCACTTTTGGTGGTTGAATTCACTAAAAGTGGAATGCAGAACAGGGGGGATAATCTCAGTTTGTGAATGCGTGAACTTCAATATATGAATGTGCAACTATAATGCGGGAATATGTGTACTGACAACAAAACAAAATCGTTGTGAAACGATTGTCAACGCCGTCAACGACGATGACAGTTTCTCTAAATTTTCTCTATGCATCCACCAATGAAAATGTGTACTCTCAATTTGTGAATGCGTGAATTTCATTATGTGACTGTGTGAACTTTAATGCGTGAATGTGTGAAGTGCCAACCTATACAGGTCATAGGAAAGTTTAAAAGGCAGAGTACTGGTGTTTAACTGAAACGACAAGTTAATCTCCACTTTCAGTTTAAACGAGCACTGTAAAACCGAAAATATTTTAAACGCAAGTTTAAACCAAAACGAGAGTTTAAACTCTCACTGTGAAACTGGGCATTAATATTTCAAACTGATTAATTAAAAATTAGCCTAATTTAGATAAATTTTCTTATTTGGTTTTTGTTAGATTTATTTCGTACTCTTTGATACCTTTATACACTAAAACTTGTGAATAGTGAAATGCTTCGGTGCACATTTTTTTCTACTATTCGCAGCATTAATACTATTCGCAATTTTTTCCACAATCGGCAACCTAATTTCTTTACTACTCTCCAAGTTTGTGAGCTGAACTTTAGTAATAAAAGGGCAGCTATGTCAAACACATACTTCCCGTCAACTATTACCACTGAGTGCAGATTCCAGATCAAAGTAACGAGTGTTGCAATGCATTCTATATTTAGCTGGGAATCCATTTTAATAAGAAACTAAACTTTGTCTCCATTGAAACTGATGATTGAACATCCTCTGAAAAATGTTTAATCTTACAGAAACATTTTTACAATCCGTTCATTCATTTTTCGTATACACTGCTGCAATGTTTCTTTCTACATAAGTATATACATACATACTTATATAAATAATAAAATGATGTTTTGATGAATTGTTCTGATTATTTCTATTACTCTGCTTCAGGACAATGTATAAGGATGAATTATAGGCCAAATGTGACAAATTTATTAAACAAAATGTTTTCGAATCCGATAAGCTATTATTGAGTTAGGATTGTGCAATCAACTTTTATAGTTCCAAGCAGGCTCGCCAGATTTTTATAAGCTCACAACGCAAAATTTTAATTTATTTTCGCAAAAACCGCAAAATCAAAAAAAAAATATTCGCAAAAGGCGCAAAATGCTAGACATTAATAATAATAACAAATAACAATTTATTTAACTTTTTTTTTCTATACATTTAGTCAAAAGAAGACAACGAAGGAAACGAAAGAATTCATATTTTCTGGGGTTGGCTTAAAACTGGTGGAGAAAATTTGATTCACATTGGAATGAATTCTAATGCGCATCAATGGTTCTAAAAATTTAACTTCAATCTTAGAAAGGCTTTATATTTTAATTGCATTCATACTTGAACATGCTCTTTCCACTATTGCATTCCTTACTGGCTAAGAAAGTGCACTTAAAGCTAAGTGACTAAGCTCCAAGAATTGAGATTCACTAACGGCATTTGTTTTTTTTCCATACCTTACTTTGACCCAAAACTGTACTGCATCTTCGTTTGGTATTGGTTCAGGTTGGAACTCTTTAACCCAGTTTATAAACATTAATGACTGGGTTGCATTGAAAGCACTGGCATTTATAGAAAGGTTGGGTTGCATTGGCACCACAGACAGATCGAGATTGGGCGCATTCCGCTTTTTAGTCAACCGCCTCTGATTCGTCGTAATTGTAACTAATGTTTCTTACATAAATCATCCACTATCTTTCATTAATATAAGTTTGTTTTAACTCTTCCTTTATTTAAAAATAGCTTTGTTTTCTAGATACATATCTTGCAATCACAATTCTCAAACCAACCCAATTAAAAATAGAAAGTACAATCACGTTTGTGACATGAGAACTTTCAACTAAATGGTTAGTCAAGTTTTGAATTCTGTTTTTTTAGAATTGACTAAATGGTTAGTCTGTAAAAAACGGAATGCGAACATTGGTTTTCGGAGAAGGAAGACGTACTTTGAAGTTTGAACGGAAAGGGATTAATTGAAGTGGATAGGATTTGCAGTTAAATGTTTTTATTTAATCAGTTATAACTGCGATTCTACGTGTCAATGCGATACATTTTTCAATGACACAAAATACCACAAATATCGCGCAAAATATAAGATATCGCAAAAACAAAAATTTTATACCACAAAATAAAAAAAAAATAACCGCACGTTTTGCGATATATCGCACAATCTGGCAAGCCTGGTTCCAAGTGCGAGGTGAACCGAGGCCTGCTTCTCGCAACCATTTGTGTTTGCGTGTTATATTCTTGCACGAATAGAAGGGACCTACAGTTTTTTGCCGACTCCGAACGGCGAGTTGAGAAGCTCAATCGTGACAAATTATACTCCTTGATGCTTGTCAGACATTCGAAAGAGGTGACACCATGAAAAAACTCTTTTAGGTGTTAGACCCGGCCAGGAGTTGAACCCGGGCAGCATTGCATGGTAGTCCAACGCACTAACCACCACGGCCACGACGACCATAACTCTAAGGATCCTTATAATTTGGTATATGATGCATTATATTTCTAAAGCTTATTCTACAGGATCGAACCTTATAAACCCACTATTTTTTCAATGAGTAAATTTATTAATTGTATTATAGATTGCCTGTTGAATATATTTGGCTCTGTCCATTGCTGTTGAAATTCTTCTTTAAAGCTGGCATTTCTGATATTTTATATTTTTTTTATTTTCTAATGTTTAATCACGAGTGATCTGAGACTAGAAAGACGTTTCGTAAACTTCAGTGAAGTGTGGTTGTGTGGTGTTGAGTCTCATTTATTGACAACGAGGTATTGATCTTTCGCGACCCTATGCAGATACTTATTTTTTGCAAAGTTACCGGACTTTGTAGAGTTTTTATAGCCCAAAAAACCTCGACTGATTCAAAAGAGTACATGCCGTTGTGAATCATAATCTTCAGTATAAACGAGTCTAATATACTACTAGAAACATCGAAGCAATATTGCAGCATGTATGTGCAATTGTGCACGCCAGTATAAAATAAAAAATTTAAAAATGTAATTGCTTATACTATCAATTGTAATCTAACAGTGATTGAGATACCAAAGTCCGAGACTGACAGAAATCGTTCGTTTTTGTTACTAAAAATTTACATATTTACATTCCAATCGACACATACGAATTTAACATGTCTTCTGCGAGTAGAAAACTCCAGTTCACAATTAACAAGTATTTTATGTATTAAACATGTTTTTTAAGTCAGCGTCCAGACGATTTTATAATTTAAATATGTGAAAATGTCACTGACACTTGGTTATGATGACATTCCTCTCATTAGAAGGAGCCAGTCATATTGGTTTAATTCGCAAGGATCGTACTCGTACTCGTAAAATTCCAGATCCCAATTAAGAGTTCACTTTAAAAAAAATAAACTTTAAAAGCCTATTTCCACTTTAATTTAAAGTTAAAAGATTCCATAAATTCTGTCAGTGATACTGTGAATATGTACTAAAACCTACCCTTTGGCCAGCGGGAATTTTCAACGATAAATCCGTGATGACATTCTCCTTTTGGCCTTCATATCGTAAGCTGACATTTTCGAATGTAATATCGCCCTTCTGTGGCCATGAAATTGGAACCGATTTATCTGCAAATAAAGAGAGAGAAAAATGTCAACGTAAAAATGATGCCTATGTGTGTTGAATATGTGTTGTTGTTTCATCGTTGAATATTTGTGTAATTGTTGAGATTGAGAATAAAGGCTTCTCAGTTTATGTGTCCACGATTGGACGATTGGAATCAATACCCTCGCAAAAGTCACTCAAATCACGCTACTTGATTTTCGCGCGTTTACTGAATTCTTCCTGAATTACTTACTTCACTTTTAATTTCACTTTTAAGTTGAATCGAACACTTTTCATTGTTAGCTTAAAATGGGACTAAAATTGTCAAAACAAATACGAACGTTATTAAAACAAACAAGGCTCTATATTCGAACCAATTAATACAAAGTATGTATGTAGGATCACCCTCAAACAGTACTAAAGATGTTCTACAAAACTAAAGTACTAAACCAGAGTTCTAAATATGGGAGATGACAGATGGCAGTGAAAGGTTTCCGGTGGGCTTTCTCTTTTTGCTTTCTTTTTTGATCGACCGCCGAGAAGGACAAGAGGTCTCCATCCTAAACTCATCCTAAATTTGTAAAGTAGATATTAACCTAAAATAATTCTAAATTTGCTAAGTAAATATTATTCTAAGTCATCCTAAACTTGTAAATTGCGAAATTGGTAAAATAAATAAAACGAAATTGTTTGAATCGAGAAGCGATCCTTTATGTATATATTACTTTATACCTTAGCATAGTCAATTATTTTAAAGACATTGCAAAAATTATTTGATCTCAATTGTTCTTGATGAAACACAAAACGTGGTCAATAAATACAAATCAACAAATTCTCTTATAAATTAAACATCTTCGTGGTATGACAACTGCGATTTCTATTCAAAAATATCCACTTCCACTATGGACAATTGTCTTGCTCAAATACAAATCGCATTTCATTCAGAACTTTGGAAAATGTTCGCTGCGATATTCACAGAGTTGAATATTATTTCCAACACCAGTTTATTAGTTTTCTTTCCCGAAGAAACGAATCGCCGCACATAGGGGTATTTGCATCGAAAAACCGCTCATAAATCAATATTTCAAAATGCAGAGTTGAGAAGTAACTTTTTTTCGTAGCTGTAGTAATGTACTGTAGTTTTTTTTTTCATTTTCATGCACACACTTCGCCACAGCATCAGTTCAAAGTCATCGATCGTAATCTTGAATTGTGAATCTTTTGATTTGTGCGAAAAATCGCACTGATAAATAATTAAATTTTTTTTTTATATTGTGTACCAATTTTTTTGTTAAGGAGGAATCAGCTGCAGGTGTGTAGTTTATTTAGAAGCTATTTTGGCGTTTATTGGAGCTTTAATTTAAAAGATATTGGATTTATTTGAAATGTATGCAAATGGGCTTTTTTTTATTTATTTTTCTTTAATGGACATTTTGTTATATAATTCGGTGTTATTGGGTAACTTGTTTGGTATCACCTTATAGAGCAAGATGTCAAGAAGCAATTACAAAAAAAAATGCTGCCCATAACTGCCCCCCTAGATTTGTATCGTCGCTGATGTGTGTATCATCTTCAGAGCTATTTGCTCAATAAACTGTCTTGCACGTAGGAAAAATTAAGAGTTTTCAAGCTTAAAATTGAATTATACCTTAAAGTGACTGAAATAAGCTTTTGATAATGCTTTTAAAGTTGTTTCAGACAAATATCACTTCATTAGGACCAAAAAATATTTTTGATCGGTTTTTCGAGGCAAATACCCCTATGTGCGCCGATAGAAACTTATAATTGGTGTCTCAGATGTTAAATATTAAACACACTCTTACATAGAATTTGTGGTGAAACTTCATTTCAACTTAAGTTTCAAAATTCGTTAGGCCAAGAAAATTGTATTAAATTTTAAAAATAACATGCATACATACATACATATGTACATACATTTTGCAAACCCATTGGCTTTAAACTATCTTATATAAATGTGGTCATCAGATAATAAATCTACTGAGTTTGTGGTGACATAGGGAGCAGTTGGAATATGACATCACCTAGACCCCGCCGGCAAGGAAACCAGTACTGACAGAAGAAAGTGCGTTTTGAAATGCCATGCGATGCGTGGCTAACATGCAACAACTTATAGGGAGTCGTATTCAAGGCATACGACTTGCATAATAACAAACGAAATACAATACGATATGAGTACGACTCAAAGTGAGATACGCGGCACGACTTGCATAATTGGGGTGAATATCTTGGCCTATATGCTTAAATACTTATAAGTTCAGTTGACCAAAAATTTAAGCGAGCATACCACAACAAATCTATAAGCCTGGCACTTCCGTCGGCATCAACAGATGCGCGACGAGTAGAAATATTGCAACTTTTCCGCCCGTTTGGGAACCAGTAAATGGTTAACCCTTAACCACCTACCAGCGGTGTCACAGATCGCAGCGGTTTTTCAAATTCAAACATTTCAAGGTGTGCGTGTCGTGCAACAAAGTGCATCCATGTACCTTTTCTACTCATCAAACTGTGTCGCGCATGAGCTTGGAGAGTGAACACGTGCACGCGTTTGGCCCAGGTTAGCAAAAATGTTTCTCCTGCACTCTCCGGGACCGCAGGTAGGTGGTTATGTATTTTTTTTTTCCTACAAATAAGTGCAGATTCACAAAGCTTACCTAGTATAGAAAAGCTTGAAATACGAGAAACATGCTCCAGTTGTGATCCAAAAAAGAAACGCAAGACAGTTTACTTATGTTTCATGTGCAAAAAACCAATTTGATTAGAGTGTGCGAGCAATATTTGCGGTAGCTACAGCGAAAAATTGTGAATGTTGGTGGGTTGCAATTTTGTTGAGGTTTTTTTTATGTTAGCTTTTTTATTTTTATTTCATTATTTTTTTTTTATAATCTACACAAGCTAAAGAGGATATGAATACCCTTATAATGTTAACACACAGCGCGAAGGACGAGAACGAGAGACAGACAGATCTTTGTTTTCTCAGTTTATGAGAGTTAATACCAAGATTTCGAAATTTTAAGTTCCTACTGCAACAGATTTCATTGTATGAACGTAGTCATTTTTTGCGCTAAAAGTGCTAATATGTGAAGTTTTAAAGAAAATTTCAAAATGTTACTTTAATTCATGTTATTTTACTCTTTAAAATAAAGCTTAAAGGTATTACCAACAATATTATTGACTTTTTGTTTTTATTTAATACCGGAGATTACGAAATAGAGGTAAAAATTTGTAGCGGTCTCCAGGACCGCACGTAGGTGGTTCAGGGACTGAAATAGGTGGTAGGTAGTTAAGGGTTAAGGATACTTTTTTGAATAAATAATGCAATAGATAATTAAAATTGATTTTAAAAAAAAATGTTCGGAAACCAGAATTGCTATTTCCTCATATTGCTACTAATTTTATTCATTTGCTGCAGTGGTTTACTGAAAAATGATTGTACTCACAGTCAAATAAGCTTAAATAACAAAGATACAAAATAAATAAATATTTGGCTTCAGCAGTCCTAAGTAGAACCAAGCCTAGCTTCCCGTAACCATTTGTGTGTGCGCGTTATATTTTTGCACGAATGGAAGGGACCTACAGTTTTCTGCCGTCTCCGAACGGCGAGTTTTACATGACAAATTATACTCTTGATTGCTTGTCAGGTATTCGGAAGAGGTGGGCACTGTGAAAAACCTTTTAGGTGTTTGCGGCGGGATTTGAACACAAGACCGCTGGCTTAGTAGTCCAACGCACTAACCACTTGCGCTACGGTAACAAAGGATACAATATGGAAATATCAATACACAGATACCATATTATTCCATGTTTTATTTAGAATATGTCTTGACAAGGCAAATTTTTAGATTGTTGGAAGCATTCGTATATAACTCTCTTATACAAATCTGGCTCTAAAGGTTCTGTAGATAACTATAGACCTATAGCAAAGCTCCAGTTAATGCCTTAAGTGTTTGAGGCAATCGTGAACATGAGTTTGTAAGTGGTAGATCTACTATTACTAATTTATCCATTTTCACTAATTACTGTCTTAACAATTCTGTGGCAACAAAAAAAAAACAACATAAGTCGACTTATGTCGAAATTAAGTTTTTTACACCAACGGTGCGCAATATTCGATTCTATTTGCCATATTTTCTTCTTCTTTTTATCTCTAAACGGTTGCTGAGTTATAGACCAGCAAAAAACACCATTATTATTTTCCCGCATATTTTTCGTTAGCTTTTGACATATGTTCTTATGCTAATGAAACGCAACTATAAGTAATTGTTTAGAAATATATTTTTTCTCATCTTTGTTTCTGTATCAACAACTTTCATATACGATGAGTTTTTTGTAAGCTAACGTCAAACCTTTCAACCGCTCTCCTGAAAAGTTGAAAAAAACGATATAGTTTTTCCTTGTTGCCACAGAATATAGAAAATCGATTGCAAGTCGATACTATTAATATCGATTTTTCAGAAGCGATCGAAGGCCTTTAAAAAATCGACATTAATACAGCATTATAGGCGCAGGGTCATAAGTCCAGAGACCAAAAGTCCACAAGGGACTTTTGACCCACCTTGGCGGGTTATAAGTCCACAAACCAATTGTGCACTTATAACCCACCCAGGTGAGTCAAAAGTCCACACGAAATTTCTGTGGCGTATAATCGCATACGCCGTCAACTTTGCTATAGCTATCGCCGGCAAGCATCTTCTCACGATTAAAGAGGTCATGTTGAAATGGACCAAAAAATGTGGATTGGGAGCCAACCCTCAGAAAAGAGAATCGGTTCTATTCACTAAAAAATACAAAATCCCTTATAAACGGTACCCTATTTACACGGTACCAGCTCAGTTTTCACCGACAAAGCAAAGTATCAGGGTCTCATACTGTGTAAAAAAAAAAAAAAAAAAACTTATTTGGAAACTAGGTGGCAAGAAAGCCATCGGTAGCAAATGCGGTATTCAATCCCGTATCTCGCTTTATACAATGCTCCAAATTGTTTTCAAGAGCAGCAGAGATAAATATCCCCAAGATCACAATGGACCTCAATAGATCTAAGTGTGCTGGAACTCGAACTACCGGCAGTCACTTTTTTCTAACCATTATACCTTTGTACTATTCAACTAGAAATACCGTATCTTGAAGAAATTATTTCTTCTAAATATAACGTATGTATCTAATACAAAGCGGTATCGAATTAAAGGAAATGGGGCACTTTCGGGCCAAGAGCGTACATCAATGAGAATGGTATCAAATAAAGCTGAGCTTTAGTATATTAAAACTGTTAAGTTTTATGAAAATAGTATGTGATGATTTTGAGATTTTTTTGTGAGAAGTTCTGTGATGATTTTTGTCCGTTTATCTATATCTATACTATTTATATAGTCGTAACTTCTTTTATGTATGTTCCAGCTAAACTCGGGAACTAATAAACGGATTTTGATGAAGCTTTCGCTAAAATATGTTATTTGTTGAGTTCCTCTGCATAAGATAGGCTTTAATTATACAAAAAAAAACTAATTTTTTTGTTTGTATGCTTAAAATTTAAACACTTCCATGCACTTTACGGGATAACGCGTGTACCTATTTCAATGAAATTAATTTGGTTGATTTCAGCATTTCTGACCAAATTTATAATTCCTACGTTACCTAGAAGCTGAGAACTAGACATAAACAATGTGGTTTTTAATAGTTTTCATTAAAAATCATAGAAAAATATTGAAATTGCCCGTCAACCTGCTGGGAGAGGATCACGTACACGTTGTTGCATTAAGAGTATGTAAGCTTTTCTCTTCGCTCTTGCCCTTGCAGTATGTAAGTATTCTGAATGAATCGTGTTTTGTTTTTGTGTGGTCTGGCGATCACATTCATCGCTCATCCGATGGTGATGATGATGACTGATGAAACTTTGGGGGATGCTGTGTGCATACTGGGGAAGGTTATAGATCTTAATTCATACATGTGCATATTATAAAGATTAATTTCTGTTTGCTTATGTTTTTTCGATAAATTCCGATTTCCGAACTACTCCGCTGCGCCGATTGAGCTCAGACTTGGAAATAAAGTATATTTTGAATAGAGAAAGGCGAAGCACAGAGTACACTTACTTTATGGTAAGTGAACAACTTAGGTAAAGGACAAAAAAAAACTTTTTGCACAACTGAGTTATAAGGGAGCCAATCCAAATTAAAGGTTGTTTGCTCGCGTTCCCGCATCGTTAATCTGGTTGCGGTGATACTTTGGCAAGTTCTTATCTAAACTGCGTTCGGAAAGTTTCTAGAATCGGTTCAGTAGATAGTTCCAGAGATTACCCCTTACATACAAATTTCACCTCTTTTTTCAGAAGCCTACCTCGGCGTGCGTACAACAACTCCTTTTTTAAAGATATATAGATATATGGATATCAAGTATGAGGCAATTGTGCAGTATGACTCTTTTACAAGGAGTATCACAAAACAAACTACTGAAAATGATGCTTAATCTACCTCAGTACCACTCCGCTATTGATCTGCACTTGGAAGCCAATGTGAAATTGATTGTAATCCCTGTGACCAGTCCCGTGAGAATTTTAAGGTCACTTCTATTTATGTACTTTTTTTAAGGAGATAATGACAAATAAAAATTATTCACAGAATTAAAGGTCATTCATCAGACTACCAAACGCGTTGTCCAAGTAATAAGGCGCGTGATGTGCGTGGATGTGGGGGAGAGTGGGCGGGAGTTTATCTCTACGTCACATTTTTAAAATAATGAGCGTTTGACAGATTTTTCAAACAAAATCATCTTCAGCGATGAGGCGCATTCATCTTGATGGTTCGTCGTATTTGGGGTTCAGAAAATCCACGAGTGATTGTTGAGAAACAAATACATCCACAAAACATGGTGCGCATTTTGGGCTGGACGCATTATCGGAACATTCTTCTTTGAAAATGCGGCTGGTTAGGCAGTAACAGTTAATTGTACTCGCTATCGCAATATGATAATACAGTGTTTAGTGCATAAATTGCAAGATATGGATATGGATGACATGTGGTTTCAATAAGAGGGTTCGTTTACCTACTTTATGAATAAAAAATAAATGAAAACCGGTGTTTTCTATCAAAATTTCTGCCTGCGTGAATTTTGGGATACCATTTATACACATACATATGTATGTATAATGTATGTACTCTATAGTAATAGGGATATTAGGTATTAATAATAATTTGTTTTCTATTAAAAGTTGCTGAAAGGCGAAGCAAGGCGAGCACGGGTCAACTAGAATGCATATAAAATCATAAAATTATAAGAAGCGTAAAACGCACTTATATGTATTTGATATCAAACAAAAGATGATTTTACTATCTTTCTTATGACTTAAAAATTAACTCTGTCTAAGTATTTCAGTTTTGAAATAATCAATTATTTATCTCTTGACTTTAAAAGTAAAGTATTTTTTTGTAAATCACTCATTTCTGAAAAATCTTTAGTGATAGCATACTTTTTTAACCGTTATAAGAAAGAAGATCTTCCAGGCTTTAATTTGATGTATAATAATGTAAGATTCAGCCAACCTTAACTAAGAAAAACTCTTTCAAAATCCTATATAACGCAAATCAATCAGCCAATCACCTACTACTACATACGAGCCTACATTTATTTATTTTACAGAAACTTGAAAAAATTTTGTTCTTATGTTTTAAACATATAAAGATATTAAAACATAATATGGAAGTTGTTCTTATGTTTTAAACATATAAAGATATTAAAACATAATATAGAAGCAGTAATTTAAAAAAAAAAAATATTCCTTTTTTTTAACAAATATGATGCTGTGTTTTTTTTTAATTCTTAAGCTAAGTTTCCAAGCAAGCGTGTTTAAATATCTATCCCAAGTACAGGGGCAAGGTCCATTTACAAGTTTTAAAACCTGGGATAACATTTTACCCCACGAATAAAAAAATGTAAGTAAACGTTAAATAAGGGTCAGATGTGGCAAGATTATTCACACAAAATTAAGCATGATTCTTTTATAGATCACATTATATAATAAAAAAAATATTTGATGGACAAATTTTTAATCGCGATTGAATCTGCATAGCTTAATACAAATAAAAGTATACAATATTTTCACAATTGTAATAGTCAAATATGGTTCCTTTTATATAAAATGGTAAAAAAAAATCAAATTTCATACTTGAAATACACTTTCACTTTTCACAAGTATAACTTTAGCACGAAATGGACTGTTTGCAAGAAGCAGTTGCCAACGGAACTTTGTAAAAAATAAAATAAATAAATGACAATAGCTTGAAAATAACTCGTGGACTTTTGAAAAAAAATATAGAAAAAGTATATGGGATTCTCCCAGATCGTTAGAAATGTTAAAAATGGATTCAGAACAAAATTTGTAGTAGTAGCACAAAAATCCAGGTTTCAAAACTCGGCAGAAAAAAAATTTGTCTGATTTCAAAAGAGCGTTGGGGTAACAATCCCTGTACTAGAGTTAAAAAAAATATCGGCTCATTATAATATTCTTCATCAGTTTGGTCATCTATTAAAATGTTATACAGGAAAAGTGCAGGTGATATTTCTGTATTTGTTTGATGACGAGTATACCCAAGATACCAAAACACTCATAACGTGAGCACAACACCCAATACTTCTTATACCAACCAGACAACTGCAATAATAATAAGCATTGATAGAATGGTTCTATGAGCACTATTTTCCTCATTGCTAAGAAGAATGTATGTGAAATATACTCTTGAAGTTATATGTCGAGATTTTATACGACCTTTCAATAAATAACTGTTTCCTTATAAAATCTGGTGTCCTGCGAAAATTAGTTAAGTTAGCAATATGCCCTTCAATGCTGTAGTCGTCTTGAAAAATTAAGACATTGATTACCAGAAACTACAATTTTCAATATGATAATTGCAAAGATGGGATAAACATATTGAAAATCTAAATTATCAATGTGATAACTGCAAAAGAAAAATAATCATATTTAGAAAAAATATGTGTCCAGACCGGAGAGTTGCGTATTATTGAAAGTTTTTGTACTTGCTAATGATTCACAGAAGTTTTTCCAGACGTTTCTTATTATAGTTTGTGCGATCAATTTCTTCAGTCATACCTACTGCCAGTGTTATGCCCTCGCAGTAGATTTTTGACATTCTTCTGAAACTGGTTAACTTGTTTTTATTTTGCGAGAAATAAATACTTACTTACATCTGGATTTGAACTGTGGACCTGCAACGTGACAAGCGACGACGACTACCACTACGCCACGGTCACCTACCATGCCATCATGACAAATGATACTCTTTAATTGCTTGCCAGACATTCGAAAGAGGTGGCAACCGTGAAAATCTTTTTTTTAGTTGTTGGACCCGGGAATCGAACCCGAGCTGCATGCGTACTAACCACCACGGCCACGGAGACCACCAAGATAATCATATTTGAACTTGTTTTATAGAAACAACAATAATTAATTATTATCAATTTCGACATTAATATGTCTAACCGCTTAATGTTTGTACTGAGATTTGTTGGCTTCAAAAGTGTTACCAGAGAAATATATATTTATGTACATACCAAATTGGATAGTATTTTTTAAAGATGGGCAGTAGCTCAGTGTATGGTATGTCGGCTTCTCATCTCATAGGTTACAGTCTCGTTTCCTGGCGGGGCACTTTTTGTTTTTTTTGTTTTTGAAGTTAAACTTCTTACTCGACTTCGGAAGGTTGCGTTAAACGGTCGCGTTAAATGGTCGCGTTATGGTTGCATAGTTGCATTACACTTTTAACCACAGATAATTTACATAGGCATCGCATACAGAGTAAAGAAATCACCACAGTTTAAACAACAAAACTCATTCGCAACCGAATTATTGCATAACCGCAAAGATGCGATAATCATATTGAAAATCTAAATTACCAATGTGATGACTGCAAAAGTAAGATAATCATATTGACAACCAAAACTGTCAATATGATAACGGCAATTGTCAACTTGATGACTTCAAAACGCGATTACCGTATTGACAATCATAATATTCACATTGACTACTGGAGTTGTCATATTGATAACTTCTTTCATCATATTGAATACCGAAAATTGAAAATCGAAAATTTTCATATTGACTATCCGGTTTTCAAATACGAAGCTAGTCGGGGATAATTTTCATCATATTGACAATTTTTTTTTTAATCACGATGATAATTTTCAGTTAACAACCGGCAATTGTCAATATGACCACCTTTTTTTCAGTGTGTAAAACAAACATGTAGGAACTTACCATGGAGCATTGGCGATTAAGCAATGGTGATTAACTGAACCGGTGAACCGGGGGCCTGCTTCTCGCAACCATTTGTGTGTGCGTGTTATATATTTTTGCACGAATGGAAGGGACCTACAGTTTTTTGCCGACTCCGAACGGCGAGTTGAGAAGCTGAATCGTGACAAATGATACTCTTTGATGCTTGTCAGGCATTCGAAAGAGGTGGTACCGTGAAAAAACTCTTAGGTGTTATACCCGGCCAGGAGTTGAGCCCGGGCAGCATTGCGTGGTAGTCCAACGCACTAACCACCACGGCCACGGCGACCACGTGCGAGATCAGAAGATCTATCCGAACTTCTTACAAAAAAAAGTTCAACATCACCACACACGATTTTCATACAACTTCACAGTTTTGATTTACTAAAGCCAAGCTTTATCTCGATATAAATCTCATTGATGTACGCTCTTGGCCCAAGCTCCATATAATTTTCTGTCCTTTAAACTATTAGCTGGATTTCAATTTTCACCAGCTCTCCTTTAAAGTTTATCAATACTTCAGTTTTAGATACCTATTTTACAAATTAGCAGACTGATTTTCGATTTCCCAGCAGTCTATTGAGTATGCAAATTTTGAGCAGTCAACCACAAGCAATAAACCACACTCAAACTGCATATTCAATTGACGTCTGCAACGGCCAACTAAATACTCTCCATAACCCCATTGTTTTGTGCATCTACAGCGCTCGAGAAATGTGAGGAAAACTTTTATATGGGACTATTTTCATCAACTTGCAGCCTCTAGCCGGCAGCATCAGATCGTAAATCATTTTGCACCTCAATTCAAGTGTAACACAGAATTTTACCGCAAGCTTAACAAAATTTCCATGCATTCCCACCAGACACCGTAAGCAACAGCATAGTTGTTTGCATCACTTGGTGCGCAACCCTGTGTTTCGTTCATTACACCCCTTCTCTTTGACACAACACACGTCCCATTTGAGTCGATAATGCGGTGTTCAAACTTAGGAAATATTGGGATATGCATATCTTACAGATGACTTCATCCCGGCAGCACTTGGATGAAGAAATCACATGACCATCATCAGTGGCAGAACCGTCCCCAGTGTTCTCTTTGGCCATGTAGCGCGGCTCGGCATAATATGCAACACGTTCCACCGACCCCACATACATCTCCATGTCAGCAAGAAGTTTCACCACCCAGTTGAGGTAAATCGGCACAAGGAGTGTGTAGTTTATCGCCAAGCCAACAAGTGATGGCGTCGGTCCGTGTGCCTTTACCTCTGCACCGGGAGTGCTTGTGGGATCGTTGTTGCCATTTCTGGTGGTGCTGCTGCTAATGGTAGCTGCAAGCAATGCTGTCACTATCGCCACGAACACAATAACAGCGCCCAAGTAATCCTGAGGGTAGAAACCAAATCAAAGTTTTACATTAGTTTAATGAGAAACTTGCGAGTATTAAGACAAATATGATTCAGAGGAAGGAAGAGACTAAGTGGTTGTTAATTGAACTTACCAGTGATATACCCAACCACCGATTGCTCGTGTTGAGGATGGTAAAGGCAATAGTGTTAGCCTCGAGGCGTTTGAAGAGAATCTCTGTGAATCTGGCTTCTTGACTATATGCTCGTATGGTCACAACACCTTGAATAGTTTCCGAAAAGTGTGAGATAACAGGTGAGTTCGTGATGTTCTCAATCCGTTGAAGTTCTCTAAAAATAAATATGTACACGAGTAAATGTAGGTATGTATGTATATGTGCAAAGTATGTAAAATATGAAATGAATAAGGCCTAATTTCTAGGTAAAGAGACCTTTGGGATATAGCATTTTAAAAACTACTTTCCAAAAGAAAATTAAATCTAACCTTGAAATTTAGTTAATTACAGGTATAGGCTGAATTGGAAGAGACTATTCATACTCAAACGATTGTAAAGGCTGATCCAATTCAAACTTCCGAACCAAAAAACACGTAATATGTATTAAATAAAATACAATATAAGGTGTTTCTAATCTGAAGAAGTTCGGCCACTCTAGAATTTTCGAAATATCGATTTTTTTTAAATTGTCCCCTAAGACCTCAAAAATGATGTCCCAAAAGATTATGGTCGGGAAAAATCTCTAAGTACCCGGTGCAGGCATCGCAGATTAAAGGAATTGCAAAATTTCTACTACTCAAAACTTCAAACGCGTGTATCTCAAAACTGCATGTTTTAAGTTTGCCGGAAACATAACTCAGACAATTTGTAACCGATTAACTTGAAATATTGAATATATCTTGAAAAATACATTGTCTATGGAATTGCGTAGGTTTCTTTTTTTATATTGTGTAGTTCATTTGTTATTAACAATTATCTGATAATTTTTCACTTTGGAAGTTTGGCCAAAAATTAATATATCGAAAAAAACCCACGTACTTCTATAGCAGTTATTATATAAAATAAAAAGAAAGAAATTGGCTTGTTATAATTCAAAAATTACAGGAGCTATTTGTCCGGCCGTGGACACTGAAAAAAACGAAGGCGTCATCGGTAAAACGCTGCACAGCCGCCATTTTGAAATTAGTCGCTTAAAAAAAAGTTTGTACACAGTCACCGATGTGTATAATAAATACTCTTTATTGGAATCTCGAACCTCTAGAGCGGCCTAACGCCTTAAATAAGTAATTGCTTCCAAGAATTATAAATGTGGTAACAGTTATTGGGGCAGTTACTAAAATGACCCGTTCTTTGCTGAAGTATGCTTAGCGTGCCATTTTGGGGAGGTGCATAATTCCAAAACTGCTAAAAATAACTTTGTGATTCATACTACATACAACCACTTATTTAAGTCTGCTATCATTAAAAAATACGTACAAACTATATTATAAAAAAAATGATAGCAACAAAAAACATTTGACCACATATGGGTTCAAAAAATCATTGAAAATGTAATATGTATCAATACACAGTGCAACCACTAATCTCGGGCCTAAGACAAAAATTCCCTACGGTTAACCAAGATATAGCTATGAGAAAAAAACTGTTCAAAATCAGATTTGAGTCAAAATATTCATGGGGCTATAAAATACGTAACGCAGCCAAACTAGCAAAACGAATGATGCAGCGTTTCTAGTTTTGGTAAGTACTTTCAGGACCGGATGTTGATGTTTAGTTGGTCCAACATTTCAGATTTGTTGGCGTACCACTGGCTTTTATCCACAAAAATAATTTCAAAGGCGTTAAATCGCATGATCTTGGCGGCTAGTTGACGTCACCAGAATGTGAAATAATGCGACCTGGATGTAGGGTTACCAGACGTCCCCCTTTAGGGGGGACAGTGCTGTTTGTCCCCCCTATATAAACTTCTGTCCCCCTTATTAAGTAAAATTCAAAAAGAGAAAACATTCAATTTAAAACTGTTAAAATATTTTCATTAAATATTTTTAAAAAGATTCTATGTAAACACATTCATTTGAAGTTCAAAATCCTTTCAAAGCTGAATGCATCCACACAATAAACTACATATCACTTCAAGCGCAAAAGTTTTCCTTCATTTGTCAGTTTATGATTTGTGCTGCTATATGTCCTTTGTCAGTTTTCGTTTACAAATTATTTACTAAAAAAAAAAATTATTACCTACAATGTCTGAGAAAGTGAATAAAAAAGGAAAGTGTGCATATAATCAGTGCTGGGAAAATGTTTCGAGTGGTTACCAAAAGGAAAAGAAGGTCCCGAATATGCGACATGTTTAATTTGCTTTAACTTTTTTGCTTCACTTTTTTTACGCTGGTGTTTTTTTTTTTTTTTTCAAAAACATACTTTGTCTCACGATGTCCCCCTTTTCGTCATTTTCAATCTGGTAACCCTACCTGGATGGCTAATATATACCCCTATAATGCATCAGGAAAATCGATGAAGTGTACATATACGAGTACATATGTTATGTATAGTATGTTCATATGTTTATTTGCAGTAGAAAACTCAATTAATTTAAGATACTCTAAAAGTGAAAATTGAAAACAATCACGCACTTTAAATCGGACCAGCATCAGACAGTATTTCACAAAGACAAACTCACACATGACTGTCAAATTAATTCAATTTAAAAGTGATAAAACAGTATAACTGAATTTCATTCTTCTCCAGAGCATGACAAGACTCATGGAATTGCAAAAACAATACGAAAGAAAAACCTAAAGAAAAAATTACAATGCCTCGCCAAGCTGAAAGTAAATGTGGGCGAACACCCGGAAACTTGGATATTTTTCTCATTATCTCCTCCTTCGTACACGTGGTGGGAATAGGAAAATAATATACACGTGAACATACTGAAACCCGTACAGCAGCATAGTTGGTATAGGTAAGAAGATTATAAGGACTCCCCCCCCCCCCCCCCCCCCCTCCCATACTGACTTACCTTGAGGAGCACCTGTAGAACTTCTGAATGATATAGTATGCGGTACATATTGGAAGTGTTAAGAGCATAAACCACGGCGTTATGCTGACATTAATCAGAACCGCACACAAGCATAACAGCGTGAACTGTAGCAGTCTTTGACTTGTTGCTGCAATCTTCTGCAAGAGGAAGAGAATTAAACAAAACAAACAAGGATATGCGAATGAGTATATGCTCTTCCCGAAGGACAGCCACCTTTGGGCAATTTATCACTGTCCTATCGAGCACACATTAAGGCATAACAAGGCACATACCTTATCGATTATCGCCATATCATTACTGAAGCGATTCATTATCCGTCCCAAAGGAGTGGTTTGAAAGAAGTGCAACGACTTGGTCAAGATCGATTGCAGAAGTTTCTCATGCAGCAATCTCCTGGCTTTACATCCGGCCATTTGTCCCGCGGGTGTTGTTATTAGCGCCATCAGAATGCATACACTGGATATAATGGCATATGTCCGAAAGTAGTACGTGAGTTCGTGCACATTTGAGAGAGTAGATTCTGTTGTCAGTGGGCCTGACATTTCGGTCCACCGCTGTAGCCAAACATCAGTGTACACCCGTAAACACTGCCATATTAGGGCGGTTGTGAAAAACACGAGGACTATAGGTAATCCGGCTGATTTCAAATAGAGCATGTAAATTTGTGCCGGGATTTCACCGTATTTGCGCTCGTCGTCCGATGCGAGGAGTTTGTCATCACCACCAGATGCTTCTGCCTCCGACAATGATTCAGTGTTCAACTCTGAAATTAAAATAATAAAAATAAATAGTAAATAAAGAGACAAAAAGGTCAGATGAATTGAAGCGAACAAATAATATCGAAGTGTGCCGATATTTTTGTTCGTTTTTCTTTTCTCGAACACACTTGCCCGGCCAGCATTTGAACCGAGTAGTTTTGTTGAATGACAACTACATAAATAAACACTCACGTACCCCTGCATGGGGTGGGGATTTATTTAGTTTATTCAGCTTTTTCTGAAATTGTGGAAAATCAAATTGTCAAGCGCACAGTTTGTGTAGATTTATGCAAAGCAAAAAAGGAATTAAATCGAACCGTTTAGTTTGTTAAAAAAAGGGTTAATTTAAAATTAAATTACTGAACGTATCGCAAGGCTTTGATCAGTGTTAACGAAGTGGGATTAAAAATCAGATTTAAAAAAAATCACAAAACGCTATTCTCTGCATTGGCATTCAATTGTATTGATTTTAAACTCTCATTTCAATGAATAGAGTTTAGATTTAAAGGGTTATTCTATTCGTCCAATTGGATTTATTTTATACAGGATGGTCCGTTTTGGGATACAGATATTTTGTGATATCGGGGGGGGGTCTATCTTGAACACCCACGGAGCTACAGTGTGTTTAACCCTCCGATTAGCGACAGTCCCGATAGCGTTATACAAGCAACAAGGTCCCTAGGGACCTAGAGACATTTGTGTATACTTTTGCCAGAAATGTACCGAATTATCATTACAAATGAGGTACCGTTGGATTCCTCTTGATCCGGAGAGTGTCCAAAGCTGTGTAACATCACAAAAAATTCAATATGGCGGACGCAGCAATCAAAATGGCGGACTATCTGTTTTTTTTTTTTTTTTTTTTTTTTCTCTACAATCGCCTTGATAGTGGTATCAAATGAAAGGGCTTGGCAAGTAGTTTAAAATACGACATGACGTCCTTCTAAATTCAATATGGCGGACGCCTCCAAGATGGCGGATTACTGGTCTTTCCTTAATATGGCTATCAAATGAAAGGGTTTGACCAGTAGAATACGACATTTGCTTACCTACATACATAAAATATACATATTTTTTGAAACAACTACAACTAAAAAGTTGTTTTTCTTATAAATAAAATACTTTGATATGAGCCATAAAAATTAAGACTCTGCAGCAACCAACGCCTTCAACCACCAGCAAGTAAAAAAGAACTCGACCACGTCCGCCAAAAATGTCGTGAACTCAAAATGTTTATAAAAAAAAAACAAAGTATGCATCTTCAGTGGTATGATTAATAGTAGCGTGAGAGGGACGAATGTTTTCCATCATTTGTACACGGCGAACGCAATGTACTCTGAAAAGAGCAGATGTATTTTTGCTTAGTCCTGTGGACTTGAGCGCGAAAAGGAAAACTATGATTTTTAGCTGAATAAGCTGGTAAGTGGATGCTGCCAAATCTGTCAATATTTTAATAGTTCAGGTGACTGACTCGATGACAATCGTTATTATAATGACATGCGACCATGGCTATACAGTCAATGGACAGAAATGCAAATGTGCCATATACACGCACTATGACGTCACATACTCCTTGCTGCATGGCTATTGGCTTCAATCTCCACTGATCGAATCGTTGGTGATGATTTCATAAGTTTTCTGAGCATAGCTCAGCTCCATGATAACGCAGAAGGATGATTTACACCTCCAAGGAATGCTAGGACTGTGTAATGACAGAACATTTTATTTTCTGCCGCTTCGATCTCGAATTCTCAGCTCCTATAAGTAAAAGAGTATTTTGAATACAGCTATGACGACCGCGGATCATAATATTAAAAACCGCTTCCAAATTTTTTCAGTGGCTCTCGATATTAGCGTAGTCATACAGACAAATTTTGGGGACTTCCTTTTATAATATGTATAGATAGTCTCACACTAGCTAACCAAATTCAAACACGAATGAACGTGATTCGTAGATCGTTATTTTTCATAATATCCTCTCTGAAATATACACAGGTCCCTATGGACCTTGTCGCTGATAACCGTACTTAATAAGTTTAAAACGAAAAAAATCAAAATGGTGTGCACGTATCGCTTCGGAATCAGTTTGAATCGTTTAAGCATTGCATTTTGATATAATACAGAAAGCATCAATTTTCTAGCATACGCATAAAAAGATTTGTAAACATTCAAAAAGTCGAAAGGTCCCCAGGGACCTTCTCGCTATTCGGAGGGTTAAAAAGATTCCTTCAGAGAAGTAGGTATCAGCAGTTATACAATTATAAGTTCTACTGTATTAAACTAGCAACCAAACTAGGCGCGTTTCATAAACAATTGAATAGTGTTTATAACAGCTAAAAACTGTTACCATCTGTGTTCGAGATATCGGTCTTCAAACACAAATTTTTTTTAACATAGTTTCTGTGAAAATCGCATTTACCTCGGGGAAATGTGCTTATAATTTCTTGTATAAACAGCAATAGCGTAACGACTACAGCTATTCGCACCCCAAATTTTTGACCCAACTATTGGCACCCCATCATTCAACGGGGATTTTCTTATTATCCTTTAGTCCGAAAAGTCTGTTTAAAGTTTTTTTCAAAATCGACATCTATTACTCACATTTCTGTGTTATTATTTTAATGAAAGCGATTAATCTTTAGTAGCAATTAATAAGTGAAACTTTGTGAACGAAATTGCGAGTGTTTTGGTTAAGGACATATAATTTGGTAAGCTATTTTTGACCATTTATATCACTATTTTTTAATAAAAACTGTATTTATTTCACATACTAATGTATGAAATAAGATGTTTTTAAATAGTTTATGTAAATTAATTCAATGTAGCATTAATAAAAAGAGTGCCAATAATTGGTTCCAAAAAAAACCACAGTTGAATTATTGGCAGGGGGTGCCAATAGTAACATCGTATTGAGCTACAATTATTGGCACAGCCAATAATTATACTTTTTTTGGTGCCAATAATTGTAGTTATTGGTAACCATATTTTTATTTGAATTTTATAGCATATTTTTATTTACACGTTAAATATTTAATAATACAACAAAAAATTGTTTAAATAAAACGCTAATATAAAAATGTTTTTCATAGGGTAACTTCGGGCATTATGGCGCAGGGGGCATTATGGCGCACCTTGTAAATACCACATTTCCGGTTTACTTATAGAAAATAAAACGATGGGAAAATTTGAGTCTTCCTTTATAGAGTGCCATGTTAAGTTGAAAAGCTGTTGCGATTTTTTTTACAACTGAAAAAAATAATGAACAAAAAAATACCCCACTTTTGTCATCTGCATATATTTTGGGCTCTTTTTCATTTGCATGTGGCTCCTTAAGTATACAACGTACGGGGTTAGTGTACACAGTGAAGTGAAGTGAATCATATTAGTTTTCCTTTGGTGGCATTGATTAGTAATAGTAAAAAAAAATCTGATGTTTTTTTTAAGTTTTGTGCAACTGCGTCTTTTTTGTAATATGGCGCCGTAGGGGCATTATGGCGCACGCTAGCCCTTATGGAGTTCGCATGTAATGCATGTAAAAAAAATGCGTACTAAGACTCTAGAACGATGACGATAGGAAGCATGTTTAGGTGCTCCCACATGCCTAGGAGTAGAAAACGAGCAGAAAATTGTGGCTCGTGTAAGGAAACTTCAAGCGTATAGATTCACTTCTAACAGAAAAGAGCTGTTTTATATGGGCTTTGAACAAGCAGACAAATGCAGGCCAAGTCACAATTATAATAAGTCGTAAGTGGTCCCACGACTCATGTACTTCATTCAAAAAACACTTATAATAGCTGTGACAAATCAAACCGCGATTCCAGCATCACGCCATATTGCCCAAGGGGATGCGCCATATTGCCCTATGCATAGGGCATTATGGTTTTTTGTAAAACATTTTTAACTTAACTTTTTCTTTGTTTAAATCATTGAATTATTATAATTACTTAACGTATTTTTGTTCTGATTTTCTTATATTTTCTAACTGTTTTTGTTTTTTGATAAAAAAGCTTTTCATGTTGAAATTATTTGAGAAACAAAAAAAGTGCGCCATAATGCCCGAAGTTAACATAACTCAAATAACAGTAAAGTTGCGGCCAATCAAAGTCAAAATTTCCTTAAGGGTGGCAATAATTGTAGTCGTTACGCAAATTGATCTGCTTAAGAAGTTTTATTTAAGAAATAAGTGCAATGGGCCGAAAATTAAAAAAATCCAGCGCGGAGGAGAGGACAATTATTTTAAGTATGCGTGAAAATGGAAGTAATTTGTGTGATATTGCAAGTGCAGTCAAAACAAGTATATCCATAGTGCAATCCATTATCAAGAGATGCCAAGAAAGGTGCAGCGTAGAAAATAAAACCAGAAGAGGAAGACCCGAAAAGCTTGGCAGCATTGACAAAAGGCAAATACTTCGCCAGGTAAAAAAGAATCCTCAAGTTAGTGCACCAACAATCGTTAACGACCTAATTGAAGCCGGCTGTTCGAGGGTAAGCACTGACACTGTACGAAGAGCTATCAATAAGTACGGGTATAAAAACCGAGTAGCAAGGAAGAAGCCCTTTGTTTCCATTGCTAATAGGAAAAAACGCATACAATTTGCCAAAAAGTACATAGATTAAGACACAGGTTTCTGGAAAATGGTCTTATTTTCGGACGAAACGAAATTTAATATCATAAGGTCTGGTGGACAAGTTCGTGTATTGAGTGGTGGTTCCGTGACTCTGTGGGGGTGTATGGCGGCATCTGGAACCGGGACGATGCAATTTATTGTAGGTATTATGGATCAGTACTATTACATAAATATTCTCGAAGACAATCTACCAAGAAGTATTGAGAAATTAGGACTTCCGGAGAGTTATCAATTCCAACAAAATAACGATCCGAAGCATGCCGCATACTAGATTGTGGTTGTTATATAACGCACGGAAACAATTGAAAACTCCCCCTCAGTTACCGGACCTAACAATCATAGAGCATCTTTCAGCCGATTTGGAGCGTGAAATAAGAAAAATTAATATGGTATAAGAACAAAAAATGAGCTAAAAGAAGCCTTGAAGGAGACATGGGATCGTATCACAACAGAACGGGTGCAAAAGCTTGTGTCTTCTATGCCGAATAGACTTAAGGAAGTTCTAAAGTATAGGGGATATCCAACGAGATACTAAAAGTATTAATATGATCTTAAATTTTGATCAAAAACATTTTTTAAGAATACTTTTGTGATGTCTTAAGTGATGAATTTTTGTTTGCATGTAATTTTTAGCATATATGTAAAGAACTAACAGATGGCAAGACAAAATAAACAATGAAGTATGTATGACTGGATGAGATTATTTTTTATCAATTAAAAGGCAAATAGAACCAAATTACGAATACTTTTGCGGTGCACTGTATACAGGGTGGGTAAAATGTAATCTAAGAAAAAAAATTCTTGGAGAAGATATTAGCCATATAGCTGCCTCTTCCCGTCTGCATAAATATTTGTATGCCACTGTACATTTGGATATGTGTGTGCTAATGCACGAAGTGTATGGGTTAGTTTTTGTATTTGCCTGTGTTATTTGTCTATGTGTTCGTATTTGTATTTGCTGTGTTTGTTCTTGTATTGTCTGTTCGTTCTATGTGTTCTATGTTATGTAGTTACATTTCCTCCTTCCGTTTCCTCAGCTGTCAGGTATTGTAAGCTCTGTGTACCTCTGACATTCGGTCAGAATATGTTTCGGGTTCTGGGCTTCGCCTTCGTAGTGTGGGCAGAATGGGTCATCCACGTGCTTGTATTTGTGGAGGTACTCCCGGAAGCATCCATGCCCCGATATGAACTGAGTCAGGTAGAAGTAAACGGCTGCAGGAAATAACTCCCCAATGAAATAACTCCCCAAATGGAAAATTAAATAACTCCCCAAAATTTGTATGGATGTGGGAATTTGTTTCATATAAAATATGAAATATGGGACTTATTTCATGGGTTTTTGGGGACTTATTTCATACTTAAAATGGGGAGTTATTTCATGGTGAAATCTGTTCTATTATTTCATGGATTTTCAATGATGCTCAACAGTGAAATTTACTGTTCCTATTGTTATGAAGAGTAGAAAAATTCAATCTTCATTGGCTTTTTAACGAGAACCCATTTGGAATAAATCATTTAAATATATAGATGACAGATCATCTGTGTTCTGCATTTTCGGCTCAGATCGCATGATGAAATTCATTGTGGAAAATATATCGCTGGGTAATAGGTGATATTTAATGGACGGAACTTTTAAGGTTGTGCCACGGGGATGTTTCCGGCAGCTTTTAATAGTGTACGTGGAATATTTTGACAGGGAAAGTATAAAAATTGTGTAATATATAGATTTTTGAGAGTTGAAAGTTATTAATGAGCCCACTAGGCCTGCTTCGGGGAGCTGTCTAGATCACATCTACGGGCGTTTAAGTAATGTTTCACTCTCCGAGTGCCAAGACTGTGTCTTTGACTTGCAAATAACTGACCACTGTATGACGGGACTCCTACTAACAATCTCAAAAACCAGAAATTGTAGATCTTCTTATTCATCTCAAAGAAGAGAGAAAGTTGACATTAGTAGGCTAAAAAACAATTTATGCTATGAGTACTGGCAAAATGTTTATGCTTGCAGTGACTCATCTACTGCTTACACAATATTTATTGACACTTTAAAGAAGCACATCTTATCTTGTTCCTCATTCCAGCCCGCCAAAAAATCTGTTAAAAGACTTAAGCCTTGGATATCCAGATTCTTATTAAACAAAGTTATATGCAAAAACAAACTCAGAATAAAGTGCAATAAATACCCCAATAACCAGGGCCTAAAAAGGAGGTACAAGAAATTGTGTGTCGAACTAAGAAAAGAGATTCCTATCTGCCGCGATAGCTATTACCGTGCTCAATTTAACTGTGCACAGGGCAACTTAAGAAATGAATGGCGAGTAGTTAATAGCTTACTGAACAAATCTTCTGCTTCTAAAAAACCTACCGTTCTACGCATTAATAACTCGGAAGTGTACGATAAACTCGCTATTGCTGATGCTTTCAATGGTTATTTTGCTAATGTTGGCTGTAGTCTACAACCGTGTCCTGTCCTATCGAGTTGTACTTGTCCGCCCTTATGTGTGCGTGCTGAGCCGTTTCAAAGTAGTAGTTTTGTTTTTCAGCCCATATCATCTTTTGAAATCTTAAAAGTTATAGGTACTTTACCTAATTCGTCTTCGTGCGGAGCTGACGGTATTACTAATCGTATACTTAAAAAAATTGCATGTTTTATAGTGGATGTCTTGACTGTTGTTTATAATCGTTGCGTGTTTGAAGGTGTCTTTCCTAAAGAACTTAAATGTGCAGATGTCACTCCTCTACTCAAAAAAGGTTCCGCTCTGGAAATTGGTAACTACAGGCCCATCTCACTTCTTTCAGCTTTTAGCAAAATTTTTGAAAAGCTTGTGAAGAACAGAATAGTGAGTTTTCTAGATAAAACTAGGTTCTTCAATCCAGTGCAATTTGGTTTTCAAAAAGGCAAATCGACGGAAGATGCGCTTTTACAGTTTTGTTCTCAAATTATGTCACACCTCGATGGGAAAAAATGTACGGCAGGTTTATTTATTGACATTACCAAAGCTTTCGATATGGTCAACCACAATTTCTTGTTGAGAAAACTAGAAAAAGCTGGATTTCGTGGTTTCATGCTGCTTTGGTTTAGATCGTACCTTGAAAATAGATCGCAAAGAGTCAAGATAGACGAAATAAGGAGCGAAACAAGATTTTTTAACGTGGGTGTTCCGCAAGGCTCTGTTTTGGGGCCTACTCTATTTCTGGTCTATATCAATTCCCTCTTTGCTCTAGATTTTAAGGGATCACCAACTGCCTTTGCTGATGACATTGGTTTCTCATATGGGTTAAACAGTCCTTTGGACCTAATTTCTGATGTCAATTGGGATCTAAGTTTATTGAGACACTGGTTTGCTGAACATAATTTGGTAATCAGCTCCAAAACTAAGATAATGTTCTACAGCTTATCTTCATCATATAATCTGGAAGCAAATGTGTACTTCCACGCACCTGAGTGCCCTAGATACAAACTACCTAGTTGTTATTGTTCGTCTGATTTTTCCTCTCCCACCTTTTGTAATAATCTTACCTGTAGTGATCAATGTTTCTTAGTGGAGAGAGTTGACAATTTCAAGTATTTAGGACTTACACTTGATTCCAGGATGAGTTTTGCAAATCACATAGATGCTTTGAAAAAGTACTTTCGATGCACCCTTCGACATTTTTATTATTTGCATAACGTATGCTCAACTAAGCTCTTAAAGATAATTTATTATGGTATTTTCCAGTCTAAGTTACAGTATGGTATTACGTGTTGGGGGGGTGTGTATCGCAACAAAATACATCCACTGTTGATTTTACAGAAATATGTCCTAAGAAAAATTTGTCGAAAATCTGGTAGACATCCCAGCTTTCCTTTGTTCTGTGCGCTGAAAATTCTTCCTGTTCGTCATCTGTACTGTTTTAAGGTGTTAAAAATATTTTTTATGAAATCTGGCAATCGCAATTTTCGCTTAATCTCGTCTTACAATCTTCGTGGAAACCTTTCACACATTTTCACCTATACCAAATTTCCGAACCACTGCTTATCGTAATTTTTTTTCTGTTCGATCTTTTCGGTTATTTAATGAACTGCCTCAGTCAATCAGAGCAATAACAATACCTGGAACATTCTTAGCCCAAATAAAAATGTGGCTCTTCAGCTTGGACTATGTTGCGTTAGAATCGCGTATTTCAGATGTTTTGGTATAATTTGTTGTTTTCTTTCATCTCTTTTGTATTTTCATTTTTCGCAATTGGATTTATTTTCACAATTACTTAAATTTTTTTTTTTTTCAATATCCTTAATTCTTTCAATAACTTTGAACTTTATTTAATTTCGAATTTAATTATTTCTGAATTTTGTTTTTCTTGTAATATTTATAGTTTACTCTTTACTTTATTCTAACTGCATTGAATTCTAAAGGGTCACCCCACCCCAAAAATTGTATTTTGTAGTGCTTTAGCCTATTTGAAGTGGCATCAACTCTATTTATTAATATTATATAAATACTGATTGTCACCAACCTTTCTTATTTTTTCTTTCTTAGAACTCAAATTGTAAATATCTAATGTATCCAAGAATTTATAAGAAATAAATACATCTACATCTACATCATCAATTGCAAGACTACAATTACTATTATTTTAAATCATATCCGCGGCGGCCAGGGGGGGGGGGGCGCGAACGCGCCGCGTCGCGGATCTGATATAACAAATTTTGAGTAGCAATTAAAATTCCCACTATTCTTGTACATCGTATTTCATATCTATTTGGGGACTTATTTCATACCTTTTTTCACCTTCGATTTGGGGAATAATTTCACAGTGAAATTACTCCCCAATTTTGGGGAGTTATTTCATTTTCCATTTGGGGAGTTATTTCATTGGGGAGTTATTTCCTGCAGCCGAAGTAAACTTCTCCATGTTTTCTAATGATCCACTCCTCAGCCTTGGGAGCAGCGTATATATCCATCTTCCTTTCATTGTCGAGGACCACCTGTTTTGCCATTCTGATTGTATAGCCTCACTAGCATTTTTCCTGTCTTTCAGCTCCTTCTCTCTTATTGCCGCGGTCTTTTTTTATTTCCAGATCGATGGGCAATCGGCCGGAGGTAACGCTAATCGCTTCTGCTGATACCGTTGTGAAAGCACAACATACTCTCAGCGATGCAATCCTATGCACCGAATTCATCCGTATCAAGTATGTTTTCCGGTCCGTCGCTAGCGCCCATATGGGGGACGCGTACATAAGGATCGACTTGCTCACCGTTGTCAGCAGGTTTTGGATTGGCTGGCTGGGTCCTCCAACGTTTGGCATTAGTCTCGACAGCGCCGCTACAGCTCGAGAGGCCCTTTCTCCTGCATACATCAGGTGCTCTTTAAAGTTAAGCCCGTGATCCAACAACATTCCCAGGTACCTAATATGTGGACTAGACTCGATGATTTGCTCACCGACCTGTATAGTGATGTGTTCTACCTTTGTCCTGCTTCTTATTAGCACTGCTTCCGTCTTATGGTCAGCCAGTTCTAGTCCTGATGCTTGTAGCCGTGCCTTCACGTTACCGATTGTTTGGTTGCAGTTTCCGGACAATTGCTCTAGCGTTTTTGCTACAGCGATTACTGCTATGTCATCTGCGTAGCCTATGAAAAATATAGCGAGTCTCATAAGTTGTACAGTTTTTGAGAAATTCACGTCGAAAAATTTAATTTTATGTTGAAAAATTCAATTTCTCAACCGAATAACTCGTAAACTACTGGATCAATTTCAATGAAATTATCACTACTCGATTAACAATAATTTTGGGAAAATTAAAAGCTATCCGACAGTGTGCCATACAAAAAAATAAAATAAAAATAAAAAGAATATACGGATTTTGCCAGGAAACGAACCTAAGACCCCTGAACTCAGTAGTACAGCGCAAGAAAGGATAATGGACGCGCTACAAACTCACCAACGTTCTAAATGTTTATCCAATTTCTCACAGTGAATAATATTTCTTATTACAAGTTTGTGAAGTGAGTACCCATATGGTAATACAGAACCATTATAAGTTCGCTCTAACTCAAAAATGTCTTTCACGATAAAAACATCAAGAACCGTTCCAGCTAGAAACTTGAAATTTGGCACAGTTATACATTCCGGTGTCCACATATTTGAGACAACTAATCATTCAAAAATATTGTGAAACAACTATACTAATGTGAGCTCGAAAAAAAAATTCTGCAAAATATATCATGTGGAATATCATTCGAAAGAGCTCAAAGCAAAGATTACAAAAGTATTTTTTTAAATTTTTTCCGTTGGAAACTTTTGGAGTAATTACTGAAAATGTACTGAAAATATGTGCAAAAACACCATAGCCCCCACCCCATCTCCGAAACTATAATAATAATATTTGGCTTCAGCAATCCAAGGTAGAACCAAGCCTAGCTTCCCGCAACCATTTGTGTGTGCGCCTTATATTTTTGCGCGAACGGAAGGAACCTACAGTTTTCTGCCGACTCCGAACGGCGAGTTGGGAAGCTTTACATGAAAAATTATACTCTTGAATGCTTGTGGGCATTCGGAAGAGGTGGGCACTGTGAAAAACTTTTTAGGTGTTTGCGGCGGGATTCGAACCCAAGACCGCTGGCTCAGTAGTCCGACGCACTAACCACTTGCGCTACGGTGCCCATCTCCGAAACTACTGAAGTCAAAAATATGAAAAAATCATAGTTTGTAATATATGTTTAGCTAAATATCTAGGAATAACTATAGCGAATCTCATAAGTTGTATAGTTTTTGAGAAATTCACATCAAATTCAAAAAAAATTAAAAAAAAGTACGAATTTCGCCAGGACACGAACCTGGGACCCCCAAACTCAGTAATACTACGCCAAAATGAGAAAAACCGACGCACTACACACTCGGCCATCGCGGTTACAAAGAATTTTCATCCAAGTTCATACATAATGCAAAAATAATATCATCTCATAGCTACTCTGTTTTGCCATCACGAATAACAAAAAAAAATAGAAAATAGAAAAAAAACAAAACCAAAAGAAAAAAACTAATGAAATACTAATAATAATAAAAATTAAAAAGAAAAAAAAACCGGAAAAACACTACAAATGAGCTGACGCTATACGGTTTAACCCAGGGGCTTGTCCATTTACAAGTTTTAAAGCCTGTGGTAAAATTTTACCCCACGATTAAAAAAACGTAAGTAAACGTTAAATAAGGGCTAGATGTAGCAAGATTATTCACATAAAATTAAGCGTGATTCTTTTATTGACCAAACAAGTATAATTTAGCTTGAAAAAAAAAACAGGAAAAACACTAAAAATGAGCTGACGCTATACGGTTTAACTCTTTCAAGGCCGGTGGTATGAAATATATACCACTTATCTACAATTTTTTCTAGACTTCTATGCGCATTGGTATACTTCTTTAACCACATTTGCTTGTAAATATAAGCTTATATTTTGGAAAAAAAAAATTATCCAATGAAATAGTGGGACAGTTTTAAAGATTTTTAGGTATTGTGACAGTTGTGACAGTCAGTTGTGAAAAGAGTCAACGGTTTCTGCAAATTTGTAATTCGTGGCTGGTCACGAAATCAAGATGTGCCCACGGCAGCAAGTCGGAACACCAAAGGAGCACGCAGTGGATGTGTTCTACTTGTGCCCAGTCTGATAAAAATAAAATAAAAAAATGAAAAAAAAATGAAAATAACTCGTGGACTTTTGAAAAAAAAATATGGAAAAAATATATGGAGTGGTCCCAGATCGTTGGAAACGTTAAAAACGGACTCAGGGCAAAATTTGTAGTAGTAGCACGAAAATCCAGGTTTCAAAACATGGCAGAAAAAATGTTGTCCGATTTCAAAATAGCGTTGGGGTAACATTTTACCCCAGTCCCTGTACTAGGGTTAAGCCCATTGATACAAGAATTTACTGCGAAGGAAAATACATTTAGTTAGGCGCTTATTTATTCTTTATTATGATTTTTTGATTTATTCAAATTTATATTTTCCAACAGGCTTTACTTCTTCGATAATATCATTTAAAATTAGGAATACGGAACCCTTTGAGCGCGTGTCTGACTCACACTTGGCCGGTTATTTTTTTTTTGTTAACGAAACGAAACAGTTATACAAAATATAACTACATAGTTTTAAAACTACGGAACCCTTTGAGCGCGAGTCTGACTCGCACCTGGCCGGTTTTTTGTTGTGATTTTTCTATCTCGGAGAGATACTCGTACTCTTCGAAATTTGACAGACTTCAAGTATTTGGTGTTAATAAAAAAGAATCCGAACAGACGTAATGTACATCCTGCTTATTGATTTTAGCTAACTATTGTTTATTTATTTTTATTTTTTAAATATACATATACAGAGGGGAAAATGCGATTATCATGATACTTTGAACCGCGTTAAACAGTAAAAGCGTCTCATAAATCTTTGAGAAGGCAACATTTTGTGTTAAATGTTTATATTCGTTCGCAAAAATGTCCTTATTCGAAAAAATCGTAAATATGCCAAAGTTTCATTGCTAACAACCACGAAAGCCGCATTTGAGTACCTTCTCTTGTGTTTAGCATATTTTTTTTTTTTGGTTTAGCAGCCTGTGCTCAGGAATAGAGGGCACACGTGTTCACATATTTTAAATTTAATTGCCACCATGTTTTTGCAGAAATTGTCGATCGACAAAACCCCTCGCCAGTCGACCAAAACCGATATGAGTATTGTATTTGTATATGTAAGTATGTAAATATTCAGGCGTTAACTTTTATGAAGCACCGTTTTCGAGTTCAGTAGGTAGTTAACACTGAGTAAAATTGATAGATACTCGTAAACATGTTTTTGAGTAATATCTTCTGCAATGTTATATTGTTTGTAATTAGTGTTGCTAATAAATAACCACAGGTGCTAGCGGTCGACTTAGAATCCTGATTAAATAGCTGTTGCTCTAGAGGCTAATTAATCTTGTTCCTTTGCATTATAAATGTAAAGGTATTATAAGTCGTTTATAGATTCTCAATACGGATGCATATCCTTAAATTGAATTCAGTTACTCGCTCCAATTCACTGAAACCACGGAATAAGTGATACGAATACATAATGTATTTCCTTTAATATATATATATAATATTTGGTATCATAAATTTACAATATAGGTTTGTTACCGAACATTTCTTAAAACAGAGATTTGATGTTTTTCTATATCTTACTACTGAAAAAAAAAATTATTAACATGATATGAACAATTTAGTAAGAAGAAAATAAGTAATTTGAAGGAAAAATATCACAAAAACCTTCAATATAACACAAAAAAAATAAAAAATTAATCCATTACTTTATGGTTATAAATAAGTAAAATAGATAAAAAATTAATTTATTTTAATTATTGATAGATAAATATACAAAATCGATAAGATAAATAAATAAGTAAATTGACAAGTAAATATACAATAAATAAATAATAGATAAACAACAAACATATAAATAAATAATAAATAAATAAATAAAAGTTAACACCGCGCGAACGAGCCACGAGCGAGGAGCGTGATCGGTATTCGCTGATTCGACATTTCAACTTCATTCAGGTGCAAACATGTTCCCACAGTTGTGGACGAACGCATCGTATTTCATCTCCGTTGCACCGGATACACGCGCCGGCCCATAGGAAGGAGTCAGCAGTTTTGGTAACAGTAGACATCGGTTGGCGATGTGATAGTTTATAGGAAATTAAGTTAGTCTTAAGTGAGACATAAACTTGTGCAGTTGCAATTAATAACTTGGAATAATATAGAACATTGTGAAAAAGTAGAAACGGTGTTTCATTAGTAAGTCGAACGGTTGGGCCAACCCCTTGGTTGGTGTTCGCGATTTTTTTTATGTCCTCTTAAAGGACACGTGTTAACTTAAATAACAAGCAAATAATAAATGAATAAACAAATAATAAATACATATATAATTAAATAATAAATAAATAAATAATGAATAATAAATATTAAGTGATACATAATAAATAATAAATACTTAATATTAAATAAATAATTAAATAAATAAATAATAAATAAATAAATAAATAAATAAATAAATATATAAATAAATAATAAATAAATAGATAAATAAGTTATAAATAAATAAAATTAATACAAAATTTCAATATGATAAATAAATAAGTAAATAAATAGATAACAAATAACATAAAATATGTAACAATAGTTTTCGATTTTTGTAGCTAATTGGTTTACCAGAATATTATCTGCAAAAGCACAGTGAGTTATAAGTTTATTTTTAAGTTTTTGGATTCTTTCGAAGATCAATTCAACATTTCCTTTTTATGGAGATCAATTATGGACTGATGCCAGGGAAGATTAAAAAATCATCATTTTCAGAACTTTGTTTTGCGAGACTTGTAATTTTCTGATATGACATTTGGCACTGTCTCCCCACTGTCTCCCCACTGTCTCCCCCTGTCTTCACATACAGCATTGGAGAGCACTCCTTTTTTGTGTCTGCTATTCGTCTGTGGAATCGCCTTCCGCATGAATGGCAGACAATAAATTCGATTACCGTATTTCAGAAGAAACTTTTCATCTTTTTGTCTGACATCAGTTTCGCAATTTGACATTTTATTTTCTTTTTCTTTTTGTTTTTTTTTTTTCTTATTATTCACATAAATAGCTTATAAGTCTCAAATTCAAATATTCTATGTTAATTTCAACTGCTATAGATTAAAAAGAGGATTTGTTTGTTTTTTAAATATATATTAATGTAACTTTAAATTTAATACTTCTAAAAGATACTAATATCTTGTAGTATAATGTAAAATATAATTCCAAATACAAATACAATACAAATACAATACTTGGCAGCCATATAGCGAAATTGCTTGAAAAATTACCTTCAGAATAATAATTTTATTTTCACTTGATAGCATTGACTTCCGATTTATAAATGGATACAACAATTTAATTGCAATATTGACTTTACTTACTTACTTACTTAACGGGCTCCCGACCCGTGAAGAGTCTCTGCTTGAGACACGGCAGCCTTCCACTCTCTTCAATCCAGGGAACGCTGCTTCCAGTCGTCTAGACCAAGCGCACTGGCATCCGCGGTAGCTTGGTCCTTAAACCGGAGGTTCGGTCTTTCTTGTCATCTCGAATCTGGGGGCTGTGATTCGAAGATCCTCTTTGCTGGAGCATTGTTGTCCATCCGCTCGATGTGGCCGCGCCAGTGTAGTCGACGTGTTTTGGCTTTTCGGACTACATCCGCATCTTGATACAGCTCATAGAGTTCGCGGTTGTATCTTCTCCTCCATTCGCCCTTCTCGCATACGGGACCGAATATCCGACGAAGAATTTTTCTCTCGAAAGTATTCAAAATTTGCTCTGCTTTCCTGCTTATCGTCCAACACTCGGCTCCATACAGCAGAACTAGCAGGATAAATGTTTTGTAGAGCATGCATTTTGTCTTCCGAGTTAGGAGTTTTGAACCCATTTGTTTTGCCAAACCGAAGTAGCAGCGATTTCCTAGGGTAAGTCTTCGTCGAATCTCCACTAAGGTGTCATTCGTGGAGTTGATGTTTACTCCGAGGCAGGTAAACTCCTTAACCACTTCGAAGTTACTGTTGCCAACAGTGATATTTTGTCCTAGGTGGTGGATAGATATTTCTTTGTTTGTTGACATGTACTTGGTTTTGTCCTCATTCACTTCAAGGCCAACTCGTTTCGTCTGTTCTTCAATTGCCGTAAAAGCCTCTAAGACGGCGCGCTGGGAGCGACTGATGATGTCGATGTCGTCCGTAGCTGGACAGATTTGTAAAAGATAGTGCCTTCCGTGTTTACACCTGCCCTGCGCACTATCTGTTCCAGCACAAGATTGAAGAAGTCACATGACAGCGCATCTCCTTGCCGAAATTGGAATAGTTCGGAGGAACTGTTTCCAAACTGCACGTTGCACCGCGTGTTTCCCAGCGTCACGCGGCATAGCTGGATCAGTTTTGCCGGGATCCCGAATTCGGCCATCGCCTTGTAGAACTGAAGACGATGAATGCTATCATATGCGGCTTTGAAGTCGATGAAGAGATGGGGAGTCTCGACTTGAAATTCGTTGGTCTTTTCCAGGATCTGTCTTAGTGTGAAAATTTGGTCGATCGTCGATCTGCCGGGCTGGAAGCCACACTGGTACGTGCCGATTAGTGTGCTGCAGAAAGGTTTCAGACGTTAACATAGTACGTTGGATAGGATATGCGACATTAAGCAAGGATATACCTCGGTAGTTCTTATAGGACATAGGATCGCCTTTCTTGAAGATGTGGCATATAGAGCTGATATTCCAGTCATCGGACATGGCTTCCTCCACCCATACTTGGTTGATGACTTGGTGCATGCACCCTACCAAAGCATCACCACCATATTTGAAAAGCTCCGCTGGAAGACCATCAGAGCCGGCGGCCTTGTTGTTCTTCACCTTTTTGATAGCTGAGCGGACCTCTTTAAAACTGGGAGGGGGTGGATTCTTCACTGACTGGATGCGGGTTCTCTTCTTGCCTTATCACTCTCTCTACCTGATGCCCATTAAGTAGCTGCTGGAAGTACTGCTTAAACACATCTACTATTCACTGCGCTTCGGTGACTTGAAGCCTGCTGCCAGTTGCTTGGCTTTCCTATAAAACACCCGTATGTTGTTCCTATCGCGGGACTCTTCGATAGCCTTGAGCTGGGAGACTGCGTAGGCCCTTTTCTTCTAACGCAGCATCTTCTTCTCCTCCCTTCTTCGAGCCCGATACTCTTCTCTCGCTGCTCTTGTTTTGCGCTGCAGCGCTTGCACGTGTGCATTTTCTGTCACCTTTTTCCGATGCACGCATTCATCATCATACCAAGGGCTCTTTTTGGGTGGTGGCTGGTAGCCTATGGTGGTCTCTGCTACCCCTTTGATGATGTCGCGATACTGGTTCCACAGATTGTTGGCGTTTGTGGATGGTGAATGCACAGCGGAGAATCTCTCGCTCAGGCGCTCTCTATAGGCTCTGGCTGCTCCATTCGTGCTAAGGCTTCCAACATTGAATTTCTTTTTCTGGGCGGTTCGCAGCTTTTTCTTGTTGGATACATGAGCTCTGAACTTAGCTGCAACAAGATAATGGTCAAAGTCGACGTTTGCCCCTCTGAAGGTTTGCACATTCAGAATGTTGGATTCGTGTCTCGCATCTATTAGCACGTGATCGCTTTGGTTGGCGGTTCGACCATCTGTAGAGCGCCAGGTTGCTGTGTGGATTCGTAATCTTGGAAACCTAGTGCTACTTATCACCGCATTATGAGCTGCTGCAAAATCGATTAGCCGGAAGCCGTTGTCTGTGGTCGTGTCGTGGAGGCTGTGCTTTCCAACTTATCCGCCGAAGATGTTTTCCTTGCCGATCTTAGCATTGAAGTCCCCGAGTATGATTTTGAAATCATACTCCTGGAGGTCATAAAACTCCTCCTTGATAGATTCTTCAGCTTGGTTGGTAGGGGCGTGTGCACATATTATGCTGATGTTTTGGAATGTTGCCTTGATGCGGATTACAACTAGGCGATCACTGGTCGGCTGAAACTCAACTATTCTTGAGCGTAGCCGATTTCCCACGACGAATCCGCATCCTAACATGTGCAGTCTTTTGTGACAGCTGGAATAAATGTCGTAATTTTCCCTTTTTTGCATACCTGATTCTATCCATCGTATCTCCTAATATCTGCCTTGTACCGCGTGAGGACAGATTCAAGTTATTGAATATTGACTTTATTAATTGTTTTTGTGATGTGCTTATTAAACGTTAATCTCCTATCAAGAATTGTACCTAAATATTTCACAAAGGGTTCCCAGATAATATCGACACCATTTATATGAAGTTGGTAAATAGGAAGGTAGCAAGATTTTCGTTTTCATGAGAAAAAGATAGCTTGCATCTTGTCAGCATTGACCTTAATTTTCCACTTGTTGAAGTAATTTAAGAGTATCTCAATCCCATTGCTTAAATTTGTCTCAATATTGAGAGAAATTTCATGTGATGAGAATACTGCTGTATCATCAGCGTAAATCGCGATACCACACTCTGACAGTTTCGGGAAATCAGAGGTATATATATTAAATATTATATAATATAGGCCCGAATACTGAACCCTGGGGGACACCAGAATTAACATGAAATTAACTGGAAGCACTTTTATTCGCAAGGACCATAAAACTACGATTAGACAAGAAACTTTACACTGTTTTACATAAATATGTGGGGAAATAATCACTAATATCATCTTATAGATAAGACCGTAATGCCACACTGAATCAAAAGCTTTTTCAGTATCCAATAAAACAATACCCGTAGATTTACCACAAGCCCGGTTAACCCTTTCCTTCCCAAATTATTAATGTGTGGGTAAAAAAATAACTTTGGTGTTTTTATGGATAATATGGGTTTTCCAAAGATAACTGCATCTAACTAGTAGGAGTCACTGGGTGGGCGTGGCTATATGGTAGCCATATGGCTACATGGGGTGCTAACTCTAAATCAAAACCTTTTTTTCTTTTAAATTTTGTTTTATATTTTACACCGTAGCGCAAGTGGTTAATGCGTCGGACTACTGAGCCAGCGGTCTTGGGTTCGAATCCCGCCGCAAACACCTAAAAGTTTTTCACAGTGCCCACCTCTTTCGAATGTCTGACAAGCATCAAAGAGTATCATTTGTCACGATTGAGCTTCTCAACTCGCCGTTCGGAGTCGGCAAAAAACTGTAGGTCCCTTCCATTCGTGCAAAAATATAACACGCACACACAAATGGTTGCGAGAAGCAGGCCCAGGTTCACCTCGAGCTGTAGCGCCAGCTAAGTAAGTAAGTATTTTACAAAATTCATATTTGAACATCATTATTTCCACAAAAATATATTTTTCTTGTATCAGCACTAATATTTACCTGTTCAAATCCGCGACCGAAATTCACTTTTCAACAACACAACAGAAGAAGTCGACTTTCGCGAGCAAAATTATTTCCAATAAAATGGGAGAATATGATCCTGCCAGATTAAAATAAATGAATTTCTTGACTTTTGATTTCTTTTGTAACAGTTATTTATAAAAATGTATGCGGTAGCCAAATGGCTACCCTGGGAGGGAGAGTGTTAATTTTAATATGCTTGCATATTCTAAGCACCTGATGGGAAGTGCTGTGATAGCTTCGGAAACCAAATTGCTCGTCAGGGTATAAGTTTCGTTCAGTAACAATCTGCAAAATTTTGTTCTTTAAAACTTTTTCAAAAATTTTACTTAAGCTGCTAAGTAAGCTGATGGGTCTGTAGCTAGATGGATTTTCAGGGAGCTTACCAGATTTTAATATCGGTATTACTTTAGCAATTTTCCAGTCATTGGGAAAGTATTGCATTTTGAGACATGCATTCATAATGAATGTCAGATATGTCATACCCACTTTTGGGAGTTGTTTAATATACATACAACTTTTTTATGCGGTCAAATCCTGGTGTTTTTTTTTTACTTTTAACTCGCTAACAAAAGCTCAACATCTTCCAACGTTACAAAAGCAGTCAAGGCTGTTTCGGAATTGGATGCCTTGTAATTTTGAACCATATTCTGAACAAGAGTATTTGTTCTTACGTCGCCTAAGGTCCGAGATACAGCATGGTTTTTTTAAAAGACCGATGCTAGTGCATCTGATTTTTCCGAGTCACTTAAACAGGCATGGTTGGTATTTCGAAAACAGGGCTGTTGTCTGTTTTTGTTTTTAACTATTTTGACAATGTTCCAAAATGGCTTGGCGCACTTGCTTAAATCATTTAGCCCTTTCTTCCAAATTTCATTGCGTTCTCGGCGAATGTGATATGAAATCAGGCCGTTAAGGTACAGAAAGTTTTTTCTGAAGGCAGGATGTCGATATCTTTGGCAATTTCTTCTTTCTCCATTTCTGACTTTTATAAGCTCCAAAATAAATTGGGAGATTTTTAAAGAGTGATTAGTTTTTGCTACTTTTAGAACACTTAAATTTATTGCACTTAGAATTTGGTTCGAAAATTCATTAACAACGCTGTCAACGTGTTCGGTTTGATTAACATTTGCAAGATCAATGGAGGAATTTTTAAATTTCCTCTTAAATTCTGCACGATAACGTTCCCAGTTTGCGTTTTCTGAGTCCAGAAAAAATTCATTTTTCTTTTACCTTCACGAAGTATCTTGCAGATAACAGGGTTGTGGTCAGTGCTAAGAACACTCACGGCCGTAGATTCAGAAATAATATTAAAAACATTTGTTACGAAGACGTCAAGTACACAAGCACATCCACGAGAGCTAACAGGGACGTAAGTATGACTTAGGGGAAAGAGTACAGATAGAGGAAACGTTAATGTAAGATTGGAGAGTATATAACCTCAAGCATTCGCCCGGGTACAGCCCCAGTCTCTGTGTCTACAGTTAAGATTCCCTCTCGTGTTGATGTTTGCATTAGGCGCTGAATGAAGAGAGTTTTGCCACGCACTCATTCGTTTGGCATTACTGGTCTCTGTCTCCACGTGCTGGACATTGATGCGCTGCTGTGGTGGTAAGATTTAGAAATCTGCCATCGAGTTTAAGAAAACGGGCGCCAAATTACCGCATCCGTTAACGAGTAACTCGTTATCGAAATGTGACGATTTGGGATTATCGCTCTCGATATCAAGCAGTCGGTATCGAAATTTGAGATGATAGCGTACTGTTCACTATCAACTAACAACAATGCAATTGAGGTAGTCAAAAGAATTAAATATCTCGGAGTAACCATCGACGAGCATTTTCTGTGGCGTGAACATATAAATGTCCTGCGCCTTCAACTAAAGAGCACTATTTTTGCAATGGTATATCTTAAACGATACTCAAATGTAGAAGTCCAAAAGCAGGTGTGTTACTCGCTAGCTGAATCGCGCATAAGATACGGGATTTTGGCATGGGGAAACGCGGCGAAAACTCATCTGGATAAAATATCAAACCTACAACATCGTCTTGTTAAAATTGTAAGACCTAGTAGCTCATCTTTTAAGGTCTTAGATGTCAAAGCAATTTTCCAGGTGACAACATTATTACATTACATGGATGATTAGCGGTTTCTGCAGCCTATATGCCACACGCTAAACACAAGAAGACGAGCCCAAGGGATGTTAGAAGTTCCAGAAGCTTACAACAATTACGGAAATCGAGAACTAAGATGTACAATTCCAAAGTAAATTAACACACTTCCTCAACTTTTGAAAATTATGCCGAATTTTAAGAAGAGAAGAAAAGAGATGAAAAAGCACTTACTTCAATTATATTTTGTAAAGTAGAGCTAAACTAATTGCAATTTTTTATTTATTGAATATAATTTTTTTTCTTCAACTTAAATCAATTGTAAATAATTTTTTGATTCGAATCACTTCAAAATGAAATGTTTTCTTTTTTACAACCACCTGCAGATAAGCACTTTGCTTTGCGGGTAAACTAATGTAAATGTAAAATGAACGTCTAAATTAAATCCTTTAAACTAAACTAAACTAAACAAAAAGATTAATTGTTAATAAATAAGAGATTTTTCATCCATGTCATCGGTGCTGCTATCGGGCAAGCATTGTAATGAACTCCAGTAATTATTTCTGGAGTTGTTGCTAGCAGCACCCGCATTCGACATGCTGTACCGAAATTTTTTCTTGAAGGACAAACGTTTGCCCTCAATATCAGGAGATCTCACGCGTTTGGCTATTTATAACAATAAGAAAGCAAGTCGAAAGAAACTAGGATGTCTAATGCGCTCAAAAGCTCCGACGTCTGGCTTTATCGCCATTTGTGGCTCAGCGATAAACATTAGTCATATAGCTTGGATTCACTCCGACTCCGACTGACTATTTTGTGGATTTTATCCCGATTTGGAAGGATTTTTGGTGATAATCCTATCCTATCCTATCCTATCCTATCCTATCCTACTAATATATAAATGTGAAAGTTTGGATGTTTGGATGTTTGGATGTTTGGATGTTTGGATGTTTGTTGCTCTATAACACTTTAACGGTTTAAAAGACTTGAATGAAACTTTCGTGAATAGATAGTCTACTTCCTGGATTAGAGATTAGGCTACTTTTTAAACAAAACATACAATTCCTTGATTCCATAATTCGAGTTATTTCAATTTCCGCTTTTATTATTTGGTCATTATTTTTGGGTACACCATTGTCATTGATCGTCACTCTGTTGGGAGAGGGTTGTTTTTGTAGATGTTATGCTCTTCTCTTCGCCACAAATCCATCGCTATCCCTTATTTTTTATTTTCTTTCTACCCATACGCGCATTGAATGATGGGTAAACCATTGCCATTGATCGTCACTCTGTTGGGAGAGGATTATTTTCGTAGATGTTATGCTCTTCTCTTCGCCACAAATCCATCGCTATCCCTTATTTTTTATTTTCTTTCTACCCATACGCGCATTGAATGATGGGTAAACCATTGCCATTGATTGTCACTCTGTTGGGAGAGGGTTGTTTTCGTAGATGTTATGCTCTTCTCTTCGCCACAAATCCATCGCTATCGCTTATTCTTTATTTTCTTTCTACCCATACGCGCATTGAATGAGGGGTAAACCATTGCCATTGATCGTCATTCTGTTGAGAGAGGGTTGTTCGTGTTAATAATTAATTCTCCTTTTTGGGATTGTGACTGAAAGTAGAGGAGGGATGATTTTGCTGATATTTGCTACCGACTTTAGTTAGTTGTGTTTCTGCCTCATCAGCGTGAGGATCTAGATCCACAGAAAGGGGGAAATGCACGATTTTTTTTACTTTCTTTTTTTGTCACTTTACAGCGGTATTTGGTTACCTTAATTCAATTCACAAATACATATATTGTAGTAGGGGTAGGCAGGCGATGTTGAGTCTTAAAATTAGTAAATAGTGATTTCAGACAAACCTCACCAGTTACTCCACGATCAATGCTTACAACAAAGCCTAATATCTTTGGCGTTTACATAATGCTATTGTACTTTAAATATGAACATTAAGTACAACTATTGCAGACAAGAAACCAGAAAGTACCATTATTTGATGCTCATAAAATACATATTATGTACATATGTGTGTAGACGTGTTTGTAGACAGGTATATTACATTTCCATCAATTTTTTATGCAATCGTTTCATCTATAGGGAACAACCCCTTAGTTCAGATAATAATGTATTGGCTTCAGAATTCTTTAGAATCTTAATTTAAATAATATCACTTCCTTCTACTACCTTTCTATCATACTACAATCAAATGACGCGACTGATTTAAAGCACGGGCAACGCCGGGCAGGCAACAGCTAGTTTAAAATAAGTGATAATCAAACAAGCTGGTAGCACAAATCTTTTAACCAATCGAATTATAAAAAGCAAATCTAAAATCAATTGCATCGGTACATTTTCGTGACTTCAAATGAACCAATAATTCATCAATTTTACACATTAAATTTAGAGGAACAAAAATTAGGAAATTAGTCAGACAAAATATGTCAATGATAAAAAATGACAGAAGAAATGTAAGTTCTTTTCGGTTACTTTTTGTACCAAAAGCGGGGTGAACTTCTATCTTCTTCTATTTAAGTTATTTGAAATAAATAAAAAAAAATAAAAAAAGGTGAGTACCTGGTACTCGTTTTGATATGTAAACATACTTTTGCATGTATTTGTGCAGGGTTTTGTATGCAAAATTTGTGCGATAACGGATAAACAGAGAATGCACTAATACCAAGAGAATCATATACAGAGAGCGCACTAATACTTAGTTTGGTTACGCGTGATGGAGGACGGCGAAAATGTTGCCCATACCGAGAGCTAAGATGTTAACACATCAAAAATACATGTTCACCATCACCGCAGCCCGTCAACACTTCCGCTTCTACCAGATTTCGTTGCTAAGTTGAAACCCTAAGTCGGGTGCCGTTACATAACATAGGTGGACTCAAGTTTTTTAGAAGAATAATTGATACACCCACTTTTATGTAGTTTGAATTTTTGTGATGGATGCCCTGAATTTAAAAATTTTACCGAATAGCTGGTTGTTACTTCTTGGACCATACCATAACCCGGTTGATTGAAATTTATTCTGCACTTTGACCATCAATACATGCCAATATTTCACTATAAATTGCTGCAGCTTGATCATTCCGTGGCGATAAAATAGCTCGCTCACAAAGCTAAGAATTCTCACGGTTTGTTAGTAGCGTAAACGTCTGTAAACGGATGAGATCAGTTCTTCTGTAGAAGACACTCTTTGGCACAAAAAATGTGATCAATATACTTTTCCATTTTCTTCCAGAATTAAGCCAATACACTGCGCGAAATAACTATATAGGACAAGCATTTCCATTTGCATTTTCTCAAAAAACAATAAAAATTTCTTAACTAACACATAAGCTTTTTCATTATATTTAAAAATGGAGTGCTTGAAGTAAAACGTAGGGGTACTTTTAACTCTCTCAATGTCCTTATATTCTTGTTTCGGGTTGTTCTTTCGTGTGTTATTAGTTTCGCGGTGAGAAATAAATATACCAGACACGAGTTTTAGTCGCACGTTTAGGTGCTGAAAGTAATTTTAAGCCGACAAATTGTAATAAATCGGTGTGTAGTTGAAAACATTTAATGTGTTTAATTAAGTTTTAGTCAAATACACCTTCTTTTTTTGCAACCAACAGAAAATGCCTAGGGGAAAAGCACTGTCCGTGGACGAGAGGCTGGGAATCCCAAATTTTCAAAGAAATGCCTTAACAGTTAGACAAATAGCGGAGAAAATACGCAGGAATAAAAACAGGGTCTAAAATTTCTTAAAGGATCCCGGTAATTATGGGAAACAAAGCAAATTTGGTCGTCCACCAAAAGTTGACGAAACAGTTAAAAGGCGAATTAAATGCTTAGCCATTAATAAGCAAATCAGTCCTTCCCAAATAAGGCTCCAGTTGTCTTTTCTAGTAACAAAGAGAAGAGTTTCATAAGTTTTAAAGGAGGATAAATCCATTATATATCAATAGGCCTTACTGACACCTAAGCTTCTCTTACGGCATAAGGAGGCAAGGTTATGTTTTGCTATGAAACATCAGTTTTGTATCACAATTTAATATGGATGGTACTGACGGAGGACCCAAGTATTGGCACTCGAGGAACTTCCAAGGATGTTGGGAGTATGTGTTGGTTTTGGGTACAGAGGAAAGACTCCAAGTTGTCTTGTTTCCCATAAAATGAGCTCGGAGAAATATGTGGAATTGCTGGACAATGCTCTTACTGATTTTGGTGAAAATTTGTAGGGAGAAGAATGGACGTTCCAGCACGATAACGCTGCCATACATGCATCGGCATATACAAACAACTACTTTAAGTTGCGTAACATCCACTTTCTTTATTGGCCTACAGTAAGTTCTGACTTAAATCCCATAGAGAAATCATGGGCCATACTATCGATGCGGGTTTACTCAGGTGTAGGCCAGATCGAGTCTCTTTTGCAGCTAAAAACCGCTATCCAGGAAGAATGGCTACAAATTGACATATCCACACTACAAAACTTACTCAATTCAATGCCTCGACGCTTAGTAGTAGCATTATATATGGAACTAATAGTAATATCATCAAGCAGTATTTTTTAACTGGCTGTCTTCTCACCAGGTGGCGCCTTTTTTGCTAAAAACCAAACGAAATTATCTCTCAGAGAAAAAGGGAAAGAATAATGAAAACATAAAGAACACAGAAAAATAGAGAATGTGAGAAATCGTGTTCGTGTTCGTGTTCGTGTGAAGGTACATATGCATGTATATATATCATATCATGCTTTGATGCTATTTGGACAGCTGTGATATATATACGATTTTCTTATTTCATTCTATATTGGGGTAGGTCGGTAGTTTTTTTTTTTGGAAATCTACTTTACATTTACATTTCGCTTTCAGCATGAGGAACTTGCAACGTTGCAACATTTGAATTTTTCGTATTTCGCTATGGGCATAAGGGATTTGCAACGTTGCAATATTTCATTTGTGGATGTGGATGAGTAGATGCAGGTGTTGATACAAAAGTCGTTTGTTTTCACTCAGTCATTATTTACGCTTTGTAGGTACCTAAGTAAGTTTCGATTAAAATACATACACACTCAGTTAAGTACATTTTGTCTTTTGAATGTACCTACCTACTGCACTCATTTTACATCAAAAGATTCTTTATATATGTACATATGTACATACTTATGTGTACCTATATAAGCACATATTTTTTCCACATCACCCAGTGGGTTAAAATACTAGATGCGTTTCTTTTATCGGGATTCCCCGGTAGGCCTGTTCCTCCCACTTTCTACTGCATAAAAAATTAATAAAAAAAATAATTTTATATTTACATATGTATTATATTTGTGGTCACAAGCAAAAAACAACCCAAGTCGACTTACATATGTATGTACCTATGTCAAAATTGAAAAAATGCAAATATGCATATGGAAAAGAGCATAAGTAAAGATTTTCTATACATCTTTTGACACAATGAATGTATGGTTCTCAGTTCCCAGTCGCCAAAGACATGAAATCTAGAACTAATTCTAGAAGTCCTACTGGGGAGTCGCAACTACTCTTCTCGACTCGATTACATCAGATGTAAAACAGGCATTACATTTACCATTGCATGTCATAGGATGGAAGCCATCGCTTCCACTTTGCAATAGGTACCCAGAAGTTGTTTCAGAAGTAAGTACTTCTTACACATTACCGAGCCAGAAATATAGCATTTCCGCACTTAAAATCTGAAATGAAATGATTGCCATTGGTAAGCAAACAAACGCAATTCTAAGCGCGGCAAGCAGGAGACAGTCATTAAAATTGTAATGAGATCATTTTACAGAAAAGTATACCTACTTGTTGACTTCTTCCTTGTTGCAATACCTCACATTCGTACGGTGATGCCCTATTCTTTTCTAAAGCAAAGATCAATTCCATCCTGCATTACTCTTCACTAGTTAGGTAATGTCTTTCATTTTATTAGCTTTAGGTTCGATGAAGTATTGCATATTGCATTAAGGAAGAAATTGTTTTATAAATTGAAACATTTCAGTGCTCTCCTGCAAAATTGTAGAAAACAACTTTTGATGTTTTTACTTGTTGCCACAAATTTTTATACTTGCATACATATATTTACGGAAGCCACTTTTTACAATCTATACATCCATACATATTAATTTCTCATATCACTCTAAAATAAAGCTGTCCTCATTCCTCACTGCCGCAGATTCAAAAATCATAATTTTTTTCTTTTCAATCTGCGACTAAAACACAGAGAAATGCAATACTACATATATTTATAGGTATATCCGAGTATGTGTGCAAGTGTGAGTTTTCGTTTCTATGGAAATCGAGAATTTTACTTCGATTCTTCTTTGGTTATTTTATTCTTACTCTCACTTGGAGAGGACTTTAAGTGGGTGTTGTCAGTGATAGAAAACAGAAAATCATCGGCTGTCTTCTCGTCTGAAGTGCTAGTATCGAATTCCTCAAGTGATACTACTATGTCTTTTATATACAATGGTAGTAGTTTAAACCAAAAAAGGAGAAAGAACAAAATATTTAAATATTATTTTAAAAATATTTTACTTAAATTTTTACAGCAGAATTGACTTTTAAGATCTTGTCTGTTATACTTATTTCGTTCTAAGTTACACAAAATATACGTTCTGTTTTTCTAATTAATGAACAACTTTAATATTTTTTATGGATTTCTTCCTAGCTTTATGCCTATAATTAAACAAAAATAAAATCGTTAAAATAATAATAAAATAACTATGTTTTTTTTAAGTTTTTTGCTTGTCCGATATAGTTATTTCGCGCAGTGTATTACCTTGGCTTCCGACTAATGAACAAAAAATACTTCCCAGATGATTTCCATATAGCAAATACATACATACATGCCATATATGAACCAAAATTAACTCTTAAAACAACAGGAGTTTATCTATTTAGAATTATTGATCGTGTTTTTCATTTGTTAATATTTATAAACTGAAAGTGCAATTCACTGCTCTAGAAAATTCTCTTTCATTTGACACCTCGTTAAGGTTGGTTGAGTGTGAGAACCGCAAATGGGGTGGTGATGGTGATGATGATTGTATCACATTGAAGAGCAAAACATAAATGATCACGTTAGAGCGCACACACACTTGCACTATTGCAGTGAGTACACTGCTGCACGACTTCTGCCAGTTGTCTTCACTTAAGGAAAATTGTGGGCGTCGATTTGAACAATTGTTTTTAACATTGCTCAACTTCAGGACAACGCAGGAGGATGTTTTATATCTCAAATGAATCAGTGACAAATCTACTAATTTCATCTATTTTTCTGTTTTTCAATCCGATAAGCCATTATTGAGAAAGGGCTGTATAATCATAATTTTCCTCACATATATGCAATTTTTTGACTATTATCTTAACTCCCAAAAGGAATATTGTGATTATTTATATGCTAGAACCTGACCAGAGAACATATCTATGAATACAGTAATAAAACACGTTAATCAGATAAATGGTTCTCGATCCAATTGGCAACTAACAAAAATAGACTTTGCATTTTATAATATGTAAGGATAAGGATAAGGATGAATCAGGGACAAATTCATAATTTTCATCTATTTTTTTTTTTTTTTTGTTTTTCAATCTGATACGCCATTATTGAGTTAAGGCTGTATATTGTATAACCATAATTTTCTTCACGGGTATGCATTTTTTTTTTTTGACTGTTATCTTAACTTCTTAATGAATTTTTATATAGTATAAGCTGTCCCGCATGGCATCGCCCGTGTATTAAAACAGTCGTGTAAGGTACTTATTAGGTAAAACGCTGCTCTTGTAATGTGGTTTTGTGTAGAAATAACGCATGCCAAATCCGACATTTTAATTTTAACTTCCAGACGTTTTTTTTTAACCCTTTCCCGTATGTTACGCCATGAGTTTGAGTTAAATATGTACTTAATCTTTACTTGATTGATGAATTACTGTACTGGAGTAAAAGAATGTACAAAAACATACTTCCGCTTTCACAATATAATTTTATGCACAATTTATTTTTATTTCAGTACTAAATTATTGATGATCCGGTGAATTCGTACCACATAAAATTAATTTGATTGTAATTCTGCATAAGCGATTATGAGTCCCAATCAACGCTCCAACTCCAATTCATTGAGTTTGGCAATATTGGCACGGTTTGAGCTTCGTTTGGTTATTAAATGAAATGGCGCAAATTTATAGTCATTTAAAGCACACTTTTTAATTTTCTTAGTACGGAACTAAGTTAGTGTTTTCATAATAATTATAGTCGTCATAAAGCCCACTTTATCGTTAGCGCCTCGTATTAAAGTTAAAATCACCCGAGCCTCGTATTAATGCGTAGACTACGAAGAATGATTCGGGATAATTCTAATTCATGGTCCAGTACGACTTGGCAAGGGTTTCATGATATGAATTTTGTTGTTGCAGATTCTCCTCATTTTCTCATAAAAGAGAAGTGTCCACGCTTGCGCCAAAAATACTACCAGAAGTACTGACTGGATTTTGAAGACTGGGCGGCTCATCCAAAGCCCAGCTTCAAAGGTGGCAAAGAAACCTGCATACACAGCCCTGCTCCGGTTGCTCCTTCTGTGTTCTTTTGAAATTGTAAAGTTACTTTTAATTTTATATATGGTATGCTAATAATTTTAAATGTATTTAACTTTGCCGCTCACATATTTTGCAGCAACACCAAGCAAAAAATACAAAAAAATAAACAAAAACCAAAATAAAAAACAGTCATTCGATATCACCGAATATCACCAGATATCGCTCGATTTGACATACGAAATGATAAGTTTATCGAATATTCGCTAACCATAATAAGATGATATCTCAGTTCGCCTAATTTTTGACGTTTGAAGCGAATGTAATTTGATCGATTCGCTAACCATAATACCAAATGATCACATTCGCCAACTTTTTCGTTCGATTCGCTAACTATAATAGGGCTGTAAATCTATTATATAAAAATTAATGTATGTACATTATGTTTGTTTGTTTGTTTGTCTTTTAAAGACTATCCAACCGATATTGGTAAAATTTTCAGAGTACGTTTTTCTTTATACACATAGAATACAACACAGCATCAGTGCAGTTACTCAACAACTAGTAGTTTTGGTACCTGTCATACAAAATTTGGTAATTTCAGGTGAAATGTGAATATGAATAATTTTGGTCAAATAATAATATAGACAGATAGACAGACAGACAGACACACAGACGAACAGACAGATAGATATGTAGACAGAGAGAGGCAGACAGACAGATAGATAGGTAGACAGAGACAGACAGACACACATACAACGATACAGACAGACAGACTGAAAGACAGACAGACAGATAGATAGACAGACAGACGGACAGATAGATTGATAGGCAGTCAGTCAGACAGACAGACGGATAGACAGACAGACAGATAGACAGACAGACAGATAGTCAGAAAGCCAGACAGCCGGACAGATAGATTGACAGACGGAAAAATAGATAGATTGACAGACAGACAGATCGACAGACAGGCAGAGACACAGACAGACAGACAGACAGACATACAAACAGATAGATAGATAAACAGACAGACAGATAGACAGATTGGCAGACAGACAGATAGACACACAGACAGACAGATAGATAGAAAGACAGAAAGACAAACAGACAGATTGACGGACAGACAGTCAGTCAGACGGACAGACAGACAGACAGACAAACAGACATACAGACATACAGATAGATAGATAGATAGACAAAAATATATTGTTAACAGATAATAGAAAAGCTTATCGAAATTGTGATTACATTTTTTTAAGTTTTAAGTGACTTTTATTTCAACGTAGATACATACATAAAAAAACCAAAAAAAAAAAAAAAAAAACATTCCCATACAAAACCCAAATTTCAATTTTTGCAATTTTCCGGCTTTTCTTTGGGGTTTTTCTAAATTTACTGTTTTCATAAAGCATCCCTGAACTAAGACGATCGAAAGAAAAGTCATCAAAATCGGTCGTGCAGTTCTCGAGTTTTAGGGAGATAGACAGACAGATAGATATTGTTAATGCTAGGTTTCCATTTGTTGATTTGAAATTATGTGGCAACAAAGGAAAACAGCATAAGTCGTTTTTTACAACTTTTCAGGAGGAATGGTTTGACATTAGATTACAAAAAACTATGCATATTATAAGAAAGTTGTTGATACAGAAATAAAGATGAGAGACAAATACTTTAAGTAGAATACGATAAGTAAACTGACGTTAATCTAAATTCAATATGGCGGACGCACCAAGATGGCGGATTATTTTCATCCTCACGAACTACTTAATATGGGTATTGAATGAAAGGGTTTGACAAGACAAATATAATAGCTACAGAAGTGATATTCAATATGGCGGACGCACCAAATTGGCGGACTACCGTTATTTTTACGACCTACATATGTTATTAATATGGGTATCGAGTAAAAGAGTTGAGAAGACAAATATATTATCTTCATATGTACATAAGTGATGTCATTCGAAATTCAATATGGCTGATGCACCAAGATGGCTGATTACCGTTATCTTCACGCCCTACTTAATATGTATATCAAGTGAAAGTGTTTGATAATAGTAGAATTCGATAAGTTTACTGACGTTTTTCTAAATTCCAATTGGCGCAGCCACCAAGATGGTGGATTACCGTCATCTTCACGACCTACTTAAAATGAGTATCGAATGAAAGGGTTTGACAAGACATATACATATAATAGCTATATAAGTGACATCATTATTCAGTATGCCTGACGCACTGAGATGGTGAATTACCGTCACCTTCACGACTTATGTACTTAATATCGGTTACGAATGACAAGACAAATGCAATAGCTACATTTATTTATTTATCTATTAAATATATTTACTTATTTATTTATTTATGTATTTATTTATTTATTTGTTAAATTATTTTTTTATGTATTTATTTATTTATTATATTTATTTATTTATTTATTTATTTATTTATTTAATTATCTATGTATTTATTTATTTAATTTGATTTTATTTATTATAAAATAAAATAAATGGATTCAGATAGAATTTCGAGAAAGCATAGGAGTAATTTTGAGAATAATTATAAACAGCGAAAATATTAAATAGAAACTATGCGAAGGACACATTAACTGACCTTTATGTACATGAAGGGATTAAGTTTTACTTCTGCCGCGCGTGGTTTACACACACGAATTTTTTTTAGTTCAGAGCAGAGTGTGAGTTGTCAAAAAACATGTTTGTGTTTCTTTTTTGACTCAGAGTGTTCAGAGTGTGGAACGTTGTGGAACGTGTGTTTCTTTATTTACTCAGAGCGTGGTCAGAGTGCGCTCTTTGCGCTCAGAATGAATTGACTGGGCATTATGAGTAAAAAGCTGAGCGCAGCCAAACCAACATTTGACAGATAGGAAAAAATCAAAAACAATTGAAATGGCGGACGAGGCCTTTTGTTATGGCGTAGAGGTTAGTTAATAAAATTTAATAACTGTATTAATTAATTTTAATAATTAGTTGGGTTATGCATAAACTTAATTTAAGGTTATAAATGGATGAAAACAATTTATGGTTATAAACAATTGAAAAATCACATGACAGCTAAGTGCTCAAGTGTGTTTCAAAAATAAATCAGAGCGCTCAGTCTCAGACTGCGCTCTGAGCACACTTAGTTCAGAGTGCACTCAATTCGTTCAGGCTCTTTTCAGAGATCAGCTCTGAACTTAAAAAGAAAAACGCCATATAAATTACATAAAATATGTGAGCCATGCTTTCAATTCACATAAACTGAAAGCATATTCATTGCTTAACTTAGTGATCAGGAGGAAGGTGTCAATACTGCAGAAAGCAAACTTACCTTGGCACGATGACTGCTCCTCATCCTCCACCCAAGTACCACTCGTCTCTGTTACTCCATCCACAGCTGGGTGTGACTCTTCGCTTATGCTTCTAAAATTCGCCCAAGCATGTGTACACGTCAATATTAATTTTAGATTTACAAAGTTCATAGCTATTACTTACAGTATGGAATTCGTTGCACTAACAGGACGATGGATCCTTGCTGTCGGTGTCGGTTTATTCGATTTACGTGATGACATCCGATGCAGAAACTGTTGAAATCCTGTTTTCGAGGATTTCAATTCTGTATCGGCTGTCGCTTCATCACTACCACTTCGTCGACGCGTCGACTCGAGGAAACTACCCGGTGAGGAGATATTTCTCATTACCGGCTCTCGTTCGTAAATACGGCTCTGCAAATCTGGCTGCAGCGAGTGTACGCGAAGAATCTCATATTTATGCATCGAGGCACTGCGTTTCATTTCAAGGGAATGTGCTGCACGTCTTCCGTTACTACTGACACCAGTCCCTCCGGAACGACGTCGTATAATAACGTCATCGTTTTGGCACTCATCGATCGGGATAGGCATATCATAAATTAAATGCCGTGACCCATAGACACTGGAGCGTTTCTTTGGCTGACAATAAATGGTGGATGGTAGGGACTAGACAAAGAACGTCGCAAAGAGAAAACACAAATTCAATTTTATGTACTTGTTTAACAAGAAAAGTTTTTTTTCTAGAATTAAAAAAAAACATCGTCTTACAGGAGATATTATGTCATTCTCAACCACACTGTGGGGACGCTGGAGGCCAATCTTCGTAATGTTTTTGAAAAGTTTCCATCGTTCACGAGCTGTGCGGCCCGGACTGTAAATAAAATAAAATAAACATATACATAAAGATATACATGAACATATACATACATAACGTATATACATTTAAACATAAATTAAAATGCAAATACGAGAAATGTTACTGTAATTAAAAATTGCGTGTCTACATAAAAATATTACTGTTTAGGTGGATACAACGCATTTCATTTTCAATTTAGTCTTTTGCTGATGAAATCTATACCCAGCGATTGTCTACAGTTGCTTTCAATCCTATAATTGCACAAATAATGAAAAAAATGCCGCATTTAGCCTTGTAAAAACTACAATGAAGGGCTGTTCCAAACTACAATATGCCCACGTCATTTAAGTAATGTTATTCTAAAGCAAGGTGTTCAAGTCAAACGTTGTTATAATCGAACACATCTTACATTTGTTCTAGTAGTTTGTTTTAGTATTAACTTTAAGATGTCGCTAAAATAGCTAAGATGTTTCCGCCATTTTTTTGCTATATCGGAAGCTCACTCTCTAGTTAGTAAGAATGTATCTAATTCTTCTTGACCCAGACCTCAACGAGATAAGACCTACGAAATAAAGTGTATCAACCAAACTTCAATACGTCTTTTTTCTTGGTCATCCCGAATCATCGAGCAACCAGCAGGGGATATACCACGCCCCAACATTTGGTCCTTCGAGCCGGATTATATTTAATCAAAATATTAATCAATCAACACCCAACCAGCAAAATCCCTGAATTTTGCAAAAACAAAAAACCAACATATCATCACGAAAGAACTCCAATTTCTTTCGCATCCCAAACGATCATCAATTGGATTCCAGTTAATCGCAAGAGTCCCGAAATCTCACGCTTAACCTTAATCGATTGCATCGTACAGCAAGATCAATGATTCTTGCCGTTTCATTCATATTCGTCGCATCACAATCGCTGCATCACAGCACAAACCACAGCCACGCTCACTCATCGACGATAAAATCGCTCTCTTAATCATCGCTCACGCACAAGATTCCTAAATCTTGCCCCACCTAACGTCGAACATCACCAAAGATTTGTAATCCCCATATGATCCAGGAATAATTTGCCGCTCAGTCAGAATTCTACAAGCCGTATGAGTGTTCCCGATTTCTACGCTCAGCATTAGCATTCATAGTCGACCGTTCCCATATCAGCAAATCCAGTTAACGTCCAGTCAACAACCATCTCTTCGTGGAGTAAACAACATCGGTAGCAAAAAAAACCGCATCGATTGAGTGGTTAATTTACCAATCGTGAAAATCATCCCACGTGATTGCAATATTGTACGAGTATCTAAGTTCATATCAGCATCATTCATCGAATTCATCGCCAAAAAAGGAAGACATCTCTAAACCACCGAAACTATCACCAGGAGTAAACAGGTACGTGCATAATTCAAAGATTAGTGCAATATTAGTAACCTTACTTTTACTCTACAAAAAAAAATATATTATATTTCTTGCATATTATTACATACATATAAGTGAATAGTTTCTGGTTTAAGTTAGTACTCCATATATATTATTTTTGCGTGAAAAAATACTTGTGTGAAAGTGATTTAATACCGCGGTACTTAGCAATCTAACATCTGACGGAAATAACATACATAATAGAGTTGTTTACGTGCTTCGTCTTTGCTTGGGGTTAGTTTTTCTTTCGAACAAAATGACCGAGTTAGAAGATTTCATTGCGGCTGCTGATCAGCTGATGCAATTTCTATCAGCGTTTCAAGAAAAGCCTATTGTTGAAAAATCTATAACTAATTTAGAAGCGTCAAAAGGTGAAGTGAAGGATCTTTGGTCCAATATTAAAAAGTGTTATGCCCTTTGCTTAAAGGCTAATAATGGTGAAGATTTAGATGCAATTAAATCTAAATATCGGTTGGCATCAACCACATATATAAACTGCCTAAGTGAAATTATTGATTCGACCAAAAAGTTAAATATCATAAAAGAGGATGATGATAAACCTAGCTCAAGTGCATCTTCAAGCTCCGCGCAGTGTATAAAAGTTCCGCCGTGTGATACCGAAACATTCTATGGTGATTATTTGACTTGGCCCTCGTTCCGAGATATGTTCACTGCGGTTTACATTAATCATCCGAAATTGTGCTCCGTTCAAAAATTGTTTCATCTTCGTTCAAAGACCAAAGGTGAGGCTAATAACATTGTTTCCAAATTTCCCCTAACCTCAAACAATTTTGACGTTGCTTGGAAAGCACTTTCGGATCAATATGACAATAAAAGAATATTAATAAACAATCAATTAAAACATCTTTTTAATTTGCCAGTTATTTCGGTCGAGTCTGGCACAAGTATTAAAGATCTCCAGCGGGAGATTAATGATTGTTTGTCCATTCTTAAGGCGCATGAAGTATTAATAGATTCTTGGGATCCTATTCTCGTCTATCTTTGTTCTGACCGGCTACCGGAAAAAACTCTTTCGTTATGGGAGCAATCCCTTAAAAGTCCACGCGATATCCCGAAATGGGACGAAATGAATCTATTCCTTACTAGTCGATATAGAGTTCTCGAAACGGTGTCCGATCTAAAGTTTTCTTTAAATCCAAAGGGGCAACAATCTAAAAGTCAACATCCTCAACTTAATAAAATGAAACACAAAGCTTTCTTATCCAAAGCTAATAATTTCAATTGCAAACTGTGCAAAGGTACTCATGCACTTCGACAGTGTCCAACATTTTTAAAAATGAGTGTTCACGATCGTATTTCAAAAGTGAATACACTCCGAATTTGTAAAAACTGCTTAGCTTTCAATCATTTAGATAATGAGTGTCAAAGCCAACATACTTGCACGCAGTGTAAACAAAGGCACCATACGCTCTTACATACTTCACCAGTATCAGTACAGATATCTCAATACGTTCCATCCACTTCTGGGCAGTCGGTCCACCAAATATCTCCATCCGTTCCATCCACTTCTGGGCAGTCGGTCCATCAAATATCTCAATCCGTTCCATCTACTTCTGGGCAGTCGGTCCATCAAATAAACTATTCAATTCCACAAAAGAAACCTGATAATTTACAGTCCACTACAAATCCCAACACTGAACAATTTAACAACTATTTTCCCCGAAATAATAAGCGTATCCTTTTGGCCACAGCTTTGGTTGACATCCACCATTTAGGGAATAAGTTTACCTTGCGCGCACTTATAGATAGCGGGTCGGAAGTTACATTCATTTCGGAAGATACGCAGAGGAAATTCAATCTTCCAGTTAAGCCAATACATGCGCAGATATCGGGTATGAGTGCTGTAGTAACAGGCACTTCCTCTAAATTGTGTTCTTTGTGCATTGGCTCTAAATTGGTTCCTTCGTTTACCATCGCTGCTAATGCAATTGTCTTAAAACGCCTTACAGGTGATTTGCCCTCCTGCTTAATACGCCAGGAAGAAGTTTCGAATCCCATTGATCTTGATCTAGCAGATCCCTATTTTTACGAAATCTCAAAAATAGATATAGTAATCGGTTCTGATTTATATCCGTCGATCATCAAAGAAGGTGTGAGGTCAGATATTTTTGGCTCAGTGGTTGCCCAGAATACAATTTTCGGCTGGGTACTTTCTGGTCCTCTCTTAAATCAAAGTTTCAATTCTTACTCGACAATTTTGTCTCAATTTAGTGACGTTTCAATCGACGAACAAATTGCTAAATTTTGGGAAGTGGAAGAAGTATCTGGTAGTAAACCCCGTTCAGAAGAAGATTTGTTTTGCGAAGAGCTGTACACCGATACAACTACCAGAGACGATAATGGTCGCTACATGGTTCGTCTTCCATTCAAAATCCCTTTACCCATTCTTAGTTATTCAAGAGACATTGCAAGTAGGCAATTCCATCGCATGGAACATACCTTAAGGAAGAACCCTGACCTACACGCAAGATACAATCAAGTTCTTGATGAATACGCCACACTCGGACACATGGAAATCGTTTCGTCCGAGGAAATAGTACGCGACCATCAGATATGTTCCTACTATCTCCCACACCACTCAGTGATAAAACCCGAAAGTGTTACGACAAAGGTTCGGGTTGTTTTTAATGCCTCAAGCGCATCTGATAATGGCATAAGTCTGAACGACATGTTGCATACAGGTCCGGTTTTACAAGCCGACCTAACAACTTTAATTTTGAAATGGCGGTTTTATCGATTCGTGTTCAATGCGGACATCGAAAAGATGTACCGCCAAATATGGGTTCACCCTGATCATACGTCGTATCAGTGAATTTTGTTTCGCCAATCCCCAGATTGTAGTCCTCAAGACTTCAAATTAAAAACAGTAACCTTCGGTGTCAACTGCGCGCCATATTTGGCTATTCGTACACTGCTTCGATTAGCAGATGACGTACAGTACACTTTTCCCATAGCTTCTGATATTTTGAGGAATCACTTCTACGTTGACGATGTTCTTTCTGGAGCCCATGATGTTGAAACTGCACTACGAGCGCAGCATCAACTGAGTGAAGCTTTAGGCTCAGCCGGGTTCGCATTACGGAAATGGACATCGAACTGCGTCGAGTTGATAAAAGAATTTCCTCCTTCGCATCTCTATGATCAAGAGTTTCTTCGACTCGAAGATAAAAGTATCTCTAAAACTCTTGGGATGCAGTGGAATGCGAGGTTGGATTCTTTTTTCTTCTTTTTTAAAATATTAGAGGAAGATCACCTTTTAACAAAAAGAGCAGTACTCTCAGTTATAGCGAGACTATTTGATCCCGCAGGATGGTTAGCACCTGTAATCATCACTGCAAAGATCTTAATGCAGCAAATCTGGCGTGATGGGACGTCTTGGGACACACCTCTTGTGCCCCTAACGTGTCACCGCTGGAAATCCTTCTTTGCTGCACTTCCTGATATCCAACACATTCAAGTTCCTCGGTGGATAAATTACAGTCCTTCTGATACCATTGAAATACATGGATTTTGTGACGCCTCTGAGCTCGCGTATGCGGCAGCGTTTTACATACGGCTCAGACACAGTGAGAACGACTGGTCTTCTCACCTTCTATGTGCCAAAAGTAAGGTAGCTCCGGTGAAACAGCTTGCCCTACCGAGACTGGAACTGTGTGGAGCTGTTTTGTTGGCGAAGCTGTTCCATAAGGTCATAACACAGCTGGAATGCTCGAGCCACGAGCTTTATCTGTGGACCGATAGTACCATTGTCCTGGCGTGGTTGGATAAAGCGCCTTGTCACTGGAAAACGTTTGTGGGAAACCGGGTGTCACAGATACAAACATATGTTCCTAACACTAAATGGAACCATGTCAGATCAGCAGATAACCCAGCTGACTTAGCAACGCGAGGTCTTTCGCCTGGAGGTCTTAAAGCAAGTGACTTATGGTGGTATGGTCCTTCATGGCTTTATCAAGCTAACGCGTCATGGCCTCAGTCCATTGTACAGCGAGCTGGCGATTATGACACTGATCTTGAACAAAGGCCAATAAAGGCAAATCATACTACTGTACAACCGAATATTGAGCTGCTGGTGGAGAGATTTTCTTCATGGTCTAAAACATTGCATGTACTTGCATACATACTGCGCTTTTTCTATCGAACCCATTCCCGTTTTAGACACCAAGTCTCATATTCTTCAAAAGTAATTACTTCGAAAGAAATTTCCAACGCCAAGACCCGAATTATTCGTTTAACACAATTATTTCATTTTCCAAATGAATATATCGCGCTATCTAAGAATGAGCCTATCTCAAAGAAAAGCTGTTTAATCAATCTGAATCCAGTGATGGATTCAAACCAAATTCTCCGTTCTGGCGGCAGACTCACCTCGTCGACTCTTTCCTACAATGAAAGGTATCCGATTCTTCTCCCCTACCAGGCAAATATATCATCATTGCTTGTGAAATTCATTCATGATATTTCCATTCATGGTGGAAACCAATTGGTGGTGCGGTTGATAAGATGCGAGTTTTGGATACCTAAAGTTAAGAATTTGGTAAAGAAATGCATTCGTTTGTGTAAAATATGCATTATACATAAAAAGAAAATGCAAACCCAAATTATGGGAGCTTTACCAATAGAAAGGACTCTAATTTCTTCCCCATTTACGAACACTGGAGTAGATTTTGCTGGTCCATTTACAATAAAAAGCTTCTCAGGGCGAAATTGCCAAATTACTAAGGGCTACGTCTGCCTGTTTGTGTGCTTTGCTACAAAGGCAATACACTTGGAGGCTACAAGTGATTTGACGACTCAGTCCTTTTTAGCAGCTTTGAGTAGATTTATCGCACGACGTGGTATGCCTAGAACGATTTGTTCTGATAACGGCACAAATTTGGTTGGAGCCAGTAAGGTACTATCTAATGACTTCAAACAATTTCTCAAAACCCTATCCAGCGATGTATCCGAAAGATACAAAGACCATAACTTGGAATGGAAATGTATACCCCCTGGTGCACCACATATGGGTGGGTTGTGGGAGGCTGGAGTTAAGAGCTTCAAACTTCATTTTAGGAAGGTGACGGGAACGAATAAGCTTACCTTTGAAGAGTTCTCAACTCTTCTTTCTAAAATCGAAGGATGTCTTAATTCTAGGCCGATCTCGCCGATATCGGAAAACGTATCTGACATTCCTCCCCTAACTCCAGGTCATTTTCTTCGCGGGGGTCCGTTGTTAGCTCCGCAAGAACCTGCTGTCGATGAAAAATCTCTTAACTGTATCAACCGATGGGAAAGGGTAAAGATTTTACATCATCAATTTTGTCGTCGATGGAAGGATGAGTATCTGAAAGAGCTAAATAAACGATACAAATGGAAATATCCGCAAAGAGATGTATCTTTAGACGACTTGGTTGTTATTAAGGAGGAAAATCTACCCCCTAACGAATGGCGTCTAGGTCGCATTATTAAAGTCTTTCCGGGATCCGATAACCGCGTTCGAGTCGTGGAGATCAAAACTCAGAAGGGAGTTATAACGCGTCCAATTGCTAAGCTTTGCGTACTAACTCACTCATAAACACGATTTAATAAAGTTTAATTTTCCATTTAACCATTTCCCCTTTTTATATTATTCACTTATAGATATAAATTTAACGTAGATACTTATCGTATATTGCACTGATCTGTATGAAGTATAGCACGTATCTATTCATTAGAATAAGTAACTATTGTTAACTATAAGATACTTTTTTTTCTCAATAATGAACATGTTCTAAGAGTGGCTTTTCCAAAGTTTTATTTTATAAATTTAACTTAAAGATATCTTTCTTATTGTAACATTTTACAGCCGATGCTGCAAGGCGGCCGGCAATGTTCAAGTCAAACGTTGTTATAATCGAACACATCTTACATTTGTTCTAGTAGTTTGTTTTAGTATTAACTTTAAGATGTCGCTAAAATAGCTAAGATGTTTCCGCCATTTTTTTGCTATATCGGAAGCTCACTCTCTAGTTAGTAAGAATGTATCTAATTCTTCTTGATCCAGACCTCAACGAGGTAAGACCTACGAAATAAAGTGTATCAACCAAACTTCAATACGTCTTTTTTCTTGCTCATCCCGAATCATCGAGCAACCAGCAGGGGATATACCACGCCACCGGATATCCACCAACAGAATCCCATAAACATGGGTATTTAAAGTCGGCACCAACCCATGTGCCACAAGTTTATACTACAGTCATTTGGGGTAGGAGTGCGCATTTTGGGCTTCGGCCTTAAATTCTGAAAAATTTACAAAAGATGCCAAACAAAAGGGTCTATTATTTGGAAGCTCCATATCTTAGGAACGAAGTTATATAAAAATATTTTATACATTATGTTTTTAATGTTTTAAAAACCAAAGTAAGTCAAGTTGCGTACTCTTGTCAGAAAAAGAGTGCGCAGAGGATTGAGTGCAACAATAAAACATGCACACACAAATGGTTGTGAGAAGCAGGCCCAGGTTCACCTCAAGCTGTAGTGCCACCCAAAGTAAAGAAGTATGAGTAAGAGGGCGCAACCATTTTCATTATTCACAGTTTTCGTAGATTATAGAGTTTGAAGCTGTGCTTTCACTCAAACCGAGTTTTTCGGCAGCCTTCCGTGGCCTGCTTCCATTTTAAATCAGCTCCCTAGCCTCGCCGATTTGCTCGTAGGTTATCAATTTCCTTTCCATTTGTCTTTGATAGATACGAGGCATTTTTCCCGAAAAACAAAAACAGAAAGATAGTTCAGCTACGAGCTACGAGCTACGACCTACATTTTGGACCATGAGGTGCTCAGTCCACAAATTTTCCAAAATCAGCTATATTTCATTGTATTGTATTCCAATCACGTATAAAAAGTGAAATTTTGGGTAAAGCCTGTATGAGCAGTATATACATAATATGTGTATTTGATTAAGGATACAATTTGAGCTTATATTATTCGTTATTCGATTTTTAATATATTGAAAAAAAAAAGCGTCTAGGGAAAGTGCGCTAGAGAGTGCGCAGGTTATTCTTATGGTACTCTTGAATGCTTGTCAGGCATTCGGAACAGGTGGGCACTGTGAAAAAACTTTAAGCTGTTTGCGGCGGGATTCGAACCCAAGACCGCTGGCTAAGTAGTCCGACGCTCTTACCACTTGCACTACGGTTGCATGTAGTGTCGCAAATACATGCGACACCTAGGACGCATGGAAACATGCGGCTTTTTCACATGCCGTGTACCTACTAGCAAGTCGCATATAATTTGGGACTACATGCGACACTTTGTCGGATAGTTGCATGGAAAGGCCACATGCAAAATACATGCGATTGTACGAATTCGTACGGTCGCATGTATTTCACATGCAACCACTATTTTATGAAGATTTTCAATTAAAGTTCCCCAAACAGATGCTGAATTTGCCCACTGGACAATGCTGGAGAACAAGCATTTCCTAGAGGACATAGTATTTACTAGATGCGGATGAATTTCAATAGTGAATATAGTAGGAAATACTTTTTTTGGCGAATAGCAACTTAAAAATTTGCCAGCAAATACTTTTCTGTACTTTACGAAATTCTGCAACTACATATAATCAAGAATGATTACAGTCGCGAGTCAAATTTTGAAGCAGGTTTTATATGAAGCGAACGGTTACCGATTCTAATTAGTTAAGTGGTTAAGCGAATACTTTATTGGTAAGCAATTACTAGGATCTTTTTAAGATACATTGGAGATCCTGGATTCTTTCAACAGCTAAAAAAACATCACTTCCTACTCTTTGAGCTCTATGGGCCTATTTCCCGGTTTCTTTATTACTGCCTTCTTTTCAACATCTGTCATATTGGTAAGCCTCTTCCTAATTTGCTCTTCCAATAGTTGGACACCGGTCATAGCCTTCTATTCAATAATAAATAATTGCATAGCTTCGAACTTTTCCCATTAACCCTCATCCTGTAAAGAAAAAAAACTTCATATTCAGTGTTTTGGGTGAATTGTTCTTAGCACAATTGAATTGCATTATTTGCACTTTTTACAATTTATTTCCGTAAATGAATGTTTTCTACAGATAACTGAATTACATTTGTTACAATTGGTAGCATACATATTATAGAAATCGCGCGAGTTTTTTAAGTCTCAAAATGCGTTTGGGCAAAATTTGCCCAAAATACAGGATGAGGGTTAAATGAACGGTTGTTGTGAGTTATTCATAAGTACGGTACGCTCTTTTGAAATTCTCACAAATTGCATTTGACTAGTGGCAGAAGCTTCGCTTGTAATAGCTTTTTCTTATGGGTACTCGTTACGTAATAAATAACCCAACGAGATTGTTTATAAAACAAAAATTAAGGAAACAGTAAATTGCGATAACAGCTACTGGTATAGCTTTCAAAATAATTTTATTGCAATAACGATTGAGAAATATTACAAAATAATAGTATACCTATACTACCAATTTTTGATGAACTGGTAGTATTTACTTGGATGAATCCAGTATTTGCTAGCAAATTAAAACTTATTTTCATGCATACCAAAAATCTAGTAATTGCTTTAAATATTACCTAGCAGTACTAGTATTTACTCCAAACTTTTATTAATAGATATTGGAATGCATACGGCCCAATATGTCTCACTAGACGGCCGTTGTAAAAAATCTATTTAACCCTTATATCTGCACCATGGTCTGGCCAGACCATTTAACTACTTGCAGTGATATTTTTTCACAGAAATACTGAATGTAGGGACATGCAACTTAACGATACCCTCCGTTACTCAATATGCAATAGATATGTGAAGTAAAATTTAAAAAAAAAAAAAAAATACAAATTATATGAGTTTTTACAGTTTTTGTATATCAACTGCACTAACGTACACCATGGGCCTGCGTATACCCTGTAGGTAAATAGGGTTAATTTTGTCTTCTATGACTTACAGTTACGAGTATCTCTACGTATATCATGGTTTGCCATGTTTTCGTTTTTTTTTTACCGACTATTTGAATTGTTTGAATTTATTGTGAAGTTGATGGAGTAAAATTCATTACGAGCTTAGATAATAGTAGCAGCGAACAACACCGAAATAAAATTGTTTCAAACTCATTTGATTGTTTTCATTTTTACTTTTTTTTTCTTATATATTTCAAATAAAAGTTAATATTCTTTTATTATTACCACAATATTTATTGTTATATTTATTATTTTTCTCATTACTGCAATTATTACTCCCCATTGCCATGTAAATCAAATTTTTTTCTCAAAGGGTCTGGCCAGACCGAAGGTGCAGACTAACGAAGTAACCAATGTGGTGCAGACATAAGACAAATTAGTAAGACCATCGATTTTTTATGTTTATTTTTATTTACGATGCATAGTCGGTATCTGATCTTTAAATACTTATCTTACTTACTTACTTAAAAAAGCACTTTCTTCTTGACATTTTGCTTAAAAATTACGAAAATTAATTTTTATACACAAAATTATTCAAAAAATAAACGTCAAAATGCGATGACAACCTCATGACAGAAAACAAATAAAATTGATACATGAAATGCAGACTGTCTTATATGCTACTGAACCTATTCTGATGAGCCAAAAATTTCGCATTTTTTTTTCGAACAATAAGATCAAAATAACATAACACAATAACGGTTATTTTTTTCGTTGGTTTTTCTCTGTCAAATTAAGTATAAATAAATAATATTGTTATATGTAGGTACTAAACAAAGTTGTGTAATTTTAATATACATTAAGAGAGGCGAGCATAAGTAAGATCATAATTGTGAACCTATTCAGATGAGCGGCAGTGTACTTTCTCCGACCACAGCCGCTGTGGCGTAGTGGTTAGTGCTTTGATTTACTACACATATTATCCGAGTTTAATCTAAGTAAACACAGCGACATGTTAAGTTGATCGTCGTCAAGTCGATCAGCGAAATGTTACCCCAATGCTATTTGAAACCGGACAATTTATTTTCTACCAAATTTTGAAACCTGGATTTTTGTGCTACTACTACAAATTCTGTCCTGAATCCATTTTTAACATTTCTAACGATCTGGGAGCATCCCATATATTTTTTCTATATTTTTTTTTTTTCGTTGATAACTGCTTCTGGAAAGCAGCCTATTTCATGCTAAAGTTATACTTGTCAAAAGTGAAAGTGTATTTCAGGTATGAAGTTTAATTTTTTGACCATAGAAGAAACAGAACACTACGATGAAACGGAGTGCAAATTTAGAAAAATACAAATTAGTACAAAGAAGGAAAATTGAAACAAATGCATATAGGACGTAATACGTATACATACATACATAGATAGATATTATTAATTTAAGCTGATCAGTTAAACTATTTTATAATGATAAAATTAATTCGAATTTGGAAAAGAAATCATTTCAAATAAGTAATTAATTAAAAAGTTCTCAATATAACATTTACCTACCTAATCTTCTCCTTCTCCTCAGCTGCTGTGATTATTGACTTCCATCGATCCACGATCTGTGGATACTTCCCTTCAACATCCTTGTAACTACCAGCAGCTTGCATGCTACCATCCTTCATAACAACTATCTGCAACGACACTCTTTTCTCATAAAATGTTTTATCACCCCCTGAGGGACTCGATTTTTTAAACTTAAATGCTGAATGTCTCTGGCATTTGAGTTACCAATTACTTACGTAGTCTGCATTGTGAATCAATTGTAGTCGTTGGGTAACCAGGATGACAGTCCGATTGGCTTTCAATAACATATTTTGAATGCTCCTCTCGAATACGTGTCTGCTAACTTCATTGTCCAGCGAAGAAAGTGGATCATCCTGTCGTTTAAAGAAAAGATGTAAATGCAGTAAGCCATGTATTCAGCAAAATATGATAATGCTACCCCAGTGGCAGTCATTGAATATAATTCCGCGGCAAGGTACGAGTACAATGTAAACGAATGTATCCATTTTACCACTTTCCTCATTTCATTGACGATAATTTAATCATCATATCAAATGCATGCATTGCAGTAAAAATAACAAAAAAAAAAGACTATGTAAGGATGTCAGCGTGACTAAGAAGACCTGTTTGCCTTGCATTTATGCAAATCCTCCGTCCGTAGCGAGCAAAGATAACTTACCATGATGACAACGTTCGCCGAGGAATACAAGGATCTAGCTATGGCGACGCGCTGCCTTTGTCCACCAGACAAATTTATACCACGTTCACCGATTATTGTCATATCGCCATCGGGCATCAGTTCTATGTCGGGTTTGAGGGCACATGATTCCAGGACCATATCGTATCGTTTCGGTCGAAACGATTCTCCAAACAGAATGTTGTCACGTATGCTAGCGTTGAGTAGCCATGGCAGTTGGGGGACATAAGCGATTGTTGAGAACCTGAAAAATGGCAAGTTTGTATAAATATAATTACATGTGGATATAAATCATGGATGTGGTGGGTAAACAAAATTCCACTTAAACTTTTTAAAGGTTTGTTTTCAATTTTGTTCCATGGCGAAGTGGAATGAAAATGGAAGATTGTTTTTACCATATTTTTATCGTAGAATTTCTATGAATAGACGACTGAATGAAGATAGCTAACCTGATCGCATTTCTTATAATAGAAATTTAAAGACCATGTGTGTACATATAACTTTATTTAATGGTTGTTTTAGGTGTAATTATTTAAATACAATGTTATGCTGTGCGTTTTCTTCTATGCGGAAATTTATTTCCTACGATTCCTATGGATATCAGAACCCACCTAATTTCGAATAATTCTTATATGCATTCTTTCAATAGTCCTGAAAAAATGTAGCAATGTCCTTTCTCTACCGTTGAAGTTATTTTTTTTTGTAATCTCCATAACAGATGGACATGTTCGTAGCTTCTGGCAGCAATCGGTTATTACGCCCGCCTTTAACCCTAGTACAGGGGCGAGGTCAACTAACAAGTTTTAAAGCCTGTGGTAACATTTTACCCCACGAATAATAAAATTTAAGTAAACGGTAAATGAGGGTCAGATGTGGCAAGTTTATTCACATAAAATTAAGCGTGATTCTTTTATAGACACATTATACAAAAAAAAATTATGGACAAATGTTCGATAGCGATTGAATCTGCGTAGGTTAGACATCTAGAAATAGAAATATACAATATTTTCACAATCGCAATAGTCAAATATGGTTCCTTTTATGTATAAATGGTCAAAAAATTAAATTTCAGACCTGAAATACACTTTTACTTTTCACAAGTATAACTCTACCATGAAATGGACTGCTTTCAAAAAGAAGTTGTCAACGAAAATGGCAAAAAAACAATGCACAGGCAGAAAAAAATTAAATAAATAAATGACAATGGCTTGAAAATAACTCGTAGACTTTTGAAAAAAAATATAAAAAAAAATATGGGATACTCCCAGATCGTTGGGAACGTTGAAAATGGATTCAGGACAAAATTTGTAGTAGTAGCACAAAAATCCAGGTTTCAAATCTTAGCAGAAACAAATTTGTCCGATATCAAAATAGCGTTGGGGTAACATTTTACCCCTGTCCCTGTACTAGGGTTACGAAAAGCGATAGAAATATTAACAAGACCAATTTCAAAGCTGCGATGCATGTTTAGAACAACATGGATTCGTCAGAAACAGGTCTACTGTCACAAACCCGCTAACATTCTCTCATAACTGTTCCAATGCCTTAGAAAGTGCCCTGTTGTAAAGGACTTCATTGGGATAGAATTGTTTGTACTCGGACTCTGGTATTCTGTATAAACGAAGGCAAGCCCGTTGGTCCGACGTTGAACCACACGGGACAACCATATGCTATCATTGACTGTATAAGGGCCATGTAGCAGATAACCTTTACCCTCGCATCGAATTGGCTGCTATAAAACTGTCTCTTTGTAAGGACAAAAGCGCATCTGGCCCTGGCCAGAGCAGCATCTACATATATGTTTGTTAAAATACAGATACTGGTCTAGCCAGAGCCCGAGGTATCTGACTACATTTTGACATGGAAGTGGCTGCCTGTGTCGTCCAACGATTGCGAACTTTCGCCAATTCTTTCTGGTGTCCCAAGAGGCCCCAGACAACGGCGTCCGAAACAAGATGGTTCCTATTGTTGTATAAAATATTTTTGAATGAATTAGTTCCTAAAATATAGAGCTACCAAATAATAGGCTCTTTTGTTTATTATCTGTTGTAAATTTTCCAGAATTTAGTCCCGAAGTCCAAAATGCGCACTCTTGCCCCGAACGACTATATATTGAGAAACATGTTATAAACCGGTAGAACCAGAAGAAATTGTTTCCCAATCAATATAACTTAGATAAGAATCTAAAGCGGCATTTTTGAAGTTATAAACGGGAAGATTACTGTTTACTTTATCATATGTTAGGTAAGCGGGCTGATGAGAATAATTATATCCTTATCGCACTTAGGTTCATGTGAACCCATTGTGGTACCCATTATGTGTTCCCACCGCCACGGCTTGACTCCAACCATCCGGACTTCCTGGCAAACTTGAGCAGACGTGATGGTGTTCGGTCAGATAGTTCGTCGATGTGTTCAAAGAAAAATTTGCCCAGGGTTTTGTTTCTAGTTTGGCAGAGGTTTGGGGAGTGACAGAGGAAATGGGCTGTATCCTCATGAGCCTCTTTATCACCACATCCCCTGCATATGTCATCATCATTAAGTCGTAATTTTTTCATGTGATATCTTAGCATGTCGTGGCCAGTTAACACTCCTATAACACTGTGTGCCATTTTCCATGTCATCGTCTCGGGCCTAAGATTTGATCCTGAAAGTACTTACCAAAACTAGAAACTCTGCATCATTCGTTTTGCCAGATTGGCTGCCAAACGTATTTTATAGCCTCATGAATATTTTGGCTCAAACCTTATTTTGAGCACTTTCTCATGGCTATATCTTGGTTAACCATAGGGATTTTTTTTCTGGCCTCAGCAAATTATTGGTATTGATTAGAAGAAAAAAAGGGCAAAACAAACTGACTTGAAAAAACTGAATCCAGTGCCTCAAAATCGTAAAAATGCCCAGAGAAAAAAAAAACCTTCAGAGAAAGCGAACAATGGAAAAAGAAGAAGAAAAATTACGTATACGCCACATTGTCCACAAATATATTAGCCGTGTTTTTTTGCACGCGTATATACGCTTATTTTGCAAATTTACATGTAAAATACAACAAAAGTAAAATAAGCGGCGATAGTATCCCCGCTTAGCTAAGCGGATATAAAAAACAGTGAAACCAAACGCAAAGTTCTTCTTTTGCGATGAATTCCCATGAAAACATTCATTCTTTTGACAACCGGAGAAACCCAAGCGTAAACAAAGAACAATCAAAAATAATTCTTTCATCTCTTATTTATTCTTTAACTGACGATTGGTTATGTCAATGAGCAATAAATTGATTATTTAAGATAATAAATGATTTCTTTTATCGGAATTAAATATATTTGGATGTGCATTCGCTGAGTTTTCCATCTTTATAATTTTATTTCTTCAAAATATATTTTTTTCAATTTTGTCAACAGCTGAGAGCTCAAGTGTCATTTACCACGTTTATATGCAGGTTGAGAAAAAGAAACTGAGCTGAGATTGCGACCTGAGTATGTCTACACGCGAGTTGAATAGTTGCAATTCTAAAAACGTTGTTTAACAACAGATTATTTAACATACTTTAACCGCAATTAGCCATAAACGCAATCAAAACAAATGATTTCCTGCTCCAAACAAAGGAAAAAAAAAACAGAGATCACACATACACAGAGACTACATGTCAGTTCAACGACTCAACCCAGGTATAATTTTTTCAACGCAGGTGAAATGTAAAAAGTGCCCAAAAAGGTGTCCCGGACTAAAAAAAGACACCACATAATAATTCGAATAAGATATTTGAATTTATCCAAGGAAAAAACAAAAAATTCATTAAAAAAAAATACCGGCGCAAATTCATAGCGAGTGCCTATAGCCAACTATAGTTACAACTGGCACTAAATAAAAAAGCCGGCTATAACTTTTTGTTATTCATAAACACATTTTTGCCTGTGTATTAGTTAGTATCGACTTTGGTATGTTTTTGTTAAGTGATTTGAACGAACAAACCCAAACGTCAAAATATGATATGAAAAATTTAGAGCCGACTATAATTATTTGAAGTGATGTTTGGGTCATTTTAAATTTCGAGCCGGCTATATGTTTGAAGTCGACTATAAGGTGACTATGAATAGCAAAAAGTATATTTTAGGCTATGTAGGTGAATAAATTCTTTTATTGCCGGCTTTATCTGACTATGAATTTTCGCCGCTATTTTTAGGTACTACATATTTATTAATAAAAAGAAAAGCGTCAAAAATTCATAAACAACAACAAAAAAAAAAGTAAATACATACATTGAAAATAAATTACTTGTGTTAGTATTTAATAACATAACTCAAACTCATGCATCACTTTTAACTGATCATTTACCCAATAATTTTATAACCAAAACAATATAAGTTCAACTCTGCATGTAAACGGTGTAATTATCTGTCATAAATATGTCTGTGCTGCCAATCGTTTGTGATGAATTCGTTAAGCGGCGATAGCCGTTTTTTTGTGCACTTTTATACGCTTGCAAAAAAACACGGCTAATAGCCGCTTATCGCCGCTTAACGAATTCATCACAAACGATTGGCAGCACAGACATATTTATGACAGACAACGTTTACATGCAGAGTTGAACTTATATTGTTTTCGTTATAAAATTAGTGGTTAAATGATCATTTAAAAATGATGTATGAGTTTGAGTTATGTTATTAAATTTTTACACAAGTAATTTATTTTCAATGTACATATTTACTTTTTGTCTGTTGTTGTTTATGAATTTTTGACGCTTTCTTTTGTTAATAAATATGTAGTACCTAAAAATATTGGCGCAAATTTATAGTCGATTAAAGTGCACTTTCAAATTATTTTAGCACGGAACATGGGTTTTTTCATAATTATAGTCGTCATAAAGCCCACTTTATCATTAGCGCCTCGTGGTAAACTTAAAATCACCCGATCCTCGTATTAAATGTTTAATATGGAGCTAGACTACTAAGATTTTTTTTTTATCAAAACTGTCACTTTTATGTGTGTTCGAATAAAATTTCTCATAGGAACGTTGCGAATTAGAAATTATTTAGCAGCATACTAAAAAGTGTCTATTATTAAACAAAAATTATAGTATGCTTTAAAGTTTAAAGTTGCGTGTAACTTGTACGGAGTTAAAATAATAAAGTGGGGTTTACTATAAATTTGCGCCAGTATTTTTATGAATTTTTTTATTTTTTGTTTTTTCCTTTGATAAATTCAAATATCTTATTTGAATTATGTATGTGGACTCTTTTTTTAGTCCGGGACACCTTACTGGTACCTTTTTACATTTTACCAGCGGCAACGTTGAACTGGACCGAGAGCTCAGTCGAGTTGAAAAAATGCATGCATACCTGGGTTGAGTAGTTGAACAGACATGTAGTCTCTGTGTATGTGTAATCTCTGTTTGTGTTTTTCTTTTCCTTTGATTGGAGCAAGAAATGATTTGTTTTGATTGCGTTTATGGCTAGTTGCGGTTAAGGTGTGTTAAATTATCTGTCGGTTTAACAACGTTTTTAGAATTTCAACCATTCAACTCCGTGTGTAGAAATGCTCAGGTCGAAATCTCAGCTCAGTTTCGTTTTCTCAACCTGCATGTAAGCGTGGTAAATGGCACTCGAGCTCTCAGCTGTTGACAAAATTAAAAAAAAAAATATTTTGAACATGTAAATTTGCAAAATAAGCGTATATACGCGTGCAAAAAAATACGGCTATTGTAACAATAATGTTTCAATGTATTTTATATAGAAAATACGTTTCTTTTTTTTGTTTGTAAACTAAATGTAAGAAAAGGCTTGGGCTTATTTTTTTTTTCAATTGATAGTGTTAGTGCAAATACGTACTAGTTATAGGCCAAAAATGGTAGAAAAATATGAAGGAATGGTAAAAAAATTTACATTTTTACGATTTTGAGGCCTTTGATGCAGTTTTTTCAAGTCAGTTTGTTTTGCACATTTTTTTCCTAATCAATACTTATAATTTGATGATGACAAAAAAAAATATCCCTACGGTTAACAAAGATATAGCCATGAGAAAGTGCTCAAAATAAGGTTTGAGCCAAAATATTCATGAGGCTATAAAATACGTTAGGAAGCCAATTTGGCAAAATGAATGATGCAGATTTTCTATTTTTGTTAAGTACTTTCAGGATCAATGCTCAAATTTTAGGCCCGAAAAAAATGGTTCACTGTGTAATCAGTATTGACAGCGATTTCCTATCTTTTTGTAGGAGCCTCTTAGTTTTTTCCCTGTCGTATTCTGGCCACATCTTTCTTGATATTTCACAGGTAGCCAGTGATCTCCAGTTGCTGTTGGCTTCAGATAGTATTTTTTGTTCGATTTTGGCCTTGAGGTCACAGAGTGGTGGTATGACCGTCCCATCCGCTTGCTCTCTGTCTAGGGCTGAGTTCTTTTTGGCCAATTCATCCGCGGCTTCATTGCCTAGTATTCCGCTGTGACCCAGACCCAGCAGAGTTTTACGTTGTGCTACGTGCCAGGAACATTAAGCTCTTCGCGGCAACATTTCACAAGCTTAAATGTTATTTGCGTAGAAGCTAATGCTTTTATAGCTGCCTGGCTATAAATGTTAGTTGTGATATCCTCTCGGGATATTGTCATCATTGATACCAATTGGGCGGCCTTTGTCACTGCTAGAACCTCAGCTTGGAAGACGCTGCTGTGGGAGTCGTATGGAGTTGGTTATTCTTAGGTCTTTCGAGAAGCAACCCGCTCCTATACCTATTTCCATTTTTGGCCCATCAGTGTAGATGGATTTAAACTCATTCGATACTTCGTTGTTCTCCCATTGTTCTCTGCTTGGAAAAGCCCATTAGAAGGATTTGTTGCATACGTAAATATGCATACCCAACAATTTTTCTTTTGCAATCGCATATTTATTTGTTGTAAACGTAAATATGCTTATCTTACAATTTTTCTTTAATCAAACGCGATCGCATTATTCTTTATTTATTTATTTATTTATTTCATCTACTAGGTAGAACACCTTAACAGATTCCGCAATAAAAATTGTATACATATAGTAAATAAGTATAATAATCTAAAATCACATTGAAAACTTAAATTATTAAGAAATAAATAGGCATAATTACATAAACTTAGACGATAATACATCAAGAGCAATGCGTTTAAAGGTTATGGAGTTATGGGTTCGGACAATCCATAGTTAGTTCTATGTGCCGGAGGTAAAAATAAATGTCTTTCTCTCAGCATTCTGCTTGGAGCGTTAAATGGTATACTAAAAAGGAGTTCACTGCAATGAATTCTATTGGTGATAATATCCTTTAGGAACACCAAGGACTGCACTTTTCTCCTTACAACGAGAGTATTTAGGCCTAACAATAAACAGCGAGTGCTATAAGAAGGCAGTTCAGAATCCCTATTGAATCTCCTCAGAGCAATGCGAGTGAAGCGCTTCTGAACCCGTTCAACTCGAGAAGAGTGGACACCATGAAAAGGATCCCAAATAACACAACAGTACTCTAATCTGGATCTAATTAAAGAACAATAAAGAGTTTTAAGAACGAATGCGTCCCGAAAATCTTCAGAGTTTCTTTTTATAAAGGCAAGTAAGGAAAACGACTTAGAGACGATGTAATCGATATGCAAATTGAAGCTTAGCTTGCTGTCGAAAATAACTCCAAGATCATTATTATTTTGTCTTTCCCATAAGCAAACTATTTGCATAAATGGTGTCTTATGACAAATGCGTTTCGCATATCTTTTAATTTTCCGTGTGCGAACTGGTCGCAGCCAACGTTCCCAAAGGTGTCATTTATCCTCTTCAAGGTAATGGCACAAATGCATGTACGACGGCAGGCCACACAATTTTGGAAAGAGAGTTCGATATCAGAAGTTGTTTAAGACGTGGTGCCGTGCAGACGCACAGTTGATAAGTTCAGTATAGATAAGTTTAAATAAGTGTTTATTAAAATAATTAAATAAATAAAAATCAGCTTGTTTTTCAATTATATTTCCAATCCGTCACTCTGCTGTATCGTCGTTGTCTTGTCGAATTGACTGTTGTAAAATACAACGAACATCGAATTCTCCTCGTGTGATGAGGTCAGTGCAAAAAAGCAAATAAAAACAACACAAACATATATAATATACAACCATCAAATTAAATTTAACAGGTTTATCGAAATCCAAGTATGGGACAGTGTAGTCTGAGTTGACTTTATCATAAAAATGTGTAAAAATTAATGTTTATACAAGAAGCGATATGATGCACTAAGTTAAAGAAGCGGGCACACCACTTTGCTTATTTTTACATTAAGTATTTAGTATTTGGTATTTAGTATTTAGTATTTAGTATTTAGTATTTAGTAGTTTATTTAATTGAATGCTTATACAATGTAAGATACAATATCTTTTAAAATATTGATAAGCTAAAATAGATATAAATATATGAAGAAAGCTAATATACATATAACGGGAATAAGACACAAATAAAAAACTGAAAACAAAAAATTGTAATTCAATAGATACAGTTATTTTACATTTTTAAGATGAAAAGTACGATTTTAATTTTATTTTAAACTGTGCTGCATTTTCTATTCTTCTTAATTGTCGTGGCAAAGTGTTCCACAGGAGAATAAAGTAATAAAAAATTGACGTGAGGAGTAGCGAGGATTTATTATCTGTCCGGATCTGTTTGAGGAAGCAGGTCGAATTCTTTCGTAGCGGTCCATAAGTCGGCTGATGTATTAATAAAATATCGGAGAACAGACATAATGTGCGAAATTGGAAGAATTTATCAAAGGACATGCCAAACTGTAGTGACGAAAAATTAGAGACCCTGTCATACTTCTTCAAGCCAAAAATATATCGAATTAGAGATGATCTAAAGTATGTCATATATCTTTGGTTATATCTAGAACTGCAGTGATGCAACTGCGATTAGGACGGGAACCAGATTATAATGGCGTCAAAAGATCCTCAACGTATTTGTTTTTGAAGGAGTTTCTCCAAAACTTTTGATAGAAATGGCAATATAGAGATCGCCCGAAAATCGTCGCCTTTTGGAGTTTATTGTTGTATTTTTTAAAAGAGGAACCCATACCGAAAAAAATGCATACACAGAGTAATGCAAAAAGTCATGTTAGATTGTTATTTTGTGCAATTTTCCATTCCTGCAAAGAAAACATTGTTTTTTTTTTTTTTGCTTCACTTGAATAGAAACATTCGCTGAATGTAGCTGCTGCATTTCGTTATGATACGGTACGATGAAAAAAAGGAAAAATAGTAATAAGTCTGCAGACTGAAAATGTTTTTTTTTTTTATTTAGAGCAAACATGGGCCGCGCAAATGCATTAACTACTGCAGGAAAGACAAAAATAGGAAAATGGACTTCCCTTACGCACAATCGCTGAAAAAATTGCAAGAAGTGCTAAAGTTGTGTGGTCATTTTCTGAAGCAGAAAGAAAACTTCGGAAAAACATGGAAAAAAATCAAAAAGGAGTCACATAAAAAGATGACAGAAGAATTGTTCTTAGATTCTGCAGCAAAAATCAAAGCAAAGAGTAGTGTTAGTGCGAGTCTTAATGCCGTAAGGCTCGTAATAAATAGTGCATAACATTTGCTCCTTCTAAGAAAATTGTCTGGTTACTAAAGTGAAATATTCCGCACAATGGCTTTCAAGCAACTATGCAAATTAATGTTATTATTGCAACTATATACGTAGCATGGTTTAGTGACCCCAAAAGTTATCCTGGCCCACCAATGTACACTAGTCTGTTTACCTTCGATGGTTCCACTCAAAATTCATTAGTCTTATTAGCAACCTACAACAAAACATGTAAGCCAAATTCCATTCCACAGCCCATTTGGCTTGGTTCCAAATCCAATAACAAGCCACCAATCCACTCATCAACCACCATTGCCAGTGACCACAAACCAAAAACGAATCTATTAAGCTCCTCATCAATAATGTACGATTTATCAAAATAATTTGCATTCTTCTAAATGAGTATAACGAAACTCCAAGCGATAAGTTGCGACACGTTCCTCGTCTTCTTGCATTAGCTACCAGAAAGGAGATTATCATTTTAATGAGCACGATAACGATGGATGAGCTCTTTCACAGGAGCTTGGAAATCAATTTTTCCCGATTCTAAGGTAGGCGAAGAAAAATCCGATTATACACTCAGAATCTTATCCTTCCCCGGAAAGCAGATGTTTTCTCGTGTCAAAGTGATATGAGCAGCAAATGAAGATGACAATTGGGAATTTTTGAACCATATTTCTCTCTCTCTCTCTCTCTCTCGCTCTCTATCTATGTCTCTTTCTTATTCTCCATTCGTCTGTCTTGGTAATTTTTACTAAATCGATTTTATGCAGGTGTAGTCGAAGCTGATATGCGACTGTGGAGCCGAAAAAAGATAAAAAAATAAAACTTTTCTAAACTTAAAACGGGCGACTAACAATTGAAACCTAATCAATACACTGTTTTTCGCAAAGATCGTAACTATGATTTACTTGGTTGTGAGAGAGGTGGTGGAGTGCTCGCTGCTGTGCGCTCTTCATTTCATTGCACTAAAGTTGATTTGCCGTCACCAGCTGAAGCTCTCGATGTCGACCAACTAGTACTAAACATCAAATTTGATTGTATTTATTAATGAAATTTTTCTTATTGTTTCTTACATTCCACCAAGTAGTTCGTATGATTTGTATAAAGCTCTCATTGATAATTGTAGTTCTATACTAAAAAGCCGTGAAGACAGTCAAAAAGTTATTATTGTAGGTGATTTTAATTTGCCTAATTTATGATCCTGATGAGAAAATACTTGTGCCTTTTAATGTTATATTTAATCATGATTGTGAAGTTGTTGATACCTTTGCACAATTTGATACTAGACAGATAAATTATTTTCATAATTCTTTTAATAATGTGCTTGATTTGGTTTTTGTAGATCCGGATTTGTGCGTAGGTATTAACGACTCTGTGGTTTCTCTTTTTCCTAATACAATTCATCATGTCGCATTCAGTTTGCATTTCGAATTTTATATGTATTTTTCACCTGCAACTCCTGTTTCTAACTTCATATATAATTATGCTAGGTCTAATTTCGACTCAATTAATAATTTTCTCAATAGAATTGATTGGCAAGCATTATTTGTTAGTGCAAACTTAAATGACTGCTATGAGTCATTTTTAAGAATAGTGCATAATGCTATTGCTTTATACACACCTAAAGTAAAATTAAAAGGTGGCTCGAAACCAATCTGGTTTAATAAAAGAATAATAAATATAAATAATAAAAAAAATAAGGTTTATAAGCAATTTCGCAGATCTAACAACGATCGTGATCTCTACAAACAATATCAAATATTGCAAAAAATGTTTGATACTTTGAATAAATTCCTCTACAATCAGTATTTATTATCTGTTGAATATGATTTAAAATCCAATAGTAAAGGTTTTTGGAAATTTATAAACGCCAAAAAACAATCAAATGGCATTCCTAATCTAATGCGTCACGATGGCATATCTTCTTCTGATCTCTTAGTTGTATGCAACTTTTTTGCTAAACATTTTCAATCCGTTTATTTACATACTACTCCTAATATACCTCTTGGTGGTCATTTTAATTACTCCGATAGTCATGTGAACATTGGTAGCTTAAATCTTTCAACTTCAGAAATTGAAAAAGCTTTATCTACGATTAAAGATGACACACGTCCAGATATGGACGGAATCGCTCCTATCATTTTACAGAGATGTGCAAAAGTATTTGCTGTACCTTAAAAAATAATTTTTAATCGGTCCCTTAAAAGTGGTGAGTTTTTAAATACGTGGAAGCGTTCTATCATTACACCAATCTATAAATCAGGAAGTAGGCAGGAAGTTTCTAACTATTGCCCTATTTGTAAGATTACTACAATTCCGAAAACTTTTGAAAAACTGATTTATGAAAGATTAACTCCAATTCTTAAAAACGTTATTTCTCCCTGTCAACATGATTTTATTGCTGGTAGATCTACCAGTACAAACCTTACAATTTTTTTAAATTATGTATTAAATGGTCTCGAGAAAGGGTATCAATTTGATACTGTGTATACAGACTTCTTCAAAGCATTCGATCGGGTTAACCATGATAGTTTACTTATGAAGTTGAATACGATTGGATTCCACTCTAGCTTCTTGAACTGGATAAAGGCATACTTAAAGGGTCGTATTCAGTATGTTCGTATAAATAAATCTCTCTCTTCACCCATCAATATTATTTCGGGTGTTCCACAAGGTAGCCATCTTGGACCTCTTTTTTTCTTGTTATTTATTAATGACATTCCCAACTTATTTTTAAATTGTAAGTGCCTTATGTATGCGGATGATTTAAAAGTATTTCGTTGTATAAAAACTGAACAAGATTGTTTGTTATTACAAGAAGATCTTGAGAGATTGTCAAATTGGTGTTTGATTAACTCCTTACACCTTAATATTGCAAAATGTCAAAGTTTAACGTTTTGTCGAAATCGTTCATCAATTAATTTCACTTATAAAATGAGCAATACATCTCTCTCAAAAGTAACCTTAAAAAAATACCTTGGGGTAATTTTTGACCAAAAACTTGATTTCTTAAAGCATATTGATTTTTTAGTAGCCAAAGGTAACTCAATGTTGGGGTTTATCTTGCGCAATTCAAAGGAGTTCTGGGATCCACATACTTTAAAGTATCTGTTTTTGCGTTTGTTAGGTCTACTCTTGAATATTGCAATACTATTTGGAGCCCTTTGTATGAAGTTCACTCTTTTAGAATCGAGAAAATCCAAAAACCTTTTACTAGAGTATTAGTGAAAAGGCTTCACTGGGACATTGTTATGCCTCCCTATGGAATAAGGTGCAAATTATTTGGAATCTCGCCTCTTAACATTCGAAGAAAGATCTCTGAGGTTATGTTCATTCGTGATGTATTGGCAAATCATATTGATTGTTCCGATATTTTGGCCTTAATTAATTTCAATGTTCCTGCGAGGATGCTTAGAAACCGATTGTTTTTTAAGATTCCATTCCACAGAACAAATTATGCTGCCAATGAACCATTGACTAGGTGCTTAAGCGAAACCAATTCCGTTTGCGATATGATTGATTTTAGTCTAAGTAGATTTTCATTTAAAACTAATTTACTATTAATTTTAAGTAACATTAATGGTGGCAATGTTTAATATTCTTTCCTTTCCTTTTTGTATACTCATTTATTATTTATATATTTATATATTATCAAGTAATCACTAAAGCATTGTAACTTTGTTTGATGAAATAAACTAAACTAAACTAAACTAAATTAAACATAAAATATAATGGTGGGATAATATGTATGTAAAGCAATTTGAGAAATATTATTTAAATGTGGAATGGTATTTCTACAGGTGCGCACACAACTATAGAGTGGGTTTATAAAAATGTTCAAAGTATGAACTTATGTATGTATAGATTTATTACAGTAAATACAGTCGTGGACAAAAAAAAATCCCTCACAAATTAAATAATTAGTATGTATGTATATCCTTAGAGACTACTGGTAAGTCCTCGGTTTTTTTTTAATCATACTAATATATAAATCCCAATGTGACGTGTGCTAGTAATGTAGATGTACCCACATTTAGATTAAGTCAACATACATGCATAAGAGTATGTAAAAGATGTACACATAAGAATTACAAATGTATAGGTTAAGGTTGAAACTGATGGAATGAAGACAATGAATTTAATAAAGCAGTTCTGATCTGAAAGCAAAGAATACCACATGGCGACGAGGAAAAACCAACGAGGAAAAAACAAAAAATAAGTTTATGCACATATTTAAAGAAAAAAAAATAAAAAATAAAAAACAGAATTAAATAAAAGTGAAAAAAAAAATTAGTAAAATCAAAGCAAAATCAAAATAAAAGTGCACTAAACGACGTTGATGGTGAAAGCCATAGGTGAACCGTATAAATTTGTTAAGGCAAGACCACGTGGGAGACCACCAAAGTTACGAAGAAGTAATACCCTACGAATACCTATGGATTTTTTAAAGAAAGTGGATCCACTGAGACTTGATGGCAACGTGGCTGAGAATTGGAGAATCTTTAAGAAAGAATCAGAACAAGTTCAAGCAGCAGTTTTCTTAAATACAGTTGGACCAGAAGCTGTAGAACTTTTTAATACATTCACTTTTGAAAATAATGAAGATAAAGACAAGTACAGTGAAGTAGTAAAAGCATTTGAACTATTTTGTAAGCCGCAAACAAATGAAGTCTATGCGAGTTTCAAGTTTCATAACCGCATACAGGCTGTGTCGGAACCATTTGACAGTTTCTTAATAGAACTCAAAAAATTGATCAAATAGTGTGGATTTGGTGATCAGGAGGCAAGAATGCTGCGAGATCAGCTGGTGGTAGGAGTAGTAGATAAAACACTTCAGAAGCGGTGGCTAGGGACTGAAAAGTTAGAAGTCAGCACAGTGATCGAAATGGCAAGAGCGGCAGAAGCATCGAAACAACAAGCAGAGAACATGAATAAGGCGCAAAACCTGGTACCTTACCTATCAATCTTGCGATTAAATAAACACAAAAACTAATGCACACAATGAAGTAAAACTATTCCAGTTAACATCCTGTGCCTATTATTGGCCGATTTATAAATTGATTTATTCGCAATATTATTTAAATGAATGCAAAAATAAAAATGCTCTAACAAATGCCACTTTCTTGCGAAATGTCACTTATTCAAACAACAAATGCTTACAATCCACACTTGTGGATATTATATATTGATAGATTGCAAACCTTGGGGTGCGTTCGCACTGTCTTTGATTCTTCGAACTAAATGACAATGTATGTATTGTAAGTAACACTATATTTTTTTGACACGGGCGAAGCCGGGCGGGACAGCTAGTTTGGTAATAAGTCACAAATGGTTCGTTTTTCTAAAGATTTAAAATGGTGTTGACTATTAAAGAAGAATCGTTTATTGTTTCTTTGCGATACATATTTCTCGTCGACTAATGAATGAAGTGTGCAGAACGTTTTGCAAAATGTTCAAATCGGGGGCTCGATTGATCAAAAAACTAGAAACGGAAGACCCAAAAATACATCTCCTAGAGATCAGGGTCTGATCCAGCGAATTGGTTATAAAAAACTGGTTTGCACATGCTGGGGATATTAACCGCACATTCCAGGAGCAAACTGAGAAACAATAAGTGATCAGACAATATCGAGGTTGCTTATTGGAATGGGAGTTAATGCAAGGTGTCCTGAAAAAAAACCACTGTAAACGCCAAAAAAAAAACCAAAGACTTGAATGAGCAAAAAATTAAAAAAATTGAACACAGGCCGAATGGTCACGAGTGACATCTTCGGCTGAGTCTAAGTTCACTTTATTCGACCCAAACGGCTACGCAGTGGCTTGCCGAAGAAAAGGTGAACGATATCCCGATTAGCGATGGGCAATTGCGAATAAAAACTATCGAAAAATTCGATTGTTCTCACAATTACAATTATTTGAATAAAGTTGAGAGAAGTCGATTGTTGCTCAACGATTATTAGACCGCGATTGTTCACCAACCACTAAATTGCAACCAATACATTCGAAAACGATTATGTGCATTCGCTACGCGCGCCGGCCGATTCTTCACTTCAGTGAGAGTGCGCGAGAGTTTGTTCCACTCTACATATATATTTCCAGAAAAGCTCTCGGTGTTGTAAATAAGTATCGTAGCCATACTGTGTCTGTGACACATTTACGGTAGGTAGATCATAGATGTAGTATTTGTTTACAAATGTAAACTTAACATGTATGCGAGTGTTGTCTTTTCATCTGTCAGATGGTACTTTTGGGTCGTGAGTTTGCATGTATTTTTCTCTGATTGTGTAGTGTGAACTGTGAGTGGAAAGAATTGTATTGTAAATTGAATTCGTCGATTGTTCTATCACGATTTTTTCGGGTGATATAGTTCATGTGAGTGGAAAGAATTGTAATTATATTCGTCGATTGTTCTATCGCGATTTTTTTGGGAAATATAGTTCATGTGAGTGGAAAGAATTGTAATTGTATTCGTCGATTGTTCTATTGCTATTTCTTCGGGTGATATAGTTCAATTAGTGGTATTTTGTCGGTTAAAAATATTTTGAAATTGAATTAAAATCATTTTATTTTAAATATCAAGTTTTGCATGCATTTAGATTTCAAATCAATAATCACACAGATACTACTATGAATAAATCGAAAATCACATTTCTAAAATCGACCAATAGTATACCCGCCATTCTCTCGATTGCACTGTGTAATGAAATAAATTTTCTAGAATACGATTCGATTGTTAGCGACAATCGAATTACATTTTCAGCAATTGTCAATTTATTCGGTTGTCAAATTCATTCGCAATCGCCCATCGCTAATCCCGATAATTGCATTTTACCCACCGTTGAGCATTCCGCTTATATTATTGTATGAAGAGCAGTAACCAGATGAAATACCAAACAATTATAGAAAGCGATGTTGTGCCTTCCTTACAGAAACCTTGTATGATTTTTTAGGATGATTTAGCTCTTGTCTATAGAGCAAAATCGGTAAGTTTTTCTTTTGCGTATGATCTGTGAGCTAACATTTTTATAAACTTTTTTACTTTACTCTAATTTAAGGTACAAAACTACAAGGATTCTTTGCGGATTCTTTCTCTTCCATTGCCCAGTTATAGCCCGGATCTTAACCCCAGAGAAAACTGTTGGCATTACATAGGCAAAAAATTAGAGAGAAAAGGCCAAAATCTGTAAGTGAACTGGAAAGCATAAAAGAGTGGTATCAAGATTTAATAATCTCCTATACAGGAAAATTGCTTGATTCGATGCCCAAACAGGATTGATGACGCCATTAAGAATAAATGTGGAATAACCAATATAAGATTAATTGTACATTAAATTAAGTCTTATTTCATGCTATTTTATTATTTTAAAGTTATATTCAATGTTTACTTACATAGGTTTTTTTTGTATGGTAACACCAGTGACCCATTTCACCAACATACAAATTCGTGTTAACAGTTGCTTTTTAACAAAATTTGTAAAATATTTAATTAATGTCGTTTCACCCAACCTTTGTACCATGCTAAGCAGAACGAAAACTACAAAATTGTAGTTCTTATTTGCAAGTTGTATTTGTAGATGGTGAAATAGGTCACTGTATGTAATAAAATTTTGATAAAATTGTTTGCCCAAATAAAACGTAAATTTTTTTTTTTGTATAGAGAAGAGAACTAAGGTTCAATACTGTTTGCGTAATTAAATCTGTCTTTCGAAATCAACGAATTTATCCGTATTTTTTTCAATGCGCTGGCAACCATTTGAAAGTTTGTAGATCTACAAATCTTAATTTGAACTTATCATTTCATATAACTTCCGTGGGAATATAATCATTATACACATGTACCAGGAATTATACCTAACTGGTACGACGATTTTGTTTTGTTTTTTTACTTTGTTATGTTTGTTTTGCATCTATACCAACATTTTACTTAAGTATGTCATTTATTTTACTAAAAGATATTTTTTTTAAATAAATATTAACTTAGGTTTTCTCCAAGCTGACAACACTGGCAACAACAAACAACAGTTCGAGAGAACAAATATTGACAGACAGTCATGCACGCAAAATCTATTATGGCTGCGATGTGTGCTTTGGGAAACATAAGGGAACATTTCGTTCAGTTTTGACATAAGCTGATGTTTCCCTATGCGCATTATGTTTCAGCCTTAAGAATTAGGCCACTTGGCTTAAACTACAAACTATGGATAGCTGGAATCCAATGCCCGTTCTAATGCTTTTAATAAATTTTACTGTTACATCGACTTATGTCTGTTCATAACGGTGGCCTGTCTACCATAGAAACATATCATATTCTTTAGCTTATCTAGGTAACATGGAAACCCGGTCTCTGCTAAGTAGGCAATGCCCAATTGGTATTCACGCAGACTATCTCGTGATATGTCACGGAAGCTCCTTTGTGATTTTCCGTCCAATAGAAAAATAAGTATGTGTAGTTAGAGGACTAACATAAACTAAGGCTAAAAAAAAAACTCCTGAGATTAATATATAAGATAGCTTAAAATGTGAAGTTTACTCTACGAGTACAAGCTACCAATGTTATGTATGTATAAAGAAAATGGTTTTAGCCAGAAATGACTAAAAATCCCAGGGCACATAACCCGTCCTTAACTTTGCATGGAAATTTGATTGGCAATTTTCACTACACTCAACTTTATGTTCACTGATCGGTGTCAATGTGTAAATTGAAAACTTAATTTAACAGTATCTGAGGTGTTCCGCGATTTGCGTTTCAAAAAATCGATTCTCAGTTATTTATTATTCGTGTGATGAGCTGGAGCAATCATAGACAATAGCTAGAGGGCGATAGAAACAGGGAGTACAGCAAAACTAAATTGAATTTCATCTTGGACCAGTCGGAAAATGACTGCGAACATAATCGAAGGAGACAAACTCCTTTTTTGTCACTGTCATCATTCTGCCTCGGTCGCTACTCATTCACTGGGTGGTATTGGTATGTGATTTATTCATTCATTATGATAATTTTATTCCCTCGGGGCCTTGAATCGGTGGTTGGGGATATTTGCAAAATTTATGGTGACCCTATTTGAATTCACCTCGTTGTCGAATAGGCATATATCACCGGCAATCCGTGTACTACATATTTTTCTGTGTTTGCAACCAGTATTCATCTATTTGAAATCATTATACATCGCTTGTTTCTGGGAAGCTGTAGATGTAATTTTCAAATGTTAATCACAAGCATACCACCTGGGTGTTAACCAGTATCCAAACATGTATTACATGGTTTAGTACCCAGACTGACATAGAAATTACCCTCATACTACATTGTGCGCAATACGAGAAGACACACATTATCTTAGTGTGTAATTTAGTTGTAAATTTAGCTTTATGTTAATGTACAGTAAATACACAATCGCAAAATAGCTATGTTCGTATGTATGTACATTGTACATATTAACATTATATTAACAAAAAACACTAACGTACCGTACAGTACCTTAGCGTTCTGCACGGTACACTGCCGCGAAAAGTACACAAACATAATACCAAACAGATAGTTCACAAACGCGACGTTGTCTCATAATGGTTGTGTACGACGTACGTGTGCACAACCGGTATTCACTACGTAGTGAACATGAAGAGAAAGAAGAGTTAGATACGATAGTGTCCTGTTCTTCGTACGCATAGTCTATTTTTCGATCTTATTGTTCGCGTGCGAGCACAAACACTCATTAGCGTACGGTACGGAAAGTTACATTGATGACAGTTCAGTCAAGGTAACATTGAAACTTCGCGGCAGTTTTTAATTCCAATTTTTCTTATTAGTAATCTCCCTAATTTCTAAAAAAGTGAATTGATCGAACATAAACATTGCATTGGCGCAAATTCATAGTCAGCCCATGAATAGTGCCTATAGCCGACTATAGTTACAGCCGGCTATAAATAAAAAAGCCGGCTACAACTTTTCGTTATTCATAAACACATTTTTGTCTGTGTATTAGTTAGTATCGACTTTGGTATGTTTTTGTAAAGTGATATGAACGAACAAACCCAAACGTCAAAATATTATATGAGAAATTTATAGCCGACTCTAATTATTTCAAATTACGTTTGGGTCATTTTAAATTTCGAAACTCACTGCAATGACTGACCAAAGTTCTTCTCTCCGCACAACAAGACTTACATCTAAACAAATAAAGGAAATAAGTTCCCCATTGTCATCTCTTAGCAGCGATCTTAACCCTCCGTTTAGCGTTGTGGTCTGGCAGACCACTTTGCAACTTATTGTGTCGTAATTTTTTTTCCTGTAAATATTTCGGCTTTGACTTTGTCAAACTCGATGCAGCAAGTCGAATGTGATATATTTTGAAACAGTTGTCCATATTTCGTGGAACAAAAATACAGTTGGAGTAAAATTTTAACGTTGTTTCGCGTTGTGGTCTGTCAGACCACACAAATTAAAAACCATTTTTCTTGGAGTTGATGGTGGGAGTGTGTGTTTATATGGGGTCAAGGTGTAGTGGGCTTATGACTCTAATACGTGCTATCCATTGCAGGGTCAAATTTACACAGGTAAACCTCCGCAGGAAGATAGAGAGGTGAATCAGGGCCAACGAGTGGTAATGGATATTGTTATAGCGTTTTTTGGTACAGGACCAACAATATACGACTTCTTTTCCACACTCGACTTAGCCAGTGCCTTGATGTCCAAGAGCGTTGGTTAAGTTAAAACAGTTCGTCAGAACAAAAAATTTGTTCCACCAGAACTACTAGCCTCTTCTACTCGCCCATAGAATAGCAGTTAGTTAGTCAGTTATTTTTATTTCAACTGAACACTAACATCCTAACGTTGATGGAGAGGGTAGTAAAACCCATCAAATATTGGACTACAATAAATAAAAGACGGGAGTGGACACAATGGATGGACCATATGGTATCTGATAGAGATTTTATCGAACGAAAATTAAAAGAATGAGCTCGAACTCAAAATATACAGTGCTGGGAATAATTTTTCATACAGATCGATATTAAATAAATCAACAGCATTGTTTAAAGTTTAAGAAGATACTTCAAATAATTTGAATCTTCTTGAAAAATGAGTGGGAAAATTGTTTAATACAAAGTATAAAATTTATATTAAAATATTATATATATATTTTTTATCTAGTAGTACTTAGTATGAAGGCATTTACTTTCAAAATGTATATACTTATTTTTTTTATTTATTTATATTTATTTGCTTATTTACTTACATTACTTATTTATTTATTAAATTATTTATATACTTATTTATTTATCTATATTTATTTGCTTACTTAATTATTTACTTATCTATTTATTTATTTATTTACAAATGTGTGTAATATGTATACACTTGATATTTTTTAAAACACTGTGATATTAAATCTAAGATTGAAGATTTTGTTATAATTTTTGTTTAAAAAAAATCCATAGTAGTTAAGTACATTAACCTTTTTGCTTTTTTTTTTTGTTGTTGTATTAAATGAGAGGTTTTTCCTAATCATTTTCCTTTCAAATTATAATTTTTTTTTCTCAATGTTGCTTTTGATGTTCTTATTATATTGTTGTTCAGTTGTAAGATTTAAATCATAACTCTGTGTAAATTTTGCAATTAAACCAAAAATGTATAAAGAAAAAAAAAGATTGAAATAAAATAATAATAATAATAATTAAAAAAGATACGCTTTATTTCACTTGTAAATAACTTCAACTCAATGAAAAACCTTCTTTTAGCAAAATCACAGCACACGTGTCACTTTTATTCAAAAAGAGGGTTTCCCCTAAAAGCCACCGATAAATTAAAGCAGACAGATTTACTTTCGGAGCTGCAACTTTGCTCAACAGTGCTATTGTCCCGGGTTCCCCAATGTACGTGCAAAAAATTGCGTTCAATCGGTAATTTAAGAATATTTTAATGGGAATACTTAACTTACTATATTTTACATGTATTTCCATTGTTAAAAAACCACTAGTTTGATTAGTTTAATTACTGAAGCCATATATGGGTTTAAATGCTATTTTTTAAACTAAATATTTTTTTTTACCTTTTTTCATATATTTTATTAGAATGACCAAAAGAAGCTATTCCAACCGTTTTGCATCTTTTTCGCCCACGCACATTAATTCATGCATTATTTGAGGGTTAAGAAGTGTAAGAGCTCCTACAGGAGTGTAAACATGAGGTGTTAAGGGTGACCATCGTCTGGCTAGTTCATCGGCTCTCCGATTTCCGAATTTATGGCTTTATTTGAGATTGGGCTGTCTTTAATAATAGTGATGTTATGTTTGAGTAGTTAATTAAATGGTGAAAGGTGTATTGAAAAAAATATGTGTGAGCCTTATCCGCATAAGCTCACGGGGGAAGTGAACACTTATCCAATCCAAAGCAGTTGTGTAATGTGTAAGAGAAGAAGAAATTTGTCTAGTACAATCGATAGAAAATGTGTAATAAAATTTAGTAAATATGAATGTAAACTTGACTTTATTTTTGTAATACAAATCATGAAAGGAACAGCTATTCGAAATTCCATTATATATAGAATTTGTCAGTAACTCGACTCCAGCGCCACCCATCGAGTCCAGTTTTTGTAGTTTTCTCTTTTGGTACTATACCAATATAAATTGTCAATAGGAATCATTTTGGTCAGTTAATAAAGAAGTTGCTAATAACTTGACTCCAGCGCTACCTAGCGAGCGGGTTTTCCACCTATGTCCTTCCTTAGGTCCCAGATTACCTCTTTGCCAAATTACATTTCAATTCGTTCAGCGGCTTAGGAGTGTAAAGGTTTTGTTAATAAGTTGACTCAAGCGCCACCTTGCGAGCGGTTTTTTCACCTATGCCATTCCTCAGGTCGCAGACTATCTCTTTGCCAAATTACATTACAATTGGTTTGCGGTTTAGGCGAGAAACGGTTTTGTTATTAAGTTGACTCCAGCGCCCCCTAGCTAGCGGTTTTTCCACCGAAGTCCTTCTTTGGTCCCAGACTACCTGTTTGCCAAATTACATTACAATTGGTTCAGCGGCTTAGGCGTGAAAAGGTTTTTTTAATGACATGACTCCAGCGCCCCCTAGCGAGTGGGTTTTCCGCCTATGTCCTTCCCTAGGTCACAGACTATCTCTTTGCCAAATTACATTACAATTGGTTCAGCGGTATAGATGTTAAAAGGTAGACAGATAGACAGACAGGCAGACACACGGACGGACGGACAGACAGACAGACGGAAGGACGGACAGACGGATAGAGAGACAGACGGACAGACGGACAGACAGACAAACAGAGAGACAGACAGACAGCTGATGTATACATATTTCCCTGGTATGGAATCATTTTCCCGTTATCGAAACACATTTATCGAAATTTATCGTTACGTATTTATCGTAACTCATTTATCGTAACTCATTTATCGTAACTCATTTATCGTAACTCATTTATCGTAACTTGTTTTCCAAAATAATACGTCGCTTAAGAAGTATTCGCTTCAAAAAAAAATTTGAACACTTTAACCCTTGTGTCTACACCAGTACACCCGGGTGTGCTTTATGTGTAAGAGAGTATCATAACATAATATACTTCTTCACATTTCTGCCTGCTGTAGAGCTCAGTACCTCTCGGCTACTATATTTCGAAAATATTGCGCATGTATCCGTGTGTTTCGGGCTAATACGATTTAAGTTAGAGGGTGTTCAAGCCTGATTTCATTATAATATACACTTGGCAAACTCGGGTGTACACATTTTTTGCGCAGAAATAGCGTAGTAGTAAGCCAAAGGAGCTCTCAGATTAAGAGAAAATGGCAACTGGAGGCCTCGTTCCTCTGGTCACACAGTCATATTGGACATTTTTAATCAAAAAGGACTCATGCCCTGTACAGATTATGAGATTATTATGAGACAATGCTATAATCGGAACATCCATCTTTACAGAAGGTTCAAAAACAGAGGAAGGTGCCGGAGCAGGAGTCTTCTCGGAAGAACTTTGCATAAATCAGTCTTACCGACTAACCGACTATTGCAGCGTGTTCTAATCAGAGATATATGTTATCAAGAAAGCAGCACAAATTGTCCTAGCAATGGAACTACCAGCAACGGAAATCACCAACCTGCGTGGACAGCCAAGCCGCACTTTAAGCACTGGACCCCACTTCCGTGAGGTCAAAATACGTAAAGGAATGCCGCAAGGCACTTAAAGCGATAAAGCATCACACAGTTCTACTCATTTTGGGTAGAGATTTTATCGAACGAAAATTAAAAGAATGAGCTCGAACTCAAAATATACAGTGCTGGGAATAATTTTTCATACAGATCGATATTAAATAAATCAACAGCATTGTTTAAAGTTTAAGAAGATACTTCAAATAATTTGAATCTTCTTGAAAAATGAGTGGGAAAATTGTTTAATACAAAGTATAAAATTTATATTAAAATATTATATATATATTTTTTATCTAGTAGTACTTAGTATGAAGGCATTTACTTTCAAAATGTATATACTTATTTTTTTTATTTATTTATATTTATTTGCTTATTTACTTACATTACTTATTTATTTATTAAATTATTTATATACTTATTTATTTATCTATATTTATTTGCTTACTTAATTATTTACTTATCTATTTATTTATTTATTTACAAATGTGTGTAATATGTATACACTTGATATTTTTTAAAACACTGTGATATTAAATCTAAGATTGAAGATTTTGTTATAATTTTTGTTTAAAAAAAATCCATAGTAGTTAAGTACATTAACCTTTTTGCTTTTTTTTTTTGTTGTTGTATTAAATGAGAGGTTTTTCCTAATCATTTTCCTTTCAAATTATAATTTTTTTTTCTCAATGTTGCTTTTGATGTTCTTATTATATTGTTGTTCAGTTGTAAGATTTAAATCATAACTCTGTGTAAATTTTGCAATTAAACCAAAAATGTATAAAGAAAAAAAAAGATTGAAATAAAATAATAATAATAATAATTAAAAAAGATACGCTTTATTTCACTTGTAAATAACTTCAACTCAATGAAAAACCTTCTTTTAGCAAAATCACAGCACACGTGTCACTTTTATTCAAAAAGAGGGTTTCCCCTAAAAGCCACCGATAAATTAAAGCAGACAGATTTACTTTCGGAGCTGCAACTTTGCTCAACAGTGCTATTGTCCCGGGTTCCCCAATGTACGTGCAAAAAATTGCGTTCAATCGGTAATTTAAGAATATTTTAATGGGAATACTTAACTTACTATATTTTACATGTATTTCCATTGTTAAAAAACCACTAGTTTGATTAGTTTAATTACTGAAGCCATATATGGGTTTAAATGCTATTTTTTAAACTAAATATTTTTTTTTACCTTTTTTCATATATTTTATTAGAATGACCAAAAGAAGCTATTCCAACCGTTTTGCATCTTTTTCGCCCACGCACATTAATTCATGCATTATTTGAGGGTTAAGAAGTGTAAGAGCTCCTACAGGAGTGTAAACATGAGGTGTTAAGGGTGACCATCGTCTGGCTAGTTCATCGGCTCTCCGATTTCCGAATTTATGGCTTTATTTGAGATTGGGCTGTCTTTAATAATAGTGATGTTATGTTTGAGTAGTTAATTAAATGGTGAAAGGTGTATTGAAAAAAATATGTGTGAGCCTTATCCGCATAAGCTCACGGGGGAAGTGAACACTTATCCAATCCAAAGCAGTTGTGTAATGTGTAAGAGAAGAAGAAATTTGTCTAGTACAATCGATAGAAAATGTGTAATAAAATTTAGTAAATATGAATGTAAACTTGACTTTATTTTTGTAATACAAATCATGAAAGGAACAGCTATTCGAAATTCCATTATATATAGAATTTGTCAGTAACTCGACTCCAGCGCCACCCATCGAGTCCAGTTTTTGTAGTTTTCTCTTTTGGTACTATACCAATATAAATTGTCAATAGGAATCATTTTGGTCAGTTAATAAAGAAGTTGCTAATAACTTGACTCCAGCGCTACCTAGCGAGCGGGTTTTCCACCTATGTCCTTCCTTAGGTCCCAGATTACCTCTTTGCCAAATTACATTTCAATTCGTTCAGCGGCTTAGGAGTGTAAAGGTTTTGTTAATAAGTTGACTCAAGCGCCACCTTGCGAGCGGTTTTTTCACCTATGCCATTCCTCAGGTCGCAGACTATCTCTTTGCCAAATTACATTACAATTGGTTTGCGGTTTAGGCGAGAAACGGTTTTGTTATTAAGTTGACTCCAGCGCCCCCTAGCTAGCGGTTTTTCCACCGAAGTCCTTCTTTGGTCCCAGACTACCTGTTTGCCAAATTACATTACAATTGGTTCAGCGGCTTAGGCGTGAAAAGGTTTTTTTAATGACATGACTCCAGCGCCCCCTAGCGAGTGGGTTTTCCGCCTATGTCCTTCCCTAGGTCACAGACTATCTCTTTGCCAAATTACATTACAATTGGTTCAGCGGTATAGATGTTAAAAGGTAGACAGATAGACAGACAGGCAGACACACGGACGGACGGACAGACAGACAGACGGAAGGACGGACAGACGGATAGAGAGACAGACGGACAGACGGACAGACAGACAAACAGAGAGACAGACAGACAGCTGATGTATACATATTTCCCTGGTATGGAATCATTTTCCCGTTATCGAAACACATTTATCGAAATTTATCGTTACGTATTTATCGTAACTCATTTATCGTAACTCATTTATCGTAACTCATTTATCGTAACTCATTTATCGTAACTTGTTTTCCAAAATAATACGTCGCTTAAGAAGTATTCGCTTCAAAAAAAAATTTGAACACTTTAACCCTTGTGTCTACACCAGTACACCCGGGTGTGCTTTATGTGTAAGAGAGTATCATAACATAATATACTTCTTCACATTTCTGCCTGCTGTAGAGCTCAGTACCTCTCGGCTACTATATTTCGAAAATATTGCGCATGTATCCGTGTGTTTCGGGCTAATACGATTTAAGTTAGAGGGTGTTCAAGCCTGATTTCATTATAATATACACTTGGCAAACTCGGGTGTACACATTTTTTGCGCAGAAATAGCGTAGTAGTAAGCCAAAGGAGCTCTCAGATTAAGAGAAAATGGCAACTGGAGGCCTCGTTCCTCTGGTCACACAGTCATATTGGACATTTTTAATCAAAAAGGACTCATGCCCTGTACAGATTATGAGATTATTATGAGACAATGCTATAATCGGAACATCCATCTTTACAGAAGGTTCAAAAACAGAGGAAGGTGCCGGAGCAGGAGTCTTCTCGGAAGAACTTTGCATAAATCAGTCTTACCGACTAACCGACTATTGCAGCGTGTTCTAATCAGAGATATATGTTATCAAGAAAGCAGCACAAATTGTCCTAGCAATGGAACTACCAGCAACGGAAATCACCAACCTGCGTGGACAGCCAAGCCGCACTTTAAGCACTGGACCCCACTTCCGTGAGGTCAAAATACGTAAAGGAATGCCGCAAGGCACTTAAAGCGATAAAGCATCACACAGTTCTACTCATTTTGGGTACCCGGACATGCGGGTATAGAAGGGAACGAAACAGCAGACGGACTGGCCAGGAAAGGCTCTGATATGGATATAACAGCAGCTGACAGACAGGTCTTACCGGCGCACAGTGGTTTGAGAGGCGAAAAAAATCAAAAATTTTAAATTGTTTGAAACACTTAGTGGCTATGCATTCTTAAAGTATATAAGTTGGATAATACATTTCGATGGAATTGAGAAAAATTTACACTTATGGTAACAGTTGCGACAGCTTTAAAGTCGCTCCATTATGAAACCATTTTTAGTGCATATAGCGAAGTGCCTTGTACTCTAGTCAATATATGTTCCGCGACAAGTTGATATTAATTTCAAAATTTTAAAAACGTTTTACAATATGTCTAAAGATAACGTAAACGTTATCATAATTTTAATTTTCTTATTCTTCAACCAGCTATGAATTTTTAAAATAAATGGTCTAAAAATCAATATGTGGGAAAGTTCAGTAGAGCAGAACAAACGTGCTCCACTCCCCTCCATTTGAATTTTTCACTTAAAATATTCCCTGGAGTCTTACCTAAACAACGGTACCATTTTCAGCTGCGTCAAGCTGCGTCCCCGCTTATAAGTTCAAAAATATCGTTGACAAATCGGCTCCTTTTCAGTCTGTCGTTATATGGAGATGGGAATCTCACTATACCTCCCTTCAAAGCAATCTAATTTTTTCCTCATTTGATAGCTATTCTTTCAACTAGTTTGTGTGCTAATTAATTCATAGTAGAAATAATTTTAGGCTGTGACCGTGATTTTTTCATTTAAGTATGTAGTTTCGGAGATAAGCGCGGGGAATGGAGTTTTTCACACATTTTCGGCAATAACTCCCAAAGTTTCTTACAGAAAAAAAAAGGAAAATATTTTTAAAATCTGTGCTTTTAGCCCTTTCGAATGATATCCAGCATGTTATATTTTTTAGAATTTTTTTTTTTGTTGAGCTCAAATTTTGGCCACCCTGTATAGTTGTTTCGCAATATTTTTCAGTGTTAAGTTGTCTCAAATATGTGGAACGCCGTGATGTATGAGTGAGCTAAATTTCAAGTTTCTATGTAGAACGTTTCTTGATGTTTTTATCGTGACAGATATTTTAGACTTAGAGCGAATTTATAATGGTTCCGTGTTACCATTGGGTACGGAACCTAAACAAATTATGAAAATACAAATGTAGGTAAATACATTTGAATTTATTTTTATAAAAAATCAGTAATATTTATTCGTCAGATATTAGTTTTTAGCCGATTTTTAATGTATTTTTTTATTTAAAATTTTATTATATAAAATGTTAAATAGTAGTAAATAGTAGTAAAAAAATACAAACACTTTGGTGAAAAAATCATCAAAATCGGTCCAGTACTTTAAGAGATATAGAATTATTTCGGCGCTTCCATACAACCTGAACCACTGTGCGGCGTTCCACACAGCTAAACATCTAATAGACCGAATCACTATCAATTCAGCCGAGGACCGATGGCGCAACACTAGCGATTGCGCCATAACCCGCAACCTGTGGCCCGCAGTCGACCAGAAGAGAACAACACCCTTGCTTCTTATGAAAATAAGCCAAAAACATTTACTAATCGGTGTTATAACCGGACACTGTATAATAAGAAACATGGCCAGAAGATACGACATCCTTACATGACTTCTGAAGAAGTTGTAAGGATGAGGATGAAATAGAATCTGTAGCACACCTTCTTTGCCAATGTCCGGCCCTTCAGGAACGGCGCCTATCTTGTATGGGAGCACGGTTCTTCGACAGCCTGAATGACCTGGCTAAGATACCGCTCACAGACCTAAAAAAAAATTATCAATAGATCGAAATGGTTTTGTTAAATGCATGCTTCGACATGCACAACTAGGGTATTCACAATGGACCTTTATGGCCTCTGGGTGAAATTGTATCTACTGTAAGCGACCCTCCTAACCTAGCATAGTATTAGCAGCAGCAGCGCTTACTGTTGTTAGACTGACTGTTTTTTTGCTGTTTATTATTTCCCTTCATTAGTATTTTTTATAATAAATATAATTACAACAAATAAAAGAAATTGAACAATAACAAAAGCCAAATGTGTCATACTCTTTTTTTGCACGTCTATTCGTTGTTAACTTTCGTCCTATTTCAGTCATCTCCATACGACCATGCATTTTGTATGGTACACCCGGGTGTGCCGAGTGTAGACAAGACGAATTTTAATTAGGTGTAGACACAAGGGTTAAAATCCACTATTTGTATACCTTGCACCGCAGCACCAACTACACAAATGATGAACTGACCTAAAACTCATAAGAGAGACAACGCAGCTATGTAAATAACGGTACTAATTGATTTTCGGAGAAGAGATAAAAACATTTCAAAATAAGCCAATGTAAATACATATAGCTTATAAGCAGTATTCCCTACTATTTTGAACAGCTCTGTATACCATATGATATTAACACCTATGAGATCACCTCAATAATTAGATTTTTTTTTTTTTAAATTTATTAAATATCCGGCTTCATTGGCGAATTATAACACGAGGACATTACAATAAGCCTAATACGGCCGAAGTGAATAGGGTACCAAGACCCACCCATTTAACCAATCTTAATCTTAATATTTAAAAAATAGACCACGCAACACACTGTCAATTTAAGCGAACTTACTTATTCCAGACAATTTCACCAGATATTTGTTGCATTTCCATTAGAAGAGCTCCCAGAAGGGAGGACTTTCCACTGCCATTCTTCCCCACAACTACCGTAAGACAACCTGTAAGCAAAAAAAGTTATGTATTTCATAAACTTTAAGACTCAGGGCCGGAGTATATCCTACCTCTGGGTATTTCCAAAGCATCGATCCGCAACAACGTATTGCAGTTTTCCCATGAGAAAACAGCCCCCTTTATGAAGACGGCTAAGTTATCTGCTGCCTGGAAGTGCAATGAGGTGGTCGACAACTTCAGGTGTTTCGATTTGACCCGTTCGATTCGTGAATTCCGGATTAAATCGTTGCGTTTTTTCGGAAACGTATGACAGTCATTCGGTCCTGCAAGTTTGTCGTGGGAAGCCCTTCTCACGCTTTGTAAATAGTCCATTTCAGGTACTTTTACGTCAGTTGCATTATTTCTGTTATTTTTGTGCTTAATCAAGTTTTCAGTTGACATCGTCGGCGACGGAGTGGGTTGGGGTGATGGAAGTGGCGACGGTAAGGGACTAGAACTTGACGATGGCAGCAGCGGTTGATTGCACGATAGTTGAGGTTTGCCATCGGGAATCACAAGCGGAGGCAGTGGCGGCAGCGGTGGTGGTGTTGGAGGTGGCAGAGATGGAGCTGTTACTGCCACTATTGTTTCATCTCCTTCGTACATGTCTAATGATGCGTCGCTTTTGCTAAGTATACGTGCCATACGGCGAATGCCTTCAAACTCCTTTTGAACTTCGCGTTCGCGTAGGAATCTCTCAAGGCGTCGTGTGCTGACAACAGCTGAAATTATTATTGGCACTGTTATTGGAAAAATGAGCAACGGAACGGTGAGTTGGTTGAACAGTGCAAGTGCTGAGAACAATCGACTTGCAGTGAACTCAGTTGGAAAAACTCCCCCACCAACAATCTCGTTTGGGAGTACTCCCGCCATGGTATGGTTATGAATTCTGTTAGTTGACGACATTTTGCTTCCGTTCGAAGAGACATTTCCAATGGTGGGTAGAATGGCATTGGTAATGCTGGAATTGTCGTTACCTTCCATGTTGACGTAAACAGCAAGGGTAACGAATGTTATTAGCACCGATGATACATGAGTGAGAAATGCTAAACGAAGTTAAAAAAAAAAAAAACAAATAGAGAAAAGGAAATCATTCAATTTTAAAGTTCTTCAAAAGGGTGCATATCCTGGGCGCATATCTATCTACATAAAAATAGTATTCATATGTGTATGTAGGTACGCTTGCGAATGCAAAATTGAGTTATGCAATGAACTGAGTAGTGTATTGAAATATGAATTTGTTATAGGTAGTGACGCAATTACAACATTGATTGATGAATAAGTGAATGTAAACTAGCAGTTCTATTTGTATTCAGTTTAGTTTTCTATGTACGAGTAGAATAAGATGATACATTTGTGTGTAGGTGACTGCTAACTTGTAGTGTCTACTATGAAAGGGGTACTAGTAGAATACTACAGTTTTGGCGCCTGGCGCAGGAAAAAAAATAAGCGCCCCAAAAGCAACTTAAAAAATGTTTGATCTTTTCCACATCTCACGAGGAGAGAGAGTAATTGACGCTTGACATAAAATTCAACCCTAAATCTTTCTTGATGGTCTAAAATTACCTCATTCCTATCCTTATAGGAAAACTGAACTACTTTTTTTCGGGACCATTAAGTTGAAATTGCTGGAAAAGGAACATTAATTTCATTTGCTATAAGTCTCGCCATATCTAAAAATTCAAAAAAACTTCTCATTAGTTCTTAGTTCGACTAAAAACTTTTTCATTGAGCACAAAATTTCAACTGCAAGCTTAAGGCAAATATTGCTTTGTGTCTAATATTGTGTACCAAATAACAACACAACAAATAAATTTAAATTCGCTTAGCTTACTACCAAGAGATTGAGGCATATTTTGGACTTTTTGATCATAATTTTCTGAAATTTCAACAAGAGCCTATAAACATTTCCCAAGTTTATTGCATCTATTCTGCTTAAGGCTGCGGTTATATAGCAAGCGTGTAATACAAGCGCTTGCTCGCGCTTTAAATTAAATGCATTTTATTAGAGCATGGTGGTTGTGTAACAAATTTTTACGAGCGCGAGTAAGCGCGAGCAAGTGCGAGGTAAAATGCTCTGATAATTTAAAGCGCGAGCTCGCGCGATTTCACTAATAGAATATCCAAATCAGCAAGTTCATTCAAAACTAAATCAGTTAAGCCAGACCCAGTTGTTTTTTTCACAACAATCCCAAAAAATATTCTCTAATTTTAAACTTTTTTGGTCCAATATTCTAACTACTCAAGTTAATTACTCCTTTCTACTTATGCATATCAAGCGTACAATCTACTATATTCGAAGCCAAGGAGAATCAAGGCATTAATAAACGCAGGGAAAATTGAATACAGTCGAACCCGAATAATATCACATCGCTTAGAAGCACAAATCGCTTTATATCACAAAATGTTGGAGCCAGATGTCTTTTTTACATAATTCATATTGGAATTAAACCTCTTTATAGCATTTCGTTTAATATCACAACCCGCATAGAGTCATTCAAAAATAAGCCTGACAAAATAATTTCTTAGTAAATTTTTCCGCTTAATATCACACACTATTATAGAAAATGCAGTTGCAACACATATTGGCTTGGAAGTATAGTTTTATGTGTAGTCAAAGCTAATACAAAGTTCGAAATGGAACGCTAATATAAAAAAACAGCAACAAGTAATCTACTGTATAAACCCAAAGCAATTACATTCCTGGGTTGTTGATTGGCACTACAAGTCTACAATGACAGTAGGACCGTTCGTGTACGTTCCCAAAACTACGAAAAACTACGAAAAGTTACGAAAACCCGTTCCTTTACGCAAAAATTTCATAGTTTTTCGTAAAAGAGAGTGTAAGAAATCTCCCAGGCTGCGAATTTCTTGGGGCAGATTACATGAAAACTGTCAAAGCTGTCAAATCACATACATTTTGCATTTTTTGTTGTTCAACAACGTTCAACGTTTAATTTTTCGTAGTTTTCCTATCTTTGAGAGAATTTCACAAAACACATATTTGGTGCAAAAAGTACGCGAATGGACCTAGTGACATTGACATTGACACTTCTTTGAAGTGCATTTCATTTTTTTTTCAAAATTTGAATAAAGTAAAGTTAACCGATGCTAATTTCCGTGATTTTAGTTTTACTTGGCTATGTTCAGGTAAAAGACAAAGTATGAACAGGAAGAAATGGCTAGAGGAACCGCTTTTTAAAAATTGGCTCAGTGAAAATCCAGACAATTTTATGGAATGCAAAAGCGTTGTTTACAACGCAACAAACATTTTTTCGGCGAACCTGACAAAAGTGGACTGTTATACGACATGCTGAAGGGAAACGACGTAAGCGCAAAATCAAATAATGTAGTGTCAAAAAACTTTTTCCTAATCAAATAGACATTTTGGCCCTGTCCATCCATTAATATTAAAACACTATTAAAACATTGTGTACAAACGAATCATATCATAAAAATTTAAAAAATAATCCAAAACGCACGAAAACCGCAAATAAACTGAACAGTCTCATATAATGCAATAGAACTACAACCGCGCGGTTTCCGAGCGGTTCTATTTTCGGGCGGTTGATTTGCGGGAACCGCCCGGTTGTGTGTGAACGAATATAATGACTTCAGTGTAAATAGGAACTGCAGCGGGAGCCGCGCGATTTGAAACCGCACGGTTCCCGCCCTATCTAAACGGGGCCACTAAAAAAAACCTCGTATTTTAGATGTTTTTTGACGAAATTTTAAATCTCCTGTTACTTTGGTAAGTCCAACAGAAGATCTCCTGTTTTTTCACATTTTCGCGATGCCAACACTGGCTTTCATATCATGGTGAACTTTTGTCCGCATGTTATCTCTTTTCCACGCGCATGCTCCTTCTTTTCCAGTAAACCCTAGTGCGCAAAAAAAAGAAAACATCCGTTCAAAAGTCCACCGTGATTTGAAGCGACTGTACCTACTTGAGTTTCACTTTATATTCTCTGTGTATTTTTTTCTTAGGACTGTCACTTATTGGATTCTTGTTTTCAATATCAAATTCAAAAATGTTTGTTGCTCTCTGAATAAAAAATGTTTAGATTCTAGATTCAACAGGATGAAATTGTGTGCCTCATATACTGTTAAAAATTTAGTTATAATTCCTTTCCCGATAAGAGCACAACCCGCTTATAGTCACAAAGTTCGGCTGCCCGGTTGATGTGACTATATCCGGGTTCGACTGTATATATTACATACTAATTTTCAATATTTTTAAAAATGTGCTATCTACCACTTGAAGTGCTAATGTTCTGAATTGAATAATATCTTTTGTTTTCGTAACCGCAGGTTGCATTTTTTCATGTAGTCTTGTTTTATTATCAATTAAATATTAAATGCACAACATATAAGAAGGAAATGTTTTTTATTGGTTCAAAACACGACAATGCAAAAGGGATCAAAAAAAAAAGGAAATGTGCTATATCTTTCTGTCGCGATCAAATTTATAAACAATAAATTTTAATACGTATGACCAGAGTTTGACTCTCTTTCTCTTTAGTCAAATCGAACGTTTTGATATATCGAACAAGGTTGTGAAACCAAATTTGAAGTTCGCATCGTTTTAGGTAGGCGCATTGCCTTGGTGCGAAATTTGAATCCTGCTCCACAACTTCCGACATGTTTGTTGATTTGTATGGATTTTGGTAGGCGCAAATGGGGCGGTATGATAAAGCTACGATTACACGATTGACGCAAAAGCGTAAATCTAGCGTCAATAGATTTACGCCCGATTGATGTAGTTTCGATAGAAGCGTAAATAGATGTTTCCCCCCATTTACACGATTGACTTAAAAGCGTCAATTTTATCAACGTCAACCACAATACAGATTGACGCAATTTAAAAAAAAGGGTCAACCGTCAACCGTACAATCGGACCGTTTACACGATTGACTCTTTTTTAGTTCAATCGAATTGACTATTGGTTGACGCTCCTGTCATTAGTGCCAAATGAATTAAATAAATTTATATATATATTTCTTCGATTAGAATCTTAAAGAAAATGACGTCACAAAGTGAAAAAAAACAGCAGCTGCTTTGTACGTGTTTGCAGCATTTTACACTGGTCCCTGGCTTTGCACGGAGGTTAGGTGAATGAAAAGTCTCGTGAAATACGAAATCGCGCAAAGCGAAGTATGAATTTCGTGTATTTAGGGTGTTGGATTCCTGAAAGATGAAGCACCATATTTCAGCCGTGCAAATCGAATTTTGGTAGGCAAATCGCAAATGCGTTTCGCGCAACAGCGAAACCGCGCAAAGCGAGAGACCAGTGTAGTTATAAGCAGCAATTGAAAAAGAAGGTAGCAGAAAATTCTCGCGTTGTACGAAGAGCCTTGATATTTGAATGGCTGAAAAACCGGCCAATATGTGCAGCAAACAACAGTTTGTTGAAGGAATTCCGTGATATCGAGAATCAGAGACATATGTTTTAAAACTATCTGCGGATAAATGAAACTACTGCCAATGAATTGTTGCATATGGTAACACCGCTAATTCAGAAACAGAAACATTTTTAGCTACTGGCGACAGCTCTCAATACTGTTTCGAATGGCACCATGTACAATATCAATCATAGTACCTACCAGAAGTCTGCGAAGCAATATATTCATCATTTTCAGACGGCCATGGAATTGCAACTTTGGACTTTGCTTTGGAATTCGATTTTTTTAATTTCTGTTCTGTTGTTTCTTGAACTGTTGTTTCATAGTCTTCCATCATCACACCAGAAAATTGAATGCATAATATCGTCGAATAATTCCTCACTCATCATGTTCAAAAACACTAGAAAATAAATATTTTAAAAAAAAACTACATGTTCTTTGAAACGAAAATAAACGAGGCATGTCAATTTGCCTGCGAAATTGATCCAAAATTGACGCCTGTGGTTGACGCTCGAATCGTCAACCACTAGTTGACGCAATTGAGCTGTTGGTTGACGATAATGTTTCAATTAATTCGTTTACACGATTGACAGAATCGAGTAAATTTTGGTTGACGGAAATTGGGGGCAATCTGGAGTTTAACCAAATTGGCGTAGATTGACGTAAAAAAATTGTGCCTTTACACGATTGATGTCGATTGGAGTTCAGAAAAGCGTAAATATTGAGCGTCAATCGTGTAATCCTAGCTTAAGACTGCTCCACAGCATGTTGGCAGTGAAAATTTCGTTTTTGGCAATGGGCTGAAAGGGTCGACTGGATATTTAATATGAAACAACAGAGCCTACTATGGTTGCAGCAGAGACAAATTTTTGTCTCTGGTTGTAGTTGGGTACAGATAAAAATTCTGCTAACTAGTCTGTTATACCAATTAGCAGCTATGGAGAGAAAGAGAATGAAATGTTGTGGGAACGGGATAGAAAAAAAAAACATTATGTGCATATTTATATGGAAATTTGGTGATTTTAATGTGTGTGTATTTTTTAAAGTACAGTGATTGAAATGTGTGTATTGTTATTTGAGAAGTACGGTGAGAAATATTTGTTTGTAAAGAATATAAATACATATTAGCAAACAAGTAGATTTGTTTTTTGGAAAGTAATTTTTTTTAGTTTTTACGCCTCTTGCTTTCTAGCGCGTAAGGTCCGGCGCTGTGTGGTACACGAATGGTTCGAAAATGATCTCTAGTCTTAGTGTTGCGATTTTCAGGCATCTATGTAGCACAACCTTAATTAATAAAAATGAGCATATTTTCGACATCTTCATTGGGCTTAAATGAGCCAACATTTTAATTAAATCTTACACTCACAAAAGGGAAATTCTTAATTTTAATGAGAGGTACATATATTAGGTGTTTAGCAGATTACCTCCCAGGCCATGCCACCTAAACAAGTAGAGCCTGTTTACGGAGACGGAGGGTCGACTATGCTTAGAAGAGGTCGAGATGGTCAAACACATTCTCTGCCAGACTAGGAACCAAGCGATAAGGCTGTGAATATTCTTTTCAAATTTGCAGTTTTTGAGGATAAAGACGATGACATTGTAATCGGTACAAATTTGGATTTGAAATCTACGAGTTGCAATGAACTGAAAATTAAAAATTTCTCAACCACCAGCGTTTATTCTCAAAACTGGCTTTATTAAGGCTAGAGAAAATGATAATCACTGATGCTTTAAATAAGACGTCTTAATGGCCTATTACCTCGAAGTACTTAAGCCAACTTTCCTATATTTGCCTACTCTTCTTACACTGAACCTCAGTGAGCCACTCTCGCTTTGAGTAAATTTAGTCTTTAACTGGTTAGTGCGTCGGACTACTGAGCCAGCGGTCTTGGGTTCGAATCCCGCCGCAAACACCTAAAAGTTTTTCACAGTGCCCACCTCTTTCGAATGTCTGACAAGCATCAAAGAGTATCATTTGTCACGATTGAGCTTCTCAATTCGCCGTTCGGAGTCGGCAAAAAACTGTAGGTCCCTTCCATTCGTGCAAAAATATAACACGCACACACAAATGGTTGCGAGAAGCAGGCCCAGGTTCACCTCGAGCTGTAGCGCCAACTAAAGTAAAAAGTCTTTAACTATCTAAGGTAAAGGGGAATAAAACCTCTGCACTGCATGTTCAAATCTATTTCAAAGCAAAGTAGTTTTCATCGCTGATGTAATGGTAAGCAGCGATAATAATGTTTTATATCATACCTAATGAAAAATAATGAATTTCACAACATTTGGTTCCGAATGCTGTAAGTGAAAGCAACTGCATCGCACTTTAAAAATCCCTTCCCATTAAAGTTAACATTAAAAAATGAAGCATGTGTACGTACTTACTCATCAGTGTCCAATAAAGTGAATCTTTGTTCAAAAATTTCAACTCCATATTCCTTGCAGAGCGTATTTTTTCCGCAAACACCTTCTCCCAAGCATTCAACTTGATTAACTTGATGCCCCAGAAAACGTCATGTGTCCTCTTCAACCTTTCATCGGTACATTTCTGCAAATAATTATAAACGAGTGAGTGAACCTCACAGAGCCCTGTCCGCAGCAACCACACCCCTAGCAGTTCATGAATACCAAACAACTTGAATTCCAAAGGGACTGGTCAACTAGCAACGACAACACATTACTCTGGCACTTTCTTTCACTCTTCGGAATTCACTCATGCCATGTAGAGAGGTTCCCTGTTTAGCAGAGTTTGGTTTCATTAATGTACGACTAGGTTCATGCAAACCAGATACACACTCCATTCTCATGCATAAAACAATAAATAACTTACCGCAACCATTTCGGAATTATTTGACATTGCCTTTCCAATTAGAAATTGTAGAGGGGTCATTGTCAGGATACACACGAACGAGCCAATAATTGCACTTACCCCCAATCGCATATACAGCAGATACATCACCACGCCAATCTATCAAATGCACACAAGAAGAATGATAAGAGAGAAATGAATGAGTATATGCAAATCTAGTTAACGTCACTCGCAGAAGCTATTGTGAATTACATTTGGGTCCGTGCGAAGTATTCGAATGGCAGTTGAACACAGTTGAATGCCTGACCTTTCCTACGAGTATCGGATTAATTACAAGTTTGCTATTGTGTCGAGAGTTAATTTGGACTATATTAGATGAGCGGAAAGAATGTTTTGATATTCTTGTGGCAAACGGGAGAGCTAAGGAAACAACTTTTGCAGCTGTATAAGTAATGATGTACTTTTATCACAATTATCCTGATTGGGTTTGAAATCGGAAATGTTATTAGCTATAGCTAGTCTAGCTACCCTACATTGTTGGAATATTTTATTCGCAATTAATGCTGGAGTTAGATAAAATAATTGGTATAACATGAATAAAAGTAGTGTAATTATACTTTTGGATCACAAATGTATGTAACTATTGTAGGAATAAGCGATTGCGATAGAGGTAAATGTAGGCAATGTCATATATACATACCTACATATATGTACACTGGCCGACAAAATTTATCGTACGATAGACAAAGTTCGGATATGATTATCTTTTATAATTTTTTTATTTCTTATGGCTAATGATGTTTTTATTACCAATAGGTACCCTTTTTCTCCCTTTTTACCTGACTACGCAGAGGAAGGGTTATGATTTTAACAGGCTGGGTTCGTATGTACATATTTATGTATGTAAAGATGTCACCTCGTACAGCCTGAACTATGGAACCGATTTCAACAAATGAGGTGTCGTTGGATTCGTCTTTATCCGGAGTGTGTCCTAGGCTATGGGACGTCACAGAAAAATTCAATATGGCGGGCGCACCAAGCAAATGGCGGACTACCTCTTCTTTTTTCTTCTTTTTTTTCTTTCTTTTTCTTTTTTTTTCGTCGGGTAGACTAGTCTTTACAACTGCATTGATGGTGGTACCAAATGAAAGGGCTTGTCGAGTAGCATACAATACTATATGACGTAATTATAAATTCAATATGGCGGACGCCCCACAAGATGTCGGATTTCTGTTATCTTTACCACCTCGGTAATATGGGTATCAAATGAAAGGGCTTGGCGAGTAGAATACAATACGATACAACGTAATTATAAATTCAATACGGCGGACGCCCTCAAGATGGCAGATTTCTGTTATCTTTACTACCTTCTTAATATGGGTATCAAATGAAAGCTTTGCCGAATAGAATACAGTACGATATGACGTCATTCTAAATTCAATATGGTGGACGCCCCCCAAGATGGTGGATTTCCGTTATCTTTACCACATCCCTAATATGGGTATCAAATGAAAGGGTTTCACAAGTAGAACACGACATTGCTTACTTATACATTATGTACCTACACTAAATATTTTTTGAAATTAAAAAGTTGTAAATAAAAAATTAAGTTTAAAAAACTACCGGAAAAACCAACTAAAAAGTACGAAACAAGATGAAACGAAACAATGATTTTCAGAGTATAGCCGTGGTCGCATGCCATTATAATAACGTATGTATATAACTACGCATTCATTGGACAAAGCGGCATGTGACCACAGCTATACTCTGGAAATCATTGTTTCGTTTCATCTTGTTTCGTACTTTTTAGTTGGTTTTTCCGGTAGTCTGGTTTTAGTTTTTTAAACTTAATTTTTTAGTACTCAAGTTATTCATAAAAGGAATAAATCATGTCGCAGTCCAAACGACACAATTCATCGTACGGTGACCGATCTAGTTAGTTTTTCTATTTGCAAATACAATTTTAGCAAAATTTATGTCATTTTGTATTCAGTGCTAAGTGAATTTACAATTTGCCAAAAAAGTGATTATGTCTGTTCAACAACGGACGAAAGAAACGACCCAAGATTTCCACGAAGTAGTAGAAAATTTGTTTTCCAAAGAAGGCAAAACGTTAACAGAAATTGCACGCACAGTAGGAAAAAGCAAATCAACTGAACAACATATCATATCTATACACAAAGATGCTGTTCTGTCTTTTTGGACGAAAATTGTGTCCACCGATGAGAGCAAGTAGGTACAACATTTTTGGTCACGACGGAAGTTCAAAATCTTCAAAGGACAGTGAAGCACGTTAGAGGTAGTGTTATGGCGTGGGGGCTTGGTCCGGCGTGGGAGAGATGGAAAGAAAAAAAATCTGCGTCCATCAGTAAAGAAATTAGGTTTGGATCCCGGCTGGATATTTCAGCAAGATAAGGACCCTAAACACACCGCTCGAAAAGTGAAGGAATGGTTGTTTTATTATACTATGGTCTAAGACAGTTGAATTCTGATCCGCAGAGCCCGGACTTAAACTCCATAGAGCATTTGTAGGACTACTTGGAAAACCACTCCATAAACACCGAATTTCGTCAAAAGCGACTCAAGAAAGCTCTCCAAATAGAATGAGATGAGTATCCGAAGATTTTATGCAAAACCGGTCTCTTCTATGCCACGTCGACTACAAGCTGTCCTTTAATCTGGTGGAGGCCCAACAAGATACTGGCACCCCGATTTCATCAAAATATTGAAGTTGAAATTTCCCGTACGATGAATTCTGTCGTTTGAATAAAATAAAGTATTCCTTTTTGTTTAAGTTATAAGAAAATAAAAAAACAATTTCAATTTAATCTAATATCTAAATAATCTTTGCTTTTTGTTCTGATTCTTAAATCTTAGTCCTGTTTTGAGTGAACTGCGTAGGCACCGATCAACAGCATTTATGTGTGTCGTTCAATGAATTATGTCGGCCTTGTATATAGACATTGCGTGAGCGTTACCTGATAAACATCTTAATACCCCCAACGAGGTTTTGAAAGGTCTACTTAACATATGCACCAAATCGACAACCACTCGTATTATGTCGTATTATGGTTTCGATTTTCTACAACCATTTGTTCACGATCTGCTTCCAAAAATCTAACAAACTTTGTCGAAAAAACTCCGTCAAAGATATGTCATACACAAAATAGCCTTAGCACTGTACGGAATATTTGCATGGACTACTTGCAACATTTTAATGGATTTCGGGCTACTCTATAGGTGATATGATAAGAGAGAAATGAATGAGTATATGCAAATCTAGTTAACGTCACTCGCAGAAGCTATTGTGAATTACATTTGGGTCCGTGCGAAGTATTCGAATGGCAGTTGAACACAGTTGAATGCCTGACCTTTCCTACGAGTATCGGATTAATTACAAGTTTGCTATTGTGTCGAGAGTTAATTTGGACTATATTAGATGAGCGGAAAGAATGTTTTGATATTCTTGTGGCAAACGGGAGAGCTAAGGAAACAACTTTTGCAGCTGTATAAGTAATGATGTACTTTTATCACAATTATCCTGATTGGGTTTGAAATCGGAAATGTTATTAGCTATAGCTAGTCTAGCTACCCTACATTGTTGGAATATTTTATTCGCAATTAATGCTGGAGTTAGATAAAATAATTGGTATAACATGAATAAAAGTAGTGTAATTATACTTTTGGATCACAAATGTATGTAACTATTGTAGGAATAAGCGATTGCGATAGAGGTAAATGTAGGCAATGTCATATATACATACCTACATATATGTACACTGGCCGACAAAATTTATCGTACGATAGACAAAGTTCGGATATGATTATCTTTTATAATTTTTTTATTTCTTATGGCTAATGATGTTTTTATTACCAATAGGTACCCTTTTTCTCCCTTTTTACCTGACTACGCAGAGGAAGGGTTATGATTTTAACAGGCTGGGTTCGTATGTACATATTTATGTATGTAAAGATGTCACCTCGTACAGCCTGAACTATGGAACCGATTTCAACAAATGAGGTGTCGTTGGATTCGTCTTTATCCGGAGTGTGTCCTAGGCTATGGGACGTCACAGAAAAATTCAATATGGCGGGCGCACCAAGCAAATGGCGGACTACCTCTTCTTTTTTCTTCTTTTTTTTCTTTCTTTTTCTTTTTTTTTCGTCGGGTAGACTAGTCTTTACAACTGCATTGATGGTGGTACCAAATGAAAGGGCTTGTCGAGTAGCATACAATACTATATGACGTAATTATAAATTCAATATGGCGGACGCCCCACAAGATGTCGGATTTCTGTTATCTTTACCACCTCGGTAATATGGGTATCAAATGAAAGGGCTTGGCGAGTAGAATACAATACGATACAACGTAATTATAAATTCAATACGGCGGACGCCCTCAAGATGGCAGATTTCTGTTATCTTTACTACCTTCTTAATATGGGTATCAAATGAAAGCTTTGCCGAATAGAATACAGTACGATATGACGTCATTCTAAATTCAATATGGTGGACGCCCCCCAAGATGGTGGATTTCCGTTATCTTTACCACATCCCTAATATGGGTATCAAATGAAAGGGTTTCACAAGTAGAACACGACATTGCTTACTTATACATTATGTACCTACACTAAATATTTTTTGAAATTAAAAAGTTGTAAATAAAAAATTAAGTTTAAAAAACTACCGGAAAAACCAACTAAAAAGTACGAAACAAGATGAAACGAAACAATGATTTTCAGAGTATAGCCGTGGTCGCATGCCATTATAATAACGTATGTATATAACTACGCATTCATTGGACAAAGCGGCATGTGACCACAGCTATACTCTGGAAATCATTGTTTCGTTTCATCTTGTTTCGTACTTTTTAGTTGGTTTTTCCGGTAGTCTGGTTTTAGTTTTTTAAACTTAATTTTTTAGTACTCAAGTTATTCATAAAAGGAATAAATCATGTCGCAGTCCAAACGACACAATTCATCGTACGGTGACCGATCTAGTTAGTTTTTCTATTTGCAAATACAATTTTAGCAAAATTTATGTCATTTTGTATTCAGTGCTAAGTGAATTTACAATTTGCCAAAAAAGTGATTATGTCTGTTCAACAACGGACGAAAGAAACGACCCAAGATTTCCACGAAGTAGTAGAAAATTTGTTTTCCAAAGAAGGCAAAACGTTAACAGAAATTGCACGCACAGTAGGAAAAAGCAAATCAACTGAACAACATATCATATCTATACACAAAGATGCTGTTCTGTCTTTTTGGACGAAAATTGTGTCCACCGATGAGAGCAAGTAGGTACAACATTTTTGGTCACGACGGAAGTTCAAAATCTTCAAAGGACAGTGAAGCACGTTAGAGGTAGTGTTATGGCGTGGGGGCTTGGTCCGGCGTGGGAGAGATGGAAAGAAAAAAAATCTGCGTCCATCAGTAAAGAAATTAGGTTTGGATCCCGGCTGGATATTTCAGCAAGATAAGGACCCTAAACACACCGCTCGAAAAGTGAAGGAATGGTTGTTTTATTATACTATGGTCTAAGACAGTTGAATTCTGATCCGCAGAGCCCGGACTTAAACCCCATAGAGCATTTGTAGGACTACTTGGAAAACCACTCCATAAACACCGAATTTCGTCAAAAGCGACTCAAGAAAGCTCTCCAAATAGAATGAGATGAGTATCCGAAGATTTTATGCAAAACCGGTCTCTTCTATGCCACGTCGACTACAAGCTGTCCTTTAATCTGGTGGAGGCCCAACAAGATACTGGCACCCCGATTTCATCAAAATATTGAAGTTGAAATTTCCCGTACGATGAATTCTGTCGTTTGAATAAAATAAAGTATTCCTTTTTGTTTAAGTTATAAGAAAATAAAAAAAACAATTTCAATTTAATCTAATATCTAAATAATCTTTGCTTTTTGTTCTGATTCTTAAATCTTAGTCCTGTTTTGAGTGAACTGCGTAGGCACCGATCAACAGCATTTATGTGTGTCGTTCAATGAATTATGTCGGCCTTGTATATAGACATTGCGTGAGCGTTACCTGATAAACATCTTAATACCCCCAACGAGGTTTTGAAAGGTCTACTTAACATATGCACCAAATCGACAACCACTCGTATTATGTCGTATTATGGTTTCGATTTTCTACAACCATTTGTTCACGATCTGCTTCCAAAAATCTAACAAACTTTGTCGAAAAAACTCCGTCAAAGATATGTCATACACAAAATAGCCTTAGCACTGTACGGAATATTTGCATGGACTACTTGCAACATTTTAATGGATTTCGGGCTACTCTATAGGTGATGTCCTTTTTCCTTTTTACTAGAAAATATCAAATCCCAACTATAGATTAGATTCTTCTTCTATTAAAAGTGCCATTAGCCTTCACCAATAGTGCAAAATATCTGGGTCCTTTTCTTGACAAAAAGTTGGAAATTAAAGCAAAAAAAAATCACTGGATCTATATATAAACAATTATCTGCCGTCAGCCTAGGGTTACCAGATTGAAAATGACGAAAAGGGGGACATTGCGAGACAATATATGTTTTTGGAAAATATAACACCAGCGTAAAAAAAGTAATGTAAAAAAGGTAAAGCAAATTAAACATGTCACATATACAGGACCTTCTTTGCACTTTTCCCAGCACTGATTATATCCTCAGTTTCTTTTTAATTCGCTTTTTCAGACACTTTAGGTACTATTAAACGCAAACGAATATAACTTGTAAATAATTTGTAAACAAAAACTGACAAATGACAGATATCAGCACAAATCATATACTGACAGATGAAGGAAAACTTTTGCGCGTGAAGTGATATGTGGGTCATTGAGTGGGTGCATTCAGCTTGGAAAGGATTTTGAACTTCAAATGGATATGTTTACAGAGAATCTTTTTAAAAATATTAAATGCAAATATTTTAACAGTTTTAAATTGAATGTGTTCTCTTTTTGAATTTTACTTAATAAGGGGGACAGAGGTTTGTATAGGGGGACAAACAGCATTTTGGAATGAAAAAGGGGGGCGCCTGGTAACCCTATGTCAGCCCGATTCTAATGTATGACGTACTGGTGAACTACCCAAGATAAAAATCCTGATCCTGTCTGTATATAAGATCAACGGCCTCTGGGGCAATAGACATTCTCCTCCATCTTTCTCTAGGCTAAAACTTAACCTCCTCTTCCGTCTCGCTGAATACTGTAATATATTACAAGTGGAAGTATACCGATTAAAGAAGCTTCGACCTAAACGTTAGATGTGAAGGAAGTACAACGGGCGTTGTTACCAAGCAGATCTCGCCCAGACTACATCGCTCATAAGACTGTAAATTGGTGTCTTAATTGGACACAGGCATGCAATAAGGCTTGGGATCTCCTCCAATGATTTGCCCAGCTCTCTCAACTCCGCCTAAGAGCTCTCTTTCTTTGTTTATGTGACGCTACAGACTACAGTTCGGGGGAATCAGGGCCTGCTTCTCGCAACAATTTGTGTGTGCGTGTTATATTTTTGCACGAACGGAGGGGATCTACAGTTTCTTGCCGAACGGCGAGTTGAGAAGCTCGTCATAACAAATGATACTCTTTGAATGCTTGTCAGACTTTCGATAGAGGTGGCACCGCGAAAAAACTTTTAGGTGCTGCTGGGATTGAACCCGGGCAGCATTGCGTAGTAGTCCAATGCATTTACCACTACACCACGGTGCTCCACTTTGATAATTGCACTTTTTTTTTTTTTTTTTTTTTAAACAATGTTACAAATAATAATATGTAGATACTATATAAAAAAAAAAGCCGGCCAAGTGCGAGTCAGACTCGCGCTAAAAGTTTCCGTAGTCTTTTTCTTTATGATATTAACGAAAATCAAAAGATCATAATAAGGAATGAAAAAAACGTCTAACTAAATCGGAAACAAACTCGTTTGTGATAGCTAAAAATAGTGTGAAAAACAACATATTGTATTGGGATGTTTCTCACTATATAAGTATATAGTAACATAACATGTGCAGTACACATACATACGTACATACATATGTAGATATGAACAGATAGAAACAGATTTGTAGGCTATGTTCTAGTTTCCTAAATCACTGCCAAAAGCATATGCAGGACCACTGAGGTTGGAGGTTCGAGTCTCAGCAAAATAATAATAATAATACATTTATTTTTATCATAGAGAAATAGTTTACATTGGCTTTCGCGATGTTATTGCACAGTACAGAGATATGATAATTTACGATTTATCTTACTACTGAAAAATTCATTTTAATACAAAGTTTAGAGCAATAAATTTGAAACAATTTTTTTGAAGGAAAACTATGAACAAAAACCTCCATTTGATTATTTATATGTTTTCTTAACATTAATATCACAGAAATAGCTTACATTAACTAAATGAATAAATAAATAAATAAATAAGTAAATATTGTAAATATATAATTTGTATATGAAGTTAAATAAATAGGATAATAGATAAATGAATAAATAAATAATGAGTAAATGTGTTTGACAAATAATAAATAAATAATTACAAACATACATAAATAAGTAATAAATAAATATAAAAAAAAAAAAAATAAATAGTTAAACAAATGAACAGTAAACAGAATAATGTAAAGAAATAAATAAATAAATAGAAATAAATAAATAAATAAGCAAATATAAATGAATAAATAAGTATAAATAAATAAATAAATAAATATAAAAATAAATAAATATAAATAAATATAAATAAATAAATAAATAAGTGGGTAAATAAATTAAATATCAAAATCAAGTAAATTATACATGTATTTTTACAGTAGCTCTTTTATCAAAGCATTTTCGCTATAATTACATTTTCTGAAAAAATTTTCATTGAGAATTTCAATTTTCCTTGCAATTGGAACAACACCGGCTTTGTTATGCAATTCTACCGTGGAAAAGAACCAAGGCAGTGCCAACATCATTTTAAGAATTTTATTTTGACGTATTTGTAACTGTTTTATATGAGTTTTTGCACATTTTCCCCATACTGGTGACCCATACGTAATAATTGCTTGAAAAACGACTTTAAACATAATTGTTACCAACACACCACTTCGACTTTTTATTGTAAACTCAGTTGGTCTCCGAATGCTGCCGCATTACTCATAAAATAGCTCTGTGTACTGTCAATTTCATTTCTATTTAAAATACACCTTAAACACGCTCATTTCATTTCAAATCTGACAGAAGAAGAAAACGGCAGCAACGGCAGACCAAAGTGAGTAAATTAAAAATTATAATAATTTAAAAAAGTCTTGCCAACGTTAACTCGGCGAACATCGTGGTTCCAGAAAATTAAGCCCATTGAAGTTGGGGATGTGGTAATTATCGTCGACCCTAATCTGCCCCGGCATTGTTGGCCGAAAGGAGTTGTGACGAGCACGAACGAAGCAAAGGACGGACAAGTAAGGAGCGCAACCGTACGTACCATACATGGTGAATATCTCCGGCCAGCTACCAAGATTGCTGTCTTAGATGTGAAAAAAGATGGTGGCAGTGTTGTTCAATAGTGTAAGGTATGCACTTACGATGATCGTGATACCGGGGGGGAGAATGTTACCAACACACCACTTCGACTTTTTATTGTAAACTCAGTTGGTCTCCGAATGCTGCCGCATTACTCATAAAATAGCTCTGTGTACTGTCAATTTCATTTCTATTTAAAATACACCTTAAACACGCTCATTTCATTTCAAATCTGACAGAAGAAGAAAACGGCAGCAACGGCAGACCAAAGTGAGTAAATTAAAAATTATAATAATTTATGAATTTTAAAACGTTTCTTTTTTTTTAAAAAATAAAGTTTTTTAAAGCATTCTCCAAGTGGAACAAAACAGATGTTTCATTTTTCATTTGGATGCTACAATAAGTTGGAAACCCGACCAACATTTCTTTAAAAAATTTGTTGGCAAGCGTTGCTGATTTCATAAGAGTCCCTGGAAACTTCCACAACTGCGCATTACTCATTTTCAACGCGGATGCAACGAGCAATAATGAGTCAAGCAACAAGTGGTACTGGGGTTGAAGATCCAACCAAGGGAAGTTGCCGAATATGTAAAAAGGAAGATACTATGCGAATGGTTCAGTGCGACAGATGTGATGGGTGGTTTCACTTCGAGTGCGTCCATGTCGACGACGAGATTTCAAAGCAGGACTTTATTTGCGACATGTGTTCCGCTTCAACATCGACAGCAAAACAGAACAAACAGCGATCTACAGCGACAGACGGCGGTAACTTTCAGTCACCAAATGGGGTGACCTCGCAAGAAGGACAAAAGGTACGTACAGAAAATTTGTCTAATTCATCAAATACAAATATGTGCGGCGCCTCCAAACAACGACGTAGTATGAAATTAGAACTAATGCGTCTGGAGGAAGAAAGAAAAATAAACATGCAATACTTAGAGCAAAAGTATTCGGCTATGCAAATGTATAAGGATTCCGATGAATCCGACGAAGATATTGAGATTGATTTGGGGGAGCAGCAGCTTCAGCGAGGCATACATTGGGCGGATGGCAATGGTTCCACGCTGGGTAAGGTAGGCAAGGGTGAAAAAGGTGCTAGGGTTAGTTACGGTTGTCACGAAAACGTACAGGGCATTCAGACAAATAAATTACCAACGTCATTAAATATGAGCGGAGTGCAATCAGGGTCAACTGCTCGAACATTAAATGCAGATCAGGCTTGTGCGCGTCAGGTCGTTCCAAGAGAGCTTCCAGTTTTTAGTGGCAAACCAGAGGAATGGCCACTTTTCGTAAGTAGTTTTGAAAATTCAACAAGACTGTGTGGATTCAGTAATGATGAGAATCTACTTCGGCTACAACATGCACTGAAAGGAAAGGCTCTTGAATATGTAGGTAGTAGACTTATGATACCGGCACTAGTACCTGAGATAATTTCTACTTTGCGTATGGTATTTGGAAGGCCAGAACACATTATATATAATTTACTGGCAAAGCTACGTGCGTCACCAGGTGTAAATGCAAACAAGTTAGAAACTCTGGTGAACTTTTCTTTGGAAGTAAAAAATATTACAGCTACTATGGAGGCAGCTGAACTTGAAGCACATTTAAATAATCCTTTGCTTATTCAAGAGCTTCTCGAGAAACTTCCAGCACAGATGCGGCTCAGTTGGGCGATTTTTGCCCAAACAGTTCATGTTGAGAATTTAACAACTTTCAGTAATTGGCTATTTGAACTAGCGGAAGCTGCAAGTAGTGTGATCTCTATCCCGATTACCAAATCTAGTCAACCAGACTTTGAGAAACGTAAAACACATCGTGTCGGTTTTCACGAAGAGGAGGGACAGTCCACGAGAAAAAGAATGGATCACAAGAGCACAGAGGCACTAAGGTGCTTTGCATGCTATGAAGCACATTTAATAGTAAAATGCGAAAAGTTTAAAGGGTTAGAATATGGCGAAAAGTGGAACGTGGTGCACAAGAACAAACTATGCCGCACATGTTTAAAGCGTCACGAGGCCAACTATTGTCCAGATCGCAAAGAATGTGGAATCAATCACTGCACCGCTAAGCACCATCCTCTACTCCACAAATCCCATATCAACAATGATAAAGACAAGCCAGATGTAGTCGCAGTACACCATGTAGAGACCTCCAAAGTATTATACCGAATTGTACCAATTACTGTTCATGGAAAGAAATCATCCATCGATGTATATGCGTTTCTCGACGACGGGTCTGGTCCCACTCTTATCGAGAAAGATATCCTTGCGCAATTAGAAATTCAGGGCTCAAAGTCAGATCTGTGTCTAAAATGGACTGATGGGTCAGTACGTGTAGAGAAGAGTTCGGATAGTCTTGATTTAAAAATATCGCCTAAAGGTAACATCGGAAAAATATATTCATTACGAAACGTGCGGTCAGTAAGTGCACTTGATCTACCTTCGCAGACACTAATGGTATCGGAACTTACTGAAAGATATAAACATCTCAAAGGTCTTCCAGTGGAGTCATATCGAAATGTTGTCCCGAAAGTGATCATTGGTATAAACAACAAAAGCGTAGCCATGCCATTAAAATTCCGAGAAGGAAAGGTAGATGAACCTGCGGCTACTAAAACGCGCCTAGGCTGGACAATATACGGTGAACTGGATCGAGACGCCACAGGAACAAAAGGAAATACGAGTGAGGTCCATAGGCAATTACATGTATGTGAATGCGATGACGATGTGGCTCTGCAGCACCTAATGACAGAGAATATGAGAATTGAAAACGAACTGTCGGGTGCACAGCCAAAGGATAAGTTGGATGCAAGTGAAAATAAAAAACTACGAGAGCACGTAAGGCGAGATGGTGATTGTTTTGTTGCAAGATTGCTGTGGAACTCAAGCAATATAACTATGCCCGACAACTATACAATGGCTATCCGAAGACTAAGCTGTTTCGAAAAGAAGTTAAATAAGGACCCAAATTTAAAGATACTGGTCAACGACCATATTAAAAGCATGGAAATTAAGGGCTATATTCGCAAGTTAAGTGCTGCTGAGATAAATACAGATTTCCCGCGAAAATGGTACCTGCCGATATTTACAGTCAGGAATCCAAACAAACCACATAAGATAAGAGTGGTATGGGATGCCGCCGCGGAATGCAATGGCATATCCCTAAATGGATGCCTTGAGAAGGGCCCAGATCTGCTGACATCGTTAACTGGAGTCCTATTCAATTTTCGAATAGGAAAAATAGGAATATGCGGCGATATTTGTGAAATGTTTCACAGGGTAGCCATCGATGAAGAGGACCAGCAATCACAGCGTTTTATGTGGCGAGACGGGGATTCCAGTCGGCCTCCGGATATCTTCGTGCTTAGAGTTATGAGTTTTGGTGCAACTTGCTCACCGTCGCTTGCACAGTTTGTTAAAAACGAAAACGCCAATGAGTGTATAAAGGACTATCCAAGAGCAGTCAAATCTATTGTCGAGAGGCATTATGTAGACGATATGCTAGACAGTATAAATTCCGTTCAAGAGGCTATTGAGCTTGCAAAGGGTGTCAGAGAAGTCCACAAGCGCGCGAATTTTCATATTCGAAACTGGTTATCAAATTCTATCGAGGTCACCAATGCTCTAGGAGAAATAGGTACTGCGGATAAGTTTTGCCGGGCAGGAAAAGTAGTAGAACAAATCGTAGAAGCAGACAAGGTATTAGGACTGTGGTGGCAAACAGCTAGTGACACATTCACATTCAATTTAAAATTTACAAAGGCCAGTCAGGAAATTCTGCGCGGAGAAAAATTACCGACCAAGAGGGAGCTTCTTAGACTGCTCATGTCCATTTTTGATCCATTAGGATTTCTATCATTTTTTACAATTTATATGAAAATATTGCTCCAAGATGTCTGGCGCAGTGCAATAGGTTGGGACGAAACCATACCGGATGACTTGGCAACTGCATGGAAAAGATGGCTGTCATTTCTCAAGAGAGTGCAAGATGTTCAGGTGCCAAGATGCTACTTTGGCCTATCCGTTAGCAACAAGAGTAAGATGGAATTACATGTATTCGTGGACGCCAGCGAGACCGCATATGCCGCAGTAGCGTACTTGAGAATCCTAAGCGCGAAAGGAATAGAGGTGTCCCTGGTGTGCTCGAAAACGAAGGTGGCCCCATTACGTCCTATCTCTATACCTCGCATGGAACTTCTCGCCGCAGTCATGGGCGCCCGCCTCGGAAATACAGTCATCAAAGCCCACGATTTCAAGATTGAAACAACCATGTATTGGTCGGACTCAAAAACCGTTTTGTTGTGGTTACGTTCCGATCCAAGAAGCTACAAGCAGTTCGTCATGCTACGCATAGGTGAAATTCAAGAAACGACGGAAATAGCGAATTGGTACTATGTCCCAACGAAGCAGAACGTAGCAGATTTAGGCACTAAGTGGAGCCAACAACCAGACTTCGATCCAAGCGGGCCATGGTTTACGGGGCCCGCATTTTTGAAACAAAAAATAGACCGATGGCCCAAGTATCAAATAAACTTCGAAAGCAAATGTGACATAGAACTACGACAATCTTCGGAGCCGCAGCAATTAGCAGTTCAAGTCCATGAACCAATGCCTGTTGTATGTTACAATCGTTTCTCTAGATGGGAACGTCTGCTAAGATGTCTAGCGTATGTTAAGCGTTTTATAACATGTCTGAAAACAACAAAAACCGTAAAAAAGGCTTCAAAGATCGATCCAAGAATAAGTAACATAACTAACTTCACTGCTGACGAATTGCTCTGGAGTCAAGAGTTTTTACTTCGCCTTGCCCAAACCCAAACCTTTAGCCATGAGACCTGCCTGTTGCTAAAGAATCCTGATTGCCTGCTCCCCAAATCAAGTCCACTACGTTGTATGTCGCCCTTTATTGACAAAAATAAGATAATTAAAATGCGAGGTCGCCTTGAGAACGCCAAGGTGATAGGTGACGCAACTAAGAACCCTATCCTTTTACCGAAAGATCATTATATTACGAGGCTGCTGGTCGATTGGTACCATCGCAAGTTTAAGCATGTTAACCACGAATCAGTAATCAACGAGATCTTTCAGAGGTACCACATTCCAAAAGTACGATCACTTCTCAGAACTGTTCGCAGTAACTGCCAGCTATGTAAAATCCGAAGAGCACATCCTAATCCACCAGAGATGGGACCTCTACCAGAAGCGCGTTTGTCGGCTTATACAAGACCTTTTTCGTACGTTGGGCTTGACTTTTTTGGCCCATTTTTGGTCACAGTCGGGAGACGCCAGGAAAAGCGATACGGTGTCGTCTTCACATGCCTAACATGCCGTGCTGTTCATATAGAGGTGGCACATAGCTTATCAACGGATTCGTGTGTGATGGTAATTCGGAACTTCATCGGTCGTAGAGGGACACCGCTTCATATCTTCAGCGACAATGGCACCAACCTAAGAGGGGCAGAAAAGGAGCTTCGAGAAGCCCACCAAATGATCGATTTTAACGCAATCCAAGCTAAATTTACAAGTCCGGACAGCAAGTGGACCTTTATCCCTCCTGCTAGTCCTCATATGGGGGGTGCCTGGGAACGTATGGTTCGTTCAATAAAAACCGTATTGTACCAAATCATCACACGCGACACCAAACTGACCGACGAGACGCTTTGTAATGTGCTGGTGGAGGTCGAAAGTATAATTAATAATCGACCACTGACCTATCTATCCTTGGACACCGCCGAAGAGGAAGCTCTAACTCCTAACCACTATCTTTTGGGCTCATCATCCGGCTGTAAGCCTCCAGGCAAATTCGAAGACACCGACAAATACGCAAGAATGTCATGGCGTCATTCGCAGCTCCTCGCTGACAAGTTCTGGAAGAGATGGGTGGCTGAAGTCTTGCCAACGTTAACTCGGCGAACATCGTGGTTCCAGAAAATTAAGCCCATTGAAGTTGGGGATGTGGTAATTATCGTCGACCCTAATCTGCCCCGGCATTGTTGGCCGAAAGGAGTTGTGACGAGCACGAACGAAGCAAAGGACGGACAAGTAAGGAGCGCAACCGTACGTACCATACATGGTGAATATCTCCGGCCAGCTACCAAGATTGCTGTCTTAGATGTGAAAAAAGATGGTGGCAGTGTTGTTCAATAGTGTAAGGTATGCACTTACGATGATCGTGATACCGGGGGGGAGAATGTTACCAACACACCACTTCGACTTTTTATTGTAAACTCAGTTGGTCTCCGAATGCTGCCGCATTACTCATAAAATAGCTCTGTGTACTGTCAATTTCATTTCTATTTAAAATACACCTTAAACACGCTCATTTCATTTCAAATCTGACAGAAGAAGAAAACGGCAGCAACGGCAGACCAAAGTGAGTAAATTAAAAATTATAATAATTTATGAATTTTAAAACGTTTCTTTTTTTTTAAAAAATAAAGTTTTTTAAAGCATTCTCCAAGTGGAACAAAACAGATGTTTCATTTTTCATTTGGATGCTACAATAAGTTGGAAACCCGACCAACAATAATGATTTTATTGGAAGTGTTAAGCAGTGATCTGCGATTAATAAGTGGGTAGAGTAGCTTGATGGCGACATTTGTTTTATCAATCACGGTGTTTTTTTCTTGTTTTGTTTGATATTTTAGTACAAATTTAGAATATCTACAATGCTCCTTAAAGAATTATTGTTCGAAAGTTATAATTTCTTATTCAATCCAGTAGTTTATGAGTTAATCGGTTGAGAAATTGAATTTTTCAACGTGAATATCTCAAAAACTAAATAACTTATGACATTCGCTATAGTTTTCTTTAAATACTTACATAGCTTATCATCGACAAACTATGATTTTTTCATATTTTTGACTTCAGTAGTTTCTGAGATGAGACGGAGTACTTTCGGTATGGTATTTTTTGCACACATTTTTGGCAATAATTCTTATAGTTTCTAACGGAAAAAGTTGAGAAAAATATTTTTTAAACCTTGCTTCCCTTTTGAATGATATCCCACATGATATATTATTTTCAGAATTTTTTTTTTCAGTCTACATTTTACCAACCGTATATGTATATAGTTGTTTCACAATATTTTTGAGTGATAAGTTGTCTTAAATATGTGAACCACCAGAATATGCATAAGTGTGCCAAATTTCAAGTTTCTAGAAAGAACGGTTCTTGATGTTTTTTATCGTTTACAGTTTGAGCAAGCTTATAATGGTTCCGTATTTATTACCATATGGGTACGGAACCCTAAAAGAAAATAACTTGGTACAAAAAAAAAATTATGTCTCGTCCCTTTTCAAGCACTCGTTCGAGCCGTTTGCTTGCTCTCTCTCAACTCACGCGTTTCCACGCCCGATTTCCTAACAATCCCGGTTAGTCGTTAGTTGTTTGATCATCCGATCCTTGGTCATCACGAATAGCTGAATTCTTTCCCTATTGCCGACTGTGCTAGTTGTGGGAGAAAAACCAGATAAAAAACTAATATGTACGCTAAGAAGTTTTGGGAAGACACTCGACTAAGGAGCGGCTATCCTTCCCATCGAGCTACTGCTGTGCATTGGGGATAAAAGTTAAAAATGGGCAGACACTTATACCCACAATACGAAAACCTTACAAATTTCAATGTCCGCTTTATGGTTTAAAATAATAAAAATATATGGAAAAAGGAATAGGATCTTATTGTTGAGATCGTTAAATTAACATTGAATTCATATGAATCTGATTTCAAGCACTTCTCGAAAATACCTCAATTTGAAGCCAAATGTAAAATTTCATTCACAACTCACACACGAGTATAAAATACATAATACAGATGCATAACAAATACCCTTCAAAACCACTTGCAAATTTTTAAAAACAACTTACGCTTACCTTCAGTGGTATGGCCCAAACGTAGTGTGCAATCCAGAAGAATGACATAATATTAAGAGTGTCCTCTGACATAAGATTCGTTATCGCCCCAACATCGTTTACACATCTAATCGATGTTGTTGCTTTGACATCATTATTCCTAGTGTTCTCGGTACCAGATTGATGATGTTTGCTTATCTGCTCACTTCTAGAGCTGCCTGCATTTTCATTTGAACTTTGGTTAACCAATTGAGTAGTTGCAAGGCAACTCGAGCTCAGCAGCAAAGTTTTGCGATAAATCAAACCCTGTAGAGATGTCTTAATTCGTATTCCAGTCATATTCAGAATGTGCGTCGAGGCCTGAGAGAGACCACCTTGTGCTAACGATGCAACAAGGACAAACCATGCTATTACCCATCCGTTGGATAGTAAATCCGTCCAAGTAGGAAAGTAAATTTGAATGCTTTTCGAAAGGGGAACGGCCCAATGCTGTTGCGGTGAATGCTGCATGTCTGGATTGTGAGCTGCAGTCACAGGATCTGTACTATTGCCTACAAATAAACAATTGATATGTAAATGGTTTTAATAAATCCCTTTTGGGATAATTGATGAATAGTTATTACCAATTTGTCGAAGAGTTTTGTGGAACTGTTGCACGAGCATTTGTTGTCCTGTTACTGATGGCGTCGGTTGCTGTTCGTAGACTTGTTCTATATACAATACAATTTGGTGAATTGAAATTGGACCGACCAGTGATGAGAAATCTCCGAATAATTTAAGTAAGCCACCAAGTGTAAACATTTGCCAGCTGCTCTTCAGATAGCACATCCATAAAGATGGTTGTTTGTTACGCTGTCATCGAAAAGAATTTCAAGTATTGTTTAGAATAATCATATTTCAGATATTTATGGAGTAGGATTTGTAAGCCACATATAGTTATATCGCCGAATCAGAGAGGACTTGATACATATGGTAAATCACAATGTTAAAAAACACATTAAAGTATTCACCAAAACTAGTCATGTTCTACACAATATTTAAATATCTAAAGATGTTGGAGTCCGAAGCGGTGCGAACAAAGACTGTATTTTGTCAACACTGTTATTATTGATTTATTTATTTACCTGCTTACCCGTGCTCGCCTTGCTTCGCCCGCCTGCATCTTCTAATTATTTTCTTTTAAGATACTACATTTTTCTATAATATATAAAGGGTATCCGAAAATTCACATAGGAAGTACCTACTGTTGCTACAAAATACAGGTTTTTCATTTTTTTATTGATTCATAAAGTACGTTATAGTACACTATTAGGTTATGTATGGAATAGAATATCAGATAAATGGCTTTCATCTTTCAAGGCTTTGCTGTCACCGCTTTTGTCGAAATTTTCCATGACTGTTTAACCTAAATGTGTCTGAATTTTCATTATACCGCGCGCAATTCACTCCTTCAAGGCGTGGGTGGTCGTGGGCTTGTTGGCATAAGCGTTAGACTTCAGCGCCGTTGGGGCGCTAAGTCTCATGATCTGGGCGGCCAATTCTGATCACCGAAATGGAAAATAACACTACCAGGAAATGACTGCTGCAGTAATCGAAATGTTTCTCGGTATACCATATAATATATGGGATATTGCAACGTCTTGTTAAAACCACATGTTGCTAAAAACTTGATTATCATGTCGTGATAACGAGCGCCATTAGATGTTACTGCCTGACCAGCCGCATTTTTAAAGAAGAATGGTGCTGATAATGCCTCCAGCCCGAAAATCCGCATCAGACAGTGACACGTTGTGTGTTTCTCAACAATCACTCGTTGGTTTTCTGAACCCCAAATTAGATAATTTTGACGATTAACAAAGCCATCAAGATTAAAATGAGCCTAATCGCTGAAGATGATTTTGTTTGAAAAGCTGTCAAACGTTCATTATTTTTAAAATGTTGCTCATGAATGAAAACGCGTTGTTCTTTCATTTAGCACTCCATTTTTAGCTGTGACGCTTTTTTTTGCGTTAGCAACACTTTACGGCACAAATGGCGAGAAAATCTTGCGTGGATTTTGGGACACTCTTTAGACAATACGTATGTGGAGGTAGAGAGTTTTTTGTCGATTAAAGTTCGACATACCAGGCAGCTGTTCGGTCCAAACCTCCTGATGATGCATACAGCATTTTAAAAAAAAAACAAAACTGTAAGTATAATTAGCATGATTTACCTTTTTAAAGCAAATGCTACCAGTATAACACAAATATATATAGATACAGCATCAATTACAAATACGTTCATGATAATAATTTCGAATAAATCTTTGTCATTTGTCATGTTAAATTTCACGCCATGGTTGAACTGTCAACATTTAACTATCATTGCAATGACTTTTGAAAAGCAAAAACCAGGATACAATACACACTCACACGATCGCGGAACCGTTTTGTAAAGTCTGTACCGGACCTTCTAGCACAGCTATGGTAAATTTAGTCCATAAATTTGAACGTCTCGGACAGGTTAGTGTTGTAAGCACTCCAACCCGTGTTCGTTCGGCAAGGTCAGCTGGAAATATCGCCATCATAGTTGAGAGTGTGACTGAAAGCCCAAATGTGGCCATTTCGAGACGATCACAGGAATTGGGCCTATCCGTAATCACTTTGCACCGCATTTTGAATAAAGATCTTGGGCTACATATGTACTTTCAGACCTGCATCCAGACGTTCTCGGAACGATATAAGCCGTGTACAGGCTTCCGTCGGCACCGACTAGGCGGCGCTCGTTCCAGCTAAACATCTCACGGACGACCTTGCAGAGAAATTAAGGAAGGGATTTGAATTATTTTCAATACGACTTATTCAGTAAATGCTTACTAAATACCACTTAAGTCGGTTATTATTGGCTCACACTCACACAAGCCCTCAAATAATTCAGGAGTAGCAGACTGGAAAGGTCATAGGGCTTCTTTGACTACCAACAATGCTTCGCACTTCCTATCCCTATACAAACAGAGATACTATGGCCATTTTTCGAGAAATATTCCCAGGTGGAACAACCTAAGTTTTGCGAAATCCAAAATGGCGATCACCTTCATTTTTTCTACTTCTGTGAAAATTCGCAATCAAATAAAAAATTATTTCAGCTCAATTCAGAGTATCTATCAGCTATCGCCGATGAGTAAAATAAATAATTTTTGCAACTTCTTAACAATATTCTATCTCCAAATGCAAAACTATACAAATTAGTTACGCTTGATTTGAATACTCGCATGACAATGAGTCCTAATCTGCTTATGCTGCATAAGCAGGATAGAATCAGAGAGGCGTATAATGCGCTCCTTATCTGTTAAATCAAACCCATACTCACGTACTTGTCTGGTCGAACTCGAAGGCAGCTCTCAAGAGAAACATACTAGGAAGACTAGCGGCGGTTCAGAGAACAGCCGGTACTGCCATTACGGGAGCCCTGCGCACAAAAGTTATGGCGATACTGGATACTTTCACTCGATCTGCATAAATGTACTTACTATATATGCACCTGGCAAGCAAGAATGCGATTAGACTCACTAACTTCAGAAATAGAGGCTATGGTCATAGCGCTATTCTAAGAGAACTTAAATTTGGCAACCTCAACAAAGTGGTTGACATCCACTGTACGAAATTTTGTACCCAGAGAGAGAAAGTCGGGGGAACACATTGCCTACATGGCAAACATACATCGCTGTCTTGGGTCGAAAACCGACAATGGCATAGGTTCTGGTATCTACTCAAATGAACCGGAGCTAAATACGTGTCTTAGACTTCCAGACGGCTCTACTGTATTTCTATTTATACATATTTTATATAAATCTATATATTCAATCTATACAGTCAATAATCGAGATAGCGAGCATAGCACCGCCATCATGCGGCATCAGGGCAAAACTCAGCAACACAATCATAAGCATGGCGGACCACAGATGGTCAATAATAGAGGGACATAGGGTATGCAAGGCTATTTGGCCCGCCAAAGACAAAGTAATCCTTGGACTGAATTGGACAAAGTTAAGAACTATAATAGGAATATTCTCCGGGCATTGTCTCTTGAGAAAACATGCCAAAAGAATGGGACTTTCAAGCACGGATGAATGCAGGTACTGTAATGACATATGTAGGGTAAAGGCACTAGTGGTCGGCCAATTAACTTTTTTTTCACTTTACGCTTCTCCAGTTACTAAAGTATTTGATGAAAAATGTTTAAACAGAATTTCATTGAATGTCGAAACAAATATTAATCGATAAAAAAAAGAATTCTCACTGTTCTCTAGAAATTACCAAATTGATGAAAAAAGTTATATTGCGCTAGTGGTCGGCCATAAAAGTTCTAGTGGTCGGCCAGGTGCAATAAATCAATGAAAATAACATATTCAATGATCATTTAAGGATTTATTTGAATGCAAAACATTTAATAAATAATATTTTATTATTTTTAAATGCATAGAATAAACAAAAAAATATTAAGTTGGCAACAGTTTGTTGAAATCGGTTTTGCTGTATCAAATCATACTACCTATGCTTATTTTTCTTTTTGCTTATTTAGAAATAAGTTAAATAGTTGCTATTAGTTTAAAAAAAGTTATTGAATAGCTTAAGATATTAACAAGGTTTAACAACAAAAGAACAAAAAATACATAGTTAAGGAACTTCAAAAATGTTTGCATAGACTTCGCTTATTCCTTAAGCTTCCCTTGAAGCAAGTACAGGATTACGTTTTAAAAATAAAGAAAACCAGGCCTGCAATCTTTGAAGCGTGTTTTCCTTTTACTGTCTTTAATTATCTTCTGAAAAGTGTATTAGTAAATTAGACAAATAATCCAATACCAATCGAAATAGGCTTCAGTGGCCGAACACTAGCTTGGTAATTTCAATAGTCGGCCGGCAGTGCGCCGACAACTTTAGTACTTGGCCGAGCACTAAAATTTCTCAAACATTTGTGTGCTTAACGGTGAAATCAGAGCAATTCATTAATAAACTTTCAATATTGTGCATCAAAAGATAAATTTAAGCTATATAGTGCATTTCTTTAGTGCTCGGCCATACCAGGCCGAGGACTGAAATTCGCATTAAAATGGAATGCTAGTGGTCGGCCACCCCATTATTTACAGTGATATTAATATTTTGTAATATTTGCACCACTAAATACATTCCTTATGCTTTTTAGAACAATATAAATTCATTAAAAAGTTATCTTCCAAACAAATTATAATATAAACTAACACTTTTGTAAATACGCACAACTAAAAAAAAAACAAGAAATCACCACAATTTTACACTTTCGCAAATGTGCACGGACTTGTGTGCATCTACCAGCTGTAGTATTTGCGTAATAATATCAAATTTGAGAATAGATGTGTAGAACATGTATCTGCTTGTAACTGCATCTTCACATTAAGAAAATTCCTAACGGTATTTATATTACATGAGGAAAAGGCTTAAAGTGGCCGACCACTAGTGCCTTTACCCTATATAGGATGATTTAAAGCACATTCTTTGAAAATTTTGCAGGGAAAATAAATTATACGATGGTCCCAGGGGCTCGCGATGGGCCTGTTCCAGCCCTAGTGTTTTGTGATGGCTCAGCCTCATAACCCCTTACAACCTAACCTAACCTAACCCATGCTGCATGAAACTCTTTCAGCTAGAAGCAGTCGATACAACTGACTTTTAATGCGACCTTTTTGACGAAGTCACACCTACGTATTTTATTTTTAAAACATAATTTGATTCAGAGCACACCCACCAAATCAATACAATTTTTTTATTAATTAAAATTTTTTTATTAATTTATAAATATTATAAAACCTAAATGCAATATTTTTAAAACGCATATTTTAATACTCAATCATGAAAGTACTTGATTCAAAGTAAGCCATATTTGCATACAACTAAAATATTGCGCCATTACTTCCTATTAATCGATAAATTGTATGTGTATTTTCATACCGAGCTCCATTTATATACAAAAGTTGTTAAGTAATTTATTATGTATTATCATTCCGCAATAATAATTGCCAATCCATTCTTCAACCAATCAAAATTCCGATTGAGTTTTATCACAATATTTATTTATAAAAGCTGTAATAAGATACATATATAAAGGATCAACAGAATCAGTTATTGTCATGCACGTGCATATTTATTAACAATCAATACATTAATATTGTATTTTTTTTCATGTAATATTCCGAGTGTGTCTTTTTCATCATGTATGTATACATACTCGTATTGTAGCTTGAGATGTGCAAACCGCATGAAATTGAAAATGTATGCGGAGATTGTAGTGAAAAGGATACTTGTGAGTAGATATGTACTTATTTAAAGATTTTATCATTCGAAAGTATTATTATATTAATTTCAATTACATATATATAAGAATGTTGTTAATAACTCCGAGTATAATTTTATATAATTAATTTTATAATTTTTTTTTTAATCCTGATAGTTAATAGTTTTAGGATGATTTGTAAAAACCTCAGGACAGACTCACCGTGCATGCAGCCTTGTATATAATAAGAAACTGATCATAGAACGCTCGAGCATTGTCCTCCTCTCGCATGTATCCCAGATCCTCTTGTTCAAGCGGTTCCTTGTATCCTTGCCATAATAATGGAGTTAGCCACCAAAATATGATTTTTGAATAAAATGTCGAACAGGAGTGCCGATAGCCAATTTTTCTATCATCTTCATCCAATTTTTTACTTGCATTGGGTTTGAATCGCTATTAAAAATAAAATTTAAAAAAAAAAAATAGTTATTTCCAATCGCTTGATAAAACATTAAACACATTGGGTATGTGTATTTATAGATTGCAACAGTAACTTTGTAAAAAGAATTTGGGATAAACGGTTTTTGTTTTAGAGAAAATAAGATCGAATTTTGATTTTGAAATATTTGGTACAGTATTAATCATGACAAGAAAAATAAATATGTGTGTGCATATTATCTTCGGGTTGGTTGGAAATCAACAGTTTACAAGGTATGCAGGGTGAGCAAAATAGGACTCAAATGACCTAATTAATGGTCTAACTTAACATAAGATGATGAGTTGAAAAAAGCCTATTGATATTGAAGAGTGTTCACAACTCAAAGGATCTTAAAGAAACGCTGTCAAATTCTTTCTTAGATTGCTGCTGGTGCATTAAGTAATGGTACGAAAATACTTAAATCAATTTCATCAACTTCAAAGGTTAATATTTTTTGTATAAGTTAAATTTATTCAGCTTATCCATTTTGATTTCATCGACAGAGGTTTTCACATCAACAGGACGTCGCAGATCTGAAATGTTTTTGCAATGTTCCTCGTGTAATCTTAACCCGGAGGCCGGAGCCAACTCCAAAGGCCATAAGCTATATAAAGCGCAGCACCATATTCTTAGCTATTGAAAGCGCAGCTCACTTAGTTCACTAGTTTGTTCAAGACTAAATTTCATTCCGATATTTAGTCCCTATTTATTCAAAATTATTTATATTAAATTTTACAACTAAATTTACTGCGAAGCCATAATACTAGCATTAGGGTGGTGGTATAACTGAAGAAATTTATTCCACAAACAATGAATAATAAGGAACATCTGGAAAAATCTTCCGTGAATCATAAGTAATGCCCCTTCACACATACAAATTTCCCTTCAAGTATTCACTTTTATATGATTGTGATATAGTTGCGTCACTTTGGGATATGTAAACAGTTGGGAAGGTGGAATAACATAAAAATTAACTGAAAAAAAACTGTGGAATGTAAAGCAGTCCTGATAACTTTGTTTCCACCTTCACTTTATTCTCAATGTTTGTGAATTTATTTAGATTCTTCTGATCGATATTTTTGGAGATAGAGCCTCGGACAGCAATTTGGTTTTTTGGAAAAACTGTTAAGAAAAAGGCAATACAAAAAAATATTTTATACATTTTTGAATTCGTGCTTTAAGTAGCTTTCATTTGACATCACACACAATGACCTCAACAATAAATTAAAAAAGTTTTTCTTTTAACATTTCACTTATCCCCCCAAACTAGCCCCCCAAAGTCGAAATTCAGCTTTTTAAGGTCAGGTCAGTGACCACTAATTGCTACAACTGTTCCAAATTTCAAAAGTCGACGTCAAATGGTTTCTGAGAAAAAGGCATGTGAATGACGGACAGAGAGACAGACAGACAAACAGACACCGAACTGATTCCATTATTGTTCCGTTTTGGTACGGACGGAACACTAAAAACAACAGACAGAATTTAGTACATTTGGACTAATTCACTGAAATATGAATTCTATGTTACGAGATGCCTACTCTTTGGTATTCAGACAGTTGACGTAATACTCCGTGATTATATTTATCAGAGATATCATAAACACAATCAAGTTAACTGCATATGATACAAAACGAAAGATGGTGAAAGACGTTTCGTCGTACCAGAGGACATGCAAGCGGAGCTGATTAGGAGCACGCACGAGAGCGGTAATTTTGCTGTTGGTAAAGCTGGAGAAAGTCAAAGCGTTACTATTGAAGGAGGTGTATTTTCCGAATATGACGCGAATGATCGAGAGGTTGGAAGAGTGCTCTATCCCACGTATCTTAGCAGAAAGGAAGAGAGACAGGAAGGAGGGGTTTCTTCACCCAATACCAAAGGGCGAGGTACCACTGGACACATTCCACATGGACCACTTGAGTTATAGTCGTGGGCCGAACCACGTAAAAAAAATAGGAAAAATGAAACACGTTTTTGTAATTTAATTTAATTCTTTATTTGGTTGTTCTTAATAAGAACTCTTTTCAAAAACTACTTTACATTTTTCTTTCAACTTACCAGCTAACTTATTTATCTTTTTCTATTTCATTCTATCTTCTGTTAAATCTTACTTAACATATGTACAAACTACAAAGAGAAATACAAAAAGAGAGACACAGAATACATAAACGAAGAGAAACGTAAAACAGACTAATGAGTCCAGCAACAACCGCTTATCCACCTGTTCGCTTTGCACTCATATTTGTTTTCGTGGATAGGAGCTTAGCGACAACTCATGTACACAAAACACAACATACATATTCGGGCTTTTTCTCTTTTGATGATCGCGGCTTGTAAACAAGGCGCTGGTCTTTCACTTAGCAACACGATATGTGCTTGGTAGAAAGTATTGTATCGAGCTGTTCTTGCGGAAAAGTACAGTCAACTACAGTATGGGAGATGGTTACATCTTGTTGTATGTAACTCCTCCGGCCCTTGTATGGACAGAACGAGCAGAACGTGAATGTCCATAATACTGTAATGTTGGTGTAGGTTAGTTTGTATGATGGTGATGTGCAATTACTGTATGATGTTGCGGTTGGTAAGTATGATGAACTCATGTTCAATTTATCTGTTTTTGCATTATTTTAGTTTGTCGTCGATCTAAATTACATTATGTAAGATTTTTTTTTTGTATTATTTATTATTTAGTAGCTATCATTTTGTTATCGTGTGGATATATGTACATATGTACATACATAATTAAGATGTATATTATAATATAATTGTTTACAAATATATATACTCTTTTTGTAGGGCTTTTATCATTAAAAAGTTTTATATACATATCGTTTTATACATACTCGTATACTAAGGCGTATGCGTGTTATTTCATATTTCTCAATTCAATGTTTTATATCAACATAGTTTATTCATATTTTACAATGTTTGTGGTATTATAACTAAATTATTTTGTTTTGTTTATTATTATTGAATATTTTGTTAGGGTTAACATTTTTTTTTTTTTTTTTTTTTTTTTTTATTGAATATGCAATATGTTTGTTTTATCTGTATTTATCTCTACTGTACAAACTATCTATTGTACACATATGTATGTTATTTTTGATGCGTATGATAATGTTTCTATGTACAATGTATTTACATATATGTTTTTTATTACTCTTAAATTAGCAGAAAATTAAAGATATACAATCTTAAAACCAAAATTTTATTTTATTACTGTTTTATGTTTGTGCTTGTTCAAAACGCCGGATTAGTTCTTTTTGCATTTGTTCTTTTTGTTGGTTTTTTTTTCTTTTAGTGTAGTCTCTACCTGTCAATTTCGAATCGAATTTTATGTCTTTAATAGATTTCTGATACTTATATTTTCTTTTGATTATTTGTCTGTCACGTTTGTATCCATCTTTATCTTTAAAATACGTTCTTCCTTTCTCCCTTACATCTTTTATTATGTAGCGTGGTAGATGTTTAATGTTATGAAAACCTAAGTTCTTGACAAGCTCTCGTTTTTGGAAGTCTGAGGGTTCGGCACGTGTTTCATTCAACTTATTTATTCTTTTTTCTTTTTTTTCAGAGATTCTTTGCTTAAGCTCTTCCCATTCAGCTTCATTCAAAGCCGAATGAAGAAGGTCATTAGGCTTATATCTTGTTGTTGAATGAATAGTGTCGTTATATAATTCCACCGCTTTAAAAACTAGAGTCTTGTCGTCAGTTTCCTTATTTTCCTTATTGAGTTTAAAAAGCCTAATATGTTCATTAAGAGTTAAGTGGAAGCGTTCAATAATAGAATTGCCTGTGTGTGTATTTGGTGAGGTAAAATGGTATAGAATATTTTCATGGTTTAAAAAGTTTTTTACATATGCTGTCCTAAATTCGTTGTCTGCTATAATTTTTACTGGTTTACCTAAGGTTGCAAATCTGTGTTTTAAAATTTCGACTATTGTTATTGAATTCCTATCTGCTATGGGATGAATGGATGCATGTTTCGTAAGCTTGTCAATGCATGTCAAGAACATATTTTGTTTATTTAAAAACCATATGTCAATGTGGACTATTTCATTTGGTTTGTTAGGTGTCTCTGAGATCATCAACAATGGCTTTACAGGGTTTCTGTCGTATTTGCTCATGTTACAGAAAATGCAGCTATTGATGTACTTATGAACTTCGAGTCTCAGATTGGGGTAGTAATATGTGTCTTTAAGCTCTAAAAAACATTCTTCGATCCCTCTATGGTTTTTCGCGAGGTGAGTTTTTTCTATGAGTTCTAAAAGCTTTTCTTTACAAGTAATGTCATTGAGAAACTTTATACATCTAAGCATTTTAAAGTTCGGAGCGTTTGAAAAGTACTTTACTATTGTTTTTTGGAAATTGATGAACATATCGTCGTCCTTGCAATACAGGCCAACTGTACCCTTTAATGGGAAAAGTCCCTTTAAGATGTTCAAAATGAACTCTTCATTGTAACTGCTTAGACTTATTGTGGTTCTCCTTTTCTTTTTATATAAAAACTTGGTGGTATGCGAATTAGATTGTCTACTCTCTAAGATCAATTGGTGTTTATAAATATTGACAGGTGTTTCGGTAATATAAATGTGGTCGTTTAGATTTTCCTCGCCGCTATGAATTGTAGCTAAGTCGGACCTAACTTCTTCATTATCTACACAATTTACTTCAATCCGGCTCAAGAAATCAGCGACCGTATTTTCTTTTCCCTTAATGTATTCTATTTCAAAATCAAATTCGTTTAATTTAATTTTCCACCTTTGCAGTTTTGAATTTGGTTCTTTCAACGAGTTAAGCCAAACTAACGGACGATGATCGGTCTGTATTATGAACCTTCGACCAAACAAGTAGGGCCTAAAATGTTTAGTGGCCCATACTATAGAAAGTAATTCTTTTTCTATAGCGCTATAGTTAGTTTCATGGCGATTTAAGGTTCTCGAAGCGAATGCTATTGGGTGATGATTCTGTGAAAGAACTGCCCCTAAAGCTGCATTGCTAGCATCAGTCGTAAGCGTAAACGTTTTCTCAAAATTCGGATATATTAAGATTGGGCAAGTACATATAAGTTTTTTAAGCTTAGTAAAAGACTCAATGTACTGCATATCTTTTGTGTTTATTTTGTTTCCTTTTTTGAGACATTTCGTCATTGGTAGGGCTATTTTAGAATAGTCCCTAATGAACTTTCTGTAAAATCCTGTTATGCCAAGAAAGGATTTTATTTGTTTTGTGGTCTGGGGAATTTTTATTTGCTTAATAATTTCAATTTTATTTGGGTTGGGCCTTATACCATCCCCTGAAATTATGTGGCCCAGATATTCAGTTTCATGTTTTAAAAAATTACATTTATTGATTTGAACTTTTAAATTATATTCGAGAAGTCGTTTTAAAATTTTGTTTAAGGAATCAATATGTTCCTGAAGTGACGTAGAAAATATAAGGATATCATCCAAATATACAACACAGATTTTATTAATATAGTCAGAAAGAATTTCGTTTATTATTCGCTGAAAAGATGCTGGGGCGTTTTTCAACCCGAAAGGCATTCGTGTAAATTCATAATGCCCGCTCGCTGTTGAAAAAGCAGTTTTATGCCTATCATTCGGACTAATAGGGATTTGGTGAAATCCTTTAGCGAGGTCAAGCGTTGAGAAGTACTGGGCGTTACCAAGTTTGGAAAGAATGTCCTCAATATTTGGGATCGGAAACCTATCGTCTGTTGTTACATCGTTTAATTTTCTGTAATCAACAACGATTCTCCATTTTTGCTCCCCAGAATTGTCTATTTTTTTCGGGACTATCCAAATTGGAGCATTATACGGACTTGTCGAATTTACGATAATTCCAGATCGAAGCATCTCTGATATTTGTTGGTTGACTTCATTCCTATGTGCCTCTGGATATCTATATGCCTTAGAATATACAGGAATATCGTTCTTTGTAGGGATCTTATGACAATATTTTGGGACTGACGTTAATTTGTCACCTTCAAGAAAAAAAACTTTCTTAAACTTCCGAATAGTGCCAGATAGAAATTTTATTTCTTCTGAATTAAGGTTCTCAAACCTAAGCTTTTTAGTAATTTCATTAATATCTGGCTCTTCAAAATTGATTTCTATTTCGTCTTTAATTAGAGGATTAATTTCTTCCAATGTTGATTGAGTGGCAGAATTGCTAAAAATTAGGGGTAGAGTAGCTTCATTTGTAATTAACTGCGATTTCTCTAGATCAATTTTTGCATGTAATGGCTTTAGAACATTACATCCAAGAATTCCATCAAAATTACAGTTTAGTTCAGTCTCCAGCATTTCGATCTTAGTTAATGGTCTGTTAAATTCCTTGAAGAGTGGAATTGTAACCTTTGATTTAACAGAAATGCTAGAGTTTATTGACCTAAGTAATAATGGCTTTTCAAGGTCCGTTTTGAAGGATCTATGAAAAATGCCTTTCTTAATTAATGATGTACTCGCCCCTGTATCAATTAGCAATTTGATTGGACTTGATTTGGTTTCTATTATTACAAAGGGAAGAGATCGGAGGTGCCCCACTGAAAATTTTGGAAACGCGAATCATGCGGATCTTGATTAACAGTTTGATCCTCTATCCGGATATGATCAACTTCCATCTCTCTCTGCTGATCCCTTCTAGAATGCCCTGAAAACTGTGGTCTTTGCGCAACATTGTTTGGATTATTTAACCTACTATTACCGGAAAAATTTCTTTTTGAGTATGTAGAGCTAGTGGCCTGATTATCTCCGTAATTATTTTGGTTAAAATATCCTGGATTGCGAGAATTCAGATATTGAGTGCTTTGACGAAAGCTATTTGGGTAAGTTTCTGTTCTGATATTTCTAAATCTGGGGCTTTGATTGGGGATGTTCGGATAAAATGTTGGTGCTATTGGCATACTATTGTTTGGTTGGGAAAGGAATCGATTCGGATTATTATAGGTTTTGTGGAAATTGTCTGTATCAATTAAAATTTTCTTTGCTTCTCTAAATCTAGATGGATTCCTGGCTTGAAGGATAAGTTTAGGTTCACTTGGGAGTTTATTAATGAACAGTTTTAAGGCCATATCCTCGTTCTGTTCGCTATTAAACCAAGCCGGAATGTTATCTTCAAGTCCGGATTTTATGTTAAGCTTTGTCAAAAGATTTAGAATATGGTCATATAACTGCTCAACCGTGTTTTTGAACTTAGCCAATTTTATTTTATTTATAAGATTTTCAATGCTTTCATCGATTGAACAGTTTTCTTTCAAAATTGATTTTATTTCCTCCCATTTGGTGGGATTATTATTATTTATTAAGATTAAATTCGCGCGGTCTTTAATTTTCTGCCTTATTTTTAGTTCAAGAAAACCTTTAGACAATTCATCGAAATCTTTTAAATGATTGTGTATATAATCTACTTGTTTTATAAATAAATCTAATTCTTCGGGTAAGCCGGTATAACTACTTATATTATTTATTAAGTCTATCATATTCATAGCTGTTGTACCTGTGTTTCAGTTACTTTTTCTTGGTGTTCTTCGATGTCCGCTCCTATTTGTTTGTTTCCTGATTGATGATCCCGTCAATTTGCTTTGCTACTGTGGTTGCTTTTTCGCACATGTGTATGTATGTAGTTTAAGGATTTCGTTTTTTTTTTTTTGTTTTTGAACTTGTTTTTCTTATTCTTTCACTTTAAATATTTTCTTAGATTCAACTTCTATTAAAATTTCAACTTTTTATTTCCACTTAATTGCTTTTGTAAGCGTTAGTTAATTTATACTAAACGTTGTCTACACAGTTATCGTTTTTTTTTTTTTTTTTTTCGATAAACTGGAAATATTTATTATTTTATATTTATTGTTTGTACACTCGCAGACTTGGTTTTAATAAAAATCTGCCTTTTTTTTCGACTGCGCCAGTTATAGTCGTGGGCCGAACCACGTAAAAAAAATAGGAAAAATGAAACACGTTTTTGTAATTTAATTTAATTCTTTATTTGGTTGTTCTTAATAAGAACTCTTTTCAAAAACTACTTTACATTTTTCTTTCAACTTACCAGCTAACTTATTTATCTTTTTCTATTTCATTCTATCTTCTGTTAAATCTTACTTAACATATGTACAAACTACAAAGAGAAATACAAAAAGAGAGACACAGAATACATAAACGAAGAGAAACGTAAAACAGACTAATGAGTCCAGCAACAACCGCTTATCCACCTGTTCGCTTTGCACTCATATTTGTTTTCGTGGATAGGAGCTTAGCGACAACTCATGTACACAAAACACAACATACATATTCGGGCTTTTTCTCTTTTGATGATCGCGGCTTGTAAACAAGGCGCTGGTCTTTCACTTAGCAACACGATATGTGCTTGGTAGAAAGTATTGTATCGAGCTGTTCTTGCGGAAAAGTACAGTCAACTACAGTATGGGAGATGGTTACATCTTGTTGTATGTAACTCTTGGGGCCGATGGTGGCAACAGGTAAGGTGTATCGTTATTTGCTGTCTATAGTGGATGGTTTTACAAAATTCGTGTGGCTATTCCCCGTCAAAACATTGTCGGCGGGTGAAGCAATCAAGAAGCTGCAAGTTGTCTGGGAAACCTTCAGAAATCCAAGGAGGCTGGTGTTGGACAAGGGAGGGGCATTCGTGGCCAAGGAGTTTTGCGAGTACTACAGTCGGGAAAACATTGAGCTAGTACACATCACGGTGGGAGTACCGATAGACAACGACAAATAGAAAGAGTGCATCGGATTGTAGACAAAGTTGGCTTTGGATGCCCCGGATAAGTGGTACAAAGCAGTAAAGTCGGTAGAAAATTTTATGACTTCGATATATCAACGATCGATTAACACCTCTCCGATAAAGCTGTTGACTGGTGTCAAAATGAATCTGCGAGAAGAAGATAACATTCAAAAGAAAGAAGAAGAACTCGTACAACGCTTCGAAGAAGAAAGAGGCATGCTGCGTGAAGAAGCAAAATAAAACTACACTGAAGGTGCAGGCCGAGAACAAGAGATCGTTTAACAAAAATCGCAAGACTGCTCCTGTTTACAATGAGGGTGACATTGTCGCAATCGAGAGAACAGAATTTGGTGTTGTTACAAGGTTGCGGGATCCTGATCATTTTGATGGCCAAAAGGTAGGTGAACACGAAGGACCAAACTTCACTTCAACTAGCGTCGATAAAATGAAGCTTTGAAGATAGCCGAGTGTGGGAGACAGCAAAAACTAGAGTTGTGTCGTTCCGGACATGTATAGTTCCAGGAACTAGTTCCTCTGTCGGAACTAGTTCCTTTCGTTCCACAAAGTGAACTTAAACATGTCCATAGTTTCAGGTCCAAATTCAATAACAACACTGAAAGCGAACATGTCTCAGTGTTCAAAGAAAAATCAAAAATATGAGCAAACTCATACATACATACCATAGCAATGGCAAAGATCGCGCCATAATAAACAAGAACCAGCTTATGCACACTGATATGTAGTAAAAGGGGTGACGAATAATGTCCGAAAATATTTGTAAGACAGTATGGGTAGCTCATGAAGGAACGAACGAACGAACAGACGAGAACGATTACCGTATACATAAATCGGTCTCGTCTCTTAATAGTTCCTGTAGCTCCATGGACATGATAGTTCCATAGGACATGATTGGAGCTTATAGTTCCATGGACATGTTAGTTCCAGTCAGTGATGGTAAACGTAGGGGAAAATCCCTACATGTAGGTATTTTCAGCTCAAAAACGAACGCGTAGGGAAAAAAATGACAGATTTTTAAAATAAGCGAATATGTAGGGACTTTCAATATTGAAAACTCCCGTCTATTTTTTATGTCCATATTTGAATTCTTCCAGAGTTTTAATTTATGATTTCATGAATGCCTAAATGTTATCTTACCCTCAAAATATGTACATATGTAAAAGTCACGAAAATCTCAGGATTCAAACTCGAATTGTTATTTTCAAGTTAATTTTTTTTTGCATTTGTCAGTGCAATATGAATTCCATTCCTTATTTTAATATTAATTTTGTGCTGTTTTTGGTTTGTTATGAAAAGAAATAAAAAAAACTTAAGCATTTTAAGCCTTTTTTATTTGATGAACGCATTGTGTTTTCACGTAGTACTGGGAAATGTAGGGGAAATTTAGCGAATGTGTAGATGTAGAGCAAAGTAGGGATTTTTTGGATTGTTGGTAGGTACTTTTCTTTTTTTTAGTTACCATCACTGGTTCCAGTTCTTTTCTTCGTAGTTCCGTACGTATAATGTTCGTATTCGTAGTTCCCTTAGTTCCATACTCCATAGTTCTTTTAGTGTTCCGTCCGTACCAAAACGGAACACTAATGGAATCAGTTCGGTGTCTGTCTGTCTGTCTGTCTGTCACAGGCCTTTTTCTCAGAGACTACTTAACCTAGACTATTGAAACTTGGAACAGTTGTAGCAATTAGTGGCTTAAACACAGACCAGAACTTAAAAAGCTGAATTTCGACTTTGGGGGGGTAGTTTCTTAACGATTTTTCACAAAACGTTACAACTTGCTGTCCCGAGCTTTTTCTTCGAAAATATCGCTCAGAAAAATCTGAATATAATCACAAACATTGAGAATAAAGTGTAGATGGAACCATAATTATTACGACTGCCCTACTTTAACCGTTTTTTTTAAATTAATTTTTTAATTTCAACTACCCTACTGTTTACATATCCAGAAAAATATCACAACGCCTTAAAGTAGATACGAGGGTAAAAATTGAATAATTGATGGCAAAAGTGTTATACCCGCAGCGAATTTTCGTGGCATATTTCTACCGGATAACTATTGACCTAAGACTTAAACCAATGATACATAATATAACACATAAAGGAAGCTTGATGGTTTCCTATTATAATGTAGGTGTCTCTACCTTTACTATATTGGGAAAAATTGAATTTGTGTACATATATACAACACAGAGAGGGAGACAAATCGCAAATTTCTACGCAGTTAATGCAATTGAACGAATAACGAGGAAAAATTAAATCTGATGCACAAGCATACATTTCTTGTAAATACATACTATACATATGTACATACGTTGGTATATACATATGTATGTCGCCATGTACGCAAGCGCAATATGTATATACATGCTTTATTTGTTTTTTTTTTCTTTTACTTTGTGTGTGTGTATATAACTATTCTTCTGAGCAGATGAGAAAGGACATCGGAGACATACATAATTATGTACATACATACATGCATATGTAGGTAATTTGTTCAACTTACTTACATTAGTGTTGGTATACATTTATGTAGGTACAAATTTGAATTTATTTTTCGCAAATTGTGCGTATTGAAATGTACTGTGCACCATAAAACTATGTATGTATGTAGGTACATATGTACTTACTTGTGTCTGCAGATATACAAGTGCATATGTACATATATGTACCTATATATATATACATACATATATGTTTTTATGTATGTACATATATGTGAGTATCGAACAAAGTATCATTGTATCTTTAGTAGAAATCGTATCGTAAAGAAAGGGTTCATATAGATCTATCTATGTATGTATGTATGTAGTTAAAATAACTGATACATAGTACGGAACACTTATTGCGCAAGTATAACTTGCACTTGACCGGATTTTTTTTTGTAGTTCCGTAGGAAAGAGTATTTTTATTTGAGTGTTTTGTATTCTTCTGGTGGCTAGTGGAAGTAAAAATTGGATTATTTATACCTAAATGGTAATTTTACATTTGCGTTTGTTTTTTTTTATTTGAAATAGATTTTGATTTGAGTTTCATGTTTACATGATCAAAACCAAATTATTTTTGCTTTTTTCTCCACATTGAAATGTATTTTTTGTTATCTTTTTTTATAATTATATGTTATTTTTTGAAATAAATCTACTAAAAGTTTTTTAATTTTGCTTTCTGGTTCTGGGCCAAGAACTTTCCATAGTTCTGAACTTAATTATGGAACTTAATCGTTCCAGGAACTAGTTCCGATGAGAAAACGAATCATTCCAGGTTCGTTCTGCCGTTGCCGTTGGAACTGTTTTGCACAACTCTAGCGAAAACAGAGAGAGAAATGACAGTCGCTGTTCTACCGTCGCAGAGGAATCACCGATATAGTTTTTCGCACCACATCGGCCGTGTCATTTGCATTTTTCCTTAGTAAAAATTAAATAACAAGTTTTTCCTACGAAGCAGAAGGCTTCTTTTTTATTTTTAATTCTTTTCAATAAATCTTAAACCTAGTACAGGGACTGGGATAATATGTTACCCCAACGCTATTTTGAAATAAAATTTTTTTCTGCCAAGTTTTGAAACCTGGATTTTTGTGCTACTGCTACAAATTTTGTCCTGAATCCATGTTTAACATTCCTAACGATCTGGGAGCATTCCATATATTTTTTCTATGTTTTTTTTTTTTCAAAAGTCTACGAGTTATTTTTAAGCTATTGTCATTTATTTATTTTATTGCATTGTTTTCTGCCATTTTCGTTAACAACTGCTTCTTGAAAGCATTTCATTTCATGCTAAAGTTATGCTTGCGAAAAAGTGGAAGAGTATTTCAGGTATGAAATTTGATTTTACATAAAAAGAACCAAATTTGGCTATTGCATTTGTGAAAATATTGTAAACTTTTATTTGTAGATGTCTAAGCAACGCAGATTCAATCGCGATCGAACTCGTGCAAAACTGAACTGTGCACTTCATGTGTTGTAGCGGTCCCGATACACAAAAAGGTCAAAGACAAAGTTCTCACTTGATTTCCTTGTGCCGATCTTCACTCGCACGACATAAATATTGAAAAATTTGAACCTAAGCTCGTGCGAAACTCAACTGCGCACTTCATGTGTTGTATTCGGCCAATACACAAAAAGTTCATAGGCGTGTTTTGATTGCAAGCCTAGTAATCCCTCGATGTACGTCGAGAGGTGTTTCAAGGAATGGGAGATGACGTAAGCCGAGAAGTACAAAAATTGGCTGTTAATAAAGTCGAAAAGTCGAAACATATAAATACATATGGAAATATACAACATGGAAAGTTTAATTTATTACACCAATTCATAAATCGGGACCTAAACAAGAAGTAAGTAACTATCGTCCAATATCTAAAATGTCGTCAATTCCTAAACTTTTTGAAAAAAATTATTTTTAAAAAGTTGAACTTTCTTTAAAAGAAATCATTTCACCCAATCAACACGGCTCCATGTCAGGTAGATCTACGACATCAAATTTAACTATTTTCTGTAAACTTGTATCACAATCGATTGAAGATGGTTATCAATGCGATGTTATTTACACTGACTTTGCCAAGGCCTTTGACAGAGTCAGCCACGATTCTCTTATAAGAAAAATGAGCCTCATTTTTTCCGTATCCTTTCCCCTGTTATTTATTCTTATAAAATCGAGGACCTTTCTCTTGCCAGGATAACCTCCAAAAAGGATCTCGGTGTAATGTTTGATGCCAAACTAAGTTTTGTATAACATATTGATTTAATTGTTGCCTAAGCCAACTCAATGCTCGGTTTCATAAAGCGCAACTCTAAGGAATTTACTGATCCTTACACTCTCAAAACACTGTTTTCCTCTTACGTAAGATCAGTTCTTGAATACTGCTGCGTTGTTTGGAATCCGTTCTACAATATTCACTCAGTTCGGATTGAAAATATCCAGAAGCGCTTTACTCGATTTGTTATTTTTGGGCTCCATTGGAATATCCGAATGCCTTCCTACTTATCTAGATGTAAATTAATTGGCCTTCAGTAACTTGATATATGCCGCAAGTATTTCTCAATAATTTTTATGCGGGATGTATTAACTTCCCATATTAACTGTCCATTCCTATTATCATCAATAGATTTGTATGTTCCTGGTAGAGATCTACGACTCCGTAATTTATTCCGTGAACCCTTTCACAGAGTCAACTATGGACTAAATGAACCTCTTACTAGATGCCTAAGAGAATCAAACTTAGTTTGTAATTCTATTGATTTTCATCAAAATTTGAGTAGGGATGCATTTAAAATTAAAGTATTGAATTTTATAACTGCTCAAGTAATAGATTAAATTAAAATTAAATTTGTATTATTATGATTATTAAATTGTTACACTTATATTCAATGTAATTATTCTGTAGTCTATAAGATATTATATGTAAATGTGTATCTGTTTGATGTAAATAAATAAATAGATAATAAATTGATAATATATATTAGTATACTACATATACATACATATTAGTATACTAGCACTTTTTTATCTCATTTTTCACTAAATAAAATGTTGATTAGAAATCAGAAATAATCTCTGTACTGAGGGTTAATTTACCTAACAAAATTAAAGGTAAATGTCTCAATCAAAAAAAAAACAAATACCCGTAAAATGTTTCAAAATCACCTCGCGCGGCTACGGAACCTTTATCTATGTAAGTAAAACAACAAAGGGAATGCACTTTCAACAAATGTTTAAAAAGGTAATATTATTGTTTTTTTTCTTAATTTTCTCTATATTATGTTTGTAATAGTTCTTGCATTAATATCTTTATATGTTAAAAACAAAAGAACAACATTTTTTTAAAGTTTCTGTAAAAAAAAACATGTAAGAACTCAGCATTGAGCATTGGTGAGTGAGTTGCACCAGGTAGGACTTTGAAAGTGTTTTTCTTAGTTAATAATAGTTGAATATTACATTATTATATATCAAATTAAAGTTTGAAAACATAACGGTTGAAAAGGTATGTTGTCGCTGAAGATTTTTCAGAAATTAGTGATTTTCAAAAAAAAAAAAAACTTTACATTTAAAGTCTTTAGAGATTAACTCAACATTCAGTTCATAAGAAAGATAGTAAAATCACCTTTCATTTGGTACTAAATTCATGTATGTGCGTCTTATGGTTCTTTTTATATTATGATTTTATATGCATATGCATATAAACGGACAAAAATCATTAGAAGATCTATCCGCAATACGAACTTCACACATAAAAATCTCAAAATCCCCACATACGATTTTCAGAAAACTTTACAGTTTTACTGTACTAAAGCTCAGCTTTATTTTGATACCAATTTCATTGATGTGCGCTGTTGGCCCATATAAATTTGCCCCATCTCCTTTACTTGCACTTTTTTGGAAAGACTTGGAAAAAGCTTTCAGTGCAAAAATAAGACTCGATAATTATCCAGGCTCAGGTGTTGTTGTATGTTACATGGGTAAACATGCTGCTGACACATGCTTAGCCTATACAGGTTACAAAAAAAACACGCCTACTGATGAACAAAGTTCAGTTGATAAGCTTTCGATCAGTGTTAGAATCATTGAAATCGATGCAGAAATATTTTACTGAAACTGAAGATAAATGCCATATGAACGCTTTTTTGCGAGCCGTACCACTCAATTTCTCCACCGAAATTTCATCTTTGCGTTTAGCGAAGGTTGCATTTTGCCCAGTGCAATTTTTATATGGAAAATTATCGGTTGGTACTCGTTACGTTACATAATATAATAAACTATTCTATTTCTTTGCGTTTCGTAGGAATATGTATTTTTTGTGGGACAAATGGGCTGAAAACTTAAAGAAACGTAACTATAGATGAACAGCTGGTAGCTTTCCGCGGAAGATGCCCATTCAAACTATATATTCCATCAAATCCAGCTAAATACGGAACTAAAATTTGGGCCCTCTGTGACTCTGCCACCAACTATGCCTGGGCTCTTCCTGTGTAGACAGGAAGGGACCGAAATTACAAAGCTGAAAAAAATCGTCTTGTTTTGGATTTAGCAGTTGGTCTGAAAGGTAGAAATGTAACTTTTGATAATTTTTTCACATCGTATGATCTTAGTGTTCAGCTTTTAAAAAAAAAATGACAATGGTTGGAGCCGTCCGTAAAAATATATTGGATATGAATCGAAAACCTCCACTGTTTTCTAAGTTTCTTTTCGAGTACGAAAATAAAACAACTTTAGTTGCGTATGTGACAAAAAAAGATCGTACCTTTGGAGTACTTTCCACCATGCCATACAAATTGCAGAAAGAGGGCACGATGTCACATGTGCCCAAACTTATCAAACAGCACCAAATATGCTACAAAATGTAACAAATGTAATTCATTTGTCTGTAAAAATCATTTAATTACGGAAATAGTTTGTGAAAAGTGCAAATAATGCAATAAAATTGTACTGGGCAAAATTTGCCCAAAAGACAGAATGTGTATTTTTTTTTCTTTACATGATAAGGGTTAATTAATTCATTTAATTATAAATATTAAAGAATTGTTATTGTTGGTTAAAGAAATCCAAAAGTTGATGCTGTCTTCGTTGAGCTTCTCGGGATGGTGCTGGGAAAATATTTGCAGTTACGGAATTTTCTTCTCTTTGAGCACTCTCGGCAGGCAGCATTTAAGATATATTAACTTCATTAATTTGGCTCCGAGAAAGATAGCATAAAGTGTCACAACACTTAAAAATGTTTGCAGCAAATACTGGTTGGACTCTCAAATGATCAAACACGGGAATTTTTCTTTTATGACTCCAAATGCACACTCAACAAAACGTATGGTAGTGGTAGTATGGTACTGCGATCCCGATCCAAACCAGTGCAAAGCAATACAAATTTTTTCTTTAACACACAGCGCCAGCGCTTTGCTTCTATTGGTTGGCGACCGTAACTTATGCAAAAGTTGCCCAACAAGGTACTCTATAACCGTTTTTTCTAATCGAACTTTCGGACTCTGAATCAAAAAAGTACATTTTAGTTGTTTAGTTAATTAATAATTGATCAAACACGCACTTTAAAATTTTAAATTTATGAAAGAATGATGACTTTTTTTTTCTACAAGTCTAAAATCGTCTGTAAGAATTTATCGACTCTACAACCAGTGAAGTTTCAATTTTTCCCACACTTGTAGATTCCAGTAACAGAAACAGGGAAATTACTAAATTTCCCTACAAGTATAGTTTCAATTACACTTCTAGAAGTGCCAGTTGACTTTATGCTACGTGTTACACAAATTTTCTACACTTGAATAAATTCAATTGTATTACAAGTACTTGCAGTATCGTTATTACAATCACAAATTTGTAATTTATTTCTGTTTCACAAACTGCAAACATATTTCCAATAAATTTGTAAAAAAGAGGAAATAAACTTGTAGAAAATAAAATTACGTTGCACTGCTTATTTGTCAGACTTGTAAACTAAAATGTTTGCTCGCAAATTTGTAAGAGTCTGACGAGTTAATAGCTATGAACAAGTAAAGCAAAATGTTCGTTGTAAGTTTAATTCGCGATAAGAAAAGAAGTATTGTTTGGTAAATTTTAAGATATAGTGACACATAATGCTAAAATAATTGAGGGGCAAAAAGGTTATGAAAGTATTTCATGGTATTTTAATTGAGAAAGATTGGAAATATCTTCGAGATGTTGTTTGGCATCTATCGATATACGCTGATTAAAACTCGTTGGGTGAATCAATAGAAATTAGAGTTCCGCAAATACACAGACGGAATAGGGTTACCATACGTCCCCCTTTAGGGGGGACAGTCCCCCTTTTTAATACCAAAATGCTGTTTTGTCCTCCCTATACAAACCTCTGTCCCCCTTATTAAGTAAAATTCAAAAAGAGAAAAACATTCAATTTAAAACTGTTAAAATATTTTCATTAAATATTTTTAAAAAGATTCTCTGTAAACACATCCATTTGAAGTTTAAAATCATTTCAAAGCTGAACGCATCTACTCAATGACCTACATATCACTTCACATGCAAAAGTGTTCCTTCATCTGTCAGTTTATGATTTGTGCTGCTATCTGTCCTATCTCAGTTTTTGTTTACAAACTATTCACAAATTATTTTCGTTTGCGTTTAATAGTACCTAAAATGTCTGAAAAAGCGAATAAAAAAAAGTGTGCATATAATCAGTGCTGGGAAAAGTGTTTCGAGTGGTTGACAAAAAGCAAAGAAGGTCCTAAATATGCGACATGTTTAATTTGCTTTAACTTTTTTACTTCACTCTTCTTTACGCTGTTGTTATATTTTTCAAAAACATATTTTGTCTCGCGAAGTCCCCCTTTTCGGCATTTTCAATCTGGTAACCCTAAGACGGAATACCTTTAAAAAAAAATGGTTTACTAAATTTTAAACTATAACTATAAATACATATGTATATACACACAAAATATTTATTTTTCATTCAAATTTATTGTATTGTTTTGAAAGTAGTCCCCCTTCCGAAATAATACACTTATGACAATTCAATCATCAAAACATTTCTTAAACGCATTTTCCGGAAATGACTTTAGTTCTCGCCGTGAATTTTCTGGTTTGTGTATGTGTGACCGAAAACCGGTGTCTGAAAGTGGTAATTTGAGTTTCGGAAAGAGAAAAAAGTCAGCTTAAGCCATATCAGCTGAATTCGAAGGTTAATCAATAATATTTGTTGAGTTTTTGGCCAAAAACTCGTTCACAATGATAGCCTTGTGAGATGGTGCATTGTCGTGGTGCAAAATCCATCCGACGACAAATTTGCTCTCTCAAACGCCGCATAACGCGATAAAGTCGATTCACTGTAAGCCTTCTGCAACATTTTTAGCGATTCAGCACACAAAATTCCATTTGCAATACAAAATTTGAGACAAATTCTTAATTTGATATTTCTATTCATTGTAAAAAAAATAAACCCCACTTGAGAAAATCAAGCACTGTTAACAAATTAAAGGACAGATTGCGCTCACGTCAGGATAGAGGACAGTTGTGCCAACAAAAGAATTTTCACAATTGCTCTAAGCGGGCTTTTTAAGTGCTCATTTCCCGGTACTTTTTTGATAGAATGTATGTACAAAAAATAATATTTACAGACAACATTATAGAACATCAACGATGGCTGCACAAACAGGATTGCCATATCTGCATACCGTAGATTTAGATATGCCGTGCATGTCTGCTATCCCATGATATTGTTCGCCATTTCCAAGCCAGTGTAAAACTGTAAGAAACTCGATGTCGATGAAAAGTTTTTTTTCAGACTCATTAGCAATCTGTGTCCAAGAGTTGTTATTATTTCCTTTTCAAACTTCAAACTTTTCGTTGAAGGCAAAAGAATCTGAAATTTCGTAGTTTAAACCGTAACGATAAATTTTTCATCACCTATTTATCACAAAGTATTCACTTGTATCATTATCGCTGTCATATGCCTACGCGGCCGTAAAGACATTTTAATTTTCAAAAAAGGTTGTAGATGAAATTACAGGCGATCTTTCATATGTAAATTTTTTTCAATAACTGAACAAATTTGTAAAGTACATACTTTCATTTGGTCAAACAGAAAACTACAAAAAATATCAATTTTCACAAATTTGTAACTTGTAAACTACAAAAGAAATTGACTCTTGGTGAAACGAAAACAAAAATATTTCTACAAATTTCCCTTTGTAAACTACAACTAAAATTTTGTAACGCAAACATTTTGTGAAACCGAGTTAATTGATTTCTCTACAAATTTTTTAAAAACCCACTTGTAAATTACAATTTGAAAGTTGGTGAAATAGGCCACTGGTTGTTGATTGGCACTACAAGTCTACAGTTCGAGTAGGTACGTTCGTGTACGGTCCCAAAACTACAAAAATCTATGAAAAGTTATGAAAACCCGTGCGCTTACGCAAAAATGTCGTAGTTTTCCGTAAAAAAGAGTGGTCACGAGAGTAATAAATCTCACCCCACACCATGCTGCGAATTTTGGCACAAGAAATTTCTTTGAACAGATTGCATGAAAACTGTCAAATCACATATTGTACACTAGTTGAGCCCGTGCTCGCCTTGCTTCGCATTCTAATAGCTTCATCATGCATACAAATATGCAAATATGCAATTTCAGTGGGAGCGAAGAAACATCAAAGCATTTGTCTAAGTCCACAAAAGTATTTAGTAAATTTTGTTGATTAACTGCGTTTTATCAAAAACGTTTCAATATGTAACTTTCAGCCCCTAAGTTCAGATTTCATAGTTCTCAATAACCGCACCGCACCGCAGCCCATCAAGACTTCCGCCTCTACCAAAAGTCGTTGCAGAATTGTAACTCTAGGTCGGTTGCCGTTACATAATTCAGGTGGGCTCAAGTTTCTTAGAAGAATAATAGGTACACCCATTTTTAGTTTAACTTTATGTGATGGAAGCCCTGGGTGGAGCAGATAGAAAATTTAAAAATTCGACCATATAGCTGGTTGTTACATCTTGGACCACAACCCGGTTGATTGAAATACATTCTGCACTTTGACCATCAACACGTGAAAATATCTCGCTATTAATTGCTGGAGCTTGATCATTCCAAGGCAACAAAATAGCTCGCTCATAAAAATAAGAATTCTCACGGTTTGTTAGTTGTGATACCATATATCGCCGTAAAGGGATGAGATAGGTTCTTCGGTAGAATACACTGTTTGGCACAAATAATGTGATAAATTTACTTTTCCATTTTCTTCCTCCACCAATTTTAAGTAACAAATAAGAAAATTTTGTGCGTTTGGATTGCCACCTGTTCGTGCCCGCTTATTGACGGTCAAGTGCATTTGAGTTTGTAACATTGGACCCCAGTGACTTGACTTTTTCAGACAGTCATTTACTTCATCAACTTTTGTGCCTCGTGGTACTACTGATAACGTTTGCCTAAAGTTTATCGTGTTAGGTTCTGTTAATGATTTCCACTACGGTGCATTCGTCCCACACAATTAGACAACATTTACGGAAAACTCGAGATTTATCACTATTCCGGGGAATAACGTAGCTACTAACCCTGACGACGCCACAGCCACAGCTAATATTACCTTGGCTTTATATCAATTAACAACCAATACTTTTCAGATGATTAATTTATGTGATGATGATATGTATATGTACATATATGAACCAAAATAAAGCAACAGAAGTTAATTTTGGGTTAAATATTTATTTATGATCATTTTTTTTCAATTTGTTAATAATATTAATCACCGTGGCCGTGGTGGTTAGTGCGTTGGACTACTACGCAATGCTGCCCGATTTCAATCCCTGTCCGGGTCTAACACATAGAGTTTTTTCACGGTGCCACCTCTTTCGAATGTCTGACAAGCATCAAAGAGTATCATTTGTCACGATTGAGCTTCTCAACTTGCCGTTCGGAGTCGGCAAAAAACTGTAGGTCCCTTCCATTCGTGGAAAAAAATATAACACGCACACATAAATGGTTGCGAGAAGCAGACCCAGGTTCACCTCGAGCTGTAGCGCCAACTAAGTAAGTAAGTAAGTAATATTAATAAACTGAAAATGTGATTAACTGCTCTAGAAAATTCTCTTTCTTTTGACATCTCATTTGTTAAAATTGGTTGAGTATGAAAGCCGCAAATGCTTGTAATGATTGTATTGTAGCACATTGAAGTGCAAAACAAAAGATCACGTCAGAGCGCGCACATATACACACACTATTGCAACGATAGCCACTGCTGCCCGGCTGCGTAAAGCCAAACCCCCGTTCAACTCAGAGCACACGTGCGCTGTGGTGCACTGGGGTTTGTGTTTCGTTATTTTCATTCCAATATAACAAATGCCAGTATAGAGCACTCTCTGTTTTGAATTAAAAGTAAAAGAGTCAATTCTTGTATTTACGTAAATATTTAATATAAAATAAGAAATATCCATAGTGTATGTACATATACATATATGATATGTATTTATATTAAATCTTTTTCCTTAATTTAAAATGTAACATTAACTTTCTAATGCAATAAAAACATAACAAAAAATTCAGAGAAATGGGGACTTATTTCATACCTTTTTGGGGACTTATCTCACCTTCGATTTGGGGAGTTATTTCGTTTTCCATTTGAGGAGTCATTTCATGTAGCCGCAAAAAGCAGTTGGAAAAGATAATAGGGTAGGGTGGGACAGATTCGACACATTTTCTGTAGATTCCCTATAACTTTTTTTAAAATGAATACAGTGGAATTCGGTAATAACGACCTCTCACGGGAGACAAATTTTCCGTCGTTTTAACCGGATGTCGCTATATCCGAAGGAAAGAAAAAACTTTTTTTTTATATTTTATATGTATGTATGTATGAACATATGTAAGTGAATATACATGTGTACAAACATATTTGTGTATTTATTTAAAATAAAAAATCAAAATCAAAATATTATACATAGGTGCATATAATTTTCATTTACGATGCAGTTCTTTTGAAAAAATCTGTAATGGTTAACTGTCTTTTATTTTTAATATAAACAGCTTCTAGTTTTCTTTCAATTTGCAACACATTATTTGTTACGTCTAACGTTGAATTAGCAAAATAACAATATTGTTTTACAATACCTATTGCATTTAATGCCTGGGCTATTGAAGGATTTGTCTTATTTTCAGGACCGTCTTCGTCTTCAGAGTCATCTAAATCTGAATTTTCCATTACTGCAATAGCATATCCTCTAAATTTGGATCATTGGAAGTTAAAATATGGTCATCAACGGTTAGATACTCATTCCAGGCTGTTTCTGAAGCAATGAGGTTTGAATTATTCATAACCGCAATCCATTCAGTGAGGGGCCAATCATCCTCTTCATCGAATTGTTCTTCGTTTCGACAGATATTCATAGTCTGCAAGCCCGCATGCTTAAAGCAGTTAGCAATTGTTCTGGGACTGACGCGATCCCAAGCTGTGGCTACCATGCCGACTGCGTCTAATAAGCCAATGGTACTTTCCTTATTAGCTTCAATATCCCGAATAATTTTGAGCACAAGGCTTTTTCGAAAATAACTTTTTAGGCTTCTTATCACACCCTGGTCCATTGGTTGTAGTATTGATGTTGTATTGGGCGGAAGAAAAACCAGTTTTATTGAAGAAAGATTGTTTGGATGTTTGGATGTGAAGGGCAATTATCAACAAGTAATAACATTTTTTTTGTATTTATCCTAAGTTCTGTATCCCATTTTCGCAAAACTCTTTCAAAAACTTCGGAGGTCATTCAAGCCTTTTTGTTTGCTGTGTATTCGACTGGCAAGCACTTAGTACCCTTAAAACACCTTGGATTTTTGGATTTGCCAATAACTAGCAGTTTTTTTTTCTCCGATCCATCCATATTTGCACCAACAAGTACAGTTATTCGCTCTTTTGACATTTTGCCACCTGTGCACTTCTCTCCTCTAAATTTTAGTGTTTTGTCAGGTTTAAGTTTGTAAAATAGCCCTGATTCATCCATATTAAAAATTTCACAGGGTTGGTACGCTCCTCGAACTGTTGGCCATACTTTTTGCAACCATTCATCACATTGACCTGGTTGAACGCTGTTAGCTTCTCCCAAAATTTTCCCGAATACAATATTGTTTCGCATTCGAAAACGATAAATCCAGCTTTCAGTGCAGCTAAAATCCTTTCCGAGAAGTTGCCCGATTTAATTTGCCTTCATTTGTAGTAATGGCCCTGTTATAGGCACATTATGGCTCCTCTGAGTTTTAAACCATTTCAGTAAGGGTTCTTCAATGTCCGCATTTTTTGAAGAACGAATCTTTTTAGCTTTGATTGATTTTGATTCAAATTTTTTTTGAACAGCTTCTCTGTTTTTCCACATCCCACTGATTGTTGAATGCGAAACATTAAATTCTTTTGCCAGATTTGAGTTAGATTCCCCTGACTCAAGTCTCCAAATTATGGCAGCCTTTTCCTCAATACTAAATTTTTTTCGTTTTTGTAGCTCCATTCTACAACATAAAACACATTGGTTCGTTACTGAAATTTGAAGAACAAATCACTAAAACTCAGTAATCAGAAATTCAGAACAAAAACTTTTTGTCGCTTCTTTTGAGTAGAACGCTTCAAAATGATATTAATTTGAGCACAACTGACACAAAAATCAAAACAAAGACAACTCAATGAAAAGTTATAAAAATCTTGAGGTAATAATATACACTTAAACTTGAATTAGACATCCATTAAATTCTGTTATCAAAAAGTTAAATATCGCTTACCTCATGCCCAAGTAAAGTTACACAAAATCACTCAAATATCAAAAAACCGTTCTAGACACCACAACTGTTGAAGGAGAACTTCGAAAATTCGTATGTGATAGGAGAGAACAGTATGACCAACAATGCCATCAAAATTTTTATTTAAAAATTAACTGTCTTTTAACCATTGCAAAAGTCAAATGTGCCCCACCGTCGAAAGTGCCCCACCCTACCCTACAAAGAAATTTTTTTTAAAGTAATAGTAATTGTTAAAATTTTGAATTCACAAGTAAAACTGAAAATCAATGTGAAGTACTTCCTCACCTCAGTGCTGTGCTACTTTGGACGACTTTTTTAAGCTATACATGTAACTGATAGATTGCTTCAAATTGGGAGAGGCTTTTCGTACTATATTCACATCTCATAGCACAGCTCATAGAATTCACGGTTGTATATTCTTCTCCATTCGCCCTACTCGCATAAGGGACCAAATATCCGACGTGAAAAATATCTCTAGAAAGTGTTCAAAATCTGCTCTGCTTCCCTGCTTATCATAGAACAGAACTGATAGGATCAATTTTGTATAGAGCATACATTTCGTCTTCCTTGGCTTAGTTCTAGTTTACTTCTTCTACAGAAGATGCAGAGCCTATGCTTGCCTATAAGGCCAGTGTCCTGTGATGACACCAATAATCATGCTTTTGTGTAGTCTATTTATGGATAGAAGGTAGTTAGAGCGATCAAGATCTTCCGGTGGCCAGACAGGTTTCTACATTTCCCGCTTTAGTACTCATTGTTTCCCTTTGTTTCGTCATAACTTACATGAAATATTCCCCTTTTAAATATCCTTTTTAATAAAGCACTAGAATCGAATCAAAACAAAAGGTAATGAAATTAATCTAGTACAAAATGTGGTGAGTTCTAGTACTCTTGTAAGACTTTGACATTTTCCCATGGCTTTCACTTTTAGATTCTTGGTTGTGAAGATCTTTCGCCTTTTCGCGGACTTATCTTGTTCGTGGACAGTACATCTGAGCAGCTTAGCGATATTGGATAATTCAGCTATGGCACTTATCCGAATTTTACTGTAATTGATTCTGGGAGTTGTGGTATCGTTACTGACCAACAATGGTCTCTGTAAGACTAAGCCGCCACACCCTAACCTTACCTTACTTGTTGGTGGAATGCTCTTACTCACAAAAAAAAAAAACTTAACAAAGATATACGAATAAAACCTCAAGCTTCATGATTAAAATCCTGCAGGCCTTCTTCGGCGTAAGGAATCAATATGCTAACCAAACCAGTGCTCTATTGCTTTGCCGGCTGTTATTCACGATTCACCCCGTTTATTTACAGTCCAGTATCCACGCTATCTTTCAACATGTTTAAGGTGTCGTGCTACCACAACTCGATAAGCAAAGTGACTACATCTATATCATTGTTGGCACTAAAGGAAACATAAGGGCTTAGCTTTACGTGCACGTGACTTTCTCCTCCTTCAATCGGATAAAGTTTTAAAGTTAATGCAGTTTTGTATCCTCTCTCCCCTTTGGTTTTGAGTTCACTGGAATTTTTCATGCAGAAGATCCCCTCATTCTTTTCCTTAGAGAAAAATGGAAAGTTTAAGTATTGCCAAATGACGATAATATGAACAGGGATAATATGAACTAACGAAATTGTTTGGGTGCAGTAAGAATCTAAATGCATATGTATAAAATTTTGTGTTCGAGATCTGTTTCATAGTTGTCAGAGAGGTTGGTAGTTGTGGAAAGATTTGTTCAGGTTATGCAAGCAGAAGAGTAAACTAACAGCGCACAAGGGAACAAAGGTACACAATAGCATGCATCTAATAGATACAGTACCGAGCATAGAAAGTGCAACACGAAAAAAAACACACATTTCTATTCATTTTTTCCTTCTTTGTCAATGAAAAAAGTCAATGAAATAAAAAGTGTCTTCAATGAATTGTTTACCAACTTGTGGGCAATAAAAAAACATATAGAACTATTTGTTACAGGTACAGAATCCGAGCAAATTAGCATTTCCAAGAAAGTGTTGAAAAACCACTCTTGCAGTAGGTGACAAACTTTATTGTTTATTTATTGTTTATGGTCATCCAACTTGTACATTTTGGAATTCTGAGGCAAGAGCATTAACATTTATAAAATTTTGGGGAATATTAATACTTTGTAGCGCCTCCTTTATTTTTTATGGCCTCCTTAGTTTACTTAGGCATTGAATCCACTAAATTTGAAGATGTCCCATTGATATTTCCTTATCCCAAAATTCTTCAATTACTTCATTGGGCATTTTCATTGCGGTTGGCTGGCGTTTTGCTATTTATTTTCAATGCCATAATGTGCCAAAGATTTTCGAAGGGGCTGAGGTCCGGTGAATAGCCTGGCTAGTCGAGTGTGGAAATTCCCTTATCAATCATAGATTCTTTAATCTGTGAAGAAAGTAAATTTTATTAATTTTTTTTCGTGGCGTAGAATTACTAAGGGATTAGAATAGAAATAAAAAAAAGAAGATAGCTTACCAGTTTGGAACGATGGCACGGAGTAGAGCTGACTTAAAAAATCACATCGATGGCCTCTCAAAAATGCTTTTTAATTGACGATAAATTTGATTTTTGTAAACTTCCGAGCTTACAGTTCCTTTAACGAAGCATAAATCTCCAACTCCATAGTAGGAAAAACATTCCCATATCATTCGGAACGCTGAATCTTTCACTGTTCTCTCAAGGCAATTTTTCCTTAAGGGCTCTCCAGCTCTTCGGCGCTCGTACTGAATTCCATCAGATCCATGAATGCTGATTTTGCTCTCATCGGAGCATATGACTTGTGCACAATCAATTTCTGCCCACTTTTCATATTTCTTTGCCCAAATTGGCCGAGATTTCTTCATTTTAAATCTAGACATCGGTTTTTTTTTCGGGTGGACGACCCATTAAGCCAAATTCTCTAAGTCTTCGATGCACTGTATGCACACTTATGCAATTGCATTTGACTCCACAAACTCTGCTCTTATTTGTACAGCTGTTTGAAAACGGTTCCTCAATGGCATCCGGTGTAAAACTCGATCATCCGCGGTAGATGTCTAACGAATGCCTTCTGTACCTTTTGCTGTTCACCTGTGCTCCTAAGTATTTTTTTTAATAATCTCCTAACAGTCAACCATCCTCCTTAATAATTTTAGTAATAGTCAACTCTACCACTTCAAAACGTGCAATTATTTGATTTTTTTGGTCCTCCGTCAATTGCTCGTAAATTGGCCTTTTTTCAAAATTATTAATTATTACACCAACGCTGATAACTTTAAAAACAAAAATGACTGAACTACTTGTAGCACACTTATATACCCAAAAAGGATGAATGGCATTAAAAAAAAAACTTCTACCTAAAAGTAATTAAGGGTTAATCTGTAAAAAATGGGTGTTGCACTTTCTATGCTCGCTACTGTACATGTTTTTACATATTATGCAGTATCTACCCGCTTTTACGTTTATGAGCTTGTTGTGATGTCAATTTCTCGCAAACTAAAATGCTAATTTTACGTGAGTATATTTTTTTTGTTTGCATTTTAGAATAGAGAATGTCATGAACACTATTTATGTAGACATATTTGAAACATTGTTGTATTCCAATTAACAGCCAGCTTCGGGTAAATAATGTGAAAAATAATGAAAGGCTATCTAGTGTTAATGACAACTTACAGGAATTAATGATAAATTTATTAAGTATAGCTACGAATAACCACGAGCACCGTGGTGTAGTGGTAAGTGTGTTGGACTACTACGCAATGCTGCCCGGGTTCAATCCCAGCAAACACCTAAACGCTTTTTCACGGTGCCACCTCTTTCGAATGCCTGACAAGCAATCAAAGAGTATTATTTGTCAATAAGCTTCTCAACTCGCCGTTAGGAGTCGGCAAAAAATTGTAGGTCCCTTCCATTCATGCAATATAACACGCACACGCAAATGGTTGGGAGAAGCAGGCCCAGGTTCACCCGAGTGGTAGCGCCACCTAAAGTAAAAGCTACGTATAAAAAAAAAAAAATCGGGTCTAGAGGTATTATCAGTTTCAGTTCCACAAAATATTGAACACAATTTGAATTGATTACTTATTTCTCTAAACTACATTGAATTTGAGTACCCAGAAATAAAGTTACAGCTTCTCGAAGTCAAAAAAATGAAAAAGATTGGTAATCTAAGCAGCGATTTTCTCAAAAGGTCTAAACCTTTTTTTCTTATAACAGAAACAGCTTGAACAGCGTGAAGAAAAATTACTGAAAGTACATTTTATTTTCACTATTTTTGCATATGCATACAGGAAAAAGGGACCTTTAGAATACTATTGTGCAATTTTTAACACTATGGGGAATCATGCACACCTATACTGGTTCGACCACATTGAGCGTATGGACAATAGTGGATCTCGGAAAATCTAAGAGCCTTGCATCGGCTTCAGTAAAACCCTCTAAGACGCACGGTTTGGTGCGGAAACAGCCATCAAATCTGTTTTTACAAAAATGAAAAAAAAAATCCACGAACCATTTCGTCGACGGTATACCAGAACATGATAACAAAAATTTACGTCCGACAGTCTTCAACAACAGTGATATTATGGTTCCCCGAAACATTTCGAAAAATGCAGATTTCTCCTGGCCTTACCGTTTCCCAGCCATGATTTGTTTTTGTTAGGGACGAGTTCATATGAACATGCCACAAATAATTCGTGCTGAAAAAATAAATCTGAAAGCAGAAACTTTGCATGCTTACTTACTTACTTAGGTGGCGCTACAGTCCGGGGTGAGCCAGGGCCTCAACCAACAACCTCTTCCAGCTAGCCCGGTCATTAGCTGCCTCCAGTTGCGCACGTCAAGTTGGCTGAGGTCTTGTTCTACTTGTGCGCGGTACCTTAGGCGAGATCGTCCTCTGCTGCGCTGACCCTCCGGGTAAGAGTCGAATATTCTCCGAGTCGGAGCGTTGATGTCCATACGCTCTACATGTCCTTGCCATCTTAAACGCCCAATGTACAGTTTTTTGACCAGGTTGACGTTGAATCTTCTCCTCCAGAACCCGTCAACGCAAACGGGACCGAATATCTTACGAATGATTTTTCTCTCGAAGCGACCAAGAATATCTTCATCCGCTTTCGATAAAGTCCAGGCTTCAGCTCCATATAGCAAGACTGGGATGATAAGGGTCTTATATAGAGTTTCCTAAGTCGATCGAGAAAGGACTTTACTACTCAATTGCCTTCTTAGCCCAAAGAAACAGCGGTTGGCAAGAATAATCCTCTGTTTGATTTCCGATGAGATGTAATTTTTTGAAGTTATGGCAGAGCCGAGGTAGACAAAGTCCTTTACTACCTCGAAGTTGTATCTGTCTATTGTGACGTTCTGTCCAATTCGTCGATATTGGGTGTCCCTTTTTGTTAACAGCATATATTTTGTTTTGCCCTCGTTTACCGCTAAACCCATTTTAGCCGCTTCCATTTCTATACTCGCGAACGCTCCGGTGACAGCTCGCTGTGTTCTACCAATGATGTCAATATCGTCGGCGTATGCAAGTAGTTGAACGGACTTTTGAAAGATCGTTCCCTGTGTGTTGGCTTGTGAGTTACGGACAATTCTTTCAAGTATGATGTTAAAGAAGTCGCCTGACAGCGCGTAACCTTGTCTGAATCCTTTGTTGACATCGAAGGTCTCGGTGAGGTCATTACCGATCTTGATGGAGCAGCGAGCTTTCTCCATCGTCATCCTGCACAGACGGATGAGTTTGGCAGGGATGTCAAAACTAGACATGGCTCTATACAGTTCATCCCTCCATATGCTGTCATAGGCGGCCTTGAAATCGATGAACAGGTGGTGGGTATCGACTTGGACTGCTTGGATTTTTTCCAGGATTTGCCTGAGTGTGGAAATTTGGTCTATGGTGGAATTTCCTGGCCTGAAACCGCACTGATAGGGGCCAATCAGGTTGTTGACGAAAGGCTTCAGGCGTTCACACAGTATGGCAGACAGGATCTTGTAGGCGATATTGAGGAGATTGATGCCTCTGTAATTGGAGCAGTTGAGGGGGTCTCCTTTCTTGTGGACCGGGCAGACGATGCTGAGATTCCATTCATCTGGCATCTTTCATCTGCCAAACCTTGGAGATGGGTTGGTGTATGCTCACTACCAAGTCATCTCCAGCTGCTTTAAATAGCTCTGCGGGTAAACCGTCAGGTCCAGCAGCCTTGTTAGATTTTAGCTTGGATATTGCTGTCCGCACTTCGTTTTGACCAGGTGGATGGGAGTCTTAGCTGTCATCATCTAAATTGAATGGTTCATTCTGCCTAACAGCGGTGTATTGGTCTTCGTCGCCATTATACAGTCTGCCGAAGTAGTCTTTCCATATTCTCAACACCGACTGCGTTTCTACTACAATGCTTCCATCCGCGTCTCTACAGGTTTCTGTACGGGATTTGTTTTGCTGGCACATTCTTTTTACCCTCTGGTGAAACTTCCGTACATTACTCCTGGAGTAGCATCTCTCAATATCCTCGAATGCACGCTTCTTGTGCTCTTCCTTTTTCCTTCTTAGAAGCCGATATTCTTCCCGTCTCTTCTGCTCGTAGAGCATGCGAGCAGATCTAGTCCTTCTTTGCAGCGCCGCTTTATACGCTTGTTGTTTTTCCATTTTAGCTAGTCTGCACTCTTTATCAAACCAGGGGTTTCGTGGTGGTGGTGGTCGTGTGACACCCAGCACATCATTCGCGGCACTTATGATGTCTTGCTGGGAGTAATGCCACTGGTCTTCTGTACTAGCTGTTGTTGCGGTAGGACTCGTAGCGAGATATCGGGATATTCGTTCTCTGTAGGCTCTGGCGGTGTCTTGCGATTGTAGCTTTTCGACATTATACTTTCTCACAGTATTTTGTTGTTGTGGCGTTGTGGATATCTGCATTCGTACCTTGGGTACAACAAGGTAGTGGTCCGAGCCAATGTTAGCCGTCCGGAAGGTTCGAACATCCAGGATACTGGAGGCGTGTTTGGTGTCGATCGCAATATGGTCGATTTGGTTAATGGTTAGTCGATCCGGAGACCGCCATGTCTCCTTATGGATATTGAGATGAGGAAACCGAGTGCTTGCTATACTGACACTCCGCCCCGTAGCAAAGTCAATAAGCCTTAGTCCGTTTTCGGATGTGGTGTCGTGTAGGCTGTGCCTTCCAACCGTCCTACCAAAGATGTCCTCTCTTCGCCCAATACGATTTTAGCGTCATGCTTAGGGCATTGCTCGTAGGTTTTGTCGAGGAGCTCGTAGAAACTATCTTTGGTAGCGTCGTCTTTTTCTTCGTTGGAGGCGCGAGCGCATATTAGGCTAATGTTGGCGAATTTTGCCTTGAAACGGATTGTCATAAGACGCTCGCTCACGTGCCAAAAGCTCAAGACTTGTTGCCTAAGTCTGCCGCGTAGACAAATCTGCATCCGAATAAGCGCTGTTTATTTTCTGTATAGCAATCACCGTAGTAGATGTCGCAGTTCCTCCTCTTCGACTACTTACCTTGACGCTGGTGGGGAGGCTCAGTAGGTCCTTTTGACTCCAGGGGGCGATTGCAGTAGGGCTACGCAAGCTGTAAGGTCTCTGGATGAGGGACCGAAGCCAAAGAGTAGTCACCCTGATTCCAGTGGTGGTGTGAGCGTATAGCAAACCGTGCCCAAGGATGCAAGGCTGAGGGTTAAATCAGTCTTTAACGAGCTCCTTCAGGCAGGGCGCCTGCCAGGGCGGCAAGGGCCTGTCGTATTTTCGCCCCACCACAGTAAAACCAGCTATGCTGTGGTGGCACTTGTTTTACCGGCTTACTCGTGGGATCCAGTTAATGAACAATATAAACAACAAACAAGCTTCAGATAGACAAGTTTTGGGGGAGACCCCAAATCGCTCGATAGTGAAGAGGGGAAAGCCCCACTTCCAGAACCGTCGATAGTAGTCTCTTCGGACGGAGAAACCGGTGGAACCATTGACATCGATCTAGAGAATCTTCTTCTCGATGACGATGACAATCGGTCGATCGCTAGCTCGTCCAATTTTTCCCTGCTTTCCGCTGCGTCAAACCGCAGTAGGTAGGCAAATAGCAAGCTCACGATAAAGAGGCTAGGGAAGAAGAAGTGGGAAGAGCTGTCCAAGAATGACAGGAGGAGACTACAAAGTGCGCGGGATTTCCTGCGGGAGCCGTCTTCAAGAGACAGTGAGCCTACTGCTAGCTGCTGGAGAGTCGCGGTGACTGCGGAATACTCGTGCACCGTAGAACTGATGGAGCCGCCCAAGTCTGTGACCTGCCTTAGCCAGTCGGGACAAGGGTCAATCCTATTAGAAGCGCTGGAGTCAAGCTATTAAATCTGTAAAAATTAATGTGTGTATATATGTTTGTCTTTTATAGACTCGGAAACTACTCAACCGATTTGGTAAAATTTTCAGAAAATGTTTTTCTTAATATAGAATACAACATAGCATCAGTGCGGTTTCTCAACAACTGGTGGTTTTGATACCTGTCATACAAAATTTCGTAATTTCAGGTGAAATGTGAATGTGAGTCATTTTGGTCAATTAAAATAAACAGACAGACAGACATACACAGAGACAGACAGACATACACAGAGACAGACATACACAGAGACAGACAGGCACTTTAAGATGATGATTTAAGGATTCAAAGATTGAATTATTTAATTGTACATATTGGTTCAATTAATTATTTTTTTTTAATATATTTTACTTTTGTTATTTTTTTTCTTACAATAATGAAAAATTTATTTTAATTGTTGTTATTTTTGATTCTTATTATATATATATATTATTATTATTGTATTTAGTAGCACATAATATGTATGTACATAATATTTTACGATGAAGCTTGCACAAATTTAAAAGATATGTATCTTACTGTGTAAGGCTAATACTAATAAAGATTTGATTTGATTCGATTTGATTTGATTTGATAGCGTTACCGTACAAATTAAAAATGATATTTTGGAATTCTTTTTCCTTAAATAGATGTCAGATTTTTTTTAGGAAAATAAATGCATCCTTATAGATTTTCTAACGAGTTTATCAATGACACTTCATACATTTTTTTATTCAGTACAAATACTATGGACAACTATTATTTTAAATATTTAGTAGATACTAAAGCTAACCAAGTAAGGCCATATTAAATTAACTTACAATTGAGGTCGCTCGATGAAAATCGACTCGCGAAAATATTCTTCCGTAAAGCAATCAAATTATTTTTCATTCATTTTAAATGCAAAATGAATATCAATATCCGTTCCTCCATTAAAAATTGATAATAATTCTTTTATTTCGGCAAACTTCTCAACAAGCCCATGAAACAATTTTACTTGATTTTTTTTCTCCGACTCGAATTTTTTTTCATACTCTTACCTCTTTATAGATTGTGTATCCGTCAGTTATGCCCAAGCAAAATAAACACAATCCACTAGAGCACTGAATAAATGCTTCCAGCTCGAAAACGCTTTTGTATTCGAAAGTAATTTCAGCCAATTTGTAGAAACGCACAAACGATATATAAACCGCGACCGCTGAGCTCATGTACAAAAATTCTGAAAATAAATTTTTTATTCAAACACAAACGAGTATAGGTATAGAGCTTTTTTTGATGAAATAGATACAACTATAATCAGAACAATTAATTGGCAATGGCAATGATGTGGTAAGTGTTAAAAAAATATTCACTTACCAACAGCGCTTTTGACTTCGATGATCCTGTGGAAGGTCATTAGAACGAGTGTTAGCAAAATTGCCAAACCAGCATTCCACGTTGTCTGTGGTCCAGCTATTAGCATCAGTGTGGACGGATTTTTCAGATGGGAAATATAATCTACCCTTGCATCTGTGTAATTATTTCTGTCACCGAAGCTGCTAACATTGTCACTATCAGCATCTCCACTAATGCCCCCACCGTGGACACTTGAACCGTTGAATGTCGCGGAAAATTGTTGACTCAGCGGTAGACACGCTCTGGCCAATTCCAAAGTGTTGATGACCAGGAGGGAGACAGCGATTGCCGAGCGTAAATTATGAAATGTGAGTAATGTTCTATAGCACCTGCAATTAACAATTATGTACGTTTATGTGAATGTAAATTAGCGAAAAGGGTGCAAAATGTAAAAAAAAAAGTAATTAACAACAGGACTTGTATAAAGCGGGAGAAGTGTAAATTATAGCACTTCGCGAGTTATGAGGGTACGAGTACATTATTAAGTATAAAGAAAATTACGAGTGTTTTCCGAAAGGGGACTTTACCAAAGTCGTTATTTATTACAGTCTAAGAGCCGACAGCAAATTTTAGGAGTGGAGGTATAACAAAAAAAATTATGGGCATGTATGTATTGTATAGATATTAGCGTCGTGATATCGAATTCCGGCAGTCTGGCAGGGTTTTTTTTCCAGCCATGGCTAAGGATAGAGAGCTAAAAACGTCAGATTTTTGTATCGGTGTTATAACCACCAATTATATATAAAGAAAAAAGCCGGCCAAGTGCGAGTCAGACTCGCGCTCAAAGAGTTTCGTCGTTTCAAAACTAGTTATATTTTATATAAGCAGGGCCCGCACTAAGGGCGGACCGCCCGGACATTTGTCCGGGGCGTCAAGAGTTAGGGACGGCATTTTGGTTGTGTGAGAGAAAATATTTATTTTTTAAATACTCAATTGATAGGTAATTTCAAATATCGATTTTTTTTCGTTTGCAGTGAGTAGCGTATTTATGCTATTTATGTCAAAAAGCTAAAAAACAAAGGCCGGCAATTACCGACAGCTCATAAGTTAAGAGCCCCATAAACCTATTCACCAACCGCTATTAGTGCGTATTTATGAGCGCACATAAGACTTATGAGTGGTCCCAACCACTCTTAAGTTACGAGCGATAATATCAGAGACAATTATTATTGTCTCTGCTAATGTCTTAGATAACTTCGAAATAATTCGAAATCAGCTGCCATTTCAACTTTAAATTATTTCTGTTGATTTTTAAAATTAATAGAAAAGAAAGAAATGTGTCTTCATCCGGCGAGGAAAATAACATTATAATGAATTTAGTGAACATGTTCCTTATTCCACTATTTAATTCCTAATAAATTTGCAAAAAAAAAAAAAATAATCCACCAACATCAATTTCACCATCTACAGCTGTGTTGCATCATCCCCATATTTACACTGCCAAATGTCACTGACATGTTCGAAAAAGACTCCGAATGTTCGAAAGAGAACGCATTCAGAAATCCGAAAATTGAGATCTCTCAAACTCGAAGTAGCATAGACAGCATAGACAAAAACCTATTAGTGGTCGGTGAATACCAACCAGAAATTTTAACTTATGAGCCTCTTAACTTTAAGAGCGATTTATGAGCGGTCGGTGAATGCCGACCTAAATAAATTCAAAGTACGCTTTGAAATAGATGCTTTTTTAGATTTTCGGTTTGGAATAAATTCTTTTTGATGGTAGAACAAAACCAAAATATGTATCTTTGGAAATAATAGGCTTATGAAGCTTTCCAATACAGCTACAGCAAGCTTTAAGTACTTAGGCTATCATTTTTGAAATGACATTCTTGCTGGAATGATGTCCAAATAACACTGTGTAGCTTGTAATGAAAAATGCCGATTGGAAAGATGGCGAGAATGATGAGAACTGAAATTTTTCGTTGATTTTGCTAGAATGACGGAAAATGACGCATTGAAATTATAATATGTAGGCAAATTCCATCATTCAGCAGTTTTCAGTCGAGGTTGCACGTGTTTCGAAGCAACATTTTTAAGCTAATGGCTCATATGGATCCAAAATTTTGGAGGAGTTTATTAATTGTTATAGAAGTCACAGCGAATCTCTCAGTTCACATTGTGGCGAATTTTGCGTAAAGGTCGTGGCCTACACCCTAGAAAAATCAAACTAACTCAAGAAATGAAGCCTCTTGATCATTTGAAATGACGAGACTTCTTCGATTGGGCTCTGCTAAAATTTGAAGAAGATCTTGAATTTCATCAAAAAATCATCTACAGCGATTAAGCTCATTTTTGGATTAATGGCGTGTTTCAAGATAATTGGATATCAGTGATATTTTTTTTACGGGGCTACGTTGTCGTTGGTTTATGTCAAAAAGCCAACAATATTAGGGGAACTCAGGACCCATATCGAACGCGAAATTGTCAGCTTTCCGGCCGATATGTACGGAAAATTGCCTCCGAAGAATCGACCGCTGAAAATGTGCAGGCGATGGTCATATGAACGAAAAATTATTATGTCCTAATTAAAAAACCCTTTATTTTTCTGCACAGAATAGCACACGGGCAGAGCGCGGCTACAATTTGTGACTTTTTGTGATTTAAGCTTAGTCAATGTTACATTGTTTTGTATTCAAAATACGACTATTTCCTATTTTTAATAGAATTTTACGTTATCTATCTATCTATCTATATAATTAAATCGCTAGCGCAAGAGCTTGTGATTCCTCCTGAGAGTTTGTTTCTGCAGCGATTTCAATTATTCTAACACTGGTAGAAAGCTTATCAACTGAACTTTGTTCATTAGTATAAATAATTTTGAAAAAGTGCATATTAGTAAAGTTATTACGAAAAAACATTATTTCAACATATATTAATAAATGCAGAATCAAAAAAAGATAATGTCCTGGAGCAGTTTTAAATTGCACTCTCATTTTATAAATAATTGCAATTTGTTAACACTTAATATTTCTCAGGTCCACGATCAGGAAATGCAGCCACTAGGTGCCAGTAGGTAGCCATATCATTCGTAAACCGTAAACGGTTGTAGGGTTTCTACATGCGAGATTTCTCGCACTGGTCCACTAGTTTAAATTAAATGATTTGATTTTTATTGAAAATAAAAAATGTTTACTAACTTTATTTCAAAAATATGCTTAATATGCTTATTGGGCGCCCCCAATTTACCCTTTTGTCCGGGGCGACGTAACCGCAAGAGCGGGCGGTGGTATAAGGTGTAACCCACCTCTATATTCACTTTACAAACTTATAATAAGTAATATGTACATATTATTCACTACGAGAAATTGGGTACACATTAAAAACGCGGCTGATTTTGTAGCGCGTCCATTATCCTTTTTTGCGCTGTATAACTGAGTTCAGGGGTCTCAGGTTCGTTTTCAGACAAAATCCGTATTTTTATATTTTTTTTTTTTTATTTCTTTTGTATGGCAGCACAATTTTAGATAGCCTTTAATTTTCCCAAAATTATTATTAATCGAGTAGTGATAGTTTCATTGAAATTGGTCTAGTAGTTTACGAGTTAACGGTTGAGAAATTTAATTTCTCGACATAAAATTGAATTTTTCGACGTAAATTTCTCAAAAACTATGCAACTTACGAGACTCGCTATAGCTATTTTTCTTACAAAATATGGTTATTCACCTACGAACTTTGATTTTCTTATATTTTTGACTTAAGCAGTTTCTGAGAAAATTATATGATGCTTTTTGTATCATATTTTCACACTTTTTTTGGCAATGACTCCCAAAGTTTCTAACGGAAAAAAATAAGAAAATAAAAGAAAAATATTTTTGAAATCTTTGTTTTGAGCCCTTTCGAATGATGTCCCACATGATATCTTTTTCAGAATTTTTTTTTAGATTACATTTTACCCACCCTGTATAGTTGTTTCACAATATTTTTAAGTAATATTTTGTCCATGTATGTCGACCACCATAATGTATAAGTGTGCCAAATTTCAAGTTTCTAGGAAGAACGGCTCTTGATGTTTTTATCGTGGCAGACATTTTTGAGTTAGAGCGAACTTATAATGGTTCCGTATTACCATAAAAATCAGAAAAAATCCCCTGATTAAAAAATATATTTCCTAGTCGTTTCACTTTCAGCCTTCCTCCTGCCAGATGCCCTGAAAGTACGCCCAAAGTTAGTATTTTCCTTATCATTTCTCGAATTATAAATATGACTAACTCGCGTCAAAAGTCGAAAAGGTCTGGCCAGACCTTGTAGTTGACAGAAGGGTTAAAGCTGGACTAATTAAAGCCAAAATCACCATTAATTCAACGTGGAAAAAGTGTTTTGCAATTAAATTTGTATTTCAAAGCAGCAATTTTAGAGCCTTTGGAGCAGTATCCGAATCCATTTTATTTTATGCAGCTCTACAGTTGAAAAGCTGCGCAGACACTAAATCAAACATGTATTTCACCTTCCACCGAATACGCGAATACGCCAAACTACGCCCTTATTGTTGAAACCCGAATGACTCCACTTTTTATTAAAACACATAAAATGAAAATTGACTATATACTTAAAGTTTTAAATATGCCAAACTCCCGTCTTCTGTAGCTGTACTTAATGCAATTTCTACCAAAACGAGCTAGTATGCAGAATAGATAAATTTAGCAAATAATTGTGGAATTGATATAAATCTAGATGTTGAAAACCGTTCAAACTCGAAGCCCGTGCATTAAAATCTCACCACTAGCGTAGACGAAGATTTCTTGATAAAGTATACCGAAGAAGCGTCGTTATCTGCACACCGATCCATCTACAGTCGTTTGAACCATCGCCTACAGGAAAATATTTCCATGATACTCGTAAGTATAAAATTGAGGAAATATCAATGATATTAAAACTTAGAGCGGAACTCTTGGATCTGAACTATATTCTTCATAGGAAGGATTTACCAATATTCTTTCAGCGCCTTGCTGAAAGAAAGGAGATACTGAATTGTTTGGGAAAATGCCCAATTCTCCGAGAGACTCACCGAAGCATCTTTGGACGCGATTTTATAATGGATAAGCAAATAATAGAGTTATTTATCCATCTATATCTAGATGTTATATGAATACTGTAAAATATGAATAATCTGAATACAGTAATTTATTGCTAGTTATAACTTTATCAGTTTGGTGGTTCGGCTGCAACTTTTGTCATATCGATCGGCGTTGTATGCTGTAACATTGTTTGAGTACCAGAGAATGCACAGCTACTTTGACGGACATATGTACTTCTCAATACTCCCACCTCCTGAAGGATTACATTTTGTTTGTTATTTTCTTTATTCCTGTTACTGTAGTCTTTGCTCCTAACATTCCACAAAGCCGGCAGAGTTTCATACACTTCGATGCACTACAAAATAAATTTCCTGTTATCCTCTTTTTTTCCAGTCAATTACTCGCAGAGGTGTTTACTGCACACTTGAAGAAAAGGTAACTGAATAAATATTGTGCAATATTACCCACAAACGATACAAAAACGGTAATATCAAATATTGCACAATATTACTGCCGCTTAGGTAGGGTGACCAGATATTCTTGAAACTAAAAGAATCTGTAAATTTTTAGTTGCATTTTTTTTATTAATAACTAGCTGAATCCGTGCTCGCCTTGCTTCGCATACAAATATGCAATATCAGTGTGAGCGTAGAAACATGAAAGTATTTGTCCAAGTTCACAAAATTGTTTAATTAATTTTGTTGATTAATTCAATTTTATCAATAACGTTTTAATATGTAACTTTCAGCCCCTAAATGCAGATTTCATAGTTCTCAAAAACCGCACCGCACCCCGTCAACACTTCCGCTTCTACCAAATTTCGTTGCTGAGTTGAAACCCTGTGTCGGGTTCCGTTAAATAACTTAGGTGGACTCAAATTTCTTAGAAGGATAATAAGAAACCCACTTTTAGTTTAAAGTTTTGTGATGGAAGCTGTGGTGTACTTCGGTGGTCGAGTGGATTTGTTTGAAATATAACTAACCATGAATATTATATTGAAACGCGTTATGCTTATCTTTGTCTGAATTCACTATTTATTTCGGGTTTTAAGGTTTGTATTAATGCACATGTTTTTGGCTGGAAGAGCGTAAGAAGAGTGAAGTGATGTTCAGTACCAGAAGGGTTAATTCTTTTTATTTGACATAGGTACGTTCGTTTTGAAGTTACTAATTGATCAGTGTTGCCGTGCTTTGACAATGCTAATACGTAACAACTTTCCCCTCCTTATAGGTCAAGACGGTTGGGTGCTCTTCTGGTTCTTCTCGATCGTCTTGGGCTGGCTGGGATGTCTTCTTTTCTTGTTGCTTGCAATTCAGTCGGTTGGCCTCTCGATGACGGTGGTGTTGGCGATGGAATCGTCATTGGCGCTGACGTCGGCTGCTCGGGTGGTGTGTGTGTAGTGGCTGGTGGCTTTGGTGCTTCTTCTGTGGTGACTGTCTTTTGTAAGTCAGTTTTTTGTTCTGTGTCGTCAATGTCGGTAGTCATATTCTTATTATTTTTATTATTATTTGTTATATCCATTAAAGAATCGGCTGCAATATTGATATTATCGTTGGTTCCACTGTAGTCCGTTCTTCGCAATTGGTCGACATGGCGTTTGTGTTTTTCATTATCTATTAATATCTCGTACATTCTGCTTCCTATTTTTCGTATTATCTTCCCAAATTTCAATTTGCAGCATTTGTTTTGGTAAAATCGAGCTTGGACTAACTCACCCTCCAGAAATTGTCGAGGTTCGTTTTCGATAGCTTGTTTGTCGATGAATCGAGATCTCACATCAGTCTTCACTAGATCAATTCTTGTTCGAATTGTCCTCTTGAACATTAGTTCCGCGGGTGAAACTCCTGTTGATGCGTTGGGTATTTTTCTGTATTGCATCAAAAATCGGCATAGTTTCAGACTCAATTCGCCATCGTCGCTCAACATCGATCTTAATCCCTTCTTAATGGTTGAGACGTAGCGTTCCGCTTGCCCGTTAGACGATGGGTGATAAGGCGCACAATACTTGTGATGGATACCATTTGACTTGGTGAATTCTTCGAACTCGTGTGACTTGAAATTTGTTCCATTATCCGAAACCAAGATTTGTGGTAGACCAAATCTCGCGAAAATTTCTCGAAGAATCTTTATTGTTTTGGTAGCGCTAATTGTTTGCGTTGGTATGGCCTCCACCCATTTCGTGTGAGCGTCCACCACGATCAATATGTATGTGTTCATGAATGGTCCCGCGTAGTCGATGTGTATTCTTTGCCAGGGACTTATAGGGTACTCCCAGGGGTGTGGTATTTCTTTGATAGGGTTTCTCTTGTTTCTGCAGCAACTAAGACAGCTTCTTGACACAGCTTCGATGTCGTTATCTATTCCCCTCCACCAAACATAGCTTCGTGCTAAAGCTTTCATTCGTACTATGCCCGAATGTCCAATATGAAGTTCATTAAGTATTCTTTTTTGGAGAGACTTGGGTATCATTACCCGTATACCGTTAAATATACAATGATTTTCCAGTGAGAATTTTTCATCCGATTCACCATTTGGTAATCTCTCACCTTTTTGTAATGCGTGGTAGTATTGCTTGCATTCACTGTCTTTTAAAATTTCGCGCTGAATCTCTTTCTGTGTTACTGGTATTGCTTCTATTTGGTTGAGTTGAAAACTGGTAGTGTTGTCTTTAGATAATTCATCACTAGGTTGCTTTGTCGGAAATCTTGATAAGAAATCTGCGTTGCAATGATCTTTCGTATTTCTATAGTGAATGTCGTAATCAAATCCCGACAGGAAGTTTGCGTAGTGTAGCAATCTTACCGCTGACATTGCTGGTAAATCCTTGTTTGGGTGAAAAATTCTAGTTAACGGCTTATGATCCGTGATTAATGTTATCTTGCGGCCATAACAGTACTGAAAAAATTTCTTTAACCCCCAAACTATTGCAGTGGCTTCCTTGTCAATTTGTGAGTAATTTTTCTCTGCCTTTGTTAGTGATCTGGACGCGAACGCTATTGGCCTTTCATTTTTGTTTGCGTCTATGTGAGAAATTACTGCTCCTAGCCCATTAGGTGATGCGTCTGTCGCTAGGATCAGTGGTAATTTATTATCAAACGGTATTAAAATATTTGTGCTAGTTATTTCGTTTTTAATTTTCGTAAATATTTCTTCACACTCGGTTGACCAGAAAAATTTTACATCATTCCGCAACAATTTATAGATTGGCTGTAACCGACTAGCTAGTTTGGGTAAAAATTTATGGTAGTAGTTTACCAGTCCTAGAAATGTTCTCGTTTCCGATACATTTGTTGGTCTGGGGCAACTCTGAATGCTTTGAATTTTGTCGTTCATTGGTTTAATACCAAATTTATCTATGTAGTGGCCCAAGTATGTAATGTGGTCAAGTAAAAATTGGCATTTATTTTTGTTTAAATGTAGCCCGTGTAAACGTAATGTTTGAAGAACTTGTTTAAAACGTAAAATCAATTCTTCATACGTACTTCCTTGTAGCTTAATATCATCGAAGAAACATGAAACACCATCAATACCTTGCAAGATAGAATCCATGAATCTTTGCCATATCTTTGGTGCTGCCTTCACCCCAAACATCAACCGTTTCACCTTGTACGTACCCTTATGAGTACTAATCGCTTGTAATATTGAAGTGTTTTCGTCAACTTCCATGTGTAAATATGCTTGATGTAAATCCAGTGTCATGAAAAATTTTCCACCGCTCATTCTTGCGAATATATCCTCAACAGTTGGTATTGGGTAACTATCATCCTTGACGGCCTTGTTGATTGTCACCTTGTAATCTGCGCATAGACAAATGTCACCGTTTTTCTTTACTACCGGGACTATGGGTGTTCCCCACTCTGAAAATTTTACTTTTTCGATCGTTCCATTGTTTTCTAGCCGTTCTAATTCTGCTTCGATTCTATCTTTTAAGGCGTAAGGTACTGGGCGATGTCTTATGAATTTGGGTGTAATATTTTCTTGAAATTCTAGCTTACATTTGTAATTCGGAATTGTACCTGTAGTTGCGGAAAAAATATCTTTGTAATCGTTCATTATTTTATTAATTTCGTTTTTACACTGGGCTTCATTCATGCTTTCCTCAAGCGAATTTAAATCAGAAATGTTCAAGTATAGTTTTCGAAACCAATCTCTTCCAAGTATTGAATCAACTTTTGCATTTACGATGTATAAATCGGACTGTATTTCTGTATTATTGTGTAAAATGCTCACTTTTGCCTTACCTACTGGGTGTATTATTTCGCCAGTGTACGTTCGTAATTGTAGCGAGGTTGGCTGTAATCGAATTTTTGGAAGCAACTTTTCCTGGACTTGTAATGCCATTGTTGATACGGCCGCACCCGTATCTACCTCCATTAAGCACTTTGTATTTTCAACATTTAAATTTATCATGAATTTTTCATTTCGAATATTGTTAACTTGTACTATTTCTATTGTATTGATGTCTTCAAATGTATCCGAATCGTCCTCTTCGCTATCGTTGTTAAAAACTCCTGAACATGCCCATTTTTTTTGCATTTATGGCATTTTAAGTTTTTTGCAGTGCATTTGTTGGCCTTGTGATTCGTTTGACCACATTTGAAGCATTTGCCTTTAATGTTATCACATGTGTTGTATGAATTTTTATTTCTTTTGTATGCTGTTTTCTGTTTCTTCGAAAATTTGTAATTATTTTTGAGTTGGTTCACTTGTGATTGGTTTCGTATTTCCTTACTCTCAAGCTTAGCGGATTCTATTGCCAGGGCAAGTGTTACAGCATCCTCAAACGTCTTACTTGCATCTTGTTGCAAGAGTCGTTCTCGGGTATCATTATCTCGAATTCCTCTTACAAATTGTGACCATAAATGCGTTGAATTGGTTGACGACTTACACTTGCTGCATGTAAAATTGCAATTCGTTGATAATTTCTTGAGATCTGCTTGAAAGTTTGCGATGGATTCCCCCTCGTGTTGTACTCTATTGGAGAATTTGTGCTGTTCTGAAATTTCGCTAGGTGTTGGGCATAAATGTGAACGTAACAACTTGATTAATTCTTCGAACTTTTTAGATTTAGGGTTGTCTGGGGCAGTTAAACATGTTAAGATGTGATAAAGTTTCGGACTTAAGCAGTTCAATAGAATTTTTACACAAATTTTGTTGCCTTCTTCGCTTTCGTTTGACCAACCCCTTAAATCTAAGTAATTTTCGACTCTTTGCAAGTATGAATCAAATGTCTCGTTGTTTTCGTCGAATGATTGTAGATTTATGCCTTGTGATGGTGCCGCTGCATTAATTTTTGTAGGTAGCTGTAATAATGTCTCCGCTAATTTTTTTAATGTTTCGTCGATCGACATTTCTGTTTCTAATGTTTATTTAAATGTGTTTATATTATAATTGCGTTCGTTATGTAATGTTGTACAGTGTATAAGTAATGTATTGTAATTGTTAAATGTAATTGTATGTAAAAGAATTTACCTCCAGCCACTTACACGTGATTTCGATGGAATTAGCCTCACTTCTTCGATGCAATGTACTGGGACTTAATCCGCAATCATCGTTCGCCAGTTGTGGTGTACTTCGGTGGTCGAGTGGATTTGTTTGAAATATAACTAACCATGAATATTATATTGAAACGCGTTATGCTTATCTTTGTCTGAATTCACTATTTATTTCGGGTTTTAAGGTTTGTATTAATGCACATGTTTTTGGCTGGAAGAGCGTAAGAAGAGTGAAGTGATGTTCAGTACCAGAAGGGTTAATTCTTTTTATTTGACATAGGTACGTTCGTTTTGACGTTACTAATTGATCAGTGTTGCCGTGCTTTGACAATGCTAATACGTAACAGAAGCCCTGTAGAAGATGGAGAATTTAAAAATTCGACCAAATAGCTGATTGTAATTTCTTGGTCAATAACAGTTGATTGAAATGTATTCTGCATCTTGACCATCAACACGTGCCATTATCTAATAATTAATTACTGCAGCTTGATCAATCCGAGGCGACAAAATAGCTCGCTCACAAAGCCAAGAATTCTCACGCTTTGTTAGTTGCGATATATTACCGTAAACGGATGAGATAAGTTCTTTCGTAGAAGACACTGTTTGGCACAAATAATGTGATAAATTTACTTTTCCATTTTCTTCCGGAACCGTTTCTCCACAAATTTTAAGTACCAAATCAGAGAAATGATGTGCGATTGGATTGACGGTCAAGTACATTTTAGTAACATTGGACCAGATACTTGAATTTTTCAGACAGGTGTTTAATTCGTCAGCTCTTGTGCTTCGTGGCACTATTAATAACGTTTGCCTAAAGTCTCCACAGAATCTAGTAAATAATATATAAGGTGATTTCTGATTGTTGTGCGTTGTAAAATTCGTGTTAAAATTAAAAGTGTCGCATACAGAATAGTGGCGGAGGAATTAGCAGCTATTGAATACCAAAACCGTTGAAATGTAAGGAGGAACTTGAGGGACAGCTCCAATCCATCGGAATTACCTTAAACCATGTAAGTGCAAAGACTTATGCATTTGTAGGTTGATTTCACTCGCAAATGTTTACCTACTTTCATACTGGTGTTGGGAAAGGTCATGATGTCGGTCTTGCCCAATCCAGCTTTTGTAAAGTTCTTGCAAACATGTTAGATGTATTTGAAAGAGAGCTTTTTTCACGATGGATACGTCTGAGCAAAAGTGATTGACGGCACGCATAATCTGAACGTAGTGAAAAAAAAAAGTGAAAACATTTGCGCGGAATTTGTATTCATGATTGGCCTGATATAGCAAATTAACTCCATTTTTTCCTTTCAAATATTTCTTGGATCTGACTAAAATAATATTTTTCTATGTTTGAATCAACCGGAGAAACGTCACTTTATTAGTTGTAGTATAATTTTTCTAGTACAATTTTATTTTTATTCGATACGTTAGCTATTGAGTGCCGTCATCCCAATAAGGTTACTCGATCATTCGATAGAAAGTCCTAATCGTTAACGGATGCGGTAATTTGGCCCCTGGTTTTCAGTGCTGCGTTAAGTAGACGCTTGAAACATTTGTTCCTTAATTTATTTTTAAGTTTAATTGTTTTTAACAACGAATGGTTTACCCAATACTTCGATTTCACTTCAGATTTTTTACGAACAACAGAGTAAGTACAATTGCTAATGTAGTTGTGAAGAAAAGTTAAGAAAGAATCATAAGCATTAGATGCATTACCTTCCATATAGATTTCTTCCCAGGCTTCAGAAAACAGCTCAATATTTAGAAGATGGAAATTAACCTTAGTTACATTAGGCAAAGTAATATATTTTGTGGGCTTCCTACTTTTCAAACTACCAAACAAAATACCAGTCATACAGTGATCAGTAATATGAAGATTAAAGTTAATACCAGCACATTGGTTTATGGACATTTTAGTAAAACGGCCAAACACATGATCAAGGCAGGTACTTGAAATAGGCCTAGTAGTATCGGTGCCGTGACATTGTGCCAAGCGACATTATGCCAAAAATGAAATTCGCGCGAATTATTCACTATTACTTTATTTAATGCTCCAAAATTAAATATCCAATTTTTAAATCTAATCTTTAGTTTTTAAGCATTTTTGAGCATTAGATAATGTTATAGTGAATAATTCGCACGGTACACTACGAATAATAAGCGTGGGAGTCTGTTAAATGTTATTAAGCAAATATTCCTTAGAGTCTTACTGTAAAAACGAATGATTAAAAAAACAGATTTGACTAACAAGCAAAGTGTGTACAGTATCGGGCATACTTATTAGTGCCATTTGGCTGTATGTCACTTCTACAAAGGGTCATAGGGCCAAATTTGACCGTATGTCACAAACTGGTTTAGCCTCATGACACTTTAACTAAGCGACACTATGCCAAATGTTAATATTCGGCGTAATGCTACTTTCAAAGGCGTCATTATGCCAAATTTTCATTTTTGGCATAATGTCAATTGGCACAATGTCACGGCACCGTAGTATCATTTACAAAAGAAGTAAAACCATGTTCACCCATTAAAGCAAGGTGAGAGTCAGATAAAGTGCTCGAAGTTAAAATGTTATTGTCAAAATCGTCTTATAAATTAAGATTACCCGCTGGTTTATGGACATTTTAGTAAAACGGCCAAACACATGATCAAGGCAGGTACTTGAAATAGGCCTAGTAGTATCGGTGCCGTGACATTGTGCCAAGCGACATTATGCCAAAAATGAAATTCGCGCGAATTATTCACTATTACTTTATTTAATGCTCCAAAATTAAATATCCAATTTTTAAATCTAATCTTTAGTTTTTAAGCATTTTTGAGCATTAGATAATGTTATAGTGAATAATTCGGACGGTACACTACGAATAATAAGCGTGGGAGTCTGTTAAATGTTATTAAGCAAATATTCCTTAGAGTCTTACTGTAAAAACGAATGATTAAAAAAACAGATTTGACTAACAAGCAAAGTGTGTACAGTATCGGGCATACTTATTAGTGCCATTTGGCTGTATGTCACTTCTACAAAGGGTCATAGGGCCAAATTTGACCGTATGTCACAAACTGGTTTAGCCTCATGACACTTTAACTAAGCGACACTATGCCAAATGTTAATATTCGGCGTAATGCTACTTTCAAAGGCGTCATTATGCCAAATTTTCATTTTTGGCATAATGTCAATTGGCACAATGTCACGGCACCGTAGTATCATTTACAAAAGAAGTAAAACCATGTTCACCCATTAAAGCAAGGTGAGAGTCAGATAAAGTGCTCGAAGTTAAAATGTTATTGTCAAAATCGTCTTATAAATTAAGATTACCCGCTGGCTCGTTATTTAAGAACGCTGAAAATTCATTCGAAAACACTTTAATATCATAGAAGTGTAACCTGTACACACAAACAAATTTCAAAACGTCATTACTTAGATATCAAGACAATTCAATAACACCCGCTCTCAAACAATTGTGACAATTTACAATATAGTTACCAACGTTCAATGAATTACGAACAAAAACTCCAACTACGCCTGCGGGATAGAATTCGTTTGTCTTAAACGAAATTTTAATTTAAATTTTAAATGTCAAGCAAGGCGTGTGTTGCATGGAGCCCGTAATCAGCGTTCCCTTCCGTGCTACAATTGTAGTGTTTTGTAGTTTTTGAGTACATTTTTCTAACTGAGTACGGTACTACTTTGGATCTACCGCGTACCACTTTTTATAAATTCATATCAATCTCATTTCTTATTTTTCTAAAAAAAATTGTAACAACAGACACTACAAGATACATACACGTTCCAATTCAAATTCTCGCCCAGGATACACCTCTTTTTCTCAATTGCTTTCCTGAACAACTGTGAAGTGAATCTGAATTGAACATACTTTGATGTTACATACTTCGCTTTTATTATCATTCTCCTTATACTTGGTGTGGTGTTTGTCAACAAATAAAGTTTATTTTGTATAGGAAAACATTTAAAATTTGATAAATTTGTGGTTAAACGTAAAATGTAAGTCGGTTTTGTAATTTGGTAGTTTTTCTAGTAAAATTTAATTATGTATTTGTGTGTAATTGCCTTTAGTGTAGTAGACGCAGAAGACGATGCAATTGTACCAAAAGAAAATAAAATGCAGCCTTCAACTAAAGCTTCAGCATATTTTTATAAAGACTTAGAAAATGAGATGGATGATAAAAATGGGTACAATGCGAAGCGTGTGAAGAAACGTCTATATGGGACTTAATCTTTTCAGGACATGAACTTTCTGATCTATGACTACAAAATCACTGACTATATTGAATTCTGATATGAATGTTTAATTCTCTACTTTATTTTGTTTTATAAAAAATTATTTGTGTAACATTTTTTAATGTTAAATATTGAAATAACTGTCGAATAGACAAGTTTTTCTGTTTCGTTTATTTTTATTGTACCTATTAAACTACATAATTTATTATTTTTTTTTTAAATTTTGATATATAAACCTTTAAAGGTTTCATTTTCCTTTATTTTTTGGGGATGAACTGAGGTAATTTATGTTGAATTAAAATAAGCCTATTCTTTGTGATATTTTTTTAATGACTAAAAAATCTGTGTTCAAATAAAAGAAATATTTGAAAATGTATAATTTCCGATTCTAATTGAAAAATACCATAAAGCCGTTTAAGGTACATTATTACGTACTACCTTCAGACCCATTTGAGTACCATTTTCTACAGCAATGAGAACTTTGCCTAACGACAAGGGAGGGAACGATGCCCGTAATACACGCAAAGCCCGCAAGAAGTATTCAATTCGTACGTTTGTATTTATCAACAGCAGTTTGGTTTTTGATTTCAACGCAACGCACGCACGCACCGCAGTGCCCGGATTCAATAAGAACATAGCGGTAGTATACAAATTATAGCTCGGAATAAAATAGTCTCCTTTTTCACAATTAAAGATCTAAATCTCATTTACAAATATCGAATCGGGTAAGAACATAAGCGCTTCCAGATTACAGACTAACAAATCAAAGTTTTGCCGTAAACTACGTATGTTTTGATACAAAACAAAAAAAAGATTCGATTTACAATAAAATAACACATCATCAATATTAACTATTGTTTTAGTGGTTGAGTTGTTGCTTAAAATTCTTATATATAAAACAAAGTCGAGTTAATTACACCATTTATAACTGAAGAACGGCTGGACTAATTTTTATGATCTTTGATTTGTTGAATGTGTATCCGCCCCGAATAGCAGAATAACTATTAAAACATCGGAAAAATTCATGGAAAAAAAATAAGGAAGAAAATTAATTTTCTCATACATATACATACTATATTTTGTCACTGATTTCTATTAATTTTTTTTTTTTATTTTAAAAACCGATACAGTGCGAATACTGATTGGAAAAGTAATTATAAAGTGAATATTAAAGAAGTTATTAATAAAAGGGTGAAGTTCTTAGAAAAAAGGATTGTTTTTAAAAATTTCGATAAAGAAAAAGATTTTATCCAAACGATGCCTATATTTTACCCACAGAGAGTAGAAAATTCATTTTATTTGGAGCAGATATTTTCGAAGAACGCAGATTCAATCCGACATTTAAGGTAATTTCTGCTCGAGAGAGTTAACGTTAATTTTCTTTTGGTGATCAAAAATAAGTAATTCTGACTTTACAGGCCAAATTTACCATCGAATTGGATCATTGCAACCGCTTGAAGACACACAGCATAAAACAAAGAAGGTGACTATAACGATCCTACAAACTACAGAGGAATATCTTTCCTGAACACCTCTGCCAAGTTGTTTGCCGCCCTTATATACAACAGACTTACCTGCTGGGTTGAAAATAAAAAAGTTTTGCAGGAGTTTCAGGCAGGATTTAGAAAGAATTACTCGACAGTCGATCAAATATTTGCATTACTTAATATTGCGGAGATATATAAACAGAAACATAAAAAACTATATGCCTTTTTCGTTGACTTTCGAGCGGCTTTCGACACCATAGCGCACGATGCTCTGATCTACAAACTATATAATATAGGTTTCTCAACGAAAATAATCAACATTTTAAGAGCAATGTATGCAAATAATGTGGCGTATGTATGGGATGGGGAGTCCATTTCTGGAGCATTCACAACAACGATGGGAGTGAAGCAAGAATGTATCTTGAGTGCGTTACTGTTTATCCTTTTCATCAACAACATATCAGATACTGTAAAAGGTGGAATCGAGATTGGCAACATACAAATTCCGGCTCTTAAGTATGCAGACGACATCGTTTTTCTTTCCGACACTGTAGATGGGTTGCAGCTAATGATGAATAGGCTCAAATACTGGAACCTTAGCGTGAACTTGAATAAATCGAAGTTAGTGGTGTTCAGAGGCGGCGGTAGCAGATATTCTCAAAGTGAAAGATGGACGTATCAAGAAGAAATGGTGGAAGTTGTTCGCGAATACAAATACTTAGGAATTTTGGTGTCTTCGAACTTGAATATGAAGAAACATCTAGAAACCAAACTATCTGAAGCCAAACGAGCAATCTAATCGGTATGGGGTCGCTGCATCAACAACAAGTATATAAGCCATAGCTCGAAGCAGAAACTCTTTCGCACAACTGCAGCTTCAGTTCTTTTATATGGAGCGCAGGTTTTGGGATACTGTTCATTTGTTGAAATAGAAAAGTTTCTTAGGTATTTCTTAAAGCGAATATTTCGTTTACCAAGTGCTACGCCTAATTATATGCTGCATCTAGAGACTGGTGCACCGCCTATGTGCTTGGAAACACTGAGTGTTAACGCAGGCAGTTGGACATAGCCCTTGGTGAAGTGCAGACGTGCGTTAGCGGAGTGAAGTATTTGTTTATTTCCTTATGAAAAGATAATTGAAGTATTTGTTTGTTTCCTTATAAAATATACATAAATAATATTTTCTAACTTTGTGAAAGAGTTCCAAAAATATTTATATACTACGAAATATAAAAAAGGTGAGTTTTATTTCAAGGAAACACTGAGACTACATTTCGACTACATAGTAAAAGTTATGGCAATGAGTAATGACAGACTGCCAAAAGTTGTACTCAAGAGTGTAATAAGAAGTAGGGCAAGCTTCATTCAAGAATGGGAACGCCTTGCATCAGATTATGGAGAAACCATAACGATAACACCCGATGAGCAACCTGAACATCTAAAAGCACAACTCAACGTCTTATTGCAAAAAGTAGGTCGAACTATGCATGATCGATTTGTAACGGAAGCACAGTTTTTCCAGTATAGGACATATTACAGCAAGTTGAAATACGATCTAGCAGAAAAAACTTACTTTTTAAACTGTAACTCAATAGAAAAAATCAGCGTAATTTTTAAAATCAGAGGAGAGCTATTAAATTTGAATTTCATTCCACACCGTCCAGAGCTACCTGTCTTGTGCAATCTTTGCAATATGAAGATACGAGAGGATATATTTCACTTCCTTGCAATATGCCCAGTTTTAAAAGAAATTCGATTGAGATTCTTCGATTCGTATACCCTGGAATTAGGTGAAGCAATTGAAATCTTAAATGGAGTCCGAGGCTGGAATTTACTTTTCAACTACTGTGCAAATGCTCTTCGTTATAGAAAATGTATAGTTGAAGAAGATTTTTAATGTTTAATGTATATACATATTGCCTTTTTATTTGTTCTCTATTAAAAACAAAAATAGAAATGTAACTATTGTCAATCTGGTAGACGGCCATAGGACAAACCATAATAGACTTAGAATTATATTGAATGTTATGAATTAAAAATGAAAATAAAAGTCATATAAACTAACTAACTAACACAGCATAAATTCATCCAAATTTACTTCTTGGGCAATATGGAGGACCAGCTTGATCTTTTGCACGAACGTTGCTCTACTCTGAGATGCCACTTTATTACACTTGGAACGCTTCATTAAAGAAATTTCAACGTCGGAAGCAATGCGATGTGGTTCCTGATCATCCAAGGGTGCGTTCTACTGATGCCCTTGGTCGCATTTACACAGTTCATCTGAAGAATGAATATTGCTTCTACTTGCGGTTGTTGCTGGTGAATGCTCGTAAACCGACATCATTTCGTCACTAGTGTAGTGTGCCCAACATTTCGTTCGAAAAAAGGACAATGACGTTCGGATCTGCACCTGGAGTGTTCGTTCACTGAACGATGACGGTGCACCCGAACAACTGGCAGAGGCCCTAGACTGCTATAGAGCAGATATAACCGCCAACCAGGAAGTGCGATGGGATGGGGCAGGCAGAAAAAGAATGAGAAACTGCGACATCTACTACGGTGATTGCTATACAGAAAATAAACAGCGCCTATTCGGATGCGGATTTGTCATACGCGGCAGACTTAGGCAAGAAGTCTTGAGCTTTCGGCACGTGAGCGAGCGTCTTATGACAATCCGTGTCAAGGCAAAATTCGCCAACATTAGCCTTATATGCACTCACGCCCCCACAGATAGTTTCTACGAGCTCCTCGACAAAACCTACGAGCAATGCACTAAATATGAAGTTGAAATCGTATTGGGCGATTTTAACGCCAGGATAGGAAAAGAGGACATCTTTGGTAGGACGGTTGGAAGGCACAGCCTACACGACACTACGTCCGAAAACGGACTAAGGCTGATTGACTTTGCTGCGGGGCGAAGTGTCAGTATAACTTTCTCATCTCAATATCCATAAGGGGACATGGCGGTCTCCGGATCGACTTTCCATCAACCAAATCGACCACATTGCGATCGACACCAGACACGCCTCCAGTATCCTGGATGTCCAAACCTTCCGGACGGCTAACATTGGCTCGGACCACTACCTTGTTGTACCCAAGGTACGGATGCGGATATCCACAACGCCACAACAACGAAATAGTGTGAGAAAGTATAATGTCGAAAAGCTACAATCGCAAGACACCGCCAGAGCCTACAGAGAACGAATATCCCGATCTCTCGCTACGAGTCCTACCGCAGCAACAGCTAGTACAGAAAACTAGTGGCATTACTCCCAGCAAGCCATCATAAGTGCCGCAAATGATGTGCTGCGTGTCACACGACCACCACCACCACCACGAAACCCCTGGTTTGATGAAGAGTGCAGACTAGCTAACATGGAAAAACAACAAGCGTATAAAGCGTATAAAGCGGCGCTGCAAAGAAGGACTAGATCTGCTCGCATGCTCTACGAGCAGAAGAGACGGGAAGAATATCGGCTTCTAAGAAGGAAAAAGGAAGAGCACAAGAAGCGTGCATTCGAGGATATTGAGAGATGCTACTCCAGGAGTAATGTACGGAAGTTTCACCAGAGGGTAAAAAGAATGTGCCAGCAAAACAAATCCCGTACAGAAACCTGTAGAGACGCGAATGGAAACATTGTAGTAGAAACGCAGTCGGTGTTGAGAATATGGAAAGACTACTTCTGCAGACTGTATAATGGGGATGAAGACCAATACACCGCTGTTAGGCAGAATGAACCATTTAATTTATATGATGACAGCTAAAACTCCCATCCACCTGGTCAAAACGAAGTGCGGACAGCAATATCCAAGCTTAAATCTAACAAGGCTGCTGGACCTGACGGTTTACCCGCATCATCTGCCCGGTCGACAAGAAAGAGACCCCCTCAACTGCTCCAATTACATAGGCATCAGTCTCTTCAACATCGCCTACAAGATTCTATCTGCGATATTATGTGAGCGCCTGAAGCCTTTCGTCAACAACCTGATTGGCCCCTATCAGTGCGGATTCAGGCCAGGAAAGTCCACCATAGACCAAATTTTCACACTTAGGCAGATCCTGGAAAAACCCAAGAAGTTCAAATCGATACCCACCACCTGTTCATCGATTTCTAGACCGCCTGGGACAGCATATGGAGGGATGAACTGTATAGAGCCATGTCTAGTTTTGACATCCCTGCCAAACTCACGGGGACACCTCTTCGAATGTCTGACAAGCAATCAAAGAGTATCATTTGTCGATAAGCTTCTCAACTCGCCGTTCGAAGTCGACAAAAACGATAGGTCCCTTCCATTCATGCAAAAATATAACAGCACACACAAAAGGTTGCGAGAAGCAGGCCCAGGTTCATCACGAGCTGTAGCGCCACCTTAAGTTAAAATGATCAAAAGTAGAAAAATAGCACAATATCCAAACTTTCTTTGGTTTATTTTTGGTGTTACATTTTTATTCGAAGTAAATACTAAAACTTTTAAATATCCCACATTTCGTGATTCAACTTCCTATGAGTATTTTTTTATATCTGAACATTTTAATATACTTGTGGTTTTTTATACTAACTTGCACTCATGCCTCATACGCAGATGTTTCATGGCGTACGAATGAGTGTGATTCATTTCGCGGAAAAGGATGTATGACTCTGAAACACGAAATTAATTGGATGCGAGTTTCCTATTAATTTCTCTGCTGTTTTTTACACCACTTTGTTAAGCTCGTATTATCAACCATTACTCATCCAAGGAAGTGTATGGGAATATTTATTTCTCCATGAAAGTAACGTTTACTGTAACATGTTAACAGTACATTTTAAATAATAACCAATTGGAAAAAGTTTTTCAAAATGTATTTCATGCGGTTATAGATGAGATTGCGAAAACTAATTTAGTATTTTTTTATTTTATTGCACATGAAATATTATTGTATTTGGGATCCTTGTAGGTTAATAAAAAGTAGCGATATTTTTTTTTTCTTTTCAAAAAGCTCTTAAAAAATAATACATGAAATATTGAATTAATATAAAGAAAATCATTATCAATTCGAATTAAAAAAAAAATGCATGAAACATTATTTATAAATAAAACATGGCACTAGGCTTAATAAGAATATAAAAGCATGTTCATTTCAAGAGAAAGCTATGCAAACGTAACCATTTCTACCGTGATAAAATAATTCAACGATGCAAAAAACAAATCCATTAAATTATCATTTATATGTTTCTAAAGCAGTCACGACGCATATAGGGGTATTTCCATCGAAAAACCGCTCATAAATCAATATTTCAAAATGCAGAGTTGAAAAGTAATTCTGAATACTGTAGTTGAATACCCATGGCATAATGTACCGTAGTTTTTTTTCATTTTCATGCACACACTTCGCCACAGCATCAGTTGGAAGTCATCGAACGTAAACTTGAATTGTGTATCTGTTGATTTGTGCGAAATATCGCACTGTTAAATAATTAAATTTTTGTTTTTCTTTATATTGTGTACCAATTTTTTTGTTATGGAGGAATCAGCTGCAGGTGTGTAGTTTATTTAGAAGCTATTTTGGCGTTCATTGGGGCTTTAATTTAATAGATATCGGATTCATTTGAAATGTATGCAAATGGGAATTTTTTTTATTTTTTTTTTTTTTTTAAAGGACATTTTGTAATATAATTCGGTGTTATTCGGTAACTTGTTTGGTATCAACCTATAGAGCAAGATGTCGAGAAGCAAAAACAAAAAAAATGCTGCCCATAACTGCCCATTGAAGCTAAACTGGATCATCTTCAGAGCTATTTGCACAACAAACGATCTTGCACGTAGGAAAAATTAAGAGATTTTAAGCTTAAAATTGAATTATACCTTAAAGTGACTGAAATAAGCTTAGTAATGCTTTTGAAGTTGTTTCAGACAAGTATTACTTCATTAGGACCGCAAAATATTTTTGATCGGTTTTTCGAGGCAGATACCCCTATGTGCGACGTTTAATTAATAACCCATTAATATATATCTATAATATATTAATATTAATATCAAATTGTTCGCATGCAGTGCCGAATTTGTTTTGTCGGTGGAGGAAATCGGAAATCGCAAGGTTTATGTACTATATCCATAGACATTTGTGCAGTCTGAATTTACTTGAAAAGCACTTTGAAATACAGTAGACTCGCGGTAACGTGAACTATTAAAAATCGATCGTGTTAACGTTTATGAAGTTGTTCATGTTTACGAAGGTGTAATTCTTTAAATTTTCCAAATAATTACACATGAGTCTTAACTCAAAAACATATATTTTTTTGTGTTTCGGTTTGTACATACCAAATTCATATAACATATCTTTTGTTGAGAAAAATAGTGCGTGAGAATCTCGCGCGTAAGAAGTGAAACATCTTAGGTTCTATACTCTGGTCCACAAAAGTTGTCAGTACAGCAAAGATAGGACATTTGCCTCTCAGTATTGTTACAATAGCTTGCATAGATATGTCCCTCTTATAAACACTCACTGGATTACCGTAGGAGCATGACAAATCGCCGCGAATCGGAGCGCAATAAGTAGGGTTATCATCTCCTGATTTGAGAATAACACAATTTGTCGAACGAAATAAAGATAATTATGTACAAAATGGACATCACTTTTAGCATCGATGCATAAAGATACTCGAAAAAATACCTTCTTCGTCATACAAACATTTCATCAAAATCGAGATGTTATCCATGTTGTACACAATTACCGAAATAGATCTTGTAATGCAATGTGTATTGTACAACAAAGAAGTCTTATCTGCCACCAAAAAACTATCGAAATATTCAAAAGTGTATTGCAAGCTGAATTTTAAGGTTTGAATTAAAGACGACGTTATTTATCCTTCATATCTTTAGGAATAAAACCAAAGAATATACAAACCCAAGAAGTCGCATCTCATATAAAATTTTTGTATGAAAACCTTTTTACCGGCATGCAGAAGCAATTGTATACATAAACCCCTTTCACTGTGGTAGTATTTTTTCAGAGCTAAATATTTTGAAAGGTGTGTAGGTATGCATTAGTTTCCTATATCATTCAATCTCTCAAACTCGGTACAAGATTTTCAGTATAGATGGAGAACTATCGATTGCACTATCGATTATAATCGATAGTCTCCACTATTGAAAACTATTGGGTGAACAATGAATAGCAACAGTTGAACACATCCACTTCCAAAATCCACATTCCACGCGTACAGCCCACCATAAAATGGCTGACTTTACTTTTGTTAATTTCCTGTTCTTCACCTTCTCTTCCTTTTTGGATTGTGCTGGCGAGTGAATAAAAACTCTTTTTGCAAAATATTATTTAACATTTTTTATTTCAAAGCGCAACTCATCAAAAACAATCAATAATTTTTGACCACGATTGTTTTCGAAAGCCATTTAAATATAGAATTTCAAAAATTTCTTTAAATGGTCGATACCTAACGAACGGAGTATATTTAAAGTTTCACAGAGGAATCCTATCTAATAAGCCAACTGTCAAAATGGCTTTAACTAAAAAATGGGATTCCCCGCTTTATGAGTCAGTAGCGTGGGAAAAGGCGCATTATTATTTGTCTTTCTCTTAACTTAAAAAGGGATTCCCCGTTTTTGAGTCAGCAACGTAGAAATAGGAGTTAAACTCTCAATTCTCTCTGTCTATACGTAGGTAGGTATGTATTTTATGATGTCTGAACCTAAAAAACTGAACCGGGTTTCTTTAAAACGTAGAATCTAATCTCTCTCGGTGAGAAAACTTTATTTAAAATGGTGCATTTAACTTTTTTTTATTATTACCCTTAGGAGGAAAAAACTATCGATATATATCGATAACTATCGATAGTCAAACGCCAGCTATCGAGAGCTATCGATGGCATTAACTATCGATATTTCTCCACCTCTAATTTTCAATCATTTCTTATCGCAGACCTCAGTCCCTTCGCCTACAAAACCGATTTTCTGCCGGCAAAAATCATCTCGTGTGCGGTGGCCGCTCAATGTTTGCATGATGAGGTTGAAAATAAGAATTTTATTTTTTGGCTTCTTTTGTTGTTGTTTGAAAATAAGAATTTTATTTTCTTCGCTTGTCAGGACTAAATGCCAGGACTCACGAGCAATCATTTACAGGGATTCTTCGTTTTATAAAACCGATTCGGATAACCGACAAACGCAGAAAAGAAAACATAATTTTCTACGTTGGATGAATTTTAAATTTGTTCACATTATAGGATTTTCTCACCGTGTTCACGCTACAGAGTAGTCAGTGTAAAAAAAAAATTATATTACTCTAGCCGTTGTTCACGTAAGGCGGTGTTTTTGTTGACGCGAGTCTACTGTAGTCTCAATAGATAGTAAATTCACTACAAGTGTATTTCGAGTTTCTATTCTTTTAAAAATTCAACTACGAACACAATTTACAGTACTAGTCAATTAAAAATTTAAATTTCCAATCTAGGCCTTTCTTTTCTTATAAAAAGAATCCGGTCAAATGCAAGTCGTACTTGCGCAATATGTGTTCCGTAGCTACTATCTGTTATTTTTACATACATATGTACATACATAAGTATGTATGTTACAAATTTACGAGTATGTTGATGGATGTTTGGATACAAATGTAAGCAACTTGATAAAATTACCTTTCTGATGCCCTTTCACATCTGCTCAGAAGTAAAGGATCTCCAGACAAGTGTCGACTGAGCCCGCTACACCAGCCCATGCACTGATCGAAGGTTTAAGTTTAAGGGAGTTGTTGAGTTCTTTCTAGAGGAACCTTGGCGCCCATAAATTATTTTTCAATTCAATTCAATTCATTTATTTAAAACATAATGGTTTGTACATTAAGACTTAGTCTTCTATAATACTTAGAGAGTAATGTTGACTTTAAACAATTTTAGATTTTAGATTAATTAACATAATAAATTAAAACTAGAAAAAGAGAAAGAAGGGAGAAAAAAATTATAGTAGAGAGAAGGATATAAAAGTAGGTAAAGAAGGAAAGAAATTTTCTACTGCTGCGCTGTAAAATGGTCAAAGAGTACAGTTTTGAAATTGGTGGCGTTTGAGATACCCTTGATATGCAAAGGTAAAGAATTCCATAGCCGGATAGCATGAACAAAAAATAGGCGAGACGAATTCAAATACTGAAAGTGACGTGTATTGTATGTTAAATGTTCTTTGAGAATGTGAAAACTCTATTTTAGAAAATAAATATGGCGGTGACTTAGTAATTATAATTTTATGCAGAAATATCAAGTTCCTGAAATCCATATACCTAAGCAGTGAGCAGCCCAGAAACCTTCTAGAGTACACTGAAATTCTGTCGAATCTACGAAGTGCATATACAAGCTTATGAAACGATATTGAATCAAGGCTACTATAAACCACTTCAGAGTACGTTATTATAGGAATAATGAGTGTTCGTACTAGTCCTTGACGAGTCTCTAAAAGAGTGAAACTAGCCGACATCCAAAGTTTGCGTAAGCAACCATATATTCGACCTACTATAAGGTTTATATGATTGTAGCAAGACAAATTTCGATTTAGAACAAACCCAAGGCTGGTAGCAGACTCTACCAGTTTCATTTTAGTGTCATTTAACCATATATCCGGTATAAGATTAAGATGGAATGACCTATGGGAGATCGGAATTGCTTGGCATTTTGTGGGATTAAGCACTAACCCATTATTTGATGCCCATTTATTTATTGCATCTAAATCTTCGTTAAGGTATGCAACCCGCTCATTTATATTTTTAAATGGCTTTGATAAGTAATGCTGAACATCATCCGCGTAAAGGTGAATGGAAACATGCTTACACACAGAAAGCAGGTCATTAATGTACAGGCAAAATAAGATGGGACCCAAGATTGATCCCTGAGGAACTCCTTGTGTGAGGGACTTTAGAGCCGAACATTGGTTATCAATGACAACTCTCTGTGATCTGTCACACAAGAAACTTCTAATAAGTTTTGTGGCTGTTTCACTAAAACCGAATAAGTTTCGCATTTTCCAGCAGAGAATTGCATGGTTCACCTTATCAAAGGCCTTTGAGAAATCCAGAAGACATAGCAAAGTTAAGAAACCTTTATCAAATTCCTGTCTGATATCATCTAAGGTCTTGACCATTGCAGATGAGCAGCTATGGCTTTTTCTAAAACCCGACTGAAGCGGATAGACAAGGTAAAATGCTAATAGGTCTGTAGTCACTAGCAATAGAAGCATTTGGTTTTATTGCAACTGGTATTACTTTGGCACATTTCCACCCTTGAGAAAAAGTTGAGCTCATAATACACGAGTTAATTATACGCGTTAGGTGACTTAATATTTGAGGCAAAATTAATTTTACAAACCTTATCGGAATACCGTCTTCTCCTATAGCATTCGACTTTATCGATTTTGTGATGTCTAGAACCTCACTCTCGGTAATTACCTCGAAATCAGCTTCACATTCGATGGGTGTAGCCGAGATTCTATTATAATCGAATCTATCAGTTTCGACACTTTGTGCGAGGAAACTATCATTCAAAATATCTAAATCCAGCACACATTTACCACTGTTTTTATTTTTTATACCTATTTGACGAATATTCCTCCATAAAATCTTATTGTCAGACTAGTAGATGAAGCAAAGTCAGAAATTTGATGGGCACGTAGATCCCTTTTCGATAAATCAGTATTGAAGTCCCCACAGATAATAATATTATTAAACTGAGACGTCACCTCTGCAAGGCTAGAGAAAAAAAGGTTCAGGAGAAATCCTTTGTTCGGGGTATAGCAACATGCGACAATACATTTCTCACAATTATCAAATATCTGTACAACAATATATTCTACATCTGTATTATGTGATTTGTCAACGATCTTGCAATTCAGTGAAGCTTTACAATACACAGCGACTCCGCCCCCAGTAGTGTTCGTGATTCTGTCATTACGAAACAAATTGTAACTTTCTATCTTGTACAAGGCGTCTGGAATTTCTGGCTTAAACCATGTCTCATCAACGCAGATAACATCAATGCAGGATTCGCTAAATAGATAGTTCATGTAATCAAGTTTACGGGGATTAAGACTACGTGCGTTAATGTGACATATCCTGAGCCCATTTTGATTCTTCGACAGAACATTTAACATTTCACGAGTTAAATTTTCATTCATACTGCGGCTTATATTTGCTGTGGGAATGCTATCCATATTCAAAAATAAGTAATTATTTAACAAAAATTACCACAGATTTCTTAACTGATTTGCGTGTAAAGCAAAAATCGCAGCAAGAAAGAAAAACAAAAAACAATCAATAAAGAGAAGATGCAAAAATCATTGCAGAGAAAAAGTCTAGGAGGAAGAAAAAAGAAATAAAGAGACGGATAGACAATATAAGTGAAAGCAGGACAGAATTAAAGCAATACATTATAATAATTCTTTTATCAATAATTTAATTAAAAGTATTTACGGCAAAGATGTACTTGAAGTTCATTAGTGCGTCGTTGCAGTTTGTTTAATGTATATTGACCCATACTTTGTGAATGCAGAAAACAGCTGTTTTTTTTTCTTCATACCAATAGCGTTTTAAAGAAGAAGGCGTGATTGCTTGGTTAAGCTCTCGTTCTCGTAACAGCTGCTGTTGTGTGTTGATTCAATGCCAATATCATCTAGTGTAAGTTCTCTTCGATTCAGCTTGCGATAAATTGCTGCTGATTTGAGAACTTCATTTCTGTCGTTGCAGCTGAAGAATTTGATGATGATTGACGATGGAGCAGATGCTGACTCTGTTGCAGTTGGGCTGCGCTTTTTTGTGCGGAAGATGTTTTTTAAGAGCGGCGGCTTACAATCATTTGGTCCCATAAGATATATCAGGATGGCGATTGGAGAATTATGTACCAAGTTTTGGCTGTTATCCAAAAAGTCAAAACGAAAAATTATAATCAATGGACAATAATGCTCCAACCAAGGGAATCTTTGAATCACAGCTTCTAGGTTAGATACCAAAACCGAAACTCAGTTTTAAGAACTAAGATAATACATCAGTCGCTCCGATTTCATTAATGGCCAATTGTCTTTGAATATATTTTTTTTCCACCACTGTGCTCAAGACGCCACCCTGAATTATTTTTTTGAAATGGTAAGTGTCTCTGCATTAGTGCAAGGTACCCTATTCCTAGCTCGCAGTCATCAAAATACACTCAATTACGATGATACGCCAAAGTGGTATGCGCGCCGGCCGTTCAATTCAATGAACATAAGCGCCGCCGGCCATTGTGGCTTCATTTAAAACAGCCATAATGGAAACAATTCAGTTAACATTACCCCATTTGATTAATCAATTAAAAGCGAAGACTTGCTGTGCCTCTGTCATCATCTGATATGTATGTATGCGCGTTTTTATATCTGCCCACTTAATTCCAATTGATTTCGCAAATGTTCACATCGTATGAACTATGAACACGCAGATTCGGTATGATTTAAAATACGGACTGTTTTCATGCAAACATTTCTAAGTAAAACGATTTGATTAGTCCGCAATTGTTTACATTCGAAATGTGTAACAGAGACAGTGAGCTACGCATATGTATGAACATATGTATTTAAAAAAAAAATCCATTCATTCAGAAGTGAATTGAAAAAGGCGTTCGTTCGATCGGAAGACAAATTGTAGAGTTGTACAAAGAAAATGTTTTAATACTGATGATGTGTTGTTATGAGGGATAGGATTTTGCTTACTTTGCCTCTTTTTTTTTTTTTGCTTAATCGGAAGATAGTATCGCCTTTACACAAACACGTTTCATATCCTCCTGATTCCAATTACATATATGTATTTTATTTTGCCTTTTTTTTACCTTTTTATACCATTATTGCCTTTTTCTGCCTTTTTTGTATATTTTGTTTTTTTCTCAAAGTTTGTTCGCTAAAAAAATAATGCTCGTATGTACGAGCAGCCGATTAGTCTGTAGCTGGCATCAAATTGAGATTGTTTTTGCGAAGGTTAAACGTTGACTCTTAATAAAACGATCGCATCGTATATCGCAAAAATAAGTCTCCACGACCTACCTACCGGTAACATCCAATAGTATAATTTTGCCTATCCCAAGCATATAAAAACTTTCCCAGACCATAATGCCTTTCTCCGCTGCCTTAAAGGTCAGTTTTGTGCAGTTGTAAGAAAGTGCATCTCATTTTTTCCTCCGTACTCTTTCATGAGAATAGCTACTTCAATCTGATCATGAATTCATTGATCCAGAAGACTTTATCCCAAAATGATTGTTCTTTAAGTGCATGATCTTTATAGAAATCCATCCTTTTTTGCTTATCACGTTAATGCACTGTCAATTTTTATATGAACAATTATTTACAAGAGCTCCGTTAATTTCAGCGACGATTTTGATTCGGAAATTAGCCTAGGAAAATTACACAGCTATCAGAAATTGTGCTGCTGTCAAATTTGAATTTGTTCGAATTAAAAACGCTAGAGGTGGAAAAGGAAATTGAAATCAAAAGATTTGAATATCTCCAATATTAATAAATCTTGTATCGAAGTCTCCTTTAACAATCTAATAAGTGCTTTCTTTTCACTAGTTTTCGGGATTTTGATATGTTTGGCGACAGTTTATTGATAGTTGCAGAAGAGCTAATTCAATTACACAACTTGTTTCCGATGGATATTCATTTAAAGCACCTCGTAAATTTACAGAACTACGAGATTTTTTTTTTATAATTCATGCGCGCTAAAGGGGTTATGAATACCCAAAATGTCTTGCACAGCGCGGGCCAAGGGAAATTTAGGGAGGATGAAAGCGGAGAAACCGATGCGCATTGGTCTTAAATGCTTGTAGATCGTAACGGGAGGGAAAAATCGTGTGTGGTAAAGCATTCCACATTCGTGTTGAGCGGTTAAAGAAAGTATCTCTATATTTTACTGTACGTCCGAAGTTGGGCTTAAGGGTAAACTGATGGGCATTCCTTGCGAGACGTGTGTTGCGGGAAAATTGTTGAAGGGGAGGAATGCAGCTGGATATTTCGCTGGAGCACTGTTTGTGGATAAAGCGATAAAACAGGGAAAGACAGGAAACATTACGACGGTGTTCAAGAGAGTCAATTAACTCAGTGATGTTCCTATCCCCTATTAGTTTTATCGCGCGCTTTTATATTCTATCGATCAGGTGCAGTGATGTTTTTGGAGCACCCGACCAGATATGAGGATTGTACTCGAGCTTGGGGCGAATATACGCCTTACAAATTGTAGCTAGATCAGAGATGCGTAAATTTATCAGTTAAAGTGAATACCCTTATTGAAAAGAAAGTTCTTTTGTACATATACGTAATGTATGTGCGTAGGTCGAGTTCATAAATGTAAACTGTTTGCAGTAAGTTCACCGCAGCCCAGTTGCGGATGGCATGCATTCCAGAACTAGTTCTAGAAGTACTTCTAGGAAGTCGGAACTACTTCTCAACTCGATTCCAGCACATGTAAAAAAGGCATTACATTTAGCATTGCATGTCATAGGACGGGAGCGATCTCTTCTCCACTCTGCAATACCAAGAAGTTGTCTCAGAAGTACTTCTCAAACACACAACAAAGAAGTAGTGTATCATGCCGTCGAAAAAGTCAACGTAGAAGTACTTCTCGAACACATTACAAGGAAGTTTTAAGTTGCCTTTTTCTGCACTTCTTAGTTATTTTCATAATTTTCGAAACATTTTCTATTTTTGGGGTTATTTTTTTTTTTCAACTCAGTTAAAAATCTGTAAATCAGAGTTTTATAAAAAATCATTTTACATAGAATGTACCTAGAACGTTTCAAATACTTTGAGTTTGAACCGAGAACATAGCATATCCGCACTTAAAATCTTCAATCAAATGTTTGCGATTGGCATTGTTAAACAAAAAAAACGCAATTTTAAATGTGACAAGCAGGCGACAATCATTAACAACGGGGTGAGGTCATTTTACAGAAAAGTATACTTGTTGAGTCCTTCCTTGCCGCATTACCTTGCATTCGTACGGTAATTCCCTCAACTTTTCTTAAGCATATACCAATTCCATCCTGCATTACTCTTCACAAGTTCGGTAATGCCTTCCATTTAACTAGTTCTAGGTTCGATGAACAGTATTGCATTATGGAAGGACTTCTTTTATAATTGAAACATTTCATTGCCTGTAATGCGGCCTAATTCTTCTAATGTTCACTACTTCTAGAAGTAGTTCCAGAGGTAAGACCTTGCAAAACCGCGACTGGGAGGCTTACCTGTATATTTTTGGGAACCCAAATAATTCTGTATTGTTGCAGCATTCAAACATCAGTATAAATTGCGTTCATAAATGTATATGTACATATAATGTACATAAATGTATGTAAATATACTGATACTCTTCTAAAAATTTGAGTAAAAACTTGACAGATGCCTTTTCTGAGTTTGCTGTGTGTTTCGAAATGGGGCTAAAAATATTTTAAGGGTATTTTTAAATTTATTACTGAATAGTCCAAATTTAAACCAGTTCTCAATGCTAGAAAGGTAGAAAATGATAATACGCAGAAGACAAAGATTACTGTTTTTGAAAAGATTTAATAAAATCTCAAGGAATCGTAGCTCAAAAGGAGCACAACAAACAACTGTTTGAAAAGACCGTATGGTAACAGTCGTCCTAAATGGGTTAAGCAACTGATTTCGAAGTCACCGTCCGAATTTCTGTTGCCAATAATTTGTCCAACGTAATAGTTTTTCTTTTTTGACTGTCAAAATTCTTCAACAACGTGATCTCCGTTGACGGGCTCTCGTGATAACTCATCAAAATTGGTTTCCTCAGAAACTTAAAAAGATCCATCTAAAGATGAATCAGCCAACCCCATATTGACGTCAGATTCCTTTCTCAGCAAATTTTCTATATGAAAATTACTCATGATCCTTTAAAATAGTTTGTTATATACACTGTTCCCCGATTTTAATAATTTGAATAAGAAACAGTCAATTCGCAAACAGTAAAACACTGCCCCACAGCTATTACTCATTCACTGTCAAAATAAAAAAAAAAAACATGTATTTTTTGCGCTGCGATCTCACTGCCTGTCTTTGTTTACATGTGCTTAATGAAAACTGTGTCAAACGATAACACAGTAGGTGTACTTCGTATCTGTGGAGTGAGTTACATGTTTGAACAAGTCAAGTGTGTCTCCCCTACATCCTTTCTCACTCAAGGAGTTTAATGGACATTTGCCGTATATTATGATTCGTTTCATATATATATTAATATTATATTCTAAATTTCGTTAAAATTGATTTCAAATAATGTCAGAACATTTTCTGGTTAAAAAGAGACGAATGAGTGATAAAAAAATTTATGGCAATTAATAACGAAATCTTTCCTAAAACCATGGAATGCTTCGCTTTTATTTTGCCGCATATCAGTCTACCCATATGGATGTATAAATAGATTCAATTATTTAAAAATAATGACGTAAATCTACAAATTTTCCTACATTTCGTCCTCAATATCTATCGATAAAATGAAAACAATCAATTATTTTTTTGAACATGAACGTAGTGATCAGTTTCTTACTTAGGTCAGGTGAAAGTGAGGAGAGATCTCCGTCACGTCTCTTATGCTGACCATACACCATTCAACTCAACCGTCAACTTAGTCGGTTGTTGTTGAAATCAACCCGTGTGTGGCGTTGTCAAGTGATCGATTTGACGGTTCACGAGTTGGTCGAGGTAAAAATAAAAGATTTTGATTTTTGGAAGTTGATTTCAACACAGTTGAACTGTGTGTGGGGAAGTCATTTGATGTGCTGTCAAATTGAGGGGAATTTGTACTAGGCTTGTGAAATCTGTGAAAGTGTGTGTGAGCGAAACGTAAACAGTAAGATGACTTTAAACGCACACATAAAGAAAATTCCAGATATTTGTGGCCTTTCAACTCAGTTGGTACAGTGTGTGGCCGAATATCAATTTGTTTGTAAACTCAATTGACAGTTGAATTGAATTGTGTATGGGGTGCTTTAGACTTCAGTAAAGTAAGATTCGCTATGATTGGGGATCATATGTATAGCCGAAACATTGTTGTTAAAAGGGATACGTCTAATAGCGTCCAGTAGTCCAAGTAAAGTAAAGGTTTATCTTAAAGGTTATAATAATTTATTATGAAATTATAAATTTACATATATAGTTGGTGCTACAGCTCGAGGTGAGCCTGGGCCTGCTTCTCGCAACCATTTATGTGTGCGTAGTGCGTGATATTTTGGCACGAATGGGAGGGATCTACTGTTTTTTGCCGACTTCGAACGGCGAGTTGAGAACATCATTGACAAATGATACTCTTTGATACTTGTCAGACATTCGAAAGAGCTGGCACCGTGAAAGAACTCTTTTAGGTGTTAGACCCAGGCTAAGATTGAACCCGGGCAGCATTGCAAAGTAGTCCAACGAACTAACCACTACCGCTGGTGCCTAAAGTATGAAAGTATGAATTGGAAGATATAAAAGAAAATATATTTTTTATGGGTTTGTTCTGCAATGCAAAAAAAAAACATGTTTGACAGACGAAAAACTATGGACTTATATCGGAAAACATGTGTGTGTGTGATCTAATGTGTAAAGAACCGTTCCAGCTAGGAACTTGAATTGGCACACTTATACATAACAGTGGTCCACATATTTGAGATACCTTATCACTCAAAAATAGTCTGAAACAAGTATACAGGGTGGCCAAAATCTAAGCTAAAATATATTCTAAAAAATATATCATGTGGAATATCATGCGAAAAGGCTCAAAGCAAGGAATTCAAAAATATTTTTCTCAACTTTTCCGTTAGAAACTTTGGGAGTTGTTGCCAAAAAAGTGTGAAAAAATACCATACCAAAAGTACCCGCACCTCATCTCCGAAACTGCTGAAGTCAAAAATACGAAAAAGCAGGAATGACAGAATACAAGATTACACATTGCGCATGTCCGCCATGTTAATTTTTATTTTTGAGAGCTGTATGACGTCAGTGGTGACCAACAATTGTGAGAGTACAGTGAAGATATAGGATTTAAAAAGAGGTTTGCAATATTCAGCTGTAATAAAAATAATGTGAGCATTGAAAATCCTATTCGATGTAATTGCTTTCCTAAAGGCAAAGGCTTGATGAAGCAATGGGTTCATTTTTGCCGACGAAAAGACGAGTTCAGTGTGAAAACGTCTCGAATTTGTTGTGCTCATTTTAGTTCGGGATGATATGAAGGGGATCTCTAATTTCCAAAGGAAATGAACCTAATTATGGCAAATTTATAGGACTCAGTCAGAAAAATAGGTATAAATTGAAGCTGTACAGTGTACAGTGTACACTCTCCCAACTATAGACCCATATGCTGAAATAGTTTCCGTTTCATATTTTTCCAACAGGGTCCAATTTCAAGCTTCGCAAGAGTGTGTGTGGTTGGTACAGAAAACCCCGGCGGCCTAGAAAGTCTGGCTGGATTCATTTGCCACAGGTTACGTGGTAATGTCGAAGATATTCAAGTTGATCCGGATAGGGATAATACTTTTATTTGGGTAAATCATCTCAACGAAGGAGATTTATCAAAACCAACGGCTTTGAATCCATAGAGATCAACATACATTATTTACTCATTTGTAGATTTTTTGAAAACGCATTTAAGTGGCCAACAAATATATTTGCGAGGAGAGAGTGAAACGGTTCTTTAGAGCACGAATGTTTTATAGCATAAGGAAGTTAAATGAGGAAATCACTGAGAATTCTTATAAAACAAAAAGAAACTAACAAAATATTAAATTAAAAAATCGTCATACAAAATTGTAACAGATACTTGGTTAGATCCTTGCTGTTTTCCTGTATAGAAGTCAAGTAGACTTGTTAAAATGTTTGCTAAGATTTTTCCGGGTCAACTGCTTTCACTCTAACAACATTCCACGTCATGACAGGAACTAATTGAGACTCTTTTGTACAATTCCAACTACGGATAATTGTTATAATAACGTCCTACACGGTCCAGTATCACGATGTTAAATGAATCTTCAATATTAAGAAAATTAACTAGTACACAAAACATGTACTAATAAAGCCATCAAAAAATACACTTGTATTTTAATTTTATCAATAACGATAATGTAATTATACAACTAAAAAGATAAAATTCGTTTTCATTTCAAAGCAATTATTGGTGAATTCATATAGAAAACAACCAGCTGTCAAATCGCTGGTCACCAGTGATGGCATGCGTAGAACATTCGATTTTTGTATACCTAAATGCGTAATCTTGTATTCTCTCATTCCTGCAAAAAAATAATAGTTTGTAGATGATTAGCTATATATTTAAAGAAAACTATAGCGAATCTCATAAGTTGTACAGTTTTTGAGAAATTCACGTCGAAAAAAATTTTCAACTGATTCCTTTAAAAAAATAAACAAAAAAATAAGAAATAAATATCAAAATAAAAAACAAGCTTTAATGAACTAAAAAGTAGAAAATACTTTCTTTTCCGAGTTGCCAATATGTTAATATTAATTAAAGCTTTACGTTCATACGTATATTAGCTTGGGTGGGTTTTATATGAGAAAGTTTACTCGGAATGTTTGAGATTCTACTCGCCCTTTCCTTTGATACCCATGCCATGGGGGTTGTAAAGAAAAAGGTGACTCGCCATCTTGGAGCGTCCACCATATTGAGTTTAGAATGACATCATTCCTAACAAAAATGCAGAGTTGCCGTCGTAGCTTTTTGCCTCAGTACTTGTTTAACCCTCATTTTCCGAAGTAACGAAATACTTATCCAAATGTATTGAAACAGGCCAGTGTATCTCTTAATGGACCAACATGTATGAAACTAAGTCCAAATTTTTAATAAGATTGATAAATAGGGTGTTAGTGGGTGTCGTCATATGACTACGGGCTTATATATGCAAACAACAAGAGTAATTTTAAAAATTCGTAAAGAACAAAGGATTTATAACAAAATAAAATAGCTTAATATATTTCACAGCTTTCAAAACAGGAATAAATGAAATTTACAGAATGTGATTTGGTTGAAAATAAGTGACACAATTACACTTTTCATAGTTACCACTTTTCAACCTGATTCTGTGTGCAACCCGTATCAACTTTAAGAGTTAAATGTATTTTTTCAGCTTAAGTAGTATTCACTTGCAGTGCAGTCGTTTTAGAAATGTCTAGCTAGAGCATTACATTCAATTTTTTTTTGCATAATTTTGGGAAAAAAGCATTACGCACACAAAATTTTGAGTAATTTAGGTACAGTGGTGATCCAATATAACGAATGATATAATGTCCAGTTGCATTCGCTATATCGAAAAATTCGTAATATCGAACACATTTTCTTTGTGCGAAACATAGATACCTATCTATATCTAGATAGATAGACACCTATGCCTTTATTCAATTCTTGCTTTGTACATTAAATAAATGTATAAATAGGCATGTTTTTTTAGCCTATAAAGAATAAAAATAAAAATTTCAATACATAATACAACAAAACCTTAGCCCCGGTAATTATCCATGCTAAGGTTTTGTTGTATTTTATATTGAAAATATGTTGCTGAAACATGTTTATTCTATATAGACCTAAAAAAGAACACGCCTAATATTGTTTCTAATTCATAACATTTTAATAGATATTATATTTCGTAACTATGAACATCTCTTTTTTGCGCCGTAGAACTGAAAGATGTTCAAACTCTGCTTCGGGGCTTAGAGTTAACATATTTCTCCAGCACTTGTTAAGCACAACAGCTGATATTTTTGCCATGCCAATGCAATTAGGGAAACAGCTTTAAAACGATTTAGCTCCTTTAGAGCATTTGGTATGCCTTTCCCTGAACTTACGATTTTGCTCAGCAAGCTATTTCTATAAAATAAAAAGCGAATGACATTTTTCTGGTCCATTGATTGGATTAAGGGTGTTACATTCGATGACATGTATAACACCCACATTTTTCCACGGACCGTTTCTTGTCTCATTTATTTTTAAAGAATATACACAGATATTTTAATAACATTCGTTATATCGAAAATCAATTTTTTTTTTTCGTTCGCTATATAGAGACACTAATGCGTTTGAAAAAAGTGTACGTTATATCGATCATTCGTAATACCGGCATTCGCTATACTGGACCACCACTGTATATGTATTTTTATTGGAAGAATTAATTTTTTTTAAACAGTAAAAAATTACATTTATTTGTTTAGTACTAACTTAACTACATATTAGGTCGTATAATTATAAAACTGTAAGTCTTCGAATCGTTAGTTTCTTCAATGATTAAATATACATATTATATACATACTTATATTCCCAGTAGGAAATGGTTTAACTGCTTCCATGGTAATTGCATATTTCTTTAAAGAAAATATTGAATATGTAAGATCTTAACAAAAGTAACGCCTAGTAAGCGAATGTGTAACGCATCGAAAATCTTATTTTAAATATTATTGAAATTTTACATCGGTGCCAATACTTATTCACTTACTAGGCGTTACATTAATGTAAGATGTTTTCCTCTCAAAAGCATTCTTGGAATGAAAATACAGTCAGGAATTTTTTCGATTTTGCATAATTTCAAGTTTAGGATTGAACGGTGGCAGTACGTTTCAGTATAATTAATAATATATAATAACAATAATTTAAGAAGATTAGTAAATGCTTAAACGCCAGGATGTAGTAGCTAATGCTTTCAATAACAACCTTCCACTGCTGAATTAACTGATTCCCTCTAAGGCCAATACTAAAGGCTTGGACGCCAGGATACAGTAGTTGATGTTTTCAGCAATTATCATTCACCGCGGAAAAAAGTGATTACTGGTAAGCCAGTTGGTAAGTGCTTACCACCCTAAGACATCCCCATGTAAATGTAATCGATTCTGTAATAAGGAAAGTAAGCGCTGGTAGCTACCTTACACTTACAGAATCGATTCGGTAAGCAGTAATTTCCTGCTGGGTTATTTTGCACTACATTTGTGTTGAAATAAATATAAAGATTTAATTACATGTTTCTTAATTATATTGCCACCCATTTTAGTACGAATCTAACACATAATAAAAGAAAACAATTCAGTGTTATAAAAGAATGCAATCATTTTGAAATGCATTATTTTTTGAATTCAATTTTTTGATTATTCGTTGATTTTATTTTGAGACTTCAAGAAAAAGAATGTCTAATTACCATTCATTAAGCACTCAAAAGATTGCATTATTTTTTTCTACCATTCAATCGAATGCAATCATTTATGAATGCGTTTGCACTCTTTGCATTATTTTACTTCAGTTTGCCTTATTTTGCATAATTTTGCATTTATTGGTTAGTTTTAATTCATTTGGCAGGGGAGACTGGGTACGATAGAATCGATTACATATTACTCAAAAGTTTGTGTGCGTAATGCTTTTTTCCCAAAATTATGCAAAAAAAAATTAATGATGCTCTAGACTCTAGAGTCTAGACATTTCTAAAACGACAGCACTGGCTGCTAGTGTGACGAGAAGACATTACATTCATACCAATTTGTATTTGCGTGACAAGAATAATGGTATTGCTAAGGCATGCAATACGGATCGTGGAAATATAGAACTTCAGATGGAAAGTGGATGTGATGTGAATCCACATTTCAAATATGAAAATTCTGCTGCCATCTCATAAGTTTTCTTACTTGAAAATGTAATTTTGCTGGTGCAATAGAAAGCAATACAAAAGGCATTACAAAAGACATGTGGGCATTATGGCATTACGCAAACTCGAAAGCATTACAAATAATGCTTTTGCATTACGTTCGACAGCACTGTTTCCTTGCACTAACTAGCTATTCGGAGCAAACCACAGTTATAGTTTACGAGAATTTGCCACACACTGCATTTGCGTCCTCATATGAAGACCGTAGGAGAATAAGGGTTAATAATACTTTTATGTACTTTTTTCTTATGTTCGATTGCCTTATTATTTTTACTTGTTTTTTCTTCTACTATGCATTCATATATTTTTTGAAGTTTAATAATATATCAAACAAAGCTTCATTGGCCATGGTAGGTTATTTAAATTGCATAAATTCTTATTTATTTTTATTTTTACAATCAAATGGTGCTACTAAAATTTCTAATGTTTGTACACTTAATGAATATGGGTAGTGAACATGATGATTGTGGTTCCGCGCTTAATAGTGCTAATGAGAATCTGCGTAATATGATTGGTGTTCTTCGGGAACAACAGGACGGTCTGCCTATATGCCACATAAACGCCCAAAGTCTTTACCCTAAAATCGACGAACTAAGATACATATTCGTCAATTCAAAAGTAGACGTCATCTGCATCTCCGAAACATGGTTTCATTCAGAATTATCGAATGAAATTTATAAACTAGAAGGTTTTGAGCTTTTTCGATTTGACCGACTAAACCGCGTTGGAGGTGAATTGGCAATCTACGTACGCAATACGCTCAGATGCGAACAAATATGCAAGTCGGATACGTCTTGTCCTATCGACTTGTTTTTTCTAGATATAATATGTAACAAAGATAATTATTTAGTAGGGGTCACCTACAGGCCAAATAATTCTATATCTTTTGAACCGATATACAATGTTCTACAAAAGGGAACCTGTAGTGCTAATAACATAGTAATATGTGGCGATTTCAATTGTAAACCACCGATTTCAATCACCACAGTGGTTAACTGCAAACATCCCGCAGCTCATAACAACCCGTGATGATGCTTTTAAAAGCTGGAAAAAATATAGAATTGACGAATTTTATCGCTCTCTACGTAATGAAATAGTTTCAAAAATCAGATCTGCAAAACGGGCTTTTTATAACAGCAAATTTAATTGTGGTTCGTCAAGTAAGGAAGTATGGCAACAAATTCGCACACAAAGCCGAAAACTCTCGATAATATTAATTGTGACCATCTAAACGCCAACTTTTGACTACATAGTAGTCCCTCATCAGCAAATCTTTCAACATTTGACCAGTTACCGGATGAAGCCAGAGAATCCTACTTTGATTTTTATAGACTTTTTGATGAAGACGAGGTTAAAGCCATTTTGTCTATTAAATCAAACGCTATGGGACTCGATGAAGTTCACCTAAAATTTGTCAAACTTTTGCTTCCATACATAACATATAGAATCTGTTTTCCTTCACAGTGGAAAGAGGCTAAAATTGTTCCTATCCCCAGAAAGTCGAGTGGAAATACTGAACACAGGCCAATTTCAATTCTGCCTTTTTTCTCAAAAGTTTTTGAAAAGGCTATCTTCTTGCAAATGCAAAAGTAGCTTTTAGTGAAAAAACTTCTAGTTGAAAACCAATCAGGCCTCCGTCCGGACAGAAGTTGCAAGACGGCCTTATTATCGGTGGTGGATGAAATAAGAAAGGCAGTTGATAAAAATTATGCTACAATTTCAGCCCTACTCGACTTCTCAAAAGCGTTTGATACAGTGAACTACTCCATACTATGTACAAAGCTTAGGAAAGAATTTAAGTTCTCGTTGCTTGCAACGAAACTTATTTTTTCTTATTTGTAAGGGAGAAACCAACGAGTTGTAGCAGGAAGTCGTTACTCATGTTGGTTGCCTGTAAAGTATGGAGTACCGCAAGGCTCCGTGCTTGGACCGTTGCTTTTCCCTATTTATGTTAATGAATTGCCTACGATTGTTAAACACAGCTCGATACACATGTTTGCTGATTATACTCAAATTCATTTAAGCAGTCCTCTGAGTTTGATGAACGAAGCAACAACGTTAATGAATGAAGATCTACAGCGTATCTTTGATTGGTCAACGCGAAATGAGCTACCAAAGTCCTATAGAGTACGATGACTCCGCTAAAAATCTTGGTCTGATTTTTAATCGGACCCTTTCTTGGTCTACCCACATAAATGCCGCAGTCGGCAAAGTATATGGGAACTCCGTGCTCTTTGGATGACACAGCATTTTGTGCCTATAAAAACAAAGCTCTTGCTAGCGAGAACTCTGCTATTGCCAACGATGCTATACTGCTGTCAGGTCTTTTGCTGTTTGGACTATAGCTCCAAACAAAAACTTAACGTTGCATATAATAACATCGCATGCTTCATAAATAATTTAAAAATATATGGTCATGCCTCTTTTACTCCAAACAAATCAGTCGATGTTCTTTTAATAATCTTCTTAAATACAGAGCAATATGCCTGCTTCATGTCATAATGCAAACAAAGCAGCCGGAATATTTATTCGATAAGCTACGTTTCCTTCAATCAGTTCGATCATGTATGCTAATACAAACAAGCTATGGAGCTCCTCCGAACCGTCCACTGATCCGGAGGAGCTCCTTAGAATGCTCAAAGAAAAGAAGTGCGAAGGGCTCGAATTCGTAGGGGTCAAGCCTTTCACCACAGCAAGGGCCAAAAGGGAGAAGCGGAAATTACCGTTCTTCCTGGTTCAGCTGTCACCCAATAGCAAACTGGATGGTCTACAGAACATTAAGGTCGTAGACTACCAGGTTGTCACATGGGAGAGAGTAAAGAGAAGCGATAGCATTATCCAATGCGTTCGCTGTCAGAGGTTCGGGCACGCCGCGTCGAACTGCGAGATGCAGCCTCGATGCGTGAAGTGTGGAAAGAACCACAAGTCCGAAGAATGTTCTCTGGGGAAAGAGGGGGCGTCAGAGAAATCTCAGCTTACGTGTGCGTTATGTAGGAACTCGAGACACACCGCAAACTATCGGGGTTGCCCCAAGTTCCAAGACATGAAGAAAGTGAACCTGGTTCGACAGCAGAAAAGCGTAGTGAAAAGTCTACCACGTCCAAGCCAAAGTCAAACCGTCACACCCAAAATATCCTACGCCCAAATGGCGGCAGGAAGGGGAATGACGGCACAGCAACAACCGAAGGTTGCTTCACAGGCCTCACTGCCTAAAGCACCAGAGGCTGACTTCATGGCTATCTTGCTCTCTATTCAAGGGCAGATGGGTCAGCTACAACGTCAGGTACAAGAGCAGGCGAAGAGGGTGGACCAAATCTGCGCGCTTCTGCCGGGCCTAGCGCATCTCCAGTCATAATGTGTGCGATGGCGGAGAATACCTTTAGGATCCTTGCGGTGAATGTAAATTCACTGATTAGGATCGAACGAAGAGCCGTACTTTTTAAGTTGTTAGAAGATCAAAGCCCTGATGTGCTTTTGGTTAGCGAATCTAAGCTAAACCAGAAACATAAGTTACGGCACAATAATTATAACATAATAAGAAGAGACCGACCCAACTCTATACAACGAGGAGGTGTTGCGATCTTCATTAATAAAAAGCTAAAATATAAGGTAGTGTACAGTGGTGAAGTGCGGAGATTCCAGGAGCTAGAAGCATGTATCGTGTGCATCCCTCTCCACAGTGGAAAGAGGATGTACATGATCTCAGCTTATGCACCTGAAGCTACGCAACCAACTTTGTTTATTTCAGAGCTCGAGACACTTTTCCGATGCCTTAGGCTGGAGTCGGAGGAGAATTATTTCCTTTTGGCCGGGGATCTAAACGCCAAACATAGAGATTGGGGAAATAACATTCCTAACTCTAGAGGGAACCAACCTTTTAATTGGTGGGGTCAGCACAGTGTCGAGTATAGACTCGATTTGAAAGCAACAGATAGTCCGTCGTTTCCTAGAAGCGGATCATATCTGGATCTCCTGCTGTTCGACGTACGGTTACAACTGACTAACACGAACGGACAAACTATAAACTGCCTTCGCACATTTGTGTATGACAGTGACCATTGCGGACTCAGTGCCGAAATTACAATTCCCAACGAGATTGCGGAACTTGAAGCGTTTGTTCATGCGCATCCCTACAATTATAGTAGGGTGCGTTGGACACGCTTCTCTAGAGTTTTAACAAGAGCAATCTCCTCAAACTCGCTCTACCCACCGTCCAATAGGAATCTGTCGAATGAGGAGATTGACGGATACCTCAAACAAATGGACGAGACAATAAAACAAACGATGGACAGGACGATACCTCGACATCAACAAACTGACAATGTAGGCATATACCGCAACGCAACAATTAACGCACTGCACCAACAGAAAAGTAGACTACTGTCGAGATTGAAAACCTTGTACAGACGGTTTACTGACAGACAAAACTCAGAGATAAGGACACTGAAGGCGTTGATTAAAAACCTCCAACAGTTAATAAAAGAAAACTACCGATTAGCGGTAAATCTGCACTGGAGCAAACAAATTGGGGCTGTAAAAGCCAACAACCCCAGTATGTTCCCGCAAATAAATAAAATATTTCGGAGGAATAATCTCAACGACCTTCCATGTCTCAAAGTTCCTCGATATACGGACAACGAACGAATACTTGTGACAGCAGGTAAAGATCCAGTAAACGCAGTCGATGACGACAATTCCTTTTTGATCGAAGATCCGCAGGAGAAGGTTGAGGCTATAGGAGCGACTTTTCAGGATGTGTATAAGGTGAATAGCAGTATTTGCCCGAACCATGACCTGGAGAATCGAGTCCTTGTGCACAACTTCTGCCTTCGAAATGAACTACAGCAATGGCGATCAGAGAACATCGGTTTCACCGAGTTCAATGAAGACAATAGGGCAAATAATGCCATCGCCAACGAAATGTCTACGGTTGAATAGGCTGCTCTTTAAAATCGTCCGGCAGAAGCATCAAATTAAGTGTGCTTGCCAAACCATTTTTCAAAATAAAAGTGCGCGAAATTTGCATTATAATCTGGTTATTTGCAATAAATAGTTATTAAGCTAAACCACGGCCAGTTTTTTAACATATACAGTCAACCTGAGGTGAAAGAAGAGTTCCGGTTATTGCAACTGCAGATAGATGCCTTAGAACGACAAAATGTTGCTGCTGACGCTGTAATGTTTGGTATTCCCGAACTACCAGAGGAAAATCTAAAGCATATGTTTAACCATTTATGTCATATAATTGACCTCAAGGCTCCCGTTCTAAGACAAATTTTTCGTGCGAACCACAATAACAACTCTCCTAGACCATCACCAATAATATTGAAATTCAATTCATCTCACGATAGAAACTCTTTTACTCGATCAGCTGCTGTCTACCGCAAAATACACAAACATCTCTCGCTCAGTGACGTCGGCCTGGATTCAAACGGGAACAATCAATGCAGAATATATATTCATGAAAGCTTAACCAAAAAAAATCGTGCACTCCTACAGCAAGCGGTACGTATGAAACGCCAAAATCAGCTGTCCTCCGTGCACACAAGATTTGGATCTGTGTTCGTGAAGTTTCCCGCTGAAGACAAAAACACTCTTGTTGAGAGCTCCGATTGTTTGACTGCTGCTACTGCCACGATGAAAACAATACCAGCCAACTAAAGTATTATAAATTAATTAGTTATTTTGCTTGAATGTAATTACGTTCTTATTAATTTTTCCAATTTTTGGTTTGTTTATGTTTTTTGTTTCACAAATTAATTCTTAATTTTTCTTTTCTTCATCTAATTTCTTTTCTTTGTGAGTGAAAATGGCCAAACCAATTTTTCCCATACGATTATGTAGTGTACCTTACATTTACAAAGTGCCTTGTGTTTCTGTTTCTTCTTTTTTCCCTCTTAACGTGTCACTAAATAAATATGGCGCAATCAGGCGGGTATGACATACAAAGGGGTTCCACGGGTAGTGGCAGGAATGGAACTCTTCGCAACATGATTCGTATTTTAAATGCACAACACGATGGTCTACATATTGTTTATATCAATGCACAAAGTTTACATCCAAAATTAGACGAATTTCGGTACTTGTTCGTGGGTTCGAATATTGATATCATTTGTGTGACTGAAACTTGGTTTTGCCCCAAAATTCATGACCAGGTTTACGACTTAGATAGCTACAGGCTTTACCGGTGTGATAGATCTTCTCGTGTAGGTGGTGGTGTAGCAATCTATGTTCGTCTTGGCTTAAAATCCAAGTTCATGTGCAAGTCTGAGGCTGATTGCCCTATTGACTATTTATTTATTAATGTTATGTGTGACACTGCGAATATTCTCATAGGCACCGCTTACAGACCAAACAATAACATAATTTTCAACCACCTATTTGACGCGCTCGAACTGCTGTCATGTTACACGCCCAATATTGTTATCTGTGGCGACTTTAACTGTAACTTTCTTGACGCCTCCAGGTCTGCGGGCCTAGCTGACTTCATGACATCGCAAAATCTCTTCGCGGTAAATAAAACCATACCCACTCACCATTCTAATAATCCCAGCACACTGCTTGATCTTTTCTTCACTAGCGACCCTGACAAAATACTTCTCTATGACCAACTCATGGCCCCTGCTTTTTCAAGACATGAACTATTATACCTGACTCTAGATTTTGCTAAATGTTCCCACAATGATACCTACCAGTTCAGAGACTTTAAGAATATTGATCCCGTTCATCTCTTACAAGATCTACGAAGTTCTCACCTGAATGAAATCTTCTACAAGTCTTCTGTTAATGACCAAGTAGTTTTCTTTCAAGGAGTTTTAAAAAGGCTGTTTAACACACACGTCAAACTAAAAACTAAAAATGTAAAACTTGACTCTCCATCCTGGATGACCAACAATATTTTAAAAATAATGGAAGATAGAGATTTCGCCTACTATCGCTGGAAGCGATATAAACTGTTAAGGCTATACGATATATATCGACAACTCCGAAATAAGGTGGTCCGTGAGATACGAAAGGCAAAAGTAAGTTTTTATAAACATAAACTTGATCCATCAGCCGCAGGGAAAAACCTCTGGAAAAACTTGCGACAAATAGGAGTTGGAAAACAAGAGCATAAGCTTCCAGATGACCTGGATTGCAATGCACTTAATAAAATATTCACATCATGTGTCTCGTCCACCTCCTCTCTTGTAAATTCTTCTTGTGTAAATTTTTCCTTTGAGGAACCCGTTGGTATCAGCAGCAATACAGGGAGGTTTTCTTTCATCTGTTTCTCAGATCTTGATGTCGTAGAAGCGTTATTGTCAGTAAAGTCGAATGCAACTGGGCTAGATGGAATACATCCTAAATTTATCAAACTGTCATTGCCCGTAATTTTACCTTTTATTACTCACATTTTTAATACCATTGTAACAACATCTGTGTACCCCGACGAATGGAAAAAAGCTAAAATCGTGCCAATACCAAAAAAGTCTAATAGTAACTTATCTGAATACAGGCCAATCGCAATTCTGCCATATCTTTCTAAGGTTTTTGAAAAAGCCCTACTCGCACAACTACTCCAACACCTTTCGGAACACCAATTAAGCCCGTGTCAATCGGGCTTTCGAAGAAAGCGGAGCTGTAAAACGGCTCTCTTATTTATTGCTGATGAAATTCGAAATGGTTTCGATAAAAAAGAACTTACTCTATTAACACTTCTAGATTTCTCAAAAGCTTTCGACACGGTAAACCACGCACTGTTGTGCTCTAAATTGATGAACCATTTTAATTTTTCAATCCCTTCGACGAAATTGGTTTTTTCATACCTAACTGGTAGGGAACAATCCGTAGTCGTTAACGATCGAGCATCCGAAATGTTACCCATGACAACGGGTGTGCCGCAAGGGTCTATACTCGGGCCCATTCTTTTTTCAATATATGTAAACGAGCTCCCTAATATTGTACAACACTGCCGCGTTCACATGTATGCAGATGATGTGCAATTATTTATACAATGTCCTACTAGTTTGGTAGAATCAGCAGCATCCAAAATTAACCAGGATCTCCGTTATATCCTGAACTGGGCGCAGGCTAATAACCTTTGCCTAAACCCAAGCAAATCAAAAGCCATCGTTATCTATCGCAATAACATAGATCTGACCTCTTTTCCTCAGGTGCAGTTAGGGTATTCGAACATCGAATATGTTGAGTCTGTCCGAAATCTGGGTATTACTTTTAGTAGAACATTGTCGTGGGATGTTCATATTACTTCAAAAATTGGTAAAGTTTATGGCTTGCTCCGTCTTCTTTGGGCATCGCGTCCCTATACACCGACAAAAACAAAAATGATCCTGGCAAAAACCCTACTATTGCCGATTCTACTAAACTGCTGCGAATTATTCGGTAAACTTGACTACATATCTAAAAGGAAACTAATTGTAGTCTACAACAACATTGCACGATACATATATAACCTGGGTAGATACGACCATTGTTCGTCCTACGCCAAAACAATTTTCGGGTGTTCCTTCGAAAATGTACTGAAATACTTTTCTTTGACGTGCTTTCACGACATTATTCAAACACAGCAACCAGACTACCTTTACAATAAGCTAAGGTTCCCATCGTCACAGAGAACATTTGTTTTAATCCAGCCGAGGTACTCCTGCTTAGCATCAGAGCGCCAGTTCCTGGTTCAAGCCACTCGTTTGTGGAACTCCCTTCCGATGGAACTGAGAGGGACGAGAAACACAAAGCACTTCAAAAAACATCTTCTTACACATTTGGCCATTCATCACAGTTAATCTTCTTTTTTAAATTTAAGTTTATTCTATTAACTACATTTTTTCACTGATAACTTTTCGATACCTAGTTCTATTTTAATTTAAATTGTAATGTAAGTAACTTAACCTTCTTTAAACATTGTACAAACTTATAAGATTACTGTAATCTTAATGTGCAAATACATTACTTCTTTAATAAATACAAAATACAAATACAAGGGATACATCCCCCGTTCTTAACGAAGGTAGAGCTCCAAGCGATCTTCGAATCATTGAGAAAGAAGAAGTTAGTGGGAATCGATGGAATATCTAACATTGTGCTTAGACATCTCCCTCTAGAAGCGGTAGACATTTACTGCATTTTGTTTAATAATGTGCTGAATAATGCACATTATCCAGCGCATTGGAAAATAGCAGTAGTGCATCCTATCCCTAAAAGGGGTAAGGACAATTCCAATCCGGCAAATCTCCGGTCAATAAGTCTCCTTCCGAACATCAGCAAGGTATTCGAAAAGGTGATCAATAGAGCCCTGACAAAGTGGGTTGACGACAAACATATAATTCCAGATAACCAATTCGGTTTTAAGGCGGGGCATGATACCATACATGCCGCGTCTAAACTCGTATCGGATATTCAATGGAACAAAAGCAAGAAACAATGCACGGGTGCCTGCCTGGTTGACTTAGAGAAAGCCTTCGACACCGTTTGGTTAGAGGGGCTTTTTTACAAGTTGAGCAGGCTGAGCATAAGTAAACCACTGCTGTACATACTTTATAATATGCTCACCAGTAGACGGTTCATTGTGAAAAATGGCAATGTGACCTCTGCTGGCACTTTTGAAATTAAAAATGGTCTACAACAGGGTGCGGTTAACTAGCCGATCCTTTTCAATATTTACACAAGTGATCTCGTAGGGTCTCTTCACCATGCTATTGCGTACGCAGACGACTTGGTCACGTACAGATCAGGACCAAAGATCGAGGTCATTGCAATTCTCTTGCAGCGTGACTTCGATAAGATTCAGCGATATTGCGAAGACTGGAAGTTGAAGATCAACTTCCAGAAGTCAGAAACCATCTTGTTTCGGACGCCGTTGTCTTTGGCCTCATGGGACACCAGAAAGAATTGGCGAAAGTTCGCAATCGTTGAACGACACGGGCGGCCACTTGCATGTCGAAATGTAGTCAGATACCTCGGGCTCTGGCTAGACCAGTATCTGTATTTTAACAAACATATAGATGCTGCTCTGGCCAGAGCCAGAGGCGCTTTTGCCCTTACAAAGAGACTGTTTTATAGCAGCCAACTCGATGCGAGGGTAAAGGTTATCTGCTACATGGCCCTTATACGGCCAATGATAGCATATGGTTGTCCCGTGTGGTTCAACGTCGGACCAAGTTCGATGGAAAGGATTCGGGTGTTTGAGAGGGCTTGTCTTCGGGCTTGAGTACAAAAAATTCTATTCCAATGAGGTCCTATACAACAGGGCTAACTTAATAAGAGTGGATAATTTCCTGATCAAGATGACTCGAAAGCACATTGCAAGAGCAATGAGTTCGATGAATAGCCTGATCTTCGGGGCTTATTACCCCAATTTCACGTACCACGAAAGAGTGCGCCTTAACGGCTTCGTTCCACCAGAAGCATTCCTCTATTTTGACCAACAGGGTCTGATCCAGGATAGATCAGCGGTACCGCTAATCTTCCATGTTGCTCGCAAGACTGTGGATAGGCGGCTCAACTACGACAGAGACGTCGCACAGAGCCAAACGGAGCGCCTCCGGTTTAGTAGGTCGGTTTCGGGGCGCGATGGGCACGATGTTGAACAGCAACATCAGAAATTCTGGTGGCTGTTAGAAAGAGATGGAATTCCCTCGTCGATTCCGTTTGATCCGGGGTAGACCCCAAGGCATAGTTGGCCGCCTTGTATGTTTATTATGTAGACATGCCGTGGCCGGCTTACGTAGGTTTAGGTAGGATAGGTATATTTAAGTTTTATAAAAAAATAAAAAAATAAAAAACACACAACACTTTGCCAACAAAAAAAAATATAAAAAACAAATAATAAATCACAAAAAAAAATATAAAATAACACAGCACAAAATCAAAAAAAATCTACGTATTTAATTACGTAGCTAGAGTAAGATAGGTTAAGTAGTTCTAAGTTTTATTATTTAAGGTAGTTTTTATTAAAAAATCAAAAATTGTCATTTTGCTAAGTTTTTTTTCTGAAAAAAAAATTTTTCTTAGCTCTAAAACTGTAAATTCAATTAAAATTCTATATTATAAGTAAGGTTACGTCGAAAGACATAGTATAAGTATTAAGTTTAGCTTAGAGTGCCCGTGTGGGGCCAGTAAGTTAGGGTAAGATAGTTAAGTTAGTTAAGCTAGTTTTAAGCACTTTTGTCTAGCATGTAAGTAATACTTGAATTCCGTAATAAAAATGCATTAAAACTGAACTGAACTGACAAACAAGCTATGCTTGCTTGACTTCTGAACGCTTGACTTACACAACGGTAATCCACCATATTAGGGGGGTCTGCTATATTAGATTTACGGCGTCAGAAAATATACTGTATTGTTTGAGATTCTACTCGTCAAGCACTTCTATTTGATATCCATGCCATGCGGGTTGTGAAGAAAAAAGTAATCCGCCATCTTATAGCATCCACCATATTGAATTTAGAATTACGTCACTTAGCTAATCGTATTCGACTTGTCAAATCCTTACATTTGATACCCATATTTAAGAGGTCGGGAAGATAATGGTAATCTATCATCTTGGGGCGTCCGCCATATTAGATTTACAAGATCATCAAATAACCCATATTGTATTGTCTCCGGAATAATACACGTGTGAAATATTTCATCGTTATGGGATATCTAGAAGTGGGTGTAAGATCGATTCCCAGATTCCCCAGATTCCATGCTCACAGAAATAGAAAAGTTAAGAAAGCGTCCGCCATATTGGATTTACAACGTCATCAAATAACCTATATTATATTGTCTCCGGAATTATACACATGTGCAAAATTTCAGGATGATCGGATATCTGGAAGTGGGTGTAAAATCAATTCCCAAATTCCATGCTCACAGAAAGTTAAGTTCATATAAAGCTTGTAAAAAGACTGTGATTTTGCTGAGACTCGAAACTCCAACCTCAATGGTCCCGCGCATGCTTTTGGCAGTGATTTAGGAAACTAGAACACAGCCTACATACATTTGTACATATCATAAAACATTCAACATTCATTGATATCATAAAATAATAAGACTACGGAACCCTTTGTGCGCGAGTCTGACTCGCACTTGGCCGGTTTTTTTTTAAATGTTCGCAGTAGTCCGAATAAGGTTCTTACGGGGAAAAATTCGAACGGTAGCGTTAAGTTATTAGCAAATTCTATATTTATTGACCAAAATGACTCATATTCACAATATATGTTGGTTTGGTGCTGGACCCGATGGGTGACGCTGGAGTCAAGTTATAAACATATTGTAAATTTATTGACTATGACATGACCCATCTATCTATGTATATATAAAATATCTGTATACTGTAAATACCACTTTTATCGAAAACGTTTGAAGCACATATCAACGTTGAGTTTTGCAATTCTGTTAAGTCCATAAAATACATTTTGTAAATAGGTCAAAACAGGCAGCGATGGCCCTGATTGGCGTTTCAACAAAAATTGTATATCAGATACATATACAGTGAACTCTCTCGTAACCGGACACTGACGGTACCGAGGAATTTATCCGGTTATGAGAGGTGTCCGGTTATGGGAGAAAAAAATGTTGTAAGGACAAGACAGGATAACCTGACGAGAAATACAGTAAACTTCCATATTCAGGCATTATTTGTCCTACCAGAGAAACATTTTCACTTCACTGTAACCAGCGGAATTATTTTTATCTTTATACAAAATTTGCACAAAATAATATAAAATATCTCTCAAAGTGGTGTTCCCCACCGAAAATCATGTTTTCGCGAACGTAATAAAGCCGCAAAGGTACACTCCACAGTTTACATTTTTGTTTCGTTTCTTTGCAAAGTGTAAAGAAGAGAGAAAAAAATTAGAAACAAAATAAGGTATGTCAAAAGTTTGCATACGTATTTAGATGTGTTTTGTCCATTTAAGAGAGAGCGACATTGAGAGAGTCCGATTATGGGAGAGTATTTTATATGAAAAATCGTGTATTTATTTCCGTTCTTGGAAATCTGTCCGGTGTCCGTAAAGAGAGAGTACACTGTATCAGCAGCAGAGAAGCTGTGTGGCGTATTCTAGGATTTCCAATCCACGAGAGGGATCCAATAAAAAAAAAGTCGAAAAAAAGGGTCATGGAACACAAAAAGTCGCAACAAAAACAAATAAAATGTCTGTTCGTTTACTTTCTGGTCCAAAAATAAGAAGCGATTAAATTTCATGGAGTGGTGGTAAAATTCTCAGAGGGAAAATTACGAAAAAGTAAAAGAACGCGTTTAACCACAAAAGTTGCAACAAACGAAATGTCATATATGTACATATGTGAAATAAACGTAAACAAAGTTTTGTTGTACAATTTTGGATTTTACAGCAGAGTCCACTCTTCATGATATCCCAGATCCAATAATATATTGCGAAATGCAAATTTCAACATTCAGAACATTCAACTTTTATCTACATACATATGTCCCTTTTCTTTCCATTATTTTACTTTTTGCGTTAAACTAAAAAAATCCAAATAATTTAAAACAATTGAAACAGCTGAGTTTGACAGATAGTTCACTTTATACCAGCTAGTGCTACATAGATACAAAATTTCTTAACTACAAAAAAAAACCAATGAAATATATTATAACATGCCTATTCCAATATCTCTAAAAACATTTGCTCTGCGAAGATTTCAAATAAGTTCATTTTTATCCTACACAGATAGATCACTTTATACCGGCAGAAATTTGTTGATTAAGAATTCGTAAGATTTTTTAAAGAGGGGAAATATTTACTCTCCCGTTGCTTCTCTTTTTAACTACTTTTTTGTTTTGTGTAAAGGAATGCGGTTGGTCTAGAATTCGTTAGAATTCGTAACAGTTTTTAGGTAAAGAAACAGATGTAATGTAAACATGGTAACGACGCCAGACAAACAAAAACAAAAAAAAAACGCATTAGATTACATAAAAAAGGCGTGAGTAGAGTATGTACCAGGTAGGTACTCGTGAAATTTGATGTGTAAACATATACAGAGAACGTTGACTTTGCTATTGCTATGCTATTACTATTACACTGTGTGAAGGAGAAATGAATAAAGAGAATCGTATACAGAGAAGAGAACTAATACTAAGTTTGGTTATGCATGACGGCGAGAAACTCGTGAGCCCATACCGGGAACTAAGAATTTTACACATAAAAAAAAAATTATATTAAACCAAATTTGTACAAAAGGAACTTACTTACTTACTTAGTTGGCGCTACAGCTCGAGGTGAACCTGGGCCTGTTTCTCGCAACCATTTGTGTGTGCGTGTTATATTTTTGCACGAATGGAAGGGACCTACAGTTTTTTGCCGAATCCGAACGGCGAGTTGAGAAGCTCAATCGTGACAAATGATACTCTTTGATGCTTGTCAGACATTCGAAAGAGGTGGGCACTGTGAAAAACTTTTAGGTGTTTGCGGCGGGATTCGAACTCAAGACCGCTGGCTCAGTAGTCCGACGCACTAACCACTTGCGCTACGGTGCCCACAAAAGGAACACGATGGAAAAAATAAATTAGTGAGCAATAAAGGAATTTTTAGTGGAAATATATTTTTTGTACGAAAAAGTCTAAAAGGTTTCCAAAAAATCTGAAAAGGGTCAAAAAGAGGAGTTTTATAAAAAGTCTCTTTGCTTCAAAAAAGGGTCAAAATGCGACTAAAGTCGCATAGCGGCAACGGTGGATCCAACTGTCGCTCATCTTGCCGTCCACTCGGAAACTGACAAAGAGTGTATTTCGCGGAACAAAACATATGGACAGAGCAACAAATCTTCAGAATACAACATTAACGCGTGCTTTCTTTTGTCAAACAGAGGATTTTGGTTGTTGGACAAACTGGAAAATATACATCAAACGCTTTAGGAAGAATATACACTGTACATCCGAACAACGCCGAATGATTTTATTTACGGTTGCTTCTGATTACCGTTCGTGGTCCAACTCATTTATATATTTACGAATAGTGGATGGAATATTACATAATACGTATAGGAGTACGTGCGGGGCACTACATTTGCTGGAAAAAAATGATCATGGGAACAAGTCAATTGAAAATTCACCCGCCACTTCTAATCTGTTTCAAATACGTACGCTATTCGCAATTATGTATTTCATCATCATACGTGTTTCCCGTCGCAACCAATACAATTGTGGGAGCAATATAAAGACTACATGGCCGAAGATATTCTGCACAGAATGTGGCAAGAAACACAAAATTATGGCTTAGATTTCACAAAAGAAGTGTATGAAGCGTATGAAGTATATAGTATGAAGCGCTAATCTCCATTGAGGATCTTTGTCTTGCAATGTACGGCAAGCTGTTGACACAACTGGAATTGGGAATGACAGCACCAACTTTATACATCAACTATAAGTAACGCGACTGTTTTTGGACGCGAGCAGCGCCGGGGGGCAACAGCTAGTGCTAGAAAGATACAAAACTTCGATTTCTTAACTACAAAAAAAATGAATGAAATACATTATAACATGCCTATTCCAATATCTCCAAAAACGTTTGCTCTGCGAAGATTTCAAATTAGTTCATTTTTATCCTACACTCTGTTCGTAAATAGTTCCCCAATGCCGTTCCTTTAACTCTATCACTGGGTGTGGGAAAATATATTTAAAGTATTTACTGACCGAGAAAATAGAATTTTATTTGATACAGTATTTTTTATTATTTTGTTTTTTCTTTTTCTTTTTTTAATCAAACACAAATAGGGATTGCATTTATTTAAAGTTCATTGCGTATGCGTGCATTTATTGCATACCTGGATATATTACAAATTTTAAGCTCCACCAATATTATTGTTCTTTGAGTTCTGATGAGAATTCAAAAACTGTAAACCAACATGATTACTTACCTTTTACGAAATTTAAAAAATAACAAAACAGCCAACGACAATAGAACTCCACATGCTCCACTTGTTGATGTCAACTGCAGTTGATTAATGGTGCAAATATCCGTTTCCAATGGCGGCAATTTTTTGAGAATGTGTACATCACTGCAGGTAATAAACTTCATTTTTTTTCTGTTTAATACTTTTTTGTTTTAATTAGCTACTTCATTCCTTGCAAAAAAATATGCCTTAAATTTACTCTTCTCGTTTTTTTTTTTTAATTTCTTCTTTTATTTTATTTGAATTAAATCACACCCATTTGTATTGAAAGCACTGCCCGTTGCAAAACAAAACTTATTCAGCGACCGATCTCAGTTCATTGTATTCCGAACACACGTTGTACTTCCTCACGCGTGTAATTATCTGCTCTAACGAGTTTGAGATACACGATCAATATGATACGAAATGTTTTCGGAGAGTAGAATATACTTCTCCAAAATATATAAAAAAAAAAACCGAAACGAAACGAAAAACAAATTCAAACACAAATTCGTAAAAATAAACAAATTGTGATCCATCGCGCTTCGGGATCGGGATCCATTGAGTTCCGTGGAGAGAGTGTGTCTATTTGAGTTTAGATATTTTAACGTTTCGTTCTGTCGATTGGTTCTGTAGCGACGCGCGTCGTTAGTTCGCATTTGTCTCTAGACACCGTGGATTCATGTCTGAAAATTGAGAGTATCACATTGAAACTTGCAATTTTTCTGCTCTTATTTTGTCTTGTTTACTCTGTGGTTGTTTAAAACATGTACAACATTTTGAAAATTCTTCATTCTTTTGGTATTTTCGGTAATTTGCTCTCTGTCTTTAAACAATTCTGAGATATTTTTAGAATGTGTACATACATTCGATGTGTATTAGCAGAGGACTGGAGAACTTGTTAAATATCTAGGTTAAGAAGTTTAATTTTAAGAGTGAACATTTTGTCGATGTGAACAGTTTTATTTATTGCCGATTGACTTCTGAAGGTTAAAATTGTGTAAATCATTTGTTTTCAGATCAAAGGGAAGCTTTCTTAAAAAAAAATAGGTCGGTATATGGCTCCCCATTTTATGATTATGATTTTTAGTAGGTATGATATCATTTGATTTGTACCTCGAGACGTTATCATTTCAATGGGTCAATTTAGATAGAACCCCTATAGAATCCACTCGATGACCAAGTGGTTCATTGTGATTGCACTCTAAGAGACACTAGACCCTTTTCCTCATGTAATACAAATACCGATAGGAATTTTTTTAATGTGAAGCAGATACATGTCCTACACATCTATTCTCAAATTTGATATTATTACGCAAATACTGCAGCTGGTATATATATAAGTCCGTGCACATTTGCGAATTTGTTAAAATATGGTTATTGCTTGTTTTTTTTTTTAGTTGTGCGTATTTACAAAAGTCTTAATTTATAGGTATTATAATTTTTTTTGGGAGATAACATTTTAATGAGTTTGTATTGTTCTTAAAAGCATAAGGAATGTAAATAGTTCTGTAAAGATTACAAAATATGAATATCAGTGTAAATAATGGGGTGGTTGACCATTACTTACTTGATTAGTTGGCGCTACAGCTCGAGGTGAACTTGGGCCTGCTTCTCGCAACCATTTGTGTGTGCGTGTTATATTTTTGCACGAATGGAAGGGACCTACAGTTTTCTGCCGACTCCGAACGGCGAGTTGAGAAGCTCAATCGTGACAAATGATACTCTTTGATGCTTGTCAGACATTCGAACGAGGTGGGCACTGTGAAAAACTTTTAGGTGTTTGCGGCAGGACAGGATTCGAACCCAAGACCGCTGGCTCAGTAGTCCGACGCACTAACCACTTGCGCTACGGTGCCCACTTGACCATTAGCATCCCATTTTAATGCGAATTTCAGTCCTCGTCCTCAGTCCAGGTACTAAAGTTGTCGGCGCACTGCCGGCCGAGTATTGAAATTACCAAGCTGGTGTTCGGCTACTGAAGCCTATTTCGATTGGTATCGGCCTATTTGTCTAATTTACTAATACACTGTTCAGAAGATAATTAAAGACAGTAAAAGGAAAACACCCTTCAAAGATTGCAGGCCTGGTTTTCTTTATTTTTAAAACGAAATCCTGTACTTGCTTCAAGCGCAGCTTAAGGAATAAGCGAAGCTATAAATACGATCTAGCAGGGCCGCATTTGGATTTTTTGGGCCCTAGGCCATTACAATAAAAGGTACCCTATTTTATATATCCTTTTATGTTAGCTGGTATAAGTAAACAAAAATTCAATCCAAAACAGAAAACAAGGTGCAGTGAATTCAACACATGAAGATGCTTATATACATATGAACATGTTTACAAATTCTTATAGACTTTATTTTTTGAAATATTATTCTCTAGTTTTAGTAGCGAAGTATTGGTCAAAATTGATTTCTCGTTGCAAATCACTTTCAATGCAAGCAATAGATAATGCATCAAGCCTCTCAGTGCGTCATCATGGCTCGACACGGACTTTTAAAGCGCTTTAATAAGGAGAACGATCCTTCCGCAGAACAATTTGTCAACATTAAACTTACATTAAACAACAAGCGTACGTTTGAAAAACCCGATGAGGATCTTCCCACATTATTTTATATAAATTTGCTTGATTATAGAATTTATAACTACAGTAAAATTTCTGAATAGTGAAATGATTCGGTGCACTTTTTTTCTGCTACTCGTAACATTTCTACTATTCGCAATTTTTTTTCCACAATCAGCAACCTTATTTGTTTTATTATTTTTCGATCAATTTCGATATCGGAGTTCAAAATGTTTACTTGTTGAATGTAGCCGCAAGCAGAATGAGACGCACACGAAAAGAGGCGCAGGGACATAAGTCCCCGGGACATAGGTCCCAATTTTTTCTTTTGTGACTTATGTCCCACACAAACACAAACACAAAGTGTTTGCTTTGTTTGTATTGATATATTTTGTAAATTCAATTCTTCTTGTATGAAATAATTAATGGATATTATTGTAATCTATCAAATTGTTTGTATAATTTGGTAGGATCATTGTATATATATAAGTGGATGACAAGGTTTCGTACGCCTAATGGAAATCCACAGCGTTGTTTCGTTAATACTGTCTCTCCGAAAATTTGGGACTTACATATGTCCCATCTTCGTCAAAAAAAAATTTGGAATTATGTCCCGATGGGGTGGGACATAGGTCCCTAAATCGATTTGGGTCTTATGTCCCACTTAATCGGGACATAAGTCCAAATTTTCGCTTTTGGGACTTATGTCCCTGCGCCCACGAAAAGAATTTAAATGTCAAAATTCTCGAAAATTCTACTATTCAAGAGTGAATTTGCATGGGAAAAAAATAAGATCATTTGAAAACTGTTTCATTACTCAGATTTCGCAGGTCTCCACTACATAAAAGTGAGTTTTTGGCAACAAAAAATATCCACTATCCAGGTTTCGCAAGATTATTTTATTAGTAGATGTCACTATACACAAGTTTTACTGTATTACTATTTTCAAGCAAAATACAACGATGGAATTGAAAATGTTCATCGGCAAGTTGTGAATTCAGATCTTCCGGATATTTTGATACCAAACACTGGACAGAGGCTTTATTGTCAACTTCTTCATTGGTAATGCAAAGGAAATCGAATCGTTAAGAAATTTCCCTATGGAATTCATTTCAACAATTTCAGAATTTTCACGCATTTTCTGCAGCTGATCAGACAATGATTTATATAAACTTGCGCACGTCAGTATCAGTAGTGTGACGTCGGCGACATGAAATAAGGCCCAACGAAATAAGTCCAAATTACAAAAAAAATTGGCGTTATTTCGCTTTTGAAATTGCACTAAAGCCAAATTAATCAAATTTAGCAATTTGGCTTTTTAGTGTATTATCTTCAGTCATGTTGGTTAATGTATCTAATAAATTCATCATTGGATTTAATGATTGCAGAAGTAGCTGCAGCATGAGCTTCCCAACGTGTATCTAGAAGAAGAACTTTTTGTTGCATCCCTTTACACTGACCAGACATTTCTGGAGCATTGTCGTAAGTTTATCCTCTGCATTTCAAAATCGGTATGTTATTTTATTTTAGCTCAGATACTTTAGTGCTTGATTGACTGTATCATCTCCAGTATGGGAATTCATCTCCAAAAACGTAAAAAATCGTTCAATAGGTTGCCAATCTTAAACATTTTTTGGTGCCCCATCTGTCGTGATGCCTTGGGCCTGGGCCTTGTTGGCCCAAGGGTAAATCCAAGTCTTTGCAAACATTTTTGAAATTCCTTAACTAGGTATGTATTTTTTTGTTCTTTTGTTGTTAAACCTTGTTAATTAACTTTTTTTGGCAGTTCGTTTTGACTTGATGTTCTGAATGGGAAACCCTTCAAGAATATTATGTTAAAACTTTAGATGAATCGGAGCAAAACTAACGAAGATACAGCGGTTTAAGCAACCGCGTCTCATACAGTACATATTTGTGCTTAAAACTTTAAAGCGTTTTCCCCAAAACTCACGTTTTTAAAGTCGGTATCCATCATAACTTCAAAACTACTGCACCGATCCTTTTGAAATTTTGAAAACTATTTCTACACATAGTTTACGAGGTAACGCTGGAGAGTTTTTTCAAATTTGTTAATATTTTTTATTTTACAATAACAAATTAGCCGATCTTTTTCGCAAAAAACGCTTTTTTCACTTCAAAGTGCTCCCAAAAAGTGAAAAATTGATATTTCGAAAAATTCGATACCTGAGCGATACCTGGGGAAAACAATTCTCCAGCAAAAGAACTTTGATTTTTTGATTTCGGATGATCCAGCACCGAGTTATGATGGACACCGAAAATTGTACTTTTTCCGAGACGCTTCCGCATAATTGCTGCCATTGCACAGTGGTTCCACCGTAGGCCAAAAGTCGAAAAATTCATTGTAAAAGTTTTCACCAAAAACCATTTAAGCTAGCTGAGAACAACCCAAAGTTAATATTAGTGAGAAAAAAACGATCTGTTAAGTCAAAATCGTTTGATTTTCATCTCCAAAGTGATCGCATTGCAAGCCCATCACATTTGAGTTTTAGTGCTCTGCAAGTAAGCGTCACTGGATTTTCTTTTTTTCTTCTACTTTCGTCGATGCAAATAATTTTTACTAGAATGTGTCCATTAGCACAAGGTAAGACTTCCGTTCTGTATTTTTCTTTTGGTATGATATGTGTAACTGAACAAGTGGTGGCACTATGAATGTGGGGGGGGATAAAAATTAAACTTTTAACTGTGTTCCCCCCAAGACCCCCGACGTGTTATGTATTGCCAGAAAGGTTAGTTTCAGTTCTTTTTAATGCAAGTTGAATCAGCTGCAGAAATTTGCGGTTTCAGATTTAATTGAGCTATAAGTGACCATACCCCTCGATATTTTTATTTCGGGTGCTATCACTAAATGCTCTTTTACTAGAATGTTGTGTTTATTTGACCATACAGCCAGACGTCTGTTTGAGTATAAAAAATCTGATCTGCAAACTTTTTCGCCTGATTTTTCTAATAGCTTGCATTTAGTTTGATGGAGGACACGACATTCAAGTTTATACTCGTTTTGGAATTATTCTTGTGGCTAAATTAACTTTATACCAGGAAAACTGTAAGTACCAGATAAAAACTTTGTACGGTGGATTTGTAGGTGACATTATGGCGCACGAAAATCATACTAACAAAAAAAATTATAGGCACACTTTCCAGAGATAAATGCGATTTTTACAAAAATTGGTAAAAAAAAATTTAAAAAATCTGTGTTTGAAGACCAATATCTTCAAAATTAAAACACGGATGGTTATTTATTTTCAACTGTGATAGGCCCTAATCAATTTTTTATGATACGAGCCTACTTCGGTTGCTATAAGTTTAATACGCTCGAAGTTATAATTGAATTACTATTGGTACCTTTTTCCCTGAAGGATATTTTTTAAACACCCTGTAGCTCAGTGGGTGTTCAAGATAGACTCCCACTCCCGTACGACTTTTTTCATATCATTAATCAATGAATCAGATCCCAAAGCATATGTATCCTAGGCCGGACCACCCTGTATATCGTACCGTACCGTACCGCACCGCACCGTTATCTCGAAAACGTGACTTGATAGAGCAAAACGGATTGCGGATTCGGAATCAGCTCCCCCATATTACTCTAAAATGAATTGATTTTGCTTATTTTTCAATGAGCAAGTGCTTATGACCGCCTTTGTTTGAGAGTGAAACAACTGTGCATTGCCGCATTTTTTAAATTTTTTTCTTGAAAAGTTTACACGATATTTTTCTTTGTTGCTTTTAATTAATAGATTTTAACTTTGTCGTTAAAAAAAAAACAAAAAAATGTGAATTTTTTGCACGAATTAAAGTTACCCCGCCCTTAAGGTGTTGAATAACTTTTTTTTAGATTAATAACAACTATTTAACTTATTTCTAAATAAGCAAAAAATAAAAATGAGCATAGGTACAACAAAACTGATTTCAAAAAACTATTGTCAACTAAGTGCTTTTTTGTTTATTCTATGCTATTAAAAATAATAACATATTATTTATTAAATGTTTTGCATTCAAATAAACCCGTAAATTATCATTGAATTGGACCTGGCCGACCACTAAACTTTGGCGGCCGAGCACTAGCGCGATATGACTTTTTTCATCAATTTGGTCATTTCTAGAAAACAGTGAGGGTTTAATTAAAAATTCTCTTTTTTATCGATTAATATTTGTTTCGACATTCAATGAAATTCTGTTTAAACGTTTTTCATCGGATACTTCCGTAAGTGGAGAAGCGCAAAGTGAAAAAAAAGTTAAGTGGCCGACCACTAGTGCCTTTGCCCTACTTACTAATGTACTTAGGTGGCGCTACAGCTCGCAGTGAACCTGGGCCTGCTTCTCGCAACCATTTGTGTGTGCTTGTTATATTTTTACACGAATGGAATGGATCTACAAGTTTTGCCGACTTCGAACGGCGAGTTGAGAAGCTCAATCGTGACAAATGATACTCTTTGATTGCTTGTCAGACACCGTGAAAAACTTGTACGTGTTGGATTTTTAAAAAACAGTTTAAATTTGTATTGACTGCATGCAAGGGAGTCTGTTAATCATTCATATTTGTAACTGCATTCAACAACGATCATCACCAAATAAAAAAAATATTGGACTAGTTAATACTACAATTTGTTAAGTCTATTCACAAAAATAGCACAGTCTCAGTTAATCGAATTTGTTGAGTGTTTTGTGCAAATAATATAAAAGATAAAGTCATTATAATAATAATATGTAGTTCACTGAAACCTTATTTTAAACTAGATTAAAGTGATATAAAAAATTGTCACCCTAGAAAGCTAGGCAATAGAAATGAAACTTCATGAAGCTCGATAAATAGTTAAAATGAGAATGCTAGCCCTAGATCGCAAGTGTTTTATTTAAGAAAAATAATAATAATAAAAATATTTTTCTGTGATAAAAGAAGCAATTTTTCATCATTTATTTTTTTTTTTCTTTTTTTCTAATGCATACTCTCGGTGCTTCATTACATCTCATTTTAGCAACAAATACCATTCTTTACAATATTACTTTAAGTTATTTTTCAAGCGTTTTTACCATAAAAATTATATAATTAGAAATTGGAAACTAAGCCTTTATTTTGTTTATTTTGTTATACGGCCAGAACCAAAATCCTTTACCCTTACCTGTCACGTTTCATCGTAGTTCGGAATTACTGCCCAGCGAGCCATAAGAAGTTTCACTTCAAAATCACGAAAGCAAATGTTGGCTAAATAATATGGGAAGAGGCACACACTCCACCGGAGAAAAGCTAGATAATTTTGAAAATCAAAAGGCTTTGACCTTGCGATTTCGGATATCGCCAAGTTGTTGCATTGCCCCAGTAAGCTTGTGCAGAATACCTTCTCGGGTTGACAAAAAATACTGGATATTGAAAATGAATATGAATTTTACAGGATCATGACCATGAGTAATTTTCCATATGTAAAAATTGCTGAGAAAGGAATCTGACATCGATATGGGACTCGCTGATTCATCTTTAGATGGATCTTTTCAAGTTTCTGAGGAAACCGATTTTAATGAGTTATCGCCAGAGCTCGTCAACGGAGATCGGGTTGTTGTAGAGACACATGGTTGGATTAGATTTAGGGAGCGGTGCGAGCGTGAACATTTTAGTTTTTCGTATAAATTTGGAGTCTGTTTGCTGATAATTATTTTGTGTAAGTACTTAATTGTGCAACACTCAAGATATTTATCCAGCGAACATCCCAGTATATTGTTAGCATAAGTTGAAAGATGATCTAAGTCCGTAAACGTAGCGAGTAATGTTGTTAAATGCAACGTTGAGCTTACGTCTAATGAACGCACTACTGAAACAAAAAAGGGTTTAGCCGTACTTCCATAGTGAATTTGCCCCCAGAAGGCATTATATCTTTATGTATACCGTTTTGAAGGGGAGATCAGTAGTCATTAACACACATAGATATTTCCGATTTATATTGATTTATTTAGGAGATATTTAAAAAAAAAAAACTTTTTTCGGAACGCTATATTTCTAAAACTACAGAAGATAGGGCAATAAAACAAAGAGCTATAGTAACCATACTCTAGAGTTTATATAATAATTTTTTTTTTATAGGGCACGCCTGAATACAAAAATTAAAAAAAAGCAGTTAAAAATTTGCATGATCGATTTTTACTGGTTCTTATTAGTTGACTACTTGGGAAAACCTTCCGGAAAAGTCGGGAAATTGAAAAAAACTTAATGTATGGAATTTTGTGTGCAATTGTTCCGGAATGGTTTTTCGAATGGAAAAATATAAAATTCTGAGTGAAAAACTCGGAAAATCCCGGAAAACGCGAAAAATTTGAATTTTTTTTCGATGAAATTTTCAATTTTATCGCATGATTGATGTATAGGTGGAAAATTCGTTGTGAAGCTTGGAAAATGTCGGATAATTGTGAAATTAATTGTGATAAAAGACGTTTTGCGTGCATTTTGGGTGGAGAAGTAAACAAGATAAATAATAGATGGCGCTGTGCTGTAGGCTGTGCGCAATTTGACAGGTATCCTTTTCGCATTGTCATTTTCTATTGAGCGAATGTGCTATTTTTCTTGCTGCAATTGATTCGAGTTTTGCGTATTTGTTAACGGGTGGATGCCTTTATCCACACGTATTAATATTTTGAATGGTCGTAGGTACCTTAACCTAGGCCTTGTAGTAGTGGTCTAATCGATGCGTAAATCAATTAGCCGTTTGTGAAATATCAACCGTCTTCAGCAGACTCACTGAAGATATTATGCAAATAAAAGTCTTATGTTCGGTCGGTGAATGATAACAATCGATTCGAGTTCTTTAATTCCATCTTCTTATTTATACTAAATTACAATCAAAAAAGTGCTTACTTCATCTAAAACATAAAACGCTTAATACTACACAATTTGCAATTCGAGAATTCAATAACTAAAAAGCAATAAATGCAATCTATGCAATTCTAAAGGCAATGTACATACCAAGAGTGCAACGGCCCAAAGGTAAACAACCGGAGTGCCGTTGAACCCGTTGGTATGTTATGATTTGTTCAGCATATTGCTGAGTGGATTAAACTGAGGTTTAACATTCTGCCCCGCATTGAACGGACAGTTCAATAAATATATATTTTTTTATATTTTATATTTTATTTACTTAATTGTCAATTTTCTTAATTATATACAACAGTGGTCACTAATGCTAAACTATTACACTAAATCTGCCATGCTGTTGGTCTTCTTGCTGGGCTGGTCTTCTTGAAGCGGGTTAGTAGTAGATCTTCATTTTCTTGAATTCCATCAATCGTCCGGGATATTCCTTCTGCGTACTCGGAATCCAGTACTCCGAATAATGAATTGGCTATATTTCCAATAAAGTTCAGGGCTCCTCGTTTTTTCCGAGAATTGCTGGGGGGAACAGATAGTAGTTCGTTGTTCGTCTCTAGCTCTTCCTCGAGATGTTGTACCTGGTCCGTAATTTTGTTACATAGGTTCTTGGGATTCATAAAATTACATAGGCTCTTTAACGAAGAACTTGCGTTTTTCACTAGTTGTAGTTCTTGCCAATAAAGCTCCATATCATAGTATGCTATAATATTCCATTCACTAGACAAGATGTGGGCTGCTGCGATGTTTTCAAAATAAATTCCTGGGTGTGACTTAAATGGTTCCAATTTGACAGGAGATCCTTGGCTGATTGGAAGCGTCAGCAATATCACTAACATCGTTGCGAGAGTAGCACCCAGTGATTGCCTTATTCTTTTTCTTGGCACCACCTCATTGTTCGTATCCGGTTCTAGTGTCGTTGTGGAAGGTTTTTTGGGGTTTTTTTTTAAGGGTGGATCATCGTCCACTGGAAGTGGTGCCAGCTTATGCACTGGTCTCCTGAACAAACCCTTAGTTGTCCTTAGTTCTACCACTCGTATTAAATTGTCATTACCACTTATACAATTTATGATTCTGCCCAGCTGCCATTGCGTTGGTGGGAGGTTATCATCTTTTATGGCTACCAACATCCCAGGCCTGATGGTTTCATTTCGTTGCTTCCATTTGTACCGATGTTGCAGCTCATTCAGGTATTCATGTGACCAGCGTTGCCAAAATTGGTTCTTTATTGCGGTGATTGTCTTCCATCTGTGGTTCAAACTTGTGCTGAAGGGTCCCGCTCGAGCATCTATGGTGGATGTAAGTGGTTCTCCGACCAAGAAATGTCCCGGTGTCAAAGCCGTCAGATCGTTGGGATCAGATGACAGGGCGGTCAGTGGTCTCGAATTCAGGATGGCCTCTATTTCTATCATTAATGTTTCCAGCTCTTCATAGGTGAGATTAGATGAAAGAAGATTTCGTTGCAAGAAGTATTTAGCTGATTTAACGGCAGCTTCCCATAGGCCGCCAAAATGAGGTGCTCGAGGTGGAATGAAGTGAAACTCTATGCTCCTCGCTGTACAGAAAGATGTAATTTTTTCCTTTGCCGACGCTGAATGTATTGATTGCTCGATATCCTTTATTTGGTTGCTAGCTCCAACAAAGTTAGTAGCATTGTCGCAGTGGAGATTTCGACAATGTCCTCTCCTCCCTACGAATCGTTTAACAGCACCGATGAAGGCCTCCGTAGTTAGGTCTCCGACTACTTCAAAGTGTGTTGCCTTGGTGGCGAAACAGCAAAATACTGCCACATAAGCCTTCCGGGGTTGCTTGCCTCTTATTCGGAAATGAATCCACACGGGGCCAAAGAAGTCTACTCCTGCGTTCACGAATGGTCTGGCCGGTTGTACACGCATCGCTGGTAGATCCCCCATTATTTGCTCCATTAACCTTGGTCTCGCTTTAGTGCAACGAACGCATTTTTGAACCACTGATCTTGCCATCGTCTTCCCTTTAATGGGCCAGTACTTTTGACGTACAGCTGCTAATAATCCCTGCGGACCGACGTGAAGATTCTTCAAATGGAATTCTTCCATCAGCAATTTACTGAGTTCATGGTTGTAAGGTAACAAGATGGGGTGCTTGGCATTGTACTCTAATTCTGCTGCTTCTAGACGGCCTCCTACCCGAAGTATGCCTTCCTCATCCAAAAATGGTGCTAAACTGCTGAGTGGGCTCTGGCTGTGAACATACTTTTCCCTTGATAATTGCTGGAGCTCATCTTTGAAGGCTTGTTGTTGCACCTCTCTCATGATGCTCTGATTGGCGTTGTCGAGTTCCTTAGGAGAGAGAGGCCCAACATATCGATTGTCTTGGTTATTTGTCTTGCAATTATGTATGAGTCGTTTCACATATGCAATGATTCGCTGCAGGCGAGAGAATGAGTTATGGTGGTCTATTCTGCTGACAATACTGATTTCGACTGCTGTTGTGAGTACTGTCCTACCACTACTATCCCGCCAGTGAGTAGTATCGCCAATTCTGCACTTCTTTTTCTCGAGATCCGGGCTCTTGCCTTCAAATTTTCCAGGCCAGGTGGATTCTGGACCGTATAAGTACAGAGGACCATAGAACCACATGTTACAGATTTTCAACTTAAGTGCTGATACTCCTCTTGACACAATATCAGCCGGGTTGTGTTTCGTTGGAACATGACGCCACTGATGGGGGGAAGTTTTTCCTTGAATCGCCTTTACTCTGTTTGCTATAAAGCTGTGATACCTTGAAGCATCTGCCCTTATCCATGCCAACACGATTTCGGAATCGGTCCACAAGTATGTTTCCAACCTTCCTAGCCTTAAGTCAGTCGTTACTCGTAACGCGAGGTCGGTAGCTAGTTTGGCTGCGCAAAGTTCTAAGCGGGGTATAGTGGTTGCAGCTCTTACCCTTTCATCTGTTTCTTGCTTGATTGGTGCTACTCTGGATTTCGAACAGAGCAGATGAACTGCTATTGTACCGTCGTTAAATGTAGATCGAATATAAATAGCGGCTCCAAAAGCCTTCCCCGAAGCGTCGGCAAAAGCATGTAGTTGACTCTGAACTGCGATTTTGTGGGAAAAGACATGTCTAGGGATCCTGATATCCTTAATTGCTGCTAAGTCCGTTCGAAAGTGGTCCCAAGTTGTATGCAAATCCATGGGAAGGGCAGCATCCCAATCAATTTTTAGCTTCCACAGCTGCTGGATGAAGATTTTTGCAGTAATAGTTATAGGATTGAGGATGCCTAATGGATCGAAGATGTGCGCGATTTCGGACAAGGCGATTCGCTTCGTGATTCTGTTGTTTGATTGTAGTCTGGAGTCGATGAAAAACTGATCTGTTTGTGGATTCCAGCTGACACCCAAGGTTTTTATTGTGGACGACTCCTTATCTTGGACCTCTGATTGCAGCGCCTGATCCCCCGCTGTAATATGCGTTAGGAGTTGTGGTGTATTACTACACCATTTCCGAAGGTTGAATCCTGCTGAACGTAGAATGTTACTCAGTTGTTTTTGCATCTCCAGCGCTTCCGACAGACTGTTAGACCCCGACATAACGTCGTCCATGTAGAAGTCCCTCTCCAAGATCTTCGCTCCCAATGGATATCGGTGAAAGTTATCCTTGGCCAATTGTTTCAGGCAGCGTGTGACCAAGTAGGGGGCGGAGGAGGTACCGTATGTTACCGTATTAAGCTGATAACACTTCAGAACTTGATCCTTTGCCTTCCGCCAAAGTATTAGCTGAAACTTACGATCTTCCTTCTCCATACTTATCTGTCGATACATTTTTTCGATATCGGCTGTGAATGCGAAACGTGGTGTTCGAAAGCGTAGAAGCAGTGCGAAAATATCGTCTTGAATGGTTGGGCCTGCTAGCAGCAATTCATTTAATGAAACGTTCGCTGATGTCTTCATGGATGCATCAAATACAACTCTTAATTTAGTTGTACTGCTTTCTGGTTTAAGTACTCCATGATGGGGTAAGAAATAGTGTGGTGACCCTATGTTGGTCATGTCAACCTCTTCCATGTGTCCTAATTGAAGATACTCTTCCATTAAATTCGTATAGAGTTTGCTAAGTTCAGCGTCCTTGGCCAACCTTCTCTCTAATGCATAAAACCTGCGTAGTGCTACTTCCTTGGATTCGCCTATCTCGGTAGGATCCCTCGCGAAGGGTAGGCTTACAATAAATCGACCAGTAGAATCTCGCTGGCTTGTCTTTGAAAAGTGAGCTTCACAACGCTTGTCACCACTTGTGAGCTCTGGATGATCATCTGCTGGTTCTTCTAGTCGCCAGAATTTCTCCAATATTGTCCCAAGTTCTTCCGGTTTGACTCCCACTCCGCATGTGGCTGTAGTAGAGTGTCCCTCGTTCACTTGACCTGCTACAACCCAACCGAGTACGGTGTTTTGTAATATGGGTAGATCCTCTGCTAATTTTATCTGTCCTATGGCGAGTAACTGGTAGTGGAATTCAGCTCCTAATAAGAGATCGATCTTATCTGGACGATTGAAATTAGGATCTGTCAGTGGCAGGTTAGCAGGCAATTTCCAGGCAGAGGTATTCAACAGGTGGGTTGGTTGTTCCGAAATAATTGTTGGCAGCACAAAAGCTTCTATTCTAGCTGAATAATCGTTTAGGCGGGATTGAAGAAGAACGTTCGCTCTTTTGCTGGATTGTTGTTTGCCTTGGCCAATACCTTCAATATACAATGACTCCGTAGAGGTGGATAGCCCAAGTTTCTGGATGATTCGCTGGCTGATAATGTTTACCTGTGAACCGGAATCCAGCAGTGCTCGGCATTCGAGTATTTTACCATCGGCTCCACATAGTTTGACTCGGGCAGTGCCTAATAGGACCAATGTTCGACGATTATCCTTGAACAGTGCCGTTGCCGCAGTTGACGGGTCGACTGGACCTTGGGATTTGGTGTTGCCACTTGATTGGCCTGGCGTGGATACGGTACCACTTAACGATGGCGATTGGTTCCAGCTGCTGAGATGTAACAAGCTGTTGTGTTTCTTGTTGCATTTGAAACAGCTTCGAGAATTACAGTTGACCGCAACGTGTCCTGGTTTGAGGCAATTAATACACAGGTTGCATTTCTTCACTAATGACAATCGGTTGGCGGGGCTGAGTTGCAGAAATTCCTTACAGGTAAATAGCTGATGACTTCCCCTGCATGATGGACAGTTGAATTGGGATGAACCAGCAGTTGTTACCAACGATTTCACCCCATCGCTTCTCCTTAGAGGATCTTCCCCAGACCTTCCCTTCTGTCCAAGTATCTCTAATGATTGGAATCTGCATTCCAGAAATGCCAGAAACTCCTTCAACGACGGTAATGCCCTTGGATTTTTCAGCGCTTGTTCATACAGGGTATGCGAATCCTTATCTAGTTTCTTCAGCAGAAGGTGGAGCAAAAGGGGGTCCCAACTAGTTGTGTCAACCTTCAGGCCTTCCAACCCGGATAGACACTCTTGGGTGGTATCATGTAAGGTTCGAATAGTGTTGGCAGTGCCAGTAGATGCATTCGGTTGTCCTAATAGTCTCGAGATCCACGATGAAACCAGCCACCTGGTATTCTGGTAGCGGTCGACTATTATTCTCCATGCTGAGGCATAATTCGCACCTGATCCAGATAGGTGACGAACAAGCTTCTCTGCCTCTCCTATCAGGCTGGTCTTAAGGAACCACATCTTCTGCGTGTCTGGAATGTTCTGGTTGTGAACCATTTCAGTGAATAGGTCCGAGAATTGTTGCCATTTAAGATAATTGCTATCAAACTTCGGCAAGGAAATCTGCGGTAGCTTCATTGGTGCATCTCGGACCTCGATTGTACCCTTCGCAGCTGGTTCACAATGCTGCGTTGGGGCTTCTAGTATAGTCAGGAGTTCCATTATGGAAACCTCCACTTCTCCCTGCATCATAAAATACTGGCTTATCTCGTCCTGCGTTAATTCATCCGCCAGCTTATGGTACAGTGTTGTCGCTTCTTCCCAATTCTGTTCCAAGCTGCGGAGTTTAACCTTGCAAAACGCTGCATTTTTGTCCCTTACCATCATGAGGTTATCGGTACATTTTTGGATGACTTCCAAAATGAAATGGAACCGTTGGCTCAGACTAGTTTTGGTAGAGGATTCCTTCGACTGTGGATCATCCTCTTCTGGTTTCGGGGGTATCACCCCTTGCTTAATTAATGACGTCGGACCTGCAACTGATCGATCCTCAAATTGCTCTGTCTCGATGTCCTTTAACCCCTCCCTCTGCTTAGTTAATGGTCTTGAAGCCGCCATTGATCCGTCCTCAATTGGCTCTTCATCCTGTAACTTCGGGCCTTGGAGGCCTTGGAGACGCTGCTGAAGATCAGTCCTTAGGCGATCTGCGACCTTCCGAACTGCTTCGTAGTACTCCTTTTTGAAATAGGGATGGTCAAGTTGTGTCGCAAAGTTATTCTGGATAACTGAATTCCGTTCGTCGAAATCCTTCCATATCCTCTTCAGGTTCTTGAGCCTCTCTGCTAGGTAAGGTACAGTCTTTCGATCCTCACTGTCCTTACCATAGTTGCGGTTTATCCGAAGGATTTCCTCTCCTACTAATTGCTGCTGATTAGTGTAGGTTTCTAGATCCATCGTCGTCAAATGTTATTTTACGTTTTCCGACAGTATGTTGATACCAGTGTCAGCCCTGGTACACGCTATTGATATATGTATATAAAAAAAACCCGGCGGTTTTTACCCAGTGTCTAAGCCCTGGTAACGCTTTTTCTTCCGACGTATATATAAAATTACTCGGTGGTTTGCCAAGTGGACCTCAATTAAATGCTTCTTACCACTGGTGGGGGAAGCAATTACTGGAGTCCTGTCACGGTCGCCAAATGTTAACGGGTGGATGCCTTTATCCGCACGTATTAATATTTTGAATGGTCGTAGGTACCTTAACCTAGGCCTTGTAGTAGTGGTCTAATCGATGCGTAAATCAATTAGCCGTTTGTGAAATATCAACCGTCTTCAGCAGACTCACTGAAGATATTATGCAAATAAAAGTCTTATGTTCGGTCGGTGAATGATAACAATCGATTCGAGTTCTTTAATTCCATCTTCTTATTTATACTAAATTACAATCAAAAAAGTGCTTACTTCATCTAAAACATAAAACGCTTAATACTACACAATTTGCAATTCGAGAATTCAATAACTAAAAAGCAATAAATGCAATCTATGCAATTCTAAAGGCAATGTACATACCAAGAGTGCAACGGCCCAAAGGTAAACAACCGGAGTGTCGTTGAACCCGTTGGTATGTTATGATTTGTTCAGCATATTGCTGAGTGGATTAAACTGAGGTTTAACACTGATTCTAGATAGTCGTATATCGCGCATCACATCCGCAAACGGTACAAACATTACGATCAATTGAATTTCATTGCGATATTTATCAATACGATCATTTTTTCAGAAAATAAATTTTCTCTTGAATAGGATTAGTCAAAAACGACTTTGTTGTTTTGTAGCGAGAGTTATTTGCTTGACTTATGCCTCCTATTAGACGATCAAACCTTGGACGACGAACACAAGACGATTTAGTGGGGCTATGATATTGCTCTTTCGGAGATTTTCGTCAAACGATTCCCGTCATCCCGAAATCTACTGCTGCCGATGAACTTAATGCATGCCTGAAATCGTCATCTTTGTGGCGGCATGTCAAGAAGTTGAAATTGACCACGAACATGAGAGTCGCATTGCAGAACGACGCATCGGCTGCTGAATTCTCGAGACAACTGCTGGCGCCGGCAATGGCCAAATTTCTGTTGATGTTTTGACTGGATTGATATCGTTCCCGGCAATTTTTTGCGGGTTCACATCTTTACGGTGTTCCCCGGCATTACACAAAATTATAAAAATCTCACTATCTCCAGACAGACAGATAGACACACAGGTAGATAGATGGACTTATAGATAGACAGATAGACAGGCAGACAGACACACAGACAGATGGAAAGACAGATAGACAGACAGACAGATAAATAGACAAACAGACAGATATATAGATAGATATGTAGATAGACAAACAGACAGACAGACATACAGACAGACAGACATAAAGACAGACATTTCATTTTGATTTGTACATTTATGAAATAAATTCATTTTGAGTATTTGTTTTACCTTAATAAAAAACTGAATTCAATTCAGCTTATAAGTTAACACTACATTTATTTATTTTGAGGCGGTACGAAGTTCATCTATAGGTTTTGCTATTGATGTGTCGACATCTATTACATAGAACATCACCAACCTTGAGTGATTTCATTCGGGAAATACAACAAGTTTGCACACCATCTTCGGTTTTCAATATTTTTTTTTCCTGCTCCATCTTTATGAAAATGAAAGCCACAGTTATTACAGCTAAACATGGTAAAAATCCTTCAACACTATCCTTAACACTCTAAGGGTTAAAATCATTACTATATATGACTTTTCAAATACTAAAGCACGTCTCTCAATTATCAACGTTCAAAACAGAATAAGGTGCAACGTATGTATTGCACAAGTTACAAAGAAGATCATTTAAAGCTACATAGTTAGAGTCGTTTGGGGTAAGAGTGCGCAGCGGGTAAGAGTACGCAGTGCCATTTTCTCCATCTGTGAAAGGATTAGCAGCAATCGCTAAATGAGAAAATGTGTGCTTCACTAACCGCCAATGATGAACAACCTCTACGAAAATTTTCCATTTAACAGTACAGAGAAAATCAACAAGGAAAGAAAATCCGCATTTTGTTAAAAAAAAAGTTAATTTTTAAAAGTCTGTCAGGAAAGCGTGGCAACTCGATACCCCATAAGTACGTAGACATAAACAGTGTATATGTGTGTTTGATTTAGGATACAATTTTAGTGGATAATGTTATTCGTTCTTAGATTTTCAATAGAATGAAAAAAAAGGAGCGTCTAGGGAAAGAGTGCACAGTCGTTCTGTGGGTAAGAGTGTGCAGTACTTTCTTACCCAGTATTTAACTTTTTATAATAATAACAATTTTTAGGTTATTAACTTCTATCGAAAGATGCAATGAGCACATCACAGTCATAGGCAGTAGGTGGTAGCTCGTAGCTGAACTATTTTCCTGTTTTTGTTTTTCCACAAAAATGCCTCGTATCTACCAAACACAAACGGTAAGGAAATTGGTAACCCAAAGTTCATTTAAAATGGAAGCCAGGGCCGGACCTTACATAGGAGCGAGTGGCGCAGCCGCGCCAGGCGCTAGAAAGCAAGAGGCGTAAAAACTAAAAAAATTAATATCCAAAAAACAGATCTACTCGTTTGCTAATATGTATTTATATTCTTCACAAACAAATATTTCTCACCGTACTTCTCAAATAACAATACACACATTTCAATCACTGTACTTTAAAAAATACACACACATTAAAATCACCAAATTTCCATATAAATATGCACATAATGTTTTTTTTCTATCCCTTCCCGTTCCCACAACATTTTATTCTCTTTCTCTCCATAGCTGCTAATTGGTATAACAGATCAGTTAGCAGAATTTTTATCTGTACCCAACTACAACCAGAGACAAACATTGTCTCTGCTGCAACCATAGTAGACTCTGTTATTTCATATTAAATATCCAGTCGACCCTTCAGCCCATTGCCATAAAACGAAATTTTCACTGCCAACATGCTGTGGAGCAGTCTTATCATACCGCTCCATTTGCGCCTACCAAAATCCATACAAATCAACAAACATGTCGGATGTTGTGGAGCAGGATTCAAATTTCGCGCCAAGGCAATGCGCCTACCTAAAACGATGCGAACTTCAAATTTGGTTACGCAACCTTGTTCGACATATCAAAACGTTCGATTTGACTGAAGAGAAAGAGAGTCAAACTCAGGTCATATACTCATACGTAGTAAAATTTATTGTTACATTATCTATGTACAGATCGCGACAGAAAGATAGCACATTTGCTTTTTTCTTGGTACCCTTTTGCATTGTCGTGTTTTCAACCAATAAAAAAACATTTCCTTCTTACATGCTGTGCATTTAATATTTAATTGATAACAAAACAAGACTACATAAAAAAATGCAACCTGCGGTTACGAAAACAAAAGATATTATTCAATTCAGAACATTAGCACTTCAAGTGGTAGATAGCACATTTTTAAAAATATTGAAAATTAGTATGTTATGTAATATATATTCAATTTTCCCTGCGTCTAGTATTAATGCCTTGATTCTCCTTGGCTACGATTATAGTAGATTTTACGCTTGATATCCATAAGTAGAAAGGAACTTTAGTAGTTAGAATAGTGGGCCAAGATACGAAAAAGTTTAAAATTAGAGAATATTTTTTGGGATTGTTGCGAAAAAAACAACTGGGTCTGGCTAAACTGATTTAGTTTTGAATGAACTTGCTGATTTGGATATTCTATTAGTGAATTGTAGAGGACAAGGGTATGATAATGGTACTTATGTATATTTTTTTTTTTTTTTTTTTTTTTTTTTTTTTTCCCGAGGGTAGGTGAAAATCTTCCATAGACACTATGAGAATAGCAAGCGCGTGCTCATAGTAGTGTCAGATTCTTACTGACCAAAAACACCTCCCTTCGATATAAATTTGTTAGATACTGCAACTAAGTTATACTACCTATCAAGCAATTTTTCTATCACGAAATATAAACGTTTGGCAGGTTACTTTCCAATGAAAGATCCTGCATATTCCGCAATTTAGATGCGGTTAATCCTTATCTCGCCAAGTCGAAAGGTTTTGTCCTTTGTAGTCGGCGCAATAAATTGCTCTCATCCAAAATAAGTAGGACTGTATTATTAACATGTCCGATTAGTCGGTTTCTATGTTTTCGCGCGAAGCTTCTAGTTTCAGCTTCGATTGTCGGAATTCCGAGATCCCTGTGGATATCGTCGTTTCTAGCATACCACGGTGCTTGGACAATTTCTCTAAGCACTTTATTTTGAAAGGTCTGTAAAATATTGGCATTTGTTTTCTTGGTACAACCCCAAAGTTGTATACCGTAGGACCACACCGGCTTTAGCACTTGCTTGTATAAAAGCAGTTTGTTCTCGGTACTGAGGTGGGAATGTTTCCCGATCAGCCAGTACATTTCTCTATATTTGATTTCTAATTCTTTACGTTTCATTTTCACGTGCGAATTCCACTTCAGCTTTGCGTCGAGTGTCATTCCCAGGTATTTGGCTTCTTTTGCAATAGGAATTCGGGCCAAATTTATAAAAATTGGCAAGTCATTAATTTTTCTATAAGTGAAATTCACATGAACAGATTTAGTTCCGTTAAGGGCGATCCGCCAGTCCCTCGTCCATTCATTTACTTTATTCAATGCGTTTTGCAGTTTGGCAGTCGTTTCCTCGATTGTTTTACCTACTGCTAGGATAGCGGTGTCGTCGGCAAACGTAGCAAGCATAGTGCCATCTTCTTTCGGTATATCACGAGTATATAACAGATAAAGAAGCGGCCCCAGAACGCTTCCTTGCGGTACGCCGGCCGAAATTTTTTTGAGCTCTGAGTATTCGTTTCCATTTCTAACACGGAAGAGTCTATTTCCGAGATATGAATCCAAAATCTCGTATAGGTACACGGGGAGTACTTGTCGTAATTTGCATTTCAAGCCATCGTGCCACACCTTATCAAAGGCTTGCGAGACGTCAAGAAATACGGCTGAGCATATCTTTTTTTCTTCTAGTGCTTTTTCGATTACGTTAGTAATTCTATGCACCTGGTCAATTGTCGAATGCTTACTTCTGAACCCAAACTGGTGGTCAGGGATTAGATTATTTTCTTCTATAACCGGTTGGAGACGCCTTAGTAATATCCTCTCGAAAATTTTTGATACGACTGGAAGAAGCGAGATTGGTCTGTATGATTTTACTTCATATGACGGTTTTCCTGGTTTTAAAACCATAATGACTTCCGCAACTTTCCATTGGCTCGGCACGTGTTTTAATCTGAGTGCAGCATTTATAATATGGAGAAGCTTAATAAATGCTCTTCTAGGTAAGGCTTTGAGAATTTCTCCGGTAATCAAATCATAACCAGGAGCTTTCTTAGGTTTTAGTTTCGCGATCTCACGTTCGAGTTCTCTAAGCGTTGCAGATCTGCGCGTTAAATCGTCAGATGGTGGAACTACCATCCTTGTGAGGTTGATGTTGTCATGAACCACTTGACCATCGTTCGGTTTAAAGGTTTCTTCCAAATGGGCGGCAAAAATATCCGCTTTTTCTTTATCTTCCCTTGCCCATTCATTTTGATTTATTTTAAGTGGCGGCGCGGGGATTTTGGGCCTTTTGGTGCCTTTTACAGCTTTCCAAAGGGAATAATTGGAATCTTTTTTCGCTGTTAAACTTTCAAGGTAAGAGCCTATCGCACGATTTTTAAAATCCTTAATGCTATTCTTTAACAAATTGCAGAGACGATTCAGATGGGTTTTATGCTGTGGAGCACGACTTTGTTGCCATCTTTTACGCGCTTTTCTTTTTTCCCTAATTAATTCCTTTATTTCAGCAGGATATCGTAGACCGTATTTGTCTGGCGTTTTTCTTGGATTATGCGTATTATTCCAAGAGGCGAGCTGTACTATCTCAACGAAGCGATCGACTTCAACCTCAAGTTCATAGGGTGTCGTAAGCGGTACGCTCAGTTCAATATTTACTTCGATTTCGTTCCTAAAGCCTTCCCAGTTAGTTGTTCTGCCGGTTAATTTCGCTGGCTCTCGGTTAAATAATAGTTTTTCGCTCAATGTCAAAATAACTGGGGAATGATCAGACGACAGATCAAAGCTTTCTTCAACTTTTATGTGGTTGTTAGATATTCCTTTCACCACGAAGAAATCGATCAGGTCAGGTATTTTCAAAGTATCAGCTGGCCAGTAAGTCGGTTTGCCCGTCGAATGGAAATCACAACTGTACTCCATACCTGCCCCATAGAGCATTCTACCTTTTTGCGAGATGTATCTAGAGCCCCAGAACGTATGTTTCGCGTTAAAATCGCCGCCAATAATGAAATTAGGTTTCAGCGATTTAAATAAGTTAGTAAAATCACTTTTTTCAAGCGCGGAACGCGGTGGACAGTAGATAGATGAGATTTTAATAGTACGCTGACTATTTTTAACTCGAATTGTGCACAGTTGCAGAGTTTCAAGCTCTATCTTTAGGTCTTCGCATTGTTCAATGCAGTCTTTAATAAACAAGGAAGATCCGCCTCTTGCTTTTCCCGAAGGGTGACAAGCGTGGTAATCAGTATAGCCTTTTATTTTTAAATGCGATTCCTTTTTCACGTGAGTTTCAGAAATCAAGCAAATGTCAATATCTTTTTCTCGCATGAATATTTCCAATTCGTCAAGTTTTTGCAAAAGTCCGTTTGCATTCCAAGTACATATTTTTAACATTCTTTTTTCATTCATATTCTAGGTGAAGTACGCGTTTTCCGTGAATAACTCTCGAGCTTAACCAACCTATCGAGAATAATTTTATTTATTTTGCTTTGCTCTTCAAGTTTCGCGAGAATAATTGAGAAAACTTGAGAAGCAGGGTCCGTCGGGATTTCGATGTTTTTTGATTTTTCGGATGCTGCAGCCTGGGCGTAGGTCTGCACTCCTGCTGTCCGAGGGCTATTACTTGATGTCTTTTCTAATGGCTTTTCATTACCATTTCTCTTAAGGCCAGAAGTCGAGGGCTTTTCTCCTGTCACCAACTTTTTCCGCTCTGAACCCGGTGGTTTTTGTTTGCCTACGTTCGCCTGACCGATCTTACTATTTGCATTAGTTAGCGGTCTTGTTATTTTATTTTGAGGCTTATGGAGTGCATCTCTCCGTTTTTGCAACTCCTTAGCTACTTCACAGCCTCTATAATTTGCCGGGTGCTTTCCCTTACAATTAGCACAGATTGCGGAGGCTTGTTTGTTCACTCCACAGTCTTGGGAGAGGTGATTTCCGGCGCATTTCACACAACGCGGTTCTTTTTTGCAGTACGTTTGCGTATGATTAAATCCTTGGCAACGTTTGCACTGCGGAATTATTTTTAAATTTCTACGCATGGGCTCGATTTTGACCACGATATTCAATATGTATATGAGAGGGAAACATTGTGGTATGCAAGCGAGAACTAAGGTTTTGGAACCTAGAGCTTTGATGATGCTCAATGCTCTACTGATGCAGTTGCATTCTTCGATAAAGTTGAGAGTAAGTATCTATGTTTTCTATTCAAGTTCTGTAGACAGATGGTCCTTTTTAAAAAAAAACATCTTAATAGTTTGACTCTTAAGCAGAATAGATGCAATAAAACCACTAAAACTATACTTGGGAGATGTTTATAGGCTCTTGTTGAAATTTCAGAAAATTATGATCAAAAAGTCCAAAACATGCCTCAATCTCTTGGTAGTAAGCTAAGCGAATTTAAATTTATTTGTTGTGTTGTTATTTGGTACACAATATTAGACACAAAGCAGTATTTGCCTTAAGCTTGCAGTTGAAATTTTCTGCTCAATGAAAAAGTTTTTATCGAACTAAGAACTAATGACAAGTTTTTTTGAATTTTCAGATAAGGACTTATAGCAAATGAAATTAAAGTTCCTTTTCCAGCAATTTCAACTTAACGGTCCCGAAAAAAAGTAGTTCAGTTTTCCTATGAGGATAGGAATGAGGTAATTTTGGACCTCAAGAAAGATTTAGGGTTGAATTTTATGTTGAAGTCAACGCGTCAATTACTCTCTCTCTTCGGGAGATGTGAAAAAGATCAAACCTTTTATACGTTGCTTTTGGGGCGCTTATTTTTTTCCTGCGCCAGGCGCCAAAACTGTTAAAACCGGCCCTGATGGAAGCAGCCCATGAAACGCTGCCGAAGAACTTGGTTTGAGTGAAAGCACAGTTTCAAGCCATTTAAACTACGAAAACTGTGACTTAAACTGGTTGCGCACTCTTACCCTGACTTCGGGGCAAAAGTGCGCAACTTGACTTACTTTGGTTGTTTGATCAAAGCATAATGAAACATTAAAAAAAATCTAAAATATTTTTGTATGATTTTGTTCCTAAAATATAGAGCTACCAAATAATAGGCTCTTTTGTTTGTTATCTGTTGTAAGTTTTTCAGAATTTAAGCCCGAAGTCCAAAATGCGCACTCTTGCCCCGAACGACTATACGTGCTAGTCACAAACACGTCCAAACACGATCGTTTTTTGCTTAACGTGTACAGTTAATTCATCGAAAATAATGAGACGTACTTTTATATAGCAAACTACAAGAAACAAATAACGATTTTAGCTATATTGAGCTTGGTTGTACTTAGTTTATATTTTGTACTGCTTATGTAAGTAACCTATGTACTATGTTCTTTTATAATATTTATCTGCGCAATTTCTTCATTAGGTATGTATTTTAAACAACCGTTATGCACTTCTCAATGTATTATTATATGTTATTGTAGCGCAACTTACATTGTATTTTTTTCGACATGTTCCACCAAATGGATTTGAATAAAATTTGGTACAGTGTTAGAATATATATAGACAATTATTTTTCAGAGTGGTCAACTAATAAGAACCAGTAAAAATCGATCATGTAAATTTTTAACAGCTTTTTTTTAATATTTGTACTGAGGCGTGCCCTTTCAAAAAAAATTGTTATATAAACTCTAAAGTATGGTTTAACTATAGCTTTTTGATTTATTGCCCTATCTTCTGTAGTTATAGAAATATAGCGTTCCGAAAAAAAAGTCCTTCTTGGATGGTTTTTTTTAAATATCTCCTAAATAAATCAATACAAATCGGAAATATCTATGTGTATTAATTAATACTGATCTCCCCTACAAAACGATATGCATAAAGATATAATTCCTTCTGGGGGCAAATTTACTGTGGAAGTACGGCTAAACCCTATCACAGCCATATGTAATAATTGGGATCAAAAGAGTTTTTACAAACATTAATCTTGTATTCAATGATGTGTAGCACTGTGACATAGGCAGATTTCTAAGAGATGCATAGATTTTGCCTATTATAGTAGAAATGTGGTTAACTAAGGTTTTTATTAAGGCACACACCAAGTTTTTTAGCTTTATCAACAAACTAAATTGGTTCAATCCAAATGAGTATATTGGGTAAATTACAGTCATTTAGGCCACGGCTACTAATAGTTAGACATTTAGATTTAGTAAGGCTCAATCTCAGCAAATTGTCTTCAGACCAAACTTGTATTCTTTGGAGATCTGCGTTGGGTTTGTGGACCGCGTCTTCAACTGAGCCAGGCTTACAACTAAAGTATAATTGGACATCATCTGCATACATGTGCAGCGAAGAGTATTTAATCATCGTCGGTAAGTCATTAACCCTGCACCTTATTGGTGACTTCGTTAGTCTGCACCATGGGTCTGGGCAGACAAAATTAAACAAGAGAATTATTTTTAATTGGTATATTGTGACTTCATATGCGGTCGATTTTGTTTTTTAGTTTGATAATGTAAGTTCGTTAATTTAAGTAAGACCCCTAACAATTAGCTTAGGTAGACATAAATTTAATAGAATACACCTGGAAAAAATGTCGCGCAGCAGCTGCCAATTTTCGGCCACTTCGAACAAATGTTCCCGTTTATAAAACGAGCCACTGGAAGTACTTTACAGGCGCAACATTCGGCGTTCTGCACTATATACAAAGCAACGTTTTCAATTAAAAATAAGGGCAAGAACGATATCAAACAGCACGCATTTTCAAAAAAAAACACTCGATAATTCTGCACGCTACTCCAGCAATAAGATAAGCTCTTTTTTCAAGAAAAAAAAACTCCCTAACCCTGAGAATGACAAGACATCGCATCATGAACTGGTGGCAGTTTATCAAAACGTGCAACATGACCTCTCGTGACATGGATTGTGTAAACAAGTTAACACAAAAATGTTATGACAGAAAATTTTCGTGCGGAAGGACTAAGGCGCGAGATGTTGCTGGTGTATTGGCAGAGTGGGCATAAATATACGAAAAAATTTGGCCAGTGTTAATTATGTCGTCATTTCGCTGCCAGTCCTCGCTCGGTATTGCGTCATTAAGGACAACAAAATCAATGTTTTGACAAATGTTCTGGATATTCACGATTTACAGAGTGAGACTGCAGAAACAGTTGTTTTGGCCGTCATGAAGAGCGTGGAGAGGTTCGAGCTGAAAAAAAGGTGGTAGGATATTTGGCAGACCACGCGAATGTCAATTTTGGAAGTATTGCACGCAAAGCAGATGGAAACGTTCATGCAATGACGGTTCATGTTTGGACGAAGTTTATTAACGATTGGTTGCGGAGCACACATCATGCACAACGCTATGAGCGCAGCAACTAACAAAGTCATACCAATCGATATCGAGAATTTATACGCCGCGAACAGAGAAATTAAAGGACATCTGCTTCTGACTTCTGACATTGGCGTGCAATACAAAACTTTAATGTAATATTCTAAAACGCTCCATGTACCTACAGAACGGATTTTACATCTTTTCGAGGCAATTCGTTCATACTTTTTAAGCGAAGAATACGCACCACAAGCACTTGTTCCTTTTCTGTATGGATGATTCGGAATTATAGCTCCTTTTTATGCAACCACAAATAGAGCTATTCAATGCAGCTATCACAAAGTGTGAATGAGCAAATATTACAGCAGCAGAGGTGGCAAGCACGTTCCAAAACCTGCAGATACAGCTGCAAAATCGACTGGATCAGGGTTTCATACCATTTACGGTAATAAAATAAGTTGTTATCTCTGGTGGAAACTGGCAGCTTGAATCGGACTGCAGTTGATGCGATAGTTCGCAACTTGTATACAGAGCTTTTGCGGTATCTGGCTTTGTGGTCAACACGTTTTTTTAAAAATGCGAATGGTATGAGCCCATTTCTTCTGAATTCATGCTCCTATGAAGAATTTCAAAAAGCGATCTGTTTTGTTGAATGAAATTATAAAGGAATTGGCAACATCCACGAAAACGACAATTACATTTTTGATGCGTATACTGGAATACAACAATGCATTTTCAGTGCAAAGACAAATGAGACGCCGATTTATTGCCATTGATCCGAACGCGAGAAGTAGTTCTTCAGCATTTATCGAATGCAAGTGTTTGTAGCTACACAATGGTAAAGATTTTATTATTTCGGGATTTTCTGTCTCTCCCCAAAAAATGCAACTTAAAATGTTGATACTCTTTTAGTTCCAAAAATATCTGGTCGCTCTACTCAACACAGCCAAATTCGGACCCATTTAGTACAACAACAGGTGGTTCAGTACATGTATCTACATAGTTGGACAAAATTAAAAAATCAATGTTTACCCTACTAACTTATTTGGCGCTATAGCTCGAGGTGAACCGGGCCTGCTTCTCGCAACCATTTGTGTGTGCGTGTTGTATTTTTGCACGAATGGAAGGGACCTACAGTTTTTTGCCGACTCCGAATGGCGAGTTGAGAAGCTCAATCGTGACAAATGATACTCTTTAATGCTTATCAGACATTTGAAAGAGTTGGCACCGTGAAAAATTTTTTTTAGGTTTAAGACCCGGCCAGGAGTTGAACCCGGGCAGTATTGCGTGGTAGTCCAACGCACTAACCACCACGTCTACGGCGACCACATTGTTTACCCAATTGACTTAAAATCATGTGTTAAGCTTCTCATGTGCTCGCGCTGTGTGTAATCATTAAAAGGCTATTCATATCCCCTTTAGCGTGTGTAGATTATAAAAAAAAAAAAAAAATACAATAGGTAACTGTAATTTACGATTTGGTTTTTTGTTTTTATCTCTGATTCGGAAAAACTAAGCTTGAAAGTGTGGCAAGACTTAAAAATAAAAAAAAAATTAGAGTGAGACAGATACACATACCTACTTATAAAGGGGCCTGTCAAGTAGAAGGTATTGAGTTTAGATATATGTACATGTAGTAAGTTATTGGACATCCATTGAAAGCGGACGTGTCGTGTCTTGTGTCGGCTGTTTGGTCGAATAATAAAACGTTTTGTAAGTAAAATAAAAAACGTTGTGATTTTGTGTTTTATGGTATTTGACTTTATCCATTTGTAAGAAACTGCTTACAAATTCAGAAATGGGATACATCCTAAATAAGCCCAAATAATAAATTCAAAAGAACAATATACATAATATATCTACACATATCTTACAAACATTTTAAGTGTATTTCATCATGCAGTCAGACAAGAAAGAGTTAAAACAATTCACAGAAAATAAAAGCGAATTAATAGGCGTTTTTTTTTTTTCAAAACTATGTTTAGAGGCTTAGAAAATTTTTTCCATGTTAATTACACTAACAGCTAAGCCTATATAGGCTTACGAAACCTGGATAGTTATCCAGTCTTAGGTGCTTAGCCTGAATAGAAAAATGTGCTACCAAACTGTTTTTCGTCGATAGTTATCGAAAATTTTATCGAAATGTCAAATATGACATGAAAGTGAAGGAGAAATATGAAGGCCGGTAGCTATCAACCGAACTCTGCTGTCATTTCAAATTTAAATTATTTCTGTTCATTTTGAAATAGGTAGAAAAGAAAGAAATACGAATTTATCCGACAAGGAAAAGAAAATTATAATGAATTACGTGAATATGTTCCTTATTTTACTATTTAATTGAATTAAATTTGAGGAAAAAAAAGTCTATCCACCAACTTATTAATGAGCACTTGATAACTACCGGCATTACTTTCAATGAAAACAATAGGTCTGTTCAGTAAAAAAAGATCAGATCAGAACAGCACAGATTTGTGGGCAAATGTCAGATCAAGTCAGCACAGAAAAATACAGCCATATGTTGTCAAATAATGGACGTCGATATGATTGAAAGTATTTTATTAGAAGATACAGACAGTAATTCTGAAAGTAGTTTGTCAAGTGATGAAAGTTCCTCCGCGGCCGAAGTTATAGTTTTTTTCGGTAGGGAAAGACCAAAGGAACGGTATTAACGGTATTTCTTAGAAGAAGTAGTTCCTTCTTACAAAGAAAAAGAGTTTATAACACATTTTAGGATGTGAAACTGTCAAACGTCAATTAGCTTAATCCTGCCAAGTCACTGTTCAGCGTTTTTTTCTCATTTTCCGCTAAGCCTATATAGATTTAATGATTCGGTTGTTGGAAATACGCGGTGAGTTTTTATTGAGAGACGATGGTGGCGACACAGAAGTGCAACCAGACGACGCCGATGAGGAAAATAATACCGTTGGAAATGTTGATGAACAGAGCGACGATGATGAAGAGTATGAAGATAGTGTTGCAGATGCACATGTACCACAGAATGATGAAAAGTTGCAGACAAAAGAGTGTAGACAGATGAGTGCAAGAGTAAATGAAAAAAAGAGAAAGACAGATGAGTGGAAGATGAGTTGAATAGAAAGGGGAATCGAACTAATGAAACGTGAAATGAAAATGCTGAAGGAAGAAAATGAAATGCTGAAGAGAGACAATGAGATGATGAAATGTACGAAAGAAGAGAGCAGTGAAAAAGTAATACAGAAGAAAGAAAAAAATATGACGATGACGTTTGCTACAGTTAAGGATCCTTTGCCGGAATTCTGCGGCACTGGGGATAGCTTTCATCAGAAAGTAATCCTCGCAAATAAAATTGAAATCCATGAAGATAAGCTATTAGAACATATCATCGAAGGAATTCGATGCAAAAATGCATTGCGTTCAGAAGGGTGAATCTTCCAAAGCGTGCACCGCTTCTCAGAATGAAGCAGCGAGTGGACCGTCCACTTCTAAACAGCATTGCCGTTGGGACGCTAAGGTGTCCATTTGGACGCTTTTTAGCAATCGGGACACCTGGACACCATTTTTTGAAAATTAGCTAAAATGGTAGCTTTTTGAAAATCGTGGACATTTTTGGACGCTTTTCTAATATTTCAATAATAACCATCAATCAAATTCTTTTTTTTTATTGCGTTATTTAAATATTTTCAATCGATAACAATAATTTACAACCACTGAGTACTACCATTAAATTATTAAAGAGATGTACATGCCAACAGAAAATCTGTTTTCATTTTAAGGGACTTATTGACCCAGTGTAGTAAAAATATTTAATAAATACAATTATCTTATTCGAAATATGCATGTGGACTCTTTTTTTTAATCCGGGACACCTTTTTGGACACTTTTTAAATTTTACCAGCGATAACGCTGCTTCTAAACAGTTAACAAGGTGCTTTAATTGCAATGCAGTAGCCAGTAGGGTACATTGCAACCGAGTGCCGTAAGCAGAAAAGACTACCAGGCGCTTGTCACGTGTGCGCTAAATTGGGACACTATGCTGCAGATTGTCCAAAGAGGAGGGGACCCAGAATCCACCACATCAATTCGACTGACGAACAGCATGATAATGTGAAACTTATTAAATACAAATTTAATTTGTAAAATTTTGTTAGGAACTTTTATTGATACAGGCAACCCCATTAGCTTATAGTCTAAGAGCTAGTAAACATTTTTCATGATTATTTCGTCAACAAAATGTTGCCATTTTCTTTGGTTGCCGTTGTCGCATACATCACAGATATGGATTTCTGCCTAACCTGGCCCAGGCGTTTTATGGCCTAGAGGGCCTCAAAGTTGCAAAAAATCTCGAAAAAAAAAGTTATTTCGTCAAGTCTCAATTTTTGGTATATCATAAAGGACATCCTACTGGATCTCCAATTGAAAGGGCAGAGCGAACTTCTGGGCATTACACCTCGGCAGCGCAGGTCAAAGTGCATTGCGCGTATATTTTCTTCGAGTTAGTCTATCCCCTAGTCGGGTTTTAGTTTTTTAGCTTTTTTTTATTATTGGCTTATCATTATTCATTTTTGTGCTTTGAGCATGTTACTTCGATTTTGCTTCTGTTTATTTATTTAAATGTGCAAAAACTTCTGAAAACAAGAGTTACAAACACACTGTTTTTTACTACGTTTTTATAAGGTTGCTTTGTTATCTGTTCTAATGGTCAGTACAAATTTTGCAATATCAACTTGCTTTCCTTTCCGTCTTATTTGTGATTGCATTCTTTTTAGCTATAACCACATAGTTACAGTACCTAAATAATGGTCATTTTTTGGATTTCGTATTTTAATTTATGAGTTTTAATTATTGAATTAATTATTTAATTAAAAATACATTTTTAATATATGTACTACGTTTTTAAGATTAACTAAAAAGTATAAAATAATTTTTCCTAACCCCATATGCATGCAGACAGTCCTAAAAAATTTGTAATTGTAAATTTTGAATAACTATAAAAATACTTGTAAGACTTAAAACGAAAAACGTGGGGCAATAACTATGATACATGAAAAGTTCACCTTAATCGCTAACAATTTTATTACACTGCAAATGATATATGTATAAACTGTTGCGTAAAGCGTAAGTTTTCTCAACGGCAACTGCTATACACTCCTAACTATTATGTTGCGCCTCAAGTTTTTCGTTTTACGAGTAAATATTACAAGTATTTTCATAGATATTCAAAATTTACAATCATAAATTTTCGGGACTGTCTATTGGGGTTAGGAACCTGTATGGCGTATGGGGCTAAGAAAAATGATTTTATACTTTTTAATTCATCTTAAGTAGTAGGGGAACCTAGGGACACCTAATCTCTTAGGAGACTTGATCTCTGGCTATTATATCGATGTGGGAATTTTTCTTTTTTTTAACTGCTCACTGGCAACACACTATTTACCGTTGGTTGGAAACGACAAATATTATTTTACAACTCGCGCGCAGATACCAGTATTGTGGTGACGTGTTTTTCTTTTTTAGTTGTCAAATTGTTTTTTCATAAGTATTTTAAGTGTTTTTTTTTAACATAGGTATTGATAAATTAATACGAGTTATCTCTAAAAATAATCGAAAACGGGTTCCTTTAGTCTTCGAAGGTTTGTTTTTGAAAAAAATATCGATACGTATTAGAAAATTTTTCAATAGAAAATGATGACCCCAGGGTAGATTTGATCATTATAATGTAGGGCAGACTTGTTCCCGAGATATTGTGCTTCAATAAGCACAATATTTTACAATTTTTCGAAAATTTAGGCTTTACGATGAAAAAGCTTAAATTTGGTGGCAGAATCTACTGTGGGCGTCAAAAGTGAGTAAACACACATATGATTTTTCGAGTTACATGTAATTAAAACAAACAAATTAACAAAAATTGGATTCCAATGATGCAAAATAAAAGCTTTATTCAATAACAACAAAACAGCGGAAAAAATAAATCAATTAAAATAAGACTAATCAATTTTTTCTAATAAAAACTAGCCATACCCCATTTTTTACGCATCAAAAGTAAGTCAACATTATCAATTTCTTTAAGGAATTCATAAATTTAATATCTTAAAAACAAAACTTAATATTTTGTTTGACCGCGTTCAGACTTTATAACTTCTTTAAGTCTTCGTGGCATTGATATACCAAGTTTATTTGTACAATCGGAGATTAATTGGGACCATTTTTCAATTAAAGCCTGTTTTAGGTCCTTTTTGCTTTTAATAGTCCTTTTACGAATGTTCCGGTTCCATAAATGTTCCATTGGGCTTAGGTCCGGTGATTGCAGAGGGCGATCGAGCTATTTTGGAGTCTCATAAAGCAACCATTCGTTAACGAGCTGCGAGGTAAGCTTAGGAACACTGTCTTGCTAAAATATCCAATTCTTGGTCGTGCCGAACTTGACCCCGCTCGGTTGCATGTTATCCTTTAGGATGCTGAGATAGTCTTGCTCATTAATTGTACTTTCAATGAAGGCAAAATTCCCGACCCCGGGTGCTGCCATACAACCCCCACGATCACCAATCCACCCCTATGTTTTACTTTACTTCTAACATTTTGTTCGGTAAATTCTTTACTCTATTCTCTCCAATTTTTTTTATTTATGTTGCTTTCAAAAATTAAAAATTTCCTTTCGTCAGTAAATAAAATATTTTTCCAAAACGATTATTTATGTCCTTTTTTAAACGCTTAAACCCTTTTTTACTTTAGATTTGGAGAGAAAAAAATAAAGAATTTAATGAACAAAATGTTAGAAGCACAGTAAAACATAGGGGAGGTTCGGCGATGGTGTGGGGGTGTATGGCAGCATCTGGGGTCGAGAATCTGATCTTTATTGAGAATTCAATGAATAAACAAGACTATCTGAACATTCTAAAATAATAACATAAAACCGAGCGTCGATAAATTAGGTAGGGCTAGGAATTGTATCTTTCAGCAAGAAAATTATCTTAAGCATACCTCGCGGGTCGTTAAGGTATGGTTTTATGGGACTCCAAAATAGCTCGATCACCCTCTGCAATCACTGGACCTAAGCCGAATAGTACAGCTAGGGGATCATTTGGAACGGAACATTCGTAAAAGGACTATTAAAAGCAAAGAGCACCTAACAAAAGGTTTTTATTGAAGAATGGTTCCAAATAACCTCCGATGTTACAAATAAACTTGGTATATCCATGCCACGTAGACTGAAAGAAGTTATAAAGTCTAAACGTGGTCCAACTAAATATTGAGATTTATTTTTAAGCTATTCAATTTATGAATTCCTTAAAGAAATTGATAATGTTGACTTACTTTTGACGCGTAAAAAATGGGGTATGGCTAGTTTTATTAGAAAAAATTTATTAGTTTTATTTTAATTGATTTATTTTTTCCGCTGTTTTATTGTTATTGAATAAAGCTTTTATTTTACATCATTGGAATCGAATTTTTGTTAATTTTTTTGTTTAAATTACATGTAACTCGAAAAATCACATGGGTGTTTACTCACTTTTGACGCCCACAGTATATGGAACATTGACGAGATTAGGCAGTCCATAAACCAAAGAGTGGTTGCTAGCAAGGGGAAGAAACAAGTAAACAAAATGACGTCAGGCGAGCGCGGTGAACTGGAAACCGCATGTTGTGCTATACCTAAACGCAATGGGGAACTATCTACCGCTTTTTATGATCTTCCTACATAAAAATTGGCAGGACCGTAGCTGTATCCTCCCAAAATTAAGTTCACCCTAAGCCCGGATCAAGTCTCCCTGAATAGGGGACACTTGATTATTTTGGATAGTTTTAGAAAAACAGCAAAAAATATATTTTATCTTACATACTTTCTTAATTAAACTGTATAATATGATGATCAATTAAATTGTTTATAATATTGTCAATTAATGTTTCACTTTTTGAGATAATTGACAACTTATATTAAAAATTTATTTTTATTTAAATAATTATTTCAAATCTATTTACCGTTTACTATTTATTTAACAGATATGTTTATAATAAATCACTTTGATCTAAGCTACAAATAATTCTTAATTTTTAAACTGTTTGTTCACTACTCGTTCATATTCAAATCCAAAATTGATCTCAATAGAGTGTATATCGGATTCTAAAACTAGTATTGCAGTCTCCCAAAAACATTACTCTTACGGATGGCTACCAAAATCAATCACTATTGCACGCACAACCGACCGGTATCGTGCATAATACTCGTAGATTTACGTTATTTATTCGCCCGGTGTTGCAACTGACTGACCAACCAACCAAACAATATGCTGGCAGATTAACGATGCAAAAACGCTTTGCACTATGGTGCTGACGATGATGCTGAATTATGCACTCGGTAATTATCTTAACCCCCGCTATATTCATCACCATGATGAGAAGAGCTTGGCCATGCACGAGTATATCATTCTTTAAATTCCAGTACTGCCAGTGGAATGGGTGGTCACATGGCTGACATTTCACAAGCACGCAACGCCAAATTGAGGTTGTCAAACGCAACCCCCGCGAAAATCGCCAACAAATATCAATGTCATAACTCGATTTTTATTTTATATTGTTAGGTTGGTTTCGGTTTGAATGAGCTTAGTGTTTAGTGAGTGTAGCGATAAGAAATTTATTTGTTTTGATATCTATCCCACTACTACGTTGCACTATCATGTGGTTGACACAAGGAAAACTTCAAGTAGAACTGGTACATACCAGAATACATATGTATAATTTTATGTTATAATTATATATATGTACAGAATAATACATAAACAACTATCGTGTAATACAGGATTAGTAATATGTTATTATTGATGATGTTGATATTATCAGCCCTTCCTTTTGTTCTAGTCATTATTTTAGTTTTAAGTGCCCAATGAAGCAATGTGGAATATGTATGCCGGGAGCAAGCATACACTTATAAAATTTGTAGCTATAAAGTTAAAATTGCCATTTAAATGTATAAAAATATTTACTTTTGATCACTTAACCAGAGAAAATAATTAAGTCGGCTGCCCTACTACTTTGTAAAAACACTAATTGTATTGATTTATTTCGTCTCAATAAAGTAAAGTAAAGTAAAGTAAAGTAAAGTAAAAGTGTACAGAATAATTATTAGCAAATGCCTGTCGTGCGTAGTTAGCACAGGAAATTGGCCGACCGAAAACAAAGACTTTATGTGCTTATGTATAACATATGTATGTACCTATGTATGTACGTAGGTACATATGTATATCCAGACCTGCATAATAATAAAGTATTTTATTATTACTTACTTAGTTGGCGCTACAGCTCGAGGTGAACCTGGGCCTGCTTCTCGCAACCATTTGTGTGTGCGTGCTATATTTTTGCACGAATGGAAGGGACCTACAGTTTTTTGCCGAATCCGAACGGCGAGTTGAGAAGCTCAATCGTGACAAATGATACTCTTTGATGCTTGTCAGACATTCGAAAGAGGTGGGCACCGTGAAAAACTTTTTAGGTGTTTGCGGCGGGATTCGAACCCAAGACCGCTGGCTCAGTAGTCCGACGCACTAACCACTTGCGCTACGGTGCCCGTATTTTATTATTTACTAGTATTTATTATTTATTAGTATTTTCGTATTTACCATTTCTTGGTACTCGTACTTAAAAAAATTAAAAACCTTATTCCACCTTATTCCACCAAACTATAAATTACAACCACAAATTTGTACCTGTGATTCGCAGGTGATATTCACAACCACAAATATGTAATCTAGCTTTTTGTTTCTTTCACAAATTACAAATATATAATCTAAAAATTTTATGATTAGAATGGAAAAAAATTGTGGAATTGTGGAATTGTCTTCAAAATGCCTGTTGCACCGGATTTGTGATAGACATGTAATCTACAAGTATTTTCTCACAAGTTTGTTGAACATCGCGATCGTCGCGAAAACTTTATGGTATAGTAATGAACAGGGTTAGGATTTTGTGGACCTAAAAAAGTAAAAAAAGGCAAAACAAAAGACTAAAAAAGGCAAAAAAAAACCATTTATTACAAAAAAAAAAAAGGAACGTAAATGCACATTTAATTATAGTAGCATTGAATAACCAAGAGTTTTTTGAAATTTTCTGGTAATAATCTTATCCGGCTGTCTCTTAGAAGCGCCTTTAAGGAGCTAAATGACCTTTCTACTTCAGCTGAAACGAGTGGAGCCCATTTAAAGATTTCAACATTATTTACACCAATGTTTGACGGTACTTGTGGAAAATATTTTTCAATTTCTATGGTGGGCGGTAGAACGAGTATAAGCCAAAAATTTCAATTTGTCAGTAGAGGAAATAAACTAAATAAACCGACTATGTCACATACAGTAAGGCTACTCTGCATTGCCTTTTTTTTAACCATTTGTGTGTGCAATAGACCGAGACAGCGTTTACCAAACATGATATACATACATATAAAATTTGCAATCGAAAGATGTAACATATTTATCTCATTTTGACAAATTTTGACTTATACTCGTTCTACCGCCCAACATAGATTTGTTGGAATACGTGTATACATGCATAATTATGAATGCACACAAGCAATAACAATTTTCAAACCAAAGATCAGTGATCGCAGTGCAGGGATACTTTTGGTGGCAGCAATGCAATATGTATTTTTTATAAAGCGTAGCAACGCACGTATTCGCTAGTTTTCGATATTTCCATGTTGACTCTCCCCACAGACTAGACTTTTTAAATTGTAATGCATCTAAGAATGTAAGTATGCGTATAACCTATTGTGAGGAAGAAGCATAATGTTTGCACAGATGAACATGCATACATACAAGCATTATTTTTTTAGCGAACAAACTTTGAGAAAAAATCAAAATATGCAAAAAAGGCAGAAAAAGGCAATAACGGCAAAAAAAGGTACTAATGGTATAAAAAGGCAAAAAAAGGCAAAATAAAATACATATATTTGGAATCAGGCGGACATGAAACGTGTTTGTGTAAAGTCGATACTATCTTCCAAATTAACGAGGGGAAAAATATTTTAAACTCCCTATAGCGTTCCAAGGCATTTTAAGTAAAAAAGGCTTGACATACCTTCTAGTCATTGCTTGGCAAAATTTAAGGCAGGGTACTGTATTACATACTAAAAAACAGCTTTCACCTTTGGATATAGTTGTATATAGTAATTTATTGTTTTTGCGTGGTTAATTTGTAACCAAATCACACTAATATTATAAATGCGAAAGTAACTCTGTCTGTCTATTACCTTTTCACGCCTAAACCGCTGAACCAAATGTAATGTAATTTGGCAGAGAGACAGTCTGGGACCCGGACAGGAACATAGGCAAAGAAGCCGCCCGCTAGGTGGCGCTGGAGTCCTTTTCATGCCTAAACCGCTAAACCAATCGTAATGTAATTTAGTATGGAGATAGTTTGGGACCCGGAGAAGAACATAGGCAAAAAACCGCCCGCTAGGTGGCGTTGGAGTCAAGTTATTAACAAAACATTTTTACGCTTAAACCGCTTAACCAATTTAAATGGGATTTGGCAGAGAAATAGTCTGAGACCTTGGGAAGCACATATGCGAAAAACACACCCGCTAGCTGGCGCTGGAGTCAAGTTATCAATAAAATCTTTTCACGCCTAACCCGCTGAACCAATTGTAATGTAATTTGGTATAGAGATATTCTGGGACCTGAGGAAGGACATAGGCAAACAAACTACCCGCAAGGTGGCGCCAGAGTCAAGTTATTAACAGCTTCCATATTAATTGACCAAAATAAGTATAGTAGTATATATATGTTGGTATAGTGCCTAAAGAGAAAACTGCAAAATCTAGACTCAAAAGGTGGCGCTGGAGTCGAGTTATTAAGAACTTTTACATTAATTGACCAAAATGTCTCATATTCACAATATGGGTTGGTATAGTGCCAAAAGAAAAAATTACAAAATCTGGACCCGATAGGTGGCGCTGGAGTTAATTTATTAACAACTTCTCTATTAATTGAACAAAATGACTCATATTCATAATTTATGTTTGTATAGTGGCTAAAGTGAGAACTACAAAATCTGGACCCGATAGGTGGCGCTGGAGTCGAGTTATTAACAAATTCAATATTTAGGGAAACGAAAAGCAAACAAAAAAATTGGATCTAACGGACATGTTTCTTTCATGTTGAATGGTAAATAGTTTTATCTAATTCTCAACTGCAAGACGGAGAAGGTATGCTCTTATTAAAGAATATTTGCACTGAATAGTAACCTGTGGTGAAAAGTAGAATATGTAGAGTCGTTTGGGATAAGAGTGCGCAGCAGGTAAGAGTACGCAGTGCCATTTTCTCCATCTGTGAAAGAATTAGCAGCAATCGCTAAATGAGCAAATGTGTGCTTCACTAACCGCCAATGATGAACACCTTCTACGAAAATTTTCCAACTAACAGTACAAAGAAAATCAACAAGGAAAAAAAAGCCGAATTTTGTTCAAAAAAAAGTCCATTTTTAAAAGTGTGTTAGGAAAGCGTGGCAACTCGATACCCCATTAGTAGTATGTAGGCATAAACAGTGTATATGTGTGTTTGATTTAGAATACAATTTTAGTGGATAATATTATTCGTTCTTAGATTTTCAATACAATGAACAAAAAAGTAGCGTCTAAGAGTGCGCAGTCGTTCTGTGGGTAAGAGTGCGCAGTGCTTTCTTATTCAGTATTTATTTTTTTATAATAATAACAATTTTTAGGCTATTACCTTCTATCGAAAGATGCAACGAGCACATCACAGTCGTAGGCGGTAGGTGGTAGCTCATAGCTGAACTATTTTTCTGTTTTTGTTTTTCCAGAAAAATGCCTCGTATCTACCAAACACAAACGGTAAGGTAATTGATAACCCAAAAGCAAATCTGCGAGGCTAGGGAGCTGATTCCAAATGGAAGCAGCCCATGGAAAGCTGCCGAAGGACTTGGTTTGAGTGAAAGCACAGTTTCAAACCATTTAAACTACGAAAACTATGACTTAAACCGGTTGCGCATTCTTACCCATACCTCTGCGCACTCTTACCCTGACTTCGGGGCAAGAGTGCGCACCTTGACTTTCTTTGGTTTTTTTATCAAAACATATGAAACATTAAAAAAAATATAAAATATTTTTGTATAATTTTGTTCCTAAAATATAGAGCTACCAAATAAAAGACTCTTTTGTTTGTTATCTGTTGTAAGTTTTTCAGAATTTAAGCCCGAAGTCCGAAATGCGCACTCTTGCCCCGAACGACTATTTGTATGTATGAACATGCCTATGTGCATACATATGTTGTTTGCAGGACGTAACTCGCGCACAAGTAGAACAAGACATCAACCAACTTGACGTGCGCAACTGGAGGCAGATATCTAAGGACTGGGCTAACTGGAAGAGGTTGTTGGTTGAGGCCTTGGTCTACCCCGGACTGTAGCGCCACCTAAGTAAGTAAGAATACGATTTGGTAGTTATTCGATTGTTTTCTGCTAACACCGAATTGTCTATTTATTCGATTGTGAAACCAATTCTCAATCGCCCATCGCTAGTTTTGCCAGCCACTTCAAAATTGGCAGCTAATGAAATTTGAAACCTCTCAACTCGCTGTTAACGGGTAACTGATGTTTCGGTGAATGTTCATCGAAATCTCGAGGTTTCGGCTCGGTGTAAGCGTACTATAAGTCGTATTTTATTATTCCCGTGATCTGATCCGGATCGGGTCATAATAATAAAACAAACTGGATCAAAGTTCTGTGTTGTGGTGATTGTACAAGCTTAGTTCATTTTGACATTTAGTGCGAAGTTGCCATGCGAATGAATATTTTCTTTTAAATGAAAATTGAATGCACTTGTTTTATTTTTTAGGAGAAAATTGTTTATTTTGTTTAACAGAGCTATAATTTCAGCTTCACATCGCTTAAATATCATTATGAGCAGAAAAATAATTTATTCGAACAAAATAACATTTATGCCCGTTTTCACTGTGCGAGTTTAAGTGTCGATCCAGCGAAAATCTCAAGATCAACACGAATTGCGTTTTCACAGTGATAAAATCCACTTAAATAGTCCTTTAACTTAAGCCACTGATTTCCGCGGCTTAAGTGTCAATCCAGAGAGTAAATTGTTGCCGTAAGTGTACCAAAATAATATTAAACGATTTTTACGATTTTACGATTTTTATTGAACAAAATATATATACAATTGTCTTAATTTAAACTTACAGCTATAAGATACATTGGTAATACAAATTTGTTGGCACACTGGGGGCCTAACCTTATACATTGACTTAAAATAAAAAATATAATTGTATATTATACATGTAAACTTAAAATTAAAAGTCGGTTGACTTAGATATCCTCGGGGTGTTCCGTCCCGGTTGTTAGTGGCGAGTTTGGTGTGGGTTGTGAGGAGGGTTGGCGTTTAGCCACGGCGGTGGGCTGACCCTGTGTCAGCGTAGAATACAACTGCTTCCTCGTTGTCGATTGGGGTGATGTCTTCATCCAGGGTGTCCAGGGCGCTGAGGTACCACGGCTGGGGTAGTCGCTGTTGGGTTGTCATCCTTCTTATTAGCTGGTTCGGGTGGTTGGCTGCGCTTCCTACTAACTTCTTAGCCAAAAGTAGTAGGTACTTGTCGATTGGTATTATCTTTGCTTCTGAGTACAGATGGTCATTCCTGCAGTATTTTTGACGCTGTCGGTTGAAGAATAGTCCGGTGCAGATCCTCAGTATCTTCCTTTCAAAAACTTGGAGTTGTCTCATGGCTGTCTTCGAGATGGAGAACCAGACGGGAAAGCTGTATCCGATGACTGGTCTCAGGAGTTGCTTGTACATCAAGGTCTTGGTTTGTTGGCTAAGTCCGTACTAACTAGTACTCAATAAGTCTGTGGATGTGGGCTTCAACTTTCCGGACAGCTATCAATGGTGACATCGAGGTGGCATAAGTGATGGAGTCATCGGCGTAGAGCAGGTTCTCGCAGCTGTTTGGGATGGGCTGGTCAGACGTCAATATGCTGTACAGGAACGGTCCGAGTTTAGAGCCTTGGGCAACTCCGGCTCTGATGTTCTTCACTGATGATGTGCATTTCTCCAGTTGTACAAAGAATTTCCTGGAAGAAAGAAAAGAAAAAATTATTTGGATTAGTGCTAAGGGAAAGCCTAGTAAATGAAGTTTATGGATGAGTCCTTCAATCCATACACTGTCGAATGCTTTCTCGACATCCAGAAGGCATCCGACGGTGACACGATGCATGTTGAGAGCTACGGTGATGCCATGCTGGAACTTCATGAGCGGGTGCAGTGTGGAATGCTTCTCCCGAAAGCCGAACTGCATGTCAGGGATTATGAAGTTCTCGCTGCAGAATTTCTTGAGTTTCCTGAGTATTAGTTCCTCCAGCAGTTTACTCAAGTTGCTGAGGAGGGAAATCGGCCTGTAGTTCGAAACGTTGCTCATGGCACCTTTCTTGGGAATCGCCACGATTTTTGCCGTCTTCCATTTTTGGGGGAAGTAGTTGTTGTTGAGGCAGTTGTTGAGGATGACTGTAATGATGATCAGAACTGTTTGTGGGAGCTTCTTGATGATGAAGTTTGATACCCCATCCGGACCAGTTGACTTCTTTGGCTTGCAGCTGTGGATGATCTCGGCAATTTCCTCAGGGGTGCTCAGGTTCGGGCTGTCAGTTGGGTCGCTTGCAGGATTGGTGTCACTGAACGAGGATCTGTTGGGGTTATGCACCAGGGTTATTCGGGTGGATTCCTCCACTTCCTCAAGGAAGACTGGATCGGATGATGGATTGGGGATAAAGTTTCCTTCAAAGTACTCGGCGAATGCTTCGGCTTTGTCCTGTGTCGTGTTTGCTTCCCCATTGTTGGTGATGATCGTCTCAGGCATTGGAGATTTTTTTCCAATCAGTCTGTTGATGTTTTTGAAGGCATCAGGTCCAGGTTTAATTGACTGCAGTCTCTTCTGAAATTGGTTGTTGTTGTGGTGTTGGATTGAATTCCGAAACATCACGTTGACGCACTTTAGTTCACTCAATACTGTCTGATAGTGGCTGTTGACTGTGTTGAGTTCTCTTTGGTGGATCCTTTGGAGACGTTTCCTCAGCCGCTGTCTGTGAGCATACAGGTTCTGCACGTACTGGGGAAGGTGCTGGTATCTATCCCTTGATGTCCTGGGCCGCTTTTGGATATCTAGTGCATCAGAAACAGCCTGTTCCAATCCATCTATAGCTACGCCAATTTCGCTGTCAAGTAGATTCATGTTTGCAGGTGGAAGCCTTGCATTGTTTTCGATGTCCCGTTGAAGTCTTTCAATATCCAGCCGTCTGTAGTTGATGAAATTCTCTGGTGGTTCTATTGTGAGGAGTATGGGTTGGTCAAGGTGGATTGATAGTTGAACTGCTTCATGGTCGGAATCACTCATCACTGTTGTGCAGATATAGTTCCGGATTTCCGGAAGAATATGCACCAGGTTCGATGATACCAGGAAGAAGTCCATCGTAGATGGTGTTCTGGGGAAGGTTGGTTTAGGCTGGGATATAACCACCAAGGAATGTTCATCATTGTTGACTTCCATCCAGTCGGCAATTGCCTTGCCTTCATTGGTGATTGTTGTGTCCAGCCACAGGTGATGTCTCGCGTTGAAATCGCCGCCAATGAGTCCGTAGGTGCTTCGTTTCAGGATGCCGTTAAGCACATGCAGGTCGCTTTGGATGTTTCTTGCTCTGGATGCGCACTTGAAATAGATGCTGATGATTGTAAGTGTTTCACCTCTACCCAAGTTTATCGTGATGGCGGTGGCTTCGCTGGTTATTAGTCCTGGGATGATGACCTCGCTGGTGTTGGAAGAGAATTTTTCCTTTATAAAGACTGCTGTTCCTCTGCGATTTTCGTTTTTATCCTGTCGGTGTGTCTTGAATCCCGCGATGTCTATGTTGTTTCGCTTTGTCACATTGGTTTCACTGATGAGGGCGATGTCCGGATTGTTGTTCTTCATGAACATGTTGAATGATGTTCTCTTGTCCAGGCTGTATAATGAGTTAACATTATACGTCAGTATGCGGATCTTCTTTAATTGCATATTTGGAAGATGAAGGTGGCCAATGCCACGGACTTTTCTCCTTCACTAAGCTGGACGTAGTTCTGCGGAACAGCACGGCGGGCTTTTTCGATGACTGAGAGTAGGTCGGATCCAAAAATACGCTGGACTTCACTGTTGAGGTTCACATTGGGTTGGGCTGACTTCGTTGGCGCTGTCTTGGGTGCAGTTGTCCTAGTTGGTACAGTGGTTCTGGCTGGTACTGTCCTCGTTGCTTTGATGGTGGGTGTCTTTGTTCCCGTTGGGGTTCCTGTTGCTCTGCCTTTCAGCATTGATGCGTAGCTGACTGTAGAGCGCGTAACGGTGCATGCAGAACTTGTGGCAAAATCCTTTTGTGCCTTTTTTTCTGCCATGACCTTGTTCCTCTCCGTCAATTTAGCAATTAGAGTTGGGCAACCCTTGAAGCTGGCTGGATGTCCTTCTTTCTGGCAATTTGCACACCAAACGTCGGTTCCAGTGTTTTCCTTCCTCTTGCACTGTCCAGGCTCGTGGGTCTCCTTGCACTTGACGCAAACGTATTGGCGTCCACAGTTGGCGGCAACGTGTCCGAAGCGTTGGCAGTTCCGGCACTGCACGATATCGTTGGACTTCAGACGCTCCCATTGAACTCTCTGGTTCATTATTAGCGTCTTGATGTATACTTCACTGATGTCACAGCTCTTCGATAGCTCGACTACGAAGTTGTTGTAGGTTTTGCTCATTGCTTTCTTTGCCTTGAATGGTGACACCTTGATGACTGGGAGTCCTTCAATGCGTAGTTCGTCTTCTACTTCAATGGCTGCGTAGGTGTAGTGAATTCCTTTTAGTAATAGGAGGTTCTTCCTGTCTTCCCTTGGCGTAAATGTGTTGTATTGAATTTTTTTCAATTGCAAGAATTCTTTAATGGCTTCAAAGGATTCTCTGTTTCCAGCATTGATGATGGTTGTCTTTGTGTTGCGATTCCTGAAGGTCACGCTCAATTTTCTGGCTTCGCAGTGTCTGCTGATTTCGGCAACATTTCCCGAAAAGCAGAAGATTGGTGGCATTCCTGGGGTTTTGGTCGGAGTGGAGCCCTTGGCTGCGGTTGTTTTTGGGGGCTGTGTTGGTGGCGGTGACTGGGTTGGTGGTAGTGACTGAGTTGATGTCGATGACTGGGATGTTGCCTGGGTTGCTGTTGACTGCTGGGTTTGTGGCAGTGTTGGTGGCGCCCGCTGGGCTGCTGCTGGCATGACGACTGCGGCTGCGGAAACTGGCTGCTTTGTTGATGGTGTCGAGGCTGGCTTCTTCATTTGCTGGGTTTTAGCAGCTTTCTTCTGTCGCTTCTGTCCCGGCTTTGGTGACTCTTTTCCGTCCTCGGCACTGCTTGAAGTATCACTATGCTCCTCTTCTTCGCTGCTTGGTTCTTCTCCGCTGCTGGATGTAGTATCTTCAGCTTCGCTGTCTACTGGATCGGTTTCCATGTCCTTTTCTTCCTCATGCTTCTTGTTGCTCATCACGTTCTGAAACGTCTTGCATAGCCTTGGTCCATACTCGGGGCCAAATTCGTTGATTATCCTCTTCAGAAGGGTCTCGAGGGCTGCAAAGGCGGATTCAGGATTGAAATGATTATCCATTGCAACTGTTGTTGGTTTCCTTTGTTGTTAATTGCACACACAATATTTTTAAAAAAACTTCGGGTGCACAAATTTTATTACGGTGGTTGCTGATTAGGGTTTTACTCTGTTTCGGAGTTTCCCGGATTTTACTACCGCAGGGCAATAAAACTCAGGTACTTCTTCGCAGGTAAATTTTTGGCTGATCCCTTTTTTTGTTTGTTTGTTTTCTACGTTAATCTTCCGCTTGTACGTCCGCACACTTCGGTTGACTGACACTGAATGAAAATAATATTAAACTCAAAATACAGTACAGAAAACCTACCTAAACAACGAAATATTTTATCTGGTAGTGCGGCTGGCATTGCATTTTATGCAAGTGGAGGGGGATGTTTCTGCTGACATCGCTGCTCGCTGCGCTGGCGACTTCAGTTGTGTATCTGTTCCATCAGGATGCACATCGAAGAAAGGAAAGCGTATGCATTTTTTTTGTTTTCTTCAGCATACGTTTTTTGAATTAAAAATGAATTAATTGAATTATTTTTCTATTTCCACACATGCAGCGGCTTCTTTGTCTTCTTTTCTCTTTATTTTCATTGTATTTTTTCTAAAAAGAACTTGGCAAGGAAATGAAAACCAAATTTCTTTCGACATTTTGTGTTCATTCACAATTGCCTTTTTCCATAAATGGTTCACAATGACACTTGCTATAGATCCGTCTATTCATATGAACTTAATTTGAAGAATGAATTTGATGAGTTTAAAGTATTAAATATAATTTTGTACTGGCAGCGTCGCGGGAGGGAAATTTAATTTGTGCTATTTGAGCTACTTGCGCAATTTTATGCAAACTTCAAAAACTTCTATAAGCTTTCAATTTCGTTGAGCATTATGTTAAGCAACAAAGTTGACTCCTACGACGTTGACCGCAGAAAAGATTTCGCTGTTCTCTAAACCAATCAAATAAAATCCATTTCGTTTGCAAGACGGATATTTATTTTGGAATCGAGGAAATCTGCTACTATCTGCGGGACAACATCATTTTATTTGATTGTTAATTGAGGTTAATTAGATTACAATATTGGAACTCGTTGCAATGATGTCGGAAGTTGCAAAAAAAATGCTCGCGCTGGTGGCACTACGCGTGTGCTGATTTTAACATTTGACACAGCTGCTCCTTGGTTTTGTCGCTCAAAGGATTGCGATGCCCAAAGAGGTCAAAGCAGGTCAGATGTTTTAAGCGTAGGTGTCGTCATACATGAATCTGATGCGTTAGCTTCGGTGGATGATTAAATCGGGGCAGCGAAAGCAGCTCAGTCGATTGTTGAGGACAGAAAGAAGGAGATCACATCGCTTAGGTGCGAGATGGACAAGCCAAGGAGAGGCTGAAAGCAATTCGGCAAATTAATTGCAGCCATCGACAAATTGTGGCAGGTTCTTATCAGGGTCCCCACTCCACTTCAGTGTCAAAGATGCCTGGAGATAAGATTGGTTCTCAGGCTGGTATGAAGCATTGTCAGCAAGATAGTTCCCAGGATAGTTCGTGCAATCATTCAGACATGGCAAAATTATTGACTATATTGAATCGCAGCCAGGTGCAGGAGTTGCCATCATTCTTAGGTCATGACAAGAAGGAATGGCCTTATTTCCAATCCGTGTTTAGGGCAATGACTTCAGAGGGTCGATATAATGCCAAAGAAAACCATGCGCGCCTAAGGAAGGCATTAACAGACGATGCTCATAACCTCGTGAGCGGTCGTTTGAGGTGTTCTACAGATGCAGATGCGATCATGAAGTCGCTGCGGGCGATTTATGGTAGGTCAGATATTTTGTGCACAGTCTCACATCGAATCTGCTTAGGCTGCCGCCATAGAGTTCAGGCAGCGATACTAAACTTCGTCAATGAGCTGTGTCGTTAAATGGATTCGTTGCGGATATTCGGTCCATGAATCTGAAGAGAGAACTCGACAACAACTACGTGCTGACGGATTTAGCTAGCAAGTTACCTCCTGCGTTGTACCACGATTGGCAGAAGCGAAAGTTAAGGAAGCTTTATGCAAATTTAGAGGATTTTGCGGTTTTTCTCACCGATAAGTTATTTGAATTCCCGCCGGAGTTATCGAAGTCGCCAAGGTCCTCAGCTGGTGATAAGACAAGCGCTTCAAGTTCATCACGAAGAGTGCTGACTCATCAACCAGTTTCTACCAGTGGTGCTTGCGTCAAGTGTGCAGATGGGAAACATGCGTTAGGTAATTGCAGAGAGTTTAAGGAGTTGACTACGGACCAAAGATTCGCTTTCGCAAAGGAGAAGGTGATCTGTTTTAGATGTTTGAACCCAACGCCCCATAAATGGAGAGGTTGATCACAAGAGAAGACGTGTGGTGTTGGCGGTTGTACGAAATTCCATCATCAGTTACTTCATCCGGCAAGTTCGAAACCACCTTTGAATTCATCAGCCCAGCCGTTCATTTCACCGCCGCAGTTGCATTCATCTCATGTAGGAGCTAAGGTTCCTGTAATGTTTAAAGTTGTGCCAATACGTTTATACGATAACGATGGTTGAGAAGGACGTTTTCGATGAACTGGAGTTAGGAGGTGAACCGAAGCAGCTTGCTCTCCAATGGACAAAGGGAGTCTCCCGAGTTGAGGATGCAGTACGGATCGATTTATGTGTTTCTGCCGTAAACATACGCAAACGGCACATGCTAAGGGACATATATACAGTGAAGGGTCTGGAGTTGCCGTGTCAGAGTGTCAACACTGCTGTTTTAAAGGAGACCTATCCCCACCTTAAGGGTTTGCCCTGACAGATCTCCGTGATGCGAAGCCAAAGATTTTGCTGGGGTTAGATCAAGCCAGGTTGCTTGTGGGTCGTTGCCAGCGGTCTGGAAGGGAGCATCAATCCACCGAAGAGGCCTTCGCAATTATTGAAGTAAAACTTTTATACGGACGTTAGTCAAAATTGTTTGTAACGAAAAAGTGTGACGACTGATTACGTCATAGCTCCGACTGAATGAATACAAACTAGCTTTTCGAAGTAATGGAGCAGAGACTATGCCTGTTGGTAAATTATAATATACATAATGTACATACATACATATGTATATACATACATACATTACATACATACATTGCATTACATAGATTCCATACATACATACATAACATTGCATTACATAGATTCCATACATACATACATAACATACATACATTACATACATACAATACATACATACATTACATACATACATTACATACATACATACATTACATACATACATACATACATTACATACATACATACATTACATACATACATTCCATACATACATTACATACATACATAACATACATACATTACATACATACATTACATACATACATTACATACATACATTACATACATACATTACATACACACTGTCTGTCTATCTACATACCATTTCACGTCTAAACCGCTAACCAATCATAATTTGGTATAGAGATAGTCTGGGACTTGAGGCAGGACATATGCAAAAAAAAATGCCCGCTAGTTAGCGCTGGAGTCAAGTTATTTACAACTTCTCTATTTATTTACCATTTCACAACCGATGAATTTGGAGGGGGACCACCGAAGGAGAACTTCGTCAGCCAAGCAGATAGCCGAGCTAGATATATCTATCTATCGATAGATAGATGTATTTATTTATTTCTTATAAATTCTTGGATACATTAGGTATTTACAATTTGAGTTCTAAGAAAGAAAAAATAAGAAAGGTTGGTGACAATCAGTATTTATATAATATTAATAAATAGAGTTGATGCCACTTCAAATAGGCTAAAGCACTACAAAATACAATTTTTTGGGTGGGGTAACCCTTTAGAATTCAATGTAGTTAGAATAAAGTACAGAGTAAACTATAAATATTACAAGTAAAACAAAATTCAAAAAAAATTAAATTCGAAATTAAATAAAGTTCTAAGTTATTAAAAGAATTAAGGTAATTGAAAAAAATTTAAGTAATTGTGAAAATAAATCTAATTGTGAAAAATTAAAATACAAAAGGGATGAAAGAAAACAACAAATTATACCAAAACATTAGAAATACGCGATTCTAACGCATCATACTCCAAGCTGAAGAGCCACATTTTTATTCGGGCAAAGAATGTTCCAGGTATTGTTATTGCTCTGATTGACTGAGGCAGTTCTTTAAATAACCGAAAAGATCGAACAGAAAAAAAATTACGATAAGCAGTGGTTCGGAAATTTGGTACAGATAAAAGGTATGAAATGTAAAGTTGGAGATCATTACGAGATTGGACTACTCTGAGAATCGGACGAGGTGAAGCTTCTGGACAGTTACCCCATGGCGGAGAAACGACTTATTAGTTTGGAAAAGTCGCTGCTGAAGAATCCTGAGATGTTACGTTGGAAGAACCAGCACATGCGCGAATTGGTAGTCAACGGATATGCCAGAATTGCGTCGGATGACGAGTTAAACCGAGAATGGGCAAGAGTTTAGTATGCGCCAACATTTGTGGTGTTAAACAAGAACAAGGTTCCTCTGAAGCCTAGAGATGTTGCTGACGTTGCTGCGAAAGTGAATGGAGTTTCGCTGAATTCTCACTTGCTAAAAGGTCCAGATAACCTTGTACCTCTGCACGCTGGACTTTTTAAATTTCGCGAGCGACAGGTTGCTGTAAATGCAGACGTTCGAGAGATGTTTCATCGTATAAGGATCAGAGAAGCAGACCAACAATGTCAGCGGATTCTCTGCAGAGCCGTCTGTTTATTTCATGCAGGTGATGATGTTTGGACCTCGATGTTCCCCGGCTTTCGCGCAATTCGTCAAGAATTATCATGCTAATCTTTACCGGGAGCAGTGTCCGGAGGCAGTGGATGGTCTAGTCAACCATACGTATGTCGACGACTGTTTTAATAGCCACAATACGGTGAAAGAAGCTGTGGCCGTGAGTAGAGACGCCATAAAGATCTGCAGATCCATGGACTTTGAACTGGTGGATTTCCAATCGAACAGTCGGGCCTTCTTGGACCAGATACCGGAAGCGAATATCAAGGCAAGCCTGGTCAGTATCAATCACAACGAGTCCGAGAGCTACGTCACCAAGGTTCTAGGAATGTTTTGGCACCCATCATCAGATCATTTTATTTACATATATGCTGAACGATGACGAGCGCTTGAAGAAGATGTCGGAACCAGGAGCTGAAATATCGAAAAGAGAGATCCTACGGACCATCAGGAGAATGTTTGACCCTATTGGCCTAATGTCCTGTTTCATCATCCAGGGTCGAGTTATTTTGCAAGAGATTTGGCGTGAAGGTTTCGGATGGGATGAACCAATATCCGTTGTGTTGAGATGTCAGTGGCTGGATTTCACGAGGTGTTTGAGAGAGATAGAAGGGGTTGGTGATGAAATACCTCTTTTCAAAATACCTTTTCCAAAATACCCTTTCCCAAAATACCTTTTCCTAAAATACCTTTTGGACAAAATACGTTTTGGACAAAATACCTTTTCCCAAAATACCTTTTGGACAAAATACCTTTTTGGAACTATGAATGCTTTGTTTTATTTGATGATTTCACCGGTAGTGATTTTAAGAAATCATCACTCACGCGGTCTTTTGCCAATGCACTTAATTCATTAAGTAACTGTGTTGGTCGGCGATCACCAAGGTCAATGTCGGAAAGCAGTTTTTGAATTTTGGTGGTATTTTGACTGCAACCCTGTTGACCGAGAATTTAGAACAATTACCGTGTGCACTTGTTTGTTTTTCTGTTAGATCAGCTCCAGCCTGCTCATTGGTTTTAACCTTGTCTGTTTCATCGCCATCCGCCATCTTGCGAAATGTTTGTTTTAATCATTTAAAATTGAGGTTTTCTTTTTAAAAAACGATACAAAAACAGCGATATTTTAAATTTAATTGACTAATAGTTGATATTTTTGCGTTGGGGTCACCATTTTGTCGCCTCAATATTCTTTATTAAATCTGAGCTGTGTAAGATAAATGAAACACGCACTTATTTTAAATATCCAAAAAGAATGATGACATTTCATCTTTTTTATTCAGTGTTGCCTTAACTGCTAAAATATTGTTTGTGTAATAAAATAAAGAGTTGCCACTACAGTTCCAATATTTATTGTCAATTTCTCCAACAAGTATTGAACCATCGTGCATTTTCTGGAAATAAAATAAGGAGCAGACTTAGAGATGAAACTTTAGATTCCTTATTATTACTACGTTCATACTATAAAAACTCTTAATATGTTTAATATGTTGTATAATTTCTTCTTTCTTTTCTTTCATTTTTTTTAATTCCAGTTTTTTTGTTTTATTACTGTTTTATTTTGTTAAAATACTATGTAAAACTATTATTTTACTTTTGGGTTGATTTTATTTTAATAGAATTTATCAAAATTTTGTTTTTTTTTTTAATATTTTTGATTTTTATGTACATAATGAACTATATTTGTTTTATTATGCTGAAGAATTTTTTAATTTTTGTTTTGTTTTGGAAAGGTATTTTGTGGTTTCTGAGACCGTTGCCTTAAAAATCACTCAAACTTTAAAATATACATTGTATTGTTTTTGAAATAAATGAAATGGCTGTATATGATAAAAAGAGATTATATAATGTTTAAAAAGAATATTTATTTAAATGCCTCATATTATTTTTTTGTATGTTTTAAATAAAATGTATAAAGAAATGTATGCTTAAAATTGTTATTTAATTTTTAGGAAATCCCGGGATTGAAAAAAGTTCCCGGGATTGCAGTCCCTAATCTGGAGTCTTCGCTCTAGAGCTTCAGATGGGCCCCGTAATGTTATCGAGCCGTTTGTTTATATGGATTTAATTTGAATAATGAATTTGATGAATTTAAAGTATTAAATATAATTTTGTACTGGCAACGTCGCGGGAGGGAAATTTAATTTGGGCTATTTGAGCTACTTGCGCAATTTTATGCAAATGTCAAAAACTTCTAGAAGCTTTCAATTTCGCTGAGCACATATTAAGCAACAAAATTCACTCCCACGACGTTGACCGCACAAAAGAATTCGCTGTTCTCTAAAACAATCAAATAAAATTCATTTCTATTGCAAGACGGATATTTATTTTGGAATCGAGAAAATCTGCTGCTATCTGCGGGACAACAACACTCAATCCGTGACTAACCTAAGCTGTTGACTGTTAAAACCAAAACTTGTTAAGTGAAGTCTATGTTCAATCCTACGCTTAAATAATCCGACACTTAATCTGGCACAGTGAAAACGGGCATTAATGATATTTGGATTGCCAATAATATTTTTATATTCTAACCTGGCAACATTTCGTTAAATTTTTTTTTTTGTTTCCCAGTGAGCTGATCCGGATCAGATCAGAATAATAAAACAAACCAGATCAATGTTCTGTGTTGTGGTGATTGTACAAGCTAAGTTAATTTTGATATTTAGTACAAAGTTGCCATGGCAATGAATATTTTCTTTTAAATGAAAATTTAATGCGCTTGTTTTTGGCGGTGGCGTTAAATTTCCAGAACGGAAACAAAACCTTATCTGAGCTACTTCGACATATTCAGAAGCTCAGGTCGATAAGGATTTCCACGTACTAGTCAGGGTTGTGGAAAAGAGTTGGTGGCGGATGAACCCCTATTGGGCCAACGGCAGCGCTCATATCTCCGTAGTGGGTTACTGACACCGGTGGACCCGGCCCCTTGTTCTAGGGATATATAAGGATCTGGCCCTCCAGGTTGGGGCTTGTGCGTAAGGTTAACTACCTACCACGTAAAAAACACTTGGAATGTTCGTTCACTGAACGGTGACGGTGCTCCCGAACAACTGGCAGAGGCCCTAGACTGCTATAAAGCAGATATAACTGCCATCCAGGGAGTGCGATGGGATGGGCGAGGCAGAAAAAAAATGAGAAACTACCACGTCTACTACGGTGATTGCTATACAGAAAATAAACAGCACTTATTTGGATGCGGATTTGTCATACGCGGGAGACGTGTTGAGCTTTCGGCACGTGAGCGAGCGTCTTATGACAATCCGTGTCAATGCAAAATTCGCCAACATTAGCCTTATATGCGCTCACGCCCCTACAGAAGAAAAAGACGACGCTACCAAAGATAGTTTCTACGAGCTCCTCGACAAAACATACGAGCAATGCCCTAAGCATTGCCAATATAGGAAGAGGGGACATCTTTGGTAGGACGATTGGAAGGCACAGCCTACACTACACCACGTCCGAAAACGGACTAAGGCTAATCGACTTTGCTGCGGGGCGAAGTATCAGTATAGCAAGCACTCGTTTTCCTCATCTCAATATCCATAAGGGGACATGGCGGTCTCCGGATCGACAAACCATCAACCAAATTGACCACATTGCGATCGACACCAGACACGCCTCCAGTATCCTGGATGTCCGAACCTTCCGGACGGCTAACATTGGCTCGGACCACTACCTTGTTGTAGCCAAGGTACGAATGCGGATATCCATAACGCCACAACAACGAAATACTGTGAGAAAGTATAATGTGGAAAAGCTACAATCGCAAGACACCGCCAGAGCCTACAGAGAACGAATATCCCGATCTCTCGCTACGAGTCCTACCGTAGCAACAGCTAGTACAGAAGACCAGTGGCAACACTCCCAGCAAGCCATCATAAGTGCCGCGAATGATGTGCTGGGTATCACACGACCACCACCACCACGAAACCCCTGGTTTGATGAAGAGTGCAGACTAGCTAACATGGAAAAACATCAAGCGTATAAAGCGGCGCTGCAAAGAAGGACTAGATCTGCTCGCATGCTCTACGAGCAGAAAAGACGGGAAGAATATCGGCTTCTAAGAAGGAAAAAGGAAGAGCACAAGAAGCGTGCATTCGAGGATATTGAGAGATGCTACTCCAGGAACAATGTACGGAAGTTTCACCAGAGGGTAAAAAGAATGTGCCAGCAAAACAAATCCCGTACAGAAACCTGTAGAGACGCGGATGGAAACATTGTAGTAGAAACGCAGTCGGTGTTGAGAATATGGAAAGACTACTTCTGCAGACTGTATAATGGCGATGAAGACCAATACACCGCTGTAAGGCAGCATTAACCATTCAATTTAGATGATGACAGCTAAAACTCCCATCCACCTGGTCAAAACGAAGTGCGGACAGCAATATCCAAGCTAAAATCTAACAAGGCTGCTGGACCTGACGGTTTACCCGCATCATCTGCCCGGTCGACAAGAAAGAGACCCCCTCAACTGCTCCAATTACAGAGGCATCAGTCTCCTCAACATCGCCTACAAGATCCTGTCTGCCATACTGTGTGAATGCCTGAAGCCTTTCGTCAACACCCTGATTGGCCCCTATCAGTGTGGTTTCAGGGGGAACGGCACAAAATCCCGACTTTCAAAATCCCGACTATACAAAATCCCGACAAAAAAAATCGCATTTCTAAAAATCCCGACAAATGAACTTTCGTGAAAAAATTCCGACTTTGTCGGGATTTTCGTTTCGCAGTGAATTTTTTATTTTTTTTTTTGCTGAAAAAAAAATTTAATCTTTAAATCTCTCATCATTTTTTTTTTAACATTCTTAAAATAATGTGTTCGCCTACTACCCTACCATGTCACTAAGAAAAAAAAACCAAGAAACTTACCAAAACACACTATGAATTTGTTAGCAAAATCATTTGGTTAAGTGCATCTGATGAGAATCGAAAAGCGCTGTTCTTTATGATTCTCATTCGTTGCACTTAACCAAACGATTTTTGTATCTTGTTCATAGTTCGTGTTTTGGTAAGTTCTCCGTTTTTTTTGTTTTTTTTAGTGAAGTGTTGAGGGTGAGTGACATCGCGAGGAGGTTGTTAGTGTCGAAACAACTTAATTTCAAAATAATTATGATTCTTTAAGTATTTTGTGGTGAATATCATTTTATGAGAATCAAAAAGATCAGCGCTTTTTGATTCTCATCATGTCTAGTTATCCAAACGTACTGAGCCGTGTGATAAATCGTTCTTACAAGAATGAGAAAATAGTTCCGCGAAGGGATATAAAGATGGAATGTTAAACTGCTTAGCCATCTCTGTAAGAGATGAACAGCAGTTGGAGGTGGTCTTAGAAGTGGATGAGACTGATTCCAGAGATTTCAAGGCATTACATTCCTCTTGATCCAAGACAGTGCTTCCAAAATCGCCATGATCTCCACTTGAAACACGCTACAGTGATCAGGGAGGCGAAAGCAGAGATTTAGTTTTAATCTGTCTGAGAAAACACCTCCTCCTACACCATCATTGGTTTTAGAGCCATCAGTATAGAAGTGTATCGACTTGTCTGTTATAGCACCTAAGTCATCCCAGAAAGACCTATCTGGAATAGTGACCTTAAAGTTTTTGTCAAAATTGGACTTGGGTACAGTGTAGTCTATGTTTTCGGGAAGAGTAAGATTGTCTAGTATTATGGTGTGTAGTTACTTGACCACTGTGAGATGGTTTTGACCAATGTGAGATGGTTTTGAGTCGTATGGCAGAACTGGTTTTAAATATCATTATAAGCAAAAAAATTAATTTATTCGAACAAAATAACATTTAATGATATTTGGATTGCCAGTAATATTTTTATATTCTAATCTGGCAACATTTACCCTTGACAATTGTCGATAATACAGCAACATTCACAAACGAAAGTGTATCATAGTGAGAAATAGTCGAACTAATTTTTGAATCACGAAAATTGATCTTGATAAAAAGCAAGATCTCGTATTGTTGTTGTAATGCACACAAGCTTATGAGTTCATCCGTATCAGATCACGGGGATAATAAAACACGGCTATAGTCTAACAAATTTTTGGATCACGAAAATTGATCTTGATAGAAAGCAAGATCTCGTATTGTTGTTGTAATGCACAAAAACTTATGAGTTTATCTGATCCTGATAAGATCACGGGGATAATAAAACACGGCTAATGTTTGGATTGCCAATTGTTGTTCTTATTCTAGTCTGGCAACATGTTAATTGGCAATCGTCGATAATACAGTTTCAATTGACAAACGAAATTGTATCCTAGTGAGAAATAGTCGTGTTGTAAAGTCTACCACTTCACAACCATCCAACTGTCTCATACCCTATCTCAATACCTATCCCATCTTATCTCACCCCATTCATCTTATAACGTCATAATTGCCATTTCCACTTCGAGTCAATACACTTGCAATCAATTACCTTTACGATCAGTGTCGCAACTTCCTCTTGTCCCTTTTAGACTTACCTTCTTTATTGCTTACTAAGCTACGTCAAATAAACTCTTTTGACCTAAGTAAGCATTGCCCAACTCTCGAACATTGAACTCCCATATCGACGCTTGGGCATAAAATGCTGATATCACATTTCTTCACAATGACATTGCATTAATAATTCATTGATTCGTAAGTGGGTCATTCTTACTTTTCTTTCTTTTTCTCTTCGTTCGATATTCTTGGAAAGGTCAAGAATATGAACGTAGAACATTATAAGGCGAGATCGACACACTCATTTTCGGGGCTTCAAGTGAGACTGACTGATTCTAATACTTCTATACCTACTACATCTTATAAAGTGACGTGTTAACTATTCTAAATCCAATATATATCATAAAGTATAGTGCTAAATTCTTACTAACTTTTCCAACTCATTATTACTAAACTAAAGTGTAATAAACTCAATAAAACTGTTAATACTAAATTAAAGTGTAATAAACTCAATTAGATTATTATCATAAAATAAAAGTTATAAAGTTATTATTATTATTTAAAGTGTAATAAACCTAGTAAAATTATTATTATTAAATAAAGTAAGTTATTATTAAACTTCTGTGGTTGTGTTATTGTTGAACTCACTGAAACATACACTAAAACAGGTGACAACCCGAGTGAGAGTAGTACCTCTCAGTATAAAAGACAAAAAGTACAACATAAATTTGGTGTCAGATGTGGGGTTGTTACTAAAAAGTGAAAGAGTTCGAAAGTACCAGTGAAAACATCCTTAAGTAACATTAACACTACTAGTGCAAACATTTTTAAACTATATTCAGAACACACGTGAAAAAAAAAAAAAAAACTAAATAATCAATATCAGTGAAAAAAATATATATATCCGAAGTTACTCTCCTCTGTGAGTAACTTCGGATATATATATTTTTTTTGCCTGTGAACGTAAGAAGGAAGACGTGCCAAGCCGAGACACGAGCAGTTCAACAGCCTTGCATATCAACAGCCTAGCAGCCCATTCATCCTCAACTGATCTTCATATACACATATTATATCCAATTAGTAAGCAAATTTTTTCTCTCCGTTTTTTTTAAACTCTAATGGTAATGTTAATTCTAAGTTTTATACAATTTGTATCCTAAGTTTATATATTTTTTGTATTTCTATATCATTACTATACTATATCACATATATATTTTTTTTTTATCCTTTAACACCCGAAACCAAATCGATGACTTAAATGACATAAGTAAAAGTCTAGACGAAATAACATACACAAGAAATCCACACTATAATATTGATAACTTTCCTTACAAAAAACACTTCACTATTGTTTATATTCTCTTGACCGTACTCTTTATTTTCATGCTCATCATTATTGTCTTACTAAAAAACATCTTTAGTACAAAAAAGGAACACAAAGATCCTATCATCTCTGACCCTATACCCGTACCAAAACCACGTCAATCTTCTTATCTTTCCCGTTCTCTTCCTCTTACAAATACCAGAAAAGAACCACAACCTACGTCTTCTCGCACCAATCCTAGGTACAAGATTCGTTCTTAAGGGGGGAGGTGTTGTAAAGTGTACCACTTCACAACCATCCAACTGTCTCATACCCTATCTCAATACCTATCCCATCTTATCTCACCCCATTCATCTTATAACGTCATAATTCCCATTTCCACTTCGAGTCAATACACTTGCGATCAATTACCTTTACGATCAGTGTCGCAACTTCCTCTTGTCCCATTTAAACTTCCCTTCTTTATTGCTTACTTCGCTACGTCGAATACACTCTTTTGACCTAAGTAAGCAATTCCCAACTCTCGAACATTGAACTCCTATATCAACGCTTGGGCATAAAATGCTGATATCACATTTCTTCGCAAAGACATTGCATTAATAATTCATTGATTCGTATGTGGGTCATTCTAACTTTTCTTTCTTTTTCTCTTCGTTCGATATTCTTGGATAGGTCAAGAATATGAACGTCGAACATTATGAGGCGAGATCGACACACTCATTTTCGGGGCTTCAAGTGAGACAATAAAACTATTAATACTAAATTAAAGTGTAATAAACTCAATTAGATTATTATCATAAAATAAAAGTTATAAAGTTATTATTATTATTTAAAGTGTAATAAACCTAGTAAAATTATTATTATTAAATAAAGTAAGTTATTATTAAACTTCTGTGGTTGTGTTATTGTTGAACTCACTGAAACATACACTAAAACAGGTGACAACCCGAGTGAGAGTAGTACCTCTCAGTATAAAAGACAAAAAGTACAACATAAATTTGGTGTCAGATGTGGGGTTGTTACTAAAAAGTGAAAGAGTTCGAAAGTACCAGTGAAAACATCCTTAAGTAACATTAACACTACTAGTGCAAACATTTTTAAACTATATTCAGAACACACGTGAAAAAAAAAAAAAAAACTAAATAATCAATATCAGTGAAAAAAATATATATATCCGAAGTTACTCTCCTCTGTGAGTAACTTCGGATATATATATTTTTTTTGCCTGTGAACGTAAGAAGGAAGACGTGCCAAGCCGAGACACGAGCAGTTCAACAGCCTTGCATATCAACAGCCTAGCAGCCCATTCATCCTCAACTGATCTTCATATACACATATTATATCCAATTAGTAAGCAAATTTTTTCTCTCCGTTTTTTTTAAACTCTAATGGTAATGTTAATTCTAAGTTTTATACAATTTGTATCCTAAGTTTATATATTTTTTGTATTTCTATATCATTACTATACTATATCACATATATATTTTTTTTTTATCCTTTAACACCCGAAACCAAATCGATGACTTAAATGACATAAGTAAAAGTCTAGACGAAATAGGTTAGGTAGGTTAGGTAGCAGTGGCTGCCAGTAACAAGTACCAGCACACTTAGGCCTATAGAGGCCCATTGTGATACCAAGGATCTTGGGGATAATCACCCCGCTACTCAGGTGAACCATTTGGAACTTTGTATAAAACGAAGAAGGCTTCCTACGTCTTTTTGTATGAGATCACTTAGATCATCGAAGAAGTATTCTCCAAGGTGAAGTTTCCTACTACGGGAAAGAGCTGGACACGAGCAGAGGAGATGTGTTGGACTTTCCTCCTCCTCTTCGTCTCTACAGCTTCTGCAGAAGTCATTCGAAATGACGCCAAGTCTAGTAGCGTGTCTGCCTATAAGGCAGTGTCCTGTGATGACACCGATAATCGTACTAATATGCAGTCTTTTTAGTGACAAAAGGTATCTAGAGCGGTTAAGATCCAATCTAGGCCAGATTTGCTTTGTAGCAAGGCAGGTGGTTCCACCTTCCCATCTGGCGTTGGTCTTATTGACTGTGTCAAGTTTGAGTGCTAGCTTGTAAGTAGCGAGTGGCATACCTATATATTTCTTATCGGGTAGAATAGGTATTGTTGTTCCTATTTTAGCGAGCTCGTCAGCTTTGCAATTCCCTGGAATGTCTCTGTGCCCCGGCACCCAGCAAAGGTGAATGTTAAACTGCTTAGCCATCTCTATGAGAGATGAACGGCAGTTGGAGGTGATCTTAGAAGTGGATGAGACTGATTCCAGAGATTTCAACGCCGCCTGACTATCCGAGAAAATGCTAATATCGTTAGTGGATATTACATTCCTCTTGATCCAGGACAGTGCTTCCGAAATCGCCATGATCTCCGCTTGAAACACGCTACAGTGATCAGGGAGGCGAAAGGAGAGATTTAGTTTTAATCTGTCTGAGAAAACACCTCCTCCTACACCATCATTGGTTTTAGAGCCATCAGTATAGAAGTGTATCGACTTGTCTGTTACAGCACCTAGGTCATCCCAGAAGGACCTATCTGGGATAGTGACTTTAAAGTTTTTGTCAAAATTGGGCTTGGGTACAGTGTAGTCTATGTTTTCGGGAAGGGTAAGATTGTCTAGTATTATGGAGTGGCCAGTGTAGTTACTTGACCACTGTGAGATTGTTTTGAGTCTTATGGCAGAACTGGTTGCCATTTGCTTACCAATTAAGTCTAGGGGTGGGAGATATAGTAGGATGTCTAGTGCTGCGGAGGGTGTTGATCTTAATGCTCCGCTAATGCACAGACACGCTAATCTTTGTACTTTCCCCAAGCTGTCGCGATGTATAGCTTTATCTAGGGCGGTCCACCAGACCACTACGCCATACATCAGAATCGGTCTGATGATAGATACATAGAGCCAGTGGGCGATGCGGGGTTGAAGACCCCATTTGCTGCCGATGGCTTTCTTGCAGGAGTAGAGTGCTATGGTAGCTTTCTTTACTCTTTCTTGGATATTGAGTTTCCAACTAAGCTTACTATCCAAGATGAGACCTAAGTACTTTGCTTTGTCGGTGAAAACTAACTTGGTACCATATAAAGAAGGGGGGTCTATCTGAGGGATTTTGTATTTCCTAGTAAAAAGAACCAACTCCGTTTTCTGAGGGTTAACTCCCAGTCCACATTTGTCGGTCCATTTCGAGAGCTTATTTAGTGCATTTTGCATGAGTTCATTGATCGTGTGAAGATGCTTGCCGGAAATAGCTATAGCGACGTCATCAGCATATGCGATTACTTTGCATCCCACGCCTTCTAGGAGTAGCAAAAGTTCATTTACTACCAGGTTCCAAAGAAGGGGGGATAGGACACCACCTTGGGGGGTGCCTCTGCTGACAAATCTCCTGGAAGAGGACTCGCCCAGCTTGGTGTTGATAATTCGACTAGTAAGTAGTAAATTAATCAATTTGCGAAGCGAGTGCTCGACCTTGAGTTTTGAAAGGGCATCTACTATAGCCTCCGATTTAATATTATTAAAGGCACCTTCTATGTCTAGGAAGACAACCATTGTGTATTCTTTGCAGTAAATCGTCTTCTCAATGGTGCGTACCAGGGAGTGCAGTGCAGTTTCCACTGATTTACCCTTACAGTAAGCATGTTGGGATTCTGATAGCAGTCGTGCTTCGATGCTACTCCGAAGGTGGGTATCGATCAGTCTTTCTAAGGTTTTTAAGAAGAATGATGATAGGCTAATAGGTCTGAGATCTTTTGGACTAGCGTGAGAGCTCTTACCCGCTTTGGGAATGAAGATTACTTTAACTTCCAACCATAATTTGGGGATGTAAATATTGTTTATACAAAACGTAAGTATAGTTTCCAGCCAGGGCAGAATAATGTCAGTTGCCGACTGGAATTCAGCAGGTATTATGCCGTCAGGTCCCGCAGATTTGTATGGTTGGAAGCTGCGTAGTGCCCAAAGCAGTTTGTCCTTTGTGACCAGACAATTTGTGTTAGTTTGTGTAAGTTGAGTAGGTTGTGTACTGTTAGACGAACTACTAAGTGGAGAAGAGAAGCTACCAGGAAAGTGTGTATCCAGTAGTAGGTCTATTGTTTCTTCGCTTGAAGAGGTCCAAGAGCCATCTGGTTTAATCAGATAGCCAGGAGTACTTGGATTGGTGGAGAGTATTTTTCGTAGCCTTGAGGCTTCCGAGAAGTTCTCAATGTTGTCGCAGAAAAGTCTCCAGGATTTCCGTTTGGCTTTCCTGAGAGTACTTTTGAATACTGCGAGGGCCTCCTTATAAGAGGTCCAGTCTAGGGCACTTTTTGTGAGTTTTGCTCTATTGAATAGCAGTCTGCAGTGTTTTCTTGTGCTGCTAATATCGGAGTTCCACCATGGAGGTTTCGGTTTCCCCTTTGGTCTTATTGTAGGGCATGCCATATCTAATGCTTTATTGCAGGCGGAAGTGAGTTTTCCTACCATGCAGTCAAGCTCTTGTGTGCTGCTCGGGACCGGGGGTATTGAAGAAGTGATTAACCCCTGTAGTGTTTCCCTGTATTTAGCCCAGTCGGTCTTTCGGTAGTTCCGAAACTCTGGTCTGGCTGGGGGATGGTCGTCTAACGAGAATTGGATGTATCGGTGATCTGAGAACGAATGCTCAGCCGAAACTTTCCAGTTGTTGATCGATTGGGAGATATTATCAGATACAAGTGTAATATCTAGAACTTCCTGTCTATTGCAGGTTATAAAAGTTGGTGTGCAACCTTTGTTGCAGTAGGTGAGGTTTGTATTAAGAAAGAAGTCAAAAAGTAACTCACCTCTGTTGTTGGTGTCGGAGCTGCCCCAAATAGAGTGATGCGCGTTAGCGTCACTACCCAGGATTAGTCCATCATTGCGCCTCTCTGCATCCGCGATCGCCTCCCTCAGATTGTTCGGAGGTAGAGGGCCTATATCGTCATGGGCGAGATAGGCCGAGACCAGCCAGATTTTGCCCTTGCCAGTCTCCAGTTTTACCACTACTGTATTTCGATCGCTGTAATTAGAGAGTAGGAATATATTGAGATTACTCTTTGCGAGAATGCAGGCTCTTGGCTTACCTTCATTCCTCTTGTGGTAAAGAGTATAATTAGGAGTCCTGAGTCCAAGTATCGAGTTACCATTAACCCAAGGTTCCTGGATCAGGACGACATCTTCTCCTAGTTGTTGGAGTCGGAGAAGAAGTGAAGCGGATGCCGCTTTGGAGTGGTGGAGGTTAATCTGAACTAATCGCAGCATTGGAGCTACAATCAGGCGGATTTACCTCCACTACTGTAGAGTTTGCCTCTGGGTCTGAGTCCGAAGCTAGAAGCTCGTCCTCACTCAAGCATATGATGGGCTCAATCTCCATATCCGAGAGCGGTTCTTCCAGGGATGGGGGGTGGGATTGGGATGGTGGTGGTGGTAGTGGTGAGGGTACCGTCTTCGAGTCATTTGTCATTGCACCGGATGACATCTGCGAGCATGACGGTAGCTCCGAAGTGGTTGCGAGGTCCTTGGGTGAGGGGTTTGACTCCGCTATTGCCTCGTCTTTTTTGTACACCTTAAGGGTGATAGAGTCAAACCCGTAGCTTATTACGCCGTTGGTTTTGGCGAGAGGAGCCAGGGATTCCTGATTGATAACAATACAGGCACTCCTAAAGAGACCCCTGGCTTCGTCTAACCTGCCAATCTTCCAATTGTGCGTCGGAAGTTGTGGATTGCAGAGTTTGATAACGCTAAGCACATCTGCGGCGAGAGGGGGTTCGGTTGGGATCCAGGCCCGGGTTCTTGGTCTGCTCGGGATATCCTCCTTTGCTACGACCTCCAACCTAGCACCTGGCCATATCTCACCCAATTGGCTTATTGCCAGCTTATAAAGCTGCGCCGATCTATCGTCAGCGCAGGCGACCAACTTCACATGGCCTTGATGCCATCCGTTGTCGCGACATATGGGGGGAGGACCTGGGTGATCCTTGAAGATTCTAAGGAATCCACTGTGCAGCCGGCTGTTGACCAGCAGCCACCTATCAGGGGAGATCCTACCATCTGGATCGCTGCGGTCAATGACTGCAACCACCAAGTGATCCTTAAGAACCTCGCTGAAAGGCCTTGATGTGATGCTGGACGGCTTAGGTGTGGTGTTGTTCACCTTAGTTCTTTTTGAGTCCGGATGGGACTCGTCCAGCGACCTTTGTCTTTTTGACGCGGAGTCTGAAGACGCAGCGGGTGACCTCTTGGTGATTTTCATCGCCCAATCAAGAGAGGCCCTTTGCTGTGCTGATCTGGCCTCTTCTGGAATTTTGCCAATTCTTTCCAGTACATTGGCAGCAGTCTTACGGTCCCTATAAGCCTGCTTGGAGGGGGCGATATACCGTTTCCGGCGTACCGTCCCCGAAGCGTCCGAAGCGGACGACCGTGGGTGATTGGAGGATGCGTTGGGAGACGGGCCAGAAGCTTTCGGTCTTCCCAGCGCATCCAAATGGGTGTTTAGAAGTGGATGCGCGCCTTTGCCAGCAATGCTAGAATCCAGCTTGGGTAGCAGATTCTTTGCTGCTGCTTGGCATCGAGCAACCTCAGCAGAAGACCCTGAGGTCTTGCTGCCGGCCGGGATTGAAGAGGACCCGGTCTTGGAATTGTTGTTTTTGTTATTGTTGTTTTTGTTGTTTGTGTTCATTATAGTTCCCACGAGTAGCGGAGAAAGAAGGTCCACCTGCACAGAGATCCGCAGTATGCAGGTAAGGCTGGCTAATCCGGATGTCGCCAGGTTTCCGGATACTCCGTGCAAGACTGAGCTATTTAAAGGGCCCTCAGCCTGGTCGATTCTCGGCACGGGTCGTATGACACCTTAATCCGGCCCGGGATTGGGAGCGAAGGGATAGAGGATGGGAATGGTGTGACGGGGTCGACTATCCTTTGGTTGAGATCTCCTCTAGGGTTGGTGACCCGAGAGTCTTTGACCTTTTAGGCCCCTACACCACGACGAGGTAGATAGTCAGGTAGGGGCTAGACGAAATAACATACACAAGAAATCCACACTATAATATTGATAACTTTCCTTACAAAAAACACTTCACTATTGTTTATATTCTCTTGACCGTACTCTTTATTTTCATGCTCATCATTATTGTCTTACTAAAAAACATCTTTAGTACAAAAAAGGAACACAAAGATCCTATCATCTCTGACCCTATACCCGTACCAAAACCACGTCAATCTTCTTATCTTTCCCGTTCTCTTCCTCTTACAAATACCAGAAAAGAACCACAACCTACGTCTTCTCGCACCAATCCTAGGTACAAGATTCGTTCTTAAGGGGGGAGGTGTTGTAAAGTGTACCACTTCACAACCATCCAACTGTCTCATACCCTATCTCAATACCTATCCCATCTTATCTCACCCCATTCATCTTATAACGTCATAATTCCCATTTCCACTTCGAGTCAATACACTTGCGATCAATTACCTTTACGATCAGTGTCGCAACTTCCTCTTGTCCCATTTAAACTTCCCTTCTTTATTGCTTACTTCGCTACGTCGAATACACTCTTTTGACCTAAGTAAGCAATTCCCAACTCTCGAACATTGAACTCCTATATCAACGCTTGGGCATAAAATGCTGATATCACATTTCTTCGCAAAGACATTGCATTAATAATTCATTGATTCGTATGTGGGTCATTCTAACTTTTCTTTCTTTTTCTCTTCGTTCGATATTCTTGGATAGGTCAAGAATATGAACGTCGAACATTATGAGGCGAGATCGACACACTCATTTTCGGGGCTTCAAGTGAGACAATAAAACTATTAATACTAAATTAAAGTGTAATAAACTCAATTAGATTATTATCATAAAATAAAAGTTATAAAGTTATTATTATTATTTAAAGTGTAATAAACCTAATAAAATTATTATTATTAAATAAAGTAAGTTATAATTAAACTTCTGTGGTTGTGTTATTTTTGAACTCACTGAAACATACACTAAAACAGGTGACAACCCGACTGAGAGTAGTACCTCTCAGTATAAAAGACAAAAAGTACAACAGTCGAATTAATTTTTGGATCATATTAAAAATCTACAGAAATAATTTAAATTTGAAATGACAGCAGAGTTCGGTTTATAACTACCGGCCTTATAATTTCTTCCCCACTTCCATGTCATATTTGACATTTCGATAAAATGTTCGATAATTATCGACGAAAAATAGTTTGGTAGCACATTTTTCTTTCCAGGCTAAGGGTAAGGACCAAACTAAGACTGGATAATTATCCAGGTTTCGTAAGCCTATATAGGCTTAGTTGTTAGTGTAATTAACATGGAAACAATTTTCTAAGCCTATATAGATTTGAAAAAAAAACACGCCTAATAATGTTTTTCTTCATTTGAATCAACCGGAGCAACGTCACTTTATTAGTAGAATTTTCTAGTACAATTTTATTTTTATTCGATACGTTAGCTATCCCAATAACTCTCTCTCGCTAACGAATGCAGTCATTTGGCCACAGTTTTCGTAAGCCAATAGGTCCATTCGCGTACTTTTTGCACTAAATATGGATTTTCTGTCAAATCTGGAAGAGTGGGGGTAAAACTCTCAAAGACAGAAAAATCACGAAAAAGTAATCGAACGCTTTAAGCACCAACAAATGAAGAATGTACGTGATTTGACAGATTTGACAGATTTCATAATACACCCAAAAGAAATTCCTTGGACTAAAATTCGTAGCATGGGGAAATTTCTTACTCTCTCGTGTGCACTCTCTTCTACGAAAAACTACGAAATTTTTGCGTACGCGAACGGGTTTTCGTTGTTTTTCGTTATTTTTCGTGGATTTTTGTTGTTTTGGGAGGGTACGCGAATGGACCTAATATAGGCTTAGTTGTTAGTGTAATTAACATGGAAAACATTTTCTAAGCCTGTATAGTTTTGAAAAAATGCCTTATTATGATTTAATATCACTTTTTATCCACTAACTATCCATTGAATAAATTACCAAAATTAATTGTTTGCACAACAAATAACAATAATAAAGTGACAGTTCACACCTTACAGCTGAATTCATATGACCGAAATCACACACACCAACTTGGAGTCAAGTCAGCCGGGTTCGGCTGGCTGAGAATCGTTTAAATGAACGACTGGCTAGCTACGTTTCAAAAACACGGCTAATTATAGCAACATTCACATACGAAAGTGTATCCTATTGCGAAACTGCCAAACTAATTTTTGGATCATGAAAATCGATCCTGATAAAAAGCAAGATCTCGTATTGTTGTTTTAATGCACTCAAACTAATACGGTATTCACGCTAGGGCAAAACAGCTAATTTCGTTGCGAATTTCCAAATTATGCTCGAAATGAGATAATTTCCCATACGAATTGACATATCGAAATTATCTTATTTCAACATAATTTCGTTGAACAAACTTAATTTGAATGCAGTTGAATGATTCTGAATGACAATGACAGGACAAATTAATAAGGGAATATTAACGATATCCGTTGCGCAAAGTTTAAACAACGGATTCTTATTGATTTCGGTGATCTAAACACAAAATAAAAATTATTCAGTACTAAAAAAAATATATCGCTAATTTAGGAGATATTTAGTGTTTAGTAGTTATTTCCATAAATAAACTATGTGGTTGAGATTACAATTATCAAAGCTGGCCCCGTTCAGCACAAGTAAAGTGATATAAAAACGAAAAATATAATGGAATAACATACAAAACACAAATATCTCATGGAATGGTTTATTAAATATGGGATGTTATCTGAAAAAAAAAAAAGAAGTTGTACGCCGCGTAGAGGCACTCTGATTAACTGCATGTGGAGCGAAAGAGCGTCGGCCATAGGATGCGTACATATACAATATCTGTTTGAGCTCCGCGCCCATTGGGGCACTTTTCTACAGTTGGCTCTATAGTCGACTTGATATCCACGCGAGTGCCTGACAATTGTTGATATACCCAGAGTGGCAAAACCTACACGAAAAGTGATATTTTAACGTTTTAACCCGAGGCAGCGCTATATAATAAATGTTAGCTATATAAAAGTCGACTTTATCTACCCAACTGTTTAACAATAATATCCAACTATTATTATTGCTATACGTTATACCTATACTTATGTATATAAAAAATTAGTTTAATATTAAAAAAATTTATAACATAGCACCGTCATAGATTTAATATCGGAACTGAATGCATCCATTCACGAAACTAGCAAGCGTAGGTATGAACACTTTTTATTTATTTACTTACTTACTTAGTTGGCGCTACAGCTCGAGGTGAACCTGGGCCTGCTTCTCGCAACCATTTGTGTGTGCGTGTTATATTTTTGCACGAATGGAAGGGACCTACAGTTTTTTGCCGACTCCGAACGGCGAATTGAGAAGCTCAATCGTGACAAATGATACTCTTTGATGCTTGTCAGACATTCGAAAGAGGTAGGCACTGTGAAAAACTTTTAGGTGTTTGCGGCGGGATTCGAACCCTAGACCGCTGGCTCAGTAGTCCGACGCACTAACCACTTGCGCTACGGTGCCTTGAAATTATCTCATTTCGACGCTAGTGTGAATCCCATATAATGATCGCGGGAATAAAAATACGGCATGCACCTAGATTCATCGTGTAATAGTCGCAATCCACACGTTGACTCATGAGTCGCGACTCACGAGTACGTAAGAGAAGAACGATGAGATAGAAAACAATCTGCCCGGTGAGTCGCGGGCAGAATTTTCCGTGACTCTTTTCATGTTTCTCTTTTACTTGTTCGTTATTTTGCTATTCCGCTTTATTTCTTCTCGTTGCGCGTAGAGCGCAATTGTTTTGAAAATTACGACAGAATTTAATTTGACGAACAACAATAGGAAGAGAATTCCACAACCGAACTGCATACACAAAAAATTGTCGGTTAGACACTAAGTAGAAACAGCGTATTGGTATCAGGTTACATGATCTGGTAGAGCGCGGCAAGCGAATCTTATTATAAAGGTACGACGGCTGATGCGTTTGCATAACATTATGAAGCAGCACTAAAGTTCTAAATTTAAAAAGATTTTCAAGTGTAATTCCATTAATTTATTTAGAAAAATAGAAATATGGTCGCGCTTTCGCAAACCAAAAATATACCGTGCGATAGAATTGTATGCAACATTTAATTTTCTTTTATGTTCGTAATCGCAATTGCTAAAAATTTCACAACCAAATAGCATTATTAGTATTACAAGTGTTTTTGCTAGAATGATTCTCGTTTTAAATGGTGTAATTTTTTGGCTAGCCCATAGCAGGCGAAAACTTCCATAAACCCTCCCAACGGTCAATCTTATATGGTTATTCCAAGAAAGCGTCTTGTTGAAAGTTATGCCAAATTTTTTTGCTGAATCGACAAACTCAATCGGCGAGTTATTCAGGTATAACTTAGGAAAATAAAACATTTCGACTTGGATGGATTTAGACAGAGGCCATCGGATCGCGACCAGGACAGAATTCTGTTAAGATCCTCGTTGACTTCAAAAGCTGCATTTTCCACTAGACCCAAAGGGAAGCTTTTTCGTATTCAATTTCAATTTCAATAAAAGTTTCACAAAATATTTTGACAGGCGGTACGCGGCCAACGTAGCTTGCTGCGGGACAAAATTGTTAACCGCCGTTAGTTGACAGGAGTCGATTGTTCTAGCCCGATTGTTTTGGACGATAGTTCGATTGTAAAAGAGGTTATTAAACTAAAATTGAAGAAAATCTTTTTATCTTAAATATCAATGGTTACATGCGTTCAAATTTCAGATCTAAATTCAAAAGTCACACTGATACCACGATGAATAAATTGTGACATACATTTCTACAATCGACCATTAGTATACTCGCCTAGTAAAATAAATTTACTAGAATAGATACGATTTGATAGTTACTCGATTGTTTTCTGTTAACACCGAATTGTCTTTTTGTTCGATTATGAAACTAATTCTCAATCGCCCATCGTTTTGCCAGCCACTTCAAAATTGACAGCGGAAACCTCTTCAACTCGGTGTAAACGGGTTACTGATGTTTCGGTGCATGTTCATCGAAATCTCGAGGTTTCGGCTCGGTGTAAACGTACTATAATTGTACATGAGTCGTTTTATCTTTATATAAGGTTAACTAGATTGAGTGCTGTCATCAGCCTATGCACAATGTTTCTATTATCATATGTTATATCGGTTAAAAGATCGGACACACAAGGAAATTGATGTTTTAAATAACTATGCATACATGAAATACATCCAAATTCGTATAACACCTAGTACATAACCTCCAAAGCTACTATTTTAGGAAAATTAAAAAATGTATGCCATATTTCTTCATAGAAACTAACAAATACAGAGCTGTAACAATTTTAAAAGCGAAAAAAAAAATAAAGGAGAACTGTCAAATTACGAAAACAGAAATTATAAGAGTCGTGACTCAAAAGTCAACATGTGGATGCAAGCGCTCCACCGAATGACAGATGAAAACAGAAAATAGAAAAGAGTCGCGACTCATGAGTCAACGTGTGGATTGCGACATAGCAGACTATGTAAATGATTTTAGAGAACCAAACAAAAATAGATTATCAACGAACATAGCTAAAACATCTGTTTCCGGTAAAGAAAGGTACTAGAACTAGAACATATGCCACCAGCTGGTTTTGACAGTCAATTGCAGCCGCGCATTCCAACAAATTGTTTTTAAACAATTTTCAGTTTGTAAATTGTATCTTTTTGAATCTCTACTATTTTGTACAAAATTTTAAATTAGTTGTACATTCAGTGATCTCCAGGAATGTCTTTCGCACAATGTCCATCAAGTCCGACTTACCGCACAAGTGCGGAACAGAAGCTACTCTCGCGAAATGCAGCCACGAGATACAAATTAGGTTCACCCAAACTGCGAGATTTGTTACGAGAGGTAAGTAGGATCTCAAAATTGTTAAGTTAATAAATTCGTAAATTAAAAATGTTTATAGAAATGTAAAGTTCGTGTTCGAGAATCTCGCCGCGCTAGCTTTGATGGCTCTCGCAGTATGGACAATTTTGCAGAAAACGTAAGTTTTATTCATTCATTTAATTACGTTGATCTGAGTGTTCTGCTCTCTTAGACCTTTGTCAGCAAAATTCTGCGCCAAGAATTAGCTGATTTGGAATCTGACCTCAATCTTCAAGAACATATCTACAACGAGTTGATAGGTGAGATGAATATGTGGTATGTCGAACAGTTGGAAGAGGAAGAGGATTACCTTATTGAGGTTGGTGACGACATCATTGTTTTTTGTCCAGTGTGCCAGAAAGCTGCCATTGAACAAAACGTTGACCAGCAAATGATTTGTCAGTGTGGCATAGTGTAGGCTTTTAAACAATTATTCTGTCAATCTAATCTAATGCCTGTTTTAGTTTTAATTTTAGCGGAAATCCTGAAAAGCTGTATGGAGCAGTACAAAATGCGATTTGCAAGCATGAATTGCAATGCGATCAGCTGCTTCACTTTTTTGTCGAACACGTTTCAAGTGGAATGCAGAAAAATCTTAATGCGATGTGTGAACACTGTGATTACTTTGTTAGTTTGACCTGACTTCATGACTTATATTTGTTCATTTTTCGTCTATTCATGTTTTTTTTTGTTAGTTTAAGTTTGTTTTGAAGAAAAATATGTGTTAAAAGCAACAAACAAAAGTAATTAATGCGACAATTGTGTCAATTAGAATCAAAGGTGATGTATTCCACTTTTTAAAAAAACTGAGTTAGGGGTGAGTTTGAATTCATTTTTCTGAAAGCTTTCTATGGGTGTATTTGAAAGTTTCAAAAACCTACTATTCCCAGAGATATATCAAGCTGAATTTCAAGGTTTGAATCAAAACCGATGTATTCCTCATACGTTTTGGAATCAAAACTACTCTATTCCAAGTAAAAATCAAAGCAACGGTACTCCAATGCAAAATTCAAATTTTTTATTTTTTTAGAATCAAAAGGCATGCATTCCAAATTTCGGCGGGAAAATCACTTATCAAATGTTATTGTTTGACTAGTGCATAGCATTTTATTGTTGAGTGCGGTTATAATAGTGCAATAATAATAATAAAAAACGTACATAATATCTGCATTATGGAATCCATCGAATCACCGGTTCTCGCAGTATATCCGCGCAAAAGGCCAACTAATTTTGAAAACAGGAAACGTGAGCTAGCTAAAGTGGAAAGGTAAGTAATGAAATATTTTTTGGTAGGCAGGAATAAATTATTGGTCTTAATTAAAATTCACCAGGTACAAAAGAAAAGAATTGCCAATAATGCCACATTGTAGTCATAGAGGTGGTGGTTATAAATGCCGGATGCTGAAAACTTGCGATGCACTATATTTTTCCAACGGTTTTTATAAGATACCGTCAAAACTGGCCCAGGATGCATTTATTTTAAGCTATTGCAAAATTTTGGATGTAACTGGAAATCGCTGCATACGCTAAAATTTTACAAAGATATTTTGGAAACGAATCATACTCATGAGGAAACAGATGTGGAAGGGGATCCTGTCTGTGAATTTCATGAACCAGATGTGTCGATTAGAGTTTAATTTTCAACATAGCATCTCCAGCTGTTTTCTAGTTTGGTTTAATTTTGCTATTATTTATTATTAATACTTTATGAATTCTCCTTGTGGTATTTAGTTCAATTTTGTATATTAGTTAGTAGTAAAATTTAATATAGTTTTCGACATAGCATCTCCTGCTCTTTTTTAGTTTTGTTTAATTTTGCTATTATTATTTATAATACTTTATGAATTCTCCTTGTGGTATTTAGTTCTATTTAGTATATAAGTTAGTAGTAAAACATAAATGAAACAGAAAAAAATAAATAATAATAAATTAAACTTTAACCAAAAAATATTTAGTTTTGTTTTATATACGAAAGCAATCTATTCCAAACTCAAAATTTCAAAACGCATCTATTCCAAATAAGTAACTTTCAAAACCTACTCTATTCCAGATACCGACTTTCAAAATAACTCTATTCCAAAATTCATTGTTAAATATTACCAAGGCGTCGTTACTTTCAATAACAAACTGCTTGAATTAAAGTTCAAATATCTACGTTTTGATATAAAAACAAATTAGTTCCTAATATTTTAAAGGCAACAGCTCAAAAAACGTTTTTATTAAATATCTCAGAAGTAGTAAAAGTGGAATACATTACGTTTGATTCTAATAGACACAATTCCAGTAAGGTTGTATCCACAATTCATCTTTCTCTGTCTAATCTTTTTGTTCGTGTCCAAGACTATGCTGTATGGTACCTAGCAATTGCTGGATATTTTAATATGTTCGGGGTGTGAAATGGATGTGATCTATCAGGGTTTATTTGCTTGTATGAATTATATCTTAATATACAGGGTGTTAAAGATGGGTTAGGTTAGGTAGCAGTGGCTGCCGAAATTTCATTCAGGCGAAACTCACAATGGGGGGAAAATGATTGATAAAAAATAATGATGAAACTATTGACAGCTGAATTTTCCCTTGTTTTTAGTAGGCGAAAAAGAGAACAACAAGGCGGAAATTGTAATTTGTTTGTTTATTTTAATGCAAGAATAGTAGAAATTGATATTTTTTGAATCTGAACAAAACGAAGTAACATTTAATTTAGGCGAAACTCACAATAGCTTTTAAAATTCCGGGCGAAAAACAATATTTCAGGTGAAACTCACAATAACCAACTCTGTTTTCTGAGGGTTAGCCCACAGACCACATTTCTCGGTCCATTTCGAGAGATTGTTTAGTGCATTTTGCATGAGTTAATTGATCGTGTGAAGATGCTTGCCGGAAATAGCTATGCTATGCTAATGCAATACGTCATCAGCATATGCAATTACTTTGCATGCCACGCCTTCCAGGAGTAGCAAAAGTTAATTTACTACAAGGTTCCTGAGAAGGGGGGATAGGACCAGTGACGTTTATTCTAAGGTGCGCAGGTGTTCTCCGCACACCCCAACGAAATCCATCTTTATGAAAAATTTATTTGTTTATATACATGCGCTAACAATATCTAATTGAGTTACAATTCAAAAATACTTAATTAAAAATAATGCTTTAACATCCACTTTTGTTCACTCTGTTGTGCCGCACCGTCCATAGCCAAATCAACCAAACCAAACACCGCAGTCAAAATCGCAATACCAAAATGTATATAAACCATTCAACACAAATTGACGTTGAACAAAATGTTCTCCTCTTTTCGTAAGTAAATTGAACGGTGCGCGCCGTCATACATACATACTTTCAAACCTCTATCCAGCAACCTATCCAAACCAACTTTTTATTAAATTCAGTTCGACGTCGACTCGCCCGGTTGTTCTCCACTTACTAGCGCACCAACCCAAAGGAAATATCCATATAAAAAAAACGTTCTACCACATTCAAAGTCCCAACAATCGTCTGTACAATAACATGAATTTGGGTTCTCCAGCAAACTGCGCACCCGGGCTCGATACAACACATTTTCTTTAGCGATGAAGATGTTAGTTGTGGGTATTATGTTGCTTCTCATATTCTGTTTTATTTTGCATCAACTTGAGTTCTCCAGCAAACTGCGCACTGAGGCTCGATACAACCCTTTTCTTTAGCGAGGAAGATGTTAGCTGTGGGTATTATGTTGCTTCTCATATTCTGTTTTGTTTCGCATCAATTTGAGTTCCCCAGCAAACTGCGCACGCAGGCAGGCTCGATACAATACATTTTCTACCCTTTTCTTTAGAGAGGAAGATGTTAGCTGTGGCCTGTGGCCTGTGGGTATTTTGTTGGTTTTCATATTTTGTTTTATTTCGCATGTTAACGTTTGTTTGGTTGAATTTTGTACGATTCTCTTCTCCTGATATTAGTTATTTGTTCGATTTCGATGTGCTCTATATTTGTAGAACATAATCGACTGAAGCGAAAGCAAAAAGCAACACAACAATAGGCGTGTTTTTTTTCAAATATTTGCATTGAAAACATATTGCGGAAACATGTTTATTCTTACATCATCATTGATCATTCGCATTTTGGCAATAGTTAGATATGCATGTCGTTCTTTTAAGCCAAATCGTATAAGAGAAAAACGACCTGTCGATGCGCTATTGAAAATTTATTGAAGAAACCATTTTCTCAATTAAATTCGGAAGAAAGACTGGAAATAATTAGTTTTGGAAGGCCAACACCGTCTCTTCCGGATTTGATTTGTAAGGTTTACACAGTAAAGCTTTTACTAGACATTTTTAGATTCCTAACTATGAAAGAAAATTTTGGTTGTGTGGCCCCGTTCTTAATAAATTATTTTGTTGGCCTTGTTTACTTAACATCCTCGTCGTGGTCCTGGAGAAAACTGAGTATATACATATGTACGTTATTATTCAACAAAAAAAAAGTAGAACACCCTGCTTAGAACATCACGCCACGTCCCTGGATAGGACTCCACCTTGGGGGGTACCTCTGCTGGCAATTTATTTATTTATTTCGTCAAACAAGTTTCATACAACTTTTAAGAGACTACAGAATAAAAAAGAAAAAAATAACAATCAACAATTCCATAATAATATTCTTAAGAGCTAATCTATTAATATTAAAATCTATAGCATAATCGAATTGATTATAGGTAACACAAGCAGATGTAATTGGATTATTTCTTGCATAATTTGTATAATGGTAAGGAACATGTAAGAAATCAAACTCTCTTGGTCGTAAGCAACGAGATAATGCATAAATCTTAAACATTTAGTTTGTTCACTGAGAAAAAATGCAGATCAGAACAGCACAGATTTGTGCAAAAGCTCAGATCAAGTCAGCACAGAAAAGCACAGCCATATGTTTGATGTCAAAAATGACAATTGCATTGATGACTATTTTACTTTATGTTAACGGCAAAAGTATCATATATAATTTTTTTCTTGAGACCAATGGTTTCAATCCAATTAATCTACACCTGATCTCATACGTCGGATCATTTGAATTTCTAAAAAATCTTTCGCAAAGCAAACTTCGTAAATATTTTCTGAACTATTTCAATTAGGTAAATACTGGTTTGATGATAGGGATTCCATATAACGCAGCAATATTCAAGAATAGGCCGAACAAGCGATAAATATAAAGTTTTCAACGTGTAAAGATCTTCAAACACCTTAGAATTTCTAATCACAAATCCTATGAGTTTGCCCGGGAAACCATATGGTCAATTTGTGAAGAGAAATTCATTTAAGAGTCAAAAATAACTCTAAGATCCTTTTGGCTAGTTATACATTGCAAGACATGATTCTCAATTTTGTATTGGAACCAAATGGGACTGAATATCTTTGAGAAGGTTACCACACTGCATTTACTAGCATTAAAATGCAAACCGTTGCGATTACACCAATCAACTATAGAGTTCAGATCGGTTTGAACTGTAATTGCCTCTGATAAAGAACTTATTGAACTGAAAATCTCGAGATCATCAGCATACAGAAGACACTTCGCAAAGGAAACCTGAGACGGTAAGCCATTTATAAAAAGAAGAAAGAGGAGCGGTCCAAGGTGACTGCCTTGGGGTACACCCGAAAAGTTTATGATTTCCTCAGACAAAAAATTTCGAATTTTGACAAACTGTGCGTCCGAGTGGATAACTTTTTAGCTAATCAAGAAACCTAGAATGAAATCCAAGCAGCTCAAGCTTTTTTATAACAATATTATGCTGTACAGTGTACAGGATCGAAGGCCTTTGAAAAATCGTTATACATAAATAGTATCGACTTGCGAGCGATTTTCTAAATTATTAAGACATTAATTACTGAAAATGGATAAATTAGTAGTGGTAGATCTACCACTTACAAACCCATGTTGGTACTGTGAAATATGATTCTGTACAATATTGTACAGTTTTTCTTAACGAATGCCTCAAACAATTAAGGTATTAATTGGAGCTTAAGCGCACCATACACACTTCAACTCAATTGTAAACTGAGTCAAATCAAAGCAAAATCAACCCGTGCGGGGCAGTCATTTGATCGATTTGACGGTTGAGAGGCTGGTTGGGGAAAAATCAAAAGATTTTGATTTTTGGAAGTTGATTTGCAAGTCTTTCAACTCAGTTGAACTGTGTGTGGGGAAGTCATTTGATTTGCTGTCAGATTGAGCAAAATTTGTACTAGGCTTCTGAAATCTGTGAAAGTGTGTGTGAGCAAAAAGTAAACAGTAAGATAACTTTAAACGAACACAGAAAGAAAATTCCAGATATTTGTGGCGTTTATACCAAGTCTTTCAACTCAGTTGATGTAGTGTGTCCAAGTATCAATTCAGTTGACAACTAAATTTACAATTAAATTGAATTGTGTATGGGCTGCTTTAGCTATAGGTCTGTAGTTATCTACATAACCTTTAGAACCAGATTTGTGCAAAGGAGGTTATATACGAATGCTTCCAACAGTCTAAAAATGTGCCTTGTAATGACATATTAAAGATAAAGCAAAGGCGATTTGCTTAACTCGTCTTACAGAATTTAAGAAGCAACGGTGGAATATTATCTGGAGCAATGGAAATATTGTTACCTAGAGATGATAACATATCCATTACTTCATCCTCATATAATTGAGCTTACGCCAAAGCAGTTTTCACAATCAATCCTCAGATCAATAAAATTTGATTGAAAAAAAGATGCGAAACTGTTACATATTTGATTTAAATCATTTATAGAAACTCCATTGTAGGTCATGTTAGATGGAATCCCAAGCGACTTACGTTTTTTATTCAAAAAAGCCCAGAAAGATTTATAATTATTTTTAATTTTTGATTCAAGAGACCATATTATGTATTGCCTGCATATACATTTTTTCAGAAATTCATACTCCCAATTAAAATTGGAGCTATAATGTTACTAAGAGTTTGATTCCCTTAGAACAGAATAGTTGAACATGACTTCAAGTGCTTTATGAAAAATACTATTGCTTAGTAATGGAAAACTAGTAATTGCACCTCAAGATCTTGATCTATGAAAACCAAGTCTTAAATACGACTCATGGAATTACAAACATTATCAACTTGATACACATACAAAGAAGTAATACCGTCAATTAAATTAACTTCAAAATCATGAGATACAGGGCGAATTTGTAAACGCAAGACTTGCAAAGCAAATGTTCCAAAGCAGTTGCAACATCAAAAGCATATGTTTGCCTTATACGGTATTCACACCAGGGCAAAACAGCTAATTTCGTTGCGAATTTCCAAATTATGCTCGAAATGAGATAATTTCCCATACGAATTGACATATCGAAGTTATCTCATTTCAACATAATTTCGTTGAAATTCGTTCAAAATTATGTGAAAATAAAATCGAACAAACTTAGTTTGAATGCAGTTGAATGATTCTGAATGACAATGACAGCACAAATTAATAAGGGAATATTAAAGTTTTCGTTGCGCAAAGAATAATCAACAGATTCTTATTGATCTCGGTGATCTAAGCACAAAAGAACAATTATTCAGTACTAAAAAAAAAAAATATCGCTAATTTGGGAGAAATTTAGTGTTTAGTAGTTATTTCCGTAAATAAACTATGTGGTTGGGCAGCGCCTCCTATATGTGAAACAGGCCGTAATGCAGCAAAACTACACGTTGAGTTCTTGGCTTACAATTTCGTCTGCCAAACGTCAAATCGTATAGAAAAATCGGGAAATCCATTCTTTCGGGAAAAAGAATGTCCAAATTAACAGTGTTGTGAATAAAATAAAATAGTGGAAATGGCCTGAAAATATTCTTAAATATTGAGCGCACACGACGTGCCAAAAATGTATATACAATTTTTTTGTTTAATGTTTTTTTTGACTTTAAAGTGTTCTCCATACGTGTTTCGGTTTCAATAGCTGCCATCGCATAGTTCCTTTGTATTCCCTAAATGTTTAATTTTTACAATTTTGCGAATAAAGTGCGCGAATTATATGTTTCGATATAAATTTGTGTATTCCTAACAATCATTTTTTCTGATTCGCGTTTTTAGCGTTTTCAATACCTAGTGTATTTGTGAGTACATATCTAATGTGCCTATTGTTTTTTTTTTTTTTTTTGAAGTGAATATTATATTTTATAATAATATAATATCTAATTATGTATACTATATAAAGTTATTCTAAAATTGTCTTTATTTCTTAAATTATGTATCAACATATAAATTCTATCTCCTTTATTTTGTTAATTACTCTAAACTTTGTATTGCATAATATGTACTCCTGGTAGTTTATATCTTATCCCTATTTTCACAATTAAAGCGAACCAAATAATATGAATGCTAAGATCTTTAAAAATGTACTTCTTTTCATAGTTAACATAAACATTAACAATTATCGAAACAATAGGATATTTTTTATTAAACATAACATATGTATATCTATATATAGAAATAAATAGGTAATAAGAATCCTGTCAATTATAAATATTTGTGTAACTTAAGTACATTTTGGTCCATATTAATTTTTTGTATTTTTTGTATGTCGAACTTGTTAATAAATAACATCTACTTAAAATAAAAGTCATGTATTTTATTCTATGCTGATTGTATTTGCTTCTGGGTGGTGTTCCTAAAATTTTAAAATTGGAAATATTATACATTCTCGTATTAGAAGGTGGCTTTTCTTTTCAGTAAAGGTACGCACATAAAATAAGTAAGTATACTTGCATCATTTTCTTCATCTACAAGATTGCGGCTTATAAGTGCTCACTGCGACAGTTTTCATAATCTAGATTTTCCAATAGTGGTTCTTCGGAAGATATTTCTATATCGAGCATACGTACTACGTATGTACATTGTACATATGTATATGCAAACCTTCCTATATGCAATATGCGACAAAATAAACCACACTCACTGAATTATTTAACAAACAAATTCGTAAACATCCCTTTAAATATCAAGGAAACAATTTATGTAATAATATAAGCCAATTTGTGTAGTTGCGAAATAAAAATACATCAAAACACGTTTAGCCATTTTTTATTTAAGAATTGTGCAATAATTAAATCAAAAACTGTTCTTGGCTTCCATTATGATGGTGTACATTTTTCGAGAAAATTCATTCCGGAAATACAGCACATTTTGTTCAAATAACGCACTAAACTTCTATAGAAAACTAAAAACCACTTTATGTTATTGCAAATTATAGTATCGGAAAGTCTCATCCATTAACTTTTCATTCAAGAAATGTGGCATAATTAAAGCAAGAAATGCTCTTGGCTTCCGCAGTACATTTGTTTACATTTTCTGTAAGCCAAGAGGTGCACGTGGCATTTGACATTTTCGCGGAGCATTACGGCCTGTTTCACATATAGGAGGCGCTGGGTTGGGATTACAATTGTCAAAGCTACTGGCCGCGTTCAGCACAATTAAAGTGATGTAAAAACGAAAAATATAATGGAATAACATACAAAACACAAATATCTTATGAAATGGTTTAATAAATATGGGATGTTATCTGAAAAAAAAGGAATGTTAGAATGTACACCGAATTCTGTTTTTGTATGAACATAATATATGAGCAAACAAAATACAGTAGAATCCACTTAAGACGCTTTACAAGGGACCGAAAGAAAACAGCGTCTTAAGCGGGATAGCGTATTAAGCGGGAAAAACTAAAAAATAGCATCCAGTTTAACAAAAGGTCTTTTTTTATGACAAAAGTTGAAATTATACATGTATGTATGTATATATTAGTAAAGGGTGATTTTTTAAGAGGTTGAGAACTTTTTTAAAAAAAAAAACACAAAAAATTCGAAAAAATGAATGAAATATTTATTTGAATCGATAGTTTGAACCTTGCAATTTAATGTTTAAAGATAATTTCATGCAAATGTTGACCGCGGCTGCGTCTCAGGTAGCCCATCCGCTGAGTCCAATTTTGGCATACTCTTTCACACATATCGGCCGGTATCTCACGAATGAATGCATGGATGTTGGCTTCCAGTGCGTCAATCGAAGCGGGCTTGTCCCTATAGACATTAGCCTTGACATTCCCCCACAAAAAATAATCTAATGGTGTCAAATCGCACGATCTAGGCGGCCAATTGACCGGCCCGAAACGTGAAATTAACTGTTCACCAAACTCGCCTCGCAATTGCGCCATTGTTTCGCGTGCTGTGTGGCATGTGGCACCGTCTTGTTGAAACCACATATCATGCAAGTCAAGAACTTCCATTTCGGGCAAAAATGTATGCTGTAACAAAGGCCTAACTGCTGGGAACGGCGCCGAATCGACATTTCGCGGTCTTCTGTCACACTAGCTGATACGGCCGCAATATTTTCTTCACTACGCACAGTACGTAAACGTGTTGGTGGTTTAATGTCCAACAAAGTAAATTTGGTGCGAAATTTGGTCACAATCTTCCGAATAGACTGCTCAGAAGGTCGAGAATGCCGATCATAAAATGGAAGCAGCGCGCGATGAACATTTCGAACCGAGCACGAATTTTGATAGTAAAATTCAATAATTTGCAAGCGTTGTTCATTTGTAAGACGATCCATGGTTAAATTGCAAACCAAACTGAAGCTGTTTGACAGTGACACAAGGTACTAAACACACGTCAGCTGTCAAAACCAGTGTTGCCAAAACCAAACCAGCTAAAAAATCACCCTTTACATTACTTTAATATGTGTAGTTACATGCATGTGTATTTGAACTGGCCACCGAAGGTTTCAGTAGTGATTCTTCTTTACCCCTACTCCTCCTGGTTCAACCGTTGCGTTGAAGCGCTATCACTGATGAGTTCTTCTAAATTGCGAGGACCAGATTGTAACTAGGTCATCATCAACAGAAGCATAATCAGGAAACTCTTGTAACTCTTCAATATTTTTCGATGGGATATCAGACTCATCTGGGCTAAGTTCATCTGCCCAACAGAAGCCAGCCTTACGGAAACTGTTTTTGATCACGTCTTGCTAAATTTCCTTCCATTATGATGATTTGTAGCGAATGGAGCCGAACACTGACAAAAGTAACGACAGCAAAAACGACACGTCTTATATGATTTTTTTGCGAAAAACAGAAAATAACCTATAAGAGCGGCGGTGATCGTGGGCGCCGCCGTATATCCCAATGCACCGAATAGTTTTTTCTCGGAAAAATATGCAGAAACAAGAAAATACGAATTTTGACGAAGTGTATCGTGTCGCTGAGTGAGCGTATTAAGCGGGAAACAGAGAGTATTAACCGAATTTTTTTGCATACGAATTCTAGTCGGAATGAAGGGACCGGAGAAAAAGAGCGTTAAACGCGGGATAGCGCCTTAAGCGTGAGCTTAAGCGGATTCTACTGTATTGGTTCCAGAGTAGCATAAAAGTAATACAATAGCTCTATAAAAAAAGGTAATATGTTGTACATAATTTAAAGAAAATACAAACATTGAGCGGATTTGTAAAAATACTGTTTCATTCGTTGTCATTGTCTGACAAAAGTAATGCAAGATCACTGCTACGACCAGAAATATCACCGTCATCGTCTTCTGGATCAGTTTATTTATTGGATCTCTGCGCAAAATCTAGCAATTTCGTCACAAGTTTCATTAGTTTTATGGAGAAACTCGGTAATCAATGGCTGTGTTCCCATTTTAACTCGAATCTTTAGATCACTTTGAAGCATTTCAGCTTACTCCTCATTAGAATCGAAAACCCGAAATTTGAAATTGCTTGCCGTTTTATTCGTGTTATTTTAAAATGCATCGTGTAAAAAGAGAACTAATTTTTTTTTCTGATTCGTGTAAAAACAGAACTGAGTGTAATTGTTAAAATGAAACAAGAAGAGAGAGAGAGGCATGGTGGTTCATATAAAAGAGATTGTGAAATGATAACGAGTGTATTTTGTAGTCCTTCTGACAAGACGTGTTTCGAATAAATAAAGATGATAATTATACATATATAATTGATTGTTTTATTGTGGATTTATTTCCATAAAATTACTAACAGAAATTGAAGTTGTACGTCGTGTAGAGGCACTCTGATCAACTACATGTGGAGCCAAAGAACGTCGGCCATAGGATTCGTACATACATATATCTGTCCATTTATTTTATCTCTGCGCCCATTGGGGCACTTTTCTACAGTTGGTTCTATAGTCCACGTGCATGTCTAATAATTGTTGAGATACCCGGAGTGGCAAAACCCACCCGAAAAGTGATATTTTAACATATTAACCCGAGGCAGCGCCGCATCTATCCAATGTTAGCTATATAATAGTCGACTTTATGTACCCAACTGTTTAACAATAACATTCAACTATTATTTTTACTATACGTTATACCTATACTTATGTATATAAAAAAATAATTTAATATTAAAATTTTTTATAACATGACACCGTCATATATTTACTATCGGAACTGAATGCATCCATTCATGAAATTAGCAAGCGTAGGTATGAACACTTTTTATTTGAAACTCGAAATGATCTCGGCGCTCATCACGTAAGACAGTCGTCATCGTTTTCGACATCATTAACGATAGCGATGCTTCCCGTTAGCATAAAAATGATCGCTCGTTCAAACGACGAGCGACCGATCGTCTTCACGAGATTTCACGTAACACGAAAATCTGTCAAGTACAATCGTCTCGACGAGCATGATAGCACGATAGCTATTAAGCTGTTGTCCTCCTGTGTTTAGTGCAATTTCGGTGCGTTTTCAATTTAAATTCCTTTTTTTGGAAATTGAATTTGGTTTCTTTGGCAAAAATACGAATTTCATTTGTTATATGGGATTCACACTAGCGTCGAAATGAGATAATTTCGAGATTCAAATAAAAAGTGTTCATACCTACGCTTACTAATTTCGTGAATGGATGCATTCAGTTCCGATAGTAAATCTATGACGGTGCCATGTTATAATTTTTTTTAATATTAAATTATTTTTTTATATACAAAAGTATAGGTATAACGTATAGTAATAATAATAGTTGGATGTTATTGTTAAACAGTTGGGTAGATTAAGTTGACTATTATATAGCTAACATTGGATAGATGCGGCGCTGTCTCGGGTTAATATGTTGAAATATCACTTTTCGGGTGGATTTTGCCACTCCGGGTATATCAACAATTATCAGGCACTCGGGTGGATATCAAGTCGACTATAGAGCCAACTATAGAAGAGTGCCCCAATGGGCGCGGAGCTCAAATAAATGGACAGATATTGTGTATGTACGAATCCTATGGCCGACGCTCTTTGGCTCCACATGCAGTTGATCAGAGTGCCTCTACGCGGCGTACAACTTCAATTTTTTTTTCAGATAACATCCCATATTTATTAAACCATTCCATGAGATATTTGTGTTTTGTATTTTATTCCATTATATTTTTCGTTTTTATATCACTTTACTTATGCTGAACGGGGCCAGTAGCTTTGACAATTGTAATCTCAACCACATAGTTTATTTACGGAAATAACTACTAAACACTAAATATCTCCTAAATTAGCGATATATTTTTTTTTTTTAGTATTGAATAATTTTTCTTTTGTGTTTAGATCACCGAGATCAATAAGAATCCGTTGTTTAATCTTTGCGCAGCGAAAACTTTAATATTCCCTTATTATTTTGTTCTGTCATTGTCATTCAACTGCATTCAAGTTAAGTTTGTTCGATTTTATTTTCACATCATTTTGAAGGAATTTCAACGAAATTATGTTGAAATGAGATAACTTCGATAAGTCAATTCGTATTGGAAATTATCTCATTTCGAGCATAATTTGGAAATTCGCAACGAAATTAGCTGTTTTGCCCTGGTGTGAATACCGTATTAAACAACGAATATAATTTTCAAAAAACGAATTTAAAGTGAAAATACATAATCTCCTTTCTACCTACTGTCATTTTCATTAAAAAAAGTTAAATATAACTTAAAGATTTCATTAGGCTATTTTAAATGATCTTATATTAATCTTTATATATAAAAATGAGCTGTTCGTTTTATACCTCAGAACTCATAAACTTACCATCCGATTGAGCCGAAACTTACACTATATACTTTTTCTGATGTTCGAAGTGTTCGTACACACAAATCTTTCAAGTTTTCCGCTAGATGGCGCTGGAACTCAAACAAAATTCAATTCACCGTACGATTAAGCTGAAACTTACACATGAATTGAGAAGTGTTCGTACATCAAAAATTCTCAAGTTTTCCGATAGATGGCGCTGGAGCACCAAAATTTCAAAACCATCAGATTGAGCTGGAACTTACAGAATATATTTTGTTATGTGGTCAGAAATATTTGTAAATCAAAAGTTTTCTAGGTTTCCCGATAGATGGTCATGAAAACCAAAATCTCAAAATTATTACTACAGCAATGCATGGTGACAGCTAACAGCTAAATCTTGATTAACGTGCATTTCTTGCTTCATAACAAAATATTGTCTAATGTCGTTTTCGATTGGGCTTTTCAGATTTTGCTCTCAGATTTCAGATTTTTCGTGCTGGTTGGAAAACAAACGAGATTGATCTGTTTTTCTGCAATTGTATTAGTGTGACAATTCACATCTTGTTCGTAAAAGAAAATAAATGAGAAAAAGAAAAATAATAACTACAATTTTAAAACACTTTCTTTATATTTTCTAAATATTCTACACAGTTTCTAATAATTATTTTTGTTGATTGATATTTATATTGATGTACTGCGTTGACATTTCATATAAAATCTCCTGGTGTTAGTGCAAGTAGGTGTAAATCTCGAGCAGAATCTGAGATTTACAACAATTAATCTAGAGCAAAAAAAAGTGCTTTTTTGGTCGGCTGGAAAATGAAAATTGTACTAGAGCGATAAACATTGCTCGAGTTAAAAAAAAAGTGATTTTTTTGCCCAATCGAAATCGACATAAGTTTCAACTCAATCGGATGGTAAGTTTTGAGTTTTTAAGATATTATTGTTTGGATAGAGTTATCGGCATTTAATTCTCCACCAGAGTCATAACTATTCACAAAAATTCACTCGAAAAAATGTCATTACATTAATGCCATAAACACTGTTTTCAATGGGTGTAGCGAAGCACACCGGGTAACCACTAGTTAATAATAAATATGAAATATGAAAATGCCGCCCAGGTTATTGCACTGGGTGCCTCATTTCAGTAGCTGTGAATTTTGGTGCAGAAAGTATGGGAAAAAACCTAATAATCGAGTTTCATTTACGAATGCCTCGGAGATTTTCCTCCGCTGCCTCACCAGTGATTTTTCCAATAAGTGGAACAACATTCTGAGCAGAAGAGAAATTTATCTGTAAAATTAGAATGAGTCTCCAATAACTTTGTCGGATTCATTTACTTGAATTCAATATGCATGACAAAAAAAAAACATAAGCATATGATAATTTTTCTAACTTCACAGCATTATACGGTATTCACACCAGGGCAAAACAGCTAATTTCGTTGCGAATTTCCAAATTATGCTCGAAATGAGATAATTTCCCATTCGAATTGACACATCGAAGTTATCTCATTTCAACATAATTTCGTTGAAATTCGGAGTTGAACTTCAGCTCCCAATGTGTACGGTCACTCCGAGTGGACGCGTTTGAAAAGAAGAGGAGAAATAAATAATTCCTCAAAATACTAATAATTAAAATCTAAAACACTATAAAACAAAAAAAAAAAAAAAAAAAAAAAAACATTTAAAAAGTGTATCAGGTTCATCAGACATTTATGCAAATGTGCACAATCAAATACCACAAAACGATTTTACAATAAACGCGTAGTGAGACAAAGGAGTGACATTGAATCATAGCCACTCGACTTCACGACTTTACAGTTAAAAACTGCCACGAAACAACGTACCGATAGTTAACGGTTAATGTTGAAGCGACAAAAAATTCTGGATTGTTCCGGAATTTAAAGTAAAAAAATAACCAGTGAATATTTATACAGTGTAGTGTAATAAATAAGGAGAACAATTCAACAATTCTAAGGAATAAAAAAGTTAATAAAAAAAAAAAAAAAAAAAAAAAAAAAAAAAAAAAAAAAAAACCGGGTAACGTCGAATATCCATTCGACAGTTACTTAGAGTCAAACGGAGACGATACAGTAAGCGTCCGAAATATAAAACATAACAGTTAAAAGTTACGAAGTGGTGATAGTTCCCATAGTTAACAGCGAGTGTAGAAGTGACAAAAATTCTGGATTGTACCGGAATTTAATTAAAATAATATTCGAGGATTTTTTTACTCAGTGGTGGAAATTAAGAAGAACTTTTTAACAATTCAACAAAACAAAGGAATAAAAAATTTAATAAATAAAAAAAAAAAAAAAAAAAAAAAAAAAAAAAAAAAATCTAAAAACCGGGTAACGTCGAATATCCATTCGACAGTTACTTAGAGTCAAACGGAGACGTTACAGTAAGCGTCCGAAACATAAAACATTAACAGTTAAAAGTTACGAAGCGGTGAAAGTACCGATAGTTAACAGCGAGTGTAGAAGTGACAAAAATTCTGGATTGTTCCGGAATTTAATTAAAATAATATTCGAGGACTTTTACACAGTGGTGGAAATTAAGAAGAACCTTTTAAATAAGGCGAATATTCTAACAAAAAAATAATAAAAATACCGGGTAACCTCGAATATCCATTCGAGTTACTTAGAGTTAAACGGAGACGTTACAGTAAGCGTCCGAAATAAAAATACAACAGTTAAAAGTTATGAAGCGGCGAAAGTACCGATAGTTAACAGCGAGTGTAGAAGTGACAAAAATTCTGGATTGTCCCGGAATTTAAAGCTAAAATAATAATCAAAAAAAAAAAAAAAATAAAAAAATTTAAAACCGGGTAACGTCAAAGGTTACTTAGAGTAAATAGAAACGGTGAAGAGTGTGCAAGTATCCGAAACATGATATTCAAAACAATAAAATATAAAATTAAAACAGAATAGTACTACCAGCGTTAAAAACAACAATAAACATGCCCTTGAAAAAAAAACAACTTGACTACAAAAACAGGGCCAGAGATCCGGCAACAGCTCCCCCGAATAGTCCCAGAGGGGTAAGGGCGGCACAACTGCTCATGCAGTTAAAAAAAAATAACACTCCACCAAAAGAAATGGAGTATTGTGCATACTCAGAAAACCAGTCAGCGTCCTCAAGCCAGAGGATTGAACCAATGGAAAGACAAGCATCATGCAGTCAATGGACCACAGTGACAAGGGGAAGGAACTCATGTTCCCCAAATCAAAACTCAGAAGGTCCAAGCAACAAAGCAATCAGCAGCTCAAATGTGAATAGATACTCCACCTTAGGAGATCTTAGTATAGCCGGAAACATCCCCAGAACGAGCACCAGCAAACAAGCCAGAAAGATACCAGATACCAGAGCAAACGGAAGCAGATGTATCGGCATCAGGAGGAAGCAGAATCAACTTTAAGAACGGCAACCCTGAAACAACCGAACTTAATAATGACAGAGAGCATGAAAGAGGAAGTAACAATAGCGGGTCTACAGGTAAGTTTTGCCCTCCGATTGTCTTAATTAACTCCAATACAAAAAAACTTGCCATGGATTTAAGATCCAAACAAATCGACGTCAGATTTAAAATTATAAACTGTCGGGGTAACAAAAGCAAACTATATGTAGATAACCCGAAGGTACATAGGGAGATTCTAGAAATTGTCCGGAAGAGTGACGAAGTCCAGGGGTACTCTTTCACATTGAAAGAAGATAGAACGCAAAACCTAATTTTGAGGGGGTTAACTAGAGATTTTAGCAATGAGGAAATACAGGAGGAGTTGGAGTCGATAACTCCCGACAAAAGAGAGGGGTTTAGATATAACCTTTTTTTAGTCAGGCTTAAGCCAGGGCATCAGGCCAACGGTATGGCGAAAATCAGATTTTTGTTTAACACCCAAATCTACTGGGAGAAACCAAGGGGCAATCTGGGCGCATTGCAGTGCAGAAGGTGCCAAGCTTTTGGCCACTTGGCAAAAAATTGCGCAAATGACTACAAATGTGTGAAATGCGAAAACAATCACAACCCTGGTGAATGTTCGCTGCGAAAAGACGACAGTACAAAGGCACACTGTGTCAACTGTGGAAAAGACCACCCAGCTAATTACAGGGGTTGTGAGGCATACATTAGATATATCAATGCAAAAAAAAACTTAATTCGCGAAGCAAGCGATAAAAGGGAAAAAGCTAGGGACCTCTCAAGAAAAATTGCAATGGGCAACTTGGTTTCTCCCAAAGTCACTTACGCCAGCCACTTTAAGCCGGTGAATCATTTCTCACCGAAAATCCACAGGTCGAGTGGTCAGGGAGAGAACATTATCAGTCAGTTCATGGAACTATCCAAGGACCTTTTCGGAGTGGAGGTTTCTGAACTTTTACAAAAACTGGAGGCCTTTGTTAAAAACATTAAAGATGCAGGCTCAATACAACAGAAGAGGATGGCCTACTTGGACCTCCTCAACCAACTAATGTTAGTCGATTAATGTTGTTAAAAATCCTCACTTTTAACATTTCGTCCCTAGTCGAAAATAGCAGGAGAATTGAGCTGCAAAAAATTCTTCTCGCTAGCAACTGCTCTGCCGCATTTATTCAGGAGACACATCTGAATACTAAACATAAGGTCTACTTTGACTCCTTCAATTTTTTGAGGAATGACAACAATCAGGGGGTAGGTATTGCCATCAAAAACACCATGAAAAACACAGTAATTAACTCGTCTAATATGGCATTCCCAAGTATATTTCTCTCCATTAACATAATGGTCAACAATAACAATAAAAACATTCTACTGGGTTCATTGTATATCCCCCCAAATAGCCCACAAGCAGAGGTGTCAGACGAGCTCTCAAAAATAAACACACTGTCGGAGTCCTTCGACGGAGCAATCCTGGGAGGAGACCTGAACGCGAGACACCCTAATTGGGGTGACAATAAGATAAATCAGATCGGCAGGACACTGGTAAACTGGATGAGTTCCAGCAACTCTGGATTAATAAACATTTCACCCACTACCCCCACATTCCCGATGAGTGCGGGATTCCTGGATCAATTCCTTATCACCCCACAACTGATAGATTACCTCCCGCCAAACTATACCATTAAAACTCTCCCAACTTTTACAGCTCACTTTCCGGTAGAACTAATGTTAACGTTAGAGGATGCTATTATCACTCTAGTTAACCCCCCCAACACCAAATCATTTAAGAATACTAACTGGTCAAACTTCAGGGCAGACATTGACCTCTCATTATCGGTTAGTCCACCATCACCGTACATAGCAATGTCAAACGTAGAAATAGACACTCATATAGAACGGCTGAGTAATGCGATTCAAAACGCAATGAACCAACACTCTTCTAGCCTCGAATTCCGAGCGAAAAAATATTTACATCTCCCAGATGACATAAAAACCCTTTTCAGAGCTAAACTCGCTTGGCAAAAACAGCTTAAAAAAATTTTTCACAGAAACTATAATAGGGTAAACCGCGAGTATAAAGAACAAGCCAAAAGAATTTCCCTACTGCAAAAAATTATCAAAGATAAGGTTAAAATTTGGTTCAACACTCAAATAGGCAGGAAACTTGAAAAAATTGTACCAGGGCCCCATGCCTTCAAAGAAATTTTTAGGCTGACTGGGAAAGCAAAAAAATTCGGTTGTAAGCAGGTGATGTCAGGAAACCGCTTGGTCACAGAAGAGCCGGAAATAGTAAACCTACTGAAAGACTACTACAAAGATACGTATAAAAAAGTAGTTCCTACTGCAGAACCCTCTTTAAGCGAACAAGTCCAATCGGCTGTGCAACAAATTAGAACGGCGCGACCACAGCATATTTTCCTGTTCAACACCGCCAACTCAGCGCTAAGCCCTATTGCAGGGCACATGTTCACCACAATAGCGGAAGTAACACAGATCCTTAAAATAATAAACAATAAAAAATCCTCCGGACAAGACAACCTTTCAAATTTCATCTTAAAGAAACTGTCGCCAGTAACCATAAGATATGTAACCATAATTTTAAACAACTGCCTAAATAATGGCTACTTCCCGAATGCATGGAAAATAGGTAAAATCTTTCCAATAATCAAAAAACCTAATAATTACTCACTGAATAATTATAGACCAATATCGTTATTATCAAACCTGGGGAAAATTCTAGAAAGAGTTATCTTTAAGAAGCTAGAACAGCACACGGAGGATAACATAGATTTCATTACAGACCTGCAATATGGCTTCAGAAAAGGGCTATCAACCACACACGCAATGTTGAACTTCCAGAATGACGTTACTCTTAACCTAAGAGAAAAAAAGTGCACTATATCATGCTCACTGGATATAGAAAAAGCATTTGACAGTGTGTGGACAGATGGACTCATATTTAAAATCTCGCTATTGAACTACCCTCAGAACCTAGTCACAATTTTGGACAGCTTCCTTACCAACCGCTACTTTTACATACAAATACAACAGACAAGCTCAGAAAAGTGCCCAGTTAGCTGCGGAGTCCCGCAGGGGTCGATTCTGGGACCAGGGATATACAATCTCTTCCTTTATGACTTCCCACACACACACTATACAAACAACAGGGTCGCCTCGAAGGCCATACTATACGCAGATGACACGTTAGTATATGCAAGCGCAAACTATCCCAAAGAGGCCTTACAAATTTTAAAAGAACATCTCGAAATAATTAACACATATTATAAAAAATGGGGGTTAAAAATCAACAAGAACAAATCGCAAGTAACATGCTTCAGGAATGCTAGCGGAAAAGGAAGAAAGGGAACAGTGGGCGAATGTAGAAACATCTCCCTTAGCATAGAAGGCAGCCAAATAGCCATCAAAAACGACCTCAAATACCTGGGGGTTACTTTCAATAACTTGCTCAAGTTTAACAAACACGCACGTTCCACTAAAGAAAAAGCTAAAAAAGCAACCAATATGCTAATGCCTTATCTAAGGCATAGCATGCTCAGCAAAAAATCTAAACTTTTATTCTATAAAACTATTATTAGACCCATTCTAATCTACGCATTTCCGGTGTGGTTCTCCATCTCACCGACGGTCGCTAAAGAACTAGAAACCTTCGAAAGAAAGGTTCTACGACTCTGTGTCAATAAAAATTTCGTCTCAAGAAATAAAAGGCATTCAAATGCTTTCATTTACAACGAAGCGAACATAACGCCCCTAATTAAATACGCGGTAGGTTTGTTGCAAAAAACTCTAGCAAAATTCGAGTATTCAGAAAATGATTCAATTAAAGAAATATACAGTACACAATACAACATAACTAGGGAGGACTCGCAATACCTCTCTCCAATCAGTTTACTAGGGGTGGATCTGAACTCGGTCCCCGACGTTTTGCCCTTCTACCAGAATATAACTCCCGGCCAAAACCGCGGATAGATAAATCCCAACTTCTCCATTTTTTTTTCTTCCCTTTTTCCTCATTGCTTGTTTACAATAAAATCAACAACAATGCAGTTAAAAATCTTAAATCTGACCAATCATAAGTAAAAATTAACTTAAAAAAAAAAAAAAAAAAAAAAAAAAAAACCAACATCGGAGGGTAAATCTTACAGGTAAAACTAACACGCATAATATTAATCTATCAATTATCTAAAAACATATTGTAAAACAGTCGAATAAGAACCTCAACAATAATTATTTAATCGTTTTAGCTCAAAAATAATAAAAAATAAAAAAAAAAAAAGTCTCAAGCCCAAGGCAATATCAAAGCGATCGCTCACTAACATAAATGACACGTATGTACTCTTAAAAACTCTAAAAAAAATGCAACAATCTCTTAATGGGCACTCTCGTTCCCAATAGACTAAAACAGTCTAAACATAACTTTTTAACTAAAAGCAAAAAAAAAAAAAAAAAAAAACAAACAAAATAAAAAAAAAAAAAAACAATACAAAAAAGAAAACAAAACAACACTAAACCACATAAACAAATGATGCAACATGTATAAATGTTATACGTAAATCTCATTGTATATATCTTTTAAGTTTAGTAGAATGTATATAGTTAGGGTAGTTATAAGTAAACGAAGACAACTCAGTCGAAAGCAACAGCCAAATAGCTCCGTGAGCAAGAGCTTAATCCAAAAAAAAAAAAAAAAAAAAAGCAAAAGCATGCCAAGTGGCATTTATTAATTTAAGTAACAAACCGAAAGAGACGGCCATACATTAAAGCCTCCACACCCATAACAAAATGTATATAGAATTAAGACATTTATGTAAGAAAGAGAAGAACAGAGACTCAATAAAATTCAATTCAATTCAAATTCGTTGAAATTCGTTCAAAATTATGTGAAAATAAAATCGAACAAACTTAGTTTGAATGCAGTTGAATGATTCTGAATGACAATGACAGAACAAATTAATAAGGGAATATTAAAGTTTTCGCTGCGCAAATATTAAACAACGGATTCTTATTGATCTCGGTTATCTTAACACAAAAGAAAAATTATTCAGTACTAAAAAAAAAAATATATCGCTAATTTAGGAGATATTTAATGTTTAGTAGTTAGTCGCAATCCACACGTTGACTCATGAGTCGCGACTCACACGAGTACGAAAGAGAAGAACGATGAGATAGAAAACAAGCTGCCCGGTGAGTCGCGGGCAGAATTTTCCGTGACTCTTTTTGACGTTTCTCTTTTTCTTGTTCGTTATTTTGCTATTTCGCTTAATTTCTTTTCGTTGAGCGTAGAGCGCAATTGTTTTGAAAATTACGACAGAATTTAATTTGACGAATAAAAATGTATGTTTTAAATAATAATGCATATATGAAATATATCCAAATTTGTATAACACCTAGTACATAGCCTCCCAATCTACTATTTTAGGAAAATTAAAAAATGTCAGCAATATTTTTTTATAGAAACTAATAAATACAGAGCTGTAACCATTTCAAAAGCGAAAGAAAAAATATAAGAGAACTGTCAAATTACGAAAACAGAAATTATAAAAGAGTCGTGACTCAAAATTCAACGTGTGGATTCAAGCGCCTCACCGAATGACAGTTGAAAACAGAAAATAGAAAAGAGTCGCGACTCATGAGTAACCATTTAAAAAGCGAAAGAACAAATATAAGAGAACTGTCAAATTACGAAAACAGAAATTATAAAAGAGTCGTGACTCAAAAGTCAACGTGTGGATTCAAGCGCCTCACCGAATGACAGTTGAAAAAAGAAAATAGAAAAGAGTCGCGACTCATGAGTCAACGTGTGGATTGCGACTTATTTCCGTAAATGAACTATGTGGTTGAGATTACAATTGTCAAAGCTACTGGCCCCGTTCAGCACAAGTAAAGTGATATAAAAACGAAAAATATAATGGAATAACATACAAAACACAAATATCTCATGGAATGGTTTAATAAATATGGGATGTTATCTGAAAAAAAGAAATTGAAGTTGTACGCCGCGTAGAGGCACTCTGATCAACTGCATGTGGAGCCAAAGAGCGTCGGCCATAAGATTCGTGCGTACACAATATCTGTCCATTTATTTGAGCTCCGCGCCCTTTGGGGCACTTTTCTACAGTCGGCTCTATAGTCGACTTGATATCCACGTGAGTGCCTGACAATTGTTGAAATACCCGGAGTGGCAAAAACCACCCGAAAAGTGATGTTTTAACATACTAGCCCGAGGCAGCGCCGCATCTATCCAATGTTAGCTATATAATAGTCGACTTTATCTACCCAACTGTTAAACAATAACATTCAACTATTATTATTACTATACGTTATACCTATACTTATGTATATAAAAAAAATAATTTTATATTAAAATATTTTATAACATGGCACCGTCATGGTTTTACTATCGGAACTGAATGCATCCATTCACGAAATTAGCAAGCGTAGGTATGAACACTTTTTATTTGAAACTCAAAATTATCTCATTTCGACGCTAGTGTGAATCCCATATAATACAACTATGGACTCCTTTCATGAAATGATCAAACTATTCACATGTTCGGTTTCAGCAGAGTGAGGAGAGGAATGTCAAAAAAATAGTCTCACCAATGCATAAAAATCTCCTATTCCGCTCGGAGATATCGGAGGGATTCGTAAGTGGACCTCGACTAAAATAAATTTATAAAATTTTAATAAAAAGCAAGATACACTAATCTAGTACTGATTTCAAACAACAATGCGAACACATCCCCAACCAAAATGGCGGTGTACTAAACTCCAGGTCTGCCAATATGACCACCAACTTCCTTCTACCTATTCCTTTTCTCTTACAACGTGCAAAGTGACAAGTTAAGGTTAGCGATTTAATTCTATATTTTGATCAATTTCATTGTTTCTCGTCTGAAATTTAATGCAACGAAATGTATTATTTGCAGAATGACTGTCGCAGACAAAAAGAAGTCCAGCGCAACAGCTAAGAAGCTTCCGGCTGTTCCGGAATCCAAATTGAAATTTGCCAAGAAGCGCATTAGCAGACGTGCCATCCTCACCAAAAGGAAGGTTAAACGTAGTACTGTTATTGCTCTGAGGAAGCGTGAAAATCTTATTCGCGCAGAAAAATATTCTCATGAATATGCAAAGGCTGATCGCAGGGAAATTAAAATGAGGCGTCTTGCTAAATCGAAGGGTCAGTACTATGTTCCAGCAGAAAGTCGATTGGCTTTTGTGATCCGTATTCGTGGGTAAGTTTTTAAAATATACCGTGCATGTTTAGTGGTAGCGTCTTATTAGAAAACAAAATGCAGACATTTTATTTTTGTTTACAACAAAAAGTGGAATTTGTTGGTTATGTATGAGCTGTCACAAATGCATTGCCGATTACTTGTTCTTTTATTTATAAACAATTCCATAATATTTCTTTTACTACCAACAGTATTAACAAGGTTGCTCCAAAAGTACGCAAAGTACTGCAATTGTTCCGCTTACGTCAAATTAACAACGGAGTCTTCATCAAGTTAAACAAGGCCACGATCAATATGCTTCGCATCTGTGAGCCGTACATTACTTGGGGATACCCCAACTTGAAATCTGTTAGCGAGTTGATCTACAAGCGTGGATTCGTGAAGCATAGCAAGCAACGCATTCCCATCACAGACAACTTTGTTATTGAACGTAAGATGCGTAAGAAGTACAACATTCAGTGCGTTGAAGACCTGATTCATGAGATCTTTACTGTTGGTAACAACTTCAAGTACGCATCCAATTTCTTGTGGCCCTTCAAATTGAATACACCGACCGGCGGATGGCGCAAGAAAAACAACCATTACGTTGAGGGTGGTGACTTCGGCAATCGTGAGGACAAAATCAACAAGCTCCTCAGAAGGATGGTCTAAAAATAGGATTTTACATGAGGATAATTTTTATTTACAATAAAACCTTCAAAAAAGATACAAGAATTTTTATTAATCACTGTTAAATTTGGCAGCCGAACCTCCCAACAAGAAATTTTAATTGTGCAATGTTTCAACATTATCAGGAAGCTCTCGATGTATATGCGTTGTCTGATTTGTTGGTTCTTGAAAAAATTGCATAAAAACTTATCATTGAGCGGTCTTTCGGGGATTCTACGGTTTCCGTGACGCCAAGGTTTGAAAATGCCGTTTTGTAGATCTCGGTGAAATATACACAAAATATAAAGTAGAGCATCAGACTTTGAAAAAATAAAACTAAAAAGATCGCGCGATTTTTTTAGTTTTATTTTTTCAAAGTCTGATGCTCAGAAACTAAAAGTTTATAAAATTTCTTTACTAAATTGTTAAAAAGCGATTTCTTTAGTTTTACGCCTAGATGTATGCAACACTTTATGTTCCGAAGCGAAAATAATTAATTTCAATGGGATTTTCATAGGAAAAAATTGATTTTTAAACCTCGATATCTCTTAAACTAAGCGATTAATCAATTTTTTTTATTTCATATTTTGTGTTTATTTCACCGAGATCTACAAAATGGCGTTTTCAAACCTTGGCGCCACGGAAACCGTAGAATCCCCGTAAAAATGCTTACATCGGGCCTACAGTTTTGATTCAATTTGAAAGAAAAACTCGAATATTTTTAAAGCTCATATAGTTGATTTTATTTATAACTAGCGGATACCCGGCGTGCGTTGCTACGCTTTATTTCACAGCCACCCCAATTCCCAATGTCGTACTTCGAACCGTATTCATGGTCGTATTGAGAGTCATATCGCATCCGAGTTGCTATTCCCAAAGTCGAATGCGATGTACACGACAATAGAGCTGTGTGAATCGTGATTGATTCGATAATTTTGACTCGTTCACCAAAAAGGATTGATGATTGCATTCACACAACCACTAGTCAATCGTTCATAAAAACCAATACTTTTCTCGCTCATATGAGGTCCGTTTGCGTACCCTCCCAAAACAACGAAAAATAACGAAAATGCGTTCGCGTACGTAAAAATTTCGGTTCTCTCGGTTAAAAAAGAACGAAAGAGAATATACAATTGTACAGCCAAACCAGAAGAATATCTTCTACTGCGTTTAAGAGGATGAATGGGGTAGAAAACTAATACGTGCACAACTCAAAATATTAGATACAAAAAAAACACTAGCATACTAGTACAGTGAAAAGGAATTCAGTAAGTACACATCAGAAATCATCCCTTGTGCGCTCGAAGAGTCGAAGTATGAAATGAAACCGGTTTTCTCCAAACAGAATTGATCTCGTGTGCGCTCCCAAACTCTATATCTCTATCCAATACTAAAATTAACGAATGTATTCTGATGATTGAGAATTGAGATTCTTGGTGGTATTGAAATGAAATGAACCAATACAATATCATTCTTATCTCTATCATTGAAGGATTGAATGTTTGATTGAAAAGATCGAATCATTTTTGAAACCTATACTTGAACGATTCGATCTTCAAATTTGAACGATTGACACAGCTCTACACGACAGCCCATCGCACATTTAAATGTCAAATACCAAGGGTCAGATATAAAATATCAATAAAGAACATTTCGTGAAAAGTGTTTGGTTTTTGTTTTATATTTTAATCAATTAAAAAATGAATTCAGTATTGTTTTTTGACGACGACGAAGAGGACACTGGAAAATTATAATTTGGCTCGCAGAACAATTCGTGATGGTTGTTTCAATCCATTAGAACTACCGAATTCCTGGTGCATAGGTACAGTGGTGGCCACTGAATTAGAAACGATAATTCCGGAATCCTAATGGTTTTCGGATATGCAGTTTCGCATAATCAAGTCTCCTCTTTATGTTCTTCGTTGACACATGCGGTTTTTTGCGGGTTATGCATCCACGAAGATTATGGTTTGGAAAGCGACGCCTAATGGTCCTAGCTGATAGTTCTTGGTGATCTTGAGGTTCAACAATCTCCCTAATTTTCGTAGACGTAAGAATAGTATTGGCCTTACTTGTTCCTCAAATTAACCTGTCTTCCTTTGGAGTGGTTTTTCGTTCAATCTCCTTTCTTTTGGGGTTTTCAAAACTTCCGATCTTCTTTAAGACTTGTATTGCTCCGAAAACAAGTTTCTTTGAGCAACTAAACCTGTTCGCTATTGACGCTATCGACATCTTTTCATTTTAATAGCTCTGGGCTAATAGCTTTCGGATTTCTGGAGTACAAGATTTATTCTTACCAATTGTTTTACTGTATTTTAATTAATATTAACAAAGCAATCCTAAATAAATAAAGAAATATTTTTTACATCACGGAAATCAATGTATTTTTTACAAAGTTTTCACTTTAAAAAATCGTTTCTAATTCTCTGTCCACAGCGAATTGTAACTATAGCCGAACTTTCTGCAATTGTGCCAGTTTGACAACCACCTGATCTCATGAAAACATATTAAAATAATAAACAGTTCAACAGTAATTTAATAACGGTACTAGCTCATCAGAATATAGCTTGTGAAAAAAGAACCCATTACTTATATGCGTTGGCGATTATCGTTTCTAATTTTGTGACCACCACTGTATATGTTTTAAAAGTGCAAGTGTTGTGGCAAGTTTTTTTTGAAGCTCGCGGTGTGAATCCAAGATCGTGTAACGAAAATTCGGCACGAAAAACATTGCATCTCTTTCAGAACCCAACGTACTAGCACGCGTTAGAATGAGATACACTCTACACTCAGTCTCAGCTTTGTTCACAGCCCAGCTCAGTCGGGCGGCCGCTCACGCAGTGTAAGTGCATGTGTGTGCTACTTGGTGGGGTTTCGGGTGGTATACAGTGCTAGCGCGCTCATACATGAAAGCATTGTATCTTGTATGTGAAACCACTCTCATCAAGCTCTTTTCGAATTGAAATATTGAGAGCGCGAATAATGAAAATTAAGAATGAGATTGAGAACTAAAATATGGGATTTGGCTTTTACTACTTACGAGCTTACGACTTTCGAGTATGACGGATTTATTTCTCTTTCTTTGGTAGGAATTTGAATGAAACCATATGAGTAGTAAAACCCATTGCATGTGTGTGGGTGTGTATGTTCTCAAAATCATACAGTGAATAAGCCAAAACAAAAGTCAAAACATTGCTCAGGCTATAGCATGAATGTATTTCTTTTTCTGCATATTTTGGCGAAAATATGAATTTCGTGTTTAAGTTGATCGTTCTGTGCCCAAAATGCAAAGTGTGATTATTCACTATTTGAACGAGAATAAAATTGATATTTAGATCAAAGATGGTCAAAAACTATGTATTTGTTGTTTTTGCTAGGTATAGTATATTATACTACATAGTGCAGACATGTATATGTAGATTTATATTGTAATTTTGTTCAAATTCAAGCCAAAGAAGCTACCTAATATTTAAATGATGGAGCTTACTCACGCGGTTGAGAAGCACGCAGTAACTAATCTACACATGCGCAGGTAATCCCATGCCTTACGAAAGTAAATTAACCAATCGGTAATTCTGCTGAAAATTAGAGAAGATAACGCAACCTCCCCTGACAACTGCCATTTTGGCACTAACCAAAAACCAAAATATAGTTGAGTCGTTACGGACGTGCACATAACTAAGGTAGTATTAGTACACTAGTTACTCTTACTAGCAGTACTAGTGCATACATGATAGCATTGTATGTGAAACCACTCTCATCAAGCTCTTTGCGAATTGAAATATTGAGAGCGTGAGGAATGAAAATAATGAATGAGATCGAGTTGAGAACTAAAATATGGGATTTGACTTTTACTACTTACGAGCTTACGACTTACGAGTATGACGGATTTATTTCTTTCTTTGGTAGGAATTTGAATGAAACCATATGAGATACAGTGAATAAGCCAAAACAAAAGTCAACATTGCGCAGGTTATAGATATTCAAACTTTTGGTAATTTTGGTGAATCAAAATAAATAAGTTGTTAAATTCAGTTGTCCGTGTTGAATGATGTTGATGTATGTAGGTATATGTATGATTATGATAACTTTCTTCTGTCTGTCCGTCAATTTCGCTCTTCGCTCTTCGTTCTCTTGCAATCTCTATCTCTCTGTATTTATCTCATTCGTAAAATTATATGACCAATACAAATAATATATACACCATTTTTAAAAAAATGTTTCACTTCTACCGCGTGTGACTGACACACACACTTTTTTAATATTAAAGGTTTAAAATTACATTTCGGCTTTCCAAAGAAGCATTTAAATTCATTGTGGACGAATTAAGTCCAAGATGCGGAGACGTTGTATTTTGGCAAGACATCATGGATCTTGTCATGATTCGTTCAATGGACGAATTGTCACATAAAGCCATTCCCTGAACAACAATTTGTGAAAGGAGAAACAAATACCTGGATATTAGGTAATATTCATGTCAAAGCAAAAAAATAAATTAATCATTCAATGTGTACATTTCAGTCGATTCAAGATACATACTCCATTTGGCTATGTTTCGTGACCTTCTTGCAAAATATATATACACATGGAATAGTCAAATAACTTAATTCAATGTTTAATAATTCGAAATAAATTTAAGACACATTTTCCAATGTAAAATTATTAATTTGATTACTTGCATTTGTTTTTTTTCCATTTTTTTTAGTAAAAATAGCAACCACTCGTAGTCAAAAACTGAATACATTCCATAATTTTTGTCGGAGGAATGCATTATATAACTAATTATAAATGCATAAATTATATAATACATTATAATGAATGAATTATATAATGCATTCTTAAAACACTTTTAGGTAATCGATTATTTTCCTAGGACATGATCTGTGTTAAGAATAATGCATTCTGGAATCAATATTGTATACAAGCGATTGATTTCCTTTTCGATTTCAAAAGATTACCTTTTCCTGCTGGGTGGTTACTGCACTGCCATTCAGCATTTTATACTTATAAAAAAGTGGTTATCTGCAGCCGTTATTGGATGACATATGTTAAAATTTCCATACGATTATTGTTTCCATTTGTATTTATTTCAATACGACAATGTATAATTGTATTTAAATATGATATATGTACAAAGAATATATGAAGTTTGGAACAATACGAAAGTTAACAAAAGAATCTGGTAATATAGTAATATTTCCTACTTATTGTAGTTCAAACTGTAACACAGAGGAAATGAGTTCACACATCAATTGCTCTGATTACATACATACATGTGTACTCACATTTGCTAAATATGATGGAAACTAAACGAGAAACATATAAAAGGATTTTGGTAGTCAAATTAACCGGATAAAATAAAACATAAAATACTTTTATAGCACACAATTTTAGTCTCATAACATTCAAACACAAATCACGGTTAAGTATGTATTAAAATAATAATTACCAGGTTCTGTGTTAGGCAAAATAATTAACCTATCATTTATGTGAATAATGCTTAAAATAACCGACATCTAATGAAGTTCTGTGAATGTCAATACTCGAAACTTCTTTCTCATTTTCATTTAAAAAGTATTAAAAATCTAAAATTGGTGAGCAGTCCACCCCGAAATGGCCCTATATAAGTGCAATCCATTGGGCGTCAACAACCAGTTATTCCAATACATTTAATTACTAGATTGTAATCTTAAACTGAAATAAATATTAACGTCCAATTCAAGTATTCTTTGCTTATTCAAAGTCGGAATCAGAATCATCAGTAAGTAATGGCTTCTTCTTCTTTTTATTCTGGAATTATTAAAAAGAAAAAAAAAAATTATAAGTTATTCATTGCTAAACCCTAGTATCCTGCTCGCGCTATATTATACCTTCTGTGTAAAGCACATACAAAAACAATAGATATCAAGGTGCAGTGCAGTGCATACACTGTCATCAAAATATGTTTGTTGACCCGTATGGTTTATAGGTTTATTGAATAAGCATAATTAAATGTAGTAAATATTAATAAGCTAAATTATGTATCGTAGAGGCTAATACGGTGCTCGCGCTAAACTAAATTTTCCATACAAAATTTGTCCTTGCTAAACGTAAAGATAAAATTCCGCTGGGACATTTATCTGAACGTATGGTGCTCGTGCTAAAATGCTCGCTTATTAGGTTGTTGCATAGATAAGTCTCCAAAAAAATTTAGCCAGACATTTAATGTCCGGGACATTTATTTAGCGGCGGAATTTTGACGTTTTAAATTCAAATAGAAATTTAAAACAAAAATCAATTATTCGGTTCGAATTTTTCGAGGATTTTTGTGAAAAGAGGTAAATAAGTGCATGTATACTGCTGCTGCTGTTTGTTTATTCAAGCACGAGTATGAAAATGAAAAGGCAATGTCGGGGGAAGTCAAAGAAAAAATTAAAATAATCAGGAGCACAGAAAAAAAAGGTTTATGACAAGGGTGAATTTATCAATTTCTACAACCAGCTCTACAAACAAAATTTATCTGGCATTTATCTTCGGTTTCATGTGCATTTGTGGAGACTGACGGAAATTTAGTTTAGCGCGAGCACCGTACTAGCCTTAAGCAATTAATTTGTATAAAGAGCGAATTAATTTCAATAATAAACTCAGAATAAGTCTAGGATACAAACAACTGACTTATTTTGTAATACTGACTATTATCCCCCACCAGTGGGAGGTGATAATCAAATTTCACTCCTACAAAAATCTCTGCAAGATAATATTAGTTTAGCAAAGTAGTATCCTGTTCTCAAGCTTGATTCTAAACCTTATATATGTAGATCTGACACCAAAGTCTCCACTATTTTATTTTAGCTCGCTAAATAATTGTCTGGTACATTAAATCGGATATATCGAAGAATAAAAATTAACTCGATGGATATTTGGAAAATTAGTATGTAACTGAGTTAGAAGAAAATATTACAATTAAAAAGACCAACAGACCAACATTCCCACGAAAGGAGAAAAATAAATTAACTGGACTAGTGAAGGCATGACCGGCAACATCGACATCTTTAACTTTGATTTATCTATCCATTATGATAAATTAAGCGGGAGAAGGATAGCAGACTTAATAAATTATTCATGAATAAAGGAAATAATATAATGTGGATATCAATAAGTATAAATGTACATACTTTTTTTTAATGTACATATCCATATATTTATTCAATATTATTACTGCGATTATATTGTATTCAGATCACTGAACTATCCTTACGTTTAGTACACCTAAGATGTGCAACAAAAACCAGATAAGAATAGTTCAATTTCAGCTGAGGTTACATGTCACCTTCAGCTTCTGTCTATTGACTCAGAAAGTGTGAAGATACATTCCCATAATGCCTCCGTACACGTTAAGTGTAAATATGTTTTATATGTGCCACGAAAACAAAACACTTTTGAAGTATGTATTAATAAAGCGGATTAGAAATTTGTATAAAAACTTTTAAGATATCATACGTCTCTTAAGACCTACAGTTTTTATATCCATATCGCTGTCATCCGAACTTGCAGTTTTCCTTGACCTTTTGGGAGCAGGTTTTTTAACTGGCGTTGCCTCTTCACTTGCTTCATCATCATCGCCTAACTGCTGGGAACGGCGCCGAATCGACATTTCGCGGTCTTCTGTCACACTAGCTGATACGGCCGCAATATTTTCTTCACTACGCACAGTACGTAAACGTGTTGGTGGTTTAATGTCCAACAAAGTAAATTTGGTGCGAAATTTGGTCACAATCTTCCGAATAGACTGCTCAGAAGGTCGAGAATGCCGATCATAAAATGGAAGCAGCGCGCGATGAACATTTCGAACCGAGCACGAATTTTGATAGTAAAATTCAATAATTTGCAAGCGTTGTTCATTTGTAAGACGATCCATGGTTAAATTGCAAACCAAACTGAAGCTGTTTGACAGTGACACAAGGTACTAAACACACGTCAGCTGTCAAAACCAGTGTTGCCAAAACCAAACCAGCTAAAAAATCACCCTTTATAATAAAATATTTTAAAACGAAACAGTGTATTTTTCATTTAAAACTGAATACATTCCATAATTTTTGTCGGAGGAATGCATTATATAACTAATTATAAATGCATAAATTATATAATACATTATAATGAATGAATTATATAATGCATTCTTAAAACACTTTTAGGTAATCGATTATTTTCCTAGGACATGATCTGTGTTAAGAATAATGCATTCTGGAATCAATATTGTATACAAGCGATTGATTTCCTTTTCGATTTCAATAGATTACCTTTTCCTGCTGGGTGGTTACTGCACTGCCATTCAGCATTTTATACTTATAAAAAAGTGGTTATCTGCAGCCGTTATTGGATGACATATGTTAAAATTTCCATACGATTATTGTTTCCATTTGTATTTATTTCAATACGACAATGTATAATTGTATTTAAATATGATATATGTACAAAGAATATATGAAGTTTGGAACAATACGAAAGTTAACAAAAGAATCTGGTAATATAGTAATATTTCCTACTTATTGTAGTTCAAACTGTAACACAGAGGAAAGGAGTTCACACATCAATTGCTCTGATTACATACATACATGTGTACTCACATTTGCTAAATATGATGGAAACTAAACGAGAAACATATAAAAGGATTTTGGTAGTCAAATTAACCGGATAAAATAAAACATAAAATACTTTTATAGCACACAATTTTAGTCTCATAACATTCAAATACAAATCACGGTTAAGTATGTATTAAAATAATAATTACCAGGTTCTGTGTTAGGCAAAATAATTAACCTATCATTTATGTGAATAATGCTTAAAATAACCGACATCTAATGAAGTTCTGTGAATGTCAATACTCGAAACTTCTTTCTCATTTTCATTTAAAAAGTATTAAAAATCTAAAATTGGTGAGCAGTCCACCCCGAAATGGCCCTATATAAGTGCAATCCATTGGGCGTCAACAACCAGTTATTCCAATACATTTAATTACTAGATTGTAATCTTAAACTGAAATAAATTGTTAGCGAATCTGGCAACGTTGAGCCTTTGACGAATTCGGCGAGAAAAAGCGAAGAGAAGAGAATACCGAGAAGAAGGAAAATAAAAAGAAGAACGGCGGGGTTGGAATTTGAAGTCGGAAGGATAGAGTTTTGGTCGCGGAGATTAATTTTGTTTGATTAATTTGAAAACGGAATTGTTTGTTTGTTAAAGTATTGAAGTTTATTGTTTTCTCTCTTAAATGTTAATCGACTTTTTAAAATTAAAATAAATACAATTTAAACATTGAAGACGGGCGTTGAAATTATTCTTGAAAGTTGCTTAAGGACAGTGGGTATAAGATATAGTTTAAATATCGCTAACATCTCAGAAGTGGGATTGACGGAATTTTGTCCTAATATTTCGTAACGAAATATTACCACGCGCATATAATAATAATAATAAGCAGAATTTGGTGTTTTTGGGTACGAAAAACTAACGGTTGTTGTGTATCTAAAGAAGCGACATGTCGGATCGTGATGAAAGAGTTATAGAACGTGAGAAGCAGCGTGAGCGAGAAGAAGAGTTGCGGTTGGCAGGCGAACGCCATCAGCAACGTGAGCGAGAGGAAGAGATGCAGTTGGTAGAGGAACGACATCAGCGACGAGAGCAGGAGGATACACCGACGACGAATGAGGTGCGACAGCGAGAACGAGACGAGAACAATACACGGATGGAAGACAAAGGCAGCGAACAAGAACATTTGAATTTTAACGAACAAAATTCTCGAGAAAGATTTGAGTTACCATCGAATAACACGCATCATAATGATAGCAGTTGGGACAGACTAATTAGCCATATGATAGAAGAAAACCATTTGCGAAATGAACAAATTAATAAACGCGACAAAACCATCGACACACTTATCGAACAACTCCAAAACATAACAAGAATTATACCAAATGCTCGCAGTACACCGAGATTAGAAGAAAATACAACATTTAATTGTAATGTAATGCCGGACGTAACGAAAAACATTGAGAAATTCGATGGAGAAGGTGACGGAATGACGGCAAAATCTTGGATTAATACAATCGAAAATATGCGACAACTTCATCATTGGTCTGACGCTTATGTGTTGGATGCTGCAAGGATGAACTTAGTGGGTGGTGCAAGACGATGGTTCAGAACAAGAGCGGATGAAATTGTGACATGGTCGGACTTCCAATCAGCGTTCAAAAAAACATTTATTATACAAGAGAACCGGACGAATCATTGGCAACGAATGGTCAACAGAGTTCAACAACGCAACGAGACAGTTACCACATATTTCCACGATAAGTATCCATTATCTTAAATTGAGTTTTGACGAATGCAAAGAATTAATTTTGACGGGACTATGGTCTAGAGACACTGCGAATGCGCTTTTGGGTTGCCGACATTTGGATGCGGATGATTTACTACATGCTATTATTAAACAGGAGAAAATGTCGAATCTACGAGGAGAACGCATCGGACTTTCCAGGGCGGAACAAACTGTCGAAGTCAGACGTAAAGATGATAATCGCAGAGAAAACAATAATATTGAACACCCAAAGGATTTTAAGTGCTATAACTGTGGCGTGGATGGTCACTTATCACGAAACTGTCCAAAACCGAAACAAGAACCAACATGTTATAGATGCAAGAACAAGGGACATCTATCTCGTCAATGTCCAGATCTGCAAAACCGTGTAAGCCAATTAACAGGATATGCCAAGAACGGAGCTGAGAAGTATCTGAAGAAAGTTCGTGTGGGTGGTACAGTATTAAATGCATTCATAGATACAGGAAGCTCAGAATGTATCCTTAAGATGACAGCAGCGTTGAAAAATGGATTCCGAATTCATCATGGAAGTTTAGAACTGAAAGCATTTGGACCTGCAAACTACAAAATTGTTTCTCCAGGATGGATTAAGGCATCGGTTATGGTTGATGAAGTATCAGCGGACAGCGTCATATTCAGGGTAGTTCCAGACGATGTGCAAACATTCGATGTAATTATTGGACGAACATTCACCGAGTTGTCTCATGTGGTATACCAGAAAATCGGCGATGACTTAACATTTCTAGAGAAGGAGGAATTTCAACCATATAAAGAAATTGAAATTAACGAAGACGACATCATAACCATCAATACAGAATCGCCACTACAAGCTGGATCAGTAAACTTTTTAAGTGCAGTTCAAAATAAATTACTTTTGCTACCAATCGTAAATATCAGCGATGAAGATGTTCCTGAAGACGAAATACTTACCATCAAACAACAAACAAAATCAACAGAGACTGAAAAGATAGATAGTGATAACATTAGTCGACTTGTGCAGTTAGAAGATGTTTGCGTCGGTGAAGAGCAGCCTCCACAGGTAGTCAGCGAATTGGCTGGTACTTTAAACAATGTCCGTGACTGTTCATTAGAAGAGAATGAAATTGGGTGTCATGCAGATTTTAACATGGTGATTGAAAAAGTTCCAGGAAGTAAATCAGTACAATCGAAAGAGTTTCCAGCAAATGAGTTAAAGAAAGAAAAGCTACGTTTCATCGATAGTGATTGGAGAAAGCCAGGAGTGGTGACTGATGCAAATTATACGTATTCCAGTCCAGTTCTATACGTACGCAAGAAAACCGGAGATTTCGGATTGGCGGTGGATTATCGACGTCTTAACAATCAAGCAGATAAGATACCAAATGATAGAAAGGATCGTCATAACACAGCATTGATCAAATCGGAGAAGACGGATAAAGTTATCGAACCGGCGGGGGAGCGAAAATTGCATGCTATCGAAGAATATTCTAGGCCAAGGAACAGAACCATTAGCAATCCTGCCAAGCGACTCATATGTATGTTTTTGAAAATCATTTATCAGTTAATTTTTTTTTATTGCTGTTTGTGCTATTAATAACCATATATATATAACATATATAACGTACATATATAACTAATGTAATGAAGCGAATTTTAATTTATATGTTTTTGCGAGTCATTTATCAGTTAATGTTTTTTTTTGAAATTGGAAAATGGTTTCACATTCAAATTGATTCTTTTTGTATTGTTTATGTTATTATAACTTTGTTTAGAGCTTAACTGAAATTTAATATTAAGATATTGCATAATTCGAGGACGAATGTAAGTGAAGGATGGCCGAATGTTAGCGAATCTGGCAACGTTGAGCCTTTGACGAATTCGGCGAGAAAAAGCGAAGAGAAGAGAATACCGAGAAGAAGGAAAATAAAAAGAAGAACGGCGGGGTTGGAATTTGAAGTCGGAAGGATAGAGTTTTGGTCGCGGAGATTAATTTTGTTTGATTAATTTGAAAACGGAATTGTTTGTTTGTTAAAGTATTGAAGTTTATTGTTTTCTCTCTTAAATGTTAATCGACTTTTTAAAATTAAAATAAATACAATTTAAACATTGAAGACGGGCGCTGAAATTATTCTTGAAAGTTGCTTAAGGACAGTGGGTATAAGATATAATTTAAATATCGCTAACAAAATATTAACGTCCAATTCAAGTATTCTTTGCTTATTCAAAGTCGGAATCAGAATCATCAGTAAGTAATGGCTTCTTCTTCTTTTTATTCTGGAAGTATTAAAAAGAAAAAAAAAAAATTATAAGTTATTCATTGCTAAACCCTAGTATCCTGCTCGCGCTATATTATACCTTCTGTGTAAAGCACATACAAAAACAATAGATATCAAGGTGCAGTGCAGTGCATACACTGTCATCAAAATATGTTTGTTGACCCGTATGGTTTATAGGTTTATTGAATAAGCATAATTAAATGTAGTAAATATTAATAAGCTAAATTATGTATCGTAGAGGCTAATACGGTGCTCGCGCTAAACTAAATTTTCCATACAAAATTTGTCCTTGCTAAACGTAAAGATAAAATTCCGCTGGGACATTTATCTGAACGTATGGTGCTCGTGCTAAAATGCTCGCTTATTAGGTTGTTGCATAGATAAGTCTCCAAAAAAATTTAGCCAGACATTTAATGTCCGGGACATTTATTTAGCGGCGGAATTTTGACGTTTTAAATTCAAATAGAAATTTAAAACAAAAATCAATTATTCGGTTCGAATTTTTCGAGGATTTTTGTGAAAAGAGGTAAATAAGTGCATGTATACTGCTGCTGCTGTTTGTTTATTCAAGCACGAGTATGAAAATGAAAAGGCAATGTCGGGGGAAGTCAAAGAAAAAATTAAAATAATCAGGAGCACAGAAAAAAAAGGTTTATGACAAGGGTGAATTTATCAATTTCTACAACCAGCTCTACAAACAAAATTTATCTGGCATTTATCTTCGGTTTCATGTGCATTTGTGGAGACTGACGGAAATTTAGTTTAGCGCGAGCACCGTACTAGCCTTAAGCAATTAATTTGTATAAAGAGCGAATTAATTTCAATAATAAACTCAGAATAAGTCTAGGATACAAACAACTGACTTATTTTGTAATACTGACTATTATCCCCCACCAGTGGGAGGTGATAATCAAATTTCACTCCTACAAAAATCTCTGCAAGATAATATTAGTTTAGCAAAGTAGTATCCTGTTCTCAAGCTTGATTCTAAACCTTATATATGTAGATCTGACACCAAAGTCTCCACTATTTTATTTTAGCTCGCTAAATAATTGTCTGGTACATTAAATCGGATATATCGAAGAATAAAAATTAACTCGATGGATATTTGGAAAATTAGTATGTAACTGAGTTAGAAGAAAATATTACAATTAAAAAGACCAACAGACCAACATTCCCACGAAAGGAGAAAAATAAATTAACTGGACTAGTGAAGGCATGACCGGCAACATCGACATCTTTAACTTTGATTTATCTATCCATTATGATAAATTAAGCGGGAGAAGGATAGCAGACTTAATAAATTATTCATGAATAAAGGAAATAATATAATGTGGATATCAATAAGTATAAATGTACATACTTTTTTTTAATGTACATATCCATATATTTATTCAATATTATTACTGCGATTATATTGTATTCAGATCACTGAACTATCCTTATGTTTAGTACACCTAAGATGTGCAACAAAAACCAGATAAGAATAGTTCAATTTCAGCTGAGGTTACATGTCACCTTCAGCTTCTGTCTATTGACTCAGAAAGTGTGAAGATACATTCCCATAATGCCTCCGTACACGTTAAGTGTAAATATGTTTTATATGTGCCACGAAAACAAAACACTTTTGAAGTATGTATTAATAAAGCGGATTAGAAATTTGTATAAAAACTTTTAAGATATCATACGTCTCTTAAGACCTACAGTTTTTATATCCATATCGCTGTCATCCGAACTTGCAGTTTTCCTTGACCTTTTGGGAGCAGGTTTTTTAACTGGCGTTGCCTCTTCACTTGCTTCATCATCATCGCCTAACTGCTGGGAACGGCGCCGAATCGACATTTCGCGGTCTTCTGTCACACTAGCTGATACGGCCGCAATATTTTCTTCACTACGCACAGTACGTAAACGTGTTGGTGGTTTAATGTCCAACAAAGTAAATTTGGTGCGAAATTTGGTCACAATCTTCCGAATAGACTGCTCAGAAGGTCGAGAATGCCGATCATAAAATGGAAGCAGCGCGCGATGAACATTTCGAACCGAGCACGAATTTTGATAGTAAAATTCAATAATTTGCAAGCGTTGTTCATTTGTAAGACGATCCATGGTTAAATTGCAAACCAAACTGAAGCTGTTTGACAGTGACACAAGGTACTAAACACACGTCAGCTGTCAAAACCAGTGTTGCCAAAACCAAACCAGCTAAAAAATCACCCTTTATAATAAAATATTTTAAAACGAAACAGTGTATTTTTCATTTAAAACTGAATACATTCCATAATTTTTGTCGGAGGAATGCATTATATAACTAATTATAAATGCATAAATTATATAATACATTATAATGAATGAATTATATAATGCATTCTTAAAACACTTTTAGGTAATCGATTATTTTCCTAGGACATGATCTGTGTTAAGAATAATGCATTCTGGAATCAATATTGTATACAAGCGATTGATTTCCTTTTCGATTTCAATAGATTACCTTTTCCTGCTGGGTGGTTACTGCACTGCCATTCAGCATTTTATACTTATAAAAAAGTGGTTATCTGCAGCCGTTATTGGATGACATATGTTAAAATTTCCATACGATTATTGTTTCCATTTGTATTTATTTCAATACGACAATGTATAATTGTATTTAAATATGATATATGTACAAAGAATATATGAAGTTTGGAACAATACGAAAGTTAACAAAAGAATCTGGTAATATAGTAATATTTCCTACTTATTGTAGTTCAAACTGTAACACAGAGGAAAGGAGTTCACACATCAATTGCTCTGATTACATACATACATGTGTACTCACATTTGCTAAATATGATGGAAACTAAACGAGAAACATATAAAAGGATTTTGGTAGTCAAATTAACCGGATAAAATAAAACATAAAATACTTTTATAGCACACAATTTTAGTCTCATAACATTCAAATACAAATCACGGTTAAGTATGTATTAAAATAATAATTACCAGGTTCTGTGTTAGGCAAAATAATTAACCTATCATTTATGTGAATAATGCTTAAAATAACCGACATCTAATGAAGTTCTGTGAATGTCAATACTCGAAACTTCTTTCTCATTTTCATTTAAAAAGTATTAAAAATCTAAAATTGGTGAGCAGTCCACCCCGAAATGGCCCTATATAAGTGCAATCCATTGGGCGTCAACAACCAGTTATTCCAATACATTTAATTACTAGATTGTAATCTTAAACTGAAATAAATTGTTAGCGAATCTGGCAACGTTGAGCCTTTGACGAATTCGGCGAGAAAAAGCGAAGAGAAGAGAATACCGAGAAGAAGGAAAATAAAAAGAAGAACGGCGGGGTTGGAATTTGAAGTCGGAAGGATAGAGTTTTGGTCGCGGAGATTAATTTTGTTTGATTAATTTGAAAACGGAATTGTTTGTTTGTTAAAGTATTGAAGTTTATTGTTTTCTCTCTTAAATGTTAATCGACTTTTTAAAATTAAAATAAATACAATTTAAACATTGAAGACGGGCGTTGAAATTATTCTTGAAAGTTGCTTAAGGACAGTGGGTATAAGATATAGTTTAAATATCGCTAACATCTCAGAAGTGGGATTGACGGAATTTTGTCCTAATATTTCGTAACGAAATATTACCACGCGCATATAATAATAATAATAAGCAGAATTTGGTGTTTTTGGGTACGAAAAACTAACGGTTGTTGTGTATCTAAAGAAGCGACATGTCGGATCGTGATGAAAGAGTTATAGAACGTGAGAAGCAGCGTGAGCGAGAAGAAGAGTTGCGGTTGGCAGGCGAACGCCATCAGCAACGTGAGCGAGAGGAAGAGATGCAGTTGGTAGAGGAACGACATCAGCGACGAGAGCAGGAGGATACACCGACGACGAATGAGGTGCGACAGCGAGAACGAGACGAGAACAATACACGGATGGAAGACAAAGGCAGCGAACAAGAACATTTGAATTTTAACGAACAAAATTCTCGAGAAAGATTTGAGTTACCATCGAATAACACGCATCATAATGATAGCAGTTGGGACAGACTAATTAGCCATATGATAGAAGAAAACCATTTGCGAAATGAACAAATTAATAAACGCGACAAAACCATCGACACACTTATCGAACAACTCCAAAACATAACAAGAATTATACCAAATGCTCGCAGTACACCGAGATTAGAAGAAAATACAACATTTAATTGTAATGTAATGCCGGACGTAACGAAAAACATTGAGAAATTCGATGGAGAAGGTGACGGAATGACGGCAAAATCTTGGATTAATACAATCGAAAATATGCGACAACTTCATCATTGGTCTGACGCTTATGTGTTGGATGCTGCAAGGATGAACTTAGTGGGTGGTGCAAGACGATGGTTCAGAACAAGAGCGGATGAAATTGTGACATGGTCGGACTTCCAATCAGCGTTCAAAAAAACATTTATTATACAAGAGAACCGGACGAATCATTGGCAACGAATGGTCAACAGAGTTCAACAACGCAACGAGACAGTTACCACATATTTCCACGATAAGTATCCATTATCTTAAATTGAGTTTTGACGAATGCAAAGAATTAATTTTGACGGGACTATGGTCTAGAGACACTGCGAATGCGCTTTTGGGTTGCCGACATTTGGATGCGGATGATTTACTACATGCTATTATTAAACAGGAGAAAATGTCGAATCTACGAGGAGAACGCATCGGACTTTCCAGGGCGGAACAAACTGTCGAAGTCAGACGTAAAGATGATAATCGCAGAGAAAACAATAATATTGAACACCCAAAGGATTTTAAGTGCTATAACTGTGGCGTGGATGGTCACTTATCACGAAACTGTCCAAAACCGAAACAAGAACCAACATGTTATAGATGCAAGAACAAGGGACATCTATCTCGTCAATGTCCAGATCTGCAAAACCGTGTAAGCCAATTAACAGGATATGCCAAGAACGGAGCTGAGAAGTATCTGAAGAAAGTTCGTGTGGGTGGTACAGTATTAAATGCATTCATAGATACAGGAAGCTCAGAATGTATCCTTAAGATGACAGCAGCGTTGAAAAATGGATTCCGAATTCATCATGGAAGTTTAGAACTGAAAGCATTTGGACCTGCAAACTACAAAATTGTTTCTCCAGGATGGATTAAGGCATCGGTTATGGTTGATGAAGTATCAGCGGACAGCGTCATATTCAGGGTAGTTCCAGACGATGTGCAAACATTCGATGTAATTATTGGACGAACATTCACCGAGTTGTCTCATGTGGTATACCAGAAAATCGGCGATGACTTAACATTTCTAGAGAAGGAGGAATTTCAACCATATAAAGAAATTGAAATTAACGAAGACGACATCATAACCATCAATACAGAATCGCCACTACAAGCTGGATCAGTAAACTTTTTAAGTGCAGTTCAAAATAAATTACTTTTGCTACCAATCGTAAATATCAGCGATGAAGATGTTCCTGAAGACGAAATACTTACCATCAAACAACAAACAAAATCAACAGAGACTGAAAAGATAGATAGTGATAACATTAGTCGACTTGTGCAGTTAGAAGATGTTTGCGTCGGTGAAGAGCAGCCTCCACAGGTAGTCAGCGAATTGGCTGGTACTTTAAACAATGTCCGTGACTGTTCATTAGAAGAGAATGAAATTGGGTGTCATGCAGATTTTAACATGGTGATTGAAAAAGTTCCAGGAAGTAAATCAGTACAATCGAAAGAGTTTCCAGCAAATGAGTTAAAGAAAGAAAAGCTACGTTTCATCGATAGTGATTGGAGAAAGCCAGGAGTGGTGACTGATGCAAATTATACGTATTCCAGTCCAGTTCTATACGTACGCAAGAAAACCGGAGATTTCGGATTGGCGGTGGATTATCGACGTCTTAACAATCAAGCAGATAAGATACCAAATGATAGAAAGGATCGTCATAACACAGCATTGATCAAATCGGAGAAGACGGATAAAGTTATCGAACCGGCGGGGGAGCGAAAATTGCATGCTATCGAAGAATATTCTAGGCCAAGGAACAGAACCATTAGCAATCCTGCCAAGCGACTCATATGTATGTTTTTGAAAATCATTTATCAGTTAATTTTTTTTTTATTGCTGTTTGTGCTATTAATAACCATATATATATAACATATATAACGTACATATATAACTAATGTAATGAAGCGAATTTTAATTTATATGTTTTTGCGAGTCATTTATCAGTTAATGTTTTTTTTTGAAATTGGAAAATGGTTTCACATTCAAATTGATTCTTTTTGTATTGTTTATGTTATTATAACTTTGTTTAGAGCTTAACTGAAATTTAATATTAAGATATTGCATAATTCGAGGACGAATGTAAGTGAAGGATGGCCGAATGTTAGCGAATCTGGCAACGTTGAGCCTTTGACGAATTCGGCGAGAAAAAGCGAAGAGAAGAGAATACCGAGAAGAAGGAAAATAAAAAGAAGAACGGCGGGGTTGGAATTTGAAGTCGGAAGGATAGAGTTTTGGTCGCGGAGATTAATTTTGTTTGATTAATTTGAAAACGGAATTGTTTGTTTGTTAAAGTATTGAAGTTTATTGTTTTCTCTCTTAAATGTTAATCGACTTTTTAAAATTAAAATAAATACAATTTAAACATTGAAGACGGGCGCTGAAATTATTCTTGAAAGTTGCTTAAGGACAGTGGGTATAAGATATAATTTAAATATCGCTAACAAAATATTAACGTCCAATTCAAGTATTCTTTGCTTATTCAAAGTCGGAATCAGAATCATCAGTAAGTAATGGCTTCTTCTTCTTTTTATTCTGGAAGTATTAAAAAGAAAAAAAAAAAATTATAAGTTATTCATTGCTAAACCCTAGTATCCTGCTCGCGCTATATTATACCTTCTGTGTAAAGCACATACAAAAACAATAGATATCAAGGTGCAGTGCAGTGCATACACTGTCATCAAAATATGTTTGTTGACCCGTATGGTTTATAGGTTTATTGAATAAGCATAATTAAATGTAGTAAATATTAATAAGCTAAATTATGTATCGTAGAGGCTAATACGGTGCTCGCGCTAAACTAAATTTTCCATACAAAATTTGTCCTTGCTAAACGTAAAGATAAAATTCCGCTGGGACATTTATCTGAACGTATGGTGCTCGTGCTAAAATGCTCGCTTATTAGGTTGTTGCATAGATAAGTCTCCAAAAAAATTTAGCCAGACATTTAATGTCCGGGACATTTATTTAGCGGCGGAATTTTGACGTTTTAAATTCAAATAGAAATTTAAAACAAAAATCAATTATTCGGTTCGAATTTTTCGAGGATTTTTGTGAAAAGAGGTAAATAAGTGCATGTATACTGCTGCTGCTGTTTGTTTATTCAAGCACGAGTATGAAAATGAAAAGGCAATGTCGGGGGAAGTCAAAGAAAAAATTAAAATAATCAGGAGCACAGAAAAAAAAAGGTTTATGACAAGGGTGAATTTATCAATTTCTACAACCAGCTCTACAAACAAAATTTATCTGGCATTTATCTTCGGTTTCATGTGCATTTGTGGAGACTGACGGAAATTTAGTTTAGCGCGAGCACCGTACTAGCCTTAAGCAATTAATTTGTATAAAGAGCGAATTAATTTCAATAATAAACTCAGAATAAGTCTAGGATACAAGCAACTGACTTATTTTGTAATACTGACTATTATCCCACACCAGTGGGAGGTGATAATCAAATTTCACTCCTACAAAAATCTCTGCAAGATAATATTAGTTTAGCAAAGTAGTATCCTGTTCTCAAGCTTGATTCTAAACCTTATATATGTAGATCTGACACCAAAGTCTCCACTATTTTATTTTAGCTCGCTAAATAATTGTCTGGTACATTAAATCGGATATATCGAAGAATAAAAATTAACTCGATGGATATTTGGAAAATTAGTATGTAACTGAGTTAGAAGAAAATATTACAATTAAAAAGACCAACAGACCAACATTCCCACGAAAGGAGAAAAATAAATTAACTGGACTAGTGAAGGCATGACCGGCAACATCGACATCTTTAACTTTGATTTATCTATCCATTATGATAAATTAAGCGGGAGAAGGATAGCAGACTTAATAAATTATTCATGAATAAAGGAAATAATATAATGTGGATATCAATAAGTATAAATGTACATACTTTTTTTTAATGTACATATCCATATATTTATTCAATATTATTACTGCGATTATATTGTATTCAGATCACTGAACTATCCTTATGTTTAGTACACCTAAGATGTGCAACAAAAACCAGATAAGAATAGTTCAATTTCAGCTGAGGTTACATGTCACCTTCAGCTTCTGTCTATTGACTCAGAAAGTGTGAAGATACATTCCCATAATGCCTCCGTACACGTTAAGTGTAAATATGTTTTATATGTGCCACGAAAACAAAACACTTTTGAAGTATGTATTAATAAAGCGGATTAGAAATTTGTATAAAAACTTTTAAGATATCATACGTCTCTTAAGACCTACAGTTTTTATATCCATATCGCTGTCATCCGAACTTGCAGTTTTCCTTGACCTTTTGGGAGCAGGTTTTTTAACTGGCGTTGCCTCTTCACTTGCTTCATCATCATCGCCTAACTGCTGGGAACGGCGCCGAATCGACATTTCGCGGTCTTCTGTCACACTAGCTGATACGGCCGCAATATTTTCTTCACTACGCACAGTACGTAAACGTGTTGGTGGTTTAATGTCCAACAAAGTAAATTTGGTGCGAAATTTGGTCACAATCTTCCGAATAGACTGCTCAGAAGGTCGAGAATGCCGATCATAAAATGGAAGCAGCGCGCGATGAACATTTCGAACCGAGCACGAATTTTGATAGTAAAATTCAATAATTTGCAAGCGTTGTTCATTTGTAAGACGATCCATGGTTAAATTGCAAACCAAACTGAAGCTGTTTGACAGTGACACAAGGTACTAAACACACGTCAGCTGTCAAAACCAGTGTTGCCAAAACCAAACCAGCTAAAAAATCACCCTTTATAATAAAATATTTTAAAACGAAACAGTGTATTTTTCATTTAAAACTGAATACATTCCATAATTTTTGTCGGAGGAATGCATTATATAACTAATTATAAATGCATAAATTATATAATACATTATAATGAATGAATTATATAATGCATTCTTAAAACACTTTTAGGTAATCGATTATTTAGATTACCTTTTCCTGCTGGGTGGTTACTGCACTGCCATTCAGCATTTTATACTTATAAAAAAGTGGTTATCTGCAGCCGTTATTGGATGACATATGTTAAAATTTCCATACGATTATTGTTTCCATTTGTATTTATTTCAATACGACAATGTATAATTGTATTTAAATGATATATGTACAAAGAATATATGAAGTTTGGAACAATACGAAAGTTAACAAAAGAATCTGGTAATATAGTAATATTTCCTACTTATTGTAGTTCAAACTGTAACACAGAGGAAATGAGTTCACACATCAATTGCTCTGATTACATACATACATGTGTACTCACATTTGCTAAATATGATGGAAACTAAACGAGAAACATATAAAAGGATTTTGGTAGTCAAATTAACCGGATAAAATAAAACATAAAATACTTTTATAGCACACAATTTTAGTCTCATAACATTCAAATACAAATCACGGTTAAGTATGTATTAAAATAATAATTACCAGGTTCTGTGTTAGGCAAAATAATTAACCTATCATTTATGTGAATAATGCTTAAAATAACCGACATCTAATGAAGTTCTGTGAATGTCAATACTCGAAACTTCTTTCTCATTTTCATTTAAAAAGTATTAAAAATCTAAAATTGGTGAGCAGTCCACCCCGAAATGGCCCTATATAAGTGCAATCCATTGGGCGTCAACAACCAGTTATTCCAATACATTTAATTACTAGATTGTAATCTTAAACTGAAATAAATATTAACGTCCAATTCAAGTATTCTTTGCTTATTCAAAGTCGGAATCAGAATCATCAGTAAGTAATGGCTTCTTCTTCTTTTTATTCTGGAATTATTAAAAAGAAAAAAGAAAATTATAAGTTATTCATTGCTAAACCCTAGTATCCTGCTCGCGCTATATTATACCTTCTGTGTAAAGCACATACAAAAACAATAGATATCAAGGTGCAGTGCAGTGCATACACTGTCATCAAAATATGTTTGTTGACCCGTATGGTTTATAGGTTTATTGAATAAGCATAATTAAATGTAGTAAATATTAATAAGCTAAATTATGTATCGTAGAGGCTAATACGGTGCTCGCGCTAAACTAAATTTTCCATACAAAATTTGTCCTTGCTAAACGTAAAGATAAAATTCCGCTGGGACATTTATCTGAACGTATGGTGCTCGTGCTAAAATGCTCGCTTATTAGGTTGTTGCATAGATAAGTCTCCAAAAAAATTTAGCCAGGCATTTAATGTCCGGGACATTTATTTAGCGGCGGAATTTTGACGTTTTAAATTCAAATAGAAATTTAAAACAAAAATCAATTATTCGGTTCGAATTTTTCGAGGATTTTTGTGAAAAGAGGTAAATAAGTGCATGTATACTGCTGCTGCTGTTTGTTTATTCAAGCACGAGTATGAAAATGAAAAGGCAATGTCGGGGGAAGTCAAAGAAAAAATTAAAATAATCAGGAGCACAGAAAAAAAAGGTTTATGACAAGGGTGAATTTATCAATTTCTACAACCAGCTCTACAAACAAAATTTATCTGGCATTTATCTTCGGTTTCATGTGCATTTGTGGAGACTGACGGAAATTTAGTTTAGCGCGAGCACCGTACTAGCCTTAAGCAATTAATTTGTATAAAGAGCGAATTAATTTCAATAATAAACTCAGAATAAGTCTAGGATACAAACAACTGACTTATTTTGTAATACTGACTATTATCCCCCACCAGTGGGAGGTGATAATCAAATTTCACTCCTACAAAAATCTCTGCAAGATAATATTAGTTTAGCAAAGTAGTATCCTGTTCTCAAGCTTGATTCTAAACCTTATATATGTAGATCTGACACCAAAGTCTCCACTATTTTATTTTAGCTCGCTAAATAATTGTCTGGTACATTAAATCGGATATATCGAAGAATAAAAATTAACTCGATGGATATTTGGAAAATTAGTATGTAACTGAGTTAGAAGAAAATATTACAATTAAAAAGACCAACAGACCAACATTCCCACGAAAGGAGAAAAATAAATTAACTGGACTAGTGAAGGCATGACCGGCAACATCGACATCTTTAACTTTGATTTATCTATCCATTATGATAAATTAAGCGGGAGAAGGATAGCAGACTTAATAAATTATTCATGAATAAAGGAAATAATATAATGTGGATATCAATAAGTATAAATGTACATACTTTTTTTTAATGTACATATCCATATATTTATTCAATATTATTACTGCGATTATATTGTATTCAGATCACTGAACTATCCTTATGTTTAGTACACCTAAGATGTGCAACAAAAACCAGATAAGAATAGTTCAATTTCAGCTGAGGTTACATGTCACCTTCAGCTTCTGTCTATTGACTCAGAAAGTGTGAAGATACATTCCCATAATGCCTCCGTACACGTTAAGTGTAAATATGTTTTATATGTGCCACGAAAACAAAACACTTTTGAAGTATGTATTAATAAAGCGGATTAGAAATTTGTATAAAAACTTTTAAGATATCATACGTCTCTTAAGACCTACAGTTTTTATATCCATATCGCTGTCATCCGAACTTGCAGTTTTCCTTGACCTTTTGGGAGCAGGTTTTTTAACTGGCGTTGCCTCTTCACTTGTTTCATCATCATCGGATAAAACCTCAATGCGATGATTGTCCTGTGTTACAGCTGTATTGTCGTAAAGGACCGGCTCTGCATCATCGCTATCGGCTTCATCGGAATCAAGAAGGCCTGAATAATTTACTTTCTAAAAAATAAAAAATAAATAATCAGAATTAATCGGTTTATTTATATCCATTTTGATTTTGCTAACTTGTGCTGCTGCTCGTCGACCAGGTCTATCTGTTTTTGGGGCAACTGGTATAATCTCGATGTCACTGCCGAAATCGGCGATATCTTCATCAGATGAATCAATTTTCTTCTTACGCTAAACGATACAAATTTTATCAATTACAAAACAGTTATTGTTATTTTATTTTAAGAACTTACTCCCTTTTTTGGTTTGTCAAAGTCCAAAGTAGTCTGTTTCATATCATCCTTTTTACGTGGCGCGCGTTTTTTTGGTGGAGCTGCACCACCTGGTTCCTTCTTCACACGCTCTTTTTTAATTTTAACCACTCCGCCATCGATGAGTGCATCAAACTCGTCCATTTCTTCTTCAACACCAGCAACATTGGTTTCACCCCCTTTCTCCTTTTTGACCTTTTTAGTGGCAGCAGCCATTGTTGTGGCCTTTTCGTATTTCTTAAGCAATTCCTCAGTCATCTTGAATTGTATTTTAATACCTGATGGATCGGGGAAAATGTCGTCTTTCCCCGCTTTGGCAGCGCCACGTTTTTTCAATGCCACGGCAACCTTTGCTTTACCCGCCATAGCTTTAGCTTGTTTTTTATTAATGCCAAGCTCTTCGAGCCGTTCCTTCTCATCTAATTCATTTATTTTGCTCTCCAATGCGTCCAGGTCATCAAGCCATAACATTTCTAGGGTTTTAGCCTTAAGAGCAGCCAATTCAGAGAGTTTCTGATCACGCTGTTTAAGCAGTTCATTCTTACGCTCTTCAGTCAACATCCACATTGACATTCCCAACAGATAATCGAATTTCTTCACATCGGTAAGCTTCTGGAACGCTTTCTCTGAGTCCACATTAGACAAAGCTTTCTTCTCCTTCTTTAGAGAACTAGTTGTTTCAGCCTCTTCTTCCTCTTCATCGTCTTCTTGTACGTCATCTTGATCGAGTTTAATGCGTTCTTGCCATTCCTTAACCGGATCTGCGCGGTAACCGCGCTTAATAAGTTCATCGATCATAGCTTTGCGTTTCTTGTTTTCGACTACAATAGTTCGCTCACACTTCTCAAGAATAAAACGTGCTTGATCAGACAAACGATCAGTTTGGGCAGTCAGTTGACCAACAAGGTACTCTTTTCGTTTATTATAGTACTCCATGCGAAGTGGATAAAATTCTTTCAGAATATCAACGGCGCTTGGGAACCTTCTTAAACAGTTCGCGTGATCAAACGCGTGCATCTGGTTGCAGGACATACTACCGGTCAACTTAAGTACTCGATGGAATCCACCTTCCTCTTCGCGAATTCGATCAAACTCCCCAGGTGCAAATGAAACAACAAATTTCACTGTGGTGTCGGTGTGATACTCTTTATAATCAGCTATTATTGCCTTCACTTTGTCCGAACCATGAAGAAGTGGTTCCAAAACGTTCTCCTTATATGTCTGCGTCCATGTACCGATCGGCAATTCATTAATTTCAATTTTGCTACCTTGAACAATTTGTACATTGCCAACAACAACATATCGATTATCAGATACGTAGTCAATAACGCCTTTGAAATTTTTGTACCAAGGGTGCAGGGTTTGTGGCTCATCTTTGTTTATCATTCGACGAATATTAGAAATTAAATCACGTGGATTATAATTGGGAATCTTGGTGGACCAGCCGGTACCTATACCATCAGCGCCATTGACCAAAACCATTGGAATGATTGGAATATACCAAATTGGCTCGATTTTCTGACTGTCATCTACCTCGTATTGCAGGAGCGGATCATCAGAAGGATGAAAAATCAAACGCGCCAATGGAGACATAATCGTGAAAATATAACGAGCGCTGGCGCAATCTTTTCCACCCGTCAACCTCGTACCAAATTGACCGCGGGGCTCAAGTAAATTTAGATTGTTTGAACCAACATAATTCTGAGCTAAATTGACAATGGTCATTTGAAGAGAAACCTCTCCATGATGATAGGCAGACATTTCGGCAACGGAACCGGACAACTGTGCCACTTTAACCTCTTTTTTATCATTACGTTTAAAGCAAGTAAACATTACCTTACGCTGCCCAGGTTTGAAGCCATCTACCATTGAAGGAATGGATCGCACATTGTCGGCATTCGAGAAAAGAATCAATTCCAAATTTATAAACTCTGCGTAACTTATATTTTTGGTGCCTTTGGTATAAAGGTATCTATCCGGTAATCCCAGTAACTTCCTTCTCTTACACTCATCCATGTGCTGTCTTAGCCAGTCTTTACGGTTCTCTACGCACTTTTTGGCAAATGCCATCACAATACTATCATCATCTTGGGTCCCGTCATACTTGAATAAGATGCGATGTTTTTCCATATCCTGAAAATACTCTTTCGCCTCCTTAGAGGTCGAAGTACCTAAACCTTTGTAGTACTTTATATTGTATAAGCGATTGTTTGGTGTGTCGTTCTTCCATTCTTCGAACTCCGGCAGTGAATAAAAGCTTATCTCTTCATCCTTCTTGGTGGCCTTTACAATTGGAGTTATGAATTCCTCGAGAAATGGTAATCGAAGTAACTCGGGCCAATTTGTGTGAATAAAATTGATCAACAATCCTTTAATATGTGAACCATCCTGATCCTGATCGGTCATTATCATCACTTTGCCATAACGCAACGTCTTAAGATCATCAACAATAAGGTATTTTTTCTTGTACTGCAGACCGATAATTTTTATTAAGTTGTTAATTTCAGCATTTTCAAGAATTTGTTTGTAGGTTGCTTCACGGACATTCAACAGCTTACCGCGCAGGGGAAAGACTCCATACAGATCTCTACCAATAACCCCAAGACCAGAAACAGCTAACGATTTGGCTGAGTCTCCTTCGGTGAGAATGAGTGTACAAAGATGTGCATTTTTAGATCCGGCTTCATTAGCGTCTTCCAATTTCGGAATTCCCCTAATTTTTGTATTTTTTTTACCACTGGTTTTCGCCAAATCTGTTTGGGCTTTGAACTTCGCCCATGAAAGAACCGATTCAATAATTCCCGATTTAGAAACATTATTGATAAACTTCTCCGAAAGAACGCATTTCGATCCAAATCCCTTAGCCTGCAATGTCATGTTCTCCTTTGTTTGGGAGTCGAATGTTGGATTCTCAATCAAACAGTTAACAAATACCCAAAGGTGATTTCGCACTTGGAATGGCTTGATATTGATTCCTCCTTTGTTCTTCTTTTTAAGGACGTCAATTAACTGTTTTATAACATTATCTACGACATGATCAACATGTCTTCCACCCTTAGTTGTTGCAATGGAATTAACGAACGAAACTTGTTGAAAACCTCTATCGGATGGACAAATCGCAACCTCCCAACGGTCTCCACAGTTCTCGTGGACAATCTTCACGGGTGCGGATATCTCATCAGAAGAGTTTTTGGTGTACAATTCGATATATTCCTTGAAATTCTTCACCGGCAGTTTATTTCCATTCAAAAACACCGATATTCCCTTGGTTGAGGCTGCAATATCGTATGCTCGTCGCGACATTAATGCCACAATATCATCGTCCAACTTGTCCATTTTGAACTTGGACAAATCCGGCGAAAATATAACCTTGGTGTAATCAGTGCCCATGAAATCCTTGATTTTGGGCTCTGAAGCTTTGGTCATGTTGGCAGCCCAAGTCTGTTTAAAAGACCGCTTGTACTGCTTTGTAGCAGTTTCGAGCGTAAACGAGGTACTGAATATATTACATAACTTGGCACCATAGCCATTACGACCACCCGTTACCTTTTTTTCATCATCATTGTAATTAGAAGAGGTAAGCAAATGCCCAAAGATCATTGTTGGAACATACATTTTCTCGTCTTTATGCATTGTCACAGGTATGCCTTGACCATTGTTCCAAATGGAGATGATATTTTTTTCTGCATCAATGTCTATTTTGATGCATGACATACCCTTGTCGCGCTGTTTGTTATCAGAAGCGTTTACAAGAATTTCATCAAAAATTTTATATAGACCAGGAACAAATGAGATTTCTTTTTGAATCATATTTTTAGTCTCATTAGAATAAACCCACATCACTTCTTTAGTGTGTTCTACCGATCCAATGTAAGTATCTGGACGAAGAAGAATATGCTCCAATTGTGACTTCTTTTGATACATCTTTTCGATGGAGAGCTGCTTGGTGCTCCCACCGCCTTTCGCGGAGCTATCACCGTTCTGCATTATTAATGATGGCTGCAAAATTAAAACTCAATTAATAACATTAAAACAAGTTATACATAAAGACACAATGTTCACTTGTTTTTCAATGACACAGATTCTCAAATTTCAAGGAGTGGTGGTAAAAAGCTCTCAGAGAGGTAAAAGTGTGCAAAAGTACAAAAACGCAGAACAAAAAATGGAATATGTATGTTATTTCATTTGCATGTCAAGTCGAAGAACATGTCTTGGGAAACGTCTCGTGGAGACGGGGTTAACGTAGGTATACTATGTGCAAAAACTGAATTAGATGTATACAATACACCGCAGTATGAGATATAAAAACCTTATGGACAAGGAGATCAATGAATCGTTCTGTACTTGGTTGTGAGAGCGAGTGAATGGGCGCATTCCGGTTTTTAGTCAACCGCCTGATTGGTCGAGAGCCCGAAAATTTACTAATTGTTTAGTCAATTTTTTTTAGGTCGTCGACTGGATTTTTAGTCAAGAAAGCTGGCTGATTGGTTTGGTTAGGCTGCTTTCCAAAATTCAAACCTGATGCGCATTGGGACTGCGCATTGCATCGGTGATGCGTGCATAAACGATGCTTTCACGATACGATGGGCATTCTGTTGCGTTGCGCATCATGACATTTTGGAATGTTAGAATTCAATGTTACAATTTGTAACAAATTAATTGCAACTCATATAAATAATCATTTGCGAAATAATTGTGGTACCTACTGATGACAACCGAATATTCACGAAATATATTTTAACGTTTTACCACTAATACGTCCGCAGAAGAAACATCTTTTCCAAGCGATAAAGCAAAACCCAAGAGAAACCAACTAACCGCTCTGTTTTCTGCTAAATTTTTTTTATAGATACAGTGGACTCTCGGTAACTTGAACATCCGATAACATGAACAATCCAATAACTTGAACATGCTATTTTTCCCCTATAGGTATTCCATAACTTGAACGGACAATTTTTAAGACTCGATACCTTGAACTCTATAAGTTGAACAAATTAATAAATGAAAACCTCTTTAACTTAACAAATTTTATGTGACAACCAAAATTGTTTTAATTTAAATATTCGCTTTGCACCTACGTATGTATGTTGCCACAAATATTAATGGTTTTCAAAAAGGGGAATCCCGTAGAATTTCATTCGTATATGAGTTAAAAGCTCTAAATCATTTTCCAAGTGGTTTTTAGTTTTTTTATGTGTCAATTTAGTGCGTGCTTGAATCAAAAAGTCTGATCTTGTTGATATCGTTATCGAACAAAAAATTAAAAAGGAATCAGTTGAACTGTTCGATGAAACCATCGAACCACATTCCCGGAGCTGACAGTAGTTGTCTAGAGTTTTCGAGAATTTGTTTTACAAAACGTACTGCGCAAGGTCAAACAATTTAAATTAACAATTCTTTTTTCAAAATTGTCAAATGTGTACCTTATTATTTGTTAATAAACATATTTTTAAACTGAATATGAAAGTTGAGCAGTTTAGGATTTAGGCTGTAGGTTGAGTAGTTCAGGGCTTAGGCTGTAGCGGTAGCGCTATCCACTTTCTCTTTCCCCCATATTATCATCGCTTATCCCTCCGAATGCTTTCGTTTACTTTTGTCAATAATTGTTATTCGTTTTAACTGACAGCTCGATAGAATACACGCATTCTTATGGAAGGTGGCCCATAAACAACGCATATAAAGACGCAGAAAGTAGGTTTACTTTCTACTTTTTTCAGTGCGTTGTGCGTTGGATGTTCACATGTTCCCGCATTGAAGTTCACACATTTACATATTATAGTTCACGCATTCACAAATTGAGAGTAGTATACATTTTAATTGGTGGAAGCAATAGAGAAATGTAGAGAAACTGTCATCGCTGTTGACAATTAGCTGACATCAGCTTGAAAAGAAAACACTTGCAGCCAGTGCTGTTGGTCGTACTACAGTAGTAGTTTTGTACTACCCATCTGCAGTCCTTACTACACTTGTCTTAATTTGTACTACCCAAATATGAAAAAAAAAACTACCCATGGAAACAGTTTGCAATATTCAATGCAACTAAATAACAGCAAGGCACAAAGGAAATGCGAAGTTTATCAGTCAAAAAGCAGCAAACATAAAAATCAAACGAAATGCAGTACTAGTGAAGTCTTGATGGCGATGATGACGATGACGTTAGCGACAAAATTACAGAAAATTGTTAAAAATTGAGTACAAAAAAATTCAGAAATTTCGCTCTGCCTGGCTCGAAAGTATTAATTGGTCGGAGCATATTACTATCTATATTATTTCAAAAGATATCAGTGTTACAAATGACACATACGCACTTTTGGGAATAAATGCTCAGTATTGATCTGCCACATAAGCCTTTGTATGGGAAAGTCATATCTTTGTATGAATTTTTTTGAAATTTTTTAAATGGTTTAAATGACCTATACCTACGTACAACTGAGCTCAGATATGCTTTATTTGCAAACACATAATTCAGTGCTGATATGCTCTATGTCTATACATAGAATTTCTATTCAATAGTGCTTCATGTGCATGATTGTTTTTCAGTGTTTAACCCATTAGTGCATGAAGTTAATTTGAAGTTTTTTTTTTACATTCTTTCGTTTGTTTGCAGTAAAACACTCTTTATTTAAAAAAAAAAAAAATACGAAATCAGAACATTTTGTGTTCTTATGAGTAGATAGAGTGTGTCCGTTTAAACGGACTCTATGCAGAGAAAACATTCCAAGTTTCCATTTAGATGACGTCCGTTTAAACGGACCATATGCACTAATGGGTTAAATGCTTCATAGGAACAAAACGAATCGAAGGTCCAAGCATTTTAAATGATTTCAGTGTATAAGTGACACATAAGTACAATTATTAGGTCTAGGCGTGTTTTTTTTCAAATCTATATAGACTTCGCAAAAGCTTTCCAAGTAAAAATAAGACTGGATTGTTATCCAGGCTAAGGTTTTGTTGTATTTTACATTGAAAACATGTTGCAGAAACATGTTTAGTCTACATAGATTTGAAAAACACGCCTTCTGTTCCGTACCTGTAAAAAGCTATTAAAATTCTTTTTTTTAGATCTCCGTTATGACCAAACGCGTTTATTTTTACGATTTATTTTTCTTTAAAATATTAACTAACCTTTATTTTTTTATAAAAAGTTAAGCTAAATAAAAAAAAACAAAGGGGAAAAAAGTTACACCTATTTTAAAAAATGGGTTTTTTTTATACTTTTGTATGAAAATATGACACATATGCATCCATAAATCGCAGTCGCGTTCAGTATTTAAATGACACATAGGTTGGTCAAAAAGTGCCACATACCATACAAATCCGCACAATTTGAAAAAAAAATCATGCCCTATAATTTTTTAAATTAAGATAAAAAATAAACGAATGGCCCGATTAAAATAAAAAATGGAGTATAAGCTCAGCTCAGTTGCCACTATTTTAATAAATTTTGTCTATGATTGTTGTGCTTAAGGTTTTTGTTTTATTCACATTCAAACTTCAAACGTCGTTTTCTCAAAACTAGGATTTGTCGTTTAGATCACTCCAATACTGAGGTGACGATATACTAATACTAAGATAGTGCAACTGGCAACCCAAATTGACGAAAAGTAAAAAGCTCTCCCAGGCACGGGCGATCGGGAACAGAAGAGGTCTCATCTGCCACCAAAAATTATCAAAAATGAAAAAGCTCTTTCGCAAAGTAAGAGAACCAAAGAAAATTAACAATCCAATTGAGATGAGATTGAGGCAAGACAAAAAAGTTTTTCTCTTGACATTTTGTCGGCTCGGCGGCGATCATCTATATCTATATATATATAAATCAATTGCTGTGCGTTAGTCTCGCTTAAACTCGAGAACGGCTCGACCGATTTGTATGATTCTTTTTTTTTTGTTCGTCTTAATTCAGGGATGGGTTATGAAAAAAGAAAATTCAGAAAAACTCCAAGAAAAGCGTCTGTCCGTCTATCTATCTATCTACCTGTCTGTCTGTCTATCTATCTGTCTGTCTGTCTGTTTGTATGCCTGCCTGTCTGTCTGTCGGTCAATTTATCTACCTGTCGGTCTGTCTATCTGTATGTCTAGCTGTCTGACAATCTATCTATCTTTCCGTCTATCTATCTATCTATCTATCTATCTATCTATCTATCTATCTATCTATCTATCTATCTATCTATCTATCTATCTGTCTGTCTGTCTGTCAGTCAATCTGTCAATCTGTCTATCTGTCTGTCTGTCTCTCTGTCTATCTATTTATCTGTCTGTCTGTATGTATGTCTGCCTGTCTGTATATATGTATATTGCCGGAGTACCTTTATCATAGACTTCAGTTCGCAACTTCCGAAAGAAGTCGAGCCTTCACCGTGCCCACCGTTAAATATCGCACAACCAAAAAACAATTTTTTTTATGCGGTGCGATTTTGGAATTCACTTCCAGCCAATATAAAGTGATGTCAAGGTGTCGGTGACTTCAGGAGACTGTTAAGACAGCATTTGAGTTCATGAGAGCTAATGGATTATCGATTATTTTTGAAGAGTAGGCTAACATTAAGACTAGGGCACAAGAGATTATCTTCTTTTTTCTTTTCCTATTTTTGATTTTTGACTTAAAATAAAACTATGTATTTATTATTATTCCGCCTGTATAATCTCTGCACAACAATGCATTTATGCATGTATATCTATGTGTATGATAATTAAATAAATTAAATTGAAAATTGAAATTTCACCTGAAATTACGAAATTTTGTATGACAGGTACCAAAACTACCAGTTGTTGAGTAATCGCACTGACGCTGTGTTGCACTCTATATGTATTAAGAAAACGTACTCTGAAAATTTTACCGAAATCGGTTGGCTAGTTTCCGAGTCTTTAAAAGACATACAAATAAACAAACAAACATACATACATATTTATTTTTGTACAATAGATTTAAAGCCATTGAATTAAAGAGTTTCATTCAATGACCATACGAAACTCAAACCATACACAGTTTCAATATTGCCGATCTCAATGAATTGGAGTTGAAGCGTTGATTGTGATTCATAATCGCTTATGTGAAAGCGGAAGTATGTTTTTGTACATTCTTTTACTCCAGTAATTCATCAATCATATGAAGATTAAGTACATATTTAACTCAAACTTATCGCGTAATATACGAGAAAGGGTTAAGCACCGTTTGGGAGTTAAAATTAAAAATTAAAATGTCGGATTTGGCACGCGTTATTTCTACACAAAACCACATTACAAGAGCAGCGTTTTACCTAATATGTAACACGACTGTTTTAGTACACGGGCGAAGCCGGGCGGGACAGCTATAGTATACATGTATACCACACCAGACAATACCTATGTACATATACAGCGCACATTCACATGTATTGAAAGCAAAGCAAACCATTTCATTTAATTTTTTAATTTTTTCATATTCCAGAAAAACTATAACCGAAGTACTGATTTTGGTAATATGAATGCCCCATCGGAACATCACAGCCAGAAATCAGGAATATAAAAACAGATAGTTGCAAGAGCGCAACACCTGAATGGTTTTGTATGGAAGCATGCCATTTCATAATTGCAATTTCACATAATAACCTTAGCGACAACTAAAGACGCCTGTTTGCAGTGACGTAATCAACGCATACTCTACATTGGGTCAATGAATGCCGAATGTCGATTCCTATTATGTGTACGCATCATATTAGCATACATCCAAAAATACCAAGTTTCTATACTCGCACACATGCATACATACCGAGCCACCACATATCAAAAGTAAACAACAAGCTAAGAAAATAAAATTCTTATTTTCAACCCCACCATACAAAAAAAAACCTAAAGGGACCATCCACTACAGAGCGTGCTGGCCCAACCTAGTCCTGCTGATCATTTTCTCAACTTTTTACAGGCGCGTTTTTTTCAAATCTATCCAAAAAAAAAACACGCCTATTTCATTTACATCAAACCGTCGCGTCGGACTGACCACCTGGATACGCAAATCACGGTGAAACAATTAGAAAAGAAAATGCGTTAGTAACTCGTGATATTTGACGTGTAAACATACGTTTTTGTATGATGGCGGATAATCAGAGAATGCAGTAATACCAAGAGAATCATATACAGAGAACGCACTCATACTAAGTTTGGTTACGCGTGACGGACGACGGCGAAAAATGTGCCCATACCGAGAACTAAGATGTTTACACATAAAAAAAAGGTAAACTGTTTATCTGTAGATGCGATGTATCTGTGTATATACATAGAATTTCAGATATGCTACAGCTAACCGTTTATTGTTGTTTTGGGGTTTGTTCAACAATAGGTAGGAAAATTACTTTGTGCTTGTTTCTGTTTCTGTGTAAGGAGTGAAAACGAAAAATCTTTAAAATCGAAGAGAAAGCAAGCATAATTTTTAGATTGGACGCTGGAGAGCAAAATAATGACCTTGCCAAAGAGTATTGTGTTTCACACTCATCTATAACAACAATTCTAAAGGATAAGGAATAAATTTTAAAAAAATATGAAACAAGTAAAAAAGTGTATGTACTTGAAAACAAATTAATTAACCTTGATATCGGTTATAGCGACCTATCGCTTATTACGACCAAATTCGTCGGTCCCTTGAAGGTTGTTATAACCGATTTTGACTGTATACGGCGTCAGCAGTCCTATACAGAACCAAGCCTAGCTTCTCGCAACCATTTCTGTGTGCATGTAATTTTTGCTACGAAATGGAAGGCACCTACAATTTTTTACCGACTCCGAACGGCGAGTTGAGAAGCTCCTCACGACAAATGATACTCTTTGATTACTTGTCAAGCATTCGAAAGAGGTGGTACCGTGAAAAAACTTTTTAGGTGTTTTGCTGGGATTGAACCCGGGCGGCATGCGTAGTAGTCCAACGCACTAACCACCACGGTACGGCGACCACTAAATTCTAAAAACCCTCACATACTCAAATTAACTTTATTGGTTCTCAAAGCACAAAATCGCAAAACTATTTGACAAAAACCACAGAAAAAGGAAAAAGTGGAGCTGGCTGGTCATGCTATGGTGGGATGTACAGCTGCGAGCAAAAAAATAGCAGTGCCACTGAAGACGTGGCATTAATCAAAAATACAACAAATTCAGCAATAGTTTTTAAAAAATTGTACCAGTAGCATAAAATGAGTTTTTTTCTTATAATATCTACATATATTAGTTTTTGATTTAATTAAAATAAACTAACATAAATGCATTTTGCCGAAAAGAACTTTGAAAAAGGGCGAGCAAAAAAATAGCAGTGCTCTTTCTTCACCAGCTTACTTGATCAAAAAAGTAAATAAAAAAAAAACTGAATTTAAATAAATTATTATGAGGTGTTTTTAAGGATATACTAGTCCCTAGTAACGTGGTCTTTATTAATTACTACAGCTGCGCAAAGCCGTTTTACAGAGTCTACAAGATGTTGGCACCTTTCGGGTGATATTGATCTCCAAGACTGCTAAACTACCCCACACAACTCGTTATTTTTTGTTTTTTTGTGCAGTACATTATCTCTTTTATACAAGGCCTATAGATTTTCAATAGAATGAAGATGGGGATATTGAGCAGGTCACTCCATGAACTCAATCATATTATCCTGAAAGCATTGTTTAGCTGTTCGGCTGGTGCCTTTCGGGTCGTTGTCCTGCTGGAAAACCGGTTTTAGTAGCATTTCGTCATCGGCATATTACAACATGATGTTCTGCAATATATCAACGTATGAGTGCTGGACCATCATACCCTTATACCAATATATTGGATCAATACCATACTATAAAAAGTATCCCCAAATCATGGCACTGGATCCACCGAGATTTTTTAGTTTTTATTGTGAATTTTGGATCATATTTTGTATTGGGTGGATGCCTAACATGCAATGGAGATACTTTTCAGCCATATAGAAAGGCTTTGGTCTCATCAGTATACATTATATTCCTCCACTTCTCAGGAGCCACGACAAATGCTTTTTCGTAAACCTCAGCCCCTTTGATACATGTATTTTCTTGAGATTGTCGTAGACTTAAAGCACTGAGATTGTGTTCCCTCAGCCGTCTTCTAAAAGTGTGAATACCACATGTCAAGTAAAACAAATCAACCATCTGGGTAACTGCTGCAGAAAGATGTGTCCTAGAGTACCTTAAAACACGTTTCACCATTGACGGATGCAGTATTTTGTTTCGGCCGCGAGTTTTAATCTTCATTTCATATTTTACAGCATTGCTTATCATTTTAGCGTTACACCCAAGAGTTCCTTAATTTGTTTGTACGTTTTTAAGACTTTTATAAGCAATTGAATTAGCTCGCGCTTCTATGGTGTGCAGTGCATTCCACGACCCACTTTTATCGAATCCCATTAATCGGTTTTACTACAGTTTGATAATAAAAAAAAAAGTAGAAGGTTTTAACTTACTTTTCTATAATTTAGATCCAAAAGTCAAGTCAAAACAAAAATGGTATACCGAAATCTAATAAGCACTGCTATTATTTTGCTCCCTTAAAAAAGTATGAGATGCACTACCGAAAGGGCTTACCATTGCAATATGGCGTCACGTGAACGACATATTGTTGATAAGTATAGTATTACAGTAAAAGTCGCAAAAAATATAAATCCAAAAAAAAATATTAAGGAAAATTGTGTTTTCAAAGTAGCACTGCTATTATTTCGCTCGCCACTGTATGTATGCGGATTTGAGGAAAATTACAAAAACCAAACGTGTGTAAGTCAGAGGTTTGATTTTTATTTCAGTGGCCATTTTTCGAATTGAGTGCCATGAAAACATGTGAAGGCACCATTGGTTAAAAAAAAGCCCCCTTCCCCCCCTAAGGCCTGTACTGACAATTCTATTGGAACAGAGTATAATTTGCCCAAGTCTACTAGGGGTTACACACCTCTCGTTCTAGAAGATTTATATCATCTTACCTTATATGTATGTATATGTGTTTTAATTTTGATGATAGGGAGCTACACCTTTGTAATTCTTTTATTAGTTTTGATTTTAAAAATGCTAACAATAATGATATTTGTCTTGAGCTAAACAATTACGACTGGGATCCGTTTCTCTCTTTCGGATTAATTTACCTTTGCTCACAATTTTATCGTGTCATTAATTATATAATCTTTAAGTAAGTCCCAGTCATTCGTGTAAATAATCTATTAAAGTGCTCTTGTCCTTGGGATAATGATATTACCCGAAACAACAAAAAAACAAAAAAGGAGAACCTATAGGACATGGTGCAGCAGTCTATCTAATGAGGACTATCTTGAGTACAGAAGGCTGGTCTGAATTCACATCAGACTTTACCATGCATACCTGGCTTAAATTAATGTACTGGCTTAAAGTAATGTACAAATTGATGTACAACGTTATCTTAAAACCACACAAACTATGTTATGTTGCAGGCAAGAACAAACTTCTGCTGACATCATAAATCGTCATGACGCAGTGAAGTAATAAAAAACAACGCGTCTAGATTGTTTTTTTAAATATGGTGAATCCCCGAGTGAAACCAATGGAAAACGACATTTTGTTTTTCCTTCATAGATCAAAACGTAATACGGTTGACTTAACTCTACTACAAAAAAAAAAAGTTTATTGAGCCATATTATTTCTTCTTGCAATTATGAAGTAGCACTGAAAAGCTTAAGTTTAAAACATGTCATCTATTTCTTGAAAAACGATTGGAAAGAGGTAAAAGCGAATACATTTGCTAAATGTTGGCAAAAATTAAACAGAACTCCTGATCATAGGAAGGAAGACTGTTCCTTTGCTTCTAATTCCGGATTGACATCAAAACAATGCTTAACCAGGTGTTTCCAGGCGAGATATTCGACAGCGAAGACATCACTAAATAGATCTCCGAGAATCTACAAGACCCCAAGAAGAAGACGTTTCTGTTGAATGTTCGAAAATTGATATTTTTGATACACAACCCAAAGTAAAGTTAGAAGACACAATAAAATGTTTGCAGAACAAAATTACCTCAAATTGAAGAAATGATGCAACTCAAGATGTTGCGCAATAAGACTGTTGCGAAGCGATCTACTGCAAGACAACTACAAACCAACATTTTTATTTCTTTTTTAAGCTTAGGCTGTAAATAAATGTACATACATACATACTTATTAATTTACTTGCATTTAAGTTTCGTATGAACGAATTTACTTTTTCTGAAAATATGTTTGAATGCATGATTTTTCTTTTTAAATAAAAATAAAATTTTTAAATGTACACGCAATTTAATTTTGATAACTCAGAGAAATAGTGTGTAAGCCTTTTTAAATTGTTTTGTTCGATTTGTGTAATTTTTCGATTTTTGCGATAACGTCTGTTTTCATTAGTTGCGAAAATCGAGAGTGCACTGTATTTCAGTAAGAGAAAAATATTTTATTTCAAATGGCTCACTAGCTTCGATTTGGTTCATCTTTGTCATTTACAAATATGAATTGTCTTTCGAAATTTACTCCTTTCAGCTGCATAAACTAAAAATGTATTTGAGCATAGTCAACAGCTTAAACGGACAAAACAAGTTGAACTTCGGGTTCTTTCCTGCTACAAAAACGGAAAGGAAACGACACATATTATATGTACTCGTACTACTAAAACACGAAATAAAAGTTGATATCCACGACACTACATAATATTATATGATATGTACACACAAGAATGATTAAATGTCACATTTAGTCCGCTTTATGGAGTAGAAACCTAAACTTTATACAGAGCAATGGTACGAAGAATTTGAAATGTGGATATATCTTGGCCACGTCTTAGGTAAGGTTATGTAGAGAGAGGGGTTGTGAGGCTGAGCCATTACTAGGGACCAGAGGGGTCGATGGCGATCCCCTAAAAATCAATGACAGGATGGCAAGTTAACCGGCAAAATTTCCTTAAAGCATATAATTTCCTGAAAAAAATTAGAACGAGTCTATGATTGATTTGGCATACGTCCCTCCAAGTTATTGAAAAAGTAGCAGCCTAAAATGCTCTTGCGACTGCGTTCTAAGCCCTGGCATTCGCATAGAATATGTTCTATATCTTCTGCTACAAGTATGTCATTGCAGTATCTGCAAATATCAGTGTCTGAGTCAAAGCGTTTTGGCGTGTTTGCCCAGGAGACAATGCCCGGATGATATTCCTATATCTATTCTTATTTGTGCCCTACTAAGTTTAAGGATTTGACAAGTCCTTTTAGAGAGAGAGAGAGAGCATCCCGTTACCCACCAGATTTCGTGATGACTTTCAATAACGAGGAAATATACACTTCCTTATGCTGTCGCAAAAAGTAAAGTTTGCTTTAAACTTGCGATGTCGTCCGGTGCCGTCGTGCGCATTAAATTGAGTTGTAAATTGAGCTGCGGAAAAATTAATAAATGGGATTCAAGGACTTTTTACCAAAATATTCGAGATCTGCTAACACCTACTACGCTAACTATTTGACGAAAATCGCCCTCTACTCTTGTTAAAGTGTTTGAAAACCAAGCGATATATAGTATCATCTAAATACATAAACCTTGTATCTAAATACATAAACCTTGTCAATGTCGAGTGTAGGGTAGGCAGATAACATTTCTTGTTTCAATAAAATGTATACAACCTTAAAGAAGAGGCGTCCAGCTAATGGATAAACCTGAAGACGAGAACTCTTCCGACCCAACTCAATTTATTATTCCAGCACAGATTCTTTATGGTAGGTAAAGGTTATGTTCTCCGAAAAAGTTAGTATATGGATGAGCCGTATTCATTCGGATTTCTGTTTAAAATTCTAACAAATAAGTCTCCCCCTTTGCTACAGAAGCCATTTTACTTTCAACCAATTTTAGTGGCACAACCAAAGCACTGCAAAATATTCCGAACGTTGTACACTAGCTCAAACACAAGCAAATCACCGCACACTGCACATAAATGTGATAAAATGAAAAAAAAAAAAAAAAAAAACCACTGCTAAAATCGGCGTATCCTTTTTGCGCCATTTTGTATGATTTTTGTTTTTTTAATCATTTATTAAATTTAATGCTGAATCTACTTACCTTTCAATTTGATAACGAAAAATTCTCTTTTAAGTTCAAAATAACGACACAAGTTTATGCCACACCAAAAAAAAAGGCAATACGAAGCGAGACTGTTTTCTAATTTTTTACTTTATTGTTTGTTCTATACAATCGTTCTTAATTTTAGTACTTGTTCTAATCAGTTTGCAAAGCGTTCCTCTAATTATGTCAGTGTATAACACAACCGATATAATTTTTTAAAATATTTCTATATCGTAACACCATTCGCCCGTTGCAACAAAGCAAGCCGACGACTAAACAAATTTTTGAAGGCGGCCGAACGCCATTCGCCAAAATTTTTTTAACGAACATATGCACAAAACTACGAAATTTTGTCGAAAGTCACAGCCGCCATCTGTGATTTCTGATGAAAACGCAGAGATGTGTTTGATTACCAAATATTTTGTTATAATTTGTTAGCAGGTCCGAATGGAGTTTATTCGAATACTAAGGCGTGCTTTTTTCAAATCTATATAGATTTCAAAAAAACTTTCAAAGTAAAATCAAACTAAACCAGACTTAATTGCAATATTATTGCAAAATATCATTGCCTTCCTGCAGTTTATTCTGCATCGGTTCGTTGCTGAAAGAAGACATGCTGCGTGAAAACGAACCCTCCTTTGGGGTGAATAAAAATATATTTCGTTATGTTGAACGAAAACACTTCACTCACAAATTTTGACATTTAAGGGTTCCCTCCATTTTGGTGTGAATAAAGTCGCATTTCATTAAGGGAACACTCGAGAAAGTTGAGGGTGTTTGTGAGGTACTTTTGAAATAATTAAACATGAATACCATTATGCGGACGATGAAAATATGGATGAAATCGAAGAAAAACCGACAAAAAATGTTTCGCGTTTGTACGTTCCAAAATATGATTATTAATTTTTATTTCAGTTTTGGTGGTAAATCTCAAGTAACTTGGGAAATAAATTTGACAGTTCTACACTCAATAGGTCTGTTCCTTTACTTGAAAATTGTTACTGATTCTTACTGATTCTTACTGAATTTCGACAAACCGCGTTCCTTTACACGAAAAAGTAGTAAAAGAGAGAGGCAACGAGAGTAAAAATTTCCCCTCACTAAAAAATCTTACTATTTCTTACTGGACAAATTTCTTCCGGTAGAAATTGAACTATCTGTCAAAGTCAGCTGTTTCACTTGTTTGAATTATTTGCATTTTTTTTATTTTAATTCAAAAAGTAAAAATATGGAGAGAAAAGGAACATAGATGAAAGTTGCAATATATTGCATACTGTATTGGTTCTGGGAAATCATCAGGGGTGGACTTTTCTGTAAAATCCAAAATCATACAACAACACAACACTCTGTTTACTTTTGCTTCACACGTGTTTTTGACGTTTCGTTTGTTGCTACTTTTGTAGTAAACGCGTTCCTTTACTTTTTCGTGATTTTGCCTTACCCTGAGAGAATTTTACCCCCACTCCTTGAAATTCAATAATTTACTATTTTTGGAGCAGAGAGAGTTTTCCGTTTGCCTATTACGCAGAAGTAATAAATCTTTAATCATAAGGAAAAGAGGCTTAAGTCTATTTTAAGAATTTTTCAGGAGAGCAATTTTAAACTTTGAAAAATGATGCAAATATATGAATTTTGTTAAATTAATCCGTTTTGACATCACCAAAAAAAGGACTTTTAGATGGAATAGAAACACGCTGATAAGACCGAAAAAAGCTTATTTTTTAAAGGGTTTGAAAATGTAAAAAAAGTCACTTTTAGCTTAAATAGACTTAAGCCGCTTTGCCTTTTGATTAAAGAAATTTAAAATATTCTGACGAAACGTTATTGCGCATGAGTAGAAGTAGTTCACGCAAAACAAAAGGAGTCTTACCAGGTCATTTAAAAGACTACATCGTATATCAAACGAAGATGTCGAGTGACGAAGAGGATGTTGTAAACCTGGATAAAACTTTGGAACCTAACACCAGTTCTGCATACCAAAAAGATGATCTAGCAAGGCGATTGATAGCGTTGGAGATGGTGTACAGAGACACGCAGACGCAGTTGGAACAGAGCGAACAGAAGTGTAGGAATCTCGAGCATCAACTTGAGTCTTGCCACGACGTCAAGGAATTTAGTCAGCCGAAAACCACTGCTTCTGTTGCTCTAACATCTACGACCACAATTTTACCAGCTACGGATGTGTCTGTTCAAGACAATTCATTTTTGGATTTGTACCAGCTAAGACATACTTTACTAATGCAGTCAGCTGCATTGCCATTAAATGCTTCGTTCGATGGCCAAACATTGGTATCGTCGGTTTCATGTGCTACAGCGTCGCAGGGGACATATGCCAAGCCGTCTGTGTCGTACTTCACTGCCTTTCAGAAAATTCCGTCGATGACCAATGCAACTTTTTGGACACAAGGAGGACATGCCCTCCCATCTGCTACAAGAAGCCCAGCGATGGTAAATAATCTGTCGCAAAGTGGATACGGGTTTATGCCAACAACTTCGGATCCAGCGACAATATCAGCCGCTGTACCACAACCACGTTTTAGCAATTGGATGGCTACGCCTGGTGGTGCTAATGTGTTTACCAAAAATGTTTGCCAAGATAGCCGAAAGAGACTTTATGATTTGCCAGATTTTAGTGGTCGGCCTGAGGATTGGCCACTGTTTATATCAACTTTTAATGAGTCAACAAATGCTTATGGATACACAAATTTAGACAACACTATACGACTTCAAAAATGCCTCAAAGGAGCCGCAAGGAAAGTAGTAGAGTCTCTGCTGATTCATTCCAGCAATGTTTCACACGTTATTCAACAACTAACGTTTAGGTTCGGGCGGCCAGAATGCCTAGTGTAAAGCCAAATATTGAAAATAAGATCGTTGCCAGTCATTGCTGAATCGGAGATCGAACAACTTATCCCATTCGCAACCAAGATTCAGAATTTGGTGGCATTTTTAAAGTCAGCAGGAGCACTACCACATCTCAACAACCCAACCTTATTGGAAGAACTCGTCCAGAAACTTCCTGTGGGCAAACGACTGGAATGGGCGCGATATGCATCATTTGTCGGACCGTATCCAACTGTGGAACATTTAGGGCAATAGGCGAATGAAAGTGCCAGGCTTATTGCAACTATTCTGCCAGTTGCGACTATCGTAGACGCAAAGAACAAACAGATATTACATATTACTCCGGATATCATTTGTCTAAAGTGCAAAGATAATCATCGTTTAGCGGAATGCTCATCATTTAAAAATATATCCACGCAATCCAAATGGGATTTCGTAAAACAAAATAGATTGTGTTTCTCGTGTCTCCGACGTGGACACACGACACCTAAATGTCGAAGCAAAAAGAAGTGCGGTTTGGATGACTGTCAACGTCTATGTTATCGCATGTTCCTTATTTTACTATTAAATTGAATTAAATTTGAGGAAAAAAAAATTCTGTCCACCAACTTATTAATGAGCGCTTGGTAACTATCGGCCTTAATTTTAATAGAAACAATGCCGAAGTGAAACTATCAAACGTCAATTAGCATAGTCCTGCCAAGTCACTGTTCAGCGTTTTTTTTTCTCATTTTCCGCTAAGCCTATATAGATTTGAAAAAAAAACACGCCTAATATCAAATAGCCTTGTATAAAGTTTGAATTTGGTAGATTTTATTCGTTAAAATACAAAACATAAAAGAACAGAATTCAAAGTACAAAATTATACATTTCACACAAAAATGGCCTCCTCTTGGCGACGGCGTTACTTGTAATGAATATTCAAAATATATCCGCCAAAACATAAAATCTATCTCTCTCGTTCTAATCTCTTTATCTCTTTCTCTTTAATCTAGTACAGCTTCAAAATTTTACTGTACTAGATTTCACATCTTTTAGTACTAAATTGAACATCTTATAGTTCGGCCGTTCTGACCTCTGATCGTCCCCGAGCAGATCCATGGCTTGAGATGGTTCGGTTCAGCGACCGAAACGAAAGGCTTTTGGCTGTATTGACACTCGTTGATGTCTCCTACGAGATATCTGTCATTGGGGAGAACGCGATGAATGCGAAACGGTCCTTTGAACAGAGGTTGCAATTTCTTGCTCGTTCCGGGCTCTGTACAATGTTGTCGCAAAGCAACCAAATCTCCTTCTCGATATTCATGACAGCTCCTTTTTGTTGCATTATAATAGGCTTCATTAACATTTTGTGACATTTTGATGTTGTTACTCATGTCGCCGCGGATGAGTAATAAGTCGCGCTTCTTATTGTTAAGGTCATCCACCAAGTCCGCAACAACATCTTAATTTTCTTCAACACCTCGTTGCTTCACACCGAACAGAGCAACCGACGGCAACTCCTTGGCGGAGGCATTCTCCGCATTATTCATCGCGTATTCGCACCTACTCAATACCTGGTCCCACTCTAAATTGACATCACTTAGTTTGGCAAGCATTGGTCGTAGTGTACGATTGTATCTTTCAACTTGGCCATTGGCCCTTGGAGTGGCAGTAGCGTTAAGCACATGGTGGATGTTATTAATCTGAAGAAACCGACTGAATTCACCCGATGTAAATCCCGTTCCCCGGTCGGAAATGATCCTAGCTGGCCGACTATACCAACCGAAGTAGTTATTTAAATGTTTAATAACCTCGGACGAACCCGTCGATTTACATGCGAATAATCTCACTATCTTGGTAAACCCATCTACGACGACGAGTATATGTCGGTTGTTCCGTTTTGTCAACTCCAAGGGGCCGAAATGGTCCACGTGAATGGTTGAAAAAGGTTCATTGTGCTTTTCGATACTTCTCAAATAGCCCTCTGCCTTGCCTGATTTCGGAGAATGAACTTTACATTTTAAGCAGTTTGAGATGTGCTCATTGACCTTTGATATTAACTGCAGCACAAAGTATACACGTTTGATAGCTTTGATTGTTTTCTGTGGTCCCATGTGACCGAATTCGTCGTGATACTTGTAGAGAACTCTTTTCTCCATAGACACTGGCACATAAAACAAAAGTTGTCGACCGTTTCTCTTGTAAACCAGGTCATTGTGGATTTCGAATTCGCTAGTATCCCCGCTTATTACTTTTCTTCTCGACTTCTGGATATTTTCGTCATCTTTTTGAGCGGATATTAAAGTACGTGTAAAAGGGTCATCATCTATTAGAGCACATTCAGAACACTCAAACAATCTGCTTAAGGCGTCCACGTGACGCATTCTGTCTGAAGGTCGATGCTCCATTATGAAATCGTACGACTGTAACCATAGTACCCACCGGGAGATTCGTGCATTCACATCTTGTTTATTCATAGTGAGTGCTAGTGAATTGCAATCTGTTAGGAGTCTAAATTGGAGACCATAGACGTATGGATGAAACCGTTTCAGTGCGTTAACTACCGCAAGAGTCTCCAATTCAAATGAATGATATTTTTCTTCAGCCGGTGTCGTTCGGGCACTATAGTACATAACGGGATACGTTTTCCCGTCATCATGTCGTTGAAGGAGCATCCCCCCATAGCCGTGTTTAGAGGCATCTGTGTGTACCTCAGTAGGCAAATTCACATTAAAAATTTTGAGGCAGGGCTGTTCGCATAACCGTTTTTTCAGAAGCTCAAATGAACCTATTTCATCTTTCCCAAATTCAAAAATCTGAGCTTTTCGTAAATTATAAAGCGGAATACTGATTTTTTGAAAGTCTTTCACAAACCGACGAAAGTACCCGCATAATCCGAGGAAGCGTTGTAAATCCACTATATTGCGTGGCATGGGATACTCCTTAACTGCTTTTACGTGACTGTTCTTTGGTTTAATCCCTACCTTACTTACTTCATATCCTAAATAGTCAATTTTGCTTTTCATAAATTTACATTTCGCATCATTTAATTCCAATAAATTTTCCACAGAAGAAAAAGACGACGCTACCAAAGATAGTTTCTACGAGCTCCTCGACCAAACATACGAGCAATGCCCTAGACATGACGTTAAAATCGTACTGGGCGACTTTAACGCCAAGATAGGAAGAGAGGACATCTTTGGTAGGACGGTTGGAAGGCACAGCCTACACGACACCACGTCCGAAAACGGACTAAGGCTGATTGACTTTGCTGCGGGGCGAAGTGTCAGTATAGCAAGCACACAGTTTCCACATCTCAATATCCATAAGGGGACATGGCGGTCTCCGGATCGAATAACCGTCAACCAAATCGACCACATTGCGATCGACACCAGACATGCCTCCAGTATTATGGATGTCCGAACCTTCCGGGCGGCCAACATTGGCTCGGACCACTACCTTGTTGTAGCCAAGGTACGAATGCGGATATCCACAGCGCCACAACAACGAAATACTGTGAGAAAGTACAATGTCGAAAAGCTACAATCGCAAGACACCGCCAGAGCCTACAGAGAACGCATATCCCGATCTCTTGCTACGAGTCCTACCGTAGCAACAGCTAGTACAGAAGACCAGTGGCAACAGTGCCAGCAAGCCATCATAAGTGCCGCGAATGATGTGCTGGGTTTCACACGACCACCACCACGAAACCCCTGGTTTGATGAAGAGTGCAGACTAGCTAACGCGGAAAAACAACAAGCGTATAAAGCGGCGCTGCAAAGAAGGACTAGACTAAGTATATGCTGTCAACAAAAAGGGACAACCAACATCGACGAATTGGACAGAACGTCACAATAGACAGTTACAACTTTGAGGTAGTAAAGGACTTTGTCTACCTCGGCTCTGCCATAACATCAAAAAATGACATCTCGTCGGAAATCAAACGAAGGATTACTCTTGCCAACCGCTGTTTCTTTGGGCTAAGAAGGCAATTGAGCAGTAAAGTCCTTTCCCGATCGACTAAGGAGACTCTATATAATACCCTTATCATCCCAGTCTTGCTATATGGAGCTGAAGCATGGACTTTATCGAAAGCGGATGAAGATCTCCTTGGTCGCTTTGAGAGAAAAATCCTTCGTAGGATATTCGGTCCCGTTTGCGTTGACGGGTTTTGGAGGAGAAGATTCAACGACGAACTGTACGAGCTATGCAGCGACATCAGCCTGGTCAAAAAACTGCACATTGGGCGTTTAAGATGGCTAGGACATGTGGAGCGCATGGACATCAGCGCTCCGGCTCGGAGAATATTCAACTCTAACCCGGAGGGTCAGCGCAGCAGAGGACGACCTCGCCTAAGGTGGCGCGACCAAGTAGAACAAGACCTCAACCAACTTGGAGTGCGCAACTGGAAGCGGTTAGCTAAGGACCGGGCTAACTGGAAGAGGTTGTTGGTTGAGGCCTTGGTCCACCCCGGACTGTAGCGCCACCTAAGAAGAAGAAGAAGAAATTTTCACCTAATCGTTTCAGAACTTCCCGTAAAACTGATAAATGATCGGTATAATTCTCCGTGGCTATTAATAAATCGTCCATGTAAATGGTTAAATCCCCCCGTTCGGTCAGATCCTTGAAAATTTTGTGAACGTATCGTGAAAAGACCGGTGGACCATTTTTCAAACCGAAAGGAAGCTTATTAAATTCAAATTGGCCAGCGGGACTGATAAAAGAAGTGTATTTCTTAGAATTCTCATCAAGGTTTACATGAAAGAGTCCGTCTTTCAAATCCATTAATGAATAAACCGATTTATCCCGCAACCGATCTAATAAGTCCTCGATTAAAGGAAGTGGGTAACCGTCTCACACTGTTAACATGTTAAGTTTCCTATAATCAATACACATTCTGAAGCGTCCGTCCTGTTTCCTAACCATAACGATTCTACTGGTGTACGGTGATTCGCTTTCTCGTATTATGCCTCGCCTCAACCAGTCGTCAACGGTATTCATAATGTTAATTTTTTCGATATGGGAGTACTTACGTTGTGCACACGCTATTGGAGTTCTGTCATCCACCAAGGTAATCGCCATCGTGTAATCCGTAATCGGCTTATCAGGTTTTGGCTGAGTACGATATTCTTGCATGACTTGGTGAAATTCCATCCTCAACTCCGAATCGATCGTTTCGTCTACATCCAAAACCGGTTTAGTATCAATTTCGAAATCAACGTTCAAAATGTCACTCCATGTATTATTCGTTGGAATTTGCTCGGCATCTTTAACGTTTCTCACACTCGTAAACATTATTGAGCCATTCCCATCAACTCCCACCTGCACTCCGGTCGCCTTCAAAAATTCTCTGCCAAGGATCAGATCAGGTCGCATGGAGTCATCGGCCACTACACAAACTACTATCCTGCAATTAATATCATCAATTATTATATCAATTTCAACATTACCGAGAATAACGAGGGGTGAATTATTGATGCCTTTGTAAGTCGTTGTGTTAGGATCGAATTTAAATGGTCCCAAAACATTGGACACTTTAATTAGATTAATACCACAACCAGTATCAATCAACGCGCGAGCATCAATTATTCCTCCTTCAAATTTACAAACACAATTCCTAATAATTTCACTCATCATTGGGTTCTCCTTATGTGCAGCAGTTGTTCGTTCTGGCTGTTCTAATATGTTGACTCCGTTGGTGGTCATCGCTGGTGTCTTACGGTTTGGACAATTCGTTGCTATATGTCCCGTCCTCTTGCAACCGTCACATTTCTGTTTCTTTGATGGTTCGGGGCAATTGATGGATATGTGCCCTTCCTTATTGCAGTTGAAACACTTTATCGTAGTCCGGGATGATTTTGTGGACTTCTCATACACCGGCGCCGAAACTTCCGACGTGTGAGATCTCTTCGTTGTCACTTCAATGGATCTCCGACCAGGAGATCGATTATTAACGAACCGCTCAACTGCCAACTGGAAGTCCCGGAGGGAGAGGAACTCCTGCGTTGCGGTACTATCCTGGAATTTGCCGTCGTCTATTCCAAGCCGAATGTATTTGATGATAGACTTGTCATCCAGACTGAACTTTCGACCCAGAGCAATCATTTTGTGTACGTACTCCAGAATATTTTCTGTCCTGAGTCTTCCTCGTTGCTGCATTTCAATGTGATAATCGGCTTCCACTTTGACGTTCGGGAAATCGTGTTGCAGCTGATCAGCAAAGTCATCGAATCTTTCAAAAATGTCTGACAGCCCGTCGACCCAGATTTTCGCAATGCCTCGTAGATTCGTTTGTGCGGCTATCAGCGTAGAGATGTCGTCCCAATCGTAATTTGTTGCGAATCGTCGAATTTTCTTGACGAACAAATCGCTTGTTGGAGATGTTGGGTCATTTGGGTCGAATGTAGGAATAAGAGAGCAGATTTCTTTGATGCTAAATCGATTCCTGGAATTGTCGTTGCCATGCGTTACTTGCCTGGGAACTAATAATGGCGGTGATTGCAGCGTATTCCTGCGAGATGTGACGTTTGTCTCCAGATCGTTGTCGTGAGACTCTCGCATTGGGCTCTCGCATTGGGCTTGCTCCTGCGTTTCCCTCTTAGGTGTGGTGCTTATCTCTAAGAGTTGTTTTAGAGTTGATTGCAGAATTTCGACCGACTCCCGTAGCTGTCTCGTTTCGTTGATGGCATCAACATTCGCCCGTTGAATGGCGTTGACATCGTTAAACTTACTGCAAGCGGAGTCGTCATCATCGTTGGCTGTGCTGTTCAGCCTTGCAATTAATTCTCTCTTCGGACCAGTCGTAGGCAGCCCCAGAGCCTTGCAGCGTCGTTTCAAATCCTCCACTTTCATATTTTTTAGCGGCATTTCAAAGTTCCGTCTGTTTATTCGTTTTCGTTACTCTCTGGATTCCTACAGAATCCCACTTCTGATTTATAAAGTTTGAATTTGGTAGATTTTATTCGTTAAAATACAAAACATAAAAGAACAGAATTCAAAGTACAAAATTATACATTTCACACAAAAATGGCCTCCTTTTGGCGACGGCGTTACTTGTAATGAATATTCAAAATATATCCGCCAAAACATAAAATCTATCTCTCTCGTTCTAATCTCTTTACAAACTGACATTTTGCGATCTGTCAAAGTGGTTTTGCCCAAGAAAAGCTCTGTGATAAATTAATAAAAAGTCAATATATTTAAACTTGTTTCTTTAAAAATCGCAGCAAAAACTTAAAATAAACGCAATATTTACATCAGCGGAGTGAAATATCTGTAAGTCATAGCTCTTAAGACACATAAAATCAAAAGTAAAGGTGCCGCCAAATATAACCCAACTTATGAGCAAAAGAGGCCTTGAACAAACTTCCCCTGTCCATTATAATAATCCTGAAGGAGGCCCTTCAAAATTTCTAGTCGAAATGACATCATCAGGCATTAGTGTGGACGAAATGAAGGAAATCCTGAAGGACAACAATTCAAAGCTTGTCTCAGAACTTGTCACAAAGTCAGATCTCAAATTGCTATATGCCGATTTGTCTAACCTTAAAGCGACGCAGAATGAGATTTCTGCGAAAGTTGTCTTTTTAGAAAACCGAAACAAGTTACTGGAGGCACAAATTGAACGACTTATGCAAAAGAGTGTTGAAGATAATGTGGTAGTTCGTTTGCCGACAGACCCCCACACCGATCCAGTTGAGAAAGCCAAAAACGTATGCGCTGGACTGCTCGACAAAAATGAAAACAACACTGACATTGAATCTGCGCACAGAGTAAACCACCAAAGTGCATCCAGGGCGGTAATTGTCAAATTGAGGTCCGGAACAACTGCTTTAAATGTTTTACGAAACGCGAAGAAACTTAAAGGAACGAATATAAGTATCAACAAAGATTTGCCACATAGTGCACGCCAAAGAAGAAGCAAGTTGGTATCCATAATGAAGGTGCTACGCGAGTCGAAACCTAAATTGAAAATCTTTTTGAGAGACGATAGGCTACATGTGGAAGACACTGTTTTTACATGGGATTCAACTCAGGGGCTCAAGAATGGAAGCAATAACGACAGTCTAGCCATATTGGGGCGGTGCGTCGGAGAGATTCCTCATTCTTTATTAACATTATTACACAAATTACAGATGGAAAATCAAAATAGCATAGTCAACAATAAAGAAATGTCAACGTCAAGGAATGACAGCAATGTCAGTTTGTTAAATATTAATGGAGCAAACACAATGAAGACTGGAGCTGCAGTGCGAACTGAGGGTGGACACACAAGTGGGTGTTTACACGAAACGTCATCCAACTGAGAAGAATCCGTCTGCCAGGCGATCGTTAATTTTTCAACGCTTAAAATCTTAAGTTATAATGTCGCTGGGCTAAAAAACAAAAGTCTATTTACTGAATTTTTTAATTATATTAAGCAATTCGATATATTTATTTTATTGGAAACACATATTATTAATTATGATGAAACTAGTTTTAAGAATATTTTCATGAGCCACGAAATAGAATGCATACCAGCTGTTAAAACTAGTATTTTTGGTAGGGGATCTGGAGGCGAGCTGTTCGGTTACAAAAAACACCTCAAAGATGCTGTAATTAAGTTTAAGAACATAGAGCAATCCCGAATATTTGAAATTAAAATGGAAGGCACGATTTATTACGTTGTACCTATTTATTTGAACTGTAGCCATTGGGAGCGCGACTTCGACAAACTACGTGATCTTGTTAATGTGCTAGGAGCATCAAATCTTATGCTAATCGGCGATTTTAATGGGAGAATAGGCTTGTCACAGAACACTTTTAATAGCGGTGTAGACACAATCCGTATTGACTGCGATCGAAGATCAAAGGACGAGGTGTGCGATTCGAAGGGGAATAAAATTCTTGAAATAGCAGATGCTTTGGATAGTTGGGTACTAAATGGAAGCTGTGAAGGCGATCGTTTTGGGGAATTCACTTTCATCCGTGGAAAAGCCTGCTCTGTGATAGATTATTGTTTTTTGTCTGGAGACTGGGCCTGCATTTTTGATGAATTTATAGTGGCAGTAAAAACGTTCTCAGACCACATGCCCTTAGAGGTGTCTTTTAAAATTAGATCATCAGGTGGTGAAACTTTTGAACCTACGCTTGGGCTCCTCCCGAAATTACATTGGAAAGACAGCTTTAGAGATTTATTTCAACATAATCTAGACAGGCAGCTTGAAACCCAGTTGGACATGAACGCTTCAGGTAATCTTGACATGGACACCTTAATGAATGTCATCAAGAAAGCGGCTCCTCAACAGAAATCAGGAAGGAAGATTTTGGAAAATAAACAAAAGTGGTTTGACAACGAATGCTTGAAAGCTAGGAATTTATCATTTGCATATTTGAAATTAGTCAGATCGACCAACAATACTAACATTCGATTCCTCTACGCAACGGCAAACAAAAACTTCAAAGAGCTTTGTAACGTGAAAAAACTTAATTTTGATCAAAGAAATATTGAAAGAATAAACAAAGCGAAATCCTCAATGGAGTTCTGGAAAGCAATAAGGCTTGTGAGTGGGAAAAAGATTTTAACTGCCAAGGCTCTGCACATTGAAGAGCTTAAAGCTCACTTTACGAAGCTGCTAAATATAAATCAAATATCACCGTCATTTCAGTATGCAGCACCTTTAATAGTTGATGAATATCTAGATGCACCAATTTCCCAAGCGGAGGTAGAAACGGCTATTGAAAATGCCAAAAAAGGTAAAGCGCCCGGGGAAGATAGAATACCGATTGAATACTTTAAACATCTTACACCAGAATTCATACGACTACTTACTTCGGAGTATAACAGAATTTTCGAGACCGCTGACGTCCCTTCGAGCTTTCAAAAGGCGATTATATTGCCGCTACACAAAAAAGGGAGCATTGACGATCCGAAAAACTATAGAGGCATCTCATTTTTAAATACAGCGTCGAAGCTCTTTAGCTCAATATTGTACAATAGACTCAGTGAATGGGTCGAAACCAAGAGTATCTTAAACGTTTTTCAAGCGGGGTTCAGAAAAAACCAATCGACAGTGGACCAAATCTTTTCGCTAATGAATATAGCCGACTATTATATAAGCAAAGGAAAAAAGCTGTATGCTTTTTTTGTGGATTTTCGGGCAGCTTTCGATTCAATACCCAGAGAAGTACTTTTTTATAAACTCTACAAATACGGAATCACAACAAGGATTATATCTGTCATTAGAGCAATTTACGAGGAAAATCATGCGCGTATATGGAACGGAAAATCTCTGTCAGAAGAGTTTGGTACGTCGATGGGCGTTAAGCAAGGATGTGTTCTAAGTACCCTTCTCTTCAATTTATACATAAATGACATAGCTGACTCGGTGAATGGTGGTATTGCCATGGGAGGAAAAAATATTCCAGGACTGATGTTCGCTGACGATATAGTTTTCCTAGCTGAAACTATAGACGGGATGCAGCTGATGATAAACAGGCTCCAGCGCTACTGCAAAACCTGGAATCTATCGGTTAACCTCTCCAAGTCAAAAATGATGATATTCAGAAACGGCGGCGGGAGATACTCCAGAAGGGAAAAGTGGACTTTTGAAGAGGAGTCAATAGAAATAGTCAAGGAGTATAAGTATCTGGGAGTCTTGATTGCTTCTAACCTAAGTCTACATAAGCATCTACAAGCCAAATTAGCGGAAGCCAAGCGTGCTATGTGTTCTGTGTGGAGAAGTTGCATCCTTAAAAATAACGTTTCTCACATAGCTAAGTATAAAGTCTTTAGAGCAACCGCAATTGCAATTCTGTTTTATGGAGCACAGGCATGGGGATATCGTTCTTTTGAAGCCGTGGAAAAGTTCCTTCGTTATTTTATTAAAAGTACCTTCAGACTGCCCAGTACATCACCAAACTATATGCTATATCTTGAAACGGGAATAGCGCCCCTCTTTTTAGACACCCTTAAAATGCACTTCAACTATGTGGCAAAAGTTATGGCGATGAGCGAAGAAAGGATTCCAAGACTAGTTCTAACACAAATTATAAGTTCGGGTGGAACATGTGTAAATGAGTGGAACAAACTGGCAATCGAATGCTCATCAACATTTTTAATATCAGCCGACGAAAACCCCGATTCATTTAAAGCAAAATTTGATGACTTGCTGAAGAAAGCTGGTAATATGATGTATGATAGGTATATTAAAGAAGCCGAATCGTCAATCTACAGGGCTTACTACAGTAAAGTAAACCACTTCTTAAAGCAAAAAACCTACTTCTTAGCTGAGAACACTTCTGAAAAAATCAGCTTGTTATTTAAAGTAAGAGGTGAACTCCTTAGTTTGAACTACATTCCACATCGACCAGAGCTACCATTATTGTGTGACTTATGCAATCGTAAAGAACGGGAGGATGTGTTCCATTTCCTGGGAGTTTGCCCAATACTCAAAGATTTCCGTAAACGCTTCTTTGGTGTAGCCACGCTTAATTTAGAGGAAACGATCAACATTCTGAACGGTGAACGAAGTTGGGACCTTCTTTATCAATATTGCTTAGGAGCTATTCGTTACAGAACATGCATAGTTCAGGAAACTTTTTAAAAATCATTCTCAGAAAATTGTAAATAATTGTAATAGTTTTTTTCTTATTATGTATAAATTATAATATAAATGTCAGTCTGGTAGACGGCCTTCGGCCAAACCATAAAGGACTTAAGTCAAACTTAAAGTTAAGAAAATGTAAATTGTATTTATTTTTGAAGTCAATAAATCTAATCTAATCTAATCTAATCTCTTTATCTCTTTCTCTTTAATCTAGTACAGCTTCAAAATTTTACTGTACTAGATTTCACATCTTTTAGTACTAAATTTAACATCTTATACTTGCAACTAATGTCGATTTCGATTGGGCAAAACAAAGCATTTTTTTTTATCTCGAGCAATTTTTATCGCTCTAGTACAATTTTCATTTTCCAACCGACCAAAAAAGCACTTTATTTTTTGCTCTAGATCAATTGTTGTGAATCTCGGATTCAGCTCGAGATTTACATCTACTTGCACTAAGTCTGCTTTTACACTTAGTCTGCTTTTACACTTAAGACTTGTGAGTCTAGACTCACATGGGTGCAAAAGAGTCGCCAAAAACTTTACCCTCGACTCACAGGGTAAAATATTTTCCTTCTCATCTTTTCGAACTTTCTTACTCTTTTGCACCCATGTGAGTCTAGACTCACAAGTCTAAGTGTAAAAGCAGATTTAAGACTTGTGAGTCTAGACTTTTTTCGAATTTCTCTTTGTTATTTACATTTGTGAGTCTTGCGCTTTTACACTTCAGGCTTTTTTCCTTGACTCAAATTTGACATTCCTCTTTTATTTCGCAGTTCTTGTATTGTGCAGATGACTAGCTGGGAAGCAACACAATGATAAAACGAAGAAGAGAAAAGGAAAACGTCAAAAAGAGTCGCCAAAAACTTTACCCTCGACTCACAGGGCAAAATATTTTCCTTCTCATCTTTTCGAACTTTCTTACTCTTTTGCACCCATGTGAGTCTAGACTCACCAGTCTAAGTGTAAAAGCAGACTAACAACACCAGCAGATTTTATATGAAATGTCAACGCAGTGCATCAAAATAAATATCAATCAACTAAAATATATATCAGAAACTGTGTAGATTATTTAGAAAATATAGGGAAAGGGTTTTAAAATTGTATTTATTATTTTTCTTTTTCTTATTTATTTTCTTTTACGAACAAGATGTGAATTGTCACATTAATACAATTGCAGAAAAACAGATCAATCTCGTTTGTTTTCCAACCAGCACGAAAAATCTGAAATCTGAGAGCTAAATCTGAAAAGCCCAATCGAAAACGACATAAAAAACCGCTTCTGGAAACGCTGGATGTTCGAATATTTGCCAACTATGACACGGCGTACCAAAAGTGTAAAAGCAGACATACCATGAAAATATGGATGAAATCGAAAAAAAACGACAAAAAAATAAGATGTGAATGGACGAATAAGATTTTGTTAAAATCTCGCAATTTTACCCATGTTTGTTTGAAAAAAAAAACAAATTTCAGCGATGAAAATAAATAAACAAAATGCGCTGCGAGCTAACATTTACTAATAAATGTTAAAAACAGCTGAGTTGCGCCAAAATAAAATAACCCATGTGACCGAAACGCCGAGAACTATAATTTTTAATTTTTCGCGTTTGCACGTTCCAAAATATGATTATGTATTAATTTTTATTTCAGTTTTGGTGGTAAATCTCAAGTAAATTGGGAATTGAATTTGACAGTTCTACACTCAATTTTTAAAACTTCAACTTGAGGGGAAGTGTCTACTCGAAGAAAATTTTTATTCCAAACTGAGTGAACCCTTTCAAGAAAACACTTCTCAAGAGGGTTTACTTAGACGGTTCCCTCAGTTTTTATTCACACCACCCAATGTCTTTCGAAGTTGAGAGTTATAGCTCTAACGAAAAATCAACTACAATATCAAAATATAGAGATACGGCGTAACGGCTTGCGGCTATTGTCGGTCTCGCTTTTCTCTATTCCTTCTTTACGCACTTTCATCAATCAAAACGAGTACACGAAATAAACTGCAATTTGCTTTTGTTTTGCTTTAAATTTCTTTTCTAGTATTTGCTATTATCTCTTTCGTACAATACCCACCATCTGCGTGTGCAAACGAGACACCAGCTTTGCAGTCATTTTAGTTTATCTGTCAAACTTAACACTTAGGGGCGACAACGATACAAGCACTTTGGGATTCAATTTTTTCAATCATTATCTTTATCGCCGTTCGCTTTCGCAAGCAAAAAACACTTCATCAGCACCAGCAAAAGTGAAAATCGTTGGGGAATCGACGTAACCCTTTATAGGAGATATTTTTTCTAAGAAAAAATAAATTTGTCTTTTTCCCCTGTCTTTTCTATTCTAATTAAGTTCGTTATTTTTAGTGTAATCGTTTTCTGTCTGAGTTTTCGCTAAAAAGTGTGTCAGCATTAAACTTGTCAATAATTAACACCCGCGTTATATATTTTCCTTCGTCCTTGCCACAAATATCCACAATCTAAAGCAAACAATAAATAATCTACAATAATAAAATAAAAAGAATATAAGCAATGGACCGAAACAACGGGTGAGTTACATATTTTGTATAATGTTCCGTCTTTTTATTATAGCTACATACATACATAGATATACATATTAATTTCGAAATCGATCATTAAATGTAATTTAAAAAAAAAAAAAACGATGAAATAACCCATAGACATATCTTTATTTTGTGAGTTTATTGATTAACACCTCAAGTATTGGCTCTGATTAATGCTGGCAATAAACCTAAGAAGTCCTTGTCAGAGGTACATTATGTAGGTCCGATGGTAATTTTTTAAAAATGTTACAGATGAATACCTACAATCCTACATATATTGTAGATGAATTGAACTTTTTAAAGAGAATTCAATCTTTGCGCAGTTAGTTAAAGGTTTTGAAATTAACTTTTATTTTTTCAAGTATCGAAATAAATTTACATTTTTTATATGATAAGTATATAAACATGTACATTTGTACATACATATGTAGATACTTATTAAGCTATTAGAAAGATAGCGCTATCGTATTCTTCTACTCGCCAAATATGTAATAGATTCCACTAGGCTTCTCCTGGGGATAAATGAAAACAATCATTGCATGTAAAAGGCTCTACCTTTATTTTCTTTTATTATACCTATATGATATATCGCTAACTCTTACCTGATATACTTCTCTCGGTAATTATCCCTATTATACTCGTCAAAATACATATTAATCTAGTCAAGTTCTGTAAGAATACTTACACTCAGCTTAAGGTGAATTTAATAGGTTTTTAGACTTTAAGTAAACATTAAATAATATGTATAAAATAAAAGAACATTGAATTTACCAAAAGTGATTAAAGAACAAATCAGGTAATGTGTATGTAGGTGCAGCAATGTACCTATATGTACATTTACATTTTGGTGTATATGTATTTACTGCACATACATATGTATATCGGATCGAAGAACTCTTCAGACCTGTCAGATAATTTTTTTGTTGATATTTATCGCCTAAAGCCCGATACCCAGCTGGAACCAAAACAAAGCTGGAAATGTACCAGTCCCAGTACAGTAACATACAAGTTATCGGCGAATAGGTAGTTACATACCCAGCAAAAAGACTAAGGCTTATTTAAGGCTTATGTCAATATAGTTTATTCCTTAGCAGATAAGGCTTCTTATTTACAAGGAATATCTTTTGAGTACAAATATCCCTTATTTTTCTAGAGGCCATGTCCTAGGCAATCAGCTATATACTTCTAACCTTATGATAAACTTATTTTAAGCCTTTAGATAAGCAATGTATTTACTTGTATAGAGCCTGATTTAAGGCTTATTGCATTTTAAGGATCATTTATTATAATGTAAAACAAATTTTCTACTTGAGGCATTTAAATTAAAATATTTTTGGTTTTTATTATTATTATTATTATAATTTATTAACATATAATTAAAATTAAAATGCTAACATAAAAAAGAACGAGCACAAGCTACTAGGGCTTTCGGCTCTGAGTTATTTTAGTGTAAGCTTAAATATAATTGAATGTTATGTTAAATATACAATGGGAAAAAGTTAATTAATTAATTAAGATATATATATAATTAAGATATTAAATATTAATATTATATTTTGTAACGAAAGAGTGAATTTTAAGTATATTTTTATGACTCGGGTCTTTTAAGGCTTCATAAATCGGCTAGCTGGATGTTGAGCTTTGGTAGAAAGTTCTACCTGGGCAGTTGTGTTTATTGAGAAGATGATAAGTGTCGATGCGACTTCTGCAGGTTTGGCATGTGGGCGGATTTTCCTTGCGAAGAAGGTGTTGGTAAGTGCTAATTGTATGACCAAGTCGTAGTCTTATGAAGTTTGAATTCATCCGTTTTGAGGTTGTGGTGTAAATGCAAGTTGCTGATTTGATACCGCATTTCTCCATAGGCTGCAAACATGAAAATGGTTGGGTATTATTGCAAAATATGCTTCAATCAAATGGTTCGAGGGAACTGTTGCTCCTGATAGCATACAGAATGTTCTGAAAATTTATGTCAAAGTCTCTGAAAGTGTCTCTTATCTCGATTCCTCCGATGAATCCGAAAATGAAGAGGAATATAATATTGTATAGTTTTTTTTTAAGTTAATGAAGATGACATAATAAATGATTTACGGTTTTCGATACGTGGAGAGCGTCTGGCAAAGAGTTGGCGAAAAGAAAAAGGCCTTGGATTTATGTATCCCTATTCAATGGGCTCTGTACTATTATTTAGGATTATAGTCAAGTGGTTTACTTTATTATTCTGTCTTTGGAAACTAACGCATTTTTGATATAGTGTTACTATCTTTAACTGCCACCATGTGCTGTCAGACGGTTAGATTTGAGGTTTCTTTCATCGAAGCTGTATATTGATATGCAAAAATTACTGCGGGCTCTTAGACTATAATTTATTGTAGCGCTTCCATATACACCACATTTTTTGTCGTGCTCTCAGGTGCATATATAAATAAATTTTTTTCCGAACTTCCCAAGAGCACGCTACGTACAACTGACCATGAGAAAAGCACGCAATATTAAGGCTCTGTCCCTGTGATTTGTTTATTGTCATAGCGAAGCAAAGTTTAACAGGAAATTGTTAGCGCTTAAAATTAAATGGGTTATCTGTAGGTATCATTGGAATTCGGGGTATACATACAGTTTCTCCTGCTGCACATCCAGTTATTATTTCCGCTTCAATTAAATTTGGTCGAAGGGATCTAACCCGCAGCCTCGTCCCATTGCAATGTTTTGGTGAATTTAAATTACGCATAAGTATAATAGGGGAACCAATCTTAAGTTTAAGCGTATGAGGAGGTACGCCTGGTGGTTCGAGTGAGCTTAAGAACTCAACGGGGTAATTAACGGCTTCGGTGGGATCCCTCATCGTATCGATTGAGTTATATATAGATGATTGAGCTTCAAATTTTGATAGGATCAAGTTGTTGATGAGTGCAACTCTATCGTTTCTTGGAGCGAGAATGACACGTTCCTTCAGCCAAGAAATTGGTTTATTCTCTATGTGCAATACTTCCGGATGTATTTTATTGATTAGCTCCTCAATACTGCCAACCACAGTTCCTAGTTCGGGCAAGATGGTGATATTTCCATTTTTATCATTTGGAAAGTTTCCATTACCAATTTTTAACAATGTTTCAGCAAACCTTCCTGCAGCCGTATCGCCACCAAGTTGTACGCGCATGTTCGTGATCAGAGAAAGTCGTTTTATCTGAACCCAAAGAACAGAAGATCTGAGGCTTGCATTTATTTCGTCTGCTCTTGTTCCTCTGGGTACTACTGGTAAGGTTTGGCGAAAATCACCGGCAAATAGGACAGTTAGTCCACCCATAACTAAATCTTTGGCCCGCAAGTCTTTTAGTGTTCTGTTGAGTGCTTCTACAGATGCTCTGTGGGCCATTGTGCACTCATCCCATACTATTAACTTACAATCTTTTAGCAGTTTGCCAGTTGCACTTTGGCTCCATATGTTACAAACAGGATTCTCAATCTGGCCTGAATGAAGTGGGAGCTTAAATGCTGCGTGAGCTGTTCTACCATTGAGAAGTAATGTTGAAGCAATTCCTGACGACGCAACAGCAAGGACGATTTTCCTTTCAGCTCTCAGTTTTGCCAAGAGAACGTTTATAAGGAACGTTTTTCCTGTGCCACCAGGTGCATCAAGAAAAAACATTTCTCCAGTTTCATTATGCACACTTTGTAATACGGCGTTGTATGCATATTTTTGATCGTCAACCAATAAATGTTCCTTTTCATTAACAAATTGTTCTAAGTGCAACATATTGTATGAAGTTTCTTGGACATATTCACGATCGCTGCTATAATTCTCCCGGGTAGGAGACGGTAGTCCTAAGAGTGAAAGAGATCTGCCACTAGACTTAATTGCCATGTCTTCCATAACGACTAAGGCTTCATTGTAAATGGTTAAATCATAACAAACTTCAACGTCCGGCAATAGGTTTCTTTTTCGCAACAAAAAATCTTCGGAGAGTTCATTTTTGTATTTTTCCCATAATAAGAGGGGCTGCGAAGGGCAACAAAACATTAAAATTATTACAAATAGTTCGCGTATTTTAGATGGATTTTGTCCCAATACAGCTTCCTCCAATGTTTTGTCCCAATGGTGATCATCTTCAAGCAAACCCATTGCCTGGCAAGTATCTTGAAATTGCTGGTACAGTACATTGTTAAAAGTTTTTAGAGCAGTAAACGATTCAGGTCCAAGAACTGTATGAAGCAACATTCTCAGGTAGTAGCATTCAGAATTATTGGGATGAACTGTGTATACTCTTCCAAGTGCTTTTGATTTTTTTATGTCTGGGTAGCCTTCTACCAAAGCCCCTTGCCGTCTCCTAACAAATCGACCATTGCTCCAAGTATAGTAGCTGGGCACCTGATGGTATAACAGAGTCTTTGCAAAATGATCCCGTCTACATAATTCAAAAAATGCCATTAGTGTAGTTTTCCGCGGCTCTTGTACCCTATCGCGGGCATTTCCAGGTGTAAAATACACTCTTTGTCCATTTTCCAAATGAACTGCTAAATGAACAATAGCAGGTGACCGTTCATGAATGGGAAAAGACAAAATACGCCATATTGCCTCAGACGTGCTTATGTACCGACCTGTTAAGAAAGTGCTAATTTCATCGTTCCCTTCATTTATTGAAAACGTGGCTTGGTCTGAGCCTTTATTGACATACTTGCATATATATTTCTAGATTCTAATCCAACTCAATAACATTGAGATTGCACTCAAATATAACACACGAAATGACGAAACACTATACACTGAATACGACACACGCCTCTTCAAAACTTTACCAGCTGCATTACTCAACCAACTTCTGTAGTGTATAGTGTATACACACATCCATGAACATAATGTACACAAAACAGAAAGAAAAAAATATAAACTGGTTTTTTTTAAATAAAACAAAAACGGTTTTGGATATCAATAAAATTCTTTATTCCTGTAAAAGTACGTTCGATGCCATCATGTATGGAACTCGATTTCTTTTGCATGGCCACCACGGGCACGCTTGCAGAAGTCCAGACGCTGAACCCAATTTTAGACGGTTTTCAAGCATAAATCGGCCGATACTGCTGCGATTTCACGTTCGATATTGGTACGAAGTTCATCAATCGTCGCTGGCTTGTTGGCATAGACCATAGACTTGACGTAGGCTTGTGGCTTGTGGCACCGTCCTGTTGGAACCACATGTCCTCCAAGTCCATATCATCCAATTGGGGCCAAAAATATTCGGTTATCATTGAACGGTAGCGATTCCCATTCACAGTAACGTGCCGGTCTTGATCATCACGGAAGAAGTACGGCCCAATGACGCCGCCGGCCCATAAACCACACCAAACCGTAATTTTTTCGGGATGCAATGATGCCTCATGGAGTACGTGTGGATTTCTGCCTGACCAATACCGCATATTTTGTTTATGGACGAAGCCATTCAGCCAAAAATGAGCCTCATCGCTGAAGATGATCCGAATCATTTTCAAGTTGTTGCTCAGCCCAATTCACGAACATACGACGCTTCTGGTGGTCAAGCGGCTTCAGTTCTTGCGTCAATTTAATCTTGTAAGGATGTAGGCCAAGATCTTTTCGCAAAATTCGCCACAACGACGTCACAGAGATGCCCAACGCCTGAGAACGACGTGTGAGAGACACATTTGGGCTTTCTTCAACTGAAGCCTCAGCGGCAGCAATATTCTCGACACTACGGGCACTTCTTTGTCTCACTGGCACGGGAACATTTTGTACTCTGCCTGTGGATTCAAATTTTTCCACTAGACGTCCAATTGTTGATCTGCTAGGACGATTATGACGACCATAAATTGGACGTAGCGCTCTTAACGTTGAGGCCACTGACTCCGAATTTCGGTAGTAAATTTTAATAATTTCGACTCGTTGTTGGCTCGTATATCTTTCCATCATGAAATGGCAAACCTTACTGAAGAGAAATGTCAAAAGAGCGGCAAGAAATATGGCGTTGTTCAAACAAACACAATACTTAAATCCATTTCACTCAGATTTCACACGTATTTATAGGATAGAAGAGAATAATTTGGTCTTGCTCTTTTAAAAAATTACGCATAGAGAAATCAAAGGAAAACCAAAAGAAGTAAACATCACTGGGATTGGTTTCAGAACCTTGGTCAATTATCAAATTAATAAAAAAAGGCATTTTTCGAAGATGTTATTAATATTGCTCAGCTTTTATAGCACTTAGAAATATAATTTTGGACTTAAAAGATGCGTATTTGAAAGCTCTTAAAACTGATCTGAATTTTAATAAAATAGACGAAAGAAAAGTTTATTTTTTTTAGGTTTAAAGTTAATTTATTGGATTTCTTAGTTTTTTACACCTGAAATCAGATATTTTTTTATGCACGAATCTGCTCCTTACGAAAACCTAATCAACAAAAATTATTAAAATCCGTTCAGCAGTTTGCTGTGTAGGTCCATGCAAAGGAATTTTCACTTCGTTTTATATTATTAGGTACAATCAATTCTACTTATACATATTTGTATGAGATTGCTCATATGAATTACATTTCTTTATAAAAAAAAGTGCGTGAGAATCTCGCGCGTTAGAAGTGAAACTTCTGAGGTTCTATACTCTGGTCTACAAAAGTTGTCAGTACAGCGAAGATAAGACATTTGGCTATCAGTATTGTTACAGTATTGTTACAATTAACATAGATGGAGAAAATTAAACCACCTGCGCTTCGCGGACGACATAGTGATAGTGACAGAAAATCTTAAGATCGAAGACGGAATCGAAATAGAGCAAGTTTTTGAATATAAGTATTTGGGACACGAGATACGGATCTCCAGGGATAATCAAACCCGTGAAATCGTGCGTCGAATTGGACTCGGATGGGCAGCCTTTGGGAAACTAAAGCAAATATTTAAACGTAATATCCCCATGCATCTAAAAAAGAAATTGTACGACCAATGCGTATTGTCAGTGATAACGTACGGGGCGGAAACACTAACCCTGACGAGACACACTATTGGCAAGCTTCAAGTAGCACAAAGAGCGATAGAAAGGTCAATGCTAAATACTACAAGAAGAGACCGAGTACGCAACGAAGAAATACGCAGAAGAACAAAAGTGAGGGATATAATAACAAGTATAACAACGGCAAAGTGGAGATGGGCTGGACACATAGCTCGAATTACAGACAAGAGATGGACTAAACGAATGCTGGAATGGAGACCAAGAGAAAACCAAAGAAACAGAGGAAGACCACCATCACGGTGGAGCGACGGTATAAGAAGAATTAATGGGAATTGGATTCACGCAGCCCAAAACCGAAACCTATGGAAACATTTAGAAGAGGCCTACGCTCAACTTTGGACAAGACAGGCTATTTGATGATGATGATTGTTACAATAACTTGCATAAATCTGTCCCTCTTATAAACACTCAATGGATTACCGTACAATTCAACACAATTCGTCGAACGAAATAACGATAATTATGTACAAAGTGGACACCACTTTTGGCATCGATGCATAAAGATACTCGAAAAAATTCCCTCTACATCATACAAACATTTCATCAAAATCGAGGTGTTATCCATTTTGTACACAATTACCGAAATAGATCTTGTATTACAATGTGCATTGCACAAGAAAGAAGTCTTATCTGCCACCAAAAATCTATCGAACTATTCAAAAGGGAATTGCAAGCTGAATTTTAAGGTTTGAATTAAAAACGACGTTATTTATTCTTCATATTATCTTTAGGAATAAAAGCTCGATATGTATGTGTATTTTTTTTTGTAGAATTTATTGTACTGCCTGTTGAAGTTGGAGAAGGGGAAGCGTTTCACATTTTCGTCTGATTCAGGCAAATTTGCTCTACCGCGGCTTTCTCAGCCAATGTAAAAGGTGACTATACTGCATACAATATTTACGCGGCAAATATTTTTTGAATAAATGAAATGTCGAAAATATGAGAATATTCGAATGCGTATTAGATTAAAGCTGTGTGCTTTGCTGTTTTTATATTTGGTTCTAAGAACATCTTATTAATCACGATAAAACCAAGCATACAATAATAAAATGACAAAAAATAATAGAAAATGTACATATACAATATATGTACACATGTAAAGTGAGCCGAAAAAGTATTCGTCTCTGCCCACTTCTGAATAAAAAACGTTAATTTGTCATTAAAATAATAGTTAACAATATTATTTTTATTTTATTTTTATAACCATTGAGTTATCTCTACGAAAGCAGTGAAAACTCAACTGTCTCATTTTTGTTTTTATTCATAACAGCACATGCATTCAAAATCCCTAAGTTTTTCCGCCGAAAAAGTATTCGTCTTCACGTATTTAAAATGAATATACGATTAGTTTGCGGGATTTATTCGCTGCTTTTGGAGTCAAATTGCTTCGATCAGGACATGAGTAGTTGGAAGTTGGTTTTGGAAGTGCTCGTAGTGCATATTTTTTTCAGAAAAGTAAAATTAAAAGACGTGGGTCGCAAAAATCATGAAACTACAAGGAAAGAACGAAAAATTATAATTAATCTATTAAATTAAGGTCAAACGTACAAGGAAATAGGCGAAAGTGTAAATAGACCAATTACGACGGTTAAAAGTATTATTTAAAAATAAAAATAAATAAAGAAATATGAAAATGCTCCAAGATCTGGGCGATCACAAAATTTGACGGAGAGGGAAAAAGCTAAATCGTCCGTAAAACTAAAAAAAAACCTAGACTGAGTGCTCCAAAGATTGCTGCTGAGGTAGACGTTGAGATGGGGAAATCGTTTCTGATGATAGAGTGCGAAATGTCCTCCACCAAACTGATTATCATGGTCGCGTGGCTCACAAAAACCATTTATCAGCAAGGTAAAATAATCAAAAGAATCATCTTCAAAAAAGTGTGGACAAAATGGGTATCAGTAGTTCCTATATACATATTTATCCCGGACAATGACCAACAACACACTGCGTTGAGTACAAAATATGGCTCTTATACGTACAATACACCATCATATATGTATGCAAACTCCTCCGCAGTCACTAGATGTTAACCCTATTGAACATCTTTAGGATATCTTTGAAAAAAAAATCAGAACCTGGTGTGTTTCCAATAAAAAGGACTTTAGATCTGCGCCTTATGAGGAATGGGCTTCTAATTCATCAAACGGCACGACAAACTTGGTTGGTTCAATTCTAAGAAGATTGGAAGTAATTATTAAACGTAAGGGGGGATCCAAAAAGTATTAATTTCATTTCATTATTATTTGTTTTGTTCGTTTTTATTGACTAGACCTAAGAGACGAATACTTTTTCGGTACTGAATTGATATCTGAATTTTGTTTTTCCTATTTTCTTTTTCTATCAGTAAAGAATTCTTTAATTCTTGGTTTAAATTTAAACCATTTTAATTGAAGAAAAAAATATATGCAAAATAAATGTTTCGTATTTATTCAAATAAGGTGAAGCAGACGAATACTTTTTCGGCTCACTGTACATATGTACATACAGTAACTCACAGGTTCGATCAAATGTTTCTGAGAGAGCCAAACTAACGCCTTTTTTTCTGCATTACTGCGTGATTATGTAAAGCAATATGGTTTATTTTAAAGATTACTTTCTCAGCTTCATTATTATGCATTCAAAGTGATAAGTCAACAATTGGCTATTAGTGCAGCAGTGAAAATTGTTTAAAGTCCATTTGATCAGTTATGTGAGTTTAGCATTCCAATTTCAAAAAGCGTGTTAAGGATGATTTTTTTTCAACTTTGATGTAAAAATTATTGACTTTTTATACAATTTGAAGTCGACATAAGCTGCATGTGTTGTTTTTTATTCATAATTTAACTATGGTTTTTACTTTATATTCGAAAAAGGACAATATTCCTTATGAAACCAATTTCTAACGGTTTGTTGGCCGAAATCAAACAATTGTTCTTCCGAGGGTAATCCCATCGCCAAATTTCAACAAAATAAGGAATTTCAGTTAGAACTGTAAGCAATCACAAAAAAAATTAAGTGGATGTGGCCTAAAAACAGTAAAATCTGGACCAAAACCATTGCTTTCAACTACTTCGCAATGATAAATTGTTCGAGCTATTACGACAGGACCAGGAAAAAATGCTATTACCATACAAAAGTCTCTTTTCCAAAACCAAAATGTGTCCGTTAGCGTAGAAAATGTGCGAAGAAAAAGGAAAACTGGCTAAAAAAAGGCGAGCGAAAGTATAGAAACCATTGCTTACAGCACCGCCTTTTTCACCATGTAGCTTCTCAGACGCTCGTCAGGTCTTTTCCCTACAGTCTGGGCCAAAACGATTAATTTTGGTTTCGTTGGAGAGTATGACCTTATTACAGTCTTCTTCGGTGAATATTTTTTTTTTTTTGCGAAATTGCGGCGTAGATTCCTATGGCAAATTAAATTCAATTTTTTTTTTAAATATTGGAATTATCTCTGACTTAGTGGGATTCAAGACAAGCCCATTTGACTCAGACCAGAGACGAAGCGATGACAAATCACTATTAAATTTTGATGCGAGGTCATTCAAATCGCTTAAGGGCGCAGATAGACAGATTTGGTCATCATGAGCATATAGATAAGTGTGTGGTGACAAATTTGCAAACAGTCGGAAGATCATTTATGAAAACACAGAATAAAATTGGACCAAGTACAGTGAACTCTCTCATAACCGGACACTGACGGTACCGAGAAATTTGTCCGGTTATGAGAGGTGTCCGGTTATGAGAGGTGTTCGGTAATAGGGGAAAAAAATAAATTAACATCAACGAAACACAATTAATAGACATATGGTATTAGTTTTATTTTATAAATGAATTCATTTTTGTGATAAACACAAATTACCGAAAAAAATCATATTTCTGCCTATGGAAATCAAGCTTGAAATTACACATACATACATACATACACTTCACATGCAAACCTATTTAAAAAGGGCAACGGGATTTATAAATGCGCATAGTGCTTGGGTGTTCGCGGACCAGACGACATATGCCCTTATTGGTTAAGGAAATTAGCGAGTCATGATGGCATATGCTGTCAAAGAATTTTAGGTATGTTAGGACAAGACGGGATACCCCGACGAGAAATACGGTTTCTATACTTCCATATTCCGGCATTATTTTATTCTACCAGAGATAAATTTTCACTTCACTGTTACAGCGGAATCATTTTTATCTTTATACAAAATTTGCATAAAATAATATATAATATCTCTCAAAATGTCGGAGATATGCGTGTGTCATTCTAGCGTTCTCCACCAAAAATTATGTGTCCGCGAGACCGCGAACGTGATAATAACGCAAGGGCACACTCCACAGTTTACATTTTCCTAAGAAGACGAAAACAAAACAAAAACAAAAAAATATATGTAAACAATTTGCTATACGTAGATCTGTTTTGTTCAGTTAAGAGAGATCGACATTTAATGGCGGTTACGAAAATTGGTGTCCGTGTCCGGTTATGAGAGAGTCCTGTTATGGGAGAGTTTTTTATATGAAAAATCGAGTTTTTATTTCCGTTCTTTGAAATCTGTCCGGTTATAAGAGGTGTCCGGTTATGAGAGGTGTCCGTAAGGAGAGAGTACACTATATTGAGCCCTGAGGTACATCCTGACTGACAGTCTTAAGCTCAGAATGCCTATTTTCCACAACAACCTTTTATTCTCTATCGCTGAGAAAGCTGCGCAACAATTTCAATTGCACTTATCCAGTTTCCAGCACAGAAGATCATGGTTGACGGAATCAAAAGCCTTTGAGAAATCGAGTAACCCTAGAAATGTGATGTACATATTCTTTCTCGAAAATTTTCCTTATATCTTCCATAATGTTTACAGTTGCCATTTTGTAAGGGATAAAGTGAGGAATTTCGATCCAGATGTTGACGGATTTGGGAAGCTATGACCTTTTCAAGAACTTTAGATAAGCATGGAAGTATACTTGATTCTGCATTATACTTTTTTGCGACAGGAATAATTTTGGCAGGTTTCCAGCAGCGCGGGAAGGTGGATGTCATTAAACAATAATTTATTAAATAGGTCAAGTAACATATTACAAAAGGTAAAATTAACTTGACAAAACGTAGTGGTACGCCATCAACACCAACCGCATTTGACTTTACTGCACAGATATATTTTGTAACGTCACACTCAGACACCGAACAAAATTCAAATTTGGGTAGTTCTTTTAGGGGGTAGTCAGGGGGCATATTTAAGTCATTTGACTGAATGTTATTCGAGAGAAAGTGATCATTTGAAATACCGGGATCAATTGGGCAAATGATATTTGCCTTGGATCCTATACCGATTTCGCGAAGATTCCGACAAAGAAATCTGGAAGAACGTTTAATATCCAATTTCGAGCGGTTACAATTCCTTTTTGAGGTTTTAACTACTTGAATTGAGTAATTACGGGCATCCTTGTATGAATTCCAATTGCGTATATTAGGGCGTCGTTTCCACCTACTATACAGACGGTTTCTATGGTTTACTGCATCAACAACCTCCGATGTAAACCAAGGGCAGTTTCTGTTCCGGATGACAACCGATTTAGTGGAAACAGAGGTGTTAAAAACGTGTACGACAAAAGACTGAAATATATCTGCTTTTTCGTTGGGGTCTGACACAAGTCTAAACTGTACCCAAGGTAAGGAAGCAATAGCAGTCTGAACGTCGTTTAAATTGCAATATTTCAAGTCTCTATATGAGAAAACTAATGGTATCGTTTTTTTTGTTAAGTTAATGTTATAGGTTATATAGAGTAAGTCATGAGAAGTCCAGAGAAGCACTTATTTCATTGGTTAACCAGTTATGAGTAAAACCAGACCTTCCTGTGTGTATTGCTTCCAGGGAAGCCATCGTTCCAAAACAAAAATTCAGTGGTTTTCATTTATAATTTTAAGATGAACGGTCCACTGTTGCTTTGTAAACATCTCAAAAATTAAGAAGTGAATCATTTAAATTTCACATCTAAGGTTGGGATTGAACCCGGGCAGCATTGCGTAGTAGTCCAACGCATTTTTCATTTTTTTTCATTTTTAATGCATTTTTTATTTTTAAATTCAAGTAATTCTTACATGCTAGACAAAAAGTGCTTAAAACTAGCTTAACTAACTTAACTATCTTACTCTGACTTACACGGGCACTCTTAGCTAAACTTAATGCTTATGCTATGTCTTTCGACGTAACCTAACTTAAAGTATTGAATTTTAATTAAACTTACAATTTAAAAGCTAAGAAAAATTTTTGTTTTAAAAAAAACTTAGCAAAAAGAACATTTTGATTTTAGCTTAAAACTACCTTAAATAATAAAGCTCAGAACTACTTAACCTATCTTACTCTAGCTACGTAATTAAATACGTGATTTTTTTTTGTTTTTTGTGCTGTGTTGTTTTATAATTTTTTTTGTGGTTTTTTATTCGTTTTTAGTGTTCCGTCCGTACCAAAACGGAACACTAATGGAATCAGTTCGGTGTCTGTCTGTCTGTCTGTCTGTCACAGGCCTTTTTCTCAGAGACTACTTAACCTAGACTATTGAAATTTGGAACAGTTGTAGCAATTAGTGGCCTAAACACAGACCAGAACTTAAAAAGCTGAATTTCGACTTTGGGGGGGTAGTTTCTTAACAAATTTTCACAAAACGTTACAACTTGCTGTCCCGAGCTTTTTCTCCGAAAATATCGCTCAGAAAAATCTGAATAAAATCACAAACATTGAGAATAAAGTGTAGATGGAAACATAATTCTCACGACTGCCCTACTTCAACCGTTTTTTTTTAATTAATTTTTTAATTTCAACTACCCTACTGTTTACATACCCAGAAAAATATCACAACGCCTAAAAGTAGATACGAGAGTAAAAATTGAATAATTGATGGCAAAAGTGTTATACCCGCAGCGAATTTACGTGGCATATTCCTACCGGATAACTATTGACCTAAGACTTAAACCAATGATACATAATATAACACATAAAGGAAGCTTGATGGTTTCCTATTATAATGTAGGTGTCTCTACTTTTACTATATTGGAAAAAATATAATTTGTGTATATACAGCCACAGAGAGGGAGACAAATCGCAAAATACGCAGTTAATGCAATTGAACGAATAACGAGACGAAAAATTAAATCTGATGCACAAGCGTACATTTCTTGTAAATACATATACATATGAACATATTATGTAGGTATATATGTATGTATGTATATACATGCTTTATTTGTTGTTTTTTCTTTCTTTTACTTTGTGTGTGTGTATAACTATTCTTCTGAGCAGATGAGAAAGGACATCAGAGACATATGTACATACATACATGCATATGTAGGTAATTTGTTCAACTTACTTGTTGGTATACATTTATGTAGGTACAAATTTGAATTTATTTTTCGCAAATTGTGCTCAATTTATTTGTATTGAAATGTGCTGTGCACCATAAAACTATGTATGTAGGTACACATGTACTTTCTTGTGTCTGCAGATATACAAGTGCATATGTACATATATGTACCTATATATGTTTTTATGTTTGTACATATATGTATGTGAGTATCGAACAAAGTATCATTGTATCTTTAGTAGAAATCGTATCGTAAAGAAAGGGTTCATATAGATCTATCAACATAAATCTATGACATACATATGTATGTAGTTAAAATAACTGATACAGTACGGAACACTTATTGCGCAAGTATAACTTGCACTTGACCGGATTTTTTATATTTTTTTTTGTTGGCAAAGTGCTGTGCGTTTTTTTTTATTTTTAATTTTTTTTTTTATTTTTTTTTATAAAACTAAAATACAGTAGACACTCGATATATTGAACTAATAAAAACCAGGCCTGTTCACTGAAGCGAGATTGTTCATTGTAACGAGCGTGGACTCCTTGAAGGAAATTTTATCAAAATGTGTATGTTTTTACGTACAATTCATCGAAAATAAATTAAAATTTGTCTTTGCGATTACTAAAAAACAAGCCCATATTTATAAGAAAGAATATCTTATTTTTAACAAAAAACACTCTTTCGTAAAAAACATAATACATACCATGTACTTAAAATAACAAAAATACAACAAACTTGTTCACTATTTAGAATAGCCTGTATAAAATATTGTGTGTTCACTATATTGGATTGTTCACTATATCGAGCGTCCACTGTATACCTATCCTACCTAAACCTACGTAAGCCGGCCGCGGCATGTCTACATAAATAAACATAAAAGGCGGCTAAATTTGCCTTGGGGCTTACCCCGGATCGAACGGAATCGACAAGGGAATTCCATCTGCTTCTAACAGCCACCAGAATTTCTGATGCTGCTGCTCAGCATCGTACCCATCACGCCCCGAAACTGACCTACAAAACGGCGCTCCGTTTGGCTCTGTGCGACGTCCCTGTCGTAGTTGAGCCGCCTATCCACAGTCGTGCGAGCAACATGGAAGATTAACGGCACCGCTGATCTATCCTGGATCAGACCCTGTTGGTCAAAATAGAGGAACGCTTCTGGTGGAACGAAGCCGTTAAGGCGCACTCTTTCGTGGTACGTGAAATTGGGGTAATAAGCCCCGAAGATCAGGCTATTCATCGAACTCATTGCTCTGGCAATATGCCTTCGAGTCATCTTGCTTAGGACATTGTCCACTCTTATTAGGTTAGCCCTGTATATTGGACCTCATTGGCATAGAATTTTTTGTACTCGGACTCTGGTGTTCTGAATAAACGATGGCAAGCCCGAAGACAAGCCCTCTCAAACACCCGAATCCTTTCCATCGAATTTGGTCCGACGTTGAACCACACGGGAAAACCATATGCTATCATTGGCCGTATAAGGGCCGTGTAGCATATAACCTTTACCCTCGCATCGAGTTGGCTGCTATAAAACAGTCTCTTTGTAAGGGCAAAAGCGCCTCTGGCTCTGGCCAGAGCAGCATCTATATGTTTGTTAAAATACAGATACTGGTCTAGCCAGAGCCCTAAGTATCTGACTACATTTCGACATGCAAGTGGCCACCCGTGTCGTCCAAGGATTGCAAACTTTCGCCAATTATTTCTGGTGTCCCATGAGGCCCCAGACAACGGCGTCCGAAACAAGATGGTTTCTGACTCCCAGTCGTCACAATATCGCTGAATCTTATCGAAGTCACGTTGCAAGAGAATTGCAATGACCTCGATCTTTTGTCCTGATATGTACGCGACCAAGTCATCTGCGTACGCAATATCATGGTGAGTAGACCCTACGAGATCACTTGTGTAAATATTGAAAAGGATCAGCGAATTAACCGCACCCTGTTGTAGACCATTTTTAATTTCAAAAGTGCCAGCAGAGGACACATTGCCATTTTTCACAATGAACCGCCTACTGGTGAGCATATTATAAAGTAGTGGTTTACTTATGCTCAGCCTGCTCAACTTGTAAAAAAGTCCCTCTAGCCAAACGGTGTCGAAACCTTTCTCCAAGTCAATCAGGCAGGCACCCGTGCATTGTTTCTTGCTTTTGTTCCATTGAATATCCGATACGAGCTTAGACGCTGCATGTATGTTATCATGCCCCGCCTTAAAACCGAATTGGTTATCTGGACGTCAACCCACATAGTCAGGGCTCTATTGATCACTTTTTCAAATACCTTGCTGATGTTCGGAAGGAGACTTATTGACCGGAGATTTGCCGGATTGGAACTGTCCAATCTCCGGTCAATAAGTCTCCTTCCGAAAACCACGGTGCTCACGATTCGCTTGAATTTTTCACTATTACTTTATAAAATTCTCAAAACGTAGATACTGAACAATTCAAAGTATATATCTAAGGTTTTGCCGTGGTGTAGTGGTAAGTGCGTTGGACTACTACGCAATGCTGCCCGGGTTCAATCCTAGCCCGAGTCCAATACCAAAAAGTTTTTTCACGGTGCCACTTCTTTCGAATGTATGACAAGCAATCAGTTGTCAATAAGCTTCTCAACTCGCCGTCTAGAGTCGGCAAAAAACTGTGGGTCCCTTCCATTCGTGCAAAAATATAACAGGCACGCACAAATGGTTGCGAGAAGCAGGCCCAGGCTAACACCGAGCTATAGTGCCACTTAAGGAAATACATATGTAAGTCATAAGAATAATTGTGGTCTTATAGCCCACTTCATTTTTCAGATTGTGGAATTATGACCCGAAATTGTATGAACTTTCGACCCACCTGCGCGGTGTGAACGTATAACCCACCCAGGCGAACTTATGACACTGCGCCTAAAATAAACATGTATATCAGTTTTCGAAAAAAATATTGTAAATAAAAAACAAAGAAAACTAACTTTCACAACACTTTTTGAAGTAAAACTTCTTTAGCCGCGGTAGGGCAAATTTACCTGAATCAGCCGAAAAAGTGAAACGCTTCCCCTTCTCCAACTTCAACAGGCAGTAAAATATATTCTAAAAAAAATACACATACATACATATCGAACCACAAAATATCAAAAGTACAAGCAAGCGAAGAAAACAACAACAAAACAAGCCAAGAAAATAAAATTCTTATTTTCAACCCCACCATGCTAACACTGGGCCACCGCACACGAGATGATTTTTGCCGGCAGAAAATCGGTTTTGTAGGCGAAGGGACTCAGGTCTGCGGTAAGAAACGACTGACTGACGATCTTCTACTATGCATACCTACACAACTTTCATAATATTATATTGCTCCGAAAAAATACTAGCACAGTGAAAAGGGGTTTATGTATACAATTTCTTCTGCCGGTAACATTTTTTTCATACAAACATTTTATATGAGATCGAGATGCGACTTCTTGGGTTTGTATATTCTTTGGTTTTATTCCTAAAGATATGAAGAATAAATAACGTCGTTTTTAATTTAAACCTTAAAATTCAGCTTTCAATAAACTTTTGAATATTTCGATAGTTTTTTGGTGGCAGATAAGACTTCTTTCTTGTGCAATACACATTCAATACAAGTGCAATACTCCTTTGAATTTTTTTGTGAAATAAGTTTCACTTCTAACCCGCCAGTGTCTCACGCACTTTTTAATTTCATTTTTGGTTATATACTTTAAAGCACTTTATTAAAATTTTATTTAGTACTTCTTATTTTCTCCGAACGATTTTATGCGCCAAAAATAAAACATGGAATAGAAATCGGTGAGTTTGCATTTTTCCACTAAGTTTATTTAAAACAAAAAAAAAAAAAAATTATTTATTTATTTATTTATTTATTTATTTTTATCAATAACAAATTAAAATTTCTTATTAATAGTGGCAATGAAAAGCACTAGCAGCAAAAGACTATCGGCTCTTTAGTAAAAAATGTGTTATTATAACTTAATTCTAAGTATGGTTAATATTTTGTTTATGGTCTCTATGTTGGTCAGGGTAGGTTCCTTTAATATGTCTATGATGTTGAGGCTTTGGTTGAAATGTTGTGGTAATTGGTCTGATGAAAGGAGGCAGGGTCCAAGCAGGTGGCTGAATGTGAGGTTGCTATGACAGTTGGGGCAACTCGGTGGTGGTTCTTTTTTGAAGAGGTGTTGGTGTGTTAGGTAGGTATGACCTAGTCGGAGGCGAGTAAAATTGGTTATCATTTCTTTGGATGCGTTTGTCGGATAGATCGGCTGGTCTTTATTGGGATTGATTGATGTGTAGTGATGATGGTATTCTGTCCACTGTTGGAGTTGTTTCTTATGAATTTTGTTTTGTATCAATCTTTGAAGGTCGACCCGGGAATACACATCGAACATATAAACTGGAGCCATGCGGATATCGTTGGCAGCTTTGTCGGCCAGTTCGTTGCCCTGTATTCCAACATGTCCTGGAGTCCACATTAATTTTAGTTTTAAGGTTTTACTTATAAGAGCGTCTCTAACTTTGGATATAATTGCGGAGCTGCGCAGAGGATTGCAAATTGCTTTCAGGACCGAGAGACTATCGGAGCAGATAATCCATTTTCCTGAGGTGTTGGAGCATTTTTTCACGGCTTCGAGTATTGCTACCGCTTCCGCTGTAAAAATTGAAGTTGTGTTTGGCAAAGTACCTTGTACCAGTATATTGCCTTCTTTTGAAACAACAGCAAAACCAGTATTGTGTAGTGTTTTTGAACCGTCTGTGTATAAAAATTTCCAACCTTTGGTGTGAAACTGTGATGTAGTTTCGGTGAATACTTGTTTGTAGGTTGCTGGGCTGGTATTTTGTTTCTTCAGGTCACATAGGCTGAATACTATAGCATTGCTATCTAAGAACCAGGGTGGGCGTGGCGAAATGTATTTGGCGTGGCGTTTATATGGAATTTCCAATTTTTTTCCTAGATCCAAGATAGTATGTATTGTGGAAGGGATGCGTCGGGGTCGTTTGTGAGAAAGAGTTTGGTTTATGTCGACATCAATTAATGATCCAGTTTGGAAGGTAAGCTTAGGGAGGAGTTTGGCACTGGCCTCTATGTAACGCTCGTCAACTGTTGGTAGCCCAGCTTCGGCAAGGATGTTTAGAATTGGGCTCGTTGGAAATACATGAATGCTCCTTCTTGCTGCTTGGTGGTAGGTTGATTTAAAGATGTTTTTGGTTGATTTAGGGCAGGAACCATATATAGCTAGGCCGTAATCTAATTTACTAAGGATTAACATTTTTGTTATATAGCAAAGAGAGTTTATATGGACCTTACTTTTCCTTGAGGAAAGATATTTGATTATACTAAGTCTTGCTGCTAGTGATATTTTTAAGCTTAAGCAATGTGGTTTCCAACTGTATTTATTGTTAAAAATTAATCCAAGTATGCTGAGATTCAAGACATTTTCAATTTTGGTATTATTAAGTTCTAAATCAATTTTGTTACATTGTTTTTTTCGGCATATGTGGAGCAATTTACATTTTTTTAGTGAGAGGTTTGATCCAGAAATAGTGGACCAGTCAACAATTTCCTTCAGTACATTTGAAAACAAATTTTTGGTTTTATCTAGGTCATTGTATTTACAAATAATATATACATCGTCTGCATAGATACAATGATCTAGATCCTTGTATTTGGAAACGATTAAGCTTAATTCATCGAAGGCAATGATAAACAAAATTACCGAGAGTGGTGATCCTTGTGGGATACCGTTGTCAAATGGAACGGTTTTAGAAAAAGTTGATTTAATTTTTATAGAGAATTTTCTGTTAGTCAAAAATGATTTAATGTATTCAAATATTTTGGGACCAATTCCCCATTGATTCAGTTTTTTCAAAACGAGATGGATACCTATTCGATCAAACGCTTTCTCGAAGTCGAGTGCTAGTATCGAGAGGTGATTTCGGGCGGAGAGGGCATTGGAAATAACGTAGTCCAGATGGAGAAGCACATCCATGCATCCTCTTTTGGGTTTGAATGCAACTTGGTGGCTACTCAGCGCTTTCTTAAATTCAGCGAACCACAGAATGCGATTAGCGATTATTTTTTCTAGAACCTTTGACATGCATGGTAGCAGGGATATGGGGCGGTAACCATCAACGATGTCGATGTCCTTTTTGGGCTTAGCGATGGGGACAATGACAGCTGTTTTCCAGCTTTGTGGAATTATACCATTATTAAAAATGTTGTTGTATAGGTTAAGGAGTCTAGTTTTAGCTTTTTTGGGGAGATGTTTAAGCATGGGATACGCGATTCTGTCTCGGCCAGGAGTTTTTCCTTTGACTTTGCTAAGGCAACTTTCAAGTTCTAACCAAGTAATGTTGTTTTCAATACGTTTGGCAGCTGTATTTTGTGGGGGCTGGGAAAAGGCAGTAAGGGATTTTTTCTTGTGTGCGTTAAAGCCAGGTGGAAAGTTGGAGCTCTTTGACTGCAATGACCATATTTCAGCGAAGGCATTGGCTATTTCAGCAGAAGACGAAGCTGGACCTAATGATGTTTTAATTGTTTTTATAGATGTATTTTTGGAGTGACCTGTTAGTGCTTTAATTTTTAGCCAGATGTTGTTGATGGGGCAATGTGGGTTTATGCTACTAGTAAACTCTTCGAAACATTTTGTTTTACTTATTTTCATAAGTCTTCTAAACCTAGCGTTAGCTTTCTTATAGGCTAATAAGTTGACCTGGTTGGGACTTTTTTTAAAAGAACGCCAAGTGATGACTTTTTCGGCTCTTAGCCCAGCTAATTCTTTGTTCCACCACGGCACAACTCGTTTGGGAGCTCTGTGTGATGTTTGAGGAAAAGAATTATTAGCCGCGCTACGAATGCATCGAAGGATTATTGCGGCTTCTTTGTTTACATTAAGCGAGTTATGTTCCGGTAAGGTCTCCTCAATGTTTCTTTTGAATTTGTTCCAGTCAGCGTTGTCCGTTTTATATCTCGGGATTTGTGGCAATGGATTTTGGTAGCAGTTGAGTTCTATTGATGTGAAAATGGGAAAATGGTCGCTGTTATACAAGTCGTTCAAGGCGTACCAAGATGTTTTTGGTAAGAGTGCTGTCGTACAGCAAGTTATATCAACGTGAGTAAATGAGTTGTGTGTTGAGAAATGTGTAGGGGATCCGTCATTTAATATTGAGAGATCGGATTTAGTGATAAATTCCTCTATTATATTTCCTCGTTTATTCGTTTTAGGCGATCCCCAAAGCACGCTCCACGAATTTACGTCTCCTGTTAGTATAAAGGGAGTATTAACCTGTTCTATAATATTTACTAGATCTCTGTACTTGAAACCTTGTTCTGGTGGGATGTAAATCCCGATAATAGTTATTTGAGTTCCAATGTTAACTTCAACTCCTATGGAGAGTATGTTAGAACTAATTGGTATCTGCTTGTGCGGGATGTTTTTTTTTACGATAATGCCGACACCTTGTTTAGCGGTGTTATTGCAGGGGAGGTTACTGAAGTAGCCAACATATGCACTTGGCACTATCGGATGGAATTGATAGGCGCAGTGAGTCTCTTGGAGAGTAATAATGTCAGAGTTGTATTCTTTGATAAGAAGGTTCAACTCGTCGTAGTTGTTAATGAGACCTTGAATGTTCCATTGCATTATTTTTAAATAGGAGCTTGCTGAGGCAGGAGTGTGCCTCGGCGTGCGTTGGTATTGTTTTTGGGTTTTGCGGTTTGTTTTTGTTTTTGTTTTTGTACAGAGGTTGGTAGGAATATGTTGTTCAGTGCTTCGACTCTGCGGCCCTGGTGTTGAAGCATCCAGGCTCTCAATGGAGCCTGATTGATTCAACTCCCGGGTAGCAGAGTCGGAGTGATTATTGTGGTTAGTATTTTTACAATTGCATGTCGACATCGTGCGTTTCTGCATTATTGTTAATATAATATTCGTCGTTCTCCAAAAGTGCTTGGGTAACAGCTGATATAGGTGAACGTGCGGTGGGTATAGGCGTGCGTGTGGGCACAGAAGGGGGCTTTGAGTTGTTTTTTGTATTTGGAGTAAATGCAGATTGGGTATTGGTATTGGAGAGGAGTTCTGACGAATGTGTGATGGACTGAGAGTATTGGGAGACGGGTGTGTTTGAAATTGAAGACGTGGTAGTGGTAGTATGTTGGTTCTTTTTGTCTGAATTTGTTTTGAGTTGATTGGAAGGTAGGTTTGTGTTTGACGATGCAATTGTAAGTTCAGTGCCCAGGTGTGTATGGGTGCTGAGTGCGTTATTTTTTGAGATTAATTGTGTGAGTAGGGGCTTATTTATGTTTATGGTTTTTGATTCTGTGTTGGGGTTTTCTGTCTGATTATTTGTGCTTAGTGGTGCTATTTTTGGTGTCGATTCGTTTTTTGCGTTTATTTGGCGAGTGGAGTGGGGGGCTTGAATGTTATTCTTTTGGACTTGTGCGTTTGCATTTTTTTTTGTCGTCTCAGCAAATGTGTCCGTTAGTGGTAGGGTATGAAGCGTGTTCTGTTGACTGTAAATTCGCTTTGCATCTGACATTGTGCATTTTTTTTGCGTTTTGATTGTAATAATCTCTTTTGCTTGTTTGTATGTCGGGCATGCTTTTGAGGATGATGGGTGGGGAAGGGAACAGTTTGCAAACATGATACGGGTACATGGTTCTGGTATGTGGGGAGGGAGGTTGCACGATTCGCATACAGTGCTACTGTTGCAGCGTTTGATTGTGTGGCCGAGGAGTTGGCAGTTACGGCAGCGCATAGGGTTGGGTATGTATTCAGTTACTTTGGCAGTGTAGAAACCGATATCAACTGATTTGGGAATTTGGTAAAGGTCAAATGTGAAGAGCATGAGGCCTGTTGGTCGCTGCTTTCCATCATCGCCTTTCTTTAAAAATTTATAAATCTCCGTAACGCCCTGCGGTTTCATTTCGGTGATTATTTCCGTTTCGGATACGTTAATGAGGCAAGGAGCATAGACTATGCCTTTGGATTGATTAAGGCGATCGTGCAGCTTCACCGTTACTGGACAGATTCCAGCGAGATCTTTAGCTTTTAAGAAAAGGTCTGCGGTTTTTTGTGATTTCACAAAGATCAACAGGTTTCCGTCGCGTAGTTGGCTTATGTTTTCGTAGTCTTTGCTAATATTGTCTATAGCTTTTTTTAGAAGAAATGGGCTAAGGGATGAGATGGGCTTTTCACTTTTATTTGGAGACATTAAAATGAATCGTGGATTTTTTGCACTGGAATGTGATGGAAGATCTGGAGGTATTGGGAAGAAAAGAGAACAAAAAGAAAGATGGTGTTGGTTTTTTAATGGGGTATACCGGTTCGCGCACTAGGCGTGAGAAATTAGACACCACTTGAACTGAGGAACGATGCTATCGGCTGTGAAGGTAGACCTGAAAAGGCGAAAATATAGGAAGCGAAGCGGTAATGCCATTGAAACAGATTTTAAAACAGATTCCATTGCCAGCTCGATCCTTTTGCAATGCCTTAGCACAGGCAATAAAAAAACGGTAATTCCCTTGGAAGCGAAGTGGTAATACAATTGATGCTCAAGTTGTTAGAGTGGTGGGAATTTTAATATAAGAGCCATTACCAACTCGCTTCCTAGGCATGATTTTGGGAAAGCCTTGTTATTTTTTTAAGATTTTCATTGATGAAGTAAGGGGTGATTTGGCAAGGTCTGTTAAAATCGACAACGATTCCCTACTCCCTACTGGGTATATCAACTGTTATGTTTTTATTATTATTAATTTGTTTTTAAATTTGCTAACTTACAATTAAATTACAATATTATTTAAATAAATTGAATAAATATCACTAACCGCAATGAATTTTGCTTATTCTTGTATATATTTATGGCGCATTTAAACTGTATTTACGAAGATGTGTATTCCCCACTCCAGTTCTCCACTGACAACTTCGAAATTCAATCTAGATACTAGATAGATTTGTATATATAAAGGAATTTAAATTATACCGTTTTCATTCAGCGGCCTACAAAAAGAGGCACTCGTCATTTTAATCAAACTACAATGAAAATCACATAACTTTTCGAGATTTTAATTCTTATTTAAAAATATACATTTGTATGTATCACCAAAAAATAAAATAACCTATCTTGTTTGATCAAACTCAAATTAGAATATGCTACAAATCGCAATGTCGGACTCAATGATTGCTCAATAATAGGATATACTGTACGTTAAAATCATCTCAGCAGTATTTTTAAGTACCGTACTAACTTATTTGAAAAAAAAAAATAAATAAATAAAATAAACAAAAATACAGAGTACGCGAAATCAGATTCGGCAGTACATCGCAACTTGATACCCATTAGTGATCAACAAAACTCGGGTCTTTAGGTGAAAATATATCAGTACAAACACTGTATATATTCTTGTTTTTCAATTTCCCACTTTCCATCATTATTATGTAAAGGGCGACAACCATATATTTCCCATTGAAACTTTGTTCGCTTTATCTGAAATGAAGAATCTAATCAAGCTATGGAAACATCGTTATAAACTAGTGCGTTGTAAGTAAGACCTGTAATGTATGTACCTCTAAATCTGATACGGTCACTGATGTTTTAAATTATAGTTTTTTATTTGATGTTGATTTTCTGAAGGCAACAATACATACAATAATGTATTTCAAAAGAAATTTTTGACTTTTTTTGTATGTTTTTAATTCATCTTTAATTTAATTTTAGTTCAGTTATCTTTTTTTTACAATATATTTTAATTGTTCACGATCTAATGCCGGAAGACCTATCGTTGGTTCTGTAAATTTAAAATTGATTTATTTATATAAGTTCTAGTTGTTTTATTTTCATTCCTTGTATACACAGATTTTAACCAATATTCTTCTGTCTATGATTTCTTGCAGATATACATACATAAGACGTCAAGGACAAACGATATCATCGGCTTCGAATGCGGATGGCAGAACACCATCTTCTATCCCAAACAGAGAACCTCTTACCCAACACGATGAACTGATTCGTTACATTAAGGAAGCCTGGCATAAAGTGAGTAAAAATGTAGTATAAATGCTGGTTTTGATGTTAACAGTAGAGGGGCCAATCGGTTCAGCAAAGTAGATTTTTAATTTTTTAGTTTTAGAAAATTAAAAAATTAAAAATATTATTGAAGTCGAGTGGAGGTGAATTACTTAGTTTCAACATAATATGAATGAATTAGGTCAAGTTCATCGTAATATAGATATGTACATATATACACATAATGTACATAATATGATTTATGTATATTGTAAGTATACACAGGCCGACAAAATTCATCGTACGATATACAAAGTTATAATATTTTCGGTTTATATGGATATGATTAAATTTAATTATTATTTTTATTTCTTATGGCTAGTGATATTTTTATTACCCATACCCTTTCCTTCATTCCACCCCTTTTACTTTAGTTATTAATAAAAGCAATTAAGTATGTTACAGTCCAAACGACACAATTCATCGTACGGTGACTGATCCCGTAACTTTTCAGTTTGTAATTACAATTTTATCAACAATTACATCATTCTGTGTTTAGTGCTCAGTTACCTTACATATTTTGCAAAAATAAAATGATCATTTCAGTTCAACGACAGAGAAAAGAAACGACCCAACATTTCCGCCAAGTGGTAGTTAATTTGTTTTCCAAAGAAAGCAAAACGTTAACAGAAATTGCACGCACGGTAGAAAAAAGCAAATCAACTGTACAACACATCATAAAAGCGTACCAAAAAACAGAAAGTGCGAAGAACAGGTCGTCCACGCAAATTAAATGAAAGGTATGAAAGAGTCATTCTAAACACTACCCGAAAAAATCCAAAAACTAATTGCCCTACCATCAAACAAATAGTCGCGGATACATGTAGCACAGGTGTCATATTTTGCCCTGGCGAATTTCTGCTTATGGCTGTTGCTTGTATTAAGCACACCATGACACAGATCTGATAGTGTTTAAAAAACGAAAAGACTTCCTCTCTACACAAAGACGCTGAACTGTCTTTTTGGAAGAAAGTTGTGTGCACCGACGAGAGCATGTACAATATTTTTGGTCACGATGGTCCTTTAAGAGTATTGCGAAAGATCGGCACTGAAATCGAAGTTCAAATTCTTCGAAGAATAGTGAAGCACAGTGTAGGTAGTGTTATGTTGTGGGGGAGAATGGCTTGGTCCGGCATGGGAAAGCTGGCGTTTATTAAAGGTGGATGGACAACCATGTGTATCTCGAGATACCAAAAGCAAATCTACGTCCATGAGTAGAGAAATTATGTCTGGATCCCGGCTGGATATTTCAGCACGATAACGACCCTAAACACACCGCTTGAAAAAGTCCAGGAATAGTTGTTATACTGTGCTCCAATGCTCTCCCATAGAGCCGGGTCATAAACCCCATAGAGCATTTGTGTGACTACTTGGAAAAACAGCTTCATAAACACCGCATTTCGTCAAAAGAGACTCTGAGGGAAGCTCTCCAAGTAGAATGGGATCACGTACCCGAAGTTTTACGCAAAACCTGGTCTCTTCTATGCCAAATCGACTACAAGATGTCCTTCAATCTGGTGGAGGCCCAACAAGATACTGGCAGCCCGATTTCATCAAAATATCAAAGTTGAAATTTACCGTTCGATGAACTTTGCCGTTTGAATGAAATGCATTAATCCTTTTTGTTTAAGTTATAAGAAAATAAAATGAATTTGAATTTAATCTAATATCTAAATAATCTTTGTTTTTTGTTCTGATTCTTGAATCTTAGTCCTTTTCTTGAGTGAACTGCGTAGGTACCGAACACCAGCATTTATGTGTGTCGTACGATGAATTATGTCGGCCTGTTTACATCTTCTCGCTCGATGATTTAAGGATATGATTTGCGGGACAGTTTCCATATACAGATGAAATCGATTGTTTTAAGTACATATTTTAGATCTAGTTTTATTACATAAAATTGTTTATGAAAATAACCTTATAAGCTGGATAACTTACGTCAGCAAGACTTTTCCTAAGTGCATTTGTATTTGTTATTTATTAAAATACAGTCGGAAGATTTTTGAATTATTTATCGTATTACTTTATTTATTGGCTATGGATAGGGCTAATATTTGTGAACACGATTTTTTGCGGCAGACATGTACGTATACATATGTTGTATTCTACATTTATCAAAAGATAGCTAAGCGTCTACTGTACTAGAAAAAAGTCGCTCTACGCTCTACTTAACGAACATTTAACTTTAAGGGCTATTGCTCTAAGAGTTGGATGAAGCCATGTCAGTGTACATAGGAGGTAAGTTGGGACCGGGATGAAAAAAAAGAGAAAAATAAAGATTTAGCAGATATAATAACCTTGCATTTAAGCACAAAACCGGTTCAGTAACCCTTATGCTCGTTTTCACAGTGCGAGCTTAAGTGTCGGACTATTTAGGTATAGGATTGAACATATCCAACACTTAAGAAGTTTTCGTTTTCACAGTCAACACTTAAGTGTGGTATATTTAAGTCATGGATTGAGTGTCTGTGAACCATTTATGGAAAAAAGTAATTGTGAAGGAACACAAAATGACAAACGAAATTTGGTTTTCACTTCATTGTCAAGTGCTTTTTAGAAAAAATACAATGAAAATTAAGAGAAAAGAAAACAAAGAAAAGCCGCTGCATGTGTGGAAATAGAAAAATTATTCAATTAATTCATTTTTAATTCAAAAAACGACGAAATAGCAGTATGCTGACGAAAACAAAAAAATTGCGCACCCCTCCCTTATCCTGATGAAACAGATACACAACTGTATACTGAAGTCGCCAGCGCAGCGAGCAGCGAGCAGCGATATCAGCAGAATCATCCCCCTCCACTTGCATAAAATGAGAGTCGCAATGCCAGCCGCATTACCAGATACAACATTTCGTTGTTTAGGTAGGTTTTCTGTACAGCATTTGGAGGTTAATTTTATTTTGGTACACTTACGGCAACAATTTACCCTCTGGATCGATACTTACGCCGTGGAAGTCGGTGGCTTAATTTATGACAGTACTTAAGTGCAGGATTGCGTTAAGCCTGCACTGTGAAAACGCAATTCGTGTTAATCCTGAGATTATCGTTGGGTCGACACTTAAGCTCGCACTGTGAAAACGGGGATTAAAGTTCTCTTGGTATCATAAAAAAAAAAACAAAAATTTCAATACTACAAGTTTTAAAATATGAGCTAACCTTACATGATATTGTGGGCATTATGTGAAAAAATAAAAATAAAAAGTTTCTTAGTCTATTCAGTCGGGTAGCAGTCGCTGCTGGTTACTGGTTGGTTTTTTGTTTACCCCCAACCACTCCTAAACCTGGTGGTATGTTCGATATGCATGTTGAGCTGCAGCCTGTTTAGTTGGGAGCAGGCGAGCCAAGTGAACCTTGGCGTTGGCAGCTAATCGCCCGAAGATTTCGTAACGGCGAGTGTAAAGTCTTTCCATGCCCGAAAAGGGCAGAAGTAGTGTCACAACCAGAGAATTCGTTCACAAATAATACAGATCCAGGAGGTAAAGTTAAATCTCCGTGATTGAAAGATATAGAGGAGGTTTCGCGGATAATAGAAGTCAAAATTAAAAATAAAGGTTCTGTAACAAATTACGGTTAATAGAGGTTTCCAGTTATTGGAGTTCCGGATAAAAGAGGCTTATCTGTATTAACAAAAAATTATTAACCAAAAACCGCCACTTGAATAGGACACTGTTACGAAAAACGCATTTTAGAGAATTCTGATTCCTTTTAACATAAACATTACTCACATTTGTGGTAATTGGAGTATTTTAGATAAAAAAAAATAGTTTTATTAGTGTGTTGACCCACCTTTTATTAATTTTATATTTATTAATTTTGAATTTTGAGGCGGTACGAAATTCGCCGGGTCAGCTAGTATCTAATAAAAACTGACTAGTTAAAATATTCTTAGTTTTTTTTTTATCGAATTTTAAAAATCACTCAAAATTTGTACCGCTAGACTAACGGGCTCCTGACCCGTGAAGAGTCTCTGCCTGAGACACGGCAGCCTTCCACTCTCTTCGATCCCGGGCACGCTGCTTCCAGTTGTTTATACCAAGCGCACTGGCATCCGTGGTAGCTTGGTCCTTAAACCGGAGGTTCGGTCTTCCTTGTCGTCTCGAACCTGGGGGCTGTGATTCGTAGATCATCTTTGCTGGAGCATTGTTGTCCATTCGCTCGACGTGTTTTGGCTTTTCGGACTACATCCACATCTTGGTACAGCTCATAGAGTTCGCGGTTATATCTTCTCCTCCATTCGCCTTCCTCGCATACGGGACCGAATATCCGACGAAGAATTATTTTCTCGAAGGTATTCAAAAAAAACACAGGACCCTCCATTCTTCTGGCTCGATACTCTTCTTTCGCGGCTCTTGTTATGCGCTGCAGCGCTTGCACGTGTGCATTTTCTGTCACCTTTTTCCGACGCACGCATTCATCATCATACCAAGGGCTCTTTTTGGATGGTGGCTGGTAGCCTATGGTGATCTCTGCTACCCCTTTGATGATGTCACGATACTGGTTCCACTGATTTTTGGCGTTTGTGGATGGTGAATGCACAGCGGAGAGTCTCTCGCTCAGGCGCTCTCTGTAGGCTCTGGCTGCTCCATTCGTACTAAGGCTTCCAACATAAATTTCTTTTTCTGGGCGGTTCGCAGCTTTTTCTCGTTGGATAGTCGAGCTCTGAATTTAGCTGCAACAAGATAGTGGTCAGAGTCGACGTTTGCCCCTCTGAGAGTTTGCACATTCAGAATGTTGGATGCGTGCCTCGCATCTATTAGCACGTGGTCGATTTGGTTGGCAGTTCGACCATCTGGAGAGCGCCAGGTTGCTGTGTGGATTCGTAGTCTTGGAAACCTAGTGCTACTTATCACCGTATTACGAGCTGCTGCAAAGTCGATTAGCCGGAAGCCGTTGTCTGTTGTCGTGTCGTGGAGGCTGTGCTTTCCAACTAATCCGCCGAAGATGTTTTCCTTACCGATTTTGGCATTGAAGTCCCCGAGTATGATTTTGACATCATACTCCGGACAGGCTCTGTAGGCTCCGTCCAGGAGGTCATAAAACTCCTCCTTGATAGAGTCTTCAGCTTGGTCGGTATATTATGCTGATGTTTTGGAATGTTGCCTTGATGCGGATAACAGCCAGGCGATCGCTGATCGCCTTAAAGTCAATTATCCTTGAGCATAACCAATTTCGCACGACGAATCTGCATGCTAAAATGTGCAGTCTTTTGTGACAGCTGTAATAAATGTCGCAGCTTTTTTCTTTTTTGCATACCTGATCCTATCCATCGTATCACCTGGATCGCGGTAATATATGCCTTGTACCTTGCCTTGTACCGCATGAGGACAGTTTCAAGTTTTTGAATAGCACCAGTCTGTAGTGAACGCACTTTCCAGGTGCATATTCTCAAATCGTAGTCCGTGGACGTTCTGGGTCGTGGTCTTAAATGTTCCATTATTCGAGGCTAGTGTCTCTCTCATAACTAGATTTTTTTTTACGTGGTAAAGAAGTTACCCCGACGGCACAACCGCCAACCTGGAGGACCGTTCCATTTTTTGGAAGCCTTAGGACGAGGGGCCGGTTTTAAACCGATGTCAGAAATCCGCTTCGGATATGTGAGCGCTACCAATCGCCCCGTGTGGGCTCATCCGCCACCATCTCCTTTCCAAGACCCTGACTAGTTCATGGAAATCATTTTCGACCTGAGCTCCGATTATTTCGGAGTAGCTCAGATAAGGTTTTGTTTCCGTTCTTTATAGTGCTGCTATTTTCTCTAGATCAGCACTCGCACTAATAAGTTAAGCAAGTCGAGCCCGGGTGGGCAGCGACTAGTATCCGATGGCTAATACTTGGAGGTAAAATAAGCACAATTGATGTGTAGTAACAGTTACAACACTGGGCTTTGCCAAGTTAAAGCCAATCAGTGCCTACCCAATTTCCACAACATCCAGCCTTCATATTTTAAAGATACAAATACAAAAAATCTTTTGATATAACGAACACTTTCCTTTTAGGAAACGACCTCAAACATAACAGTGGTCGACCGATTTTTTTTTTTATAAGAAAAAATCAAATCAATTTACTTGTGCCCAGTTTCACAGTGAGAGTTTAAACTGGAGATCAACTAAACGTGATCGAGAGTTTAAACTTTTAGTTTAACTCGTTCCGTTTCACAGTCTAAACTTATCTACCAGTTAATTAAACGCATTTTTGGAAGCTTTGTGGGAATAAAAGTTAGCAGCGCTATTGTTTTGAAATGTCAAATTTTATGTATTTCTCTTTTGAAAGTGGAATGTTGGGGGAGACTGCTACAAATTCACATTGCAGATGATTTTAAGAGGTTAGGTCACTCTAGAATTTTCGAAAAATCGATTTGTTTTTTTAAATTGTCCCTCAAAAATTATGTCCCAAAAGATTATGGTCGGGAAAAATCTCTAAGTACTCGGTGGAGGCATCGCAGATTAAAGGTATTGCAAAATTTCCTCATGATTTTCTACTACTCTTCAAACTTCAAACGCGTGTACCTCAAAACTGCATTTTTTAAGTTTGCCTGAAACATAACTTAGACAATTTTCAACCGAATTACTTGAAATATTGAATATATCTTGAAAAATATGTCTGTGGAAGTACGTAGGATTTTTTTTTTTATTGCATAGTTCATTTGTTATTAACAATTATCTGATAAAATGTTTCACTTTTCACTTTGGAAGTGCGCCATTTGGCCATAAATTAATGTATCGAAAAAAACCTACGTACTTCTATAGCAGTTATTGAATAAAATCAAAAGAATGAAATTGGCTTATTATAATTCAAAAATTACAGGAGCTGTTTATCCGGCCGTGGAGATTGAAAAAAACGGAGACATCATCGGAAAAGCGCTGCATAGCCGCCATTTTGAAATTGATCGCTTCAAAAAACATTTTGTATACAGTCACTGATAAATACTCTATATTGGAATCTCAATTTAATTTAAAGTATTTTTGGAAAAGCCTATTTTTTCGGCCTCTAGGGTGGCCTAACCCCTTAAAACACACACACACAATTTAAAACACATACACTGGCATAGAAACGTAAATTCAATAAATTTTTGCTATTAAACTGTTCCTAAAAATGAATTAAAATTAATTTTTGCTATTCTGGTAGCTGTCAAAATATATATATGTCAAAGGAAAGTTTAAACGGCAGAATACTGACGTTTAACTTAAACGACGAGTTAAACTCTACTTTGAGTTTAAACGAGCACTGCGAAACCGAAAAAAAATTAAACGGAAGTTTAAACCAAAACGAGAGTTTAAACTCTCACTGTGAAACTGGGCATTAGTGATATTCCTTTTTAAACACCCTTTTAGAATTTATATCTTTTCGATTTACTGACATTTTACCTTATTCCCCAAGAAAACAAAATATGTGTTTTTTTTTTGGCACAAATTGTAAAGCATTCGAGAAATCGAGCGAGCAATTTTGGCATCATTCGTAATATAGAGCCATCAATGGAAAAAAAATTGATTCGTTGTATTGGAAATTCGTTAAACTAGACATCCACTGTATATCATTCGTTATATTGGACGTTTACTGTATTTCGAATCGAGCATAATTAAGAAATTCTATTTAATAATTCCACTTCATTGTAACAATTTTCATTTTACTTTCAGGTTAACGAACAAGGACCACATGGTGCCCCTGTTGTCTATAGAAATGAATCTGATCAGTTAAAGAACTTCAAACCTTTTGACTTAGAAGAATATTGGGGACAGCGACTTGTTCAAAATATTCACGTTTCGCATGGACATCAATAATAACTTTATAAGATTAAATAATAAAAAAACACGTAGTAACAAGAAAAGAACAGCAAACGATTGTTTTTAAATCCGGCAATTAAAAAACTGACAAAATTGTACAACAATGCGCCATTCCTCCCATATTAATCAATTAGGTGTTGAGCGCTACCGCTATACCCAAGTAGAAAATCCGAAGAAAAATTTGCTGTCAATGAACAGAACGCGAAAGAAATTCCAAACGTATAAGATTTCTTGTAATTTTTTTTTATATTCTATCAAAATATATGTCATTAATTGTATTTGTTTAAAATCTTATGCAGACCTTAAGTATAATGACCGTAGTGGTAAGCAATCCGTTATGTCCTATTGTCCCGAAAATAATATCTGCCGTAGATTGGAAGAGCTGGAAGAACAGTTTATACCTTATGAATATTCAATATAATATTCGTGTTCAAGCTAAAAAAAATTATATATACATACATATATGTATATATAATACATATATATTTTCAAATTAGTGATAAATAATAAAATAGTAAAAAAAGAAGTGTGTTTTGCATTCAGTTTTTAGAATCTATAAATGAAATAATATTTTCTCATTGACACCAACCATAAAATTGTACATTTTTAAAATTAGATGAAAAATGTTAATTAAATTGCAACAAAAAAAAAATATTTTACAACTTAGCCGACTTTAAAAAATAACGTATTAAATTAAATTTCAATTATACAAAAAAGGAGTTTTATTTATTATATTGAACACGGAATTGTCCTGTTCTCACTTGGTAATATGCTTTATGAAGCTATATGCACGGTTCTACTTTGTAAACTATGGATCAGAAATATTTACGAATTGAGTCATAATGGTTACCTTGTTCTTGGTGGTATGTTATATTCAAATTCAATAGCAAATTATTATTAATAGCGGTCAGTACGATCGCAGACCTTTATTAATGCGTTTTTGAACGTATGTATGCACTGAACGTCATCGCGAAAGTCGGCGAATGTGACTATTTCGTATTACGGTTAGAGACTCGTTAAAATTTCGTTCGCCTCAATCGCCAGAGCTTAGTCGAATTGTGATTTCACTCTATTACAGTTAGCGAACGTTCGACCAGAAATCAATTCCTTCTGTCAAAATCACTCGAATGAAATTTTCTGTTGCCTACGTGAAATAGTGAAATGAGTGGAAGAAAAATGTAAAATTAATAAGATCATAATTAAACATATGTATATTATTAACAGTAAAATAATGTTTTGAAATACATTATGCATCCCAATCTATTAAAAAAAAGCTAATCGTTGTCAATTTAAAAACTCGATATCTCCTAAGCTAAGTGATTAATCAATATTTTTTACCTTATATTTTATGCTTATTTCACCGAGATCTACAAAATGGCATTTTCAAACCTTTGCGCCAGGGTAATCGTAATCGTGCCGGTGCTTTTATTACTTGTCAATGTTGTCATTTGTAGAGCTGTAAAAGTAACGACAAACTGAATACCCGTATGGATACGTTACTTTTGGTCTGACTACTCGTTACAAAAATATCGTTACTCGTTACTTTCGTTACTTTTCTTATCTTCGTCACTTCGTTACTTAATTGGTATCCCAGATACCATATAGCGTGCACACTGCACAGTGAGGTAATAGCCGTGTCTGTTTGGCCCTAGGCTATAACCCGAAGTTATGGCAAGATGTAAGGGTGGTTTTTATACCTAAACCGGGGAAAGATCTTAGCTCAGCAAGTGGATACAGACCTATTAGTCTAACGTCTTTCTTGCTCAAAACTTTAGAAAGAATTTGTGATGAGAAAACCAGAGCAAACCTCCCCCAATCCATACGGAAAAGCAACCAGCACGCCTACATGAAAGGCAAATCCGTGGAAACAGCCCTCCACGATATAGTTACCGCCATCGAAGAACACTCTCAATCCGCCATTTTATTTAATGCTGACGTCACATTATACCGATCATTTGAAGGTGAGAGTTGTGTTTTTTTTCGGGTATTGGTAATTGTGTTTTTTGTATAAATGCTGTATAAGTTCAGCTTTATAAATGCCATCAGAAAATGTATGTATGTCGCTTGGGAAAATAGTATCAGCAAATGCCTTGGAATGTTCTGATTTTATAAAAGTCGTTAATGATTGGTTCGACATATTTAATTCAAAATGTTCGTCCAGCGACTCAAGACTCAAGAGCAAGGGTCAAGGCGTTCCGATTGGTTCCAGAAGTACAACGCAACATAGTCGATTTAATGAGTGAAATAATGCAGAATTTGCGGTCTCCTACTCGATGTTCACTACTCCCATTTCAAAGAGGAATTCTGTTGAACAACGAATCATTGCCACAATTGCTAGAATATGCTAGATTTAAATATAGTATAACATATACTATAACAAATAGACTCAATCAAGACGACTTAGAACGTTTCTTCGGTGTAATTAGGTTTAAGGGATCATCCAACACCACTAGAACTAAAGTACGAGTATTTATTTATTTTTTATTTATTTCCTTTATTATTAAGGAAGTTAATTACAATTATATCACTAGCACTAGCTTTCGGCTAAATCTAACTAAATCTATTTCAAGAACCTATGGGCTGAAAATAATTAAAGTTAAATATATTTCGAGATGTTATTATAGTGAATTATCAAGATTTAAATGTTTGAATACTCTAAAACGTTTCTTATATTAGTTTCGGTAATCGTTGTTAATAGGTCTTTCAGGGTAGCGTTGAGTAGCATATTTGTTGCGTCTTTGATTATATTACATTCCAGCAGATATTTCGTGGATAAAATGCGGTTTTCGTGGCAAAGGTGGCAGATTGGTGGGTCATTGTTGGATAGAAGAGGACTGTGGGTTAAGTTTGTATGTCCCATGCGGAGTCGAAGAAATGTCCTTATCATGTTTGTATGATATTATATGTATATCCACCTACTGAACATATGTACTAATTTTACAATCGTTTTTTCTTACAAAAGTTAGCATTGGGAGGAAAACTATGGACAAAATCCTCCATTTGAATTATGTGAACTTATATCTAGGTTTGTTTGACGGTTTTAAAACTTAGTAAATAAGTAGCTTAGTATATGTATACGCTTATAACTAATTAAATAAATAATGTAGAAACTAAATAAATAAATAAATAAATAAATAAATAAATAAATAAACAGATAAACAATGAAATTATTAAAACTATATAAATTAATAAATATTCAGGTAAGTACGTACAAATAAGTTGGACAAACTATTATAATAGTCAAATGAATAAGTAAATAAATATAAATAAATATATGAATAAATAAATAACGAAATCAGTAAATAAATAAACAAACAATGAAGTAGATACATAGCTAAATAGATAATTAAATAAATAAATTAATAAATAAATAAGTAGGTATAGATAAGAAAGTACGGATGATTACTTGAACAGATTAGGTAAAGTAATTAACAAATTGACGAACAAAAATTTTAATTTTAAAGACACATTTAAGGATATAAGATTTTAAACATTTAGCAAAGAATTTTTCATTCAGAATTTCAATTTTCCTTGAGATCTGCAATACTCCAGTCTCTTCGTGTAGTATTTGTGTGGAGTAGAAGATTAAGCATCATTTTTAATGTCTTATTTTGTGAGACCTTGAGTTTTTTTATATGTGGTTTTGCACAGTTTTCCCAGACTTGACACGCATAAAGAAGAATTGCTTGAAAGATTACTTTGCAGACTATCAATTTATTCGTATTACTTAGAGATGAACGACGATTAATTATTTGGTACAGCATTTTTGTGACTAAACTAATTTTTTGAAGCGTGTTTTTTAATAAGAACACTGATGTTTAAAATTAACGACAATTTGTTTCCTTTATTTATTAAACAACACGTACAAAGCGTTTATATTGCGTCCGTCCGTTTAAAACTCCAAACAACTAATCCTCTGTCTCATTCTTTTGAAGTGAAGTTGCCGCTCTTGGTTATTCAATTTAAACAATCTCCAGGCCACAGATGGCGCGCCCGAGCAATACACATGAAAACCAAGAGGGCGCACATTGGCGATAAAGATTTAAAACAGTACGTTACAAAGTTAGATTATACTACAGCTCGGCCAATCTGACCATATGGTCGGCCTCGAACCATTAAGAAATAATAGAGTCAAACAAATGCATGAATAAAATACAAAAGTAATAAAATACATGAGTAATCAACTTTACTTGGTATCGTGTTGCCTGTCGTCGTCAGCCATCGCAGCGACCGACCCTTCACTCGGCGTCACCCATTTTCGTATTCTTACAGCCTCCACAACATTATCATAAGGTAACTGGGTCAATTGGCAATTTTCTACATCTTTTATTACATAACGGTCGTTTGGCAAAACTTTGTGAATTATGTACGGACCCCTATACTTCTGCACAAATTTCTTATTTGTTCCAACGGTGGTGTCAATGTGCCGAACAACTACCAAATCGCCAACTGAATATATCTTAGCCGGTATACTATGCTTCAAGCAATATTGCTCATTGTACTCCTGTGATCTTTTTATAGCACTTGATGCTCGAGACCGAATAATCCCCAAATTTCGTTCTACGACATGGCTAGGCCTATCATTCAAATACTCTGTTAACTCGTCAATAATACTACCGCGTTGATCTACCCCAAAAAGTAATTTACTAGGTGACTCTTTCGTCGAGCCATGTGTCGTATTATTGATAGCGTATTCGACCTGCGTCAATCTATTGGACCAATCTGCATGGTTCACCGGTTCACTGATTTTGCTTAGCATAGCCTTGATTACGCGATTGACCCGCTCTACTTGACCATTGGCCTGTGGTGACGCTACGGCCACTTTGACATGATCAATGTTGTTCTTCAGCAGGTAATTGCTAAAATCCATTGAAGTAAAGCAACTACCGCGGTCGCTAACGATACGCCTTGGACGGCTATAGTAGCTAAAGTATTTGTCCATAGATGCGCAAACCTCTTTTGTACTCGTTGAGTTAACAGGATACAAACGAACGAATTTTGTGAAAGCATCAATAATCACTAGGATATGCTTACGTTTCGAAGTTAGGGCCGGCAACGGTCCGAAATGATCTACATGGATTGTGTCGAACGGGATTGGCTTCTTCGGAATACTATACATATTATGATCGTTCAACCGGGTTGGTGCCGAGTACATGATGCACTTAATGCAGTTTTTTATGAAACGCTCGATCTTATTCTTCATACCCGGAAACCAATAATTCTTGCGTATTTGACTGTAGCACTTATCTATTCCCATGTGACCAATTTTTTCATGGACCATTCGAATAACGTTATTTTCCAGTTCGTTCGGTACATAAAGCAACAGGTGATTTAAATCAGTTCTACGAAAAACCAGACCGTCTTGTAGTTCGAAATGGTCCAGCGTATTCACTTCCAGTTTGTTCCGTAGTTCCCTTATTTCTGAGTCCCGATTTTGTATCACTTGGATATGAAAATCCAATTCATCACTATCGATGGCAGCGACCACAGGGCACCGACTTAGCGCATCGACATGACCCATAGAGACACCACTTCGATGTTGAATCGTATAATCGTAATTTTCGAGCTCTAACGCCCATCTGGCAATTCTTGGGTTGACATGTTTCTTACTTAAGGTAAGAGTAAGCGAGTTGCAGTCAGTGATAATCTTAAATGGTATACCTTCAAGGTACACCCGGAAACGTCGCAGCGAATAAATAATTGCCAAGGTTTCTAGCTCGAAGCTATGATATTTACTCTCGACAGCGGTTGTAGTCTTAGAAAAGTAAGCTACCGGGTGAAACTTACCATCACCTTGCCGCTGCATAAGCGCTGACCCGAACCCGTGACTACTAGCATCGCAATGCAACTCAGTTTCCCTTTCCGGGTTGTAAATTGCTAACACAGGTGCCGATACTAACCTACTACGCAACTCTTCAAAAGCCTTTGCACAAGCATCAGAGAAATCATATCTGGATTCTTTGCGCAACAATTCTAATAATGGTTTGGCTATTCTCGAAAATGACGGCACGAAACGGCGGAAATAGGAAAATAACCCAATACACGTGTGTAATTCCTTCTGGTTCTTCGGCATTGGATACTGTTCAATTGACCGAATGTGCGCATTCGTGGGTCGAATACCAGACGAATTGACCAAATAACCCAGATATTCAATCTCGTTATAGCCAAACTTACATTTACTCAACCTAGGTTCCAGACCCTTTTCATATAGCCGACGCAAAACCTCGTTGACAATTTCCAAATGCGAATCAAAGTCGGCGGTGGCAACTGAAATGTCATCTAAGTAAATGACGATTTTTCCCGCTTCAATCAAATCCTGAAATATTTGGAAAACAAAACGTTGAAAATCGGCCGGGGCATTTTTTAAACCAAATGGCATTTGCAAGTATTCGTACTGCCCGTCCGGCGTTACAAAAGAAGTGAACTGAACTGAATCAGCATCCATACCAATTTGGTTGAAACTATCTTTCAAATCTATTAAGGTAAACCATTGCTTGCCTTCCATAAATTCAATACAATTTTCTATTAACGGTAGTGGAAAATTGTCACGGATTGTCTTTTTGTTTAATGCACGGTAATCTACACACATGCGTAATTCACCGTTCTTCTTCTTCGTCAAAACAATCGCTGAGGAATATGGTGACTTACTATGTCGAATTATCTTACGCTGTAACAAATCATTAATCTTTCGTCGTACCTCGGCTCGCTCCAACACCGAGAGTGGTCTTGGTGAACAATGAAATGGTGTATCATCGGTTAAACGAATCTTCATTTTATAATTATGTGGCTTACGCTCTATATTAGTTGGATTCAAAAAAGCACAATTAATAACAGTTCTTAAAGCATCGGCTCGGAATCTATCTAATCGCGAATTAATATCGACCTCGGACGGAGGTTCGTCAAGGTCGGTGGCAAAGATCGACGAAAAACAGTCATCGGAATGTGTCGGCGAAACAGTATCAATCGGTTTAAATTCGGCATCGGCTACACTGACACCAATCGGCGGAACAAATACATCAGATGGGTCTACATTGATAACTTCTTTGGAAGCTGTACTTACGGCGAGTGAAGGTATCGGCTTACAACTACCACTAACCACTTTAATCGGATCGATCGAATGAAATGCACGACATGAATGTTTTAAAAAATGAGCTTTATTCAATGGTAATTCAATATCGCTTTGCGCGTTAGCTCTTATCAATCTTATTTGTTTTAAATGAATATTAAATACTTTTAAAAAATTACGTCCCAAGATCAACGGCAGTGTCATCGTATTATCTGGAAGAACCAAAACGGATACAACTTTAGTTTCACTTCGAAATTTTATAACACATTGAATCATTCCGTATGAAAATAGTTTGGTTCTTCCAATTCCTCTGTACTGCGTTGGTTTGAGTACATCTGACACATTATTTCCGCTTGGAACGAGGGAACGTCGGATAAAACTAATTGCGCTGCCAGTATCGAATAGAGAAAAACAATTAATAGACTCAGTACATTTCACCCGATCAATCAGAAAGGCAACACTTACCGTTTGCATGGCACTGATGGCACCAGCTATCTCCTCATCACTGTCTGGGTAATCAGCTAACGCCTTTGTGACTGCTGCGACGATCTTCTGGTGTTTACGTTGTGCTCTTGGACAGTCCTGATGAAAGTGACCAACTTCACTGCAGATGAAACAAGCATTAGCCGGTCTCGGCGGTTTTGGGCAGTTACTTTTATAATGCCCAAACTTCGAGCAATTGTAGCATCGGACTTCGGAGAGTTCCGTCGGTTTTACAACTGCAGACTTTGGCTTATTTACGGCGGCGACGGCGGTGTTTGATTTGGTATGCATCAAATGTAATTTCCTCTTCCTTTCATACCGATCCAGTTTGGAAAGCAACTCAGCTGTTGTCTCAGCGTCGTTTATCAGCGTTATGTTGGGGCTGTTGTCATTAAACCCATCGATGATGAACGTAATTAGCTCCGCTTCAGGGACAGCACTTTTGGCGGCTAGTGCTTTCATGGCAATGACGAATTCTAAACATGACTCGTCCGGTTTGATTCGTCGGTTTTCCAGCTGACGATAGATATCTCGCTGAGTCACTTGACGTCCAAATGTCTCGATAAGAGCCGCTTTCAGCTGATGATAATCAACTAAACCCAGTGTGCTGAGGAATTCCTTCGCCGTTTCTTTAAGCAGCCGACGTACTCCCATACACATTTCGTCTAACGTGAATGATCGTGTTGACGTATATTGTTCGAATTCTTCGAACCATTTGCGAATATCGTAATGGCTTTTTCCTGTGAATGCGTTTAAAGCATTTTCCAGGTGGTCGAAATTTACGTTGCGGCGAACACAATTGTCGATAGATGGGGGTGCTCCGCTTTCCATTGCACGTATTTGCTGTTGAAGCACTAATATTTGATGCTGCATTCGGAGAACGTTCAACTGCGCCTCCAATTGGCGTGCCGGGTCATGGGGATTCTGCGGTTGTTGTACTGCATCGTATTCCTCATTTGCGGCGGCCATGTTGGGTACGTTGTCATCGGGCGCATGTGCGACATTTACATCAGGGTTTTCTCGAGGATTTTCTTCAACCGGTGCATTGCCTCCAACTCCGTCGACAATTCCTGCGCGGTTTATTATGAGTTGATCGTATAATCGACGCAGTTGTGCGATAGTGGCATTTGGTGGAAACACAATTTCTGCGTCATTCAATGCGTCCACCATCATCTGCCGCGTGACTATCTGGTTAGCCATTAAAACTTAAAAGTTAATTTTCTGAAAAACTGCGGTTGTTGTTCAAAGATTTAATATTTTTTCGGGCTAGACCCCACACCTGAGATTTAATAAGAACACTGATGTTTAAAATTAACGACAATTTGTTTCCTTTATTTATTAAACAACACGTACAAAGCGTTTATATTGCGTCCGTCCGTTTAAAACTCCAAACAACTAATCCTCTGTCTCATTCTTTTGAAGTGAAGTTGCCGCTCTTGGTTATTCAATTTAAACAATCTCCAGGCCACAGATGGCGCGCCCGAGCAATACACATGAAAACCAAGAGGGCGCACATTGGCGATAAAGATTTAAAACAGTACGTTACAAAGTTAGATTATACTACAGTTTTTAATATGCTCACCGTAGGTTAGTTTCTTATCCAAGTATACACCTAGATACTTGACAGAACTAACCCAGGGAATATCACAGTTGTTTAGCCTTAGCTGGCCATATGGTAAGAGCGAGACCTTCCTTTTTCTGGTGAAAAAGATGACTTGCGATTTGTTAGCATTGATTGAAATTTTCCACTTCTTAAAGTAAGCTGAAACAATGTTAAGCGCATTCTGTAAAGAGTTTTCAATCGTGTGTCCGATTTTGTCGGAGCTATAGATGGTAGTATCGTCGGCGTCCATTGCTATTTCGCAGTTTAGAACATTTGGAAAATCGGCAACATATATGGTGTGTAATACCGGTGCCAAAACTGAACCTTGCGGAACCCCAGAGTGTATAGGTTTTACAGAGGAATAGGCTTTACTTACATATACTGTAAGCGTTCTGTTGTATATGAAGCTTTGTATGATTTTAATCAAAAACAGTGGACATTGATAGTTCACGAGTTTGTGCAGAAGTCCGTCGTGCCACACCCTATCGAAAGCTTTCTCTACATCAAGCAAAATGAAGTCAGTTGACTGTTTTGAATTTAATTTCTCTTTAACGTACTTGCTTATGCGTGGCACTTGATGGGAAGTATTGTGACCTTGTCTAAAACCAAATTGCTGATTTGGTATAATGTTTTTGGCGTCAAGGAAATCAATCAGCTTATACTTGATAGTGTTTTCTAAAATTTTGCTTAAACTACTCAGGAGACTAATTGGCCGATAACTATTCAGATCATTGGGCGGTTTTCCATGTTTATGGATAGGAATAATTTTAGCATTTTTCCATTTGTTAGGAAAGTATTGGAGTCTTAGGCATGCATTTATAATTGCGCATAGGAACTTTATGCCAATCGTGGGCAGTTCTTTAAGCACAATATTTTTAATATTGTCAAGTCCTGGGACTTTCTGTTACGGAGTTCATTGATTATGAATTCAACATCTTTAACTGATACTGGGGCATTCGAAGGTAGTGATTCAATTCTATTGTTGATGGTGAACAAGGAGTTACTAACTTTAGAGCATATCGGATTTGATTGTGATATCAGTGGTTTATTAAAATTCTGAGAGAAGATCTCAGCGAAAACTTCTGCCTTGTCCTTATTTGTTACCATGAGACTGATTTGGTTATTTAGGTATGGGATTAAGTTATTTTTATTTTTAAGGACCTTGGCAATATTCCGGAAGGGCTTGGAGTGAGGGTCAAGTGAACTTAGTTTCTTATTCCACATCTTGTTTCGAAATATGAAAATTTCAGATGCTATTTTCGTATTTAGATTTTTCATTACCATGAGATCGTAAGGCTGTCGATATCTTTGCCATTGTCTTCTATACATATTTCTTGTTTTAATTAAGTTTATTGTAAAGCGTGGAAGTGTTATTATTCTTTTGTATATTGATTTTGATGGGACTGCCTCATCGATGCTTTCTAGAATTGAATTTGTAAGGATATCGATGATATTGCAAATTTTCACTTCTACTACTAAGAAGAATATCACATTTAATAGGAAAATGATCCGAGTTTAATGCATTGCAATAGGTTGTGTCACGATATCCGAAACGTTTGTCAAAAATATATCTAGGGTAGAGGGCGTAGCTCTGGTGCTAGCTAGCAAATAAGTTGGGCTATTTGGGTACGATATACTGATGGCATACCTCATATAAGAATCTATTAATATATTTCCCCATTTATTTGCCCTCTGGCAACCCCACATTCGGTGTCTGCAGCTTAGATCACCCCCTATTAAAAATTTCCCGTCGCTTGTTATTAGTTTCCTGAGATCACGATTGAACCAAATTCTCTTATGAATATCTGATAATCCGCCAGGGAAGTATACAGAAAATATATTAAATTTAGTGCTGTCATTTAGTACTAATTCAATACCAATTGTTTCAATAACTTTGGTATTGACAAGAGGTAATAAATTATGTGCTATTGTTTTTTTTGAAAACAATGGCAACACCGCCCCCTCGTCGTTCATTTCGATCCAGTCTATGACAAAAGTAGTTACTATCTGAGAATCTGACACTAATATTAAGCCAGGTTTCACATACAAGACATACATAAATATTATTAACACAAAGAAAATTGAAAAATTCTATACATTTGTTTCTAATGCCTCTCGCATTCCAACAAGCAATCTTAAGAGAATTTATATCACTTAACATTATTATACAAATTTTAAGGTGCAAGCTGTGCAATACAATTAAACTGTTCAAACTTAGATTTACATTCACTTAGCTTTGATATCATTTCCATTGTGAGAGAACATAGTAGAGATAGAAGAGATCTCTGCTGCCTCTGTTGTCTGCGCCCTCATGAGTAGCGATGCTTTTCGCATTCCATTTCGGAGCTTGTGCCTGTACAGCAATAAATGATGATGGTGTGGCGACGCTGTTCATGTAACATAAACAGCAATTTAACTTGTCTTGTAATTTCATCATCCAAAATCATTGTATGTAATTTTCATCCATCTTGCCACGCGCACACTCTTTCATTTTAATTGTTTAAATTCGATTCCTTACTTTTAATAATAAATTGTATTTGTATCAAAGTGGATGTCGCGTTTGATTTATTTAATATATCGGTTGAACATAAAACATCCACAATTGGTGACCCTCGACGGTGGATTTTAGCGAAATTAAAAAGTCGAAATTTCACATTTTTTTCGTGTACGTGTCTGTGCCTGCCCATTCAAATCGCGCACAACGCATTTATTTTCTTGATTTTTTTTTCGAAAATGCTGGATGCTAATGGAGAGAATGCGAAGACTCTCGGAGGATCGAACGACGCCAAGGACGCATTCGCAGAAAACTCACTACAGCTCACTAGAATTGCGGTCAAAATTCCGCCGTTCTGGCATGAAAAACCTGAGATATGGTTCTCACAGGTTGAGGCGCAGTTTCAAATCACCGGCACGCGCAGCGACATGACGAAATTCAACACCGTGGTGTGTGCGCTTGAGTCGAAAGTCCTCGCGCAGGTTTCTGAGGCCATACTCTCTCCACCGGTCGAAGGTAAGTTTGATAACTTAAAGAAACTCCCTCTGGAACGGTTTGGTGACAGCGAACAGAAAAAGATGAAAAAGTTGCTATCCGAAATGGAACTGGGGGACAAGCGGCCGACCCAGTTGCTGAACGAATTGCAGAGTCTGGGCGGAATCAAACTGGAAGAAGAGTTTTTAAAAACCCTTTGGTTACAAAGACTCCCAGTTGCAGTACGCGGCATTCTTTCGGTGTCCAGCGAGCGCCTGTCAGTACTAGCAATTCTCGCAGACAAAATAATGGAGGTTGGAGACTACGCAACAATCGCATCCGCTTCTCAGTCCACTTCGTCGCGCGTTCCTTCACAGCATGTCCAGCAGGCAGACGTCGCATCGAGTGATATGGCATCGTTGCAACGTCAAAAAATGCAACTAAGTGCAAAGGTAGAACGGCTTTTGGTCCATGAGTTAAACGCATCGCGGGACGGACCAAGGGCCAGGCAGCGTTCTCTTTCTCAGCACAGGAACCGGCAGCGCTCATCCAGCACCGGCGGCATATGTCGGTGATAATCCGATGTATAGATTTTGTTAAGTTTTCACGAGTAAGATTTTTTAAAGCAGCAAACTAATGGGAACAAAACAGAAAAATCATTCAAATTATTATAGAGTCTTAAAATATGCTTACAATTTACAATTTCGTCCTCATTGGATTCTAAAGATTTCTCCAATTTCCGCAAAGATTCTATAGTTGTAAGCGGAAAATGATTTACCTCTGAGTTTCCTTTTTGAGTGCTTCTTTCAAAAATACATTGTTCTGAGCTATAATTTTGATTAACTCATCCCAGGATGAAAACATCATTAACAATGAAAATGTAAACGTGAGTAACAAGTTTTGTCCTCCTATATTCGTTTCAAACATGAATGTACGTAAATTTATCGCGGACCTTAGTTTAAAAGCCAACAGAAACAACTTTCGGTTCAAAATTATCAATCTCAAAAATAATAGAAGTAAAATTTTGCTAACAACGCCACGGTCCATCGTGAACTTCTAGCAACATTTAAAGACACAGACGAAATTCAACCTTACTCTTTTACTCTAAAAGAGGACCGGACAGTAAACGTACTGATCAGCGGTTTAACTTCTGAATACGATTCAGCTGAAATTCTCGATGAGCTCAATATTTTAGCTCCTAACTCGGTGGAAAGAATCTCAAATTTTGAAACCCTTACCTCTAAAAGAGAAGGTTTTAAATATAATCTTTTCCTAGTACGTCTTAAGCCCGGCGTTTCTGAAAAAGAAATCATAAAAATAAAATACATCTTTAATACCAAAATCACCTGGGAAAAGCCTAGAGGAAATTAAGGCCCTCTACAGTGTAGAAGATGTCAAGACTTCGGCCATTCTAAAAACTGTGCAAAAGATTATAATTGCGTTAAATGCACAAACAAACATCTTCCAGGAAGCTGCCCACTTATCCGAAACACAGAGAGTAAAGCCACATGCTCCAATTGCGGGAACGATCATCCCGCAAATTAGAAGGGTTGTCCCAAATTGAAAGAGTATGAAATGAACAAAAGGAAAAAGGAAATCGCCAGTAGAGATGCAATTAAAACTAATCAAAGCCCCCCTCTATTAAATATCCCATCCTAAGCAACATTTGCCAGCTTATGTAAAAATAACACCAATCCAATAACACCCACATTCTCACCAAATTATAATTCAAACTTTTTGGAATAAACGTTTCAGAACTCCTGACCAAAGTTGAGAAATTTTTAGCAAACATTAACAATGCCGAGTCTTTGCAACTCAAAAAATTAGCCTACTTGGATTTGTTAAATCAAATCCTTATCTCAAATAATTAAAGATTTTCAAAATTTACTCACATAACGTTGCGTCCTTAATTCATCATTCTCGAAGGATAGAACTTTTGAAGTCCCTTCAGGAAAGTAACTGTCACATAGCTTGTGTCCAAGAAACACACCTTAACAGAAATCATGTTATCCTCTTTGACGTATGTTACCAACACACCACTTCGACTTTTTATTGTAAACTCAGTTGGTCTCCGAATGCTGCCGCATTACTCATAAAATAGCTCTGTGTACTGTCAATTTCATTTCTATTTAAAATACACCTTAAACACGCTCATTTCATTTCAAATCTGACAGAAGAAGAAAACGGCAGCAACGGCAGACCAAAGTGAGTAAATTAAAAATTATAATAATTTATGAATTCTAAAACGTTTCTTTTTTTTAAAATAAAGTTTTTTAAAGCATTCTCCAAGTGGAACAAAACAGATGTTTCATTTTTCATTTGGATGCTACAATAAGTTGGAAACCCGACCAACATTTCTTTAAAAAATTTGTTGGCAAGCGTTGCTGATTTCATAAGAGTCCCTGGAAACTTCCACAACTGCGCATTACTCATTTTCAACGCGGATGCAACGAGCAATAATGAGTCAAGCAACAAGTGGTACTGGGGTTGAAGATCCAACCAAGGGAAGTTGCCGAATATGTAAAAAGGAAGATACTATGCGAATGGTTCAGTGCGACAGATGTGATGGGTGGTTTCACTTCGAGTGCGTCCATGTCGACGACGAGATTTCAAAGCAGGACTTTATTTGCGACATGTGTTCCGCTTCAACATCGACAGCAAAACAGAACAAACAGCGATCTACAGCGACAGACGGCGGTAACTTTCAGTCACCAAATGGGGTGACCTCGCAAGAAGGACAAAAGGTACGTACAGAAAATTTGTCTAATTCATCAAATACAAATATGTGCGGCGCCTCCAAACAACGACGTAGTATGAAATTAGAACTAATGCGTCTGGAGGAAGAAAGAAAAATAAACATGCAATACTTAGAGCAAAAGTATTCGGCTATGCAAATGTATAAGGATTCCGATGAATCCGACGAAGATATTGAGATTGATTTGGGGGAGCAGCAGCTTCAGCGAGGCATACATTGGGCGGATGGCAATGGTTCCACGCTGGGTAAGGTAGGCAAGGGTGAAAAAGGTGCTAGGGTTAGTTACGGTTGTCACGAAAACGTACAGGGCATTCAGACAAATAAATTACCAACGTCATTAAATATGAGCGGAGTGCAATCAGGGTCAACTGCTCGAACATTAAATGCAGATCAGGCTTGTGCGCGTCAGGTCGTTCCAAGAGAGCTTCCAGTTTTTAGTGGCAAACCAGAGGAATGGCCACTTTTCGTAAGTAGTTTTGAAAATTCAACAAGACTGTGTGGATTCAGTAATGATGAGAATCTACTTCGGCTACAACATGCACTGAAAGGAAAGGCTCTTGAATATGTAGGTAGTAGACTTATGATACCGGCACTAGTACCTGAGATAATTTCTACTTTGCGTATGGTATTTGGAAGGCCAGAACACATTATATATAATTTACTGGCAAAGCTACGTGCGTCACCAGGTGTAAATGCAAACAAGTTAGAAACTCTGGTGAACTTTTCTTTGGAAGTAAAAAATATTACAGCTACTATGGAGGCAGCTGAACTTGAAGCACATTTAAATAATCCTTTGCTTATTCAAGAGCTTCTCGAGAAACTTCCAGCACAGATGCGGCTCAGTTGGGCGATTTTTGCCCAAACAGTTCATGTTGAGAATTTAACAACTTTCAGTAATTGGCTATTTGAACTAGCGGAAGCTGCAAGTAGTGTGATCTCTATCCCGATTACCAAATCTAGTCAACCAGACTTTGAGAAACGTAAAACACATCGTGTCGGTTTTCACGAAGAGAAGGGACAGTCCACGAGAAAAAGAATGGATCACAAGAGCACAGAGGCACTAAGGTGCTTTGCATGCTATGAAGCACATTTAATAGTAAAATGCGAAAAGTTTAAAGGGTTAGAATATGGCGAAAAGTGGAACGTGGTGCACAAGAACAAACTATGCCGCACATGTTTAAAGCGTCACGAGGCCAACTATTGTCCAGATCGCAAAGAATGTGGAATCAATCACTGCACCGCTAAGCACCATCCTCTACTCCACAAATCCCATATCAACAATGATAAAGACAAGCCAGATGTAGTCGCAGTACACCATGTAGAGACCTCCAAAGTATTATACCGAATTGTACCAATTACTGTTCATGGAAAGAAATCATCCATCGATGTATATGCGTTTCTCGACGACGGGTCTGGTCCCACTCTTATCGAGAAAGATATCCTTGCGCAATTAGAAATTCAGGGCTCAAAGTCAGATCTGTGTCTAAAATGGACTGATGGGTCAGTACGTGTAGAGAAGAGTTCGGATAGTCTTGATTTAAAAATATCGCCTAAAGGTAACATCGGAAAAATATATTCATTACGAAACGTGCGGTCAGTAAGTGCACTTGATCTACCTTCGCAGACACTAATGGTATCGGAACTTACTGAAAGATATAAACATCTCAAAGGTCTTCCAGTGGAGTCATATCGAAATGTTGTCCCGAAAGTGATCATTGGTATAAACAACAAAAGCGTAGCCATGCCATTAAAATTCCGAGAAGGAAAGGTAGATGAACCTGCGGCTACTAAAACGCGCCTAGGCTGGACAATATACGGTGAACTGGATCGAGACGCCACAGGAACAAAAGGAAATACGAGTGAGGTCCATAGGCAATTACATGTATGTGAATGCGATGACGATGTGGCTCTGCAGCACCTAATGACAGAGAATATGAGAATTGAAAACGAACTGTCGGGTGCACAGCCAAAGGATAAGTTGGATGCAAGTGAAAATAAAAAACTACGAGAGCACGTAAGGCGAGATGGTGATTGTTTTGTTGCAAGATTGCTGTGGAACTCAAGCAATATAACTATGCCCGACAACTATACAATGGCTATCCGAAGACTAAGCTGTTTCGAAAAGAAGTTAAATAAGGACCCAAATTTAAAGATACTGGTCAACGACCATATTAAAAGCATGGAAATTAAGGGCTATATTCGCAAGTTAAGTGCTGCTGAGATAAATACAGATTTCCCGCGAAAATGGTACCTGCCGATATTTACAGTCAGGAATCCAAACAAACCACATAAGATAAGAGTGGTATGGGATGCCGCCGCGGAATGCAATGGCATATCCCTAAATGGATGCCTTGAGAAGGGCCCAGATCTGCTGACATCGTTAACTGGAGTCCTATTCAATTTTCGAATAGGAAAAATAGGAATATGCGGCGATATTTGTGAAATGTTTCACAGGGTAGCCATCGATGAAGAGGACCAGCAATCACAGCGTTTTATGTGGCGAGACGGGGATTCCAGTCGGCCTCCGGATATCTTCGTGCTTAGAGTTATGAGTTTTGGTGCAACTTGCTCACCGTCGCTTGCACAGTTTGTTAAAAACGAAAACGCCAATGAGTGTATAAAGGACTATCCAAGAGCAGTCAAATCTATTGTCGAGAGGCATTATGTAGACGATATGCTAGACAGTATAAATTCCGTTCAAGAGGCTATTGAGCTTGCAAAGGGTGTCAGAGAAGTCCACAAGCGCGCGAATTTTCATATTCGAAACTGGTTATCAAATTCTATCGAGGTCACCAATGCTCTAGGAGAAATAGGTACTGCGGATAAGTTTTGCCGGGCAGGAAAAGTAGTAGAACAAATCGTAGAAGCAGACAAGGTATTAGGACTGTGGTGGCAAACAGCTAGTGACACATTCACATTCAATTTAAAATTTACAAAGGCCAGTCAGGAAATTCTGCGCGGAGAAAAATTACCGACCAAGAGGGAGCTTCTTAGACTGCTCATGTCCATTTTTGATCCATTAGGATTTCTATCATTTTTTACAATTTATATGAAAATATTGCTCCAAGATGTCTGGCGCAGTGCAATAGGTTGGGACGAAACCATACCGGATGACTTGGCAACTGCATGGAAAAGATGGCTGTCATTTCTCAAGAGAGTGCAAGATGTTCAGGTGCCAAGATGCTACTTTGGCCTATCCGTTAGCAACGAGAGTAAGATGGAATTACATGTATTCGTGGACGCCAGCGAGACCGCATATGCCGCAGTAGCGTACTTGAGAATCCTAAGCGCGAAAGGAATAGAGGTGTCCCTGGTGTGCTCGAAAACGAAGGTGGCCCCATTACGTCCTATCTCTATACCTCGCATGGAACTTCTCGCCGCAGTCATGGGCGCCCGCCTCGGAAATACAGTCATCAAAGCCCACGATTTCAAGATTGAAACAACCATGTATTGGTCGGACTCAAAAACCGTTTTGTTGTGGTTACGTTCCGATCCAAGAAGCTACAAGCAGTTCGTCATGCTACGTATAGGTGAAATTCAAGAAACGACGGAAATAGCGAATTGGTACTATGTCCCAACGAAGCAGAACGTAGCAGATTTAGGCACTAAGTGGAGCCAACAACCAGACTTCGATCCAAGCGGGCCATGGTTTACGGGGCCCGCATTTTTGAAACAAAAAATAGACCGATGGCCCAAGTATCAAATAAACTTCGAAAGCAAATGTGACATAGAACTACGACAATCTTCGGAGCCGCAGCAATTAGCAGTTCAAGTCCATGAACCAATGCCTGTTGTATGTTACAATCGTTTCTCTAGATGGGAACGTCTGCTAAGATGTCTAGCGTATGTTAAGCGTTTTATAACATGTCTGAAAACAACAAAAACCGTAAAAAAGGCTTCAAAGATCGATCCAAGAATAAGTAACATAACTAACTTCACTGCTGACGAATTGCTCTGGAGTCAAGAGTTTTTACTTCGCCTTGCCCAAACCCAAACCTTTAGCCATGAGACCTGCCTGTTGCTAAAGAATCCTGATTGCCTGCTCCCCAAATCAAGTCCACTACGTTGTATGTCGCCCTTTATTGACAAAAATAAGATAATTAAAATGCGAGGTCGCCTTGAGAACGCCAAGGTGATAGGTGACGCAACTAAGAACCCTATCCTTTTACCGAAAGATCATTATATTACGAGGCTGCTGGTAGATTGGTACCATCGCAAGTTTAAGCATGTTAACCACGAATCAGTAATCAACGAGATCTTTCAGAGGTACCACATTCCAAAAGTACGATCACTTCTCAGAACTGTTCGCAGTAACTGCCAGCTATGTAAAATCCGAAGAGCACATCCTAATCCACCAGAGATGGGACCTCTACCAGAAGCGCGTTTGTCGGCTTATACAAGACCTTTTTCGTACGTTGGGCTTGACTTTTTTGGCCCATTTTTGGTCACAGTCGGGAGACGCCAGGAAAAGCGATACGGTGTCGTCTTCACATGCCTAACATGCCGTGCTGTTCATATAGAGGTGGCACATAGCTTATCAACGGATTCGTGTGTGATGGTAATTCGGAACTTCATCGGTCGTAGAGGGACACCGCTTCATATCTTCAGCGACAATGGCACCAACCTAAGAGGGGCAGAAAAGGAGCTTCGAGAAGCCCACCAAATGATCGATTTTAACGCAATCCAAGCTAAATTTACAAGTCCGGACAGCAAGTGGACCTTTATCCCTCCTGCTAGTCCTCATATGGGGGGTGCCTGGGAACGTATGGTTCGTTCAATAAAAACCGTATTGTACCAAATCATCACACGCGACACCAAACTGACCGACGAGACGCTTTGTAATGTGCTGGTGGAGGTCGAAAGTATAATTAATAATCGACCACTGACCTATCTATCCTTGGACACCGCCGAAGAGGAAGCTCTAACTCCTAACCACTATCTTTTGGGCTCATCATCCGGCTGTAAGCCTACAGGCAAATTCGAAGACACCGACAAATACGCAAGAATGTCATGGCGTCATTCGCAGCTCCTCGCTGACAAGTTCTGGAAGAGATGGGTGGCTGAAGTCTTGCCAACGTTAACTCGGCGAACATCGTGGTTCCAGAAAATTAAGCCCATTGAAGTTGGGGATGTGGTAATTATCGTCGACCCTAATCTGCCCCGGCATTGTTGGCCGAAAGGAGTTGTGACGAGCACGAACGAAGCAAAGGACGGACAAGTAAGGAGCGCAACCGTACGTACCATACATGGTGAATATCTCCGGCCAGCTACCAAGATTGCTGTCTTAGATGTGAAAAAAGATGGTGGCAGTGTTGTTCAATAGTGTAAGGTATGCACTTACGATGATCGTGATACCGGGGGGGAGAATGTTACCAACACACCACTTCGACTTTTTATTGTAAACTCAGTTGGTCTCCGAATGCTGCCGCATTACTCATAAAATAGCTCTGTGTACTGTCAATTTCATTTCTATTTAAAATACACCTTAAACACGCTCATTTCATTTCAAATCTGACAGAAGAAGAAAACGGCAGCAACGGCAGACCAAAGTGAGTAAATTAAAAATTATAATAATTTATGAATTCTAAAACGTTTCTTTTTTTTAAAATAAAGTTTTTTAAAGCATTCTCCAAGTGGAACAAAACAGATGTTTCATTTTTCATTTGGATGCTACAATAAGTTGGAAACCCGACCAACAACGTATATAATATTTTACGAAACGACAACCTCCAAGGAGTTGCCATCGTAAAAAATTTAAAGTACCAACCCATCAAAATTAACAATTTATCATTCCCAAGCATCTTCATCTCGGTTTTTTTCCGCCAAAACAACCAAAATAAGTCTCTTTTAATCGGATCCATTTACATCCCTTCAAATTGCCCCACAAAAATCTTAATTACCGAATTAAATAAAATCAATACTATATCCGAATCTTTTGATGGCGCCATAATAGGTGGCGGTATTTAATAGGTATTTAATTACGACTGACTTCAAATTATATAAACTAAGATTATAATGGTTATGTTTCAATTCCATTTCATATTATAATATAACATTATAGCAAAGAGAAGGCAAAGCGGTATATATAATAAAGAGGTTTGACTATGTACATATAATATAATCATATTAGTATAAAGTATAAAGAGGAGTACAGATTTGAATGTTGCAATGAGTTATGTGTGCATAAACTAATACTAACACTTGCCCTCAAAACTATACGCATCTTTAAACATGTGTTCATTATATAAGATCTAATTGTTTAGCAAAATTAAAATGCTTCGTCTTCATGAGATTTTTGGTGAGGATATCTGCAACCATCTCACCGGTGGGGATATATTTAACTGCAATGACTTCCTTCTGTGACAGGTCACGGACGTGGTGAAATTTAATGTCGATGTGTTTCGTTCTTGAGTGGTGTACAGGGTTTTTGACTATCTGCTGTGCACTCAAATTATCGCCAAAGAGTTCAACTGGGCCTTTTACTAAGTTCGAAAAACCCAGGTCATTCAAAAGAGTCTTCAAGTGGGTGACTTCCTTCGCAGCTGATGAGAGGGCAACATATTCGGCCTCAGTGCTGCTAAGTGCGACCGATTTTTGCTTGCGACTTTCCCAGTTGATAGCTGCACCCGCCAAGAAAAACGCATATCCGGTAAACGATTTTCTATCGTCGCAGCTGCCGGCCCAGTCGGCATCTGCGAATGCTCGAAGTCTCTCCCCACTCTGAAAATACGTCAATTTTAAATTTAAAGTAGTTTTCAAGTACCTTACGATGTGCTTTGCAGCGTTTAAATGCTCCACATGTGGATTGACATTGAATTGTGCAAGTTTGCATACTGAATGCATAATGTCGGGCCGTGTAGAAACGCTCAAATACATTAATGAGCCGATGATCGACTGGTACTTCGTTGGATCGACTTTTTTACAGTTGCTGCAGTCCACACATTTTTTAAATTTGCTTCCAGGATCCAAAGGAATCGCACAAGACCGACACTCTTCCATACCCATTTCGACGAGTAGGCTTTTGATCAATTGCTTCGACGAAATTTGTATGGAGTTTCCTTTTCTGCTGATTTCCATTCCTAAGAAATGCTCCACTGGACCTTTATCCACGATATCGAATTGTAGCTTGATCAGATTTTTTATTTTTTCCAGCTTTTCCAAACTCGAACATGCCAACAGAATGTCGTCAACATATACTGCGACGATGAATACAGTTTTTCCGTCATTCATCACATACACGCAAGAGTCTCCGTTGCATTTTCCAAATCCGATTCGTCTTAGGGCAGTGTCTATTTCGCTGTTCCACTTCCGTCCAGACTGTTTTAATCCGTATATAGTTTTCTTTAACTTGCACACCTTATGCGGACTATTCTTGTCGACGAAACCTTCCGGCTGCTGCATATAAACTTCTTCTTCTAGCACTCCATTAAGGTAAGCTGAGGTCACGTCTAATTGATGGATAAATAAGTTGAACTCTGCTGCTAACGCTAATATTAGACGAATGGAAGAGTAGCGGACGACTGGCGAAAATGTCTCCCTGTAGTCAATTCCAAATCTCTGGCTGCATCCTTTCGCCACCAACCTCGATTTATATCGCTCCACTTCTCCGTGCTGGTTTCGTTTGATATTGAAAACCCACTTCGATTTGATTGCCCTACGATTACTAGGCAGAACTGCAAGCTCCCACGTACCATTTGACATTAGTGCATCATACTCCGCCTTCATAGAACGTAGCCATTTATCACTATCCTCGCGATTTAAAGCTTCCTGGAGTGTAGTTGGGTTAGAAAGCATTCTATTACAACAAAAAAACCTGTTTTCCATGCGTGGGCGTAAACGTTTATCCCACTCTCCGGCTCCTGGATCTCCATCAGCAACTTCATTTTTGTCGTCTTTACCAACAGCAACGGAAGCACAATCACCTTCGGATTCATTAACAGCATTGACAGCATCCACAGCAGCAGCACCTCCATTTTCAGCATCAGTAAATGTTTCATCATCACTGTTTTCATCGTCGCTCGTTTCGTGTTTGTGTTGACTTGGTTGCTCGGTGCTTAAAATATCAACATCACTGAAATCTTTGCAATTACTTTGACCGACATCTTCAAGAAACTCGACGTCACGGCTTTTAAAAACCTTCCGTGATTTAGGCTCATAAACGCGGTACGCCTTAGACTCGGACGAATAACCGACCATGATACCTTCGGTTGACTTTGCTCTGAACTTGGATTTTCCAGAGCGTTTGTCGAGCATAAATGCCTTGCACCCAAAGACCTTAAAATGAGAAACAGCGGGCTTGTTGCCAGACCAGGCTTCGTAGGGCGTCATATCATTTAATATCTTAGTAGGACACCGGTTCCGGATATAGACTGCGGTGTTGACTGCCTCAGCCCAGAGATATTCCGGAACGTTTGCGTGGAGGAGCATGCACCTGGCCATTTCGACAACAGTTCTGTTAGCGCGCTCTGCGACTCCATTCTGCTGAGGAGTATATTGCACGGTCAGCTGACGTTGGATTCCTGCCTCCTCTAAAAAATTACTAAATTCCCGGCTTAGATACTCGCTACCGTTATCAGTTCTGATTAATTTTATTTTGTGTGAAGTTTCTAATTCAACCATGGATTTAAAGCGTTTAAATGCATCAAACACTTCACTCTTTTGTTTCAAAAAATACACAAACATTTTTCTACTATAATCGTCAATAAACAATGCAAAGTATCGTGCACCTCCGATTGAATTAGTTCGCATCGGACCGCAAATGTCACTGTGTATCAATTCTAAAACACTATTGTTGCGGTATGTTGAACACTTTGGAAATGGAATAGAGGTAATTTTCCCCTTCAAACATGTTTCACATTTAAATCCATCGTTCACAAAGCTTTTAATGTTGATTCCTTTGACCATATTATTTCTCAATAAAAAACTAAGGTTTTTTACATTTAAATATCCGAACCGTTCATGCCACTTAATAAGCATATTGTTTCTCGTGTTTACATTTAAGAGTTTCTCGCCGGCTTGGAACACAAATAAATTTCCTAATTTATTGGCATACAATATCACTGTCCCATTTATGTTTTTTATTATAGCACTATTTTAGTTAGAACTACATGGTTTCCATTTTCCGTAGCTTTACTTAGCGATATAAAGTTCGTTTTCAACTTTTCAACATAAAGCACATCACGGAATTTGATTTCGCACTTGCTTGTTTTGATTACTACTTCGCCGATCCCGTCAGATTGTATGAAGTTGTCAGCTGCTAGCTCGATGTTCTCTCGATGTTCCTGAAGATTTGTGAAGAGCGATTTGTCGCAACACATGTGACATGTAGATCCGCTATCGAGTACCCACATGTGCTTGTTGAGTGCCGATACATTTGTTCCGTTGAGAATAGCAAACGTTGCCGAAGTTGACATTTTGTTGCCCGCAACTTTTGTTGCTGAAACATTTGTACGGCACTCTGAGGCGATATGGCCTTTTTTGCCACACTTGAAGCACTTACCGGTAAATACTCTTTTCTGTTCTTTTTTCTGTGACCTATTCCGTTGGTTGGAAAAGAACGCTACCGCGGATGATGGTTCGATCTCTCGTTCGATGTCTCCCTCTCGCCTCCACCCCTCTTCTAACAGCTTTGTCTTCAACGCGCTTACTGTTGGCAGCTCATCTCTTGACTCGATGGCTATGACAAAGTTCTCATAACTTTTCGGAAGACTTGACAATATTAAAATGCCCAGCAACTCATCTTGCACCTTAATATCAATCTCTGTTAATTTTTCAAATATATCGAAAAAGTTATTCAGATGGTTTGACATCGACATACTATCTGTCATTTTAAGATTGAGTAGCTGCTTGAACAAGGTGACCTTCCTTGCAGGGCCACTGGGACGGTGAATTTCTTCGAGTTTTTTCCAGGCAACAGATGAAGATTTGCACTGCTTTATATGCAAAATTTGAGATGATTTTACGGATAACAAAATCATTGCCAGCGCTTTTTCATCTTTCACAGTCCATGCGTCAATCGCGGACGCATCTTCTGTTGGCTTAGACTTTCGACCTGACACATATGCCCATAACTCGCTATGAACTAACACCGACCGCATTTGAACCGCCCACGCGTCGTAATTTTCATCATCGAGCTTTTCGATCTGGTATAAGCCAGAACTCATCGTGCTTTTATTTTTTAACTTTAAGTACAATACTTTTATAAACGTTAAATAATATACGCGTACTACTTTCGCGCGCCTGGGCCCATAACCTTTGTTAGAGATCCGAATAAAAACACGACCTTTCTTGGTAAAGTATTTAATTACGACTGACTTCAAATTATATAAACTAAGATTATAATGGTTATGTTTCAATTCCATTTCATATTATAATATAACATTATAGCAAAGAGAAGGCAAAGCGGTATATATAATAAAGAGGTTTGACTATGTACATATAATATAATCATATTAGTATAAAGTATAAAGAGGAGTACAGATTTGAATGTTGCAATGAGTTATGTGTGCATAACCTAATACTAACAGATTTAAATGCCAAAAACCTTCCTTGGGGCGATTCTTTACTAAACCAATTCTATCTGCTTGAATTTTTGAATTTTAAATTTTAAATTGATATACCTAATTTTTAATTGAATTTTTGCTATTTATTTTGAGTATCATTATAAACTTAAATATATACATTTCTTTTTCTATTTGCTATTTATTAGTACACTCCTTTTAGGTTTTGTTGTTTTTCCACTTTTTTTTATCTCTTATGATGGTAAATAATCAACTGAGTGCAGATTGAACATTGCATTCTATGATTCGTGTCTTAAGTAATTTGCAAACTGGCCTGCGAGTTTGCCATATAAATAAATGCTCAAAGTTTGTTATCTAAGATCGATGAGTTTCGTGATTTGTTTGAGGGATCTAGTGTTGACGTTATCTGTGTCACAGAAACATGGTTGGCGAGTGGTTTAAAAGACACGAACTGTTGTCTAGAGGGGTATCGAGTCTTTCGTTTAGACAGGAAATCCCGTATTGTTGGTGGGGTGGCAATATATGTCCGAGACTCGATCAAGTGCAAGCCTAGGTGCTCATCAGCAGATGACAGTGAGATAGAATATCTATTCGTTGATCTGGTTGGTAATGAGGGTAAAATTTTGATAGGTGCTGTATATAGGCCTAACCAATGCATTGACTTCGCTCCCCTCTTAACTCTCTTAGAGGATATTTCGTTGACATCCTCTAATATAATTATATGTGGAGATTTTAACAGTAACCTTTTAACCTCAAATTTGTTGACTAACAGTATGTTTAATTTAAGACCAGTAAATACGAGTACGCCTACACACTTCTCTGGCGGAACTCCGACACTTTTGGATTTATTTCTTGTAAATGACCTGAATAAAGTGCTTATATACGACCAACTCTCGGCACCTGCATTTTCAAAGCATGATCTGATCTTTTTAACTTTTAATTTCACCGTTAACTATATCATTAAAACTATTGAGTATCGTGATTTTAGACACATAGCCTATACTCTTTTGGAAGAGAATTGCATGAATATATACTGGGATAGCATTTACTACATGCCGTCGTCGAGTGAAGTTCTTGTCTCTGCCCTCGTCAATTTCTGTAGAGAGTACTGAGTTTTTATACAGTTCGTATGGTAACCATCCTAACAACTCTAGTTTTGGCTTTAGATCGGTAGACAGTGTGGACGTGGTTGAAAGTGTGCTCTCGATCAAGTCTAATGCTATTGGTCTAGACAAAATAAACCACATATTTTTAAAATTACTTCTACCAATAATCCTGCCATACATAACCTTCATTTTTAATACGATTTTGACAAAAGGAGAGTATCCTACACTATGGAAGCGGGCCAAAATCATACCTATTCCAAAAAATGCTAGAGCTGATGAGTTTAGGCCAATTTCAATTCTCCCCTTTCTTTCAAAGGTTTTTGAACGAATCGTACAAAAACAGATGAGTACTTATATTAAAAATAATAATATTCTTACTCCAAAACAATCTGGTTTCCGCGAAAAACACAGCCGTATTACGGCCATTCTGAGTGTTACTGACGATATACGGCAGGCTTTAGACGAAGACAAAGTAACATTTTTGGTGCTTCTTGATTTTTCCAAGGCATTTGATATGGTTGATCATACTATTTTATGTAAAAAACTGTTTCGACAATATAACTTTTCATCTGGTGCAGTAAAGCTACTTTCATCCTACCTAACAAATAGAATGCAAGCGGTTCAGATAAATGACAATCTGTCTGATTTTCTCCCAACTGCTAGTGGCGTCCCTCAAGGTTCTATACTTGGTCCCCTATTATTCTCATTATATGTAAATGAACTTCCATCTATCATAAGAAGCTGTTCGACACACATGTTCTCTTATTGAGAACGGAGTCCATGATGTAAATGCAGATCTAGAGGCTATTGCACGTTGGTCTGAACTAAACGGATTTTCTTTAAACGCGAAAAAATCGAAATGCCTAGTCATATCAAAAAAACCTTTAGATCTTTCCTACTTCCCTTCTATTTTATTGAGGGGCTCTCCAATAGAATATGTTGAAACGGCTTAAAACCTTGGGATTATTTTTAACCGCTATCTTACCTGGGATAATCATATCAATGCTGCCGTTGGAAAGGTATATGGTGCACTGCGTAATTTGTGGGTAACACAGTCTTTCACCCCTATAAGGACGCGGTTTATGTTAGCTAAATCGTTGGTCATTCCTATTCTAATATATGGATGTGAAATCTTTTGCAGTTGTAATGCGGTCAGTAAAAGAAAGCTCAATGTTGCCTTTAATAGCACGATAAGATATGTTTTCGGCCTACGTAAATATGATAGGTTAAGTAGGTTTTCTTCGCGTCTGCTCAACATGCCCTTTGAGAGCTATCTACAGTTTCGCACTTTGACACAGTTATTAAATATTCTGGTAACACGTGAAACACACTACTTATTCGAAAGGACTCGATTCACCTCTTCACAGCGGTCGGGGCAATTAATTCACACTCGTTACTCGTTTCTTACCTCAGAGCGTCAATTTTTCGTTAATGCTGTTCGATTGTGGAATTCACTGCCTCGGGACTTAAGAATAATTCAAGGTACAAACATAACAAGACTTAAAAGAGAATTAAGAAATTATTTTTCTAGAAACAGATAAATATAAACTTCTATGAAATTTTTGTATATATTTAATTAAATAAATAATTTTGTTTTGTTAACTTTGTAACATATATTCAATTTGTATGATTTGAAATTTTCTTATTTTGTTTTCTTGTAAAGATTGCATTTGGTATACTCGCTCATTTACTCTTAATTATAGTTCATAGCTAGCTTATCACTATCTTATAAGATATTGTATCTTAATGTGTATAAGCATATCGAAAATAAAATAAATAAATAAATAAATAAATAAAACCATAATGGCAGATCGTTATATTCTTGGTTCAATGATACTTACCCATCTCTCATAAATATTACACCAGATAGTCCCAACTTTCCGCTGAGCTCGTCTTATTTAGATCATTTTCTGGCATCAGCTCATCTAATTAATTATATCACTAAAAACTTCTCAATTCGAACTCTCTCTTCTTTTTCGGACCATTTTCCCCTACTGCTGAGCATTATGATAACGGACTCTGATATTGCTCTAACTGATCCCAACTACACTAAATCATTCAAAAACACCAACTGGGCCCACTTTAGATCTGACCTAGAAGCAAATTTGACAAACATTACTCCACCTGCTCACCAGAACTTGACTAACAACGAAATTGACAACTACATTGCCCTTTTCACTCAGGCAGTAAACTCCACTTCAGACTTTAACTCATCTACCAGTCCAATTTCATTTAAAAAATACAACAACCTTCCAGATGACATCATCCGCCTATTTAAGCTCAAACATAGATGGCAGAAAGTACTCAAAAATCTTTTTCACTTATACCTAAATAGAACATCACAGCCATACAAACCCTTATCCCAAAAAATTAAACTCTTGGCTATCATATGCAAAGAAAAAATTAACGTCTGGCTCTACAAACAGTTCTCCGATCGACTCTCCAAAATTAACCCCTCTCCAGGAGCATTCAAAGAAATCTTCCAAATTATCGGTAAAAAAAAGAAATTTTCTTGCGAAAAAATTCAAATTAATGGCATTGATATCACCAATGAAGCGGATAAAGTTGAAGCACTAGCCGAAAACTTTCAACATATGTATAAAGAAAACCCTACTCTGATTAACAGTACCCTGCAATCTGAAGTTCAATCGACACTCAACACCACTAGCCACAACTTCCCGCCACGCATTTTTGACTTTACCCACATACATTCTGCCGAGAGTCCCCAAGCTCCGAATATCTTCACAAACAATAACAACCTATTAAAAATAATCCAGGCCCTACGCCCAAAGAAATCTTCCGGTTCGGATAACTTATCAAATATCATCCTTAAAAAGCTTCCACCTTCGGCGATATGCTTCCTTACCATAATACTTAATAACTGTCTAAATAACGGTTACTTCCCGATTTCCTGGAAGCCAAGCTGATCACCATTTTAAAAAAACCGGGCAACTATGAACTAACAAACTTTAGACCGATCTCCTTACTTTCAAATCTTGGAAAGCTTCTGGAAAAAATAATTCTCAATTTAATTGATGACCACGTCGATCATAATATTGAATTTATCCTGTATCCATGTCCATGTATACATTATAATTCAGTGTAGTTATTTTAATTAGAGTTTAATTTAACATAAGTTTCCAATTCAAAATATATTAGTTTATTATATGTGTTTTGTATATAAGTTAGGTTAAGATAAAGTTCCTAAACTAGCTTTGGATATAAGCCTCCCCCCTATTTCTCCATTCTATTTTATCTTTGGCTAGCTGTTTCCATCTCTTGTCCGTCTTTTCCAGGTCGTCTCTCCACCGTTTTTGTTGTCTGCCAGGTCACCTCTTGTCGTCCCTTGGTGTCCATTCTGTCGTTCTTAAGGTCCATCTGTTATCTTGCATCCTTGCGACATGACCAGCCCAATTCCATTTTTGTTGTTTGGCTCTTTGAATTGCGTCTGTAAAACCAGTTCTTTCTCGTATGGCTACGTTTCGGATTTTCTGCCTTCTTGAAACTTTTAGTAGCGACCTTTCCATTGCTCTCTGAGCTACTTGTAGCTTGTTTGTCGATTTCGCTGTGAGGCTCCAGGTTTGCGAGCCATACGTCAGGGTTGGTAAGATGGTTGAATCGAATACATACGCTCTTGAAGCCCTGGATAGGTTTGAATCTAGGATTTTTTTATTCTTCCATAATTGATTCCATCCTCTGGCTATCCTATTATCAATTTCTTTGTCTTGTCGGTTTTCGAGTGATATTAGTTGTCCTGGATATATATATTCGCTTACGTATCCGATTTCTTCATTATTTATTATAATAGATTCTTTCCTGTCATTAGACATAAGTTTAGATTTTTCAGCATTCATTCTCAGTCCTACATTCTTACATGCATTTTCCAGTTCATTCAGCATGATCTTCATTTCAGTTGTAGATGAAGCAAAAAGTGTGATGTCATCTGCGAATCTAAGATTATTTAAATATTCTCCATCTATTTTTATGCCATAACTGTCCCAATTTAATAACCTGAATACTTCTTCTAGTACTGCACAAAACAAAGCTGGTGACATAGGATCGCCTTGCCTGTCTCCTCTATTTAAATTGAATTTATTTCCTCTGGGTTCTAAAGATACTCTTGCGTTACTACTCGTATATAGATTTTTTAGAATTCTTATGAATTTATTTGGAACATTTTGGTTCTTTAGCGCTTTCCATAGCATAACATGCTCGATAGTGTTGAATGCTTTTGTAAAATCAATAAAAGATATTTGTTAACTTTTTTTCGTATTCGTTACTTTTTTCTATAATTTGGTTTATAGCTTGAAGGTGGTCTGTGGTCTAAAAAACCTTCCTGAAGCCTGCTTGTTCTCTGGGTTGTTGCTCATCTAAGACTCTTTTCATTCTTCGAAAAATGCATTTAGCAAAGATTTTATACAATGTTGAAATGATACTTATAGGTCTATAGTTGTTTAAGTTATCCTTGTCGCCTTTTTTATGGATCAAACATATGGTCGATTCTTTCCATTGTGATGGTATTTCTTCGGATTCCAGAATTTTATTAAATAAGTTGGTAAGACTTGAAGTTAACTCACTTTTTCCTAATTTTAGCATCTCGGCTTTTATTAAATCATTTCCAAAGCATTTTCCTTTTGGTAGATCGTCTATTGCTTTTTCAATATCGCTAGACAGGAAGTTTGGCGTTACCTCTTCGTCGCCGTTTATATTTGGTGATTCACGTAGAATCTCATCTTTGCTAAGAGTGGATGTATACAGGCTTTTGAAGAATTCGGTAGCTGCTTCATTTATTGATTTCCTTTTCTTAATTATTTTGTTGCTTTCCTTTATCTTCGTTATCCATTCTATGCCGAAAGTAAATGTCTTGTTTGCATTTTTAATAGATCTGTTTTCCTCCATTATTTGTTTGACTGTTCGTTCATTAAAATTTTTTATATCCTTTCTAGCCTCTTTTCTACAAAGCTTTTTTAATTCTTTTAAATATACTTTAATGCATATATATTTATGTAAATAATAACCTTATTTAATACTTTTCTATTTAGAATTTAATAACCTTCACACTATCTAATTTCCTGCCATGTCGGCATCTACTTTATACTTTAAGTATTTACTAAAAAAGAGACGACCATATATATACAGCCTCTAATGTACAAACTAAAACGAAACAATTGTATATCAACTATGTAAAAAAAAAAACCAAAAAAGTCTAATAAAATTCAATTCAATCCGTTTTCTAAATAATAATTATTTAAACAAATTGTTATTCAACAAAAAGTTTGTCTTTTATGTATTTTACCATATAACATAGATATATAATTATAATACATTTTATTATTATTTATTTTACCTATAATTTTTTCTTTCCAACTATTGCATTGCTTCTTTCTAAAACTCCTTCTTCGGTAATTTTTCTAAATAAAATTATTTTAGACAAGAAAAATCAAATACATTGATCAAGAATAGGAATAATATTGGCTTGGAAGGCTACTTCCAAAGGCTTTTCATGGACCGAGGTTAACTAAACGCCACAAGCGTCTTTTACTTATTCCTACTCTTTTCATTGCTAAAATTTTAGTTAGTTACCTGTTTATTATTATTTATTATAATTTTTAAAATAAAGTTTTTATGCACCGCACTTTTCGTGTCCACTCACTTTTACTGCACAGATACAAATGCGCAATCAGATTTCGACTTCATGCGCAAAAAATTAGTCTCCGTTTGATTAGATAGTGGTTTTGTACAACGTCTGAAAAGCACTTACAAATGTAATAACCTGGAAGCGGAAAAGTAATGGGTCTGTGCTGGAATTTTGAAATTTCTTCGTGCAGTCTTGTGTAAGTTCTCAACAACATAATATCTCTTACTCATATCAAAATAGAATGAATAAAAAGACCAAAGAAATTCACATTAAAATAAATGTTTTTTATTTTATTTAAATCTATCATAGGCTGACATCAAGTTCATAATTCTAATTAACCTCTTGTAAATCATATAACATGCGCAAGTATCTGGTCCTTGGCACAGTAGGAGTCTAAGACAGGATCTTCCTTATTCTGCTATTATATTTGTATTCTCTAAGGCTTACCTTATATTTATCTCAGTTACTGGGGTCACCTGAGGACTTCGTTAGATTGAAGAACTTTCGACTAGTCCGTCTCAGGAGACTCAAATCTGCCGACCACCCTGGGGGCTTATCTGCCTTAGCATTTCTGCTTATGGGGCACGATCTTTTAAAGGATTTATTCATGGCCTGGGTAACCTTCCGCGCCATGGAATCAATTTCCTCGGGCGTGAGCGGTGTATCTATGGCCGGGTTGAGACCCTTTTCTAGGTTGTCTTTGTGGCTATTCCAATCAGTCCTTCTAGGGTTTCTATAGGATGCTTTGGGTGGAACAATAATGTTTAGGTTGAAGCATATGTTACAATGATCCGAAAAGGAGTTCTTTTGGGATACAGTCCATTTTTCTACTAATAACTTGGGGGTGTTACTACTGCCCCAAATGGAATGGTGGGCGTTGGCATCACATCCTAGGAGGATGGGTGTGCTTTTCCTCTCTGCTTCTCCGACCGCCTTGCGTATTATATCTGATGGTAAAGGCCCGATATCATCGTAGGCCAGAAACGCAGATGCTATCCAGAGAGACTCCTTAGAGGGGGTCTATAATTTCGCAATTCTGAAGTCGGTACCACTGAAAGAAGACAGGAGAAAGATATTAATTGAGAATTTTGCCAGAATGTAGGTTCGCATTTTACCTTCACAATCGGCGTGTAGTAATTTGCAATGTTTTGTCCTTAATCCGGCAATGCGATTATTGCTAGTCCATGGCTCCTGGATAAGGAGTATGTCGTCTCCACTCTTCTGAAGGTGGAGAAGTAAGCTGGCAGAGGCCACCTTACTGTGATGGAGGTTTATCTGTATTATGCGCATCATTGGAAATAGCGTTTAATCCAGATGACTCTATTACAGTGACGTTGTTCCCCTCTGTATCCGAGGAGAGGTCGTCGGAGACCTGCCGTTTTGTAAATGACGAGCAGACAGCGGGTTTAATGTCAGGTGCTTGCCTTTCGTCTTGTTCATAGACCTTGAGTTTAATTATCTAGACAGAACTCAATCTCATGGTTTTTTGCTTTTAGATGGCCCAAAGATTCCCGATTCAGTAGAACAGTAACTGATCTATCGGATTCTTGGATCACCTCTGTTTTTGTGACCTTCCAGTCGTGAGATGGAAGATCAGGGTTTTGCTTCTGGGTGAGAAGCAGAATATTTTAGGGGTCGCACGGGCTCTAAGGGGACCCAGGCGCAGGCTCTTGGCCTGAGTGGGATCTCGTCTTTGCTCACGGCTTCCGGCTTTGCACCCTCCCGTAAATTACTTGCAGCGGTGACAGCGATTCTAATAAAGGCAACTGCACTCTCGTAGTCGTAAGTCTGCTTTTATACTTAAGACTTGTGAGTCTAGACTTTTTTCGAATTTCTCTTTCTTATTTACATCCGTGAGTCTTGTGCTTTTACACTTCAGACTTTTTCCCTTGACTCAAATTTGACATTCCTCTTTTATTTTTCAGTTTCTGTATTGTGCAGATGACTAGGTGGGAAGCAACACAATGATAAAACGAAGAAGAGAAAAGAAGAACGTCAAAAAGAGTCGCCAAAAACTTTACCCTCGACTCACAGGGCAAAATATTTTCCTTCTCAGCTTTTCGAACTTTCTTATTCTTTTGGACCCATGTGAGTCTAGATTCACAAGTCTTAGTGTAAAAGCAGACTAAGCAATCAATTTAAATCCCCCATAGAGCCAGCCTCTATCGCTGAATGAGGGAAGTGGTTTTGCAGGGTCGCTCTTGCACAGGGAGAGGAGGCTGTGGTTTAATCTTCACTCCAAGACCGTCCAGTGCTCCCGACTTATATGATTCTCCTCATGACTCCGGTCTACGATGACAATCTTTCACCACCCCACTGTAAGTGTTGAGCGTTGAAGCGTTGCTCTTTGCCTCTTGAGACCGAGGCCGCTTGGAGATATTAGCCTGCTTTTGTTTTGTGGGGACCTTAGTAGGTCTAGTCTTCCACTCCTTGATTAAATCCGTTGCCCACTTAAAGGTGTCATAGTCTTTTGCGTCCCAAGTATCCGATTTCTTTTTTTAAGTCGACTAAGGGCTTGGAAAGCATCACGACGCTGCCTGTAAGCGAGTGTGCCGGCGCTGATGCGCTTTCTGACAACCGTCGGTCAGGTGGAAGTCTGTGAAGAGTTGCCTGTATCATAGGTATGAGAGCTGTCGGAGCGCGCATCGATACTCAAGCGTTCCATTCACTTCTCAACCCATTTGGTTTCGTTTACCGTATCGTTCTTGTTTCGTTTGTCGTGGGGGATACCCCCCGAAGGTCGATTGTCGGTCGGTTTTGATGCGTTAGGTGAGGCAACACTCTCGGTTTTGGTTTTTGTTTTATTTTTAGGCATTGATCCCACGAGTTTCCGAGAAGGGTAAGGTCACCCCCAGCAGAGATCGGAATACTGGAGGAAGGCAAGATTCAAACCGAGGTGTTGCCACGTATCCGAAGTTCGCATATTACTGACTGAGCACCCTCCCAGCCACGCATCCATCGGCATATGCTGTTACACCTTACGATTAGGGAATTTTTTTCTTCGGACTACCCAAGGAGTTAACCTTCTCCCCGCCCGCTATGTAAGCCGACCCATCAGCAGAGACATGACCTACTGGATAGATCGTTACCAGCAGCCACCACGTTGAGGTCATAGCTGGACTTCCTTGGAAACAACAGTTACGGCAAGTGCAACCTAGGTTACTACATGTTATCCCCCTATTGTAAGCCACGGCAGGCTAAACTTGGAAGTACGTCATCTGGGTTTCGGCTGGCTGGGAATCGTTTTAATGAACGACTGGCTAGCTACGTTCCAAAAAAACACGGCTTTCATCCCCAGCCAAAAGCAGCTGGCTGGGAATTTTGCGATATCCCATGGCAAGGTGGCGCTGAAAGTGATTTGTAGAGCATTCGACAGACTGCCATTTACGAAAATTATGTAATTTCAATAATGATGTTTCACAAACAAAATCAACTTTATTATGATTTCGTACCACTTTTTGTAAATTATCCATTCAATAAATTACCGAAAATAATTGTTTTCACAACAAATAACAAAAAATTGGTTTGGTTGAATGCCGAATGATTTGCCAGTTCACACATAACAGCTGATTTCATATGACCGAAATCACACACAGCAACTTGGAAGTAAGTCAGCTGAGTTCGGCTGGCTGTGGATTGTTTTAATGAATGACTGGCTAGCTACGTTTCAAAAAAAAAAAAACGGCTACTTGTAATTGGTAATAACTGAATCTGTTGGTATGATTTTTTATTTTTTTAAGTTGAATTTATTCTAATTTTTATCGCATCCCCATCGATAAATTAATCTTAATCTTATTAAGTATGAGTTGTATATTCGCTTCTTGTCAGAATCTGACAGCAGAATGTACTTAACTATTTCAGTTTATAACTTGAATGTTCCATTTTCTTTGAAATTTATCTAGGAATTTTTGTTAAACTTTTGTATAGCTTTAATGAAATAAAGAAATAAATACTTACTTACTTACTTACTTAACGGGCTCCCGACCCTTGAAGGGTCTCTGCCTGAGACACAGCAGCCTTCCACTCTCTTTGATCCAGGGCACGCTGCTTCCAGTCGTCTAGACCAAGCGCACTGGCATCCGCGGTAGCTTGGTCCTTAAACCGGAGGTTCGGTCTTCCTTGTCGTCTCGAACCTGGGGGCTGTGATTCGAAGATCCTCTTTGCTGGAGCATTGTTGTCCATTCGCTCGATGTGGCCGAGCTAGTGTAGTCGACGTGTTTTGGCTTTTCGGACTACATCCACATCTTGATACAGCTCATAGAGTTCGTGGTTGTATCTTCTCCTCCATTCGCCCTCCTCGCATACGGGACCGAATATCCGACGAAGAATTTTTCTCTCGAAAGTATTCAAAATCTGCTCTGCTTTCCTGCTTATCGTCCAACACTCGGCTCCATACAGCAGAACTGGCAGGATCAATGTTTTGTAGAGCATGCATTTTGTTTTTCGAGTTAGGAGTTTTGAACCCATTTGTTTTGCCAAACCGAAGTAGCAGCGGTTTCCTAGGGTCTTCGTCGAATCTCCACTAAGGTGTCATTCGTGGAGTTGATGTTTACTCCGAGGTAGGTAAACTCCTTAACCACTTCGAAGTTACTGTTGCCAACAGTGACGTTTTGTCCTAGGCGGTGGACAGATGCTTCATTGTTTGTTGACAACATGTACTTGGTTTTGTCCTCATTCACTTCAAGGCCAACTCGTTTCGCCTGTTCTTCAATTGCCGTAAAAGCCTCTAAGACGGCGCGCTGGGAACGACCGATGATGTCGATGTCGTCCGCGTATCCCAGTAGCTGGAAAGATTTGTAAAAGATAGTACCTTCCGTGTTTACACCTGCCCTGCGCACTATCTGTTCCAGCACAAGATTGAAGAAGTCACATGACAGCGCGTCTCCTTGCCGAAGTCCGGTGCATGTTTGGAATAGTTCGGTGGAACTGTTTCCAAATTGCACGTTGCACCACGTGTTTTCCAGCGTCACGCGGCATAGCTGGATCAGTTTAGCCGGGATCCCGAATTCGGCCATCGCCTTGTAGAGCTCAAGACGATGAATGCTATCATATGCGGCTTTGAAGTCGATGATGAGATAGTGAGTCTCGACTTGAAATTCGTTGGTCTTTTCCAGGATCTGTCTTAGTGTAAAAATTTGGTCGATCGTCGATCTGCCGGGCCGGAAGCCACACTGGTACGTGCCGATTAGTGTGCTGCAGAAAGGTTTCAGACGTTCACACAGTACGTTGGGTAGGATCTTATATGCGACATTGAGCAAGGATATGCCTCGGTAGTTCTTACAGGATATAGGATCGCCTTTCTTGAAGATGGGGCATATAGAGCTGATATTCCAGTCATCGGGCATGACTTCCTCCACCCATACTTGGTTGATGACTTGGTGCATGCACCCTACCAAAGCATCACTACCATATTTGAAAAGCTCCGCTGGTAGACCATCAGAGCCGGCGGCCTTGTTGTTCTTCAGCTTTTTGATAGCTGAGCGGACCTCTTCAAGACTGGGAGGGGGGATGGATTCTTCACTGACTGGATGCGGGTTCACTTCCTGCCCTATCACTCTCTCTACCTGATGCCCATTAAGTAGCTGCTGGAAGTGCTGCATAAACACATCTACTATTCCCTGCGCTTCGGTGACTAGGTTTCCTTCACTGTTTCGAAGAGCCTGCGTTCCGGGCTTGAAGCCTGCTGCCAGTTGCTTGGCTTTCCTATAAAACATCCGGATGTTGTTCCTATCGCGGGACTCTTCTATATCCTTGAACTGGGTGACTGCGTGGGCCCTTTTCTTCTTACGCAGGATCTTCTTCTCCTCCCTTCTTCTGGCTCGATACTCTTCTCTCTCTGCTCTTGTTTTGCGCTGCAGCGCTTGCACGTGTGCATTTTCTGTCACCTTTATCCGGCGCACGCATTCATCATCATACCAAGGGCTCTTTTTGGGTGGTGGCTGGTAGCCTATGGTGGTCTCTGCTACCCCTTTGATGATGTCGCGATACTGGTTCCACAGATTGTTTGCGTTTGTGGATGGTGAATGCACAGCGGGGAGTCTCTCGCTCAAGCGCTCTCTGTAGGCTCTGGCTGTTCCATTCGTGCTAAGGCTTCCAACATTGAATTTCTTTTTCTGGGCGGTTCGCAGCTTTTTCTCGTTGGATAGTCGAGCTCTGAATTTAGCTGCAACAAGATAATGGTCAGAGTCGACGTTTGCCCCTCTGGAGGTTTGCACATTCAGAATGTTGGATGCGTGTCTCGCATCTATTAGCACGTGATCGATTTGGTTGGCGGTTCGACCATCTGGACAGCGCCAGGTTGCTGTGTGGAATCGTAGTCTTGGAAACCGTGTGCTAGTTATCACCGTATTACGAGCTGCTGCAAAGTCGATTAGCCGGAAGCCGTTGTCTGTGGCCGTGTCGTGGAGGCTGTGCTTTCCAACTAATCCGCCGAAAATGTTTTCCTTACCGATTTTAGCATTGAAGTCCCCGAGTATGATTTTGACATCATACTCCGGACAGGCTCCGTAGGCTCCGTCCAGGAGGTCATAAAACTCCTCCTTGATAGAGTCTTCAGTTTGGTTGGTAGGGGCGTGTGCACATATTACGCTGATGTTTTGGAATGTTGCCTTGATGCGGATTACAGCCACGACGAATCCGCATCCTAACATGTGCAGTCTTTTGTGACAGCTGTAATAAATGTCGCAATTTTCTTTTTTTTTGCATACCTGATCCTATCCATCGTATCTCCTGGATCGCGGTAATACCTGCCTTGTGTGAGGACAGATTCAAGTTTTTGAATAGCATCAAGAGTCTCCAGTGAACGCACATTCCAGGTGCATATTCTTAGGTCGTAGTCCGTGGACGTTCCGGGTCGTGGTGTTAAATGAGGGGGTCCATTATCCGAGGCTAGTGTCTCTCTCACTATCTCTTTTTTACGTGGTAAGGATGTTACCCCGACGGCACAACCCCCAACCTGGAGGGTCAGTTCCATTTTTTTTAAACCCCTAGGACGAGGGGCCGGTTTTAAACCGATGTCAGTAACCCGCTTCGGGGATGTGAGCGCTGCCGTTGGCCCAGTGAGGGCTCATCCGCCACCATCTCTTTTCCAAGACACTGACCAGTACATGGAAATTCTTATCGACCTGAGCTCCGAATATGTCGGAGTAGCTCAGATAAGGTTTTGTTTCCGTTCTGGAAATCTAGCGCCACCGTTGGTTCCATCGAGGGAACTCGTCCGCTGACGTGATTATAGTACTGCCATTTTCTCTGGATCAGCACTCGCACTTATAAGTTTAGCAAGTCGAGCCCGGGTGGGCAGCAACCAGTAACCGATGGCTACCACTTGGAGGTAAAATAAGCACAATTGATGTGTGGTAACAGTTACAACACTGGGCTTCGCCAAGTTAAAGCCAATCAGTGCCTACCCTATTTCCACAACATCCAGCCAAGAAATAAATAAATAAATAAAATAAATAAATAATTTCTATTCAGAGAAAAGCCTATAGACGGCAGTTTTTATCGGCTGTGATTTCCAATAGTGGGCACCGTAGCGCAAGTGGTTAGTGCGTCGGACTACTGTGCCAGCGGTCTTGGGTTCGAATCCCGCCGCAAACACCTTAAAGTTTTTCACAGTGCCCACCTCTTTCGAATGTCTGACAAGCATCAAAGAGTATCATTTGTCACGATTGAGCTTCTCAAGTCGCCGTTTGGAGTCGGCAAAAAACTGTAGGTCCCTTCCATTCGTGCAAAAATATAACACGCACACACAAATGGTTGCGAGAAGCAGGCCCAGGTTCACCTCGAGCTGTAGCGCCAACTAAGTAAGTAAGTAAGATTTCCAATAGGTCAACCTGAATTTTCACCTTTTGTTATTATTTTTGGTGAATATACGTTATTCGCAGATGTTCTGTATATAAATTAATGTGAGGAAACATTTGTGTATGTGTTTAAAACAATAGCCGTGTTTTTTTGAAACGTAGCTAGCCAGTAGTTGCTAGCAAAGTCAAATTTCACACGTAAAACAAATACAACAACCAGCTGGCTACAACTCTTGATTTTATCCGCAGCCAAAAGCAGCTGGCTAGGAATGTTGAGATATCTCATGGCAAGGTGGCGCTTAAAGCGATTTGTAGAACATTTAACAGACTGCCGTGTACGAAAATTATATAATTTCAATTACTAAATGATGTTTAACAGAAATAATCCACTATATTATGATTTCATATCACTTTATGTAAATTATCCATTGAATAAACTACCGAAAATTATTGTTTTCACAACAAATAACAAAAAATCGATTTCGTTGAATGCCGAATACTTTGACAGTTCACACTTAACAGCTGATCGAAATCACACACATATGACCGAAATCACACACACCAACTTGGAGGTAAGTCGGCTGGGTTCGGCTGGCTGGGAATCGTTTTAATGAACGACTGGCTAGCTACGTTTCAAAAAAACACGCCTAATAATATATTTTTACAAAACCATACAAATGTGCACAAAACCGTACAAATGTCAACGTATTTGACATAAAAATGACTTGACAGGCTGCTATATTGCGTTCAGTGGGTCTAGTAGGCATTACTTAATTTATTTAATGCGTTCAGCGGGTCTATTATGCACTTTTATTATTATTAATTTTGGCGTTGAGATTCTCATACCCACCCAACTGTTTATTAAACCAGTTGAGGAAACAGCCATACAGGACCTAGCCACTTCTCAATGATTTCAGTCGATGTCCTGTACATAGATTTTTTTTAATCGCGCGCAGCGCGCCAGGCACCCAACTATTTAGTTACTCCAGTTGAGGAAACAGGCATACAGGACTCGGCCACTCTTTAATGATTTCAGTCGATAGTCCACAGTTTTTTTTTATCGCGCGCAGCGTGCCATCCACACAATTGTTTACATTATTTATTATTTGCAAAAATGTATAGTGAAGTACACACCACTTTCATTCATTAAAATGTTAGTTTTCAGTATTTTGAGGTTAGAATTTCGAAAATTAAACAACTTTTCTTTGCTTTATTTGTTATTTCCTCACTTTCATTTTAGTTGCGGTAGCAAGAACAGTCAAACTATCTAATTTCCTGCCATGTCGGCATCTACTTTATACTTTAAGTATTTACTAAAAAAAGAAACGGCCATACATATACAGCCTCTAATGTACAAACTAAAACGAAACAATTGTGTATCAACTATAGGCGTGTTTTTTTTTTAAACGTAGCTAGCCAGTCGTTCATTAAAACGATTCCCAGCCAGCCGAACCCAGCTGACTTACCTCCAAGTTGGTGTGTGTGATTTCGGTCATATGTGTTTGATTTTGATCAGCTGTTAAGTGTGAACTGTCAAACTATTCGGCATTCAACCAAATCGATTTTTTTTTATTTGTTGTTAAAACAATTAATTTCGGTAATTTATTCAATGGATAATTTACATAAAGTGATTTGAAATCATAATATAGTGGATTATTTCTGTGAAACATCATTTAGTAATTGAAATTATATAATTTTCGTACACGGCAGTCTGTCAAATGTTCTACAAATCGCTTTAAGCGCCACCTTGCCATGAGATATCACAACATTCCTAGCCAGCTGCTTTTGGCTGCGGATAAAATCAAGAGTTGTAGCCAGATGGTTGTTGTATTTGTTTTACGTGTGAAATTTGACTTTGCTAGCAACTACTGGCTAGCTACGTTTCAAAAAAACACGGCTTATGTAAAAAAAAAAAACCAAAAAGGTCTAATAAAATTCAATTCACTTTGATTTTAGTTTTTTTGTGTTTTAGGGGTCATTTGGGGCCTTAAAAAAAATTGTTTCAATACGAAGGTTGACCTATTGGAAAGCGGCCCCTCAACAAATATTCAAAGTCTAGCATTTCGAAAACCCAATGTCTCATTGCTTGGTGTGTTTAACGAATTTCGAAGAACGCACATTTTAAAGTTCCACCTTAAATATGCGAAAGTGACAGCTGTTGTCGTATTCGCATTTTTTATAACCTACAAAAACGGAAAACGTAGGTAATCAACCACAAACAACAAAAAGATTTTTAAGCGGAATCGCCGATTGCCAGTTTTTATTTGTTAAGTTCCATTTGTTTATCAAACTATATTTTACAAAAGGATATATTTAAGAAGTTTTGTAGCCATGGCGGGATTTAACCTAACGTCAATATCCAAAGAATTAACTATTGTTGAAGAAGCGGGTTTAACATTCGCTGGTGGATCCCTTAAATGGAGTACCGCTGATGATGGTAGCAATTACACATTTTTTCTTAATTAAAAATCATAATTAAACCATCTTATCAAATTTCAGTAAAGGAAGTAACCTCTGCTATCGAGAAATGCAAGAGGCTGACGTTTCTCAAATTGGAGGGAAACACGCTTGGCGTCAATGCCGCCGAAGCTATTGCTAAGGCGCTAGAAAAACACCCGGAGTTTCAGAGAGCTTTATGGAAAGATCTCTTTACTGGAAGACTTAAAACGGAAATTCCTTTAGCACTTAAACATCTCGGAAATGGCTTAATGCTTGCTTCGGCACAGTTGACAGTTTTGGATTGTAGTGACAATGCATTAGGGCCAAATGGTATGGTTGGTCTAGAGGATCTTTTACGCAGTAGAGTTTGCTATAGTTTACAAGAGCTGCATCTGAATAATTGTGGTCTGGGTATATATGGAGGAAGAATGTTGTCTGAATCAATTTTGCAATGCTACAAAAAAAGCACTGAAGCTGGAACTCCTTTATCGCTTAAGGCATTTGTTGCTGGTCGAAATCGTTTGGAGAACGAAGGAGCGAAGGCAATCGCAAAAATATTTTGCACTATTAAGACTTTTGAGACAATTGCTATGCCGCAGAACTCTATTTTTCATGAAGGAATCGCAGCTCTTTCGGAGGGATTCAAGGAAAACGTTAATCTACAGGTGTTGAATTTGAACGATAACATTATGACCCATAAGGGAGCGGCCGCTGTTGCTAGTGCCATTCTTTTAATGCCACGGTAAGAATGTTACAATTAAAATTCAAAGAATATCATCCGAATAGTTGGTATATTTCAGCTTACGCGAAATAAATTTTGGAGATTGCCTTCTTAAAACAAACGGTGCGTATCATCTCGCCGAAGTGCTGGAAGACAATCATCACGAGCTAGAAACTTTAATCCTGGATTGCAATGAGATTGGGCCTGATGGTGGGTTAGCTTTGGTGTCCGCTATGCAGAATAAACCGAATTTACATTTTATTAATCTGGACGGCAATAAATTTGGGTTTGACTGTCGGGAACGTATTGTGGAAATGATGGCGGAGACACAAAATCCAGAAGCACTTGGACCGTTCGAAGAAGATGATTCAGATGGTGACGATGATGATGAGGTTGACGATCAGGAAGATGAAGATGATGAAGACGCTGAGAATCATAACGACACAACGGAAGAGGTGGATGAAGATGATGAACATTATGGAGAGGAGTCTTGGGAAGGAGATGATAATGCTACCGCAACAAATTACGTTACTGCCCTCTGCAACAAGGTGAGATACAAGTACATTTACATATTTTAAAATCTTAGTCCCCGGCTCTTGTATAGGTAAAATAGATTTTAAATATAAGTACTGAAAAGTTTAACTAAGCCACTAAGTTCGTTTCACTTAATGCAGACATTATTTCCTACTTTTTTTCAAATAGACCATCGATGAGACCGTAGAAGGATCATTGCATTCGAATACAAGCGTAACTTTTACTGGAGAAGAATCACGTCCAAATACTGTCGAAACATTTTGTAACACACCGAATCCTTCGCTTAAAATGTTTCTCGACATTGAAGAGGCTGATAAACTGGAAGCATTCCTTGAACTGTTAAAAGTAAACCATTTATTTCGCGATTTAGGAGTGTTCTTTAAGTTTATTTTTTTATTTCTTGACAGGGCTTTAAAGACGATAATTATATAATAATGATAACATTCACGGCATTGAAATGTGCGGCACTGTCACATGGATCCAAAGAGGCACTCGATATATCAGTTGCACTGTATGCGGAAGCTTTTGATTACGCGAAAAAAGAGGACCAAATCCCACGTGTGATGAATTTCTTTTTAATACAGCTTGGCTTATTAAAGTGTGAACAGAAAACCTTTAAGCCGGCATACAATATGAAAAGTTGCCGTTTTGCTTTCCGGCAAACGTTGAAACTTAAAGAACTACCTGATGAGGTGAAGCAGACGTTTACATTATTCCTGGACCGATTTGATGATTAGTGCTACTCACTACGTGCAAGTTGGTCTTATTGTTTGTCGTGTTAACAAATAAAGTTTTTTAATTTATTTATAATAATGTTTAATTTTATAATTAATTTATAACCTCTATTAGGGTTAGCGAATCGAACGTTCGATATGAAGCGAACTATTTTGCGAATCACCCGTATCGTGGTTTTCAGGCCTATCGTGAACAGAGTTTCCCGGGAAATATTTCCCATTCAGCAATCTGATTTACATTGCTGACAAGGGAACTATTTCCATCGGAATTTATTCGCGATAACCCTGATTATGTTTGCAACTGTCATTTAATTTGTTTTTTTTTTGTTGCAGCAGTTTTTTCACTTGCGAATGACACATTCGCTAACCATAATACCACGATACGGGTGATTCGCAAAAGAGTTCGCTTCATATCGAACGCTCGATTCGCTAACCATAATAGGCGTGTATAACTTAAACATCAGTTACTGCTGATAGTTGACTTTGTTTTCCCGTGCCCATGCAAGCAATTTTGTGACAATTTACAAGCTCATCAGTTTGTATTGCTAATACTCGTCCTGGATTTGGAGATTTTAAATTAAACTAAGAAAAATTTATATTTTTTTAGGTCAATCTTTATTAATAAAACTTAAAGCGGTAGGTGGCTGTGATTGTGCCGACGATCGCCTAGATTGTGCGGCTGATGACCTGGAGCTACTTGCCGATGTTCGAATTGGCTTCTTTTTTATCCAAAACTTTAGTGCAAAAATTACTTCTGATTGCAAAGCATCCATAGGTGTTATCTGTAAGGGAAAAATGAATTTATTATGTAAGTATTTAAATATCAGAAGTTTTTTTTTACCCTTTCCTCCACAGCAACTTGTTGAACATTCCACAGAAATTCGCTTATTCCTAACACAAAGGCCGCAAATATACCACAACCCAGTACGAGAAACACGCCTCCAAGTTCTTCTATTGACAGCTCGTTACCATCGACCACCGCTGGTTCCTCACAAGTCTTATTACGGTTCTCCCACCATTTCTTTTTCAATGCAAAGAGATCACCCCTTTCGCTTAGTTTTAAAATGGCAACACTCAAATTGGAACGATAGTCAGAACCTGTGGAATAGTGCTGTATAATATATTGGCTAATGTCATAGGCTAAATTCTTACCTAGAGGCACAGCTATTCCGTAATGTTTTTCGCCTATTTGTGATCCAATTTGCATAAGTTCACAATTTCTTTCTATGTTATATTCCATATTGGTTGTTTCCATAAGAAAAGCATATGTTCCGCGGTTTTTTTTTACACGTTCAACACCTTCGTTGTTGTCCTTCGTGAACACAGTTGGCTGGGCTGATATCATTTTCGACCAAGCTAAACGATATATTGTGTCATTTGACTCCTACAATTGGATTTAGAAGTTCACTCGCTTGGTTTAAGGTTTTTAGTAATGACTTACAGAGAAGAAGGTCGACGTACTACCTCCATTAACTGTACCAAACTGTATTTTATTTTGGTCAGCTAAATCATTTATGCCGCTAATTGCATTCTCCATCTTTGATGAAGTCAAAAAAGCAGCTAAATTGGCTGTGTAGGAGTTTAACATCATCAAAGCGAAGAACCACCACATTCCACTCATTAGCCGCAACGGTCCAGATCTTGGCAAAATATCACATCCTTGTCCCATAATGGAACCCATGGTAAGCCAGGATGTATTAGCGACGTCCCATTTGTTTTCGAGTTCTTCTGGATTGGGATTACATGGATGAGGATTTTCCCATTCATCTCGGGATACTCTGAAAGTATTTTTTTTTAAACATAACATTTTAAGTAGGTTGGCATGTTAACTAAATGTACCTGGCCATTACTATAGATACCAAAGATATGATTAAATATGCTGTCAGCATATAGATCCAAACTTCCAAAGCAAATGGCGATAAGAAGGCAAACAAATCTTTTGATTCTGGTGGTTTTTTATAGAACATTATACTGATACCAAGTTGCATGAATGGTACTGTAAAATCAACAACCGAACGCCTGGCTTGAGTAATGGTAAGGTCACAGATTCCGATGTCGGCTTTCTTAAAAGAAAATAAAACACATACATAAGTTGTATAAATGAATTAACTTCAGAAAAACTAATTAAAACTATTGTTGTTACAAAATCTCATCTGATTAGATTATATTTGCTTTAGAAAAAATTGATGGAGTTCCTTAACTGAAAAGTTGGAATCAGCATTGGACTAGAAATCCCTTTGCTGATAATTTTAATTATTGTAAGGGCAAAAGCGCCTCTGGCTCTGGCCAGAGCAGCATCTATATTTTTGTTAAAATACAGATACTGGTCTAGCAAGAGCCCGAGGTATATGACTACATTTCGACAGGCAAGTGGCCATCTTTCTGGTGTCCAAAGAGGCCCCAGACAACGGCGTCCGAAACAAGATGGTTGATATTTAACTTCGCTGAATCTTATCGAAGTCACGTTGCAAGAGAATTGCAATGACCTCGGTCTTTGGTCCTGATCTGTACGCGACCAAGTCATCTGCGTACGCAATAGCATGGTGAAGAGACCCCACTAGATCACTTGTGTAAATATTGAAAATGATTGGTGAATTAACCGCACCCTGTTGTAGACCATTTTTAATTTTAAACATACCACCAGAGGTTACTTACATTGTCATTTTTTACAATTAACCGCCTACTGGTGAGCATATTATAAAGTATGTACAGTAGTGGTTTACTTATGCTCAGCCTGCTCAATTTGTAAAAAAGTCTCTCTAACCAAACGGTGTCGAAGGCTTTCTCTAAGTCAGCCACCCGTGGATTGTTTCTTGCCTTTGTTCCATTAGATATCCGATACGAGTTTAGACGCGGCATGTAAGGTATCATGCCCCGCCTTAAAACCGGATTGGTTATCTGGAATTATATGTTTGTCCTCAACCCACTTACTCAGGGCTCTATTGATCACTTTTTCGAATACCTTGCTGATGTTCGGAAGGAGACTTATTGACAGGAGATTTGCCGGATTGGAATTGTCCTTTCCCCTTTTAGGGATAGGATGCACTACTGCTGTTTTCCAATGCGCTGGATAATGTGCATTTTCAGTACATTATTAAACAAAATGCAGTAAATGTCTACCGCTTCTAGAGGGAAATGTCTAAGAAGAATGTTAGATATTCCATCGATTCCCACTGACTTCTTCTTTCTCAATGATTCGAAGATCGCTTGGAGCTCTACCTTCGATAAGAACGGGGGATGTATCCCTTCGTTGGCGATGGCATTATTTGCCTCATTGAACTCGGTGAAACCGATGTTCTCTGATTGCCATTGCTATAGTTCATTTCGAAGGTAGAAATTGTGCACAAGGACTCGATTCTCCAGGTCATGGTTCGGGCAAACACTACTTTTCACTTTATACACTTCCTGAAAAGTCGGTCCTATAGCATCAACCTGCTCCTGCGGATTTTCGATCAAAAATAAATTGTCGTAATCGACTGTGTTACCTGGATCTGCTGTCACATAATATATTGGTTTGTTGTACGTATTTCGAGGTATTTTGAGACATAAGGTCGTTGAGATTTTTCCTCCAAAATATTTTGTTTATTTGCGGGAACATACTGGGGTTGTTGGCTTTTACAGCCCCAATTATTTTGTTCCAGTGCAGATTTACCGCTAATCGGTAATTTTATTTTATTAACTGTTGAAGGTTTTTAATCAACGCCTTCAGTGTCCTAATCTCTGAGTTTTGTCTGTCAGTAAACCGTCTGTACATGGTTTTTAGTCTCGACAGCAGTCTACTTTTCTGTTGGTGCAGTGCGTTAGTGATTGCGTCGCGGGATATCCCTACATTATCAGTTCGTTGATGTCGAGGTACCATCCTGTCCGTCGTTTGTTTTATTGTCTCGTCCATTTGTTTTAGGTATCCGTCAATCTCCTCAATTGACAGATTCCTATTGGACGGTAGGTTGAGCGAGTTTGAGGAAAGTGCTCTTGTCATAACTCTAGGGAAGCGTGTCCAACGCACTTTAATATAATTGTAGGGATGTGCATGATCAAACGCTTTAAGTTCCGCAATCTCGTTGGGAATTGTAGTTTCGGCACTGAGTCCGCAATGGTGAGTCAGTTCTAACCGTACGTCGAACAGCAGGAGATCTAGATATGATCCGTCCTTAGGAAACGACGCACTATCTGTGGCTTTCAAATCGAGTCTACAATCGTCACTGTGCTGACCTCACCAATTAAAAAGTAGGTTCCATCTAGAGCAGCGGTTCTCAAACTTTTTTGGCGGCGGAACCCTTTTGTATCACCAAATATTTTACGGAGCCTTTAAATAAGCAAAATCTCATTTTATGTTTATTCTATAATTAAAGTTTACCAGGTATGTAAATATGAACCCGGAATTTACCTATAGATGGCCCTAGTTGTCAAAATAGTTACCGTCAAACCGCGTCATCGGTGCCAATTTCTTGTTTTGACATCTGATAAATATTTTCAAATCACAACAATACAAGTTTCATACAACAGCATAGTTTTTAATAGCGATAAGCATGTCGAATTTTGTGCCTGAAAACTACGATTCGCGGACAGTATTGATTTTCTGTTACTATTTGAAGAAAACTGCCGCAGAATCACATCGATTGCTTGTCGGAGCTCACGGTGAGCATGCTCTTTGAAAAACCACAGTGCTTTGAGTGGCGATTTTGACGTAAGAAACGAGAAGGGCAGAAGGGTGTTTTCTATTATAAGCTGCTGAAACCTGGCGAAACCGTTAGTACTGAACGCTACCGACAACAAATGATTGATTTGAATCAACATATGCGTGAACAATGACCGAAATATCCAAAAAGGCAATCCAAAGTAATTTTGCTCCATGGTACCATCACACACAGTAAAACCGGCTAAGGAATCGATTAAGGCGTTTAGTTGGGAAATACTTTCGCATGCGGCTTGCTCATCAAACTTGGCTCCTTCCGATTACTCCTTATTTGCGTCGATTAGGGCACGCACTTGCTTAGCAGCGCTTCACTTCTTCGAAAATGGCAACTGTTTCTTTTGGCATAAAATTCACAAATTGACTTCTAATAAAATATTTTTTATCATTTTCATACAATAAAATATGTATTTTCTAAACAAAAATTCTGGTGTCATATTTACATACCTGGTTATTAATTTAATGGATATCATATAAGAATATGTACTTTACATATTGATTCCACTGCAAGGTTATGAAATTTTTCTATTTAATGGGAGGTATGATTTTTTTTTTATTGTTTTTACTATTTGTATAATGTCGGCCTTGATAGTAGGGAGTTGGAGACGCATATAAGCTTCAGCATCCAGTTCCAGCCTATGCCATTAGTTTTGTTTGTAGTTGCATATGCTCAGAATCCCGTCTAACACAAGTACCTTTGGTGTTGTGAATGGGAGAAAAACAGTCCAGTCAGAGCCTTTGTGATAACTTGTGGATATTCATTACGACCTCTGCACCGGAAACCTTCAAGCAATATTGTTTTGAACAGTGATTACATGCTTGAGTTTGATTTAATTTCTAAAAAGCATTCATAGGTTTCGTTTGAAATATTTTCTTGCTTCTGCAATTTCGACTATTATGTCTCAGGACATGATGTGCTTCGTCCTTTAGGACTTAGGTTGAAAATATTACGGCGGAGCCCTTACAGAGGCCTTACGGAACCCCAGGGCTCTGCGGAGCACACGTTGAGTATGACTGCTCTAAGGTTACGAATGTTATTTCCCCAATCTCTTTGTGTTGACGAATAAAAGAAATCAGTAGAAATCACATGTATTTATATATTTTTTGGTATTGTTAGCTTCAATTTGAATTTGAATTACCCGCCACATTTTGTATACATATAAAATTTCCCAACCAAATAAATGTTCACCACACTGAATTACCATCCCAAATCCCATATCGATAAGCTTTCCTGATAGCATATTATGTTCATAGTAAGAATCATTCGAATGTAACCCTTCAAGGCGAACAAATCGTAGATTAAAGATAAAGTTAATAACGTGGTTAGTTGCTTGTTTCATTTCAATAATTAAAGAAAAACCTAAGTTCCAATTCGTGGCTTAACATGGCGACCGTGACAGGACTATAGTGTTCAGTGTTATAATACAGTAAAAAAAGAAACTGATAACCAAAACAATTGTTGTGAATAGACTAAAGTGCTCGGTTTCGCGATCGGTTAAAATAACGCAGCATCCATCAAAAGACACAGAAGAGATAAAACTTGGTGAGTCTGTATCTTCAGTTTAGTATTTCCATATAATAGGCGTGTTTTTTTTTAGCCTATCTTTATATATAAAAATGAGCTGTTCGTTTGATACCTCAGAACTCATAAACTAACCGTTTGATGTACCAAAAAGCAATCGGACAAATTTCAAGACATTTTATGACATGAACACTGTTATCATTATATAGGTTATTATTATATAGGTGTAGCGAAGCGCACCGGGTAACCACTAGTATAGAATAAAAATAAAAATTTCAATACATAATACAACAAAACCTTAGCCTCCTTAATTATCCAGGCTAAGGTTTTGTTGTATTTTATATCGAAAACATGTTGCTGAAACATGTTTATTCTATAAAGGCTTAAAAAAAACACGCCTAATATACTGTAGTTGCGCCAATAACCTTTAGTTAACCTTTCGTCGTCGTTAATTTCATTGGTATCGCGAATGCACTTACCACAGCTCATTGGCTCGAATTTGCATACACATTGTTAATACATATTCAGAGCCAATCATATCTATCTTCTATATCTATGCATATCTATACACATAATAAAACTGTAGATTAAAAACTGTTTGTTCGCGCATCACGCTAGAACTACTGGACGGATTTTGATGAAACATTGACATAGTGATTGCTTATGTTCTTGGTCCATATCATTTGTACTTTTTATCCCGGAAAATGGCACGGTTTTAAGAAAATATAAAAAAAACTGCATATTTAAGGGGAAAATTTTAATTATTCAGCCCTAACTCAATAATGGCTTATCGGATTGAAAAACAAAAAAAAAAAAAAAAAACAGGTGAATTTAGTAAATTTTCCCCTGATTCATTTGAGAAATAAAACATCCTTCTGCGTTGTCCTGAAGCTGAGCAATGTTCAAAACAATTATCCAAAGCATCGCCCACAGTATTCTTTCAGTGGAGACCACTGCCAGCAGTCGGGTAGCAGTGGGTATCGTTGCAATAGTGTGTGTGTGTGAGTATATGTGCGCGCTCTGGCGTGATCATTTGTTTTGCACTTCAATGTGCTACAATCATCATAAGCATTTGCGGCTCTCAAACTCAAACGATTTTAACAAATAAGGTGTCAAAAGAAAGATAATTTTGTTACTGATAAAATGCTTCTAATTTAAAGCGCGAGCAGGCGCTTGTGTTACACGATTGTTATGTAACCGCAGCCTAAGAGTTAATGTTGGTTCATATATCGCACTAATAATGCAATACTGTCGGAAGTCAAAATATGACTTCTTTCTGAACCATCGAAGAACTGAGTATTTATTTCCTGTTACAGATTATAAAAAAAATTAATAGCTTATTAGGATTATTAATAAATATTTTCTTTCTTGTTCGATTCTAACGACAGCTTGTTGACGCGTAGGGAGGTGAATTTTACGTTAGAATATGGTGATACATATGTATCTCAAATTTTACAAATTTTGAGTTGCAACAGTATTGTGTTATTAGTACGATGTATATGAATATAATATGTATTTGCTATATACGTACTGGCACGTGTTGATGGTCAAAGTGCAAAATACATGTCAATAAACCGGGTTATGGACGAAAAAATAACAACCAGCTATCTGGTCGAATTTTTAAACTCTTTATCTGCTCCAGGGATCCCATCACATAAATTAAAACTAAAAGTGGGTGTACCTATTATTCTTCTAAAAAATTTGCGCCTACCTTAGTTACGTAACGGCACCCGATTTAGAGTTACAACGCTGCAATGAAATCTGGCGAAAGCGAAAGTGTTGACGCGCTGTGGTGCCGGCGAACATGTATTTATCCCTCGAATTCCGACCAATTCCTAACATTTTTTCGTTCCAGTTTAAGCGTGTACACTTTCGCACCAGCGTCTGCTTTGCGGTGACGATAAATAAGGCGCAGGGACAAATACTGTGTACCGCGGGCATGAGCCTCATCACCGGCTGCTTCTCACACGGTCAATTATACGTGTCTCTTTTCTAAAAGCGGGCACGGGTTCAGGTAGTTCATTAATAAAATTGTTTGTTATTGTGGATACTTAAGCATAGTCCCACAGAATAATTTGTGATCGTACCAGTCTATTAAAGCTTCCGATTTCCTGGTATATTAGAAAGTGAAAGAACATATTTTCTTAATACTTCAGCTTTGAAGAATCATTTAGAATATCTAAAAAATCATTTAAATCGCACTTAAGGAAATAGGTTTTGCAATTTAGTAAAAAGTTGCAGGCGGGCGAAGCGAGGAGAGCACGGGTCAGCTAGTTTGAAATAAAACGGCACGTTTCTGATTCGCTGCAAATTGCAAATTGGAGCATCGTAGCTCCTCTTCCAGCTGATCGGTCGTCGTGGGAAGGTTCTTGGTAGAAATCAGCTACAACAAATTAACAACAGGCGTGTTTTTTTTTCAAACATATATAGGCTAAACATGTTTCCGCAACATGTTTTCAATGCAAAATACAACAAAACCTTAGCCTGGATAATTATCCAGTCCTATTTTTGTATGGAAAGCTTTTTTGAAATCTATATAGATTTGAAAAAAAACGCGCCTAACATTACATTTGGTTGTGAGCATACATCATTGCTTTTGTTTTGTCGTACATTAGAAAAGGTTGCTGAAACCTTGTTTGCATTCACTCAAGGAACTCTCTCAATGCTGTTGCTTAATCAAAGGGACAGATTCCCTTGAAACATTTGCTTATTTGTTAACATCACTTCGAATATTGCTGCTGGTCGTCGGGGGATGAAGTCCGAAGCAACATTCAACGCATTGAACGCAAGAATCGTAGCTAATTCTATATTTGTATATAGTCACGAATATACATTGTTGCTGCTGTTGAAGGCTAGGGAAATTTAACTTTTTAATAATCTTTGGAAACATTGCTGCTAGGCGTTGCGTTAGAAGATTTGCATACAAAACATTCAACGTATTGAACTATTGCATGGTAGCGTCAATTGCTGCAGGCTCGTCTGATACAGTCAACAAGTTGCAAGAGATAATTGATCTTTGAAACTTTGCTAGGAATAATTCACTATGTCTTTGGAATCGGAAAAGTCGTTAGACACATTACAAATAAATAGAAGTTCTACAAAGGTTAGCAATAGCATTACACGAATCAAAAATCTGATTGAGAGCAAGGCAAATTCACTGGAATTAACTGAGTTAGAATGTCGTTTAGGAATTCCCGAATCGTATTTTAAGCAAGCGCTAATAGAAGAGTCAGTTCCAACGGATACTGGCCGAAGTCAAATCGAAGAGTTGTATTGTACAACAAAATCAAAAATACTTTCGCTAATGGGGAAGAATAGGCGAACTAGCACGGTAGATACATCGTTTGCGGTACCTCCGTCTTCCCCTTCTCAACTACCACCACAACGCTTGCCTAAGTTTTTCGGAAAATATGCGAACTACAAAATTTTCATAGGAATCTTCAAGACATTGGTTCATAATGACAATTTGCTAGCACCCATTGAAAAATTCAACCATTTGGTTTCTTGTTTAAGTGAACAAGCCTTAGAAGCGATATGATAATAAGTGTTTGATTTTTCTGGAATACATATCTAGCCTCCTTGGTCTCCCAAAAATGAAAGGAGCTTCGCTAGGTCAATTAAGAAGCTTAGGCGATAATATTTCTGCACTATTCGACTCGCTCATATTATTGGGCACTCATAAAGATATTTGTAATTCGATTATTATCATTTATCTTGTTATGTCGAAAGTAGATTCAGAAAGCCACAATAAATGAAATGAGTCTTTGGACTATTCAAAGCTACCAAAATGGACAACGTGCTCGGAGTTGCTCAACAAACGTTGCCAATTTTTGGAGAGTAAGAATTCTAAAGGCTGAACTATAATAGTCGAATGGGTTCGTACGACCACGTACGAAACTGTGCGAACACAAGGAATTTGTATTGTACAACCATAATAGCTTTTCGCTTCGATTCGTTAAGTTTCGTCCACTTTTGCTCACTTACGAAAGGAGCGAATCCATTCGCATTCGAACATGCCGGAAAAATTGCAATTAGCTGACCCTCTCGTTTTTAATCCCCAAACCATTGATATGTTGCAAATTTATTTTTTGAGCTCATAGAAAATGGAAAAATGAAGTTAGGCCCAAATTTGCGAATATTGCATAAAACGGCATTAGGTTGGATAGTTTCCGGCGCATGCTTAGCGAAAGGAGAAAGTGCAGAAAACCGTAACTTGGTACAGAAACCAGCATATGATCCATTTCCAAAGCTGCAAAAATTGGTTGAACGCTTCTGGAATATTGAGGAAATGTCCAAATGTATTCGTACGCTAGAACAAAACAGTTGTGAAGATCACTTTACCCAAAATTTAAAAACATTGGAAAATGGCAGATTCTCTGTAAAACAGCCACTCAAGGGCTGTGTGTCAAACTGTGTCAAACTTCTTCGCGTTTGTCACTGAACAATTTGTTAATGGTAGGACCGAATGTACAGGAAGAAATGTATTCGATTGTGTTGTGATTTCGAAGCCATCAGTTTGCCCTAACTGCGGATGTACAGAAAATATACCGCCAGATCGAAATTGATCCAATGGATCGAAGGTTTCAACCGATTTTTTGGAGATTCAACGCCATGGAAAAACTGCAAACATACTGCCTCGATACGGTAACATATGGTACAGCATCGGCGCCATTTTTGGCAACTCGCTGTTTGCAAGAAATCGGACTGCGAGGCCAGAGTCAATACCCGTTAGGTAGTCAAATAATTCTTAGAGATTTCTATGTCGACGATCTCATAACAGGAGCTAGCACAATTAAAGAACTTGAAAAAATTCAACAAGAAGTGACAACGCTTTTAAAAACAGCACATTTTGAGGTCCATAAGTGGCATTCCCACGATCCATTAAATGCATGTACCCAACTACTCTAAGGTTGAACTTAAATTTGTTAGGGCAAACTGTGGGTAATCTGCCAAAGGACAGAATAACACCCAATAGGCCATTTAATATCTGTGGGGTAGACTTTTGTGGTCCAATAATGACGTCGTGGAATATACGAGGGAAACAACCATATAAAACGTATATTGCTGTATTTGTGTATCTCGCCTCAAAGGCTGTTCACTTAGAGGTAGTTTCGGACTTAAGTTCAGATGCCTTCATTGCATCGCTTAAACGGCTGATAGGGCAAAGAGGTTGTCTGTCGAAAATTCATTGCGATAACGAGACTAATTTTATTGGCGCAAAAAATAAACTTAAAGACTTCAGAAATGCATTTTTTAAGAATAATATTAAAACAAAAGTATTAGAATTTGTTGCAGATAAGGGCATCGAGTTCCAGTTCATACCACCTCGAGCATCTCACTTCGGAGGCATTTGGGAAGCGGCGGTCAAGTAGTCAAAGATGCTTCTCATTAAAACACTAGGAGGGGCACAGTTAACATTTGAAGAGCTCACTACAGCATTGGCGGAATTCGAAGGGATTCTAAACTCCCGACCCATCATGCCGATCAATTCGGACCCAGTCCATTTTGGTGCCCTAACTCCAGGCCATTTTTTAACTGGGGGACCTATAACTTCCTTCACTGAACGAGACGAATGTTTTAAAAAGATTTCTTATGTCAACAGGTGGCAGCAAATTAATTATAGCATAGACATAGATTTTTTGTTGTTGTTAACTTCAATTTGAATTTGAATTACCCGCTACACCTTGTATATAAAATTTCCCAAACAAAAGAATATTCACCACACTGAATTACCATCCCAAATCCCATATCGATAAGCTTTCCTTATAGCATATGTTCATAGTGAGTAAGAATGATTCAAAGCGAACAAATCGTAAATTAAAGATAAAGTTTATAATGTGGTTGATCGCTTGTTTTATTTCAATAATTAAAGAAAAATCTAAGTCCCAATTCATGGCTTAACACTATGTTGTTAAATGTATTGCGTAATGTAGTTCCTCGCACATAATTCTAATTATGTACATTTGTTCTTATAATTTGTTTATTTATTGTTTGTGGTAGTGTTGTATGTAGCATAGCCCAAACACTAGCACCAGAACTAAATGATGAGCCTGTTGATGCATATTTTGCCTGGCAAATCTCTGCTTGTCGTTGTTGCTTATATTAAGCACACCACGATACAGTTCTGATAGTGTTTACAAAAAAAAAAATGTTTTGAACATTGCTCAGCTTCAGGACCACGCAGGAGGATATTTTATATCTCAAGTAAATCAGGGACAAAATTACTAATTCCATCTATTTTTTTGTTTTTCAATCCGATAAGCCATTATTGAGTTAGGGCTGTATTACTTTAATTTTCCTTCCCAATAATCAGTTTTTTCACTTTTTTCTGAAAAACATGCTATTTTCCGGGATAAAAATGTAATGTAAATGTATAAATATGTATAAAAGTTGACCAGGAACATAAGCAATCACTTTGTCAATATGTGATCGCGCTGCTATGAAATTTGAGTTGCAAATTTCGTAACCGTTCGGTATTCCGTCCCCGAATGCAAAATCACGGAATAACTTCACTAGAAATTTTGGTAACGCTAGGGTATCCATCTCGAGCCCTTAAAAAAAGAGAACATTTTTCTCCTAGAGCTGTAAAAAAAGAGAAAAATAGAGAACAAAAAAGAGAAAACCTAACATCAAAAATTGAACATTAAAAAACAATTTGGCTGAATGCATGCGTGTGTGAGTGCATGTGGGTGGGATTCTTTGTGTCCGAGGTGGACAAAGGAATCCCCTGGAATGGTCACTTCTTGGTTGACCGAGGTTGTGTGAAGAAGGTAAAAGGAAAAAAAAGTGCTCAAAAAAAAAAACAAGCGAAAAAAAGGAAATATGTAGATATAAATTGATAGAGTGGAAATTAAGGAAAATAGTTACGGTAAAGGTAGCTAGTAAAAAAAAAGGAAATTGAGAAAATTGAGGAAATTGAGGAAAAAGAGATCGCAGGAGAGAGATGACTTTTGCCTGGGAGGTGAAAAAAAAAGTAATCACGACACAAAAGATAAGTATAGTGTGATTATTTGGTTGTTGAATTCGTTTGTAGGAAATGTTGGAAAAGTAGACTCTGGTAGGCTTTTGGTACGATAAGATCCCGGTGAGTTACGGGACATGCGACCCGTAACTCACCGTAACTCTTAAAATTTTTTTTTCATTGGGGACCGTACAATAGCGAGCCATTTTCAACGGCGATTTTTTATTTTTTTGTTCTTTGTCACGGGTTAGTTTTTTTTCATCCACCCCGCCCGGTGGATTTTTTTCAGCCCCACCCTAAATTTAACTTCTTACTTGGTTTTAAATTAATATTTAATAAATCGACCATCGATTATAACAAAAGAAATTCGATTTCGCCTTATTTCTTGGTTTTCGTTTCTCCAATTTCAGATTTCACCATTGGTTTTATTCTTTTCTTACAAAGGTTTCCCAATCCCTTTACAAAAAAAATTGGGTGGCGCCCATTTTTTTATTTCCCCAGTGTACACGTTTGTCGAACCCACCCCAGCTGAGCGGCCGGCGCAACAGCTTCCAGTGAGCTGTGGTTGCATTTTTCCCCTACGTCCAGTGGAGGTTGACATTTCGTAACTCTGCCGCCCGCGTGCATAGTTCGGTTGTCGTTTGCTTTTTTTAAATTAATTGTTCGCGGGAAAAAGTGCAACAATCCGAATGTGCATTGCCGCACTTAACAACTTACCACTTTCTACGAAATTCGAGATTCGTGGCAAAAATTTCCACTACGACGGATTCTGTGATAGTTCTTTCGGGGTTCGTAGCAAAATTCCGAGTACGACGGATTCTGTGATAGACGTGATTATTTGGCCAAATATCTGACAGACAGCTGTTTGGGTGATAAAAAGTATGTATCTATTAGTCTTTTGACTTTCTGTAGTACATGCAACGAAAATGTATCTCGTAACGTAACGTAACATAACGATGTGTTTATATCTCAACTTCATTAACATAAATTAAAATTACTAAATTTATTGAAAAATTATCTACTTAAAACCCGAAAAAACCCGAACAAAAGTTGGCAGCGCTATTGTTTCGAAATCTAAAATTTTAAGTAGTTCTCTTTTAAAAGGTGATCGGAGAAAATGCTACAAATTTAGCTTGTCGATGATTTTGAGACACCACAGAAGTAGGGATCCACTGGCATAGAATCGTAAAGTCAATAAAACTTTAACTTCGGCGGATATAAAACTATTTCTAAAAGAAATATAAATAATTTTTTGCTGTTTTGGCAACTGTCAAAATATACCTCAAAATAGCTGTATTTCAGGAAAGTTTAAACGGCATAGTGAACGTTTAACTTAAACGATGAATTAAACTCCAATTAAACTCTCACTGTAAAACTGGGCATACGTATTCTAATTTGAAGAGAATAATTATTATAAAAAATGACATTTACAAAAAAAAGAGAACAAAAATACATCCGCAAGGAAAAGATAGTATAAAAAAGATCATACCAAAAAAAAGAGAATATGTTCTCTTCAGAATTCCCGGAATAGAACCCAGCGTTACCGCAGAACATTTTTTTTCCGTACCACCACTGGCAAAATAAGGTGCCATTTTGAGCCATTGCGTGCCACCAACATAAATAGATAGAAAAACACATTTTTTCAGTCTTCTCAATATATAACACGTTATGACACATTTCTCCGACAACATTCAAATGATTCAAACTAAAAAATAATTTGGCAGATAAGGAGTTGGCACCAATGAGGATAATCGAAAATGAATGTTTTCAGCGCAGCGTATGTAAATCTTGTGAGTGAATGCAAAAAGCGTTTGAAAAAAATTGTTCTTTTAAGGAATATTTTTGTGATTCCACCTATTTTACTTATACCAAAATCAATGTGAAATGGTGCCATATGAAATCTTAAAGTGCCACCGTGCCATTTTAATCAAAAAGTGCCATAATGGCACGATCGTGCCACATCGGCAACGCTGATAGAACCTAATTACGAAGAGTTTACTGGCTAATTGTAGCATGTTTTTCCCATTTATCTCTTTTATTGATCTTTTCCTCTCTCTTCTTTCTTCTTTTTTTGTCTATCGTGTAAATTTAAGGAGGGACATAATTGAGTAGACGGCATACAAAAATTCAAAGAACTGGTATTTTTTAGGACAGTTTTTTTTTTTTTAAATCTGCACAATTCTCGCTATAAGTTGCATGTTATTACTGTGAGTGCACGGATTCATTCATTCTGGTGAACAAAATTTCAAAGAAATGTCTGGCAGAACAGAAATTTCAGAACAGATTAGAAAACTTATTGTTAAAGAGAGACAAAATGGTACGAGTTTTGGCAAAATCGGTGAATTTCCAAAAGTGGCGCTGAGAAAGTATAGAAAAAGTGGATTCATTTTAACACAACACAAAATTTAGTTGGACGAGAAAAAAAATGCACAACAGAAAGAGAAGATGCGCTGATAGTTAGAAAAGTACGAAAAGAACCAACGAGTACTCTACGGGAAATCAAAGAAGAACTTCAGCTGAGAGCATCTGAGAAAACTATAGGACAGAGATTAAGGGAGTCTGATTTCTACAGCAGAATACCTCGAAGGAAACCTTTCATATCTTTCTCGCTTAGGCGAGAATTATGTCTTCCAACAGGACAACGATCCTAAGCATAAAGCGAAAAAAACAATGGGGTTCTTTGAAAATAACACCGTACAACTATTGGAATGGCCACCACAGAGTCCTGACATCAATCCAATTGAAAATCTGTGGGGTATCTTGGACAACGGTGTTCCTAAGGACAGAAGAAGCAATAAAAATCATGTTTTTGCGGCCCTGCAAGAATCTTGGGAATCCATTCCCTTAGAAACCCTTCAAAAACAGGTAGAGAATATCCCGAGACGACTAACTGCCATCATTAAGGCGAAGGGTGCACAAACGAAGTAATCAAAATCAGAGGAAGCATAAAAATAACATCGTCCACCTTATTTTGTCTCCTGGGCTTATTCAATAATTTATATTTTTTCTCTTAAGTTTCACTTTTATATTTTTTTTCTATCATCGTTAACTTCAATATAATGTATTTCATCAAATACCAATACATTTTTTTGATAAAATATTTTTGAAGTGAAACTTCTGGAGCCGCGGTAGGGCAAATTTGCCTGAATCAGACGAAAAAGCGAAACGCTTCCACTTCTCCAACTTCAACAGGCAGTAAAATAAATTGTAAAAAAAATACGCATACATATCGAGCCACAAAATATGAAAAGTACAAGCAAGCGAAGAAAACAGCAACAAAACAAGGGAAGAAAATACAATTCTTATTTTCAAACAACAACAAAACAAGCCAAGAAAATAAAATTCTTATTTTCAACCCCACCATGCAAACATTGGGCACACGAGATGATTTTTGCGGACAGAAAATCGGTTTTGTTGGCGAAGGGACTGAGGTCTGCGGCAAGAAACGACTGAAAATCTTTTACGGAGTTTGAGCAGTTGAATGATGTAGGAAACAAATGCATACCTACCTACACAACTTTCAAAATATTTTGCTCCAAAAAATACTACCACAGTGAAAAGGGGTTGATGTATACAATTTCTTCTGCGGGTAAAAATGTTTTCATACAAAAATTTTATATGAGATGTGACTTTTGGGTTTGTATATTCTTTGGTTTTATTCCTAAAGATATGAAGAATAAATAACGTCGTTTTTAATTTAAACCTTAAAATTCAGCTTTCAATAAACTTTTGAATATTTCGATAGTTTTTTGGTGGCATAAGACTTCTTTTTTGTGCAATGCACATTGCAATACAAGATCTATTTCGGTAATTGTGTACAAAATGGATAATACCTCGATTTTGATGAAATGTTTGTATGATGTAGACTGTAGATATAGAGGGTATTTTTTCGAGTATCTTTATGCATTGATGCCAAAAGTGATGTCCATTTTGTACATAATTATCTTTATTTCGTTCGACGAATTGTGTTGTTAACAAATCAGGAGATGGCAACCCTACGGGGATTGATTTGTCATGCTACTACGGTTATCCAGTGAGTGTTTATAAAAGGGACAGATTAATGCAAGCTATTGTAACAATACTGACAGGCAGACACCCTATCTTCGCTGTATTGACAACTTTTGTGGACCAGAGTATAGAACCTAAGAAGTTTCACTTCTAACGCGCGAGATTCTCACGCATTTTTTTTAAATTGAAATTGTAGTTATTTCTGTTATATTTTTCAACAGTCCACTCAATTTTGTCGCCGACTGTACGTATGTGTTAGCTCTGTTTGTTTTTTTCCTCACATTGTTTTCAATGGCGGTTAAGTATAGCACATATATTCAGCTGATAACTAGGGAAACTTCGGTCATTATGGCGCACTTTTTTGTTTCTCAAATAATTTTAACATGAAAAGCTTTTTTATCAAAAAACAAAAACAGTTAGAAAATATAAGAAAATCACAACAAAAAAAAATTAAATAATTATAATAATTCAATGATTTAAACAAAAAAAAAAAAGTTGAGTTAAAAATGTTTTACAAAAAACCATAATGCCCTATGCATAGGGAAATATGGCGCATCCCCTTGGGCAATATGGCGTGATGCTGTAATTGCGGTTTGATTTGTCACAGCTATCACAAGTGTTTTTTGAATGAAGTACATGAGTCGTGGGACCACATACGACTAATTATAATTGTGACTTGGCCTCTATTTGTCTGCCTGTTCAAAGCCCATATAAAACAGCTCTTTTCTGTTAGGAGTGAATCTATACGCTTATATTTTCCTTACATGAGCCACAATTCTCTGCTCGTTTTCTACTCCTAGGCATGTGAGAGCACCTAAACATCGTTAAAGAGTCTTAGTATACATTTTTTTTACATGCTTTACATGCGAACTCCATAAGGACCAGAGTGCGCCATAATGCCCCTACGCCAAGTGCGTCATATTACAAAAAAAGACGCTTTTGCAGAAAACTTAAAAAAAACGCCAGATTTTCTTTTCTGTTGCTAATCAATGCCACCAAAGGAAAACTAATATGATTCACTTCACTTCACTGTGTACATTAACCCCGTGCGTTTTATACTTAAGGAGCCACATGCAAATGCAAAAGAGCCAAAAATATATGCAGATGATAAAATTGGGGTATTTTTTTGTTTATTATTTTTTTCACTTGTAAAAAAAATCGCAACAGCTTTACAACTTAACATGGCACTCTATAAAGGAAGACTCAAGTTTTCCCATCGTTTTATTTTCTAGAAGTAAACCGGAAATGTGGTATTTGTAAGGTGCGCAATAATGCCCCCTGCGCCAAAATGCCCGAAGTTACCCTACAGCTTTTTCGATCAATTCCTACAGTTCTGTCCCGTTGGTTAAAAACACATAATACACGTGTGTTTCGCGTATGCTTTCGCCTGTATTCAGTATACTAATCGTATGCTGTGGCTATTAACAACTACATACATATTTAACATGACATTCTTAAACGTTACCTACTTAAAGCGGCCCAAAGACGATGAGCTTGGTTGTTTATACAAAAGTACTGACGATGCATGCAAGTCGCCCCTAATCCCATATATATACATACATAGGTATATGATTGAATTATATTACTCTTACATGATCTATTAAATAGCGGACTATTCCATTCCACTCTCTTGTTTCGGGATTATAGTTGCCATAAGCGTTATCTTCTACAATTTCAAATGTATATTCAAACCCAACTATCTCCGATAGTTTATGAATTAAGTCGACAGCATAGCCTTCGAATTTAGCATTTCCTGTAAGGATTTCATTGTCATTTGGCTTCCTGAAATTAAAAAGAAGTGTGTAAGCTATTTACTATTTATCACGCAAAGATATTCAAAACCACACCCAACTTCACTTAATGCTGATTTGACATTTCATTTTAGCATTTATATTTGAAAAAATGAAATGGTTGTTTTAAAGTTTAGTTTTTTTTTTTGTAAATTATTAATTAATTTTATTAATAATAATATTATTTTATAAATTATTATTAATTAACTGATGATCGTGAAATGTAAATGAAATGAAAAGCTCGGACGACCGCAAATTCACTTCAAAAAGGATGAGATGCGTGAAATCGTTTGGAATTACCGAATAACACGTAAGTGTTACGCCAAAAACAAATATGTTATGTTATTAATGTTATATTTTATATTTTACAGTTTTCAGGAATTATTTAGAGTTGCATTTTTTTTTTAATGTTTTTAAAAAAAAATCCACCAAAACTTCGTTCTATTTTTACCCTAAAATGAATACAAATATTAAATAATTTCACTATACACCAAAATCGTTCAACAATGCTATAAAATTAACTTACATTTTTGCAGAATCCATTGCTACTTCACACGACAGCGACACTTGACAACTATTCTTAAACGAGCAATTTGTCACAAGAAAACAGTCATTATCGTCTCTTAGGAATACCTACATTTTCACTCGAGTGAAATCTGACGTTTGAGTTCGAGTACAGGAATACCAAAATTGAGTGACTCGTGTTCAAGAATACCATTTCATCACTGTCACATGAAATTGACTCTCACTCGTGTACAGGAATAGGCCCCCAGTTCAAGCGATTCTAGTGCAATTATTTGACTAATGTATACCAACCGAAAGGGTCAAAGTACAAAATAGAGTATGTCTATCCATGGTTTACATCGGAAGTGGCGAGCTTTATAAAATTAAAAAAACTATTTTGTTTCCAAACTTAATACATCCGTCCCTGCAAACAAGCTCTAGAGCATGGGTGGCCAAGCTGAGGCCCGCCGGGAGTAATGTTCTGGCCCGCGGAGCTAAGTTAAATGAATCTTAAATGTTAATTTAAATGAACTTTATTGTACATATCACCAAAAGAACATTACATCATGAGTCATTTGTATCATATATTTTTAAATTATAGCTAAGAGAAATTTTGAAATATCTCGTATTCTTGGAAAAATAAATTGACTTGAGCTATTTTAAAATATCCTGCATTTTTGAAAAATTCATCGATTTCAACTAATACAAATATCCCGCTATTTGACACTCAAGGTTACTTAGTTTTTTGTCCGACGCTAGGTGTGGATAAAATCGGAATGTTTTTTCCCTAGAAGCGACATTTTTCGATTTAGACCCGAAAATAAGGGTTATTACAACTTCGGTAATAACCATTTTCCGTGTAAAATTGAAAATAAACGAGTTCTTCAATAAACAAAAATTCACCCCCACCTCTTTTTGGGTCTTAATCGAAAAATATCTCTTCTAGGGAAAAATTGAAAAAAAATTTCCGTGTCAGCCCCTCTTTTGATCTAATTCGACTGGTCTATTAGTACATTAAACCAGGCAAACGTTTGACCACTATCTCATCTACTGGGAAACGACGATGTGCTCGAACATGTAGCACGCTTGCTTGGTTGCTTTAATTAACAAAAAATAAACTTGGTACTTGGCCGGGCGGTACTTGGCCACCCCTGCTCTAGAGTAACTTCCCTAAACTTGGTATGTCGAGTAATAAAAACAACTCTAAATGTACTCTAGATCCTGATGAACTAAATCATGCCTTTCTGAATGTTGAGTCCAGCTCAGGTGAATTCGATCTGAATAGGGCTGACGGTCTTGTGCAATGTGCACTCGCTGCTAAGAATGAAAGATTTTGTAGTAGCCTGTGAAAGTGAAGTTATCCAGTGTAGTCGCAATCAAATCTGATTCTGCAGGCAATGATGGCCGGCCAATTCGTTTTGTTAAGCTTATCCTACCACAGATTGTCTCCATCTTACTCTTGTGATCAACTGGTGCATTGCAATATCAGTTCTGGAAAATTTGTGAAAGATTTGCCAATCGCGAAGAAATCAACTCTGCTATTGCCTGCTGACTTTGGACTGATTAGTATATTATTACCTCGCTTGTCAAAGGTCTTCGAGAAAATAATAGAAAAACAGATTACGAAGCACCTGTCACTTAACAAGTTGCTGAGTACTCACCAATCTGGCTTTGTCAACAGCCATGGTCAATCTACTCGAAGAAGTAAGACAGGACTTTGACAAAGGTTATGTTTCACTTCTTTGTCTGCTGGATTTCTCAAAGGGGATAACTGAACGGTTACCTTTCTGGTAGGTCGCAAAGGGTTGTCACGGGTGAACGCTGTTCATCCTTACTGACAATCAACCAGGGTGTACCACAGGGCTCAATATTGGGAACGCTTCTCTTCTGCATTTTTATAAATGACCTGCCGACAGTGTGCAGACCATGATGTTCAGCTACACCTTTCAATGATTTAACTTAGTTGGCGCTACAGCTCAAGGTGAACCTGGGCCTGCTTCTCGCAACCATTTGTGTGTGCGTGTTATATTTTTGCACGAATGGAAGGGACCTGCAGTTTTTTGCCGACTCCGAACGGCGAGTTGAGAAGCTCAATCGAGACAAATGATACTCTTTGATGCTTATCAGACATTCGAAAGAGGTTGGCACTGGCAACTTTTAGGTGTTTGCGGCGGGATTCGACCCCAAGACCGCTGGCTCAGTAGTCCGACGCACTAACCACTTCCGCTACGGTGCCCACCATGACTTAAAGAGCATCTAAACTTGGTCAGTTGTAAATGGGTTACTACTAAATCCGACAAAGTCTCAGGTAATTCCGATATCAAAAAGAAAATTACATTTAAATCTTCTACCAGGGGCCTGTTTCACAGATCATACAACACATACATTTCATACAACATACATTTCCATCATACAGCATACAACACATACAACTTTCTGTTTTACAGATTTCATTGGAAGTGTTGTATGATGATTTTTTTTCTTGTATGAAATGTATGATTTTGACATTTTCGTTTTTAGTGTTCAACGACTACTTTTAGCAAAAATCTATCGAAAACTACCAGAAATAAAAGTGAAATAATGTAGCCTTTGGAAATGGATGGTAAAATAAAACGAAATTATTTTATCGGATGATTATAATTTGAAATATGAAGATGGTGGAAATATTGCAGTGGAGAATGCCAAGTTACTCTCCTAAACTTTTCTTCATCGCTATTATTGACAATCCCATATGTCAATGCCAATGAAACTTTTTTATTCCACGCATCGGAAAACTCTGCTTTTGTAGCCGTATAACCGGCAAACCTCCTAAAAAGCAATTTTTTTTGTGCATTTTTTGTAGCACGATAATCTGTTGTTTAAAAACAATTAAAATCTATTCAGGTTCATAAATAAGAAGATAAACAGTAAAATAGTACTTATCATCAGCTTGTGATTCCTCCTGAGAGTTTATTCCTGCACCGATTTCAATGATTCATACACTGATCGAAAGCTCATCACCTGAACTTTGTTCATCAATATAAACACTTTTGAACAAACCCATATGAGTAAAGTTATTACAAAAAAAAACATTATTACCTATACTTACGGGTATAGGGTTTCTACAATGCGAGATTCCTCGCACCAGTACACTAGTTTTTGTATATTTTCGTTTGTTGAAATTCATAATAAAGTAATTATAGCAAATATCTGTGAGACAGAATCATGCAACATTCCAATACTTCCAGTCGATTCTCCTTTTATAAATTGCTGTATGATAGCAGATCATACATCAAATCTGTGAAAGAGAAATCATACAGCAGAACTGTCATTATCAAACAATGTATGTGTTGTTTGATCTGTGAAACAGGCCCCAGATCTATGTACATCCAAACAATCAGAAAATTAAGGTTGTTGAGTCAACCACAAGTCTTGGTTTTACAATAAATCGAAGTCTGACCGGCAATAATCACACCAACTTGGCCATCATCGGTCGCATCTATGGATGTCTGCGCAAGCTGTGGCTTAGTGCATATTTTACTCCGATTGAAACAAGAATCGTTACATGACGTAAGCGTAACTACAAGTAGCCTTCAATGATGCAGTGCGTTACATTGCGATTCACTTGATTAGACGCATTTAAAATATTTCCATTAATCTTGATTTTTCCTCCCTTATTTGCACCAATATGCAAAAAGGCAAGTAGAAAGTAGAAAGGTAAGTTATTACTCTGTAAAATGAACATTAAAACATTCTTGGTGAGAGACACTTAACGGTACTTTTGTTCTCATTTCTCTCAAACATGTCAAGACAGCAGCATTTTTTTTTGGTTCAGTTGATTAGACGCATTGGCAAAATTAGTTAATAAACAAAGAGAGATAGAGCAAACTGAAGTGAAAAATTGTTTGTCTTTTACTTAAGATAGAAATCGGCAAAAAACTGCTAATCTTAGAGGAAAGAGCAGAAATCTATGCATACCATTCGGAAGGTCTTTCAAACCGCGAAATAGCCCGTAAAATAGAGCGAAGTGAACATGCTGCGCAAAATTACATTAATAATCACGATTCCTATGGAACCAATTACAACTTAAGAATTAAAACACTATTAACGCCTCAAGACAAGTGGAAAACTCAGAGGTAAGCATCCAATTCGGCTCACTCCACAGACAAAATCAGGGCATTAGCTGGGGTTACTGCCAACAAATCAACTCTTCGTCATCCAATTATGAGTCCCCAATACTTAATCAAATTATATATTTGTAGTAAAAGTACTAAGTACTAGAAAAGATTATTATCTTAATGAACAAACTATTTAAATTAAATAAACGAAATGGAATGAAAATGAAAATGAAATATTCACCTATACATAAAGTACGGTGATCCTTCACGTGTTGCCACACGATAATGCCTACGACTTTGCGAATAATCTGGTGTATTGATACTTGTCGATCTAGGACGCTCTTTTGTTGTAGTTACTTGTCCGTCTGGATTCCAAAGTGCAATAACATGATCTACCATCGGACGATAGACTTCTAGGTTAAAATTAACCCGTTCCCCCCATTCATTGAATTGTATGTTTTTTGTAATAAAAGTACCGTTTTGTTCTGAAGTCTAGAAATAAAAAAAATTTAGTTATCATAAATCATTGAAATCATAGGGCAACATTACACTTTTCATATGATGCAATATTAATCGACCCAATTGCCATCGTTCCTCGTTCCGGATGCGTTCACAACTCATATGATGCTCGAAAAATTGTTGCGATTCAATTATATTTCGAATAGCATTGGCAAAGAGTTGAACTGCATCAAACGTTAAAGTGGGCATCACAGTTGTATCCTAAAAAAAGAAAAAAAAAAAAGAGACTGGATTAAATGTTACGTATACGCCATCGGGTTATTTGTAATAATAAATGAATGATTTATGTAACTGGTATAAAACTGATTGCCTACTAGGTCATATTAATGAATCCATTTGATTGACGATAATATCTGGAACATGTTGTAAGAGACTACGAATAGTGAGTGTTGAAATCGACACAAGCGCTGGTGGAAAAATGAGGAAAAATAGGTATGATACAGATGGCAGGGCAAATACCTCAAATTTTAACGAATGAAGTCTAGCTCTACTAAAAAATGAAAACAGGAAGAAACTCGATCCAATTTACACAGGACATGAGGTCATATCCCAAAATGGGGTAAACTTTGAAATTAAATATGTAAATAGAAAAATGAATGCTCATAAGAATCGATTAACCCTTTCATGCCACTGTTGCCTGCAGGCAACATAATACAGTACATATACACATACAGTACATATCAATCTTTATTAATTGTAATAATTATAAGTTTACAGGATCAATTGTAAACATTTTGTAAAAGAGGTGCGGAAAAGAAGAAATCAAGCCGGTCATGATTTCTCCTTTTTCCCCAGAAAGGGTGGTGTAAAGGGGTCATACTAGCGACCGATTCTAATATTACATTTCAATACAAAATGTTCAATCCTCGCTTTGAAAATTGAGCCCAAATGGCACACGCCATAAATAAGCCATATTGCTTCAAACGATCATACACACGAACACCATGGATAATTATAACCCAAAGTAAAACTACTTGCCTGCATTGAAGAAACGTAACAAAGCAGAGAGCAAGCTTCGGTTTCAATATGTTCGTTTGAAGTAAAAATATAAACAAAACGAAACAAAACAAAACAAAAAGTTGAATGATGGCGGTCATTCACTTGAATACACAAAATATGTCGAGTTGGCAATGTGGTGTTGATTGACGTCAGTCATTCACTCTATGCAATATGCTGAATGGGCAATTCATAGTAAATTGAGATGGGTTCAATATTTGAAGTGCAGTGATTTTAGCTGATGTGATAATTCTGAAAATCTATCTATCTATCTATCTATACATATAATAAAACTGTAGATTCATGCTAGAACTACTAGACGGATTTTGATAAAACATTGACATAGTGATTTCTTATGTTCTTGGTCAACATCATTTATACTTTTTATCCCGGAAAATGGCATTGTTTGTAGAAAATAGTGAAAAAACTGCCATTTGAAAGGAAAATTATAATTATTCAGCCTTAACTCAATAATGGCTTATCAGATTGAAAAACAAAAAAAACAGGTGAAGTTAGTAAATTTTCCCTTGATTCATTTGAGGTATAAAACTTCCTTCTGCGTTGTCCGGAAGCTGAGCAATGTTCAAAATAACTATCCAAAGCATCGCCCACACTTTTCTTTCAGTGGAGACCACTGCCAGCAGCCGTGCAGCAGTGGGTATCGTTGCAATAGTGTGTGTGTGAGTTATGTGCGCGAGTTATGTTACCGAATTTTGGAAACAATAAAACAAATTTAACCACATTATATTTTGTATTATTATTATACGTATGTTTTTCTTATTGTACAATCAACACTTAACTTTTAAATACATTTACATTTATGGTGAACAAAATAAACAAAACAACAAAACAAAGACGACACGTGACCAACTGCACAGACTAATCAGTAATTACCAACTGAACACTGATTCATGATTTTACATAGAACATAATTGCAAACAACAAATATAATGAACAGTTAAAACATAACTCCAGTCAAGTGCAAAGTACCTGCACTTGTTGCCGTCGCGTCGAGTTCCAAGTGTTGCTGTTACAGCTGATACGTAACTCCTCCCGCCTAGGTGTGGACTTAGAGAATTTGAAAGCTAAGTCCAAAATGGCATATGTACACATTTTACTTTTGGTATTGTTTTAATTTTTTTTTAGTTTAATATACAAAAACAATAAAAAATAACAAATTATACATTCAAACATAACACTAAAACATAATAAATATTTCAACAATCTTCAAGTTTGGACGAAATTTAGTCTTGTGTTTTTGTTTTTTAAAACACAAACAAATTTCTAATTAATCAAATTGTGATTGCAGTTGTTAAAATTTGTTTTTGTTAAAGTAGAGCTCATCAACAAGCAAACTTATACATATTTAATTATTGTCTTTAGTAATAATTTTCAGAAACTAACTCAATTTCAGTGAGCAAGAACTTAATTAAACATATTTTTGTGGTAAAACTTTGTACGTTTATATGTATATTTGGTCGCTACCCTATTTTTTAATACATTTTTTATTTACATTAACAGTCAATACAACAAAACATAGATACAAAAATATTGTATACGTATACATTATACATATGTATATACATGTATAGTATACATATATGTACATATGTATACCTTTTTTTTAAGTTTTCTGATAACTTTCCAAAAACTATACATATTTGATTATTTTTATTCACTTTGTTATTTTAATTTTTTTTATTTATTAATACATGACGTATTGTTTTCCAAAACTCTTTTATTTTCGAAACTATATCTTATAAATTCTTCGTTTGACGGCATAAAAATTATTACTTTTATTTTTTACAAAAAGTTTAATTTTTTATACCTACTTATCATGTTCGATTTTCTGTTTACTTTTTTTCTTCTTTATTATGCTCTTTCTTGTTATTTGTGTTTATATTTTATTTCTATTTAGTTTATTAACGTCTTTATATTATGAAGTACCGATAAACACTTATGGTATATATTTATGTACATACAAAGGTATGTTTGTTAATCTATATTATTTTATTATTATTTCTTTTTTTATTATGTTCTTTTATGGTAGCCAAAGGATAAAAAATCCACCACTCCGATTTTACCTCGGAATGTGCATGAAAGCTTTTCCAGCATCACTAGCTACTAAAGTTCACTTTTTGGGTGCTGTACTTCGCATTATACTGTATTATGTGTTCTCATTTTTTATTAAGTTCTTTCACTGTATTATTGTTGTTTTGAAATTATTTACACTTTTTATGTATTAAATTTGAGTTTATCCTTTTCTCTGGTTTTTATGTTTGTATGTCGTGTTATTATTATTAATTTTTTTTCACTTATTGTCTATTCATTGCTGTTTGTTTTTTTTTTTTTTAGATTTATTTAAGTTTGGAACGTTATTTGTGTAACCGAAGGATTGAAATCCACCACTTCGATATGCATTCGAAATGTGTTACGGATTCAGTTCGAACACTTTCAGTAGCTACTGTTATAATTCACTATTGTTGTTTTAATGTTGAACTGAAAATCCAGCCGACTGCGCCAGTTATGTTACCGAATTTTGGAAACAATAAAACAAATTTAACCACATTATATTTTGTATTATTATTATACGTATGTTTTTCTTATTGTACAATCAACACTTAACTTTTAAATACATTTACATTTATGGTGAACAAAATAAACAAAACAACAAAACAAAGACGACACGTGACCAACTGCACAGACTAATCAGTAATTACCAACTGAACACTGATTCATGATTTTACATAGAACATAATTGCAAACAACAAATATAATGAACAGTTAAAACATAACTCCAGTCAAGTGCAAAGTACCTGCACTTGTTGCCGTCGCGTCGAGTTCCAAGTGTTGCTGTTACAGCTGATACGTAACTCGCGCTCTGAACCTGATTATTTGTCTTGCACTTCAATGTGCTACAATCATCATAAGCATTTGCGGCACACTCAATCAATCTTAACAAATGAGGGCTCAAAAGAAAGAGAATTTTCTAGAGCAGTGAATTGCATTTTCAGTTTATAAATATTATTAACTAATTTAAAAAAAAATACTAAACATTTATATTCTACCTAAAATGAACTCCTATTGTTTTAAGAGTTAATTTTGGTTCATATATCGCACTAATAATGCAATACTGTCGGAACTCAAAATATGACTTCCCTCTGAATCATTGAAAAACTGAATATTATAAAAAAAAATTAAAAACTTACTAAGATTATTAATAAATATTTTGTTTCTAACATTTTTCCGTTCCAGTTTAAGCGAGTAACTTTCCCATCAGCGTTCGCTTCGCGGTGACGATAAATAAGGCTCAGGGACAAAAACTGCGTACCGCGGTATGAACCTCACCACCGGCTACTTCTCACACGGTCAATTATACGTGTCCCTTTCCCATGTCAGCGAAAGTAAAAATGTATTTGTTTATGCACCAGGCAACGCAACCTCAAACTTTGTAAAAAAAAATATTTCCATAACAAAATATAGCTATTATTATCAATTATGTATTTATAGTAGATGATGTTTTTTAACATTTTAGACTTAGAGCATGTTGGTTTTTGAGAACTATGGAATCTGCACTTAGAGGCTGAAACACATTGAGACGACACACGACATTGATAAAATGCAATTAATCAACAAAATTAATTACAAAATTTTCTGGAATTGCACAGATACTTTGATGTCACTTCGATCCCACTGATTTTTCATATTTTGTTTGCATGAGAAAGCCTTTGGAGTGCGAATGCGAAGCAAGCACGTGTTCAGGTAGTTAATTAATAAAATTGTTTTTTATTGTGGATACTTTAGCATAGGCTCACAGAATAGTTTGTGATCGTACCAGTCTATTAGAGCTTCCGATTTCCTGGTATACTGGAAGGTTAAAGACTATGTAGTAAAAAGTTGCAGGCTGGCGAAGCGAGGCGAGCTGACCCGTGCTAGAAGTATATAAGAGGAATATTCAAAAATAAGGATCCACTTCTGATATAGAAGCCACTCCAAAGACTTATGTTTTTGATACTAGCAACTCGTTAGAAAACCCTCGTCCTTCTCTTCCCCTCTGACACTTCGTTAATGTGCTTCTCCCGCTGAAGGAGGAAACGGGAACACCACTCTGGATTATAGGTCTTTGAACGTCAGCCCGACTGTACATATGTGTGTATGTAAACATACGTATGCATGACGACGGTAGACAGTCTCGATGTTGCTTTTAGGGTGCAACTATCTGGCAGGACACCCCAAGACTTCACGCTCATTATGTTCCGCGTTATTTTTTTAATTTTGTTTTTCTTAATAACGTAACGTTTTCTTATTCTTTGGTTTTCACCGGAAATTATTTTCGATATAAGTACATATTTTCACACAACATCTAAAAGAGCGATCAGTATATACTTACGCCAATTTGTTAAACTAAAATCCATTAACTGAGACTAAAATCTAATCTGATAGCTATCACACTGAATGCGATCAACACAACTGAATGCACATTGCGAATTGTAAAATATTATAACACTAACGCCAAACATTTGTCTACTTTTATTTTTAAAAATGTCCCGCAAACAAAATAACGAACAATTATATTTTGGCTTTTCGGGATTTTGGTTTTTGGGATTGTGACCCCAACCCATCGTAGACTTCTGCTGCTGTTTTTACTGATGCACGTCTCACTTGACACTCATCTGATCGGACGATTCCCACGATGATTCTTCTCGGGCAATTTCCCCTTGGCAGATTTTCATTGACTACGATGACAACGTCACCTACTTCAATTGGTTAGACCGGGTCAAACCACTTGCCTCCCCGAGTAAGAGTGGGCAGGTAATCATGTACCCATCGCTTCCAAAATATATTTGAGAGTTGCTGACAATTTCTCCAGCTCTTGCGCAAGAGAACATGGTTATTTTCAAATTCACCTATGGGTTTACTTCCATCGGATGATCCCAAGAGGAAATGATTGGGAGTGAGCGCTTCAACATCCACAGTCTCTCAAGATACGTAAGTCAAGGGACGCGAGTTGACGATAGCCTCTATTTCGATGAACATTGCCTGCAGTGAGTCATCTTGCAGTCGTTGATTACGTTCATTACTTTTTGAAGAATTTTCTTCCTCCCATATGCGGTGCCGATGGAGGATTAAAAATCCACTTGGTTTCTATGGTGGTGAACTTGTTCTCTATAGCTGATACATCCAATTTCTTAAAGGCCACCTGCAACTCGTTTTCTGCTCCTTTAATTGGTCCCATTATCTGAATAGAAAGCCTTGGGGTACCATGCCGACCAATAAAATTGCGCACGCACATCATGCATGCATCCGTTAAGAGACTGTGGGCCATCTCAAGATGAACAGCTCTGATGGTCAGGCATGTAAAGAGAACATCTTACCATTTTTCTGACCTCCGTCCAACTGTCACTATCATTGGCCCAAAATAATCAACACCAACATGCGTAAATGGCATTGTGTATGCGGCTTGTCTTGCGGCAGGGAACTGCGCCATTTCTGAGCACGTTTGTCTTAGTTTATTTAGCCAACATCGCATGCATCTCTTGGGAATCGTTTTTAGCTCAGTCCGTGGTCGTGGGATACAAAAAGCTGCGCCGTCTCGTCCACAACGGTTTCATAACAGCAATGGTGATATAAATAATGATAGTGATTGATCAATAATGATGTAACCCGGTGATGGCCTGGCATTAACAGAGGACGCTTTGTTGAAAACTCAACACAATCGGCATTGTCTATACGTCCTTTCATTCTCAGCTATATTTATGAAAAAGGTTTGCTTTTTGCAGTCTTCCACCGTTTACTAAAATTGCTATCTCGTTCCCATAATGCTGAACCATTCTCACTCTTGTGACAAAGTGTGCTTGAATACTACTTCTTTTCGTAGACTTTTCTTTAGGTTTTCCATGAAGCGCAATACACATGCCAACGTGCATAGCAATTTATGCCATGACGAAAATCTTTCTGCTTCGGTCAATGGCTCGTTTACCAACCCAGGCTGTAGAAAAACTTTGGTCTCAACTCAACTCATCCATTTCTTCTTCACCTATCTTTGCCGTTATGCCTGGCCACATGTTCTCAGACTGTAGCAAAAATGAGGGACCCTTGTACCATCTTTCATTGCAATCAAACGTCGGCATCTTTTCCATTTCGCTGCAACATCTGCAACGTTTTCATTACTTGGGATACATCTCCACTCATCGATCTTCGAACTCTCTAGCACCTCTCAAATCTGAAACATGACAAACGGATTATATCTCCTAGGATCAGCTGTCAACCAGGACAAAACAGTGCGTGAGTCTGATCAAAATACCCTGCTGTGGATCTGCAACGAATGGCCCTTGATTATGGCTGCCGCCAACCTCACACCAACGCGCACTCCACTAAAGTATGAACACCTAACATACGCTACTGTTGCCATAACATGTTCACTTGGAGCCACGAATACATGTAGCTGGATAGATACACCATCTGAAGCTATTATATTTGAGTAGGATCTCGGGATTCTGACGTTCTCAACTAAAGGAAGCACGCGGAACCAGTCTTCCAATTGAGGTTGTAAACATTCCTGAAGAAGTACGTTAAGGATCACTAAATAGCATGCGAGGAAAACCAATGGGTCCAAAATCGACATCAGAACTCTCAGTAGCTCACGTTTCGTCAGTCTTCTTGCTCTGAAGATATCCTCATGTATTTCGGTGAAATGGATGGAAAACGTAAATACATATGTCTGGATCAGTTTTCCACCAAAAACTCAGGACTTTTGCCATTGCCGGTTCTGCATTACTTACGACCCCAATCTGTTTATCGCCTCCAGATATGAGATGAGATGAGAATATCTGGTGCACTCATTTCATCAACCGTCGCAAAGTAATCGCTAAAAATCATATATGTACTTCATCATGTAGATCTCTCACACTCACATACCTTATGGAATGAATGATGATAATTCTTGCTAGCGTTGTCGTATAATCCACTTAGAACCCAACTCAAACGTGTCTTCGTAGCGACCGGTTCCTTGTGTTTCCCTTAGCAGGTCTTAATTTCAGCACCAAGACACTCGTTCTGCAGACCTATTAACAGCTTAGTTTATGTTGTACATTTTTGTATCGTTTCGTATCACTTGACTCATGCTCCGATGACACGTTAACGGACACCAACATGGAATTTCGCTCCTCTCTGGCAACATCGGCTGTCCACTGCAAACAAAGTGGTTTGTTGATACCTTTCAGATCCAAGATATCCGACCGGAGTGGAAAAACGCAAAGGTTTCGAAAGATTTTCCATTGCCGTGAATGGTGACGGAAGCAATACGAAAAAGTACTTCAGCTTTTTCGTTTCGGTACGCATTACAGGCTTGTACATTTGATATCAAATGTTCGTGAAGCAAACTGTGATGCTTATTGCTACAACCACATCTGCCACATACTTTGAACTCTTTGTACCTTTTGCGCGATGAATGTCGCAAACAGCACTCGCAAATCCAATCGCTCTTCACAACTTCTCTTCGTCTGACCACAGAAAGTGCCTTAAATGTGTCAAAATCAATTAATCGATGATTTTGTTGACATACGAAACCGCTTCCATAGTTGATATTCCGCACGGAAGATTTCTGCGACTTCTGGACCTCCTGATGAGCGTGAAGATGACTCACAGGCTTATCTTCTTTGCAATCTGTAACTCGCTGTTTAGTCAGTGAGCTCTCCGCCTCAGCCAAAGTGTTAGGCCAATGACTGTAATGCTCCAACGCCCAGTCAAAGTGCCCATTAGCTTCAATTGCCCAATTAAGTCTCAATGTAGGAGGAAGCTTTTCCAACAATTCTTCGAGAACCATAAGATGATCGATATGACTCCTAAGTCCAGCAACCTTTATAGTCAAATACAACTGACGCACCGAAATTGCATAATGGACAATGGATTCGAACTTATCTGCTCTGGTTGATATTTCGGCTTTTATCTTATTAATAAGCATTTTTATTATAAGTTCTGGTCCACCATAATGTTTTCTTAGAGTTAATACTAGCCCAGGAACCATATCTGGAAGCAAGAGATAGTGACTCGCAGATTCCAGTGCTCGTTGAAAACGAACCAAATTTTCAGCGTCATTGAAACCGCATATCTCTGTGCCATTTTCGAAGTTGATAATGAATACAGCCCACTCCTCTGGCTTTCCGCTAAACGTGGGCAGATCTTTTGATAATGCCTGTCGTGCAGATAGCTGACTTGTAGTCAACTAGTATTATTTTTTGCGTTTTAACCCCGCATTGCATTGAAGCCACACTCACCTCTATTTTTCGCAATTGTTGCGGCTGTTCTTTCTCTTTGATTTCTGCAAGTGCTTATAGCTCATACTTCTTCTTTATGTACTCAAGCCTCTGTTCCTCAAGGCGATCAAGCTAACGCTTCACAGATCGATCTCGATTCTTCATCGATTGCGCCGATGTTGAACGTTTGTGCGATAACCTCAGCTTTCATTGCTTCTTCATGCTGAAAATCTATAAGGCCCTGCTTAGCACGTTGTCTTTCTATTTCTTCGCAATTTAAACAAATCCATGGTCTTAATGCTATAAATGCGTCCAATTCTGCACATGCGTAGTGAAACCACGTATCGCACTCCTCGCATTGTACCATATGCAAATCGTCTAGCTCCGTGCGTGCAGCTACTATACATATGGGCTTTCAAGCCCCCGGCAACGACGTCTTAGTTTTCTTCAAATATTTCTCGAGCAAATCTCAACGATGATTAATTATTCTTTTCAAACATGTTACGGATAACTAGGAAGGCAGCTTTTCTCCAGTAATATGTTACTAAAAAACGTTTATTCAAATAAAGTAATATAGAACAGTAAGAAAAAGGACAGCCACCATTTAACGTGAATCCATAACTAAAAACTTAAGGTTGCCTACTTAGTCGCAATCCACACGTTGACTCATGAGTCGCAACTCTTTTCTATTTTCTGTTTTCAACTGTCATTCGGTGAGGCGCTTGCATCCACACGTTGACTTTTGAGTCACGACTCTTTGATAATTTTTGTTTTCGTAATTTGACAGTTCTCTTTATTTTTTCTTTCGATTTTGAAATGGTTATAGCTCTGTATTAATTAGTTTCTATGAAGAAATATTGCTTACATTTTTAATTTTCCTAAAATAGTAGCTTTGGATGCTACGTACTAGGTATTCTACATATTGGGATGTATTTCATATATGCATAATTATTTAAAAGATACATTATTCTTCGCCAAATTAAATTCTTTTGTAATTTTCAAGACAATTGCACTCTACGCGCAACGAAAAGAAATGAAGCGAAATAACAAAACAACGAACAAGAAAAAGAGAAACGTCAAAAAGACACACGGAAAATTCTGCCCGTGACTCACCGGCCAGCTCGGTTTCTATCTCATCGTTTTTCTCTTTCGCATTCTTGTGAGTCGCGACTCATGAGTCAACGTGTGGATTGCGACTTAAATAAGAAAATAAATTTATTTTCAGTGCTGCGTAGATTTAGCTTTATACAGAGGAGTAGTCCTTAAGTGCAACTAGCTTTGTCAGTAACAACTTTATTTGGACAAATAATAATTATATTAGATTTAAAATAAAGGAACAAACTAAATAAAATAAGAATATTCTTTATACTCACCGCTATATAGTCGTATGGGTTCAGCTCAATTCGTACTGCAGTAATGTTTGCCTTGAAATTTACATTATTCAATGCAGAGAGATCAGAGTTGTGCGTATCTAAGTTAGTCAAAAATAATTGCTACGATAAGAAAACCATGTCATTTTATTAAAATATTCACTTCAAATTTGCAATACAGAACTTACATTAAATTGTCCGGTCATATTAAATGAAGTTGAACTATTCACAACTTCTACCAATATATCCGGTGGGCAATCCAATATCACTCTCCTTTCCCCTTGATGTCGAATATTCTTCCAAACGACTCGATAATCTTCACCACGTTGAAATCTTCGAACTTTTACCTCATCACCGTGTATGCGTCTCAATTGAAGAAGATCCTGAAGTCGAATCAATGCTACGATTGAGAATCAAATATGTATACAAGTTTTCAGAAACTGACAAATACTGTTTTCACCTTCATTGCTTTCATAAACAACCGTGTATCCCTTCCACCCATAGTTATTTATTATATCAGCGTATGCTTTAGACAGCATAGAAGTCGAAGGAGCCACATTAACTGTCATTTGATGGTTCATTCTCTCGCTTATACTCTCCTCAGGAGTCGAATCGAATAAAATATGAGGTATTCCGGTGCTATTGCAAATAAGCGCCACGATATCTGCAGCAAAACAAAACATTACACCAAATCAAAACAAACTAAGAACAACATACCACTTGACGCCTTTGAACTTGGTCCGAAAATAGCTGAGACACCATTTCCTATCAACTCACAGGCTATATTTAAACACAATATTATTATTAGTGGACACGTTTCTAAAGTGAAATAATTGTATCTTCACCTAATCTCTGTAAAACAATACTATCATCGTTGGGCGCGTAACGTTTAATCGGTAATATTTTGATATCGAAAAACCTTTGATTCATACGATTTACAGCCGTAGCAAAGGAAGATTCTATTTCTTGTTCTTCTGCGAAAAATATTGCTCCTTAAAAAAACAGAATAAATCAAAGAGTTTCTTTCAGTTATTTGCTAATTTTACCAATTTTAATCTGTTGAAACTGAATCGATAACGCCACAAGTGAAAACAATAATAATCCGAATAAAGACTTCATTTTCTAGTATCGATTAACAAATTTTCTTTTATGCGACTTAACGAAATATTTTGCTAACGCGATCCAAAAGTTTTTAAAATCTAGAGCAGACTGACGACGATACCGTCTATTAATGGATTTGGAATTTTTTGTATTGCGGACTTCCCAAAAGAAAAATAAAAATACTCTCAAAACACAAAACTTTCGTATCTTTGCTTGGAAAAAAATATTTGGAGAACATGTGTTTTTACGTAAACAATTTTCAAAAGCATAATAAAAAGCCCAACAATAAGCTACTACACAGGAAATGAAGATAATCATTTCTCGACAATTTATTTTGCAGTTTTTTTTATGTGTTTAGTCGTATGTATTCATTTTATTACTTGTAGACTTCAAGAGTAATATAAGGAGATGTACATATTATGTACATATGTATGTACTAGAGTGTTCGTTATTTTTAAAATTTCGAATTTTTTTTGAGTACCCTTTTTTTGTTCCTTCATATCTAAAAATATTACCCAATTTCGCTTAAAGGGCTTAAAGTCAACATAGCGTCAATGCACAGCAGCTGCACACGTAGATTACTTCTTTTGCACATCTTTACTGTTTTCTTTGACTCTTTTGCTTGTATTTTTTTTTATTACATCACAGCAAGTGTTGGTGTCAAATATGCTAAGTTCGCAAATGGTATTTCGTCAATAAGAAATTGTAAAGCCACCAGTAAGTTTACTTAGAACAAAATGACATGGGTCCAATTATTTTTGGTCGGTTCCATGAAAGATCAAACTCTCGGTCTTAAATTGCATTTAAAACGCGATGTTTTTATTGTTTTATTTTATAATATGAGAAAAGTGAAGTTAAGTTTACCGAATAGTGTGACGTTAGTTATAGACGAGTGTACAATATTTTGGAACAAGCCAAGAATTCCCCAACAAAAAAAAATTCCCGACTTAAGTTTAGTTTTCACTGTTATAAATTGGGAATATCTTCTCCCTGATATAATTGGTCAGAGTAAAATTGACAGACTTCCAATTATTGCAACTGCTCCAAACATAGAACAGCTTCATGGAGTACCAGAATTTTTAGCTGGAACTGGTATTGAGGTATCGTCTGCCGTGTATGAGCTATTGGAAGATTGGTCAATGCTCGATAAAGTTCAATCTTTTGTTTTTGATACAACTGCATCTAATATCGGACGTCTGAGCAGAGCATGTATTTTTCTTGAAAGTAAAATTGGCAGAGACATACTTTACTTAGCTTAAAATAAATAAATAAATATTTGGCTTCAGCAGTCCTAAGTAGAAGCAAGCCTAGCTTCCCGCAACTATTTGTGTGTGCGCGTTATATTTTTGCACAAATGGAAGGGACCTACAGTTTTCTGCCGTCTCCGAACGGCGAGTTGGGAAGCTTTACATGACAAATGATACTCTTGAATGCTTGTCAGGCATTCGGAAGAGGTGGGCACTGTGAAAAACTTTTTAGGTGTTTGCGGCGGGATTCGAATCCAAGACCGCTGGCTCAGTAGTCTGACGCACTAACCACTTGCGCTACGGTGCCCACTAAAGACAGCTTAGAGACATCCCATTTTTAAAATTGTTCTTCCAGGAGTATTTAACGGAGCAAACTTTGACCTTTCTTCTGGTCCTGATATTCCTTTGTTTAAAAGATTTAAGTCACAGTGGAAAAACATTGATAAACAACAGTTCTCTGTGTGGTCAATTGACAACAAGGTTGTAAACATCATAGCCGGTGTAAGGCAAAAAAATCTTATGTATGCTACGAAAAAGCTTGAAGATGATTTTTCTCGAAATGATTACAAGGAGTTTCTTGAGCTAATTGTAATTTTTTTTGGGGGAACTCCATCAGGTGGAATTCGATTTCGGACACCAGGAGCCTATCATCTGCCTCGGTGGATGGCAAAAGCAATATAGTATATTATATACTGCCTAAAAATAATATTGTTCCAACAACAAATTAAATTGAGCGCCAAGGACAAAATACCTTTGTCGACGATATGTGCTGCTTTTTCCTTGACAATAGACTAGAACTAGATGTTGCACAAAAACGAAAAATTGCTTTATAAGAGGTATTGGAAGATGACGATAAAAGGAAGAAGAAGTCAAAAATAAATTGCATCTAAGACCATCTGAGGTCTCATATTTAATTAGAAAACGTTCCATCAGAGCTTTTGTCATCTAAATCAATGAGATTGTTTGAAAGGTTTGGTTTATCAATAGCTTTTTTACATTTGGATCCAATTTATTGGGAAGACAAATCAGACTACAGGCGAGGAAAGGAAATAATTGGATCACTTAGAGTAATCAATTATACAGCTGAACGTGGAGTTAAACTCATGGAGGAGTTCAATGATAAAATAACAAAGGACGAAGACCAAAAGCGATTCCTACCTCAAGTGAGTATCTTTAACATTTCAATTTTAAGAACCTATTATGTTTACTAAAAAAGATGTTGCTAGTTTGTCAATCATTTGACATTATCTGCTAATCAAATATCATTTTTTCAGACAGTGCGAAATTATCGCCAAAAATATCCTGGATGTAGCCGATAAAGTTTACTTATTAATTTTTGTTATGTATTTATAAAAAAAATATCTATTACGTTATTGATTACAATTATACTGTGTTTCTATTACTATTTAAAAAAAAAAATCACTTTGAAAATAAACATCAAACATTGATATGCTTGTTATCTTATTCGTTCAGCAGAGGATGATTTCTATGGATTGAATTCAAATATTCCGATTTCAATGAAACTTTTTTTGCATGCGTTTTTAACCTTAAGGAACAAAATAAACGGGTACTTAATAAAAATTTTTCTTCATACAAATAAGGACCACCCTAGTATGTAGATATGAGAAGTGTTTCATGAATCGTTTTGAATGGCACAGAATGGAATAAATTGCACAACTAGTGTTTTTAAAAAGCATCAAAGTATAGAAGGGCGATTTTTGAAGAATCTTTTTAAATACTTTTATAATCTTTGTAAAACTGCATTTAAAATTCAAGACATTTACGTCATATTAAACAAAGATTACCCGATAAAGTATAAATATTAAACAAGTGCAAACAGTTTCTATCACAATTTTCTTCTGCTTGGATTTTTTTTTAACAAAATACACATACATTTTCCACCACTGTATAATTATTCTGACTTTGGTCGATTAAGAGACGCAGTTTTACTTACAGCCCTATTATGGTTAGCCTATCGAACGTTCTATATAAAGCGAATTTTTTTGCGAACCACCCGTATCGTGGTGCTATGGTTAGCGAATGTATCATTCGCCTGTGCAACAACTGCTGCAACAACAAAACACAAATTAAATGACAGTTGCAAATATAATAGGTCTGTTCCTTAACTTGGAAATTGTTACTGAAGCGTACGAATTCGTACGCATTCTAGACAAACCGCGTTCTCTTAGACAAAAATGTATGTATTTTTTGTTTCATTATCTCTCTTTTTTGCACTCATTTAAGTCTCACGCAACAGGCGCAGTGTAAAAGCCGACTAACTTACTATTTTTGGAGCAGAAAGTAAAGGAACAGACCTAATACCAAGATACGGGTGATTCGCAAAAGAGTTCGCATCATATCGAACGTTCGATTCGCTAACCATAATAGGGGTATTAATACTACCATATTAAAAACTTCGATTTTATTTTGCTATATTGCAAAGCTTTAACGTCAATAGAATTATCGGAAAATACTAAATATATATATTTTTGAAAACTTAACATCAATCACCGAATAAAAAAATGAATCCACTTCAGGATGTATTTCTTTTAGACTGCCCCAAATATGAAGATTATTTGGATACCTACATAACACGGAATGATTTGCGATTCCTTCGAAACATTCGGTTTAGTCGAATGCTGGTCGAACTTGGATATCGTTCCACCTCAGAGATCTACACTCCTGAACAATATGAGTTTCGCAAGAAAGCTGCTTATGAAGCGATGTTTCCAATCAAGAAATCACTGATCCTGTTTCACAACGGGATCAAAATTACCGACCCCGTCTTACACGAAATGGCAGAGAGGGAAAAGTCAAACTATCAAAAGATCCTTTCGGTAAAGAACATTTTTCAAAATCATATATTAAGTCATTTAAACAATATCTCCACAGACAATTATTTTCCTGCGCCATAAACAAAAATCGGGTTTTGAAATTTCTGGTTATATAGACTTTGAACATAGCTTGAGGAAGTCGAATTTGAAAACTGATGACTCCGTCGATTGGAAAGCGATATTCCTCAAACGTACACTTTTGAGGCCGAAACCTACTGATCTCAGTTACTACAATTCGCGAACTAACTTGACATGTTATAAGCATTCGGATAATTATGTTATTGTTAACGACCATGATTATGGTTTAGTTTTTATGCACAAGGGCGACCGAAAGAAAATTTGTGTGGACCAAACCAGAAATACGTTTAGAGATAACTCCACGAGAACCATGATTTTTTCAGAGCTTTACGGTCATGTTATTTTTTACGATCATATAATCCGAAAGAAAGCATAAATTCCTTTATTTTTCAATCGTATAAATGTGTAGTAAACTTACAAATATGTACTTTTGTATGTATCCCTTCGATCAGACAAAAATACATTTACCTTCCACCCCAGTAGCGAATCGTTGGCGATTTTAGCAGACCTTGCCAAATCACCTCTTACTTCATCAATGAAAACCTAAAAAAATGTGAAGGCCTTCCCAAAATCATGCCTAGGAAGCGAGTTGGTAATGGCTCCTGTTTTAAAATTCCCACCACTTTTAAAATTTGAGCATCAATTGTATTATCACTTCGCTTCTAGGGGAATGACCGTTTTCAGGCCTGACTTTAGGCATTGCCAAAGAAGCGATTTGGGAATGGAATCTGTTTTAAAATTTCAACCAGTTGTAAAACTTGAGCAGCAATTGTATTACCACTTCGCTTCTAAGGGAATGACTGTTTTCAGGTCTGAGTCTAGGCATTGCCAAGGAAGCGAGTTAGTAATGGCATCTGTCTTAAAATCAGTTTCAATAGCATTACCACTCCGCTTTCTATATTTTCACTTTTTCAGGTCTTCTTTTCGAACAGAAATAGGTACCTACCAAACAATTCTGATCAAGTTATTTTTTTTGTTTTAAATAAGCTTAGTGGAAAAATGCAAACTTGCCGATTTGTATTTCAAGTTTAATTTTTGGCGCATAAAAACGTTCGAAGAAAAAAAGAAGTGCTAAGTAACATTTTAATAAAGTGCTGTGTGGTGAAAGTTAGTTATCTTTGTTTTTTATTTACAATATTTTTTCTAAAACTGAAATAGATCTTTTTTATATATGTAAATACTATGTCCGAAATATACAAACACAACATAAACACTTGGATTTATTTATTTGATTTTGTTTTGGAACTAAGGCCTCCCTAGAAGCAATATACACAGGAAGGTCTGCTTTTACTCATAACTGGTAACTGATGAAATAAGTGCTCCCTTGGAAGGGCTATAGGATGGCCTACTCTAACAACTTCTTGGTAACCCCTGAAAGAAGGCCTGCAAATGAATCGAGATGGGAAGTACTTGCTCCCTATGACATCGCAATGTTAAAATCATGCGTGAAGTAGTGGCAAAAGGCATCAATGCTTAGCTTAGGAAGGCCTGAAAGAATCGCTGGGGTAGTGTCCAAATTCGCTACTGGGACTCTATTTAAATACTTACATGCCTACATACGTATGTATGTATGTTAAATGTATGTTAAATGCCTTCTCGTAACTCACACCAAATGAACCAAAAGTAACGGTTCTGCTGTTAATGAAAAAAAAACATTTTTTTTTTAAAATTCGATTTTATTTTTCAATATAGCGGCCATCGAGGGCGATACACCGGTTATAGCGATCTTTCAACTTTTCGATACCATTTTAGTAGTACGATTTGTCTTTTGCTTTTGATTACCTCTTCATCGGCGCTAAATTTCTTTTCAGCGAGCATTCTCTTAAGGTCTGAGAACAGGGGCCAAATCGTCTCATCCGTGAACGAGTAACTCGTGATCGAAAATTGCCTATTTGGAATTATGACATACGTGAACGTGTAAGTAGTAACGTAATTCGAGATTATGCATTAACGTTATCGAGTATATTTTGTGAGCGCGCGTTCGTAATTTTATTCAATAGGTTCGCAGTGAACGTAATTTGTGTTTTTTGGAATTTAGGAGAAACAAAATGTGAGTTAAACTTAAAAAAACAATAATATGAACTAACATGAATGAATCTTATTTACTTTTTATAGACTTTTGCTGACCAAAAATTTCAAGCTAAAAGGCGTGTTTTGGCGGGTTTGGCGGGCTTCAAAAAAGTAGATTAGCACAGCCGATACATTGGTGGAATTGGAATACAAACTAGAAATGAACAACAATTACTTTATCCGTACCGCTTCTCCCAATAGTTAAAATGGTACATACCACCACACGTTTCACATTTTAACTTTTTAATAAATGGAAAAGCGGCTTCCAAATCTGGCGTAAGCATGACAAATTTGTTAACTTTTAGGTGGTTTGTCATTTCGGATGTGATTTGTCTTTCTTTTTAAATCGTATCGTCGGATAGCGAATGAATAACGTTGGTTGGAATGACATCTGCAATTCTCGCGCACTGATGCGAACTGAAGTTGTCTACGGCAGTTTGGATCTGCCACCTGCATTATCGCAATTTCAATGCATTGACATTGTTAAACTAGACAGTATAAAGAGGCATATTCAAAAAAAGTTCTCAGGCAGAGACTCTTTATAGCCCGTTAAGTAAGTAAGTATTCAAAAAATTTTCTGTGGTGAGTAAAAAATTCGAAAGTTTTCTCAAAAAGCGGGTTGGTGGCGGGTGGCGGCTTTTTGGATGAAAAAGCGGGTAAAACCCACCAAAAGCGGGTAAAACCCGCCAAAAGCGGGTAAAATGGTCACATTACATATGATATGGTACCTCAATATTCAAGAAAGAATCCTGCAAATGAACAAACTACAGAGCTGCAAATCTAAACCATACAATTAAAGATAATGGCAATTGAAGACTGTTCTCATATGTTGTGACATTGGATTTTTATTTTTTGAAGTGATAATTTGTGTTTATGTTTAATAGTTTATTTAATTTATAATTCGAATGAATATATATGTACATATATGTGAATATTTACGTTGTCTTTTCATTAAAATTATACATATTTTCATTATTGAAAATCCAATATTACTTCAAAATGACATTAATTTAAAGTTTCATCTCTTATTTTCGCTCTTGATATCTAGTACAATTTAAAAAATTACGTTCCGTGAGCAATCGTATGCCGTGATGCGAATCCGTTTACTCGAGAGACGTATAACATAATTTTCATACGTTCAATCGTATGTGAACGGATGAGACGATTTGGCCCTAGAAAAAAATCGCTGGTGCCATATCTGGAGAATACGGTGGATGCGGAAGCTATTCGAAGCCCAATTAATACAATTTTGCCATCGTTTTCATTGATTTGTGACATGGTGCATTGTTTTATGAAACAGCATTTTCTTCTTTTTCAAATGGGGCCGTTTTTCCGCGATTTTGTCCTTCAAACGCTCCAATAACGCTGTATAATAGTCGCTGTTAATGGTTTTCCCCTTTTCAAGATAGTCGATGAAAATGGAATACCACGCGCATCCTAATGTCGTTTTCGATTGGGCTTTTCAGATTTCGCTCTCAGATTTTAGGTTTTTCGTGGTGGTTGAAAAACAAACAAGATTGGTCTCTTTTTCTGCAATTGTGACATTTCACATCTTGTTCGTAAAAGAAAATAAATAAGAAAAAGAAAAATAATAAATACAATTTAAAAACCCTTTCTTTATATTTTCTAAATATTCTATACAGTTTCTGATAAATATTTTTGTTGATTGATATTTATTTTGATGAACTGCGTTGACATTTCATATAAAATCTGCTGGTGTTAGTGCAAGTAGGTGTAAATCTCCAGCTGAATTCGAGATTCACAATAATTGATCTATAGCAAAAAAAAGTGCTTTTTTGGTCAGTTGGAAAATGAAAATTGTACTAGAGCGATAAAAATTGCTCGAGATAAAAAAAGTGCTTTTTTTGCCCAATCGAAATCGACATAAAATACAGACGCCATAACTTTGCCAGCTGATTGTTGAGTCTTTCCACGCTTTGGCTTCGGTTCACCGCTGACTGTTGATTGGATTCCGGAGTGAAATGATGGAGCCATATTTCATCCCTTGTGTCATATTGATGCAAAATTTCGGATTTATTATGATTGAACAACTTCAAACACTGCTCAGAATCATCAATTCGCTGTTGTTTTCGGTCGATTGTGAGCTCGCACGTCAACCACTTTGCACAGAGCGAAACATACCCAAATATTCATTAACGATATGTCCAACACGTTTCTTTGATATCTTTTGAGTATCAGCTATCTCGATCAACTTCACCTTACGGTCATCCGAAATCATTTTGTGGATTTTTTGATGTTTTCGTTCGTAACAGCCTCTTTTGGACGTCCAGTGAGTTCATCGTCTTCGGTGCTCATATGGCCTATACGAAATTAAGCAACCCACTTACGAGTGGTTGCTTCGCCTGGCGCAGAGTCCGGATAACACTCATCAGGTCACTTTTTGGTATCAGCATCATTTTTTTCATAAAAAAAACAGTGTTTCATTGACACACGAAATTCCGTTTTATCCATTTTTTTTTGTAAATAACAAAAGTTGCTTCACTCAGAGTGCCATATCTCACAAAATAATAGTCCGGTATCTGTCAAATTTATGTATGTGTCTTTTGTAGGTTGGTACTAACTAAAAATGATATGGATGTATTTCTAGTGGCGCCCTCTTTCATAGGACGGATACGAACTTTCCAGCCGAACTGTTAACTATGTACTAACTATGTGTTATTAAGAGTCAGTTTAAGCCGATTAATAAATGCTTTACCAAGATCATCTGCTTTAGACCATTCGGATACAAGATGTTTAAGTGTTAAGATATGATTGGATTGAGAGAGATGGCAAATTAGAGGGTTATACTCGTCAAAAAGAAAGCTATGCATCTGAGTATGACCGACATTAAGAGCTGTAGTTATTGACCGCTCATAAATCGCTATTAAAGTTAAGAGCTCTGAAGTTAAAATTTTTGGTTGGTATTCACCGACCACTAATAGGCTTTTGTCTATGCTAGCTTCGACTATAAGAGAATCGATTTTCAGATTTCTGGATGCGCCCTTTTTCGAACATGTCAGTGACAAATGACAATGTAAGTATGGGAATGATGCAACAGAGCTCTAGATGGTGAAATTGATAACAATTTTGACAATGAATGACAATTTTTTTTCGTCAAATTCGATTCAATTAAATAGTAAAATAAGGAATATGTTAACTGAGCACATTATAATTTTCTTTTCCTTGTCGGATGGATTTGCATTTCTTTCTTTTTTACCCATTTTTAAAATCAACAGAAATAATTTAAATTAGCTGACCTGGCGAACTTCGTACCGCCTCAAAATTAATAAAAGTTGTGACAACTTATAAGCTGAATTAAATTCACTTTTTATCAAGGTAAAATAAATACTCAAAATGAATTAATTTCATATATGTGCAGAAATCAAAATGAAATGTCTGTCTGTATGTCTGTCTGTCTGTTTGTGTATCTATCTATCTATATACATATCTGTCTGTTTGTCTATCTGTTCGTTCACTAATCCAATCGAGATTTTTATAATTTTGTGCAATGCCGGGGAACACTTTAGTGATCAGTTCCCCCAGCTTCACAACGAATTTTCCACCTTTACATCAAATCATGTGTTAACACGCAAAATTTCGTCGAAAAAAAAATTCATATTTTTCGCGTTTTTCCTAGCTTTGCAATAAGAATTTTATATTTTTCCATTCGAAAAGCCTTTCAGGAACAATTGTACACAAAATTCCATACATTTCGATTTTTCTAATTTCCCAACTTTTCCGGAGGGTTTTTCCAAAATTTTCTTTCTCCTGGCAATTACGAACATCTGAAAAGAAATTTGACCCAAATCGGCCTAGCCGCTCTCAATTGATGAATTACTATAGATTTTTCACACCATTTTTATATGTATAAGGGGTATTCACGCTTTTGTGTATCTAGTCTTGTAAAAGTGTAGAAATGTATTTTTTTACACCAAAGAGTGAACGCGCTTTTTCGTATTTGTAGCAACCCTGAAACTTATGTCAAAATTAGCTGATTTTTGTTTACAAAATAAGAATTTGGGAAGATATTTTAATGCACATTGCACAATGCCAAAACCAACGATGAAAACAAAATCAAAAACATTTATTTGTATTCCAAATGAATCCTATAATTTATTTTTATATTTCCATTTTCATCATATTTCATTTTTCCATCAACTGATTTAATTCAAATTCTTCTTTTTTCTGTTCTTCTTTCTTCTTCAAATTTAGATTTTTTATCAAATTCAAATTCAAATTCCTTCTCCATTTTTTCTTCTTCGAAATCTAGTTTTTTTTCTTGCAATTCGACACCGAATCCCTTTTCCAAAAGTTTTTTTTATCACACACTATTTTTTTATTTAAAGGACTATTTTTTTTTATTTAAATGAATTTAATTAATAACGAGAACCAAATACATTTGAAAAGCTGTCAGAAATGTATACTTAAAATTTACACTTTTACACTCTAGGTTACAATAGGGCTGGAGTATTGCAAAAATGTAAAAGTGTAAAGTATAAGCAAAATGACAGCTAGTGTATTTTGTTGTTGAATTGTGAGAAAATATGGTATGAAATGCTTTATTTCTAACAGGATAAAGAGCATCAAACCAAAGGAAAACGCGTGGTGCGATTCGAGCTGTAAAGAGGCTATCAGGTTAAAAGAGGTGTGCTTTCGGTCATATAAGGCCAACTCACCTGAGGAAAACCGAAAAAAGTTTAAACGAGCCAGAAATGACTGTAATGCTCATATAAATCGTGTCAAATTCTCCTACGGTCAAAAGTTGAGGCAAAAAATACTACAAAGTCCCACGGGTAGTAAAAACTGTTGGTCGTTTGTTAAAAACATTAAGAATTCGGCCTCATCATCTGTTCCGACACTCTTCCAGATTGTGCTTTATCTCCCCCTGTACTCGAGCGCGTAGAATTCTCTATAGGACCGATCCATTTTCGCACTCGTACAGTGGCAAGAGTACTTCAATACCTCAACATACACAAATCCGCTGGTCCAGATGGTATTTCCCCTATTGTTCTGAAGAGGTGTTCTTCTACGCTGACAAATCCACTGCGTAAGCTTTTCTATCTGTCCTATTCTTCAAGGCTCTTTCCGAGAAGGTGGAAAACAGCATTTGTCCAGCCCGTCCCTAAGGCGAATCTTCTTCTCCCTCCTCCTACCGACCAATTGCACTTACGTCCCTTCCAGGGCCGGTTTTAACAGTTTTGGCGCCTGGCGCAGGAAAAAAAATAAGCGCCCCAAAAGCAACTTAAAAATGTTTGATCTTTTCCACATCTCCCGAAGAGAGAGAGTAATTGACTAAATCTTTCTTGATGGTCTAAAATTACCTCATTCCTATCCTCATAGGAAAACTGAACTACTTTATTTCGGGACCGTTAAGTTGAAATTGCTGGAAAAGGAACTTTAATTTCATTTGCTATAAGTCTCGCCTTATCTAAAAATTCAAAAAAACTTGTCATTAGTTCTTAGTTCCACTACTATTTTCCCCTACCTGACTATCTACCTCGTCGTGGTGTAGGGGCCTAAAAGGTCAAAGACTCTCGGGTCACCAACCCTAGAGGAGATCTCAACCAAAGGATAGTCGACCCCGTCACACCATTCCCATCCTCTATCCCTTCGCTCCCAATCCCGGGCCGGATTAAGGTGTCATACGACCCGTGCCGAGAATCGACCAGGCTGAGGGCCCTTTAAATAGCTCAGTCTTGCACGGAGTATCCGGAAACCTGGCGACATCCGGATTAGCCAGCCTTACCTGCATACTGCGGATCTCTGTGCAGGTGGACCTTCTTTCTCCGCTACTCGTGGGAACTATAATGAACACAAACAACAAAAACAACAATAACAAAAACAACAATTCCAAGACCGGGTCCTCTTCAATCCCGGCCGGCAGCAAGACCTCAGGGTCTTCTGCTGAGGTTGCTCGATGCCAAGCAGCAGCAAAGAATCTGCTACCCAAGCTGGATTCTAGCATTGCTGGCAAAGGCGCGCATCCACTTCTAAACACCCATTTGGATGCGCTGGGAAGACCGAAAGCTTCTGGCCCGTCTCCCAACGCATCCTCCAATCACCCACGGTCGTCCGCTTCGGACGCTTCGGGGACGGTACGCCGGAAACGGTATATCGCCCCCTCCAAGCAGGCTTATAGGGACCGTAAGACTGCTGCCAATGTACTGGAAAGAATTGGCAAAATTCCAGAAGAGGCCAGATCAGCACAGCAAAGGGCCTCTCTTGATTGGGCGATGAAAATCACCAAGAGGTCACCCGCTGCGTCTTCAGACTCCGCGTCAAAAAGACAAAGGTCGCTGGACGAGTCCCATCCGGACTCAAAAAGAACTAAGGTGAACAACACCACACCTAAGCCGTCCAGCATCACATCAAGGCCTTTCAGCGAGGTTCTTAAGGATCACTTGGTGGTTGCAGTCATTGACCGCAGCGATCCAGATGGTAGGATCTTCCCTGATAGGTGGCTGCTGGTCAACAGCCGGCTGCACAGTGGATTCCTTAGAATCTTCAAGGATCACCCAGGTCCTCCCCCCATATGTCGCGACAACGGATGGCATCAAGGCCATGTGAAGTTGGTCGCCTGCGCTGACGATAGATCGGCGCAGCTTTATAAGCTGGCAATAAGCCAATTGGGTGAGATATGGCCAGGTGCTAGGTTGGAGGTCGTAGCAAAGGAGGATATCCCGAGCAGACCAAGAACCCGGGCCTGGATCCCAACCGAACCCCCTCTCGCCGCAGATGTGCTTAGCGTTATCAAACTCTGCAATCCACAACTTCCGACGCACAATTGGAAGATTGGCAGGTTAGACGAAGCCAGGGGTCTCTTTAGGAGTGCCTGTATTGTTATCAATCAGGAATCCCTGGCTCCTCTCGCCAAAACCAACGGCGTAATAAGCTACGGGTTTGACTCTATCACCCTTAAGGTGTACAAAAAAGACGAGGCAATAGCGGAGTCAAACCCCTCACCCAAGGACCTCGCAACCACTTCGGAGCTACCGTCATGCTCGCAGATGTCATCCGGTGCAATGACAAATGACTCGAAGACGGTACCCTCACCACTACCACCACCACCATCCCAATCCCACCCCCCATCCCTGGAAGAACCGCTCTCGGATATGGAGATTGAGCCCATCATATGCTTGAGTGAGGACGAGCTTCTAGCTTCGGACTCAGACCCAGAGGCAAACTCTACAGTAGTGGAGGTAAATCCGCCTGATTGTAGCTCCAATGCTGCGATTAGTTCAGATTAACCTCCACCACTCCAAAGCGGCATCCGCTTCACTTCTTCTCCGACTCCAACAACTAGGAGAAGATGTCGTCCTGATCCAGGAACCTTGGGTTAATGGTAACTCGATACTTGGACTCAGGACTCCTAATTATACTCTTTACCACAAGAGGAATGAAGGTAAGCCAAGAGCCTGCATTCTCGCAAAGAGTAATCTCAATATATTCCTACTCTCTAATTACAGCGATCGAAATACAGTAGTGGTAAAACTGGAGACTGGCAAGGGCAAAATCTGGCTGGTCTCGGCCTATCTCGCCCATGACGATATAGGCCCTCTACCTCCGAACAATCTGAGGGAGGCGATCGCGGATGCAGAGAGGCGCAATGATGGACTAATCCTGGGTAGTGACGCTAACGCGCATCACTCTATTTGGGGCAGCTCCGACACCAACAACAGAGGTGAGTTACTTTTTGACTTCTTTCTTAATACAAACCTCACCTACTGCAACAAAGGTTGCACACCAACTTTTATAACCTGCAATAGACAGGAAGTTCTAGATATTACACTTGTATCTGATAATATCTCCCAATCGATCAACAACTGGAAAGTTTCGGCTGAGCATTCGTTCTCAGATCACCGATACATCCAATTCTCGTTAGACGACCATCCCCCAGCCAGACCAGAGTTTCGGAACTACCGAAAGACCGACTGGGCTAAATACAGGGAAACACTACAGGGGTTAATCCCTTCTTCAATACCCCCGGTCCCGAGCAGCACACAAGAGCTTGACTGCATGGTAGGAAAACTCACTTCCGCCTGCAATAAAGCATTAGATATGGCATGCCCTACAATAAGACCAAAGGGGAAACCGAAACCTCCATGGTGGAACTCCGATATTAGCAGCACAAGAAAACACTGCAGACTGCTATTCAATAGAGCAAAACTCACAAAAAGTGCCCTAGACTGGACCTCTTATAAGGAGGCCCTCGCAGTATTCAAAAGTACTCTCAGGAAAGCCAAACGGAAATCCTGGAGACTTTTCTGCGACAACATTGAGAACTTCTCGGAAGCCTCAAGGCTACGAAAAATACTCTCCACCAATCCAAGTACTCCTGGCTATCTGATTAAACCAGATGGCTCTTGGACCTCTTCAAGCGAAGAAACAATAGACCTACTACTGGATACACACTTTCCTGGTAGCTTCTCTTCTCCACTTAGTAGTTCGTCTAACAGTACACAACCTACTCAACTTATACAAACTAACACAAATTGTCTGGTCACAAAGGACAAACTGCTTTGGGCACTACGCAGCTTCCAACCATACAAATCTGCGGGACCTGACGGCATAATACCTGCTGAATTCCAGTCGGCAACTGACATTATTCTGCCCTGGCTGGAAACTATACTTACGTTTTGTATAAACAATATTTACATCCCCAAATTATGGTTGGAAGTTAAAGTAATCTTCATTCCCAAAGCGGGTAAGAGCTCTCACGCTAGTCCAAAAGATCTCAGACCTATTAGCCTATCATCATTCTTCTTAAAAACCTTAGAAAGACTGATCGATACCCACCTTCGGAGTAGCATCGAAGCACGACTGCTATCAGAATCCCAACATGCTTACTGTAAGGGTAAATCAGTGGAAACTGCACTGCACTCCCTGGTACGCACCATTGAGAAGACGATTTACTGCAAAGAATACACAATGGTTGTCTTCCTAGACATAGAAGGTGCCTTTAATAATATTAAATCGGAGGCTATAGTAGATGCCCTTTCAAAACTCAAGGTCGAGCACTCGCTTCGCAAATTGATTAATTTACTACTTACTAGTCGAATTATCAACACCAAGCTGGGCGAGTCCTCTTCCAGGAGATTTGTCAGCAGAGGCACCCCCCAAGGTGGTGTCCTATCCCCCCTTCTTTGGAACCTGGTAGTAAATGAACTTTTGCTACTCCTAGAAGGCGTGGGATGCAAAGTAATCGCATATGCTGATGACGTCGCTATAGCTATTTCCGGCAAGCATCTTCACACGATCAATGAACTCATGCAAAATGCACTAAATAAGCTCTCGAAATGGACCGACAAATGTGGACTGGGAGTTAACCCTCAGAAAACGGAGTTGGTTCTTTTTACTAGGAAATACAAAATCCCTCAGATAGACCCCCCTTCTTTATATGGTACCAAGTTAGTTTTCACCGACAAAGCAAAGTACCTAGGTCTCATCTTGGATAGTAAGCTTAGTTGGAAACTCAATATCCAAGAAAGAGTAAAGAAAGCTACCATAGCACTCTACTCCTGCAAGAAAGCCATCGGCAGCAAATGGGGTCTTCAACCCCGCATCGCCCACTGGCTCTATGTATCTATCATCAGACCGATTCTGATGTATGGCGTAGTGGTCTGGTGGACCGCCCTAGATAAAGCTATACATCGCGACAGCTTGGGGAAAGTACAAAGATTAGCGTGTCTGTGCATTAGCGGAGCATTAAGATCAACACCCTCCGCAGCACTAGACATCCTACTATATCTCCCACCCCTAGACTTAATTGGTAAGCAAATGGCAACCAGTTCTGCCATAAGACTCAAAACAATCTCACAGTGGTCAAGTAACTACACTGGCCACTCCATAATACTAGACAATCTTACCCTTCCCGAAAACATAGACTACACTGTACCCAAGCCCAATTTTGACAAAAACTTTAAAGTCACTATCCCAGATAGGTCCTTCTGGGATGACCTAGGTGCTGTAACAGACAAGTCGATACACTTCTATACTGATGGCTCTAAAACCAATGATGGTGTAGGAGGAGGTGTTTTCTCAGACAGATTAAAACTAAATCTCTCCTTTCGCCTCCCTGATCACTGTAGCGTGTTTCAAGCGGAGATCATGGCGATTTCGGAAGCACTGTCCTGGATCAAGAGGAATGTAATATCCACTAACGATATTAGCATTTTCTCGGATAGTCAGGCGGCGTTGAAATCTCTGGAATCAGTCTCATCCACTTCTAAGATCACCTCCAACTGCCGTTCATCTCTCATAGAGATGGCTAAGCAGTTTAACATTCACCTTTGCTGGGTGCCGGGGCACAGAGACATTCCAGGGAATTGCAAAGCTGACGAGCTCGCTAAAATAGGAACAACAATACCTATTCTACCCGATAAGAAATATATAGGTATGCCACTCGCTACTTACAAGCTAGCACTCAAACTTGACACAGTCAATAAGACCAACGCCAGATGGGAAGGTGGAACCACCTGCCTTGCTACAAAGCAAATCTGGCCTAGATTGGATCTTAACCGCTCTAGATACCTTTTGTCACTAAAAAGACTGCATATTAGTACGATTATCGGTGTCATCACAGGACACTGCCTTATAGGCAGACACGCTACTAGACTTGGCGTCATTTCGAATGACTTCTGCAGAAGCTGTAGAGACGAAGAGGAGGAGGAAAGTCCAACACATCTCCTCTGCTCGTGTCCAGCTCTTTCCCGTAGTAGGAAACTTCACCTTGGAGAATACTTCTTCGATGATCTAAGTGATCTCATACAAAAAGACGTAGGAAGCCTTCTTCGTTTTATACAAAGTTCCAAATGGTTCACCTGAGTAGCGGGGTGATTATCCCCAAGATCCTTGGTATCACAATGGGCCTCTATAGGCCTAAGTGTGCTGGTACTTGTTACTGGCAGCCACTGCTACCTAACCTAGTTCCACTAAAAACTTTTTCATTGAGCACAAAATTTCAACTGCAAGCTTAGGCTGCGGTTATATAGCAAGCGTGTAATACAAGCGCTTGCTCGCGCGAGCTCGCACTTTAAATTAAATGCATCTTATCAGAGCATGGTGGTTATGTAACAAAATTTAACAAGCGCGAGTAAGCGCGAGCACGCGCTTGTAAAATTTCTGCAGTGAGTTGAATTGCAATTGCAAGCGCGGGTTAAATCGAAAATTGATACTAACCGAAGATGGATAGTGAAAAATGAACAACCGAAGTTTGGAAACGGCGTTGTTTGTGGTTTTTTCTTTTTGTATAATTTTGTATACAGAGTTGCTGATGAACATTGCTTCATTAAAAAACTCAAATAACTTTTTTTCAATTCATATTTAGTTAATTTTAAAGATAATTTATTTTTATTATGTTTTTTAATGACATTCTAAAATAACTGATTTGAAATGGTATCCACGCTCGCTGATGCAAGTGCGGCATCTTATTAAAAAGTGATTCATTACTGCCTGAAGGGTTTCTGCGGGAATTGCTTCAATTATTTTTCAATTAATTCAAAGTAATGGGTATAGTAAAAAAAAGCAGGTGCAGTCAAATCAAGAGACCTTGGCGGCCAACCTAAAGTTGAGTTCCTGGATATCAGCTATTTTATTTGGGAACTTTCGATGTAATTTTGTCATAACAGGCCTGGCTATGTGTTGCACAATCTTACTGAAACTACACAGAGTTGAAAGGGATTTTCTTTCGGGTAAGTCCGAAAAAAATCTTTAAATAACGGTCTCCGTTGACCGTTTCAGTGCGACCGTTTTCTTCACAAAAATAATTCCCGACAATGCAGTTCGAGGAAACTGCAAACCGTTATGTGATTCGAGCTGGATGCAGTTAGAGTGACTCTATGGTTGAAAATTATACTTGTTTACATTGCCGTTTAAATTTATTGTCCTCTTCCACTATTTCGGCAAGTCTGCTGGACTCAATTTGCTTGTTTTTTTTTTTTAACTTTGTAGGGAAATAAGCTCAAATCTTTGTGGATAATTGTCTGCTTATTTCCATTTGAGCAGAAAAGTCCTGGGTCGAGATCCTGTGTTCGAACTGAAGGATCTTGGCAATAAGGCCGTCTTGTGACTGCCCCACGCTCGGCAAAAGACAAAACTTGCATTATCCCGGTCCATCTGGCAAGAGGAATGTCGCCAAATGATCGCTAAAACTCACTTTGGACTAAAATCGCCGACTTCAAAGCATGATAGCGGCACACTTTCCAAATCCTAGTGTCACCGTCCCAATTATCCATTTTTGTTAAATCTAAATGCCAGTCTGTAAAATAAAAATAAAAGTTCTTCCTCTTAAAATAGCGACTCATTGTGCACTTTGCTAGACCTAAACAGAAGCCGAGGCGTTAACTAGCTCAATTTTAATCGAACACACGACAAGCTTAAGCTAGCGCGTGCTAGCGCTTGTAATTGAAAGCGCTTGCTCGCGCTTGTATTACACGCTTGCTACATAACCACCGCCTTGGAGTAATTCCGCGATTTTGGGGAGAAATTCCGCGATTTCGGGGACGGAATACTGAACGGTTACAAAATTTGTAACTCAAATTTCATAGCAGCGCGATGTAATATTGACATAGTGTTTGCTTATGTTCCTGGTCAACTTTTATATATACACTGTTTATCCCGGAAAATGGCATGGTTTTCAGAAAATAGTGAAAATACTGCATATTGGGAGGGAAAATTATAGTTAAACAGCCCTAACTCAATAATGGCTTATCGGATTGAAAAACAAAATAAATAGGTGAAATTAGTAAATTTGTCCCTGATTCATTTGAGATATAAAACATCCTCCTGCGTTGTCCTGAAGCTGAGCAATGCTCAAAACAATTATTCAAAGTATCGCCCACAATTTTCTTTCAGCGGTTACCACTGCCAGCAGTCGGGCAGCAGTGGGCATCGTTGCAATAGTGTGTGTGTGGGTATGGGTTGCGCTCTAACATGATCATAATGCTTTGCATTTCAATGTTCTGCAATCATTATCACCATTTGCGACTCTCCGACTCAACCAATCTTTGCAAATGAGGTGTCAAAAAAAAGAGGATTTTCTAGAGCAGTGATTTAGATTTTTAGTTTTTAAATATTATTAACAATCTCGCATGTAGAAAGCCTACAACCTATTTACGAATAAAATGGCTACCTACTGGCCTCTAGTGTCCTAGTGGCACCGTGTTCCAAAAAATAAGAGCTACTTTTCGTGATAGAGATCCTGATAAATATGAAGATTAAGTGTAAACAAATTGTTTAACTTTATAAAATCAGAGTGCATTCCTTCATTGCTATAACTCTAAGGCATTATTTTCTTTAGACACCTCATTTGTGAATGTAGTTACATTGAAATAATGTTTTTCCATAATAACTTCATTCGTATGCTTTTTTTCAAAATTATTTATACTGATTAGGCCTTCAATCAGTGTTAGAATCATTGAAATCGGTGCAGAAATAAACTCTCAGGAGGAATCACAAGCTCTTGCGCTAGCGATTTAATTACATAATTATATAGAAGATTTGCTATGGCTATCCAGCTAACTAGTAATTTCAATTTAAATAATAATAATAATAATAATAATATAGAAGAAAGATGAGGCGGTTTTTTTTTGTTTTGTTGTTGTTTTTTTTTCTTTTATATTTTTATTCTCATGATGAAATGACAGAACAGAGTACATATGTACCTATACCTACAAGCTGATATTATTTATGTAAGAACATGGATGAGAAGGTTGTTCTACTTTTGGCGCAGTACTACTGAGTTTAGGGGTCCCAGGTTCGTTTCCTGGCGTCGACTGCTGCGAATAGAGTGGATTCGATGAGTATATATGTACATATGCGATTGGCTTGCATTTTATCGAACATAGACTAGTTATAATTCACTTTCTTTCCAATAAAGTGGAGCTCTACATCCCATCCGCGTGATGTTTACACATAGCTCGGGACTGTTGGATACAGTCGCATCACTTTTTTTGACGGTTCTGGACCCTCAGTAATTCTGACTGGGAAAGAAAGATTCAAAATTGAAACCTTTCTTCCCATTGTCGACACTCTAAGCGTTCATTTGAAATAGCGACTAGGTTCGTATACGAAGATTGGCCAACGTTTTGACTTTTCTTTCGATTAAAAATTTGAATTCAGAAGACTTAAAGAAAACTGCAAGTCTTTTGCTAAATTTTACACTGAAGATGTGAACGGTGATGAACTACATGCTGAATGCCTGAATTTAAAAGAATACTTGAAAATAAGTCGACACGAAAATTTATTTTTTTTTTTTTTTTTTTTTTTTTTGGTTGCGCCTGGAGGTGCAGGAATCTTCAAAAGATACCAATGGTCCGTACCATTGGTTATGCCCGATTCATATATCTGACAATGCCATCAGTGCTAGTCAGTATATGCCTACGGGCTAAACCTCACCCCCCCCAGAGAGGCACTATGAGAACCGGCTGCGCGTACTCATAGTAGTAGGAAATTCGTCCCTCTCATTTTTTCATTTTTTTTGTGGTGACTACGACTAAGTTGCCTTAACAAGTAGTTTACGCTTCTGTAGTGTTAATCGCGTTAGGTAGGTAGCTTTCCAGTGAAAGCACCTACTAATACCGTCATTAAATGCGGTTTTCCTTACGGCGCTAGGTCGAAAGGTCTTGTTCTTTGTAGTCGGCGCTCAAGAATTGTCACGTCCATAGTACGGATTATTTCGTTATTGCAGTGAACATGAAGACGGGTACGAAGTTTGCGAGCAAAGTTTGTTACTTCGTCCCTCACGGTAGCAATTCCTAGATCTCTGTGAATATCACTATTCCTTATATACCAAGGAGCATTCACGATTGCTCTTAGTATTTTGTTTTGAAAGGCTTGCAGTAGAGCCATATTGCTTGGTTTGGTACAACCCCAAAGTTGTATACCATATGTCCAAGACGGTTTTAGCACTTGCTTATACAGAAGCAGTTTGTTATATGTGCTTAGCTTCGAGTATTTCCCGAGTAACCAATACATTTCTCTAAATCTGATTTCGAGCTCTTCGCGCTTCTTTTTAACGTGTGGTTTCCACTTAAGTTTTGCGTCTAGGGTCATTCCTAGATATTTTGCCTCGTTTGCGTACGGTATTTGCACCGAGTTAATGTATATAGGTAAGTTGTTTATCTTTCTTAGCGTGAAATTTACATGCGTTGATTTTGTCTCATTGAGGACTATTCGCCAGGTTTTTGTCCATTCGAATACTTTGTTCAAAGCTCGTTGGAGTTTTCCCGTTGATGATTCGACTGACTCATCCGTTACGAGGATAGCCGTGTCGTCTGCGAACGTTGCTACAACGGTCCCTTCATCTTGTGGTATATCTCTTGTGTAGAGCAGGAACAGAATTGGGCCGAGAACACTTCCTTGTGGAACACCGGCGTAGATTTCTTTGAAATCCGAATATTCACGCCCGTGTCTAACACGGAAAAGTCTGTTTCGACACGAAAATGAAAAAAACTGAGAATATTCTAGAACTTTGTAATTTTTTATAACAAATAAAACTGAAGATGAATTTCCAAATGTTGAAATTGCACCTAAAATTTTCTTAAGTATGATGGTGACCAATTGCAGTGGGGAACGTTCCTTCTCTAAGTTAAAAAGAATAAAAAAAGAACTCAGAACTACAATGATTCAAGAAAGATTGACAAGTTTGTCGCTGATGTCAATCGAAAGCGACATCCTCAGAGGCATCGATTTTGAAGATGTGATTATGATTTTGCTAATCTCAAATCAAGAAAAAGACTCCTTCAATAAACATTCCTCTCTTTTACCTGAAAAAATATAGTCTGTGTCACTTTTTGCATTTCAATATATTGTTCTTTAAATTACATTCTGAATAACTTATTTAATTTTCTATTATTTAAATTTTGTTTGTTTTTGAATTTTTATATGAAATAATTATTTTTTTGTTTTTATTTTTACATTGTTTATGTTTTAAATGCTGCAATAATCATTTGTCTTTTTAATGAATTAAAAAAATATTATTTATTTAAAAAATTAAAAGAATAAATATTAATTCAAAGTTATGTGATTTTTTCTGTATACCTTTATTACACAACATAAATTTTTTGTATAATCATACAGTGGCCCCATTTTCGAAAAGTGCCCAGGGCCCCCAAAGGGGTAAAGACGGCCTTGCACGCAGCTCGTAAGCGCAACCCGAAGGATTGCTGCATCGATCCAATTCAAACAATTTTAAGTTCCATGGTCGAGCGAGTCAACCACAAGTGGCCACAAATATTTTTGTGTCTAAATGGTCTGATCTATGTCTGAAAAAATAACTGATATCTTAGTAGTCCAATTTTGGATTCATATCGTTTCCTATACTCTCCAGCATTATTTCGAATCAATGTTTTCTTAATAAAACTCTCAAGCACTATAAAAACGTTTCATTACGTCTGAGTGCTTTTTACACGAAAGTGAAAAACTCATTGACTCACAGTACCGTAAAGAGCACGTAGGAGCAATCAATTTGCATTGACTGAAGAAATATTGAAACCAACTTATAAACTTCAATTCGTTGCCCAATAACGGGCTATACTAAAACAAAATCATTAAAACTTGAAAAATAACTTGAAAAAATATTATGTTTTGATACAATAGTTCTAAGCCCGAATTGGAGCAAAAAACACCCCCAAATATTTCCAAAATTCAATTGAAATTAGAAAAAAATACCTGTAGCAGAAATCCCCATTTAAATTGTTTAAGCTTTTTATCACAACACTTCGAAATCAATTATTGAATGACAATTACCAAAGAAGCACGCATTAAAATAAAAATACAGTAGATGCAAATGTTAACTTTGAACTCATTTTATCACAACACACGATCGACAAAAAAAAAAATAAGTACAGCATATTGACCCATGTGTATTTAGCGCTCGCTATACCAAGCTTTTAGTTGTCAATTTTGCTTTTCAGAAAATCGACTTTTGGCCATGTTTTTGATCAAAATACCCCTATGTGCGTCCTCCAGTGCGCTGTGACTTCGGTTTACACACATTTTTTTTCATATTCCACCCTTAATTTCGTATTTCCTCTCAATCGAACTTGTAAACGAACATATACGAACGTTTGACTCGTCTATTTCTGGATATAAACTATACCTTATGGATGAGTATGAGAGATGAGATGAATGTATATTGTGTCACAGACACAACTCACTCATAAGTTCAGCTGATGGTGGTAAGTGAGAGGTGAACGGTGAAGTTGATTCTGAACTAAAAGAACTAGTGAGCTAAAAGAACTACTGAGCTAAATGAGTTACTGAACTACATTGGTGAACTAGTTCTTTTTAGTGAACGAGAGCTACCGAACTACTTCAGTGAAGTGAGCTAGTTTGAATACCACAACCTCAGGTGACTAACCCCATTCAAATAAACGGATTTTAATGTAGTTTAAGATATTTAATTTATATCCACCCTATGAAGTTTAAGAAGAGGAACAGTTCTCCAATCTTCTTCTCGGATATCTCTTTAAGGTCATCAAAGAAGGGTTTCCCGGGATGCGCTACCTGACTCTCGTGCATTTGTTTTTGACCTATTTGTAATTAGGCCATATCTTTCTGGATATGACACAGTTTGTACGACTAGTCCACCTGAGAACAGCTAGTTTTAAGAAGTGTGAGAATATATTGCCCTTAACAGCACTTATGTGGGCACTGTAGCGCAAGTGGTTAGTGCGTCGGACTACTGAGCCAGCGGTCTTGGGTTCGAATCCCGCCGCAAACACCTAAAAGTTTTTCACAGTGCCCACCTCTTTCGAATGTCTGACAAGCATCAAAGAGTATCATTTGTCACGATTGAGCTTCTCAACTCTCCGTTCGGGGTCGGCAAAAAACTGTAGGTCCCATCCATTCGTGCAAAAATATAACACGCACACACAAATGGTTGCGAAAAGCAGGCCCAGGTTCACCTCGAGCTGTAGCGCCAACTAAGTAAGTAAGTAACAGCACTTATACATAGGAATATGAAAATTTTCCAATAGTGAACTGTTAAGGACTGACCGTCGCCTGGCTAGTTCGTTGACTCTCTTTGTCCTGGAATCCAGAGAAGAGTAACTCTAGCCAGTTTGCATAAGCGATTGAGTTTTACTTGGCATTGGTCAACCAGATGAGGTGATGAATTTTAACATGTTAGAACTTGCCCCGCAAAAATGTTACAACTAGCCCCGTTATCAAATTTAACACAAAGATCACTAAAAAAAAACCGAAATCCGGACAAACCTAACATATATACACAAACTTGCCAAAACATAGATGCACATCTAGAAAAAATCAACTGGCACTATATCTCTTGCGTGTGAATAGGAATACCAAAAATACAAAAAGGAAAAAAAAAAAAAGTTACAAATCTCCCACCACAACTTTTTCAAGTGACGATCAAATTAAAATGGAGGTAGACACGTCGCGTCGTTTGCTTTGGAAAAGACGAATATTTTTCTCTCTCACACGACTTTTAATTTTCGGGGGAACCCTTTAGTTCTTAGCTGTTAAAACTTAAAACCCCTGTTACTTCTAACCCCGCTCTCCCCTACGTATAACTCGAAATAGTAGAAATGCATACCATTTTCAGTTGCTGTACGTACAATTTTTCGATGCAGTGTAGTTTTCTTTGATGCAGGGAAATACCTTCACGGGCAATAACTTCACATGGGAAATAACTTCACCTCTAGTGGGAAATAAATTCACATTTTTGATGTGATTCAATATTTATTAAAATATTCAAGAAGCATATTCTTAATTGTTCCTATTTATTACGTCCTAAAAGTTCTTTTAAAAGACTCAAACTTTGGATTTCTATCCACCTATTGAACAAAGTAAAGATTAAACACAAACTTAGAATTAAATGCTACAAGCACCCTGAAAATTTGAGATTAAAAAGCAACTTTAAAAAATTGTGTACGGATCTCCGAAAACAAATTCCAATTTGTAGAGATAATTATTACCGTTCACAATTCCACACAGCTAGAGAAAACTTGAGACATGAATGGCAATTAGTTAATAAAGGGTGATTTTTTAGCTGGTTTGGTTTTGGCAACACTGGTTTTGACAGCTGACGTGTGTTTAGTACCTTGTGTCACTGTCAAACAGCTTCAGTTTGGTTTGCAATTTAACCATGGATCGTCTTACAAATGAACAACGCTTGCAAATTATTGAATTTTACTATCAAAATTCGTGCTCGGTTCGAAATGTTCATCGCGCGCTGCTTCCATTTTATGATCGGCATTCTCGACCTTCTGAGCAGTCTATTCGGAAGATTGTGACCAAATTTCGCACCAAATTTACTTTGTTGGACATTAAACCACCAACACGTTTACGTACTGTGCGTAGTGAAGAAAATATTGCGGCCGTATCAGCTAGTGTGACAGAAGACCGCGAAATGTCGATTCGGCGCTACCGAGCGATGATAACAAACTTTTTTTGCCCGAAATGGAAGTTCTTGACTTGCATGATATGTGGTTTCAACAAGACGGTGCCACATGCCACACAGCACGCGAAACAATGGCGCAATTGCGAGGCGAGTTTGGTGAACAGTTAATTTCACGTTTCGGGCCGGTCAATTGGCCGCCTAGATCGTGCGATTTGACACCATTAGATTATTTTTTGTGGGGGTATGTCAAGGCTAATGTCTATAGGGACAAGCCCGCTTCGATTGACGCACTGGAAGCCAACATCCATGCATTCATTCGTGAGATACCGGCCGATATGTGTGAAAGAGTATGCCAAAATTGGACTCAGCGGATGGGCTACCGGAGACGCAGCCGCGGTCAACATTTGCATGAAATTATCTTTAAACATTAAATTGCAAGGTTCAAACTATCGATTCAAATAAATATTTCATTCATTTTTTCGAATTTTTTGTGTTTTTTTTTTTAAAAAAGTTCTCAACCTCTTAAAAAATCACCCTTTAGTATTCTGAATAAATCATCTACTACAAAACAACGTACTGTCATTCGTATTAATGACTGTTTTGTTACTGATAAACTTGAAGTTGCAGATGCATTTAACTCCTACTTTACGAACATAGCCACCAGTCTACAACCGTCTCCTGTCCTGGTTGCTGTGCTGAACCTTTGCTTTGTAACAGTTTTGTATTTAAGCCCGTAAAGCCACTAAGAGTTATCGGTACTCTCAAAATACAAAATCATTTGGTACTGATGACATTTCGAATATTCTTCTTAAAAAACTTGGATGCTATATATTATAATGGATGTACTGTCATACATTTTTAATCGCTGCGTAACCGACGGAGTCTTTCCACAAGAGCTGAAGTGTGCAGATGTTGTTCATTTATTTAAAAAGTGTTCTGCTGTTGAAATGTCTAATTACAGACCCATCTCACTTCTCCCAGGCATAAGCAACATTTTTGAAAAGTCAGTATAAAATAGGATAGTAAATTATCTTACAAAAACTAATTTCTTTAATCCAACTCAATTTCGTTTTCAAAATGGCAAATCGACCAAAGATGCTCTTCTACAGTACTGTGGTAAAATAATGTCAAACCTCGATGGAAAAAAAGTGTACTGCTGGTTTGTTTATCGATATAACCAAAGCATTTCACATGGTTGATAAGGTGATCTACTGAAAAAACTTGAGAATGCAGGTTTTCGTGGCTTCATGTTAGAATGGTTTAGATCATACCTGTGCTATAGATCACAAAGAGTTAGGATCAATGATATCAGGAGCGGTGTCATGTTCCTCAACTTGGGAGTACCGCAGGGCTTTGTCCTAGGTCCTGTTCTCTTTCTCATCTACATAAACTCGCTTCTTACTCTTAATTTTAAAGGTGCACAGACTGCTTTTGCGGATGATGTAGGTTTCCCTTATGGTTCCGACAGTCGTCTAGATCTTATTTCCGATATTAATTGGGATCTGAATCTTCTAAGACTTTGGTTTTTTAAACATAAATTGGTTTTAAGTTCCAAGACTAAGCTTATGTTTTTTAGTTTGTCGGGTATACACGATCCTGATGTGAATATTCACTTTCACGCACCGAAGTGTCAAAGATTCCAACTATCTATTTGCAATTGCAGGCCTCTACTACTTTTATGAGCTGTCGAAATTGCAATGAGAAATGTTTCCTGATCGAAAACGTCGGGGAATTCAAATATCAGGAATGAACTTTTCGAAGCATATATAAACTTTGAGGAATTATTTTCGTTGCACACTAAGGCACTTTTTCTTTCTTCATAATATCTGTTCCACAATGCTGTTAAAAACTATTTATTACGGTATTTTTCATTCAAAGTTTGCAATATGGTATAGCCTGCTGGGGTGGTGCCTATAAGAATAAAGTAAAACCTCTATTAATTATACAAAAATAATATATCATACGAAAATTATGCCAGAAACCTCGGAGACACCCCAGTTACCCTTTGTTTTTTGATTTAAAAAAGTCTTCCTGTCCATCATTTGTAGATATTGCTTCAAGGTGCCGAGGACCTTCTTTATGCAGTCTGGTAATCGGAATTTCCGATTGATCTCAAACTATAGTTTACGTGGAAACTTTTCGTTCTCTGTATCTGTTCCTTAGTTCCATACTACCTCATATCGTAATTCTTATTATAAAGGGTGATTTTTTAAGAGGTTGAGAACTTTTTTTAAAAAAAAAACACAAAAAATTCGAAAAAATGAATGAAATATTTATTTGAATCGATAGTTTAATTTAATGTTAATGCAATTTAATGTTTAAAGATAATTTCATGCAAATGTTGACCGCGGCTGCGTCTCAGGTAGCCCATCCGCTGAGTCCAATTTTGGCATACTCTTTCACACATATCGGCCGGTATCTCACGAATGAATGCATGGATGTTGGCTTCCAGTACGTCAATCGAAGCGGGCTTGTCCCTATAGACATTAGCCTTGACATACCCCCACAAAAAATAATCTAATGGTGTCAAATCGCACGATCTAGGCGGCCAATTGACCGGCCCGAAACGTGAAATTAACTGTTCACCAAACTCGCCTCGCAATTGCGCCATTGTTTCGCGTGCTGTGTGGCATGTGGCACCGTCTTGTTGAAACCACATATCATGCAAGTCAAGAACTTCCATTTCGGGCAAAAAAAAGTTTGTTATCATCGCTCGGTAGCGTTCACCATTGACAGTAACGCTGCGATTCGCATCATCTTTGAAGAAATATGGCCCAATAATGCCGCCGGCCCATAAACCGCACCAAACAGTGGCTTTTTCGGGATGCATTGGTAGCTGTTGCAATGCTTCTGGCTGATCTTCACTCCAAATGCGGCAATTTTGCTTATTTACGTACCCATTCAACCAAAAATGAGCCTCATCGCTGAACACAATTTTTCGATAAAAAAGCGGAAGCAGCGCGCGATGAACATTTCGAACCGAGCACGAATTTTGATAGTAAAATTCAATAATTTGCAAGCGTTGTTCATTTGTAAGACGATCCATGGTTAAATTGCAAACCAAACTGAAGCTGTTTGACAGTGACACAAGGTACTAAACACACGTCAGCTGTCAAAACCAGTGTTGCCAAAACCAAACCAGCTAAAAAATCACCCTTTATATCATCGCATCGTTTATTTAATAAACTTCCGCAATCGATCAGGTCAATCACTTTACCTGGAATGTTTCTTAAACTTGTAAGAAATTGGCTTCTCAATTTTAATTTCGCCAACAAAGACTCTATGCTTTCTGACTATATTGTTTAACGTTTGTAAGTCTTAATGAATGCTGCATGTTGCTTTCTTTTCTTTTTGATTAATCAAATGCTTTTTTTAATTTTTCCGAATTTTTTTTTATTTTTTTTTTATAAAAATCTTAATAAAATTTAAAAATATAAATTGTATTATTTTGGGTTAGTTTTAAGGGTCACCCCACCCAAAATTTAATTTTATAATGCCTTGAAAAATTGTACACATATTTTTATTTTTATTACTTTTGTATAAAAAATATAGAATGCCAAATGAATTTCTTATATAATTAAAGTGCTAATGTACCAACCAACCAAGCATATTAAATTTATATAAGTAATTTATAAGAAATAAAAATAAACAATATAATAGGCGTGTTTTTTTTTTAGCCTACATAGAATAAAAATAAAAATTTCAATACATAATACAACAAAACCTTAGCCTCGATAATTATCCAGGCTAAGGTTTTGTTGTATTTTATATTGAAAACATGTTGCTGAAACATGTTTATTCTATATAGGCTTAAAAAAAACACGCCTAATAATAAACAAAATAAAAAAAATATATAATATAATAATAAAATAATAATTTCACAAAATTTCTGGTTTATTGCCCACCATCAGTGAGAAATAACTTCACATGAAAACTGCGCATTTATTTCCCACTCGAGGTGAAATTATTTCCCATGTGAAGTTATTGCCCGTGAAGTTATTTCCCTGCACCGTTTTCTTTTTAGTGGATCTTAATTCTTAATCACGTTTTTAGACGCAATGTTCAAACATCAACAATGTTAGATTTTGTTTACATACTCTTCGCTAGGTGTCATAATGCGACAACAAACATACGAATGTGAGAAAGAAAATCGATTTAAGTGGTGCTCTCAGGTCAAATCTAATTTTAGGAACTTAGTGCATCAGCAGCCGTTTTGCGGTTAGGCAGTGCAATAGAATGTTTTAAGAATCTCAATTATTTTTCAGTTAAATAATGCCGTCAATAATATTAAGAATATTTTCTTTACTTGCTTCGTTTCTGATTGTTACGTGTAGACCACAATTTAATATTGGTGAGTATCTAATTAAAATTTGGATTAAGAAACTTCCACAACTTTTTCTTTACATTTAGGCATTATTTTTGAAGCTAGTAATAGTGAAGGTGAAGTTGCATTCCGCGCGGCTGTTGATCGGGTAAACATTCACGAAAGAAGTTTTGAGTTAATTCCAATAGTTCAATATGGAAATATTGATGATAGTTTCATCGTTGAAAAGTCAGGTATATACAAAGTTCGATGGATTTTTAGTTGCAATTTGCAATCATCAGCATCAATCGTTGATATTTCAGTTTGCAGTCTTATTGCGCAAGGGGTGATTGCTATTTTTGGTCCAAATACCGCTGGCGGTTCTGGTAAGTCTCTATATTATTTTTTGGCGGCAGAGACTCATATTAATTTAAATGCAAATTCAGACATTAAATATGTGAATTTTTTTTTAGGAATTATTAGTTCTATATGCAGTACCTTGGAGATACCTCATATCGCGTTCGATTGGTCACCAACAGAAGCGTTGACTGATCGAGAATTTGCTTCGATGACGTTGAATGTGCATCCAGATAATTTGGTTTTGGCGCGAGCGATGGCAGACGTAGTTCAGGGTCTTTCATGGAGGAGTTACACTATTATATATGAAACTGAGAAGGGTAAGTTCGAGTTGCTTTGTGTTAAAAATTATTTTTTTCAACAAATTATCGTCAACTTACTTGCTTTATTACACATTAATATATGGTACAGCTGCATTATAGGACGAGCCCAACCGCAAAATATTTGGCCTAGTGAAAATTTCTTCCTACGAACTTAGAATAAAAGATTGTAACTCTAAATCAAAAAAGTAATTCAATATTCATTTATATATTATGTAAGTGTTAGATATACACATTTAAACATAGTAAATTACAAAATGAAAAGGGTTAATTTCATAAGTAAAACAAAAATTTGTTACCGCATACTACGTAAAATAGTTGGCCCAATACAAATAACTGACCCTCACCACGGAGTGACGTCACCCTTGTTTTTAATAATGGTCGCAATTCGACTGGGGGTGTTTCCAAAAGATTCAGGCAGCATTCAGGGGCTATCCCATCCGAAACTTCATAGATCTTGTCCTTTCAATCAATAATGCTATTAGCCGGATTTGTTCTCAACTTTTTTTTTCATCTTTCCCCACAAAGTCTCAGTTGGGGACAGGTCCGGGCTATTTGCAGGTCACGTTAGAACTGGAGTGTTCTGTTCTCGTAGCCAGCTCAAAATTTGCTTGCCTGTATGACATGATGTGCCATCTTGGTGAAATTTAAAACTGTCGTCTTCTGCTTGAAGCCCTGGAATTGAAGGTACAGGTTGGTGCTCTAAAATGTCTTGATGGCATTTACTGGCATTTACTGTACCGTTGGGGAAGCAGAGGTTGCCTACTCCTTAAGCTGAAATACATCCCCTGGCCATTACTGAAGCGGTGAAGTTCGTTGTTCTTCGAAAGCAATCTGGGTGAAATGCTTCAGCTGCCGTTCTTAATACTCTTGATCGCAGATCTCCAACGCAAAGCTCGAATAGAGACTCATCGCTCCATATAACACTCCGCCATTGTCTCAACGTCTAGTCTTGATGATGTCGCGTCCACCTTAACAGTTAACGGCCCAGTTTTTTATTTTTTAATGAAATAAATAACTTGAAGATAACATAGCATCTAAAGTGATTCTGCGTACATAATAATGTATTTCGTTGTGTTGTTTACCTGTGGGGGGTGGATATTGTGGTATATATTAAATTCGATCAAACATGCGCTAGGGCTACATTTTGAGCTTAAATACGAGATGTAAGGTATATTACGAAAGAAAAAATATTGTGATTTATAAAATTTAATCAAATAACATTTCAAAGTAATTTCTGGTCTTTGTCGAATCTGCTTATATGACACTACCAGCTTTCAAATTGTTGGTATTATTTGAATTTTAACATGAAATTGCATATTCTTAGGCACATTTATATTGAAGAGGCTTGTATTAAATATGATACAATGGCCAGTTATGATAAAATATGAAGTTTTTCGAATTTACATCATTTTTACTTGTATGTATTGTATTGTATTTTTAGCATCATATGATTGTAAAATTAAATACCGATCCGGAAAGAAGTTACAAAACGCGGATGGGTAATTAAGATTACTGCAAAATGGTCCCACCGAAGTAGATGAATTAAATTTAAATTATTTCGAAATAAATTAAAGCTATCCATTAGGTATCGAAGATATTGCAATGGCTACAGAAAGAGACAAACTATTAATTTCCGTCATAGAGTATATAGAATTAGGGTGGCCGAAAAATATCCCCAAAAACGACTCGGATCAGCTCCTCATACCATTTTATAGAGTAAGGCGGTCATTAAATACAAAAAGGAAATGTTTGTTCTATGGCGATAGAGTAGTTGTTCCCAAAATTTTCCACGGAAAAGTTTTAATTATCTCACACGATCAGCATATTCGGATCGTTCGTATGAAAATGCTTGCGCGCGATAGTGTTTGGTGGCCGTTGATCGATAAGCAAATCGAGCATTTTGTAAATCAATGCAACTCTTGTCAAATAGGACAAAATAAAACAAAGGCATGTCCAAATTTTACATGGAGTGAAACAACCTCTCCTTTTGAACGATTGCATATCGATTTGTTTCAATTCGCAGGAAAAGATTTTTTAATTGCTGTTGACGATTATAGCAAATGGATTTCGGTTTTTATTTTAACAAAGACTACAACATTTGTAATAACCGAAAAACTAAAAGAACTATTTGCAACGATTGGGTTTGTAAAACGCTGGTAAGTGACAATGGTCCTCAATTTTCCAGCAGTGAATTCGGGCTATTTTTAAAAACTAATGGAATTGAATATATCCCAAGTCCAGTATATCACCCAGCTAGTAATGGGTTGGCTGAACGAGCCGTCGGGACTTGCAAAAAGCCTTAATCTCCTATTTAAATTAAAATAAACCCCAAAAGTTTTCCCTTGAAGCAAAACTGTTAAATTTTTTATTTAAGTATAGGAATACACCAACGACTGTAACTGGATTTTCGCCAACTGAGTTAATATTTTCTTTTAAGCCTAGGACTTTGTTAACATACATAAACCCACTCAAAACATTTAGTAAGTGTGAAAAAGTTGAAAATGTATATAAGAAAAAAAAACTAGAGGTCTATGAACAATTTTTGAAACGCGAAGATAATAATTTCGATTTGGTAGTAAATCAAAAAGTACTATATTTAAATCCAGAGAAGTGTTATGCAAAATGGATACCAGCTGTTGTTGTAAAGCGGCATAGTCATTTGGTGTACACTATTGAATATAATCGTAGGCGAAAAATTGTTCATAGAAACCAGTTAAAGAAGTACAAATCTAATATTTATGTATATTCCCCAAAACAAGAAGAGATTGTCAGTGAAAACGGAAATGAAATTGTAATTGAAAAGAACATTGAAGAACAAAAACATGCGAATAAAGAGGAGGAAAATATTGTTAAACGGGATGAAAATTCAGGGGAAGAAGTAGGAACAAAAAGAGAACAAGAACCTAAGAGAAGCAGAATTGTCATAGAGAAGGATTACAAGAAAAAATTGGGGAAGAGAAAAAAAAAATAAAGAAATCAAATGAATAAAGAATAATGAATAAATTAATAAAAAACAAAAATGTATAAATAAAGACAAAATACTATTAAATAGATTATGTGAATATTAATTATTAGTGGGCACCGTAGCGCAAGTGGTTAGTGCGTCGGACTACTGAGCCAGCGGTCTTGGGTTCGAATCCCGCCGCAAACACCTAAAAAAGTTTTTCACAGTGCCCACCTCTTTCGAATGTCTGACAAACATCAAAGAGTATCATTTGTCACGATTGAGCTTCTCAACTCGCCGTTCGGAGTCGGCAAAAAACTGTAGGTCCCTTCCATTCGTGCAAAAATATAACACGCACACACGAATGGTTGCGAGAAGCAGGCCCAGGTTCACCTCGAGCTGTAGCGCCAACTAAGTAAGTAAGTAAGAATATTAACAGCTTTTGTGTATAATATACAATGGTACATATGAATTAAAAGATACTATTGTATTATGACTATTATGTTATTATTATATTAATATTTATATCTTTTATTATAAATAGTAATAATATTTAGACCATATGACTGTACGCATTATGATATAAGAATTTTATTTTTGAATTACAACGAGCCAAATGATTCTTGTTCATTTTAAAAAAAAGATGTGATGTTATGTATGCAAGTTGAATTAGCAAGTATAGTTTTCATTTATGTACATAACAGCTTAGCGGAACTAGATCGAATGATTGCACTCATCATGTATTTGCAGACTAAGCTCTGTTCTGATTGTCTTTCAAGTAACATATGAACTGTTGTGCTAACCGGTTGTCTTTTACTTTGTCCTCTTTGATATATAATAGGTATCTTCTTCTTGAAGATAATTCATGTTCTTCATCTGACGAATCCAGAAATTGAGATATGCTTTCCATTTTATTGTTATTTTATTTAGAATTCTATTTTTGATTACAAACACCAAAAGACATTTCCAAAACACAAATTCACTTTTGTCATAAATTCTGCTTGACGCACTTCCTTTTCGGCATTCAAGTCGAGATCTACAAAATGACATTTTTAAACCTTGGCGCCACAGAAACCGTAGAACCCCCGATTCCACGATAGGGGTGATAATTTTATTTAAGAAAATCAAAAATTAAATAATTGACTGAAACTTGTAAGTTGTGGTTTTTCTATTAATTTAAGCTTAGTAGAGTTTGCTTATTTAAGTAAATTTATTAAATTATTGCGAAATTTGAGTCCATTTTTCAGGAATATACATACATATGTATGCACATACGTATATGGTCGAGGATAATCCTGTCCGTTTAAAAAACTTAGATAATTCGCCCGGGCGAGCTCATCACTCCCAAGAAATTGTCTCCTGATGTATGATTTGAATTGGGAAATACTCCAACGAAGTGAAACGTACTCGCATTTTCGGATTATTTATCTATATCTGTATCTATACGTAGGCTGTTCGATAAATCAGTAGTCGAGTTCCACTTACGGATCCCTCCGATATCTCCGAGCGATCCGTAAGTGGAACACGATTCCTCTACTGAGGAAATGGAGATTTTTATGCATTTGCTGAGACTATTTTCTCTCTCTTTCTGCTGAAACCGAACCGAATGTGGTCATTTTGGACATTTCATGAAAGGAATCCATAATTCAAAGTGCTGTGAAGTGAGAAAATTGTATGGTAATGGTTTTCATTTCTGCATATTAAATTCAAGTAAATGTGAAAAGCTAAGTAACTAAAGAAGAATACTAATTTTGACAGATAAATTTCTCCTCTGCGGAGAATGTTGTTCCACTTAATAGAAAAGTATCTGCTGAGACAGCGGAGGAAAATCTCTGAGGGATTCTTAAATGGAGCTCGACTAGTGACTTTGAAACTAAAAACTAATTTTTTTCCTTAATATTTAATTTATTTTTCAAAATAGTCTTCTTTTAGCGCGATACATTTTTCCCAATGATTTTCCAACTTTGGTAACCCTTTCAAAAAATTTGATATTTTAAACCCTATAAAATAGGCATTTGTTGCATCGATAATCTCATCATACGATGAAAATCTTTTTCCGCCGAGCCATTTTTTCAAATTAGGAAACAAGAAATAATCAATAGGAGCTAAATCTGGTGAATAGGGTGGAGGAGAAAGCAGCGCAATTCAGCAAATTTTACCGTTGCTACTGCGGTGAATGAGCCGGTGCATTCTCGTGATGAAAGAACACTTTTTTCTTCTTGAAATGAAGCCGTTTTTCCATCGATTCCAAAAATGTATTCCTGTCATGTAATGGTGTATCCAGAATTAATCAACTGTTACGAGCCGCAGTAAAAATTCACTTGAATTACGCTTGAAGAGTTCCAAATTCTGTTTTGAAAAATCCACCCGAATCCGTTTTTGATCCATCGTCAGCAAAGGCGGCAACCATCTTGCCGATAATTTTTTCATGCCCAAATGCTCATGCAGGATTTGAAATGGCTACTGTCTCTGCTATCTCATGAACCTTGACTTGCAATCGTCCAACACAATATAGTGGATTTTTTGACAATTTCTTCCATTGTGTCGTCATTTGGACGTCCTGGGCGCTCAGTGTCTTTTAAGCTGGTTAGAAATTCAGTGAAACATTTTTGTACCATCCCATGCGAGGAAGCAGAGTCTCCATAATATTTTTTAAGTCTATCTTCAGTCTCCTTTATGGTTTTACCGCGCAAAAAGTAGTGTTTTATCAATACACGAAACTCACTTTTTTCCATTTTGAGCAAATAACACAAACCAAAGTTCTTTCGATAACTGTAAAAAAATCTATGTTTGACAGATCTGTCCAATTTTTTTTTCTATGCCTAGAAAGAAATAAAAATGGCGAAAAAAAACTCAATGCGATCCGAGCACCATCTTGCATCGAAGTCACTGACTTATCGAACAGCCCTCGTTTATATAAAATTGAATTGGTGTCTGTTTGTACAAGCATAACTCGGCTGAACATCATCCGATTTGCATAGGGATTGTTTTGTTGGATTCGTATCATTTTAAAGAATGATAGGAAAATTCAGAAAAATTTTCCATACATTTTGTATGGGGATTTTTTTTTTCATTTTGATCGTTATATTATAGTTCAAATCGTTGCAAAAGTTCAAAATTTGGAAAATTTTCCCGGAAAATCTTTTTTTTCATTTCGGCAGTGAAAATAATTGCCAGAGTCCCAAATTTGGAAAATGGAAATTTTTGAGATTCTATTCCTTCGAAATAACTGTTATTACGTTTTCAACTTTTAATTTTCGAACTACATATTCATTCAAATCTCTAAATAAGCGTGGTTGCTGTTTTTCAATTTTGAATCGATGAAAGTATTTTGTTCTATGATCACCGAAATGAATAAAAGAATTTGCTCAGTGACCAAGTGAAATTCAATGGATTGGTGTTGAATTTTGTGCTTTTTCCAAGAACGTTGTGATTTCCAAAGCTAAGGTTATCGGCACATCGAATCTGGAGTTGCATCAATACAAACTACCTTTATTCATCCACCGTTTTCCTGCGATTTGGTTATTTAGAATATTCATTAATTTTGTAGATAACGATTTTCATTAAGGTATTTTGTCAACGACAAATTTGTGTTTAATGCAATTGATTGACGGTTTAGTGTAATAATACCACCGATGAAACGGCTGGACAGCTTAGACATCACAATGAACAAGCCCGTTAACGAATGGATTACATGGAGCCGCTTTTATCCAAGAACGCGGTGATAAACCCCACCCCAATATCGTCAGACGAACCCTCTCATATATCCAATGTGGTCAATTGTCTCATTCCATTCCACTCCAATTGTTCCATTCCACACACAACGTTGTTTATAACAAAGCGTTGCAGTGACCCGATGGTTGGATGTTGAAGCAATAGGGTAGGCACTGACTGGCTTTAACTTGGCAAAGCCCAGTGTTGTAACTGTTACTACACATCAATTGTGCTTATTTTACCTCCAAGTAGTAGCCATCGGGTACTGGTCGCTGCCCACCCGGGCACGATTTGCTAAACTTATAAGCGTGAGTGCTGAGCAAGCGAAAATAGCAGCACTATAATATACGACAGCGGACGAATTCCACAGCCGACAAATTCCATAGATGGAACGGAAACAAAACCTTATCTGAGCTATTTCGACATATTCGGAGCTCAGGTCGATAAGGATTTCCACGTACTAGTCAGGGTCGTGGAAAAGACTTGGTGGCGGATGAGCCCCTATTGGGCCAACGGCAGCGCTCACACCCCCGTAGTGGGTTACTGACACCGGTGGACCCGGCCTCTTGTCCTAGGGGTATGTAATATATATTTCTGGACCTCCAGGTTGGGGGTTGTGCGTAAGGCTAACTACTTACCACGCAAAAAAATATGGTTCCGAAACAACCAAAAGCCTCGGAAAAGGACGGATCTACTGTTGACAACCACGCTTAACGAAAAAAGGATAATGACATTCGGATCTGCACCTGGAATGTTCGTTCACTGAACGGTGACGGTGCACCCGAACGACTGGCAGAGACCCTAGACTGCTATAAAGCAGATATAACCGCCATCCAGGAAGTGCGATGGGATGGGTCAGCCAGAAAAAGAATGAGAAACTGTGACATCTACTACGGGGGTTTTTTTTTTTTTTTTCGAACCCAAGACCGCTGGCTCAGTAGTCCGACGCACTAACCTACGGTGATTGCTCTACAGAAAATAAACAGCGCTTATTCGGATGCGGATTTGTCATACGCGGCAGACTTAGGCAAGAAGTCTTGAGCTTTCGGCACGTGAGCGAGCGTCTTATGACAATCCGTGTCAAGGCAAAATCCGCCAACATAAGCCTTATATGCGCTCACGCCCCCACAGAAGAAAAAGACGACGCTACCAAAGATAGTTTCTACGAGCTCCTCGACCAAACATACGAGCAATGCCCTAGACATGACGTTAAAATCGTACTGGGCGACTTTAACGCCAAGATAGGAAGAGAGGACATCTTTGGTAGGAAGGTTGGAAGGCACAACCTACACGACACCACGTCCGAAAACGGACTAAGGCTGATTGACTTTGCCAGAATAGTAAGCACGCGGTTTCCTCATCTCAATTTTCATAAGGGGACATGGCAGTCTCCGGATCGACAAACCGTCAACCAAATTGACCATATCGCGATCGACACCAAACACGCTTCAAGTATTCTGGATGTCCGAACTTTCCAGGCGGCCAACATTGGCTCAGACCGCTACCTTGTTGTAGCCAAGGTACGAATGCGGATATCCGCCACAACAACGAAATACTGTGAGAAAGTATAATACTGAAAAACTACAATCGCAAGACACCGCCAGAGCCTACAGAGAACGCATATCCCGATCTCTCGCTACGAGTCCTACCGCAGCAATAGCTAGTACAGAAGACCAGTGGCTACACTGCCAGCTAGCCATCATAAGTGTAAGTGCCGCGAATGATGTGCTGAGTTTAACACGACCACCACCACAAAACCCCTGGTTTGATGAAGAGTGCAGACTAGCTAACGCGGAAAAACACACGCGTATAAAGCGGCGCTGCAAAGAAGGACTAGATCTACTCGCATGCTCTACGAGCAAAAGAGACGGGAAGGAAAAAGAAAGCGCATACGATCGAGGATATTGAGAGATGCTACTCCAGAAATAATGTACGGAAGTTTTACCGGAACGTAAAAAGAATGTGCCAACAAAATATGTCCCGTACAGAAACCTGTAGAGACGCGGAAGGAAACATTGTAGCACATACAGTCGGTGCAGAGAATAAAGAAAGACTACTTCTGCAGACTGTATAATGGTGATGAAGACCAATACTCCGCTGTAAGGCAGAATGAACCATTCAATTTTGATGATGATAGCCAAAACCCCCATCCCATCCATATCCAAGCTAAAGTCCAACAAGGCTGCTGGACCTAACGGTCTACCCGCAGAGCTATTTAAAGCAGTTAGAGATGACTTGGTAGTGAACATACACAAACTCATCTCTAAGATTTGGTCAAATGAAAGTATGCCAGATGAATGGAATCTCAGCATCGTCTGCCTGGTCCACAAGAAAGGAGACCCTCTCAACTGCTCCAATTACACAGGCATCAGTCTCCTCAACATCGCCTACAAGATCCTATCTGCCATATTGTGTGAGCGCCTGAAGCCTTTCGTCAACAACCTGATCGGCCTCTATAGTGCGGTTTCAGGTCAGGTAAGTCCACCATATACCAAATTTTCACACTTAGGCAGATCTTGGATAAAACCCAAGAAATCCAAATCGATACCCACCACCTGTTCATTGATTTCAAGGCCGCTTATGACAGCATATGGAGGGATGAACTGTATAGAGCCATGTCTAGTTATGACATCCCTGCCAAACTCATCCGTCTGTGCAGGATGACGATGGAGAAAGCTCGCTGCTCCAATGCCCAATTCTTCCTTTTAATATCTACCATTACGAAATATCACTTTTGACTTGCTGTGTTCACAAAAAGATTCCATTGGAGAGAGTACTCTTCCAGTTGAAGCATGTTTGGTGAATCTGTCATCGGCAAACAATAGGCCTTTAACCGTCGTGTTGTTGAAAACTGTGCTTTCGGGTAAGTATGAGAGGAAATCATCCAAAAATAGGCTGAAAAAAGTGAGCTCCTTAGCAGGTTCCCTGCTGAGGAGATTCTAAACTATTCTGACAAGAAATTTCTATCACATACTGCAGATTGGTTATTCGTTTACATGCTTTCCAGAATCTTTAATATTTTAGATGAGATTGCTAGATTCCTCAGCTGGACCTAACGGTCTACCCGCAGAGCTATTTAAAGCAGTTAGAGATGACTTGGTAGTGAACATACACAAACTCATCTCTAAGATTTGGTCAAATGAAAGTATGCCAGATGAATGGAATCTCAGCATCGTCTGCCTGGTCCACAAGAAAGGAGACCCTCTCAACTGCTCCAATTACACAGGCATCAGTCTCCTCAACATCGCCTACAAGATCCTATCTGCCATATTGTGTGAGCGCCTGAAGCCTTTCGTCAACAACCTGATCGGCCTCTATAGTGCGGTTTCAGGTCAGGTAAGTCCACCATATACCAAATTTTCACACTTAGGCAGATCTTGGATAAAACCCAAGAAATCCAAATCGATACCCACCACCTGTTCATTGATTTCAAGGCCGCTTATGACAGCATATGGAGGGATGAACTGTATAGAGCCATGTCTAGTTATGACATCCCTGCCAAACTCATCCGTCTGTGCAGGATGACGATGGAGAAAGCTCGCTGCTCCAATGCCCAATTCTTCCTTTTAATATCTACCATTACGAAATATCACTTTTGACTTGCTGTGTTCACAAAAAGATTCCATTGGAGAGAGTACTCTTCCAGTTGAAGCATGTTTGGTGAATCTGTCATCGGCAAACAATAGGCCTTTAACCGTCGTGTTGTTGAAAACTGTGCTTTCGGGTAAGTATGAGAGGAAATCATCCAAAAATAGGCTGAAAAAAGTGAGCTCCTTAGCAGGTTCCCTGCTGAGGAGATTCTAAACTATTCTGACAAGAAATTTCTATCACATACTGCAGATTGGTTATTCGTTTACATGCTTTCCAGAATCTTTAATATTTTAGATGAGATTGCTAGATTCCTCAGTTGTAGGAAAAGTGCTCTTCTATCTACCGAGTCAAATGCCTGTCGAAAATCGACAATGAAAGCATATAGTTTTTTCCCCTTGTTGAGATAGATCCTTCCAATATTTGTAAGGACATAGATGTTATCCACAGTTGAGTAGTTCGACCTGAATCCAGCCCAGAATTCGCTCAAAAGACCATTGTATTCTACCCAAGTAGTTATTCGAACTAGAAGTAAACTAGTAAATATTTTTAGAAGAGTGTTCAGGAATGATATGCCCCTATACATTGACATATTATAAATGGACTGCTAGTGAAATGTCACTTTCATACAACGTCTGCGGACAATTTGGTTCCAACATAACTAGCGCCACGTGTTTCGTAGGGACAGCAATGTGAAACAATTATCCGCCATCATACTTATTTTACGTAGAAACTGAGGCCATCAATTGCCGTATATACGAGTTACTGCGAAAATACGTTAAATCTTAACCCATTAACGCTCAGCGTCCTATTTAGGACAGCTGAGGACGAAAAATTCTAGTGACTAAGAAAATAATTAAAAGACAAGATCTGCATTTCTAACCTTAAGTTTAATCAATTGTCTATGTAATTGAAGGGTAAAATAAAAAAAAAACATTTAAGCTACAGGTTGATTATATTTTAAAAACTTTAAACATGCCAACCCATCGCCTTCCAAGAAAAGCAGTTCTGAATGCTGTACAAACAGGAACTGGCTGGTACAGGGAATGGCTGGATCTAGCTGCCGGATGTGGAATCGAGTTGAACGGAGACGACATCGGCAACTGGAAGCCTAAATTGTATAAGCTTATTAGCAAGCTAGACGAGCAGGGTAGAATGAGATATGCTGAAGAAGCAGTGGGATCATTACACAGAGATATCTACAGTAGACTCAATCACAACCTGCAACAAAGGAATTATTTCCACGATAATTATAAAATAGAAGAAATAGCGATGACACTGAGACTGCGTGGAGAACTCCTGAAGCTGAACTATGTACCCCACAGAGAGGACTTACCTATCTTTTGCAGCATGTGCAATTAAGTTGAGAGAGAAGATGTGTTCCATTTTATGGGAAGATGCCCGATCCTGCGAGAAACAAGGAGACATGTATTTGGATTCAACGTCTTGACGGAGGTGCAAGTGATATCCCTCCTTAATGAAGCGGATGTATGTAAATTATACCGATATTGCAAAATTGCTCTATCCTATAGACAGCAAATCTTAAATGAAAACTTTTAAAAACAAAAAATAAACCTAGACAGGCCTTTTTATTTTGTGTAGTAGGCATTGTATGGAAATTAATTTAACTTTTTTACTTGTATGTATGAATAAATCAACCAGGCAGACGGCAAAGCCATGCTAACATTTGATTTTATAAATTTATAAGAAAAAATTACATGAATTAATAAATCTAATCTAATCTAATCTAAAAATCTAAAAATAAAAAAAAATATTATTTAAAAATATTTTTTTTTAATTTTAAAAATAATTAGTTTTTGGTTAAATAATACACTTTTTGTGGAAAAAAACTTTAAAAATATAAGGCTTCAATATAAATGGATGAAACTTCAGATTTAAATAAGTAATTGATTATATATTAAAATGGGTAGTCAGATTAAAAAAAAATAAAAATCAGGACGAAACTAAAAAGGATTGCAATCAGGTGTCCTAAAAATATGACGCTGGGCAGATATGATAGCTTTACAAAAAAAAAAAAAAATGGTTGTTGGTTGAATGTTTATTTTGATACGTTTTTTTAAGTTTCGTTGCATTATAATTGTAAAATATTCGCTAAACTAACTATATAGCATACATTATATTCAATTTTAAAGTCTGAGGGTAAATTATCTGTGACGTAATACAGCATTAGACACATATGAAATACATACAAAGCCATTGAGATTTACAACCCTTCCATTTGGCTTTGCCATAGTCAGGTTGACCAAATTGCCGATATGCTCGAGCTACTTCAACGTTATTCAAAAGTTGAAGATGCAAGTGTTGCAGTTTTACCTCCGCATTTAGACTATGTAACTGATGAGAATTCCAGGTTTAGAAGATAACTAATTTGCTCTCTAGCTTCCATATATTATATATATTATTATGAATTGCTGAAATGAAGAAAACGATTGTGGTTTCTTTGACCGCATGTTTGACGTTGCAAAGGAGATTTTCATAGTTCAGTTAGTGATTAATCACAACTCCTTCAAATTTTGATCATATTGAACCTGCAAGCCACTGCTCGCACTACTCACAAAAAGAAAATAAACGAATTGAATTAATTGCCTCAGCATCAGTTGGTAAAGCAGTACAACCCTTACAAGTGTGAAGTTGATAAATATGTATGTATGACTTGCCTCCAAATACAATACTGCAATAAGCGGGGAAAAATGGTACTGGTGCACTTCACCCGAGCTTAGGATATGGCTAAGGTGAATGTTTGGGTTATACACAAGTTTTTGGTACCAGACAAATAGAAATAATCATTGCTGCTGCAGTTAGAACGAAGAAGTTTTGTCTCTTATACTCAACTCCGATTTATATTTGTTCACTGTGTTTTTATTTTATTTGATTAAATTGTAACCTAATTATCAATTAATTAATTCTTCGCCTGGCATTTATTTCGTTTTTGGTCAACAGGCATTAATAAATTCCTTGAATAAAATAAAAAAGAATTAAAATAACTGAAAATTATTTACATAGGTATCAAATTTTAGACCTCATATCTGCCCAGCGTCCTATTTATAGGACACACAGTTTTGGAACTTCTGTTGCAATATTTTTTTTTTTGTAATATTTTTTCTTAAATTGTCTATCGGTAAGTAACAAAATACTAAAAATTTAACAAAATTGGGACCAAAATATTACTCTGAGCGCTAGTGGGTTAAATTGTTGCCGCGTTGGTACCAACAGATGCCACTACCAAAATTTCAATACAAAATTTGAAAAAAGCCGTTACTTTTCTTTACTGACCCATAAACTAGATAAATATGTTAAATTTATTTGGAATTCATGTATTGTGTTGATTAATACTTTGTGTTTTGACTTTATAATGCAGTACAACTTCTCACAATTTATTAAAAAAAATACTTTAATCACAAACCAACGGCTTTCGTGAATTCAAACACAATCCAAGTTTCCACATTTCTCCGCTACGAAACAAGAGGGCTAGTGCTAATGTTGGAACCAACGCGAAGTTGGGTACTAGCAGTCAATATATAATATGTCAATGCCCCTATAGTTTCCTGGGTCGTTTGCGTCTCCTTTTTTAAACAGTGGAAGAATTATACTCTTTTGAAAGCTTTCTGGAACCATCCCCAAAGTGAAGATGTTGTTGAAGCCTTCAACCAATTTCTGAACAAAACCGGTGGGCGCATTTTTATAAAACTCAAAGGGTATTCTATCCACTCCCGACACTTTGTTAGTTTCGCTTTTATCAGTTGCGTATATTTATTTAAAGTAACAGCCTTTACTGAGATTTGGCTTATTAGGCTTATTCTCCTTGTAATAAATAGGACGAAAGAAAGAGAAAGTTGTAAGACAAATCTGTGTATGCACAATGAGTCGGTTGATACGTAGTCGTCGTTGAATTTGCATTTGTAGACCATATTATTCAATATTTGTTTTAATTTGCTTCTATTATACATATAATTTATACGATTAAAACGTTTCGAATTTTAATTTTCAATTTCTTTGGAAAATTGAATAACAAAATTGCGCGTTTCGTAGTTATATAACCCGGTTAGCACTACACATAACACACTTTAATGTTTAACATATATGTATACATATGTATTTTATTTTTATTGAATTTTATTATTAGATAAAAAAGTTGCATATTACATTAAGTTTCCTGCAGGCCTGAGGGGCTTGTCTGCAGAAGATTAAACATTTTGTTTCATTATATTATATTAGAGTTCAATTTGAATTTAAATTTATAATAATATAATTTTATAAAATTCGAACAGAAAGAAATACAAAAAATTTACATATTTAAAATTATTTGAAGTTCTAAGTTTAAGTTAAAAAGTTTTGGTATCATAACAAGTTAGTGCAATCAAGATACATTTTTTTTAATTCTTTCAAAAGTACGGATTTTCGTAGGTCGTGTAAGTGTACTGGCAATTCATTACATGTTGCTGGAATAGCTACTGCATATCGTCTTCGGCCATACTTGTTCCAGTATAGAGGGACAATATATTTGTTTTGAAGTCGTCGTCTTGTGTTAACTATTTGTTGGGTTGGTTTCTTGTAGGTGTTGTCATCTCTTAATGTTGAAAGTATCTCCATTTTGTAGAGCTGGTTGATAGAAAGATACGTTTTGAAGCAACTACCTTGCTGTCGTTGCAATTTGTTAATCATTTTTTGAATACTATAATGCAGAGTATTTAGTATTTGAAGCTGCGGTGCGTTGCCCCAAGCCATGATGCCGTATCGCAGATGAGATTCCACCAAGCTGAAGTAGCATTGCCGAAGGATTTCTGGTGGACATCTGTAGCTTAGATGGAATAGAGCATATGCGGATTGCCTAAGTTTTTTTGTAAGCGCCGCTATATGGTAGTTTCATTTAAAATTATAGTCAACGATGACCAAGTAGTTATACGTTGATACGTTTTCGAGTATTGTTGAACATGTATCGTCGTCTTGAAGCGGTGTATGATTTTGAAACTTGTGTAGGCATTTTGTATTGTGTACTTTAACTTCTATTTTATATTTAAGAATATGCGGTGGACGGATGTGCATTACCTTTGTTTTTCTGGCATTAATTATGAGACCATTGTCGTGACACCATGCAGTGACAATGTATGTATATAATAGTTGCAATTGGTTCTATTTTCTGTTCTGTAGGATGACAGTTTCAGTTTTTCTTTCCCTGTGCATTGCAACCCGCCGTATACGTAAAAAAACTAGCTAACTAAGAATTTCATCAAATTTAGCAACTCTTTTTTTCATACCGCTAAATCAGTAGCCGTAAGAAAATCGTACTTGCCAAACGTTACATAAATTAAATATGATGGTGCCGTTTCTATTATATATTTACATACATATTTATGATTGAAGATTTTCTTAGATTATTTATATTTTATGGCTTTCAGAATTAATGCAACTCCAAGACATCTTACAAATTCATGACCCAAAAAGTAATCCGACAACGGTTCGCCAATTAGGTCCCGGTCCAGATCACCGACCCTTTTTGAAAAGCATTAAGCTTTCCGGTGAATCCTGTATAATTTTGCATTGCTCGCCAGAAAATATTGCAAATATATTGAAGCAAGCTGATGAGTTGAAAATGCTTGGAGAATATCAGGTAAGATATAAAAATTAAAGTCTCATCAAGCTCAATCCATAATCTACAGAGCGTATTCATACCTTCATTGGATGTACATGCATTGGACTTGCAAGATTTGCAGAATATTGCAGCGAATATAACCACCATACGCATTATGGATCCGACAGATTTCCATGTTAAAAATGCTGTTCATGATTGGGAGGAGCGTGAAAAACGCGAAGGACGATATTATAGAGTTCTTACAACTCAAGTCAAGGTCTGGGCTATTTTTTTTTATCTGGACTAAGATTATTTACATATACATATACATATTATACTATATTATTAATTAATTGTAGACAAATATGCTTCTTATAAGTGACGCTGTTTGGGTGTTTGCCAAGGGCTTAGCAGAGCTTGGAATTGCAGAGGATATAGTACCACCGAAAATCGATTGTCGTAAGAACAAACCATGGCCGTTTGGTAGACGAATTGTGGAATTTATTAAAGCGGTAGGAGCTAATTTTTATTGAAAGAAACGTACACCAATACATATATTCTTTCCCATTTTTTAGCGATCCGAAGAAGCGTCAACAGGAAGAATTGACTTCAATGAGTATGGTCAGCGAAACTACTTTACAGTACGGGTTCTTGAACTTTCTAGTAACGGCTTCTTGGATTTAGCAGTATGGGATACTGTTAATGGCTTAGATACTGGCGGTGATGATGATGTTAATGCGCAAAGAGTTGGAGAGAAACTTGCGAATAAAACCTTCATTGTAACATCGAGAATAGGAGCCCCTTTTTTGTTGAAAAGGTAAGGATGTTACTAAACAACCCTTCTAATAATATAAACTTGCAAAATGTATACAGTAGAGGGTTTATAGTGCCTCTGGCGCACAGTCGCGGCCAAAAAAGTGAACAGAATTAGTTTTTGTTGTCTACCGCAGGGTATGATATATAGTGATTTTTTTATAGCCTACTTTTAGGAGTAGCACTATCCTTGCTACGTTTGCCGACGACACCGCTATCCTAGCAGTAGGTAAAACAATCGAGGAAACGACTGCCAAACTGCAAAACGCATTGAATAAAGTAAATGAATGGACGAGGGACTGGCGGATCGCCCTTAAAGGAACTAAATCTGTTCACGTGATTTTCACTTATAGAAAAATTAATGACTTGCCAATTTTTATAAATTTGTCCCGAATAGCCTTTGCAAATTAAGCCAAATACCTGGGAATGACACTCGACGCAAAGCTGAAGTGGAATTCGCACGTGAAAATGAAACGTAAAGAATTAGAAATCAAATATAGAGAAATGTACTGGTTGATCGGGAAACATTCCCACCTCAGTACCGAGAACAAACTGCTTTTATACAAGCAAGTGCTAAAGCCGGTGTGGACCTACGGTATACAACTTTGGGGTTGTACCAAGAAAACAAATTCCAATATTTTACAGACCTTTCAAAATAAAGTGCTAAGAGAAATTGTCCAAGCACCGTGGTATGCTAGAAACGACGATATCCACAGGGATCTCGGAATTCCGACAATCGAAGCTTACAGTAGAAGCTTTGCGCGAAAACATAGAAACCGACTAATCGGACATGTTAATAATACAGTCCTACTTATTTTGGATGAGAGCAATTTATTGCGCCGACTACAAAGAACAAAACCTTTCGACTTGGCGAGATAAGGATTAACCGCATCTAAATTGCGGAATATGCAGGATCTTTCATTGGAAAGTAACCTGCCAAACGTTTATATTTCGTGATAGAAAAATAGCTTGATAAGGAGTATAACCTTTGTATATACATTACTATAGTAGCGCCAATCCAGTAGTACCATTATGCTGCAAGATGTCGCTAGTAATACCAAATCGAGAATAAAGTGCCAGAGAGCTTTTGCGTCTTTGATAATTTCATTCCTTATGATAAAGCTTTCGTCAAGATTTTAATTTCTTCGTTATTTCGGCACCATTGAAGTAAATATTCGACTTTTGATGTCGGTTTTTTTTTAACTTGAATTAACTGATTAAAAAAGTACATATGTTTTGTGCTTTCAAAAACTGTTTCTTTTTTTTGTTTCCTTTATTTATTTACATCTGTACATATTGGACACCTAGTAATTGTTGTTACATAACAGGATATGATAGCTTATAAGGCCAGTGCCTTTACAAACCTTTGTTTTACAATAAGGTGGGTTTTTTAATTATTAGCGAGTATTCAAAAAGTAAAGATTACAATAGTTATTACATTATTAATGTCTTTAAGTTAGGTCTGATGGTATAAGGCTCTTCAGTCTTCTTTTTCGGGGTTTTTCTTGTAGCGGGATTGAGTTGACTTAATTGTTATCGTGGATTAATAACCGGATTTGTTTTTTGTGCTTGTCTTTTGTATTTCTTTAATTACTGTCGATAATTTGAGGTCTTTATGGTGGATGTCGTCATTGGAAATATACAATGGAGCGTCTATTATCGTTCTTAATATTTTTGATACCTGTCTTTGGATGATGTTTATATTTGATTTACACGATGTTCCCCACAGCTGAAGTCTGTATGTCTATATTGATTTAATAATCGTCTTTTAAATGAGCAGTTTGTTATCTATAGATAGAACCGAGTTTCTTCTCAGCAGCCAAAATAGTTGTCTAAATTTGTCCTTGATTTGATTACGTTTTGTGAGTATATGTTGTTTCCAAGTTAACTTTTGGTCTATGTCGCAATCATTGCATTTTTTGACTGAGGTGTAGGAATGTCGGATGTACATATTAGATATAATAAAGTTCCAAGGACGATTCCTTGGGGAACTCCAGCTTCTGCTTTAAGAAGATTTAAGTGCTCGTCTCTGTGTTGTAGTCTATCTATTAGGATTTTTGCGAATAGCTTCGATACTATTGGCAATAAACTCATTGGCCTGTAATAAGCGGTTTGAGTGGCGTCTTTTCGAGGTTTTGGAACTGCTATCCCTTTGGCTACTTTCCAAACCTTTGGGAAGCATTTTAGAGTAAAAATTGCGTTAAATAGATTTCGGAGGAACAAAAGTGCGTTTTGGGGTAGTTTTATTAATATTTGTCCGGTAATAGTATCATACCCAGAGCTTTTTTTGGATTAGGTTAGATTAGGTTAAGAGGGGTGTGTGATTGAGCGAGCGATCATTTCCACTCGGAGACCCGAATGTCCATTGTGAATCCCCTCATAGTTTGGGAGTAAATCCTCTTTTTACCAACTAGTAAACCAGTTTGTACTCTTGATGAATCGTAGAAGATCCGATATCTTAGAATTTCCGAGTTCTTTTATGTCTTCCAGGAATCTATGACCTTAGGTACGGAGGCGTCGTTCTTGGAGGGCGGGACAGTGGCAGAGCGGATGTTGAATCGATTCGCTTTCTTCCTCGTCTCCGCAGCTTCTACAGATATCGTTGGACTCAGGTTGCCATTTGCTTGTCATGTGACCTATGGCACAGTGTCCCGTGATTATTCCGGTGATTAAGCGTATGGAGGATTTATCCAGATGTAACATCGTCTTTGTCCTATTAAGATCAAGTTTCGGCCATAAAGAGTGAGATGTGACGCAGTCGGTTCGTGTGAGCCACAGAGCGTTGGTCTCTTTTTCAATTATATGGTCGATTGTGCTGAACAGTGTTTTAATCGGTGGCAGTATGAAGATGTCAGCATCACTATTGCTCATGGCTGATCCAGCTCTAGCTAGTTCGTCTGCAAACTCGTTCCCTTCAATATTGCTATGTCCGGGTACCCAGTATAGTCTAACATTGTGGTGTCTTATGGCATTTAGTGCATTGCGACATTTTTGGACTGCCTTTGATTTTATTGTGCTTGATCCTATTGCTTTCAGAGCTGGCTGTCTATCCACCAGAATGGCTATCTCCGACGGAAGGAGGTCGCTTCCTTTTATGAATATTGCGGCCTTTTCGATCGCTAGTAATTCCGCTTTGAAAACACTGCATGTATCTGGTAGTCTGAAGAATTCCCGTTTATTTAGTGTTTCTGAGTAGAACCCTGCTCCAGTACCTAAATCCATTTTTGAGCACCACGATGAGGTGGATAGTCATCGCTGGAGGGATTTTTTGGATTAATATTGTGTTGAATGTAGTATTTTATTTCTTTTACTGTTAGCTTTTTTATGTTAGAACTATTAGTGCTTTGGAAACTAGAAGTTGTAGGTCTGAGCTTATGTCTGAGTTATTTGTGTCATTAGTAAACGTCACTCTAAAAGGTTCAGCTAAGATTGTTGCAATAATTTGTTGTGTGCCCATATTTTTGACAATTTAAGCACTGGGCAATGTCCTTCTTTAGTCGAGGAGGTTCGAAGTTTATACTGCCTTAAAGTAATTGTCTTATGTTATATATGTATGTCTTTATTGTTTTCCTGATTTTCAATCTCTAGTGTAAAGATCGGTAGAGGTCTTTCGGTTCCTCGTTGGAGAATGTTATGGATATTTGTCACATTATGGCCCAACTCGGATAGCTCCCTTTTGATTTCATTCGTATCTGTTGAGTGATGTATCGTACATTACTAAGCGATGTAAGATGCCACATGAGAATGAATGAGGTAAAAGAGTTGTCAAAAAATGATTGGTGTTCTTGAAGATTTACACCGTTCAGTAGAGACAAAACGGTTTTGCCTCCAAGGCCCCATTGATTCCTCATATTTGAATCGTTTTCGGCTTAAGCACCAGCATACGGGATGAACTGATTATGTAGCCATTGCTAGAGCAGAGACACCACAAGGTTAGGTTAGGTTGGGTGGCTATCCCCATATTTCGTAGGATTCACTTAGACCAAAGTAGGTCCATTGTGTTGCCATATGAGCCGATTCTCAGCGATACTCCTGGAACCATTTTGAAAGTTGGATGAATTTGATTGAGTTGATCTGTTGAGGAAATGTCTTAAAGGTCTACAAAGAAGTATTATCATTTTTCTTAAGGAGGAGAAATGAAATGAGGGAAATTTCCCTCAATAATATTTTTTATAATTAAGTAGACTTTATTTGAATAAATATTGCTCATCTTATTGATTTGCCTTTTAATTTTATCCAATAGATTACTCGAATATTAATTCAAAACTTGTTTGGCCAAACTAGCTTTGCCTGAAATCGGGTTTGGTCGGTAACATATATAAATGCGACCAAGACTATACCCTGAACATCATCGTTTCATTTCATCTTGTTTCGTACTGTCCTTGTTTTTAATAAACCATGATGCACAGTTTGATTATTATTATCCAGGCGGTCCGCATTACCCGACTGGTCCATATTGCCCGTACTTACTCTATATGAGATTGACCGATATGAGGTCATATCTGACAGGGGCTTTCCTTGTTTAGGTATAACAATTACTTCTGCTATCTTTCAGTAATGTGACATATTTTAATCTTAAACAGGAATTAATTATACATATATTAGTGAATGGCAATTCTTTCATAATTTGGGCAGTTATATGACCATAGCCTGGTGATTTCCTATTAGATAGTTTGTGTAGGCAGGCAATGATCTTTCTAGTAAAGTAAAGCTTGCATAACATTATCGTCTAATTTGTCAGGAGGTTCCAGGTTTGCGTTAGCCACTACAGGTGGAAGAAGTTTGAAAACATTAGTCAGGTGTTCTGCAAAGAGTCGAACATTCCCTTTTGGGGCTCCAAACCATTTCCCATCAGATGTATTATAATATTAGTGCTTTATAATAATTTCTGCTGGATATTTTACAGAGGCTTGCCTCTTCTGTCGATACGTCGCGTCAGGTTGGTGTACCAGTACCTTCTATTTTCGACTGCCTTTTGTATGTCGGCTATGAATTGTTCCACCTCAATGTCAATATGTTAATGCGAATTCAAATGTTTTTTTGCATACACATGCAAAAAAGTGAAGTCTACATCCCATGTACTCGCTTTAATAAAATGCGTATGAAAATACTCACTGCAAGCACATGAAAAAATGTGATGTCCACATGCCGTGTACTCGCTTTATTTTTGCGGGCTACATTAAATGCCGAAAAATTTAATAAACAAAATTCAAAATACTTCACATGACTTTGGGACAGAATCAACCTGAAAATATGTGAAGTTGACATGCCGTGTACTCATTATATTTTTGCTTCGTCACATGTACTACATATATTTACAATAAATGCGAGCATTGATTCATAATTTTTTCTGACATCACGCATACATTTAAAAGTTGCATGTCGTGTACTCGTAGCTTTAGAGCAATTCTTAAATACGAAAATCAAATTGAATTGCTATGTTGCGGGATTTAAATATTTGGCAACGAACAATAAATTGTGATCGGGGGGAAAAAATTAAATATGGCAACCAGTAAACAATTTTATTTACCCGAATTACACAAAGTCTATTCGTTTGCGCCGGTCGTACAAAAAATAAATATTTGTTGTTGTTTTTTTTTTTCGTTGAAAAATAGCTTTTTTTGGACGAGACATTCATAAAACTTGAAAGCTCCCTCTAAATCAATATAGGACACAATCCAGTTTTCATTTTAGACCGATTGAAGCGCCAAAGCTTTGTCGGGATACTGGTACAACGTTTATACTGAATTTCTCGCGTGAACTAAGCGAATCTAAGCGAGTAAAATGTTCGATAGTTTCATTTTTATTTTACTCGCGCGAGCAAAGCGAATTCAAGATATGTTTTTAAGTAGCATTTGTGCTTTACTGCTTACTTGTCTACTGATTTTTATGCAAAATTGGATTCGGAAAAATTAATCTATGCAGTTAGAAATCGAGAACCGTTAAGGGTGTGAAAAAAATAAGATTTATATAAGTCACGTAGGTACTCCCAATGCATTTAAAGAAGATCGATTTTGGTTAGCTCTCTGCGCTTGCGCTTCTGTTTCAGTTACTATGGAATTTATAGTGTTTAATAAAATTTTTTTGTCGATACCTTCCTTATCCAATTATACAATTACATATAATATTATGAAGAAGGCAGACACATTTTGTGATGGTTTTAGCAGTTTCACCATTTGTCTTAATTGCGTTCCCTAACATTCGCCATTTCCTGGTTATATGTCCAAAACCGCACTCTATAGTTTTCCTTACTTCTCTTTGGGTAAAATCGGCGTAAAAAAATTTGTTGGCATTTTCTAATTGTTAAAATATAGTGAAATGTATCTGGTCATTCTATAATATTCAAAAAAAAATTGCTCATCTTTGATCAACGAATTGTGTAAATTGTGATATTCTCCACATTTCAGTCTTTCCTTAAAAATAAGATTAGTTTCACAACGCTTGTTAATGTATTTGTCTTCAAGACTATTTTCTAACAAAAAGCGACAATGACATGATAAATATTTTCCAAATAAGAAAACTTTAAAACACGACTACTTAGCAGTACTTCCTGCAGATAAATGATGTTTCGTTTACACTTCATACGACTATTTCGATAAATAAATTCGCTTACTCCGCTTGAGTAAACTCGCTTGCACCGGAACCACTCTGTTCGCGCGAATGTGCGCGAGTTTATTAGCTTACATTCGCTAAGTTTGTGCTAGTAAAATTCGCTTGCACCGTAACCACAGCGTTATTTAAAAAATAAATTGCAAAATGATGATTTAATTAGAAAATCGCACTAATTGCCAACTGTGGTTAAAACAAAAAGGTAAAAAATCATTTTTTCGCTTTTAGCCTGCTATGGTTTTTTCCAAGTATCATAAAATCGGTGAGTTTTTCAGCATACTAACTACGGATTTTTTTGTTTACAATTGTTACGTTCAGAAGAAAAAAATAATAAAACGGTATGATTATTACGCATTTCTTGTAGAAAACCGACCTGAAAATCAAAACAATTTATGGGCAAGTTAATGATATTGACTTAAAAATAAAATATCTGGAAAGCAAAAAAAGGTATCTAATTTATTTAAACGCAGTTAAAAAGGGTGTTATTTCTTCTAAAATTGAAGCCTTAAAAGAAGTTTCTGTAGTAAGTATTAGCGGAGATAATTGAGTTAGTATGGGTCAAGGCACACCAAAGTAGGTGTTTTCTTAAATTCTCGATAAATGATGTCCAAATTGGAGATAGGCCCTTGCTGTAGAACGATTTTTTACTAAGAATAAATCAGTTGCCAAAGAATTGACATTTAACTTGGAAACACCCTCTATATTTTAATGTTGATCAGCGTATTTCATTGATCCATACACACATTCATTTTGCATCCTACTGGTAATGCTGGGGAAGTCAAAAAAAAAATTAAAATAATCAGGAGCACATAGAAAAAAGATTTATGACAAGGATAGATTTATCAATTTCTGCAACTAACTACAAACAAAATTTATCTTCGGTTTTCATGTGAATTTTTGGAGACCGACGAAAATTTAGTTTAGCGCGAGCACCGTACTTCAATAATAATGAGATTTTATCCTTGATAAAATTCAGGATAAGTTCTTGACATGAACGCAGAGGGTTCGTTTAAAGATGTTGTAACTCATTGCAGAGGGAAACCGCTGAAAGTACATTCTTGCTGTTGAGCATGTCTTTTCTCATATGCATATACGATACAATTACACCATTACATCCATTTATGAATGGTTGGCTTTTTAGTGATGGTTCGGTTTTCGTTGCGATAGATAGTTAATGTTCAATGTCAAATCATCAGTCAAGGTTTACATTTGTATCATGGTGAAGTTTACGAACGAGCAACGTTTGCAACGCAAAACTGACAACGTTCCGGCTGATATGTGTGGAAGAGTAGAAAATTGTCTCCAAAGAATCGATCGCTGCAAATGTGCTCGCAGTGGTCATATGAACGAGATTGAATTCCATACTTACATTTAATATGTGTACTATACTTGGAATAAATTGAAACCCAATATCTCAATTATTCTATATTTTATTTAAATACAAAATTTGTATGTCCTTATTTAAAACCCTCGAAATGTCGAAATCCTCTGCACGAACCAACCACGAAACATCGCCACACACCATAAGAAATCTACTTATGTTCCCAAGACACCCACCATCGGAAGTATTTACTAACCGTGTACACCGAAAAGTATGCAATATAAATATAATTTTCGTTGCTTATCCGGTAATGAACAAAACATATTTTTAGGACGCTACGTCCTGTTACGGATTTTCGTAACATTTACACCAAAATATTTCGGGGCGAGTGTTAAAATATTTACCCATAAAAAAAAAACAAAGAAAAAATGTATTTCAATTTTTGACTGCAATTGTTTTCTACCACGAAATAACTGTGGCGAGTTCAGAGCTGAACCAGTGCCCACTTCGAATACAGTGTAGCTAAATTCTTGCAATTTCAGTATAACACTGGTGGACGTCGAAAGCATAAGAGCGAAACCAGTGCACACTTGGCGCCCTAGTACGGGCATCAAACAAACGTACTATGTTTATTGAAAATGGCTTCGATTATGAGCTGGTTAAAAGGCGGTCTGGCTCTTGAGTTTCATAAGGTCAGATGCATTTACAGCAATAAGTAGTAGGTAAGTACTACTACTCTTTAATGTCCGGCTGCTTGGGAAAATCGGACATTTGATCGGGAGTCAATAAAGAACCGTAGATTAATCACCCCTATCATTAAATCCGCCGGATACACTACTTTATCTACATCCCTTTTTATGTTTTCGAAGTCAGCTGTTTTCTGATTTGTCACTTGAAAAGGCGATTGTGGTGTGAAAACAAAAATCTAAGGAATAAAAAATAATAAATAAATACTTTTTTATTGCTTTTCAATATTCTGCATTCCAATGCCGTGTTTCATTTATTTTATTTATAAAGTTCAAAGTTTTAAGTAGGTATTTACATTTATTTCCATTAAAATTTCCTTGTTTTGGTCGCATGTTTTGTGTAAAGATCTGTGTATTCTACGTATGCCTGAAGTTAGTTCATCATTTGTTTGTTTCTGCACTCTCAACTTTCAAAGTTTTTGGCAGTGACCAGGTCAACTCTGTGCCAATACCATTCTTTTGAACTTCTGCCGCCTATTCTATGTAGATCCGCGGAGTTATACAACTTGACTCCCTTTACATAACTTTGGCGACTTTTAACGATACGCTTCGATTCCAGTCTTGAAACTTGTATACACACTTATCCTTCCCGATTTGTGACAACACCAGAGAAAACTGGAATTCTGTCCCGTTTGCATTGCATTGCATTCTGTCCCGTTTGGTTTTGGCCGAAAATAAGATCGATTTTTGATTCCATTTGTTTTTTTCTTCACTTTCAACGTTCAAAGTTCTTGGCAGTAAAAAAAAATGCTAGCAAAACCCACAGCAAAAGCACCAAATCCGCAACGATTCTCGCGAATCTGAACCGTCAAACTTTGTATGGAGAGATTCCATCCGTTCGTTTTCAATGATCAAGTGAAAAGTTGTTCACATTGCCGACATGTCGACGATTCCCTTCGAACGGATTCAATGATACCGATTTTCAAATTTTCGTTAATCATTCCCCTCGGCGGATTTAATAATAGGGGTGAATATCTTCGGAATTAGCTGCAAATCTCACCGAGCATGATGGACCATCGCACCGGTGTCGTTAAGAAAAGTGTATTAAGGCAACAAATGAAAGGTTGCAAGGCAAGAAAAAACCCGGACTCAGAAAATAACAGGAAACGGCGATTAGAAAGATTTTCCCAAAGAAGATTGGAGCAGAACTGTTTGGTCAGATGAATCATTTTGAATAAAGTCAATCAATATTTTTGGGGGTGCCTAAAAGGTTGTATGTACTGTAGTGTACATACGTAACATCATTCGGATAATATGGTATACCATTTTGGAAAACATGCATTGAGGTTATCGAAAACTTGAATTGAAGCGATTAATCAAATAATAATTATTCTATAGGAAAAATGCGTTTATAATTGATGAAACTAATTTTAGAATACCAAAAGAAGGTGAAACTCTCGAAGGAAACGCCAGATATGAAGGTTACTCTATGGATCTCATTGACAATATAGCACAACTTTTGGGCTTTAAGTATGTATTCGAATTAGCTCCAGATGGAAAGTATGGATCGTTTAACAAAGGTACTAAACAGTGGGATGGTTTGGTCAAACAATTGCTGGATGGGGTAAGTACACATATATGTACAAGTACATACATACATATACATGTATGTATGTATTCCGTGAGAAAATCATATTTGCTTTTCAAGAATGCGGATTTGGGAATATGCGATCTTACCATGACCTCAGCTCGTCGACAAGTAGTGGACTTTACTCCGCCCTTTATGACTCTGGGCATCAGCATTTTATACTCAAAGCCAGAAAGTCCGCCGCCTGACTTGTTTTCCTTTTTATCACCCTTTTCACTTGATGTTTGGATTTACATGGCAACTGCATACTTAGGCGTTTCCTTACTTCTTTTTGGCCTCTCAAGAATGGCTCCAGCTGACTGGGAAAATCCACATCCATGCAAGGAACCCGAGGAAGTAGAGAATATTTGGAGAATTATGAATACTACATGGTTGACAATGGGTTCTATTATGGGTCAAGGATGTGATATTCTTCCAAAGTAACTAACTATACATTAACATTCCTGCACAGTTGTATGTACGTTTACAAATTTAAATTAAAAAAGTTAAAAAAGGAAACTGATCAAGTAGTATTATCAAGTATTATTATATTTTGTAAACCTCATTGGAAGAAAATAATCATGCGATTTGCATACATACATACATATGTAGGTATGTACATAGATACAATCCGATAATTTTATATGGATGTATGTATAAAAATAATAATAAAATCTTATTATATAACAGAGCAGCATCCACTCGCCTAGTAACCGGAATGTGGTGGTTCTTCGCACTTATGATGTTAAATTCTTACACAGCGAACTTGGCTGCTTTTCTAACTATGTCCCGCATGGACAGCTCTATTGAAAGTGCTGAAGATCTAGCCAGTCAGAGTAAGATTAAATATGGTGCCGTTACTGGTGGCAGCACAATGGGATTTTTCAAAGTAAATATTAGGATTATGTGTTGAATGTGTGTAGGTACAGTTTCCATTGTTTTTTAACTTGCAAGGACTCTAACTTCAGTACGTACCAAAAAATGTGGGCTGCAATGGAGTCTGCACGTCCCTCCGTTTTTACTAAGAGTAATGATGAGGGCGTTGACAGGGTGTTAAAAGGTAAACGTCTTTATGCTTACCTTATGGAATCCACTACTCTGGAGTACATTGTTGAGAGGAATTGTGAACTGATGCAGGTCGGCGGATGGTTGGATTACAAAACCTATGGGGTAGCGATGCCCTTCAGTAAGTTGATATGATTTCCTAACAGATTCTTCGTTTTTAAATAAGTAGTTTACAGACTCACCGTATCGTAAACAGATAAGTAAAGCTGTCTTAAAACTAGGGGAAGCTGGAACTTTGGCTGAGCTCAAACGAAAATGGTGGAAAGAGAAACACGGTGGAGGCCGTTGTTCACAAATTTCACAAGGTAGCGCAGATACCCCCGAATTAGGGGTTGAAAATGTCGGCGGTGTTTTCCTTGTATTGGGTCTTGGATTACTATCATCGATTTGCATTGGCGTGGCGGAGTTTTTGTGGGATGTGAAGGCTGTTGCAATTGACGAGAAAGTAATAATTAGTATACTATCAATTCAACATCTTGATCTATAACTTCATCTTTTAGATATCTCTATTCGAGGCATTGAAATTGGAAACAACTTTCGCTGTAAAATTCTGGATAACTACAAAACCAGTTCGTCAAAGTAGCAGTAGTTCAACATCAGGTTCTAAGAGCTCGACAAAATCGCTAGACGCTGCATCAAATAGCGTTAATAGCAATGGAAAGACCATCAGTGATAAACTTAGAAATATAAGTTCCATGTTATCTTTAAAGTCGTTGAGAAGTAATGCAGAAGAAATAGAAAACGATAGTAATGAAAGAGTCAAGAATAGGGATAGTAGCAAAAATGGAAAATTTGTAAATCATGCTTAAAATCACCACCAGCCTAAGTGATTTTCTTTAAAAAGTTAAAAAAAATGTAATGATAATTTCATCAATTTAAATCCAAAAAATAGTTTTTGAAATGCTGTGAAATTAGAAACATAACTTACTATGTATAATTGTATACCTTATTATTTCCCCAGAATACATGTATGCACATGCATACATACATATGTGGCTCTTAAAAATAAAAAAACAACACAATTGTTTTTATATAATATTCTCTATATTTTATCTCATTTTATTAAGTATCTATATTGTTTTATAAGAATTTGTTATTTCATCTAAATTGTCAAATTTAATAATAATAATAGTCGTAATAATTGTTGTATATGTGCATACATACATATATACTTTTCGGTATGTTCAGATAATAATTGGTTTGTAATAATATCGTACTGTTTGAATTCTTTTTTGTTTCCGTTTATATTAAAAAATAATATTGATTTGCATGCTCTCAAATAAGTAAATCTGAAATATGTTTGGTTTATGTTATTAGATTTTAGAAAAGGCATAGTTTATTAATAAAAATAAAACATTTCCAAAAGTGGATTATAATTCAGTAGTTTCATTTGATCCTGTCAGCCCTTTTTAAAGAATTAAATGCAGCAGATTTTTTTTGTCTCATAAATTAAACATTAAAAAATAACTAAACAAAAGCAAAATTAAAATATATTAGCTACATATTTAACAGTTTAATCATTTGATTTCAGTTTATAATATTTGATTCTATGGAGTATTTAAAATTGGTGAGTGCTAGATATAACAAAGTAAAATGAATTGCATTAGGAACAATGCGATGCAACTTTAAAATGCCAATTCTAAGGTAGTCATTTAAATTCGTATAGTTAATTGAAATTGTTTCGAAAATATTTAAGTCTGAAGTCAGTAGTGCCTCTTCCAAATTAAGTATTTAATGCAATTTAAAATATTTCATGTTATGTTTGGGCATTAAGAAATATTGTTCTCGGCTTTTAAATTGTTTAAAACTGTTCCTTGTTCATCTTATGACAGTTTTCGAGTTCATTGGGGTTGTGTCCTTTAAGATATGTTTTTGTACCGAGTCTACTCCACATCTCAAACCACTTCAAACGTTTGTCAATGATGTGATTCGATCATTAATCAGAAACAGTTTGGTATTGTAACTGCTTAGTAAGTTAGACAGATAGAAATTTTGTTTAACTGCTGTATAAATGGAGCGTACTACAGAGACCTTTGTCTGCATAACGTTTAAGATAATAAGATGGTATTATAATGACTCAAAACTAGTTGATTAACTGGTTTTGAAATCCAAAATTAATTTAAACATGTGGAAACTATCAATAATATATGGAAGGGTATGGAGGGTGTTAAAGTTTGTAAGCCTAATTTACAATATGATGTGGAGATAAAAATAAGAAAGAACATTTATTTTATAACACATATGGTTGCTCTGGTTTTTGATTTTATCATTTGGTATGTTTTCTGGCAAAAAAGAAATATGAATTTTTCGTCGAAATGTTGCATGATTTTCTTTTTAATAATTAATGTGTGCTTGTTATTAGGTATGAATGTATGTATATCTATTAAGCTCAGTCTTTTACTAACATTTGTTTGTCGTTGTTTAACAAAAATATTTTCTTAATGTTTATTTAATGCTCGTCATAAGCGCAAAAATTGGGAATCACAAAAGTTTCATGAAGTCACGCAAACAATGAAAACACGTAACTAGCAATCATATGAATTTATTTGGAAATAAATGTTAAGACTTGCTACACCAACAAAATAGTAAGTTGTAGGAAATACATACTCCCTTAATAATATAAATACATAAATATTTAAAAAAAAAAGTTATATATACATAATGTGGGTATGTGTGGCAGTAAGAAGTCTTCAATTGTTTTGTTTTAATTCTCCATAGTTGATTTGATGTAATTTCTCAATTAATCGTACATAAATGCAAAGGGGATGCTGTGTTTAGTTAGGATTCATAGAATTATATTTAAGCTTGTTTTGTGTATTTTTATTGCAGTTCAGAAATTTAAAATATTTTGCTTCTGTTTTTTTAAAGCTCTGAATATATTTTTTAATAGGTATGTACATAATATAGAGTATAACTGGAAAAAAATATTTAAGATGAAAATATTTTTAGGGCTTCAAGGGTTTAAAATTATAAAGTAAAGTCGAATTTATTGTAGCCTTTGTAATTTACAAACCTTACCGCAATATGTATAAAAATTGTTCGTCATAAATTGGAGGTGCGGTTATTTATTTAAAAAAATTTAAAGACAATTTACAAATGAAACAAACTTTATGTACAATATCTTCTCATAATTCTTTTTTTATTTAGAAATCGTTCGTTACTAATTTATAATTTATCTTGTATATATGTATATATATAGTAGAGTTAATGTTCTTCCCTACATATTAAAGGAAAACAAATAAATAGGTTTTCTTTAAAATTTGTGTTTTTAAAAAGTAAAAAAAAAAACTAACTTTAATTTATTTATTAAATCTCTAAAGCGGTTATTTCTTATATAATTCTTAATCTGTAATCTTTTCAATTATTATATATAATATATAAATATTTATATGTATATATTTTATTTTATTTAAGAAGCACTTGAATATATCATGTAATAAAAAAGAAGTATGTATTCATAAATATAATTACATATTTATATTTATTTCATTTTAAATGTTACGGATGTTTATGTTTCTTTTGTTTTAATGATTTAAACGGATAGTTTAACTTGAAGCAGTATTCTCAACAAAAAGCGCTCAAATTATTTTGGATTTAAAAATGCAGATTGAAAAAAAATGAAGAGGTTTGCTGTTGCCATCAGGGACAATTAAAATTATGTATGCCATCACAGCTTTATGGAAAACGATTAATGCCTACTAAGAGTTAGTTTTGTTGTTACGAAAGACCGCTTGATTTTAGTGAACAAAGGAGATATGTAAATAATATATCTGCATTAAAAGCGAATGCTATTTTTCAACATGGATTTCAATATTTATTTATATTTTCTTTTACTTATTTATATATCCCATGGGGTATATAATTTTGATTAATTGTTTGTAACATAGGGAAATAATGAAGATTATTCTTTTTTCAGGGGTGAACCAGGGCCTGTTTCTCGCAAACATGTGTGTGTGTGTGTGTTATATTTTCACGAATCAAAGGGACCAACAGTTTTTTGCCGACTCCGAACGGCGAGTTTAGAAGCTCATCTTGACAAATGATACTCATTGAAATCTTGTCAGACATTCGAAAATAATGAAAATACATCGGCAAAAATATGTTATTGCACCGAGCCTGTGAGTTCAATTTGTTTGCAATAAAATTGCATGGATGTGAGTGTGTTAAATATATTGCATCTTCGGCCAATTGCTGCAGTAGTCACTGAACTTTGCTAAATTTTTTTGCTTGCAGATATGTTATGAAGCCACTTTGTCTGTATTTTTTTATCTTAAATTTAAGGAGTGTGTTATATGTACATATAATCGCAATTCAGTTTTCTCAGAGTTTTAATATAGCATTACTTATATCACATCATGCAGAACTCACTTGATTTCAGATCTTGCTTTTAAGCACAGTTGCGCGAAATAATCAGCCAGTCAAGTGTTTAAATATAGTTCCGTCTTCAAATAAGACTAGAAACTTACAAACAATATAGGAATTGTGCTAATTCATTTCTGAATAGACGGAAGACATGTTAAACTTAGTCTGTTCCATATTTGATTGAGATAAATAAAAATCAACACGCAAACGTGTATCAGTTTAAAAAACAAAAATAGCAGTCCCAATAATACATTTACATATGTATTATTACTGTAATAAATAGAATGTTCATAATATCACTGTTGGCGCCGAAGTTAGTCTGCAAAGTAACAAATTTTAGAGCGACATTCGATTAAATTTATAATTAACTTTAATTGAAAGCATACAACTGAACTTGAACTAACTTTTCGTTCATGTTATAAAATTTGATATTTCTTTAAACTCTATAAATTGTACAAACGTGTTTTCGTTATCTCTATTTAAATATATATTTTTTTTGTTTTTGTGTTTGTAAATTTATAAAGATAGACCTCAGAATTAATATTCCACTAAGAATAACCTTAACAATTGGTTTTTGTTTTACTCTTGATTTTTTTTGTTTATTTTAAAAAGTGTAGGTATTGCTTTAATATTATTTCTCTAAACATAGGTACGTGATTAAAAGTTGCATATAATCGTAAATTTCATGTTTCTGTTCTCATTTCCCTCAATTTCTTTCATAAATTATAAAATAAAGTATAAATTTTATAAAATAGCAATTTAAACGAGAAACAAATATTTCTACTACCACTTATAATTATAACAAAGAAAAGAAATAACTTCGTACGTAGATTTAATAGGAAACTTAGGTTGTATATCATTTAACATTTTATGAGTATTATTATTTTGTATACAAGTTATACTTTCTAGATGCATAGAATATGATTTTTTTTTCTTTAAAAATCTAATCTTTCTTCTTTTTTTTAATTTATAAATTTTTAATTTACAAATTGCGACTAATGCTATACTAAATATTTGTTAAAAATTATTTTTGTTTTGTTGTAAAGATAAAAATTATTTTGTTCATATATACATATATACTTCGTATTTTTGTAATGTACGTATATACTTATTTTAAAATCTGTGATGAAAGAACCCTTAAAACAAAATAAGTAAAAAGAAACATAAATGATTATATTCAAGAAAAAAAAAAAATCAAACATCATGGATAGAAATATTTTTTATTTATTTTTATAATAAATGAAAATTTGACATACAACAAAAAAATATATTTAAATTTAATAAAATTAAATAAAAGATTATAAAAAATTAACTAACTAATACTAAAGTATAAAAAAATCATACGTATTAAACTTCAGTCTGTGTTTTTTAGATTTCAACAAAAATTTATAGTTTCGTTTAACTGTCTTAAACAAATGTGATTTCTTCTTTGGCTGTTCTATTTAATATTAGAAGTATTTTTTTGTATATATGTATGTATATTATATGCAAAGATTCGTGAAATTTCTTTAAGTAAACTCTTACAATTGGGCTTATTTTGTGAGACACGGTGCTGCTCTATTGGCATTTAATGTCTCTTGCTCTTGTGGAGGAAAACTTCAAAATCGGATATTTAGATTTACCTACGCTTTTTATGATGGATAACAAATAATAACTTTGGCGTGCAATTTTTGTACACTAAAATAAAATGCTGATTTCCAGTTTAAAATTCTCGAATTTTTGAATTTATTATGATTTTTTTTTTTATTTGGTAAAATGTGTTTTGATAGTTTAATCTATTTACATTTGTTTATTTTATTTGAAAAATGCTAATTATGCTGCAGTAAATGAAGAGTAACATTGAAGTTTCATAACGTTGCAACTTTATATAAAAACAAAGAGAAACAAATGTATTTTGCATCAAGGCATATCATCTGCGTCAATTTCAGTCGCTACTCAATGGATTTGTTGTGGATAAAGATAACCGCAAGTTTTTGCTTATTTCCAATCACCACTATGCACTATTTTTTTTATTATCAGGAGAGTAGTTCAAAAAGTTAAAAAAGAGAAAAAGAGTACAATTTACATTAGCTTCTTGTACGATTATAACGAATATTACCATTGAAATGTTATGTAGGCAGAATAGATTTGGATGATTCAGTAGAGTGAAAATCAATCAGTATTTTTTCCGACAATTGTATCAAATGAAAACAATTTTTTGGTGGTAGAGTTTGCGCTTTTAGTATCCCACAAAATAGCGTAAGCATACGCGGCGTGTCTATCCACAATGAAACAAAACTTAAGTTGTTATTTCCAATCGAACCATTTAAACCATTGAAGCAAAGTAGGCTTTAAACATCAACATGTGTCAGGGTGTTAATGTACTAGACGCGAAAAGGTCCTAAGTGAAGTTAATAGATAATTAGAAGATAAATGATTTGGAGCGGCTGAAGTGAAAAAAATCGGAACATAAACATTTGCAACGACAAAACGAATCTTGCTTTTAGACAAGATCTCAATGGAGATTTTTAACGTTATTTTTGTTTGGTCTCCGATGTTGTACTTTTATAACAATTGATTACGATGTACAACCTGAAAGAGTGTGTCCTCAAAACTTATTTGACATGACCGTTTAAATATAACCATAAGCCATCTTTATTATTATCCGTTAGCAAACTAAATCACCATTCTATGTCGAGCACTATTCAGTAAGCAAGTACCATAATGCTTATCACAACGACCTATAGATAGATAGAAGATAGAAAGGATTTTTTTCACAATGGTTGTGAAAACAGAACAATAGGTTTGTATGATGTCGCCAGCCCCAGGGCGCACTGACTACTGTCAGTGTATTTTCATGGTTGTCAAAAAACCCAGTGCAACCCTCATTTCATCGAACGCAAACAGCTTGCCCTGACCACTGTCATTCTAATATTTTCCATTTTCGAACTAAAATACAAATTAAATCATGTTTATATTAAGATTTTAATGAATTTTATAAATATTTACTATTTTGAAATAATTTCCTTTCTTCAATTAAAAAAAACAACCACAAAAAAAGTTCGCGATATGAAAAAAATAAACGAATAGAATTTTTGACAGCCCTTTTTTCTTGCACTGAAGAGTGCGCACTGGGGCTGACATCATACAAACCTAATATTTACAATTCAAAAATCTGTTTACAAGTACCATTGTCGTCTGCCTGATTGACAAATCTAAAAATTTTAACGACCTTTATGTACCAACAGATTGAGAAGTTAAATTTAAATAATATGACTTATTTTTGCACGTATTCTACTTAATGATTACCACTTTAACATCCAACTACCTTGATTTATGGCTAAATGCATATGTTGTAATGATAACAAACAAACCAAAAAAAAAAAAAAAGAAAAAGATGAAGTTCCACCACTGATCTGAGGTAGCCCAAAGAAGAATTTAAAATTACTTGATCATGACTCACCTATGCTATGCCGTGGTATTGAGTTATAAATAAGATTCACTGAGATATGAATGATAAATTATTACTTTAAAAAGCTTAACGGATTTAGGTATTAGTATTTGAAACAAAAAATGCATTTACAAAAAAAAAAAAAGATTACCTGAATGGGTATGTACATATACATATGTATGCATTATGTATACGAACTTGTATGCAATTTTACTTCTATTTTCGTTTAATTGTTTCTTGCTTTCAATTTTGTTAAATTTTCTTTCAAAGATGTATCTAAAAATGTCTTTCATCTTATTTATATAATAAATAATGTATGTATTTATTTTTGTATTTTGTTTTTTTCTTTTAATAAAATGTTAAATCACTAGAATGTTTCCTTTCTTTACGGTTTGAATTCTTAAATTTATAGTACTATAAACTATTTATGTATTTGTATAAATATTTATGTATATAAGTTCACATACATATATTAATATATATATTAATATATGTACATATGAATATACATATATATTCCCTAACAACGTTTTCGCTCATCACTTCAGTTTATATCTGCCTTTTTCAGTATAATAATAAACTATAATATAAATATTATAGCTTGCTAAAAGTGTTTTGTATATAACTTTGTTTTATTTTTACTATCTTTATATTAAATATGAAATTTGTTGTGTGTGTGAGTGGAGTTTACTTGAATTAAGCTTACATAATGTTTTCTTTTCTTTTATCTAAAGTGGGTTTTCATGTAAAACTCTCTTTTATACTAATTTAGTATATAATTAAGTTAGGGAGGTTTGATAGGCTTTCTCCCCAATTTTGTTTTTTAATTAATTTATATTTTACAAGTTTAACTTTTGTTTCTGGTTAGTTAATGTAATTATATAATTTGTATTCAAATTTATCTTGCAGTAAAAATTTTAAATGAACTAATCGTATGTATATGTATGTATAAATGCTTAAGATCCTAATTTATTTTTGAATACGAGTGCATTGTTTCTTGCTATGTTTGCTGTAAATTATTTAATTTCAATATATATCGTTATCATCGCAGTCCATTGATTTAAGGACTAGCTTATCTAATTCTTTGGTGTCTCCAGAACTGCTATTACGACGACGACGGCTACGACGGTTAAAGTTTGTCCATTTGCGATTTAGTGTTGCGAGATTTTCATTGAATTGCGGCGAAAATATAGCGGTTGTTAGTTTGATACTTGTGGGAGTTGAGGCCGATGCTGTTGGTGTTGCACTACAGCTTTTGTTGTGTTTGCCACTTCCAATGGTAAATGTTTCCTTATCCTTTAATATCAATCGTTTGGACGCAGTAATTTTCAAGCGCTCCTTTGTTTTGTTGGTTGAATTGCTACAAACATATATGGCTGTTGATGGTAGGTGGCCACTGTATTCTGGTACACCCCTATTACCGTCATCATCATCTTCGTCATCGCTAGAGTTTTTGGTGGCATCATTCATATTTATGATAAAATGTGTTTCATTTCCATTCTTCGTTGATAGGGTTACTGAATGGATGGGCGTCGTCGGTGATGAAGTGGTAGAGATGGTGGTGGCTGTTGTTGCCGATTTGATGAGTGGCATGGATTTAGTGTTGCATATCAATCAATCACGGTATATATAGCTACAATTCTTGGGGCTCTCTTGTGGACTTGGACTACTGGATGGTGGTGCTGGACTAGAACTACTATTTGACATAACAGGCGATGATCCCGAACTTGAATTTTGCGGACTATTTGAACGGTGTTGAGTTACTAAAATGAATTCAAATGAAAGTGCATTTGTTGAAGATTGGAAATTTAGTATTAAATAAAGATGTACATGTAAAATCAGTAAAATGAATGGGATTAGCATTCCAAATTCAAAAAATAATAAACATGAGGAAATGGCTGCTTGCAAAACAAAAAGTGTTCAATTACTTAAGGGACTTAAGAAAAACGATTAATGTCTTTTTTTAAGATTCCTAATTAACGGTAATTAGTGGTCGCCGTGGCCGTGGTGGTTAGTGCGTTGGACTACCACGCAATGCTTCCCGGGTTCAACTCCTGGAGTTTTTTCACGGTGCCACCTCTTTCGAATGTCTGAGAAGCATCAAAGAGTATCATTTGTCACGATTGAGCTTCTCAACACGCCGTTCGGAGTCGGCAAAAAACTGTATGTCCCTTCCATTCGTGCAAAAATATAACACGCACACACAAATGGTTGCGAGAAGCAGGCCCCGGTTCACCTCGAGCTGTAGCGCCAACTAAGTAAATAAGTAAGTAAGTAATGGTCTCGTTTGCTTTGACGTTAAATCACAATGCTATAGTGACGTGGAGAAAATCTTAATTTTTACATCCATTATGCCATGAATCAAATAACTTACTTCGGAGTGGATCCTTAGGTTAGGTTAAGTGCCAGTGGTTGTGGAGACATTCGAAAGAGGTGGAGGCTTAAGTGTTGGACCCGGGCTGGGATTGAACCTGGGCGACATGCGTAGTAGTTCAGCGCACTAACCACTAGGCCACGGCGACCACTGACTAATTCAGTTGATGATAAAAATATAGTTCCGGATAACCAATTCGGTTCCAATGCGGGGCATGATGTCATACATGCCTCGTCTAAACTGGTATCGGATATATAATGGAACAAAAGCAAAAAACAATGTGCGGGTGTCTGCTTGGTTAACTTGGAGAATGCCTTCGACACCGTTTGGCTGGTGGGATCCTTTTATAAGTCGAGTAAGCTGGTCATAAGCAAACCACTTCCGTACACGTTTTGCAAGATGCTCATCAGTAGACAGTTAACCGTAAAAAATGGCAATATTAATACTTTAACAAACATATACATATGTAGATGCTACTCTAGCCAGAGCCAAAGGTGTTTTGCCCTTACAATGAGACTGTTTTATAGCAGTCAAACTGATGCAATGATGCAGGCAGTTTGATACATTACATAGCTCTTATCCGTCCAATGCGTTCCTTTGGTTGTCCCGTATGGTTCAACATGAGCTAGTTTAATGGAAAAGGTATGGGTTTTTGAGAGGAATACTACCCCAACCACATGTACCACGAGAACGTTCGCCTTAACAGCTTCAGAGTCACTTCTTTATTTTGATAAAGGTTAGCGGTACAGCTAATCCTCCACTTTGCCCGGACAGTTGTGGATAGGCGACTTAACTGCGAGCGAGACGTCGTCCACAGAAATTCGTCGCAACCGGATGGACGTGGATCGGTAACACTAGAAATTCTGGTATCTAGCACCCAGGTAGGGAGCTGCTTCCACGATCCGGGGTAGCCTTCAGTAGGGCAAAGGTGGCCTCTATAGCTTTAACCGGCTTCCGCAAGGTTAAGATAGGTGTGGGTAGATGTAGCTTTGTAGCTATTAAATTGGTATGACTGCGATTGTTTGGATGCTAAAATTAAATTGAAAAAAAAGGACAGCACTGGACTACGTTTGGTTAAGATTATTTTATTTTAATGTAAGTTTTAAGTTTTATGTGGGTATGTATAAGTTACACAAGTTCAGTCACTAAGTTCTTGAACTTCAATATTTTTCTTAGTTTTGAAATATTTTTTAATATGGAATTAAAATAAGTTGTTAAGTTACGTAGAAAGACATATTTTACGTTAAGCTTAGAGTGTCCGTATAGGGCCAGTAGGTTAGTTAAGTTATGTTAAGTTAAATAAGCCAGTTCTAATCGTATTTTTTTGTGTCTAGCAATTTCGAATGAATTCAATTAATAAGAAAAATGCATTAAAAATTAAAATAAAATGACTTATAAAAATTTAAATATATAATTTAAAAATTTAAGAAACTTTCATAGAAATCATATTTCTAATTTATATCAACCTTTATACAGATTTTGAATTGAGTTCTCAAAGTTTGATTTCCAATATTCAATTGCAATATATAACGTATTAGTGCTCAAGTGCAAATCAAAAATCCAAAATAATTCCAATTACAACTGAAAAAAAGTATTTATATAAATTTTAAAGATAAGAAAAGATAAGAAACTAAAGCTTTTAGGGGAAAACAAAGCACACATTTACAATCCAGCATATTTAATAACTTACCAATACCATGACGGGGCGGCTGTCTTCTTAATCGGCCAAGGCTTCTGTTTCGTGTGTTTGTGTTAACAGCCTGAGTAAAATTTGATGGGAAAATATTTGGTTGTGTTTTAACAAAAAAAACTATGCTTAACATAAAACAAATGGAAAAAATTATAAATGATTGATGAATGATTCAATTTAGGAAATATTATTTTCCGCTCTTTTTTGTTATGTTTTTGTATTTGTATTTCTATTAATTGACCATCTTTTTAATTTGCTACATGTAAATAGCATAATGTACGAAAATACATAAACATACATATATGTAAACATATGTAAACAAAAATATTTAAAAACATTTACCACTACTGTTTAAGGCTAAACCTTAACTATGACTAAATCTGTAAAAAGCATCTTTAACAAATCACATCAATAAAAAATCAAAATATTTCAAAATTTTTAATTGTTACATTTGACAAACAATTGCAAAATTTAAACAGATGTCTTTTTGCGGGTGAACTAGTTTTGAGCATAAAAGGTAGTACTTCCAATTCGGTGCATCTTTGCATTTTTTTAATGAAATCTGCATTCTGGGATGAAAGCAAACTGTTAAATCATCCGAATTAACAGACGAGTTGGGCGGGGGATGGCTGGCTCAAGCTAAAGTCCAAAGTTTTCATTCGACATAATGTAATGTTTGTGTTAATTTTATGTGTTTAATGTTTTAATGATGATGTTTAGCGAAAGGGAAAAATAAATAAGGTAAAAAAGTGATCGTCGGCTATTGATTTCAATAAACAAAAGAACGAAATAATAAAACAAAGACAAAAACAGTATTCCTAGAGCTCTTAGTGATTTGCTTTCTTAGTTATTGCTTGTGAATTGATCAAAATTGTTGCGGTATTTACCATATTTTGGGTAATAAGTCCCTGACTGGTCTCAGCCGCCCCACTCCCGTCTCAAAGGTATACCTAATAGGGGAAAGAGAAAGAATAGATAGAGAGCATAGTAACAGTTGTAGACTTGGAAAGAAATGCAAGTTAAACATATAAAACAATAATAAATTAACACCAAAAGCACATTAAGAAACAACATGTGTACATTCTTTTTTTTTTATTGATGTAGACTGCAGGCAATAAGTCATTAATAATAACAATAAAATAATAGTAGGCGTACAGATGATATAAATCTCTTGATAACTAAATTCTATATCGAAATCGTCATTTTACGATTAATTTGTTTTGACAGATTATGCCACAGTAGCATACAAGAATATAAAGCCGAGATTATCACAGCCGTTTTCGTCCTTTTTCTGTTTACTAGGTTTTGAACCTATGCATGTAAGCTACGCTCAGCAGTGCCAGAAACTGCTTTAGTCTATACCTCTCTTAAACCCAATAGTTTTATTTTAAGTTGTATGTACATATGCATAATATGTAGGTTTGTCTTAGAACAATGCACATTTTTGCAATTAATATATACATATATTTTTTTACAAAAATAAGAAATGGAATCTGAATTTTCTAAAGTCACTTAAATATCGAATTCTATTACATATCATATCAATATTCTATTACATTTAAATTAATAAAATAGACTGTACTTAGTTTTCCCCTTTTATATACAAAAAATAAAATATGTTATGATACGTTAATTTACATATCTAGCACCCATGACCTACTGAATTTCTGGCTACGAGGAAATTAAAAGTAAAAAATAAACACTTCTTGTATTTTTTAAAACGCTTCGCAAGAATGACCTTAACCAAAAGCGCACTAGGATCTATCCATAATCCGCAGTTGCACTTGCCATAAATATAATGGGATATATCTTTGTAAAGGGTTTTTCAATAAGAGCGCTACAAAAGTTTTTTTAAATAAAACAAAAACGGTTTTGGATATCAATGAAATTCTTTATTTCTGTGAAAGTACGTTCGATGCCATTATGTATGGAACTCGATTTCTTTTGCATGGCCACCACGGGCACGCTTACAGAAGTCCAGACGCTGAACCCAATTTTCGACGGTTTTCAAGCATAAATCGGCCGATACTGCTGCAATTTCACGTTCGATATTCGTACGAAGTTCATCAATCGTCGCTGGCTTGTTGGTATAGACCATAGACTAGACGTAGCCCCACAGGAAATAGTCTAACGTCAAATCGCACGACCGAGGCGGCCAAGCGACTGGACCATTTCGTGAGATAACACGTTCTCCAAACTTGGTTTCCAATAAATTGATTGTGACATTCGCTGTGTGGCTTGTGGCGCCGTCCTGTTGGAACCACATGTCCTCCAAGTCCATATCATCCAATTGGGGCCAAAAATATTCGGTTATCATTGAACGGTAGCGATTCCCATTTACAGTAACGTGCCGGTCTTGATCATCACGGAAGAAGTACGGCCCAATGACGCCGCCGGCCCATAAACCACACCAAACCGTAATTTTTTCATTCAGCCAGAAATGAGCCTCATCGCTGAAGATGATTTTTCGATGAAAATCCGAATCATTTTCAAGTTGTTGCTCAGCCCAATTCACGAACATACGACGCTTCTGGTGATCAAGCGGCTTCAGTTCTTGCGTCAATTTAATCTTGTAAGGATGTAGGCCAAGATCTTTTCGCAAAATTCGCCACAACGACGTCACAGAGATGCCCAACGCTTGAGAACGACGTGTGAGACGCTCAATTGTTGATCTGCTAGGACGATTATGACGACCATAAATTGGACGTAGCGCTCTTAACGTTGAGGCCACTGACTCCGAATTTCGGTAGTAAATTTTAATAATTTCGACTCGATGTTGGCTCGTATATCCTTCCATCATGAAATGGCAAACCTTACAAAAGAAAAATGTCAAAAGAGCGGCAAGAAATATGGGTTCGTTTGCTGTCCCTGTCGCTCTACTTTTGTAGCGTCCCTGTTGAAAAACCCTGTATATACATTCTTATAGTAGCGCCCATCCAGTAGTACGGTTATGCTGCAAGGAGTCGCTAGTAATACCAAATCGAGAATAGGCGCGTTTTTTTTCAAATCTATATAGATTTCGAAAAAGCTTTCCATACAAAAATAAGACTGGATAATTATCCAGGCTAAGGTTTTGTTGTATTTTACATTGAAAACATGCTGCGGAAACATGTTTAGCCTATATAGGTTTGAAAAAAAACACGCCTAATAAAGTGGCAGAGCTTTTGCGCCTTTGATAATTTCATTCCTTATAAAAAAGTTTTCGTCAAGATTTTAATTTCTTCGTTATTTCGGCACCATTGGAGTAAATATTTGTACCTGGTGAAAAAAGTAAATACGTTTTGTGCTTTCAAAAACTGTTGTAACCCATTTCTGGCAAGAGAAAAATAAATTCACAATTTTTTGGAGATTTTTTGTGGAATTGCTAAATAAACATTCTGACAACTTTTCAAATTTGCTTTCCTTCCGGTTTTGATTTGCCGGCCTGTCGCGCAAACGCATCAAAACAAATTGGCTATATTATGTATGAACACATGAATATTTTTTTGTCTTTAAAATAGTTATCACTTGTGGAATAAGCATTCCACATGTACTGCAACGTTGCATTTACCGTACCTGTATAGTATATAGTCTGGCTGCCACATTGCTGGCACCGGATCCGTTTACGAAAATGGTACTTTTCTATGACGTGGCTAATCTTATTCTTTCTAACCTGACTGACTTTAATGTATTGCGTTAAGTTCCGTTTTCTTTATTTTTGTGCTTGTGCTTCGACCTCAGTTGTCTCTTTTTCACCGGTTGTCGAGACAACAGAAGTGCTTCACAGATAGCGATCCGCAATTCAATTTGAGGCATTTGTGGTAAATTATGATGATTTTGCATGGCACAATGCAGCTTCCAGCATTTACAGTACATGAGTCAATCATTGCAATAATGAGTGGCCAATACCACTTCTTGCCACGTATGTTGATTCCGTAATTGGCCACGGCGTTGTTATGCAAATCAACTCTACCCATGTGCCGATTATACACAGATACGACGTTTGGATACTCCACAAAGTTGACTCGTTTATCTTTCCGGCAGTAGCGTTTCATCCGCTGTAGTGGTTCGACTTCGTATTGCACACCAGTAGAGGGAGGCTTTATCTAAATGATTTACAACTACTTTGGAAATATTTTCAGTTTTTGCAAATTTTCCGATTGCTTTAAAATGGCCAACTTTATGAGCCAAGTTTGCGGGTTAGGTGCGGAAAGTTGTTCTGTACAAATATATTTTTTTTTTCGATAGCATCTTAGCATCTTACTCCAATGACTTTTTTCAGTTTGTTTTCCTCTATGATTGTAAAACGTTGAACAATCTTTCTGCTTTATTAAAAATTACTAAATTTTTCTATAAATCGTACATAGTGAGATTCAATGCCGTTTATCGCATGTACAAAGGTAATTGATGGGATTTATAATTTACAAAGATGTAAGCTAGACTCTCTTTCCGCGTTGTGCTTGCTCTTACTGAATCTTCTTGTACTGCAAACTTTAAAGGTCACAGGACATAGATGCAGGTGAGATTATTGAAAAGAGGAAGAAAAAAAACACAGATGCTGAAAACAAACATTTCTAAAAACTAAATACAAAATATTACATATTTTGAAATTCTCAAACACGTAAAATCCAATTGTATTGCTATGTTGCGGGATTTAAATATTTGGCAACAAACACTAGATTGTGATCGGGGGAAAAGAAAATGAAATATGGCAACCAGTACACAAACTTATTTAATTTAACAGCATCATCAATGCGTACGAGTAAAGGCCCCGACCCAGCATAGACTGCGTCAACGTCGGCGTTTTGAATGCCGACGTTGGCGTTAACGTTTACCGCAGAGAACCGTCCCATAGAATGCGTCGCATACCAGCGCTGAAAGATGACAGCCGATGACATTTTGCTATCGCTGAAAGCAGAGCTGTCGTTGCGGTAATTTTTTGGGTGCTAAATTTTTGATAACATGATGGTACTTTTCGAATAAAGGTACATAGTACCAATATTCACATATGAGAAAAATTATGAAAATGGTAGTTTGTTTAGAATCAGAAACAAAATTATCTGAACCTCACTAGGTTTGATTTTTTCTTCTTTTAATTTTCACTTTTTTTTAATCTCGAGCAGTTTTTATTGCTCTAGTACAATTTTAATTTTCCAATCAACCAAAAAAGCACGTTTTTTTTTCTCGAGATTTACACTTACTTGCACTAATACGAAAACATTTTAGGTTGAAAACACACCGGAGCAGTCAAAACGTTTTTGATTCCGAACGCAAGAAAACGTTTTATATTTCAACACACACCAACCGAAACACGTTGTAACAAAACAAATCATTTTACTTTTCTGTTTCGTTTGATGTGTGTTGAGAAAAATTAAAACTGAATTTGAGACTTTGCGATAGTAATTTTATTAGCATGGCTTTTATCTTTGTAAATGTATGTTGGGCCTCTTTCCTCAATTAAATAATAATAATTTCTCTGCATCCATTTCACCCATTCTCAACGAAAACTTTAACACAAATAAAACACCAGTCCAAAAATCAATAACAATGTAATTTTGTTTCTGAAAAACAAATGTCCAGCTATCGACAACGAAACACGTTTTTCTCTTTCGCCAATGTACTGATGTTTCATCAGTCATAAAAAAACGTTTTGACTGCTCCGGTGTGTTTTCAGCCTTATACGAAATTTAAACGCAGCACATCAAAATGCTATTAATTAACACAAATATTATCATAAAAAACTAGAAAATACAAAGAATGAAAGTGCATTTAAAATTGTATTCATTATTTTTCTTTTTTTATCTATTTCCTTTTACGAACAAAATGTGAAATGACGAACTAATACAATTGTAGAAAAACAGATCAATCTCGTTTGTTTTCTATTCAGCACGAAAAATCTGAAAAGCCCAAACAAAACGACATAAGACAAGTATAGTACGGACTACAAATGGTAAGTACAAAACTAACACCGACAGCACTGGCTGAAAGTGTTTTATTTTCAAGCTGATGTCAGCTGATTGTCAACATCGATGACAGTTTCTCTGTATTTCTCTATGCTTCCACCAATTAAAATGCATACTCTCAATTTGTGAATGTGTGAACTTCAATGCGTGAATGTGTGAACACCCAACGCATAGCGCAGAGATAAAAGTAGAAAGTAAACCTACTTTCTGCGTCGGCGTTTTCGTATGCGTTGGTTATGGGCCACCTTCCATAAGAATGCGTGTATTCTATCGAGCTGTCACTAAAAACGCACGCAGTAGCGCCCTGCCGCAGTCTATTGGTCGGGGCCTTAATGCCCAAAAGTCTATTCGCTTGCGCTGGTAGTACAAAAAATAAATAGGTATTTTGTTGTTTTTCCTTTTCGTGTAAATTTTTGGACGAGACCTTCATAAAACTTGAAAGCTCCCTCTAATTCAATTCAGGACACAATCCAAAGCTTTGTCGGGGTACTCGTACAACCTTTCTACTTAATTCCTTGGCGCTACTATAGGAAAGCACATACAAAGGATACATGTATGTATGTATCATCAATTTATTAAAATTATAGTAACAGGTTTAAAGGATAAGTACCATCCACATGTCTGATTAAGCAAGGAACACCTCTCTGTATGTGTTTGAGACTCATCAGATAAATTTAACAATTTTGATCAATCATCTTCTCATAAAAATCAATTGCTGTGCGTTAGTCTCGCTTAAACTCGAGAACGGCTCGACCGATTTGTATGATCCTTTTATTCTTTTGGTCGTCTTAATTCAGGGATGGTTTATGAAAAAAGAAAATTCAGGAAAACCCAAGGAAAAGTCGGAAATTTGAAGAATTTAAATTTGTAACAATCAAATTAATTGTAGGCGGCACGAAGTTCACCGGATTATCAATAGTTTAGTATTTAAATAAAAATTTATTCTAAAATTAAAATGTGAAAGCGGAAGTATGATTTTGTACATTCTTTTACTCCAGTAATTCATCAATCAATTAAAGATTAAATACATATTTAACTCAAACTCAACGTGTAACATACGGGAAAGAGTAAAACAATGTCTGATAGTTCAAATTAAAAATTAAAATGTCGGATTTTGCATTTGCATTCCTCAAAATTGTGTGGATTTTCACGGAGTCAATTTAAAAAAAAAAGGTTCTTCTAACCAATACTTCCTAAACTTCTGTTCATCATACTTATTCCCGAAGAAATAGCTGCTGCTGGAAATCAACTTCTTGTGGCTCTGTATGGAGGAGGAGTCACTAGCACTCTTTACACTCACCGTTACGAAATCTTTGTGCGATCAGCTGCCAACGCGAAGGTTTACTTGGCTCGCCTGCACCCAACTAAAGACGCTGCAGCTCAACATGCATATCGAACATACCACCAGGTGCAGGAGTGGTTGGGGGTAGACAAAGAACCAACCAAGTGGGGCTGGAACAGTAACCAGCAGGGACTGCAACCAGTGACTTCAACAAAAGACCGAGCTCCTCAAGCCCTCTTAAAATTCATTTCTTGCAAGTGACGCAGAGGGTGCACTGGCCGAGGTTGCATGTGCCAGAAAACAGGGCTAAATGGCTCTGTTCTCTGTCATTTCTGTCGGGGCAAGTCATGCCAAAATGTCCCTGCAATTGAAATAGACGAATCCGACAACGAAGAAGAATACATCGACATGTTATCTAAAGAAGAGGTGTCGAAAAGATGATCAACCGGAAGCGCAAAGCCAAACCCCCGTTCAACTCAGAGCACACGTGCGCTGTAGTGCACTGGGGTTTGTTTTTCGCTATTTTCATTCCAATACAACAAATGCCAGTATGGTTCAGAGCACTCTGTTTCGAATTCACTTTAAGTTTGCTCAGCCCAGAGAGTATTAGAGCGTGTGTTAGTGGCATTGAGAGTGCGTAGAAGAGAAACGAAAGAAAACTAACGTTTTGTAATTCGTATTTGAATGCACTTGTGTTGAAGCTTGAAGGGCTGAAATAGCATTGACGTTCAATATTGCGGGAAAAATAAAACTAACTTTTTAATTTAATTTTTATTTGTTGTGATTTCTTTCAGTTTGTCAATTCAGATATCTACCAATGCTCTACGAAGAAAATTTAAAAGAAATCCTTACAAAATTGTGTAATGACAAATTATCGAAGATAGGCGGTTTACTACATATTATAATACAGTGTAAGTTAGTATGAGAGGGTGTAGCTGAAGAAAAATGTGATATTTGGATTCAGGAATTTTCATATTAACCGAACACCAATTGGATTTCATTAAGGCGATTGCAAATGCTGATCGATATGAATTTATAAAACTATATACCTGTCAACATTCCCAAACTAATAAAGTTACACGCGAGGCCGTAGAGCAGCCTTGGAAAGTAAAGCATAGAAATTGTAACGCTCTCATCGATTTAAAGTTCCAAGAACATTACAAGAAATACTATTAAAAATGATGAGTTGTTAAAACAAGGAACTAACACAATTATAAAAATCAATTTCATAAATTCACATAAAGTTCATGTGGCCGAAGTATTTGGATATTTACGCATTGGCAAGGTAACCAAACAAGTTTTCGAATTATACTTCATTTCAGGAATATCTCGATCGGCTGCTCGAATTTACCATGAAATTAAAATTATCGAGTCTGATGAGATGCAACAACTACCAAGTACAAGAATCGCATGCAACCTTGGTAATGCTAGCGAAATCCCACTGAAAGAAAAATTAAATACTTAAACAATAAATAGCGTAAAATTCAGTATAGTAGCGGTGAAGAGAGTAGTATGAATATGATATTAGGATCTGTTTTGAAGGCGAATTAAGATTTCCTATTTTTAATCTGATGTTCTTGCTAATTTTACGCAGCTTCTCTGTGACGTCAGAAACACATTGGTATTTGGCAAATCATTACTACAACAAGGCTAATCTCTGTGTTGTACAGAACAGATACACACCAACGCAGCGTACACTGATCTGATCACTGAGTTTGAGCTAAGCAGATTCTGAGCGAATTCAAAACAGAGAGTGCTCTAATCCATACTGGCATTTGTTATATTGGAATGAAAATAACGAAAAACAAACCCCAGTGCACTACAGCGCACGTGTGCTCTGAGTTGAACGGGGATTTGGCTTTACGCCAACCGGTACCTTAAAAAAGACTAAAATTTAAGTTTTTGTGACATTATAATTATTATAATTAATTATTATTATTATTATTATTTATTTATTATAAAGTAATTAATTACATTATAATATCTTATATATATAGCGCTAGCTACCATGGCTATCGGCTAGATTTAAAAGAAAGCGGTTAGTTTTTAAATAAGGTTGTTAATTTTTAGAGTTACAAGTATCTTATATACATTTCTTATATTAGTTTCTGTTGGAGTTTTTAAATTATCGGCAAGTGGAGTGGTGGAGATGTTTTTGACTGTGTCGTTGATATTATGGCATTCAAGTAGATGTTTCAGGGAGAGAATGGAATTGTTTTGGCAAAAGTGGCAAATTGGTGGATCAGTTCTGGATAGTAGATGACTGTGTGTAAGGTTTGTGTGGCCCATGCGGAGTCGTAGAAAGCATTTGATCATATTTTTTGGACAGTTAGGTGAGTATGTGGCCATTTCCGCTTGGGGGTTGATTGATGAGTAGTGATGGATGTACTCCTTCCACATATTCTGTCTTGTTTTTTTCCACAAGGTTTTCAGTTAATATTGGAGGTCCTTTTTGTTGTAGTTAGAGAAAGTGATAAGAGGTTCTGTTGTTGCGGCTTTTGCAGCTTCATCGGCTTGCTCATTTCCTGTTATTCCAGCATGACCAGGAACCCACATTATTTTAAGCCTGTTTTTGTTTGTGATTAGGTTATCCCTGATCCCTTCAATTGTCGGTGTTGTATTGCTGATGTTTTGAATGGCGGAAATTGTAGAAAGGCTGTCGGTGCAAATAAGTATCTTCTTGTTTGGGAGGAGCTTTGTTGCATGGAATATAGCAAGAGCTTCAGCAGTGAATATGGAAGAGTATTGCGGCAATATGCCCTTAACAAGAACGTTGCTGCTGCAATCAACCACCGCGAACGCGGTGCAGTTTTCTGTCTTCGATGCATCGGTGAAAATTAGGGTCCAATTTGTATCTATGAACTTTTGTGTTACGTCTTTGAAAATAGTTTTGTATATCTGGTTGACTGTAGTTGTTTTATTATATTTGTGAAGGTGGGAGATAATAGAGGATTCTTCTAATAACCACTGAGGATGTCTAGGCGTTTTATGTGTTTGAATACTGATTGGCATATCAGACCATAGCGGAGAGTGCAGTGCATTGTAGATAGCCGATGATCGCTGTGGTATTCTCTTCCAAGATAGTGCTTTTTTGGCGTCCAGTATTATGGGGGATTCTCGGGATGTTATAATCTTAGGTATGAGGAGGGCCGTTAGATAGTCAAGTCTTTCTTCCACCGAAAGGAGGCCAGCTTCTGTTAACATATTTTTTATTGGCGTAGTCCTGAAGGCCTTGAGAGCGGTCCGAACTGCGGCGTGATACTGCGGTTTGAAAAGTTGAAGGGAGGCTTTTGGGCATTTGCCATAGATGACTAGACCGTAGTCCATTTTCGACAATATAATGGATTTAACAACTCGGATTATAGTATTTATGTGAGAACATGAATGCTTAGAAGTTAGATACTTAATTATATTTAATCTGGCAGCTAGGCTTATTTTTAAGTATTCACAGTGGTTCTTAAAGTTAAATTTAGAATCAAGGATTATGCCTAATATGTTTAGTGAATTTACATTACAAATAATGTTGTTCTTAAAATTAAGTGTTAGGTGTTTTGGGCAGCTACTTTTTTTTACAAATGTGTAGTATTTTAGTTTTTTCAAAGGAGATTTTAGCTCCAGAGGTATTGCACCATTGGTCTATATCGGTTAGGATATAGGATAATGTAGAGGTGACTACATTTAAATCTTTGGTTTTGGTAAATATTATCAAGTCATCAGCGTATAGACAGTGCCGAATGATGTTATATTTTTGTAAGATTTGACTTAACTCATTGAACGCAATCATAAAGATTATTACAACATTTTATTCTTTTTTTTTTCACATAATGCGCACAATTTCATGTGCTCATATTTTAAAACTTGTAGTATTGCAATTTTTGTTTTTTTTACGATTACAAGAGAACTATAAGGGTTACTGACCCCGTTTTGCGATTAAATGCAAGGTAGTTATATCTGTTGAAACTTCAGTTCTCACAATTTTTCTCTAAGCATGAGCGGTTATGCCGATATTCGGCTGAAAACATAAGCTAAACTCAATATTACAACATTTTTGAAAAAAAAAACATTTTTTGAAACCTCATATCTCAAAAACTATTAAACATTCGTGGGTGGGCTTTAATTGTCTCAAATTTAACCATCTCAAAATGATGGTGTCAACGAATGTCAAAAAAACCCATAGTTTTTTAATTAAACCGCAAAAACTGAAAAAAACCCGAAAATATTGTAGTTTTTCACGTGTTGCGCAGGTAGCACAACTTTTTTTTGCTTGCAAAACGTAGTTTTAATATACCAGAAATGCAGCTTGACATCGCGTTTTGCGATTTTTGCCATTTTTTTGTAAGATTTTACTAGCTTAATCTATTAGTATGACTGCCCAAAAATTAAATACACAGAAAAAAGATTGTTCTTGTTTTCGAGGGCCTGCTTCTCGCAACCATTTGTGAGCGTGTGTTATAATTTTGCACGAATGGCCTCTACAGTTTTTTTTTTGCCGATTTCGAACGGCTTCAAAATGCAGAGTTGAGAAGTAATTTTTTTTTTTCTAGTTGTAGTTAAATACCCATGGCATAATGTACCATATTTCCATGCACACACTTTGCCACAGCATCAGTTCAAAGTAGTGATGGGACTCGAATGATTTTATTTTACTCGAGTCGCTCGTGTCATCTACAAAAATAATCGAGTTTTACTCGAGTAGAAATCTTTTTTGCAAGTTCAGAAATCTTTTGACAACTTATTCAATAAAAAAAGGTATACATAGTATAGTAGTTGCAGAATGCATTATTGTTCATCCTTAAACATAAAATGATAAATAAATCAAATAAAATGATAAATACACCAAAGTGTAAAACGTTCGTTGTAGTTTAACAATGCAACCATTTGTTTACATGAATTGAAAGTGAATGCGCTTGCACAAGTAACTAAATTTCGCATCTTATGAATGTTATACATATATGTATGTAATGTATACGGTGACTCCATATCGTAGTCGTGTGTGCTTTTCGAGTAAAATTCATTGAAGCCAGTTTCAGATTAGCTATTCGAGTACGAATTGACTCGAGTACGAGTCCACTCGAATATAAAAACATTTGATTCGAGTACGAGTTAAGACTGAATTACTCGAGTAACTCGAGTAAAAGTCGACTCGAGTCCCATCTCTAGTTCAAAGTCATCGATCGTAAACTTGAATTGTGAATCTGTTGGTTTGTGCGAAAAATCGCACTGTTAAATAATTAAATTTTTGTCTTTTTTTATATTGTGTACCAAATTTTTTGTTATGGAGGAATCAGCTGCAGGTGTGTACTTCATTTAGAAGCTATTTTTACGTTCATTGGAACTTTAATTTAATAGATATTGGATTTATTGGAAATGTATGGGCATTTTTTTTTTATTTTTTTTTCTTTTAATGGAAATTTTGTTATATAATTCGGTAACTTGTTTGGTATCAGCTTATAGAGCAAGATGTCAGGAAGCAGTAGCAAAAAAAAAAAATGCTGCCAATAACTGCCCCCCTAGCTTTTTTCATCCCTGATATGTGTCTATTTTAATAAAAAAATCAAAAATTTTTATCATAAAATAAATTATTTTGCTTGAAGGATCGGTTGGATTGTGCATTATATTATTATATCACGACGCCATATTTCTTGCCGCTCTTTTGACATTTCTCTTCAGTAAGGTTTGCCATTTCATGATGGAAGGATATACGAGCCAACAACGAGTCGAAATTATTAAAATTTACTACCGAAATTCGGAGTCAGTGGCCTCAACGTTAAGAGCGCTACGTCAAATTTATGGTCGTCATAATCGTCCTAGCAGATCAACAATTGAGCGTCTAGTGGAAAAATTTGAATCCACAGGCACAGTACAAAATGTTCCCGTGCCAGTGAGACAAAGAAGTGCCCGTAGCGTCGAGAATATTGCTGCCGCTGAGGCTTCAGTTAAAGAAAGCCCAAATGTGTCTCTCACACGTCGTTCTCAAGCGTTGGGCATCTCTGTGACGTCGTTGTGGCGAATTTTGCGAAAAGATCTTGGCCTACATCCTTACAAGATTAAATTGACGCAAGAACTGAAGCCGCTTGACCTGAGCAACAACTTGAAAATGATTCCGATTTTCATCGAAATATCATCTTCAGCGATGAGACTCATTTCTGGCTGAATGGCTTCGTCAATAAACAAAACATGCGGTATTGGTCAGGCAGCAATCCACACGTACTCCATGAGTCATCATTGAATCCCGAAAAAATTACGTTTTGGTGTGGTTTATGGGCCGGCGGCGTCATTGGGCCGTACTTCTTCCGTGATGATCAAGACCGGCACGTTACTGTGAATGGGAATCGCTACCGTTCAATGATAACCGAATATTTTTGGCATAATTGGATGATATGGACTTGGAGGACATGTGGTTCCAACAGGACGGCGCCACAAGCCACACAGCGAATGTCACAATCAATTTATTGGAAACCAAGTTTGGAGAACGTGTTATCTCACGAAATGGTCCAGTCGCTTGGCCGCCTCGGTCGTGCGATTTGACGCCGTTAGTCTAATTCCTGTGGGGCTAAGTCTAGTCTATGGTCTATGCCAACAAGCCAGCGACGATTGATGAACTCCGTACGAATATCGAACGTGAAATTGCAGCAGTATCGGCCGATTTATGCTTGAAAACCGTCGAAAATTGGGTTCAGCGTCTGGACTTCTGCAAGCGTGCCCGTGGTGGCCGTGCAAAATAAATCGAGTTCCATACATAATGGCATCGAACGTACTTTCACAGGAATAAAGAATTTCATTGATATCCAAAACCGTTTCTGTTTTATTTAAAAAAAACTTTTGTAGCGCTCGTATTGAAAAACCCTTTACTTTTGCGTGTTCAAACTATTTACTATGTACGTATATTCAAAACAGAGGTACACACAAATCCATATACATATATAAACTTATGTACATACTCAGTAGCCGAAAGCCTTTGTAGCTAGTGCTTAGGTTAAAGTTGAATTGTAATTTACTGATCATTTTATAAATAATCAATAAAAAAATAAAATAAATATTTATTCCGAAGTTATGAACATAATTATCGTTTTATTTTAATAACAATAAACATATGTATATGTTAAAGCAAAATAATTACATAGTTTGTATTTATTGGAATCAAACAATGCAGACGTATGGTTTGTATAAAACAAAAACCAAAGGAAAAATTTTAGTTTTTTTTTTTTATATAAATTTACACATGCTTAAGGGGTTATGAATATCATTATAATGTTAACACACAGCGCGAGCACATGAAGGACAAGAACGACAGACAATAGATCGGCGTGTTAGGAAACTCGGATATTAGGTTTCAACTAACATTATGGGTGGTCTCCAGGATAACTGGTGACATAGGCGTACGTAGGGGTGGGCAGGGGGGCATGCCCCTCTATACTTCAGAGTTTTTGACTTTTTCCAAGGAAATCATCACTTTTTCTTCAATTGTGCAACTAAAGTTTGTTCTAAAAAGCTTAACATTTAATTGTAAAGTTATAAATCAGTGAGTTTTTAGCTTAATTATATTATTATTATTATTATAATTTATTAACATATGATTATAAATACATATATTAATATAGTGAGAGCACTAGCTGCAAGGCTTACGGCGCTATAGTATTAATCTTAGAATTAAATTAGTGTGTTAGTATAATTTATAAGATCTAATTTAAATTGGAAAATTATATCTATCTACATAATTATATATTTCAAGAATGTTTTCGTGGTTTGGGTTTCTTAATATCTCGTAGGCTGATGAGTTTGTGTAAAGTTGATCGATATTTGATGATCTGGTTCTGCATTCGGTTAAACCTAATACATGGTTTGTGTTGATTTGGGTGTTACAAGCTTGGCACCGTGGCGGAGGTTCCTTTTTGAGCAGGTGTTGGTGGGTTGTTGATGTATGTCCTAGCCGCAGCCTCACGAAGGTAGTGTTCATCGGTTTCGTAGTTGTGGTGGGGTAAACTTGCTGGCTTCTAGTCGTATTAATAAGCGAGTAATGGTGGTGGTAGTTATGTCAATCCGAAAGTTGTCTGAGACTGAGTTTGTGGTTGATGGTACGTATCAGGTCTTGTTTAGTGTAAACTTCCACTTTGTAAACTGGAGCCCGGTGTGCAAGGTTGGCAACGGTGTCGGCGTGTTCGTTACCTTGAATCCCTACATGACTTGGGACCCACATTAGCCTCAGTTTTTTAGGGGTTCTAGTGATGCAGTCCCTGATTTTGTTGACCGTTTCCGTGTTGTGGTTTGGATTTTTGATTGCATTGAGTACTGATAAGCTATCTGAACATATCACGTATTTCCTACGTAAGTTGGTAGCAGCAGCTATTGCTTTTTGAATGGCTAATGCTTCAGCTGTAAAAATGGATGCACAAGATAATAGTACTTTTATGTTTTTTTTAGTAGTTGCAAATGGGCTAATGTGGAATACCATAAGGAGGGTAATGTGGAATACCGTTCTCGCATGTTTTGAACTTATTTTGTCCACGGATCTGTTGCGGATAATGTGGAATACTATGCTCCGGGTACTACCGAACACAATTCCACATTACGATCCAATTTTCAGAACCTCGACTTTCGAGCTGCTTTAAGTTTTCACACAATATATCTCTATTTAGAGAGGCGATAGCAAGACAAAAATATGCTCCTAATAAAAAAAAGTATGATATAAAAGTATGTATGTATTTCCATTTTCAAAAAATTATTCGAAATTCTTGTAAATGGATTAGATACATTATCACAAGAAGGCAATGTAGTGACACGAAAAACCGCTACATTTTGCAGCAACCAAATAGACATTTATCATATGCATTTTTCTTATTGCAAAATATTCAGCCCTACTTGAACCTGTTGTAAATTCTCTTCAATCCAAGAGCCTTTATATCTTTAAATGCGCAACACATGTTAAGAGAATTTTGTCAGTTATCGGTGAGCATCGCAGGAATGCACATAATTATGTGTTAAATATATTTTGGATGATGCTGACAGCATCTTACAAGTAATTGGTATATACAAAGAATTGGTTCTACCGATGATGAATGGCAACAACACCGTTAAAATCATCCGTCATCGTAGTTGTCGGATTATTGGAAGAGATAGCTTCTGATTCCATATTTGGAATTATTATTGTCTTTACTTGAAGAACGATTTAATTTGTAAGCCTTTTAACTGCTTTCGCTGCATCCATCAAATATTCAGAAAATTCACTTCAAAGACCTAAAATCGAACAGGAAACAATTTCCCGATTTCTATGACCTAGACAATTTAAACAACAAAATAGAATTATGGTTTGATCTTTGGAAAGATAAAAAGTTGGATGATAAGCTTCTAAAAAATTTAGAATTATTCCTTCTCACAGAAGACTTTACAAACATCACTTGCTCAGCATTGTAAAACATGCACAATTGAAAGATGAAACTTGGCTGCGCCTAACAATGGGGAAGATAGACTGAATGATAAAAAATGTACATATATACACATCAATTTGGACAAAATTTTATCAATTGTGGGTTTCAGGGTTGTGTGTTGTAAGCTTTAATCGGGAAATGGTACATGAAAACAAAAGCGCCATAGGAAGTATTACACACATTAGCTTCATATCCTAAAAAAAAAAAAAAAAAAACAAAAAACAAGCATTTACATAATGTCCTATTTTGAAGTGAACAATTTTTAAATTGAAATCATGCCCTCCGCTGAACATATTTCTGCGTACGCCTCTGACTGGAGAGTTGTGTATTATTGAAAGTTTTTTCGTTGCTTATGATTCACACATCAAAATATTAATTTGCCAGCTTCGATACGTGTTCCGGATCATTATCGTGCTGAAACTATCATCGAATTGGTATTCAGTAGTCAAAAAAGTCCAATTCAATTTCATAAAATGCACGAACCCCATAGGCTGACGCATGCCCCCACACCCCCCCGCCCCTCCCAGGATAGCAGCACCTGTATGCTGTATTATAATTTTACAGTTGCAAAAATGAAGCTGTTCTATTTTACGATTACATTACGTTAAATTAAATTTCGATTCGCCGTTGAAACATTTTCTATGAAATAATTAAAATGAGTTATTGAGTCATTTAAGCTAATGTATAAAAATAAGCATTTAAATTTATTATTAACTAGTTGGCCCAGCGGCAGACGTTCCGCTGCTCTTTCCGATATGTTGCACGATGACTTTGATTTCTTAATTATGTACATTTAGTGTCTTGGCTAAGATTAAGAAAATATGAATTTGATCTTACTTTGATTGATGAATTAGTGGAGTAGAAGAATGTACAAAAAACGCTTCTGATTTCACTATATAATTTTATGCAAAATATATTAACACACAACTAAAGTCTTTCTCTCTGCAAAATATACTTTATGTCCAAGTTTGAGCTCAATCGGTCGAATAGTTTTGGTCAATAAATATAGAATTTATTAATAACTTGACTCCAGCGCCACATATCGGGTCCAAAACGAACCTATCTTTCAAGCTGGAACCAACCATACATACATATTCACAAAATTTTAATGAAATCGGTTGGGCGGTTTCGGAGATTAGCGTGTACGAACACAGTGGCACGTGATTTTTATATACATATGTATTAAGATAAATTAAATTAAATAATTACATCGCAAGTTATTCGGTCCATCTTGGTTTTATGGAGAATTTCCGTTCCAAAAATCTTTTTTTACTTGCGATTGGAAATGATCACTAAACTTGCTTCTAGCCATTGTTATCGTATAAGTAAGTTAAGGATTGTTTTTCTTAAGCTTTGCACATTGTCGTTCTGAATTTCACACACACATAACACACAAATGGTTGCAAGAAGCTAATCTCGGTTCTACATGGGACTGTTGACGACTAGTTTTAATTTGTTTTTTATGGTTCTTGAAAATATACACTATATTTATTTTTTTTTTTGGCATTATTAAATAATTGTTTATAGAAAAACAAATTTGACAAATAAATTAACAAATTATAAATTAGTCATATTTGCTGTATACTCGTATGCATATAGGAACATATGTAGCTACAATACATACATACGTATGTATGTACCATTTATGATTTTTTGGTAATATGTAAATATGTACAGTACATATGTATGTATGTTAATCCAAATACCGTTAATTTCTCTCTTTTATAATATTTATAGTAAATTGGAATTTGGACTCCAGGGAAAGGAAACACAACAAAAAATTCTATAAAATTTCAAATGTACCTACATACATATATGACATCAATAATTATATGCAATCAGTATAACGTTGTTTTACAATGCAGTTAAGAAAATAAAATAGCTATAACTAGTATACACCAATCGAAAATAAAGAAGCAAATTACATTTAAGCACACATTTAACTAAGTTTGTATAGATTTATGCCCTTTCTTACCTTCTTGACGCTTCGTGTCGTCGAAAAACCATCGCCCCGCCGGTAATTGTCACCCTAAAAGTGTCATACGAAAACCCATATTAATATTAGTGAATTTTTAAATATAAAAATTATGGTTAGATTTAGATTCACTCACTTGATGTGATCTTAGTGTACCGAAGTTATCACGACCACGATATGTTTCTCGAGTATTGTAGCCATCTGGTTGAAATTGAAAAAGCGTCTCGGAATTTGCTCCATGATGATGCATTGGTTTTCGCAATGTGCTTTTCGGCGAATGTTGAATTTTATTCTGACTAGGTGCCTGAGGTAGAAGAACTGGTTCTGCATATGTGACCTCTTCTACTTGTGGAAGAAGTTTTGGTTCGGCTTGAATTCTAAAATGAAGTGTAGTGTAGTGTCAAAAAAAAAAATTAAAGTTAAATAATAGAAAATAATATTTAATAAGAAAATGATTTGTACCTATTCACATTTTGTCTTTGTTCAAAGTATTCATATTCTGTGTCAGGATATGGAAGATTATCATCTTCATCCTTGTGACATCGCCGTCCGCAAAAGTAGCCTGTAAAGAATCCCACTAAAAGGGAAAATATTGACCCGGCTAGGACGGCCATAACGAGTGTTTCAACGGTGTATTGCGCATTGATAATATCTGCTGAAATTTGTGGACCTTTAGTTTTGTTTTGTTGTTGGCGCACAATGCACAACCAAAAACGACAAATTTGATAAAAAAGAAAAAAACAAAGTATACACATCAATTTTACAACACACCAAACATTAACCTTACATAATAGAAATTAAAAACGAATATTTAAAAAAAAAAAAAAAAAAATATTTTGATTTAAGGTTACATAAAACTTATGACATCGATTTTTAGGTGCTGACACATAAGGATTTCAAGTGAGTTGCACATGCGGGATTTTTTTTGTTTATTCAATAATTCAAAGCACAATTCAATGAAAAAAAATTGTTTTGACTGTTTTAATTTTTAGTAAAAAGTAAATATGTATATTCCTTTAAACAGTTTCAGATTTAGTTTTGCAAAAATAACTAGTGTTGCATATTTGAAAAGCATATCATAGCCAGAATCAAATGCATACAAAAAATTGGTATGAATACTAGGTCCGTTCGCGTACCCTCCCAAAACAACGAAAATTCACAAAAAATAACGAAAAACAACGAAAACCCGTTCGCGTACGCAAATATTTCGTAGTTTTTCGTAGAAGAGAGTGCTCACGAGAGAGTAAGAAATTTCCCCATGCTACGAATTTTCATCCAAGAAATTTCTTTGGGGTGTATTATGAAAACTGTCAAATCTGTCAAATCACATACATTCTTCGTTTTTTGGTGCTTAATGCGTTCGATTACTTTTTCGTGATTTTTCTGTGATTGAGAGAATTTTCCCCCACTCTTCGAGATTTGACAGAAAACCCATATTTAGTGCAAAAAGTACGCGAACGGACCTACTGTTTCGCTTGCTTATTTAAGCTTATTTGACTATTCTTCTCTGTTCCCGTTAATAGATAAACTGTCATGTGCCTTTTTCTGAAATATATTTTTTGGATATTTCTATTTTATTAAAAAAAAAAAATTAAAGTTTGATGCATTTGGACAAATTGTTCATCAATATGAGTTCACTTAATAAACAACCCAATCAATTCAAAACCCATACTCATGAGTTTTGTCTGCAATTGGATGTGTTGACAATTTGGTGAACTTATTCTTACATTCATACAATCATATATGTATGTACATATGTATATACATATTTAACTCATTCTTATATTCAAACAATACTTCGATCATTTCTTATTCTAATTACAATCAGAGTATAGATATTTATATAACTTTCGAAATATATAAGGAAAGACATTTGAAGGTTCAGTCATATTAGTGTTCTCGCACTTTGTGCACCAAATTACACATATTCTCAAATTTCAAGGACTGGGGTACAAATCTCTCAGAGAGAGTTAAAGTTTGAAATAGTACAGAAACGCATTGAAGAAAAAGTTGCTCATATTTTAAACGTCAGAAACATATGTGAGAATTAACAGTGTCTGTGAAGAAATTTAGTTTTTATTGGAAAGTTTTTTTTAAATAACCTCCTCAGACCGCTGGTATCATATACATATGATACCTTGGTGTATTTAATTGTTTTCTGGGTCCAAGCGAATAATATGTAGTAAGCCTAAGATAATATTTATATAGAGATATCTGCTTATTAGTAGGCCATCTTTTTTTAAATATTGCAGCTGTCGTGAAGGAATTTCGTATTAGAGGTACCTAATCATATTTATTAATTAGCTTAACGTAAGGTCTATTCATTGAGGCTGTTCTGGGTAGAAAATTAGAGAAAAGAACATTGTTTTGTGTTTAGTGAGAAACATTTCTGTCCAAAAATGATCTGCTTTGTGTTCAGTGAGGTTATCCAGAACAGAAAAATATAAGAAATCTTGCACATACTCCTATGGTAGAACAGCCCGGCGCGCGTATAGACTGCAAAATCAGCTGTGATTGTAGGTATATTTGATTTTTTTTCACTCAAAGTGAAAAGTGAATCGACGAGATAACTTTACCAAATGGAAAACATCGAAATCAGAGTCTATCTAATAATTATTAGATATACTCTGATCGAAATTCAATAGTTAAAAGGGCAATCAGTTATTGTAAAATGCTATAAATAACTTGGAAAACATAAGTGGGTACAATAATCCACAATGAAGTTGTAATTTTTGACAACTAATACATATGTATATGTACTTTTCTGTGCTCACTTTGATCGTACATTTTTTGCGTATCTGTGATTTTCTGTTCTAGTTTTTCCTCATTGAACAAAGCTGTTGTTTTTTTTTTGTTTGTTAACAATATCATGATCCTTTACATGTCAAGAAAAGACACAAAATTGTAAAGCAAGCAACATTTTATCATTTCTTCAAAAAATTAGATTCTTGTTCTTGGTATCATATGTGACGCGACGCCCGAGGTGTCTTCACTTTATTGAGGTCGGTTGGTAAATCATATTTAAATTAGCTGACCCGTTGCCTATCGGAACTGCCATCTACATACTTTTGAGGACTCATAATTGGACGACGAACAGTTGATTTGCTGGCAGTAACCCAAGCTAATGCCCCCATTTTGTTTGTGGAGTGAACCGAATTGGATGCTAACCTCTGAGATTTCCGCTTGTCTTGAGGCGTTAGAGCTGTTTTAGTTCTTCCCTTGTAATTGCTTCCATAGGAATCGCGATTAGTAATGTAATTTCGCGCGCATCTTCGCTTCGCTCTATTTTACGGACTATTTCGCGGTTTGAAAGACCTTCCGCATGGTAAGCATCGATTTTTGCTCTTTCCTCTAAGGTTAACAGTTTTTTGTGCTCATCTCTTTCTTAAGTTAAAGACAAACACATCCTTTAATCACAGATTAATATTTCACTGCAGTTTGCTCGATCACACTTTGTGTATTAACTAAATTTACCCATGCGTCTAATGAAGTGAACCGAAAAAATGCTGCTGTTTTGACATGTTCGAGAGAAAGGAGAAAAAAGTACCGTTAGGTGTCTCTCCCCAAGAATGTTTTTATGTTTATTTTACAGAGTACTATGCTAAAAGTAATTGTTTGCTTATTGATGCAAATAAGGGGAAACAAATCATGATTAATGGAAATATTTTAAATGCGTCTAATCCCACTGTATATACTATGTACATACATTTGTATGTATATATTTAGTGTAAAAATATTTGTTTATTTTTTAACATGATATCACTTTAAATCAATTAATTTTTTAAATAGAACTTACGAAGACTGTTTTCTTTAAAAAAATCCTAAAATTATTTAAACCAGTTTTATCTACCAGTCCAATTGCAAAACGAGCATATTCAAAGTAAAAAAAAAAAACGACGGAATAGGGAAAAATCAATATAAAAGCAATACGTTGAAATGTGCTTCATCAATCACCGGGTGTGTACAGACAAAAAGACTGTGCTCTACGAATTCCAACTATCTACCAGGTGCATAATCCATCAGAAAAAATTAAAAATAAAAGCTAGTAGGAGGTAAACGAGAATCAAGACGTTACCTTCAAAGTCTTTGTCCTGCATTATATTGATGATTTCTTGATCCTTTCCAGCACGTCGAGAATCCAATAAATCCATGTCGTCTCTGTAGCCCTTCTGCTCTCCAACATTTGCGTCCTTCGACGAGATTTTGCCTGTGAAAAATGTGAAAACCGCGTTTTGAAACATGTTACTATGCTGTTTTTTGTAGTATAAAGTATATATGTATGTGTATGTATGGATGCACATATTAACCCAGTGAATGCCCAAAAGATATAAGCTGCACACCGATACTCGTACATACCTGATGGACACGCCGCATGCTGCCCTGTGGCAACGTTTTGATAAAAGTAATTCTCCTCTAACCACCTGGGTGCGCCATGAGAACGACATTTTCCAGCAATTTTATCCCATGCACAGTATGGATCCTGAAGCGCTACACACTCACTGAATCATACAAAATTAAAAAAAAAAAATACTCTGTGTAAATTACGGTTTAAGGTGGGTGTTTTTCTTTTGTAGTTAATGATAGTTTTCCGATTGACTTATACCTGCAGCTCGTTATTTTATCGTTGTTACATCGATGCAATTTAATTGCAAGCACTTGGCTATCAGTGACAATTATTAGTTTTCCATCATCATAGCTCCCTTCTTTTGGTTGATCTATTGTAAGACAAGATAACAGTTAGTTATAAGATAACCTACGTCAAAAAAAGGGACAGCAGGTATGTGTTTTTTTGCTTTATGGTCTAGATAGGGACAGCCCCACTTTACCACGATTCTCTCAACTTTTAAAGAAAAAGGTTTTTCTACAACCCAGTGTAGTTAAATTGGAATTCAATTTTAACATTTATAAAATGCAATTTTTCAAAAATTTCTGTCACGAAAAATATGTATAGTTAACTTGTTTTTTAAAATGAACTTAAAAAGTAAAAAATATTTTTTTCCCCGAGTCACTAATGTGTGACTATTAATTAAAGCTTGGGGGGCTCAGGTTTTAAATGTTTAAGAAATTTTGTTTAATAATCTTGTCACATACCATTCATTTTTTTTGAAAGCAAAATGTTTTTTGTAGGCATATTTTTGAAGCCAATAATTCCCTGTACGCTCATTTTTTAACGTACGCACAGTAGAATCATTAAGGAATTCTTTCACTTACCATATTGCATTGTACGAACAATTTCCAAATTTCGTATAGGCTCGCTTTTTGTTAAAACATCAATTTCCTCAATCACCACTGAGGAGACTTTTTTATTTGAATCCGCTGACTCCGCATTAACCGATTTAATTATTTTTCCATGGTCTACGAATTAAATACAAAGAGAAGAATACTGAATAAACGAAATACATACACAATGCGATGTGAATTAAATGCAATTAAACCGTTTTAATAAGTTCGCTTTTACAAATTTAAAAGTAAAACATTCAAAACCGTAAATGGAGGTACAAAGGCGGCAACTCACCAGTTCCAACAAATATCACATCGTACGTCTTTCCTCCAGGAGTTTTAATCTGAGCATCCACAGCAATTTGCGTAAAACGGTAGCTGCATCAGAACAAAAAAGAAAAATCCATAAGAGCACATAGGATAAGTACCCCGTAATGTAAATTAAATAATTAATATGCACCGAACATGCAACTTTTATTACTCGACTATTAAGAAAGTACATCATGCACAGATACCTCAAGTAGAGTGCTGAAAAAGCAAGTATTAGCCACCAGGTTTGAAATGACCGCGTGTAAACATTTTGTTGTAAATTTGCAAAAGCAGTGCACTGGCACACTGGTCATTAAAATATTTAATCTAATAAGTAATAACTATACAGTATGAACAATGTACAACAATGTAGCCCATAACGCTACTGGCGAATACCAACGATGCATATCTTATAGCTGCGATGTTTTTTGCCGCTCGATTCATTCTCTATATCACTGATGAAAAAAAAATACAACTCCCACTTCCATTATACTTACATATTACTCGTCCTGACCAAAATTGGTTGACCGAAGAAAGCTGGAACATTCTCATCCATTAGCGAATGAGTTCTGATGAAATTTAATGTCAAGTCTGGAAGGGTACGTGAGTCATTATGGCAGGAGCCTGGTCGAGGATCAGGAACCTTTAGGACACGAAAAACAAAAATTAGAATCTAATATAAAATAAAAAATAATAAATATTGCAACAGAACACACTAATTATGGTATATGGCGCATTATGAGCTTGTAAACTTTGTAATAAACAAAACGCAGACAGCTAAACCTACCGTACTAGTTTTTTTTTCTTTTTTATAATTCCGAAACACCCTTTGCAATTTGTACAGTGCTGAGAATAATTCTTCATACAAATCGATATCAAATAAATCAACAGACAGTATTGTTTAACCAAAAAAGAACGTAATAAGTATTTCACATAATTATAATATTTGATTAACGCAACTTTTTAGAGAACAACTGTATGAAAAAAAAAACAAAAGAAAGTAAAAAGTTTAAGAAGATACTGAAAATAATTATTTTAATTTGATTCTTCTTCAAAAATGAGTGTGAAAAATTGTTCATACAAAGTATAAAATTTATATTAAAATGTTAGTTTTAATCTATGACTATTTAGTATGAAGGCGTTTACTTTCAAATACAGTATTTAACCTACGTGGCATCGACTGTACAAGTGCATCCATTCTGCTTGGGTCCATCTTATTCCACTTTTCGTCGATAGCGTCTTCCAGTTGTAAGTTCGTCTGAACTTTATGGATCTCTTGTATTTTTCTATAAAAATGTTCCTACAGATGCCCAATTGGGTTGAGATCTGGACTTTGAGCTAGAGTCTGAAGAACATGGGAACAAATATAAAGCAACCAAAGCCGAATATTCACAGCTGTATGCTTCGGGTCGTTATCTTGTACAAATAAAAATCCTGTGTGCAATTGTTTTTCGAGGAAAAGCGACCAAATTTAGCTTGAAGATATTTCAATATAGCTTGTGTGCATGTTTCCTTCCACAAATACAAGATTTCCACTCCGTAATATCACATCGCCCCCCGAACCATAACGTTCTCACCATCGTGTTTAACTATCCCCGATACATGGTTTGGTTGCATCGCTTGGTTCTGTTCGGTTCTACACACATTTTCCTGCTTTCTATCGCTTTTAAAGATCTTAAACTTACTCTCGTCTAAGAAAATTACTTTTTTCCAAAAATCAATCATTTCGTTTTTATAAGTTTGCGAAATCAAGTCTTCGTTTAAAATGTTATTTTCGGAAAAAGGGCTTCCGCCATGCAACACAGCACTAGAACTTGAAATTTTAGTTTCTTGTGTATTGCCGGGTCCGAAACTTTGTTGCACTTAAATCTTTTAATTTCATCTTTCCAAAAACAGCTGTAATTTTAGGTTCGATTTTATTTCTCTCTTCAGAAATTTTTAGTCTTATGGCTTAATGTTCTTTTTTCGTCCAGCACCTCTCTTATGTTCTAAACTACCTTCTCTATAATAGCGATCACAAATACCTTGCACTATTGAATGGGTTAGCACTGATAAATTACCGAGTTCGCGTTATGTTTTCCCGATTCTCTGTGATAAATCACTTGAGATCGCTTATCGATCGAAGTATTTCCGTGAGTTTTTACTATTTTATTCAAACTTCTGACAAAGCACAACCTTACTATTAATTTATTCGAACAGAACTATGCAGAACGTACAAGCACGATGTAGGCATTTGTTAATTTGTGCTGTATGGCTGAAGAAATTGATCGCACAAACTATATTAAGAACCATCTGGAAAAAACTCCTGTGAATCATAAGTAAATACAAAAATAATACGCAACTCTCCAGTTATCCTGGACACCGCCCATAGAGTTAGTTGAAATTGAAACCTATCATCTGAGTTTCCTACCACTACGTCGATCTGTCTGTCTCTCGTTCTCGTCCTTCATGTGCTCGCACTGTGTGTAAACATTATAAGGGTATTCATATCCCCTTTAGCGTGTGTAGATTATAAAAAAAAAAAAAAAAAAAAAAACTAAGGGTACACTTTTTGCCAAATTCTTTAATGTATGAAAAATTTTTCTCATTCCTTTCGGAGCAAGCAAATATTTGAGTGGTACATTTTTTTTTACCTGACTTTTTTGTTAACTTTTTGTGCGTAAATATTCTGCATGATGTATTTTTTTATTTAACTTCGTATTTAGAATTCAAATTTACATATACATATTTGTATGTATAAATGAGAATGTTTTACTCAATGTAGGCCTGTATGAAAAATTATTCTCGACACTGTATGTATGGACATACATATATCCATTCAGGGGACACTAGGAGGGTGAAATAGATTGGGCTGGCTGGTTCTTATTGAAATACGAGGTTGGGAAAACAAGTACAAGGAACTAAGACCGTTCTGTTTAAAATATGTTTTTAACGTACCTTTGCACTGTTAACAGGAAGCCAATTAGAGTTGATACCGCTTTGTTCTTTAAAGTTCCCCTCAAACGTATCTGCAATATCCTGGTGATTGTTTAAGGAGTAAAAAGAAAAGAATGAAAGATAAATGGTTAAAAAAATCAGTCATCATATTGCATACATTTTTTAGTTTGAGAAAAAGAAAGAAGTTGAGATATAATAGGGCTTATATTGTATCTATAGTATGATGAGTCACTTCTACTTCTCTTGGCAGTAAAAGAGGGGCGCATTTACATTTTCCAACTTTATTGTGATTTCATGTGATAGTTTTTTCACATCTTCTGAATAAATTAAATACTATTGTATAAATGTAAAGCAAGGCGGAAGAAACATTACTTTAATACCCACAGAAGATTGTTAATTTATATTCAGAAAAAAATCGTGCCCGGTTACACCAACATTCACTAAATGCAGGGTGTTTCCAAGTTATATGTCAATACGTTGGGAATTGATTCCTGGGTATAATCTAAGAAAAAAATCTCTCTACAGCAAGTGTCTATCTCTAAAGTGGACATCATTTATAGAGAATTGAACAAAAAAAAACCCCATACTTTTGGTGTATCTTGAGCTTGACCCATGCTAACACAAATATCTCCGCTTATACTTATGTATTATAGAAATTTTATTTAGGGCTTTCATTTAAGAAGAAATAATACTCCTTTTAACTGCGTTTAAGTAAAATTGATGTCTTTCCAGATACATATTTTATTTTTAAGTCAGTTTCATTTATTTATTTATTTATCAAAATAACTTACTTAAAAAAAAAATTATTTGCTTTTAAGACATCAGGGCAGCAAGACCATAGATGCCGTTTATAAAGAGATTGAAAAGCTCAATTTTGATTTTAACTTAAAATTACAATATTAAGGCAATAGAGTTGTACTTATGTATAGAAGTAGTATAACATCATAATATAATATTAATATAATGAATGTTCTTTTTAGTGTTCCGTCCGTACCAAAACGGAACACTAATGGAATCAGTTCGGTGTCTGTCTGTCTGTCTGCCTGTCTGTCACAGGCCTTTTTCTCAGAGACTATTTGACGTAGACTATTGAAATTTGGAACAGTTGTGGCAATTAGTGGCTTAAACACAGACCAGAACTTAAAAAGCTGAATTTCGACTTTGGGGGGGTAGTTTCTTAACACTTTTTCACAAAACATTACAACTTGCTGTCCCGAGCTTTTTCTCCGAAAATATCGCTGAGAAAAATCTGAATAAAATCACAAACATTGAGAATAACGTGTAGATGGAACCATAATTATTACGACTGCCCTACTTTAACCGTTTTTTTTAAATTAATTTTTTAATTTCAACTACCCTACTGTTTACATATTCAAAAAAATATCACAACGCCTAAAAGTAGATACGAGAGTAAAAATTGAATAATTGATGGCAAAAGTGTTATACCCGCAGCGAATTTTCGTGGCATATTTCTACCGGATAAATATTGACCTAAGACTTAAACCAATGATACATAATATAACACATAAATGTAGGTGTCTCTACTTTTACTATACATATTGGGAAAAATTGCATTTGTGTATATACAGACACAGAGAGGGAGACATATCGCAATTCTACGCAGTTAATACAATTGAACGAATAACGAGACGAAAAATTAAATCTGATGCACAAGCGTACATTTCTTGTAAATACATATGTATGCACATTAGGCTGGAGTGAATATGGCAAAAAAAAAAAAAAAATTTAATTTTTTTGTTCCTGTGTCATTAATTGGTGACCCTATATTAGGACATCATTTATGCAAAAAATCAGGAACCTATGATTTTATCTTCAGGTGGCGCAGCCGACTTGAATTTAAAAAAAAATAATACCTAATATTTAAAAATTCTTCCCTCAAATTAGAGTTATTTTAAATCAGGAACCTATGATTTTACTTCCAGTTGCCGCAAATTACTTGAATTAAAAAGAAATTCAAGGCCTGCAATTTAATTTAGAGTAATTTTTAATATTTTTTTTAAGTAATGTGTCAGAATCGCTGTCTATAAAGTCTAATTGTGCGTATTAAACTATTTTAATATTTATACCCTTAACTTAGTTACTCGTTCCACCACTTTTATAAACATTTCTTGGACATCCATTCTTACAGTAATAAATTCCTTTGCTATTGACTTATTAAAATGCCTAAAACTCGTAAAAATTCGCGTTGCCCTGTTTTTGGTGACCCACAAAAACTGATTGATAATATGTTGCCAACTTATTTCGATACAATCAAACATTATTTGTGGATAAGAAACGATTTAATTGCATTGAATAATGGAAAAGACCCCTCAATCAAGGAGGTAAGTGAAATAGTTTCTAATGACGTCGAAAATGTGTGGAATAAAGCTTCACTTCCTACCATCAGTCATCAACAAGTTGTTGCAAGGTTGATTTCATATTATAATAAATATAAGAGTACGAAGAAATTACGTAATGAAACAAAAAAGCAGGAGTTTTATCAAGATTCTCTGCAAAAGCTGTTTGATATTGCAACATGCAAATGTATTTCAAGAGAATTGTGTAAATGTGAGACCAAAGTACCCATTGCAGAAGAACCCTTTTTAAAGGATCAACGAAATTCTCGTAAAATGTATATTGGATCTGTTGATCAGGTGGCAACCAAGTCTTTGCATCGTAAGGACCTTAGGAAACGAAAATACCAACAATTTTTGAAAACTACGGCTGATACCCCAAGTACTTCTACTGCTGCTGCAGCTGTGGAATGTTTGTCTGACAGTGCTTCTACTGATACTGAAGTCAATGAATTTTGCCCCTTAAAACCCTGTAAAAAAAAGAAAGAAACGCTTCAAATGAGAAACAAACTACAGAATTTGGCTACAGCTTGTGATAGAACCGGGGTTTCTGATAGATCGGCAGCTATCATAGTAAACGCTGCTATGTTGGATTTAAACGTCATAAGTAGTGAAAATTCATCGAAAGTAATAGATCGCAGTAAATTACGACGAGAGCGTCAAAAAGTCCGTCTAGGCTTACAATGTGAAGCTGCAGGTCTTAGAAAACCTATATCCTCACTTTATTTTGACGGCCGTAAAGATAAAACGTTATTCATCGCTAAGACTGACAACATATCACATCGAAAGACTGTTACTGAAGAACATATCTCACTTATATCGGAGCCAGATTCAGAGTACATCGGACATCTTTCAATTGATTCGGGAAAAGCAGTTACTATCGAAAGAAGTATAGTTGACTTTCTGGAAACAAATTTTGAATTTCGTACGTCTTTGGTAGCAGTTGGGTGTGATGGCACTGCTGTAAATACAGGACATAAGAACGGCGTCATTGTATTGTTAGAAAAACATTTCGGTCGTCCTTTACAATGGTTTGTGTGCTTATTACATGCAAATGAGCTACCACTTCGTCATCTGTTTGCAAGTCTCGATGGAACCACAACCGGCCCCAATAGTTTTTCCGGAAGCATTGGAAAAATGCTTGAAAAGTGCCTTAACTTGACTCTTTAAGCACAGATCAAAAATATTTGCATCAAATATGCTCAGCTATTTCTAGAGGTTCAATTTTATCCGCTTTAGCTAACAAGGATCCAGGAAAGCTGGCACATTCACGGTGGTTAACATGTGCAAACAGGATTCTTCGGTTATATGTTGGCACAGAAAATCCTTCGGACAACCTCAAAGAACTTGTCATATTCATTGTGAAAGTCTACGTACCAACCTGGTTTGACATAAAAACCAAGCCATCATGTAAATATGGTCCGATTCACATTTTCAGCATGCTTAAAAGATCATTGTACTTGCGGGATGACCTTAAGAAAATCGTTATAAGAACTATCCAAAGAAATTCATTCTTCGTACACCCAGAAAATTTGTTGCTAGCTATGTTGCAAGATGACCAATCACACATAAGAGAACTAGCTCTCCGAAGATTACTAAAGGCAAGACAACTGAAAAAAGACAATCAAGTTCGTGAGTTTCAACTACCTAAACTACAAATAGATGCATCTAATTACTACGACTTAATAGACTGGTCGAAGGAAAAAGTAACCGAACCACCAATGACAGTGAAATACAGCGATACAGAAATATCGAACATGATTTCTTCAAAGGACAATTTAATGTTTTTGCAGAAGTTCCCTTGCCACACTCAAGCAGTAGAACGATGCGTTAAGCTTGTTACCGAGGCTTCGTTATCTGTTTGTGGACAAGAGGCAAGAGATGGCTACATTAGATCAAAGATCAAATCCAGGCAAGAATTACCTTTTTTTGAAACAAAATCGCAATATTTCAACAGTACCGAAGGACCAACAACTTCTGATGGAAACAATTGAACTTATTTCAGATTCTATTTACTGTTCTTGTATCTATTTATATAATATATATTTAATAAAAACAAAAAAAAAATAATATTTTTATGCATTTTATTTCCACCGTTTTGAGATACCTTTTTTTCGCTTATACTTCAAAGTTCAAGTCTAGTGCGCCACCTGAAGACGTTGACGTAGAAGATTAAAATTTGGAATTTATACATTTAAGACCATGGGTCAACAATTTATAATACAGGAAAAAAAAAAATATTAAAAAAAAAATTTCGCTCCACCCTAATGCACATACTTTATTTGTTGTATTTTTTTTCTTTCACTTTGTGTGTGTGTATAATTATTCTTCTGAGCAAATGAGAAAGGACATCAGAAACATATGAACATGCATGCATATGTAGGTAATTTGATCAACTTTCTTACATTTGTGTTGGTATACATTTATGTAGGTACAAATTTGAATTTATTTTTCGCAAATTGTGCTCAATTTGTTTGTATTGAAATGTGCTGTGCACCATAAAACTATGTATGGATGTCTGCAGATATACAAGTGCATATGTATATGTACCTATATATATGTATATATGTTTGTATGTATGTACATCTGTGAGTATCGAACAAAGTATCTTTAGTAGAAATGGTATCGTAAAGAAAGGGTTCATAGATCTATCAACATAAATCTATGATCGAGCCGAAAGCCCTCGCAGCTAGAGCTCTCTCAATTTTAGATGTATTTATTTTGTAATTTACTTACACATAAATAAAGTTATAATAATAATAATAATAAATCTATGACATACATATGCATGTAGGTATGTAGTTAAAATAACTGATACATAGTACGGAACACTTATTGCGCAAGTATAACTTGCACTTGACCGGATTTTTTTTTTATAAATGATGTATATTGTTAATGATGTTAGAAGTCCTAAAAATTGTTATGCAACGCATTTTTTCATTTTTCATGTTTGATGTATTTTTATTAAAATAATTCATTCGACCTTACATGCTAGACAAAAAACGGTTAAAACTAGCTTAATTAACTTAACGAAACTTAACTAACTGACTGGCTCTACACGGGCACTCTAAGATAAACTTAACACTTAACCTATGTCTTTCGACGTTATTTAACAACTTATTTTAATTCAATATTAACAAACTATACAAACTAAAGTGTATGTCAGGGGAAAGCAATCTATACAAATAAGTTCACTGAGGGAGGATCGCGATGAAAGAAATAATTGAAAAGGGATAACAAATCAATATCAAATGCCCTGAACAAAACAGAGTAAAATATCATCTCAATAAGATCCCCATAAAGAACCAAGAGAAGAATGAATTCCAAAGCGGAGAAGTATTAAAGAGGTTGTAGTGTCTGAACACACCCAAGTATACGGCAAGCGGCTAAAAGCTCGTGTCATCATATTTTAGCTGTTTGACGGATACGAATCAACGGCCCGCTCTCTTGATCATAGGCACTGGAAGCAGACACACCTCGAAGAAGAAGATCCAACATAATTGAACAACGAATTGTAACTTGTATTACATATATTATTAATCCTTACTAAAATATAATTATAGTTATTTGCGTTTATCAAATTATTATTTCTAATTTAATCTCGGACATTTCAGAGGGGTAGAGAATAATAGATGTAGAAGTAGAAGCAGAAGGATTATCCTACTGTAGGAAGAGTGAATTGGAGTATCTATACGCAAGAAGTAGTAGAAGAAGTAGTGACCAGTGCTGCCGCAAAGGAAAACATTCCCGTAGCAAAAAAATAAAAAAAACAAACAAAAAAATGAACAAATAAAAAAAAATATATTAATTCTATGTTTTGTCTTAAAAGTGGCAGAAGGGCGAAGCAAGGCGAGCACGGGTCAGCTAGTATGTTATATCTCTACTAAGGTATTTTGGTTAAATATTAAATTTTATTTAATAAACAAATAAATAATATATTCATATAAATTCGTTGATTGATACTCAGCCATTTCAGTGCATCCAGAAGATTGTTGATAGGTGTGTATCGGTTGCATCTCAAGATACACTTCATTGCCTTGTTTTGCAGTTTTTGAAGTCGCTCAATTCAATGATTTGCACACATAAACATTATCGTGTTATATATGTATACTAGGTGTCCCGCCCGGCTTCGCCCGCGCCCAATAGCAGTCGCGTTACTTATTAGGCAAAACGCTGCTCAAGTAATATGGTTCTGGGTAGAAATAAGAACCGCCAAATCCGACAAACCTTGTTGAATCACACCACATGTTCAAAGTGTGAATGAACAACTGCATAATTTTTCTACTATTATTTGGTTGTACCACATGAAATGTTCGATTTAGGAGCAAACATTTAAAAGCCAATAATACTTTTTTATACTTTTTTCTTTAATCAAAATAATATAAGGCAATGGCATCTACAACGCTCTTCCGACGTCAAATGTCAAGTATTAATTTTTTAAGAATTTCTGAATTTTTAAGACAATGATATCTTCAAAAGATTTTATGGGCTATTGCTTGGCATTGGAAGACTTCCTGGTGGCTAAATGACTTCAGACTGACTGAAACAGTACCGTGGATGGGGAAGAATTTCCAGTCTCGAATATAAGAGCTTTTGTACTGTTACACGTGAGTACCATGCCATTCGATAACCATTCTCGTGGTTAATAAAATGAAAAGTCTGTCAGACTGTCACCAAAAACTTTCCAAGGTGAAGAGAGGAATTGGGCATGTGTATTAGTTGTGCATATATGTATGTACATTATGTACATCCAACCACTGCCTAGGTCCATACATATTCTACTTTTCACCACAGGTTACTATTCGGTGCAAATATTCTTTAATTAGAGCATACCTTCTCCGTCTTGCAGTTGAGAATTTTATAAAACTATTTACCATTCAACATGAAAGAAACATGTCCGTTAGATCTATTTTTTTTGTTTGCTTTTTGTTTCCCTAAATATTGAATTTGTTAATAACTCGACTCCAGCGCCACCTATCGGGTCCAGATTTTGTAGTTTTCACTTTAGCCACTATACAAACATAAATTATGAATATGAGTCATTTTGTTTAATTAATATAGAAGTTGTTAATAACTTAACTCCAGTGCTACCTATCGGGTGCAGATTTTGTAATTTTTTCTTTTGGCACTATACCAACCCATATTGTGAATATGAGACATTTTGGTCAATTAATGTAAAAGTTGTTAATAACTCGACTCCAGCGCCACCTTTTGAGTCCAGATTTTGCAGTTTTCTTTTTAGGCACTGTTGCGTCCGAACTACAAGCCTTAATGTCTGAACGCCATCGATCTCATCAAATTGCCAATCAGCTGAATGCTATCGATCAAAACCGATCTGAAGTGTCAAGTATAACGAATGGGCACTTCAGATTCATCACTGCGAGCCGCAACATCTTCATTTGAATTACGCTTTCGTTAAATCATAGAATATTATAATCAATTATTTTATTAATCATCAATAACTATTTAGACAATTAAATATTAAAAGTTAATTAATCATTGTGTCGCGTTTTCATTTAAAATACACAAAAGTGGCGACGAGGATGGGATCGCTGGGAAATCTTCATTTAATGTAGCATGCCAAATATTGATTCAGCGCAAAATAATCCCAGCGACCAAATAAAACCATTCCTTAAAGAAGAAAGCGATATGTCCCTGGAAAATACTTCTAACAACTCACATACTTCAACTTCGTCCAGCATGCAGAGGGATTCCTACATTTTCATTGGGCACGTGGAAGTCTTCGATGTCACCAAACAGAGTTCGTGGGGATCTTACAAACGGCGTTTGGACATTTTCATGGAAGCAAATGGCATTACGGAGGCAAAACAAAAGCGAGCTACGTTTTTAACAGTTTGCGGGGCAGGCTTATTCGACCTTTTGGAATCGTTAATTTCGTCATCAAAGGTAACAGATCTCGATTATGATTCTCTTTGCAAAACACTTCTGACCATTTTTCACCCCCACCTTCGGAAATCGCATCATTCTTCAAATTTTTTAAAAGAGACCAACTTCCAGACGAGGGAATCGTCGATTACATTGCAGACCTACGGAGAATGGCAAGCCATTGCAATTTTGCTTCGTCGGTGGACCGCATGTTACGTGACCGTTTCGTATGCGGACTCCGTGATTCTCGATTGCAGGAAGAGCTTTTGGCCACAATGGAGTTAACTTTTAAAACAGCTCAGGAGAAAGGAGTGGCGGCGGAGTCAGCGAACCGTAGTCTTCACATGATAAAGGCAAATTCAGCTACATTAAATGCAATCGATCAGGAGGTTAATTTTATGCGGAAGGGAGTCAAAAATAAGAACTATAAAGAATCAAGTGTTGCTGGTACACTACGAGCAGGTGCTTGTTATAGCTGTGGTGAGGCGCATTCAAGAGCCACGTACAGATTCCGTACGGTTGTTTGTGACAATTGCGGTAAGCTTGGACACATTGAAAAGGTATGTAAATCAATTACGCACTATAAAAAACCGCAATAAAGGCATTCAAGTTTAAAAAAGAGTGGACATTCAAGCATAAATCACTTCTCAGGCATAGCGAATCTTAAGAAGCACATTTCTGTTCTTATAAATGGAAAAAATTGCAATTTTGAAGTAGATTCTGGCTCTACTTTTACGATCATTTCCGAAGATACATTCAATAAATTATGGCCAAAATTACAACCAAATTTGTCTCGTGTAGAGACAATGTTTAAAGATTTTCAAGTAAATTCCATAAAATTCAAAGGCAAATGCAGTATCAATGTGGTGTATAAAAAACGAAAAATTTACAATTTATCCCTTCTGGTTGCTTCTGGTACACGCACAACAAACATTTTAGGCTGTGATTGGTTTTCGCCATTAGGAATTTCAATACAAGGAGTAAATTCAATAGTTGCATCCAAAGTTAGTGAGGTCGTAAATGAATTTGATTCATTATTTGTCAGTGAACTAGGCACGTACAAAGGACCACCGGTGTCCCTGCATTTAAATCCTCGTATTGCACCAATATATTTGCCAGCTAGAAAAATTCCGTTTGCTATTCGTCCCAAAGTGGAAGCAGAAATCGACCGCATGGTTTCGCAAGGAATTTAGAACCAGTTGATTTTTCCAAATGGGCTACACCCATCGTCCCTGTGCTTAAGCCGAACGGAACAGTACATATTTGTGGAGACTATAAGTCAACATTAAATAAAGCTCTGGATCCTCATACCTTCTCCATCCCTTCAATGCATGACCTAATTACAAACCTGCCTCGTGGTTCAGTTTTTGCAAAACTTGACTTAGCACAAGCATACTTACAGTTGACGGTCCAAACTATTATTACGCTTAAGGTGCATATAAAGTAAAACGACTTCAATACGGAATTTCCTCAGCACCAGGCGAATTTCAGAAGACAATGTCAAACTTATTAAAGGGAGTAGAAGGGGTAGAGTTTTATTTGGATGATCTCATAGTAGTAGCAGAAAATTCAGAAGGACTTGCAAAAATTCTACGAGAAGTATTCTTAAGATTAAAGAAGTATGGTTTGCGACTACGGAAAGAGAAGTGCATGTTCGATGTCCCTTCAGTCACCTTCTTAGGGTTTCGCATTGATGCTGAAGGCATTCACCCTCTTACAGAAAATATTGAGTTTATTCAAAACACTCCAGCTCCAAAGAATAAAGTTGAACTTCAAGCTTTTCTGGGGTTACTTAATTTTTACCACTCTTTCCTTCCTGTGAAAGCTACTGTAGCAGAACCACTTCACTGTCTTTTAGACAAGGTAAAAATATGGAAATGGGATACTATTCATCAAAATGCATTCGATAAAGTGAAAAGCTTATTATCATCAGACAGCGTTCTTATACCTTACGATCCGAAACTACCAGTTAGGTTAACTTGCGATGCTTCGCCATATGGAATTGGCTCAGTTCTAGCTCATTGTCTACCAGATGGATCTGAACGCCCCATTTCGTTCTATTCAAGAACGCTTTCGAATTCAGAGCGGAACTATGCCGAGTTAGATAAGGAGGCTCTGGGTATAATTGCAAGTGTTAAAAAACTCCATGACTTTCTATACGGTCGACACTTCGAAATTTTAACGGACCATAAACCATTACTAGAATTGTTTTCTTCTTCTAAGCCTACTCCAAATACATTATCGCCAAGAATGCTACGCTGGAATATCTTCTTAAATGCCTACAGTTATAATCTTCTCTATAAACCTGGAAAAAACATCGCACATGCCGATGCATTTAGCCGTTTGCCCGTCCAGCTTCCAAACGTTTCGGAAGAAGAGGAAGTAGTCTTAATGATAGAAATGTTAGACACTCCAATAATACAAGTCAGTGATATTTCGAAAGGGACAAAAAGGGACAACATTTTTTCCCGAGTTTCACACTGGGCGTTAAGGGGTTGGCCAAATTCAGTCGACCAAGAATTCAAAACATTCTTCAACAGGAAAGATGACATTTCGTACATTAAGGGATGCTTAGTGTGGGGACAACGAGTAGTAATTCCAAAGGTCCACCAATCAGCAGTTCTGGCCGCTCTCCACGCAAACCATCCTGGTATAGTCCGCATGAAGGCCTAAGCGATAAGTTACGTATGGTGGCCTAAAATCGACGACGACATCGAACGAACCGTTAAGCTATGTTCTACGTGCCAACAAGCACTTTCAAAGTACGGCCCAAAATTGCGTACCCGGCCATTAACGGCATTGCTTTTTGCAACTCCAATACTGGCTCGGTTCGATCGAATTTATCAATTTATTTCGTTACTTACCGCAATAAACAAACATTTACATAGAAGCTAAACCCACCTAAGTACATATTTACATACATATGTATATAGGCATAGTTATTAAATTTTGGCAAAACATCACATATTTCAATTACCTGCAGTGAAAATGCACATACTGCTGATCCCGGTATCGAGTTAATTGGTGTGTTGAATACTCCATATATGAGTTTAGAGCTGGAATGGCCATAATGACCTTCCACGAGATTACTTGCCGACTCTATAAAAAACAAAAAAAGATTAATATGTATTTATATAGTAATTCCAAAAATAATATTGAAAAAACAATAATGCCGGCTTGCATGGGAGTGTGAAATAACTACTGGTTCCCAAATAGCAAACTGGATTTCGGAAAATTCAAATGAGAAACTATTAATTTTCACTTCCAGCTGTGGTTTACGACGACATTACTGGTGCACATTCAATTTTACACAAATTTTTGCCCACAATCAGAAGGTCACCATGTAATACCGTCGTCATCCTTTAGCCGAGTACGCAGAGAGAATTTCCCAGTGATAAAAATTGGTAAAGTAGTACATTTTCTTTTCGCCTTTTGTTAAAAAATAAAATTGTCTATTGCCTCAATTGTGTTTATGAGTGTGTGTGTTTTCGTAGAAATTCCGAATAAAATTGGTTTTCTCTCAATATAAAAGTTCTGAAACTTTGCAGTCCTGTGGTTGGATATTATTACTTCCCCATTTAATTGGTTTAAGTTTAGGACTTTGGGAGAGTAGTCTGGTTTGAAGAAAGCATGCAATGACTGTGGAATACATTTACACTTCTTTTCCCTTTTCTCACGAATTTTCACTGAAATCTTAGTAAATTATCCTTACATAGTATAAAGCAAAGTCCCGATCGGTGTCATATTACGTTTGAAGTAAAGGATCTCAAGAACCGCCGAATAGATTTTAACGATTCTTTTGGTATAAGATTACTAATTTCTCAGAGAAGGTTTATCAATTATCTTTGAATTAGATAAATTTTTAGTTTTAGAGTTTAGGGGACTTCAAATGAGAAAACGAAAATTCAATTTAAAACAAACGGCTATTACTTCAGAACGGCTTCTCTCATGTGATTAATATTTATTCTCAGCTTAATTACATTGAATACGCAGATTTAAAGACCAAAATCATATTTGTGCAGTTACTAGAAGCTGAATAATAGTACAAAATGCATTCCAAAGCCGTTTTTTTTTTAAAAAATTTTCAAGCAGAAGCTGAATCACAGCACTCAGTGGCAATCGTGTGGAGTTGATGATGAGTTTTTTTTGTAATTCTCTCATTGCATTCATTTTCGTATTTCTAACATGCGTACCAGTGATGGAAAATGAACTTGTTGGATTGTACTTTTCCCAAGATGAAATTGTTACTTTTAGGAATGAATTGTAATTTTCACTTTTGAGGTACAATTATAGTATTATATGTACCTTGATGTACAATAGGTATGTGGTAACAAAATCTCGTATACATTTATAAATTTATAAATCACAGGCTGAAGAATGTGGTATCAAAAGTAAGACCTGTATGTACTTGAACATAAGATCATCGTATTAATTTTTAATGAGGCTAACTTCAGTCAAAAATTCCGAAATATTTGCATTTTTGAAAGATTTTAAGTGCTCTTAATCGGCAAAGGCGCGAAACTCACTATTAATGCTATCAATTTTTAGAGTTTTAAATACCTTAGGAGCTTTTTTCGTAATTGGAATCGTTTTTCCTGAATAAAAGTTATGAGTCGAAAAAGACTATACAAATAAGTATGTACTTCGTCTTCGAAATTTATTCTTCCCCGAAGGTCCTCCACAAACGTTATGTAGAAATGTTTAGCATTGAACTTTAGCGTATTTCATGTTCTGACACATTTACGGAGCAACAATAAATTTCAAAGCCTGCCCCACAGAAAATCTGTTCAACAAAACTAGTTTCATTTATCACGTTTTTTTACCATTATTAAATTGCTGCAAATTTGCTTTGATAAATATTTTATATACGCACCATAAGTACGTGTTTCTAGTCTCCTCCGATTGCATTGGATTTGATGGATGTTAATAACACTTTGTTGACAAAGCTATTGAAAAAAGTACCTAATAATCTAAATTTTTTTTGAAATTTTTTTTTTTCAATGCCTCCTATGGATGCACTTTGAAGGTCGTACTCCAAAGTACCGTTAGGCTATTACTATGTTATAAAAAGAAAATTTGCATTTGAAGATGTTTTTATTTAATTATGATATTTTTCGAATACACAAGCTTTTAATAAAATTGAAGACCGAAATTACATTCTTCAAAGTCTAATATGCTGTCAGAAAAACAGTTCTATCTGTGGCTAAACAAAGGTTAGCAAACAAAGAACAAATATCATTGAGGTGATATGATACTTAAAAGTCTTATTTGATCATAGTGTCTAAATTTGTTCCTATAAGGATTTCATTTGAAGTTAAACATACTGGTACTTGTAAGTATCGTCGGTCAACAAAGGGTTAAAAAAAAAATAAGACATGGTATGAAATCCCAACATACGCATTTACTGTGAAATTTTTGTGTTGATGATGGATGAACTAGGTTAACCCTTAATGGAGTAAAACTAGAATGCATTTTGTTTTACCTATTACAAATTTTGGATGTGTTCGTCAAGTATGTTTTTCATTGTATGTACTTATTTAAAAAGAATTATGACTGTGTAGTTCTTAAATGCAACAAATGTTTGTTTAATTGTAACTTTTTTCGGTGAATTGTAACTGTGTAACTTTATTTTTTGATTGTATCCAAAAAGTTACAATTGTAACCACTTTTCCATCCCTGATGCGTACGCGTAGTGGGTTTTTAATTTTTTTTTTTCAAAGCATACTGAGTGACTTTTAATGTGTATCACAGATCACAGTCGTAGCCCACAGTGGCATTGTGGCCTGTGGGTTGTGGCGTGGCAATCGTGTGGATTTGATGATGATTTTTTTTGTAAGTCGCGCTCCTCCGAAACGGCTCGACCGATTTTCATGAAATTTTTTGTGTATGCCAATTTGGTAGGCAAGGTATGAGAATAGGTTGTAAAGTTTATTTCATCTCGCTAGGTGACGCTGGAGTCAAGTTATTACTAACTTCTAAATTTATGGACCAAAAATGCTGATATATGTATGTTGGTTCAGTGCCAAGAGAGAAAATTATATAATGAAATCTGGACCCGATAGGTGGCGCTGGAGTTAAGTTATTAGATCTATATATATAAAAATGAATGTATGTACAATGTACATATGTATTTATGTTTGCCTTTTATAGACTCAGAGTTTTTCTTAATATAGAATACAACACAGCATCACTGCGGTTACTCAACAACCGGCGGTTCTGGTACCTGTCATACAAAATTTCGTAATATCAGGTGAAATGTGAATATGAAACATTTTGGTCAATTAATATAGACAGACAGACAGACAGACAACCAGAGAGATAGATAGATACATAGATTGACAGACAGACAGATAGATAGATTGACAGAGAGACAGATAGATAAATTGACAGACAGACAGACAGACAACGTCCGATTCTATAAACTAAATGACAATATATGTATTGAAAGTAAAACTATATTTTTTGGACACGGGCGAAGCCGGGCGGGACAGCTAGTAATTTATATAATTACTGAGATAACATTTTATCTATTATTTTTGCACATACATGTAGATTACTTTGGTTTTTTTTTTTATACGCAAGATATATATACAGTTAATCACAAAAGTAAGTATACAGTACGCTATAGGAAGTTTATTGAACGAAAACAACCACTCAGATAAATTTAAACAAAATAAGTGATATGTATTTTTTTAGTAACTATTATAGGCACTTTATATAAAGAGTAAAATAACCTAAAAAATAAAACAAAGTAACAAAGATACTAAAATTGAACAAAATTCATTAAAAAACACATCACAAAAGTAAGTATACACCTCAAAGAAAAAACAAAAAAAGACAAGATATTGAAGTAAGAAATGAAATTAATACCTAGCAGGATATACTTTGAGTTAATAACAGGGTTTATTCTGGACGAGCTTTCGGTTATCACCACATTTTGAAGGTCAATAGAGAGCTCTTTTCCACGCGGTGCCATTTCTGGTAGACGCATTGAAATTCGTTATCGAAATTATCGAAACTGAGTAATTTCTACTCACCCAGTATATTTCTAAAACAATTCAATTGAAAAGAGTAGATTTATAACAACAAGTGTTTACTGACCCATGTTTTGCATACTTACTTTACTTTTGTATATACCATGAATGTATACTTACTTTTGTGACGTTTTTTTGATATTTCGTCAGACAAAAGTTATTCTCCTCTAGAACCTAGGCAAGTTATACCGTTAATTTTACTTTAGAGCAACTATGCAAATGTCAAACAACAGACATGAGGTCAGACGGATAATGGTTCAAACGAAATACCCTGTTTTCTTAAGACTTTTGGTACACTCACACAGGTGTATACTTACTTTTGTGATTAACTGTATGTACATAAATTGTGTTTATCACTCATTTAATACTATACTATTACCTTATAATTTATATGGAAACATTTAATTCACTAACAGATAACATCTGAATTAAAACGAAAAGCCAATCTTTTCATGTAGCCGGATTAATATGAACATACAATTGGTATCAAAAATTACTTTCCACAGGCATATGAAGTAACACAACAGAAAACTCAACTTAATTGAAATTTCATATTTTTATTTTTCGTATCACAACATAAAGTTTTCAATACGTTCTTTTATAGGACTTAAAAAGATAAACAAAAAATTCTAGATTAATTCACCAACTACTAAACTTAACGACAAGACAGTAACTTTAGCGAAGAAAGCTAAGTATCTGGGAATGCACATAGACCAAAAGTTAACTTGGAAACAACATATACCCATAAAACGCAATCAAATCAAGGACAAATTTAGACAACTATTTTGGATGCTGGGAAGAAACTCGGTCCTATCTATAGAAAACAAACTGCTCATTTACAAGACGATCATTAAACCAATATGGACATACGGACTTCAGCTGTGGGGAGTAGCGAGTAAATCAAATATTGACATCATCCAAAGACAGCAATCAAAAATATTAAGAACGATAATAGATGCTCCATGGTATATTTCCAATGACGACATCCATAAAGACCTCAAAATAGCGACAGTAATGGAAGAAATACAAAAGGCAAGCACAAAACACAAAATCCGGTTACTAATCCACGATAATAACGAAGTCAACTCTATCCCGCTACAAGAAATAACCAAAAGAAGACTGAAGCGCCTAAGACCTTCAGACCTAGCTCAGAGACCTTAATAAAAAATATAAAAATTATAAAAATTATAGCAATTGTAATCTTCACTTTTTGAAATTCGTAAGTTAAAAAATAAAAAAAACCCACCTTATTGTAAAACAAAAGTATGAAAAGGCACTGGCCTTATAAGCTATCATATCCTGTTCTGTAACAACAATTACTGGGTGTCCAATTTGGACAGATGTACATAAATAAATAAAGGAAATACAAAAAAAAATAATTTTTTTAAACAATAACTACAAAGAGAGCAAAAATTCATGTCTCAAAAATAATTTTCCACTTTCTTTAATAGCCGCAATGACTACAATGACAAGTCGATCTTCCGTTGTGTGAACAAGTTGCAATCGTCTGGAGTAATTTTTTTCCATGTTTCTTCAATGCATCCTTTTAGCTCCAGTAAATTTTGGGGTGCTTGTTGAGAAAAGCGTATTTTTAACATTGCCCAAGCATTTTCGATCGGAGAAAGGTCAGGACATTGAGGAGGCCATTTAACACGTTGGCTGCCACGTGAGCCACCGGTGTTCCACTTTTTTTTTTAGCAAGAGGCCGCGTGTACCTCCGGTGGTACACATGACTTGTTTATTGGTTTGAGCGATAGTTTTTCAGTCTGCTGGTAAAAGTAAATTTTTCCTTCAGTGGCACCTGGCCCTGGGTAAAGGTTTATTCTTTTCATAAAAAAATAAAAAACTTTTAGATTTTTTTTCTTTATTTATGGTATTAATTTTCAATTTCTTATTTTTTTGGTATTGGACTTTGTTTGAAACTAATATATAAAATTCATTGGAATTGCTTCGTTGTTTGCCATTGCAAATATTATTTATAATCACGTTTTTTTATGAATAATCTGAAAACCAAAGAAAAATCTGAATTGAAATAGCTGACAAATGTGTGTACCACCGGTGGTACACGTGGCACCATGTCAATACCAATATTAACAGAGTGCCATGTGAGCCACCGGTGGCCACAGCCCAAAAACACACAAAAAACGTCACAAACGAGAAAAGACCACAACAGAACACTAAACACACGGCTACTGATCAGTTTGAAGCGATATTTACATTTTGTAATTTAGGTAATCATTTTTTTTTGTATGGTGGCAGTCAACGTGTTAAGTACCTTTATACTTTCGTTCCTTATGTATTCCGATACTTTTTTTGGCAGTATAGATGGGGGCATTGTCCTCTTGAAATATGAAATCGTTGCCTATTAGTCGACTACCTTCAGGAACCACATAATCATTGACGATATTTAGGTATACTTCGGCGTTAGCTTCACCTTCCAGTAACAATATTTTGCCTACTCCGTTTGCACACATGCAACGCCATACCATTACACCTTTTTCAACAGCTTTAAAGGTCGGTTTTGTACACAAATACTTCCATGGGAGTACCTCATTCTGACCATTGCTTCGTCAGTCCACACAATTTTATTCCAAAATTCCTTAGGTTTGAGAACATGTTCTTGATAAAACTCCATTCTTTTCTTCAAATTATTTTTTCTAACATACGAAACTTTGCGTGCAACGTGTCCATACTTTTCACTTTTGCGGAGCCTCCTGCGTATTGTGTTGTTCGACGGAACATTTCTGCCCTTATTTATCATCTGAGATCTTATCTTTGGGACGGATGGTTGTGGATTATTACCTGAAATGATTCTGATTCTTTTATCGTCCCTTTCAGTGGTAACTTTTGGTCTTCCTGGTCTGTTTTCGACTTGAACCCCCATCTCGATTGTAGGCAATCACAACCTTATTGAATTTTTTAAAAATTTCACCAATTTTTCTGTGGGAAAATTCTTCGTTATGCATTTTAATTATTGCCTTTCGTTCTTCTGTAGTAAGCTGTTTAAATTTTCGCATTTTTTATTTAATAGTCAAGTGCGAAGTCAAATTTTAGAATATTAATGTGTGCAGGTATCCCTAATGCAATCACTAAAACTTACCAAAAATTGTCAAAATGGAACTAAAGCTTTTTTACAAGAGTTTATTCAATTCCTTCTACTCGAAAAAAAAACTTAAAAAGATGATAACAACTGGAAACAAATCTCACAGAGTGCAGGTGGAAACTTATTTTTGCAACGTCCAAATAAGGAGTAACTCTTTCAAAGCAGTTCCTCTAAAAAATAGAAACGCCATACAAAAAAATATTTGTAAGTTCAGAGACTATGACAACAGTATGTACTTATAAAAAAAAGAGGGACGAAAAATTGTGCTAAATTTTTGCTTAAATATGACCAACTTTATTAGATTTTTTGTTGGAAACTTATTTTTGATACCCATTGTATGTATACCTAAATGTGTACATTTGCATGTCTAGGTAATTTAGCTTGGGTTGTACTTTTTTTTTTTCAATATGTATGTATATCTAAATAAAATTTTACAATTAATGAAACTCTGATTATGTTTTATTGTTATTTCCATAGACTAAACCTGAGACAGTGAAATAATGCTATAAATAAAATTCGTTCTCTCTGATTGAATTATGTTGTATATTCTTAGAAAAGCCGGAGTCTTTTTTCAAGCAGGAATTATCACTGAAAACCGTGCTTTAAGGTTTGCGGTCTTAGTACTTGTAACTATGTACGTTTGTCCTTTGTATGTACTCACTATGTACTAAAAAAAAATACGTGTGTACAAGATTTGATTTAAGAACTCTGGTAGTTTTGATCGGAAGACGTACTGGCTCAAGTACCTACTATGTCGCTGAAAGGGAAATAACCATCCTAGCACAGTTCTATGGCAGAGAAACATACACAATACGAAACACAATGGGAACGTTGAGAGAAATAATTATTTTTTTTTTAGGAAAATAAAATATTTCAATTTGATGAAAGGTATTTGTGATTCTTAGTACGATCGCGTGTGTCAGAAAATATCGCACAATATTGCATTTAGTCTAGGCCAACCACTGCTAAATTGCAGTCCCCAAAGCATTCAGGATATTAAGGATACATATCTAAATTTAGTAATGACAGCATCCCCCAATACTTGATTTTTAAAGCAATGACTGGACTACATGTTCATATCATTATCATATTATTTGTAAACGAAATCAACAGTATAGTTCCACATATGTATGTACATATCGTCGTGCATATGAGAACACCGCACAACTGACATTTTGGAAATTGTTCAGGTTTCAATATAAAACACCAAATTTTTAAAATACTAAAATGCTCATTTCTAAAATAAATTTAATTATTTAACTTTGAATCTATTGTCCTTTTTGCGAAAGCTTTCATTGATAATGTAGTGTCGGGTAACGATAATAACAGATTTGTATTTACTAAAGATAAAAGATTCTGCTTGTTTTAAAGTGTAAACGACTTGTTTTTGATAATAAGATATTATAAATATAGGTAGACACAATAAACCCCGCCTTTTTGTATGTATGTTATGTACTATACTCTATCCTCCTGAGACCCCCGGTAACATACATATATGATACCTTGGCTAATTCAATTGTTTTCGGTGTCCAATCGAATATTATAAAGGGCGCTCATCACGTAAGACAGTCGTCATCGTTTTCGACATCGTTAACGATAGCAATGCTTCCCGTTAGGATAAAAATGCTCGCTCGTTCAAACGACGAGCGACCGATCGTCTTCACGAGATTTCACGTAACACGAAAATCTGTCAAGTACAATCGTCTCGGCGAGCATGATAACACGATAGCTATTTAGCTGTCGTTCTCCTGTGTTTAATGCAATTTCGGTGCGTTTTCAATTTAAATTCGTTTTTTTCGAAATTGAATTTGGCTTCTTTGGCCAAAATACGAATTTCATTTGTAAAATAACGAATATAATTTCCAAAAAACGAATTTAAAGTGAAAATGCATAGTCTCCTTTCTGTCTACTGTAATTTTTCATTAAAAAAAAGTTAAATATAACTTAAAGATTTCATTACTCTATTGTAAATGATCTTAATATTAATTAATAATAAATATGAAATATGAAAATGCCGCCAAAACCACAAATGTCAAATTATGACTTCATCAGCAAATGTCAAATCGCTTATAAATGTTGTTTTCTGTGGTTCTCAAACTGAAAAACGACGAAGGTGATGGACGACACGAGACTGGGAGTGTTTCGCGAAGCATCGTTTCGTCGACGTCGTTTGGTGTAGTCGTGCGAGCGACGATCGTCGGTGAAATTACGTGACGAGCGCCCTGATTAGTAGGAATTTATTTTTTTTTTCGTTGCACAATCTTGTATATTATTAGTTGAATGTTGTGCTTTCAGAAATCTTTCGGTTTGGCATTTCGAAGAGGAGGTAACTATATTTATAAATTAGTTTAGCATTGTTTTTCTTGCTTTCTTTCTTTCTTTTGTTAACACAACTTAATATACAATTGTTTTTCTTCAAAATAAACAAATAAAATAAATAAAAAAATTAATTAGTTTGTTAGATATAGACCCAATGTATAATATATTATTATATATATATTTTTTAAGGTCGAAATTTACTTTCAGATAAGCCCTATGAGTGACCATAAGTAACATCAAACACATGGTCATTCTTTAGCTTAGGTTTTAGCTTGGGTTTCAGGAGGCTATACATTATGTCCAAGTTTTTTATGTTTGTAGTCTCCATTTCCTAAAACTTACTTTCGTCCTAATGACGCTGTTTTCAATTATATTGACATTGTTTATTTTGCATTCAATGATCACACACCACAATGCAAAAGAAAGGCTATGGAAAACAATTGTGCGATTTGGAAAAGTACTTACGAATTTCATTAAAGTAGAATGGAAAGTCTCCAGGAAGCGAACAATTCAGTCTGGATTTGAGGAAAGATGTCCACCGATTGCGAAAACGATGAGGGCCTCCTTTGTCCCATTTACACACTCTTGCTACACGAGAGTAAACAGCCTGGAATTAAATATTAAATATTGATGTATTAAAATCTCCTTAAAGCAAGACCATTATTCTTATTCTTATAATCAGAGGACTACTATGAAGTCATATCTACCTTTCCACAGTTAATGTACTCTACAGCTGTTTCCCGGAAGAAAAAATACACAAAGTCGCCTTGTGTAAACGAACTGACAAAGTTTGGAGCTAAAATGAAGTAAAAATAGATATAACATTATGTAAATATAAGTTTTTTTTTTTTTATAATTGGCTGGTTACAGGTACATATATCAGTGAATGAGTATCCACATACCATTTAAGCTTAAGCTATCGTACTGCTCGGTCTGCAGTGGTTCTCGGTAGATAATAGGATCACTAGCACTGAAGTCAGCCACAGTTCCTGTGTACAATTCATTGTCTGAAAGAATAAAAAGGATTTCAATTTAAATAAGTAATAAATACATTATTGAATCAGTATTTGATTTAAGAAGATAAAAGGCAGCTCATCCATTTAATAATACAATGTTGTCTTAAATGGTATAATATCAAATTATATTAGACAAGAGAATTGAAATATAATATACAAGCTGACCCGGCGAACTTCGTACCGCTTCAAAATCCATAAATGTTGTGTAAACTTATTAGCTGTATTAAATTCATTTTTTGAAGTGAAACTTCTTTAGCCGCGGTAGGGCAAATTTGCCTGAATCAGACGAAAAAGTGAAACGCTTCCCCTTCTCCAACTTCAACAGGCAGTAAAATAAATTCTTAAAAAAATACACATAGGTACATATCGAGCCACAAAATATCAGAAGTACAAGCAAGTACAACAACAAAACCAGCGAAGAAAATAAAATTCAAACAACAACAAAACAAGCCAAGAAAATAAAATTCTTATTTTCAACCTCACCATGCAAACATTGGGCCACCGCACACGAGATGATCAGCTTTGTAGGGGAAGGGACTGAAGTCTGCTGTAAGAAGCGACTGAAAATCTCCTACCGAGTTTGAGCGGTTGAATGATAAAGGAAACGAATGCATACCTACACAACTTTCAAAATATTTAGCTCTGAAAAAATACTACCACAGTGAAAAGGGGTTTATGTATATAGTGGACGTCCAGTATAACGAATGATCCGTATAACGAATTTCCAATATAACGAATGGCTTACATTTTTACGCTCGATATAACGAATGCCTTACAAATTTCTGCAGGCGGCAAGCTTACTTTTGTCGGATATTGTAATTTTTTGTATGTATCGTTACTTCTGCTACTTATTAATTATTATTATTTAATCAGTTATGCTAATAATACACACATACATACATAAATGTAATTTTAAATGAAAATTAACTGTTTCAGTTGGTTGGCTTTTTTTACGTTTTATATTTACGCCTTTCATTTCGCGAAGTATTTCTAGTGGCGCACTGATGAAAAAATTAAGCATTCAGAAGAAGTGAATTGCTTCAATAAAATGCATACAGTGGTTAGTAGAAAACAATATCGACTACTCAAAAACGTTTTTATTAAGAGAAATGCAAGAGGAAGCGGTCCAACAAATCTAGGAGGGAACCAAAAGGCAAACTAATATTAACGATTACTTTTCCAAATCATAATTGTTTTGTTTGCCAAAAACTTATTAATAAATTTTTATTTTCCTATAAAAAAATACATAAATTTCATTGTAAAAATCACTTGTCTTTTTATATTCTAGTATTAATTAGCAAAATGAAAAGACGTTCGATATAACGAATTTTTCGTTATAACGAATGACTGTGCATTATATAATTCGTTTTACTGGACGTCCATTGTATTATGTAATTTCTTCTGCCGGTAAAAATGTTTTTATACAAAAATTGTATATGAGATGCGACTTATTGGGTTTGTATTTATATTCTTTGGTTTTATTCCTAAAGATATGAAGAATAAATAACGTCGTTTTTAATTCAAACCTTAAAATTCAGCTTGCAATACACTTTTGAATTTCGATAATTTTTTGGTGGCAGATAAGACGTCTTTCTTGTGCAATACACATTGTAATACATGTGCAATGCCCTTTGAATTTTATTGTGAAATAAGTTTCACTTCTAACGCGCAAGAGTCTCACGCACTTCTTAATTAATTAGCAATGCAACTCGCATGTTTGTCGTCAGCTGAAGTTTATTGACATAACGCCACAGAGTCAATGATTTGATATACCTAGGTGTTTATTTCATCAGCAGTGGTCGATTTTGGAATGATTGGTATTGGTAGTGTTTGGCGGAAATGGCCAGATAGTTGAATCATTGCGTCTCCAAAACATGTTGGATTCATTGCGCAGATCTTTCATAATTTGTTTGAGTGCTTCCAATACGCGTTTGTGCCCCATTGTGCATTCATCCCAGATGACGATTTTACTTGTTACCAAAACGTTGGCCATTGCTGACTGTTTCGCAACGTTGCATGTCGGTTTATCAGTCGTTTGAAGGTTTTACGGCAATTTCAACGCTGAATAAGCCGTTCGGTATCCTTGCAGCAACGTGGCCGTCCCAGAAGAAGCAACAGGAATTTCGGATCTCGCACCAACAGTGGCCAAAATCAATGACATGAGGAATGTCTTCACAGTTCCCCCGAGCGCATCAAGGAAAAATATGCCACAATTTCCATCATCAATTGCCTGCATTAAAGTATCATACACTTCCTGGGGGTTCAACCGTGCTACATTCCTTCTAGCTGATTGGTTCAATGCATCTCGATCGTATATTCACGTTCACGTTCCAATTCCCGATTGAAAGCGTCGTTCATTCCACGATATGGCGTTGGCATTCCTAATTTGACTAACAAACTGTGGTACATGAGGTAATACATGTTTTCGATCAAAAGCAAAACATGGTTATGTATCTCCTTATTCAACTCGAGATCGGGATTCCCTTAAAGCCAGCTACAGACGAGAAACTAATCGGCCAACTGGTTGACAGACTGATTGCAAATAACCCGTGTGTAGGCAAGTCTGACGATGAGTTGAACGATTTCATCAGTCTGCCAACCAGTCGTTAAAAAATCAAAATGTTTTGATTTTTCGGTTTGTGTTTGGGATGACTACTGAAGTTTAAAGATAGGTCTTTGCATCTGTAGGGAAATGATTACAACCAGTATTTCAACCAGTTAGCTGGCTTAATAACTGACACGAATTCGATGTATAATATCTTCTGACATGTCATCCCTATACTTGTTCCACAGTTCACGTGGATTCGATGGGAAGCATGTCGACATAATCACGGCAGAAACAATTGCTTCAGTGATTGTCATGTCCTAATGAGTATCGTTTTTCAGCAAATTGAGCATGACATGCAGCCCGAAATGTTGGTTCACGAACATTCACCAGCAACAGCCGCAAGTAGAAGCATTCGTCATTCTTTGGATGAACTTCGTTAGACGTTCTGATTAGAGGACGAATGGAAGGGCCGTCCTCCTACAAAAGAACAATGAATTGTTATGAGGCAGGATAAGGCCACAGGGGCAGCTTAGGTGTAGGTGTGGAGGGCGGCGGCACGCTCGCGGTTGCTCGGCTAAAGCTCGTCGGACGGGAGTAGTTCTTGCCAACCCCACCATACACCACCTGGTCATACACAAAAATCTCGTGCCATTATACAAATAAAAGAGAGAGAGAGAAAGCTACGTTAATCAGACCACGGACGGACCCTAGAGATAGGATAGAAGAGAGAAGAAAATCCAAGAACCTATGCCAATACCAAAGAGAAAGAGAGGAAAGGAGCCGCGAAACTAAACCTAGTTAGTCTAACTTAATCTAATCTAAGCCTAAATCTTATGAATAAACCCTATACTAAATCTATACTAACTTAATTCTACCTATGACTATTCCTAGATCGAATCTCCTCCTTTCCTTTATCTCTCTAAGGTAAAGGTTCGTCAAGAACCCGAGACATGCCTGGTGTCATTGGCACAGGTCTGGCCAACCCACCCTTAATGTCCGAAGACAACCATGGATACCTCTATTACATCGGCCAAAGTCCGAAGACAACCATGGATACCTCTATTACATCGGCCAAAGAGGTATCCATGGTTGTCTTCGGACATTAAGGGTGGGTTGGCCAGACCTGTGCCAATGACACCAGGCATGTCTCGGGTTCTTGACGAACCTTTACCTTAGAGAGATAAAGGAAAGGAGGAGATTCGATCTAGGAATAGTCATAGGTAGAATTAAGTTAGTATAGATTTAGTATAGGGTTTATTCATAAGATTTAGGCTTAGATTAGATTAAGTTAGACTAACTAGGTTTAGTTTCGCGGCTCCTTTCCTCTCTTTCTCTTTGGTATTGGCATAGGTTCTTGGATTTTCTTCTCTCTTCTATCCTATCTCTAGGGTCCGTCCGTGGTCTGATTAACGTAGCTTTCTCTCTCTCTCTTTTATTTGTATAATGGCACGAGATTTTTGTGTATGACCAGGTGGTGTATGGTGGGGTTGGCAAGAACTACTCCCGTCCGACGAGCTTTAGCCGAGCAACCGCGAGCGTGCCGCCGCCCTCCACACCTACACCTAAGCTGCCCCTGTGGCCTTATCCTGCCTCATAACAATGCGACCAAGAGCATCAGTAGAACGCGCGTCTTGATGATTAGAAACCACATCGCCTTGCAACGTTCGTGCAAACGATCATGCTGGTCCTCCATATTGCACATGAAGTAAATTTGGATGAATTTATGATGTGCGTCTTCAAGCGGTTGCAATGATCCAGGACGATGGTGCATTTGGCCTTTAAAGTCGAAAGCGATATCAGAATTACTGATTTATGATCACCAAAAGAAAATGAACGTTTACTCTCTCGAGCAGAAGTTACTTTTAATGTCCGATTGAATCCGCGTTCTTCGATAATATCTGCTCCAAATGAAGTGGGTTGTCTTACCCCTGTTGGTAAAAATATAGGAATCGTTTGGATAAAACCTTTTTCTGTACCGAAATATACACAATCCTTTTTCGAAGAACTTCACCCTTTTATTAATCACTCCCTTATTATCTCTTTAACAGTCGCTTTATAATTACTTTTCCAATCAATATTCGCACTGAATCGCTTTTTAAATTAAACAAAAATCATAAAAATCAGTGACAAACTTTTTTTTTCATGAATTTTTCCGACGTTTTAATAGTTATTCTGCTATTCGGGCGGAGACAACAAATCAAAGATCATCAATATTGGTCCAGCCGTTCCTGAGTTATAAATGATGTAACTAACCCGACTTTGTTTTATATATAAAAATATAAATATATAAGCATGTACACATGTACTATCCGATAAATGCGAGATAAGATGTGTTTAAACCCTTGGGTTTGATTGACAGAGAAAGTGAGTGCATTTATAAACTATCAATAATAAGCTTATGTATGAGCTTACAACCCTATTCAAAATCTTAAACCTATGAAGATGCTAAGAGATATTAGTGCTTTGGAAAGAACCTAAACGTATTATTTTCGAGTTTGGAAGGTCACCTGATAAGCTCTTTGCTGAAAAACACAATAGGCTTGTAGGTTTGTGAGAGATAATGCTGTTGACAAAATGTTTAAATCACAGAATAGTATCCGACCGTCAATCAAAAAGATCTAACAATTAACTTTCAGTTTTGTATCATGAGACTTGAGTTCATTCTAACAGCATTTAAAACCATCCAGAAGAGATTTTTTTTTCGAAAAGTCTATCTTTAAGGAGTCACATTTTTGATTAACAGCCTTATTTCTTGTGTTTGGAGGTACAGTTTGTGCTTACGAAGCGTACTCAAACTTATCGCCTGTGCTTGAACACATATATGTAAGCGTTGAAAATTAATAAAATAAAAAATCTTATCTATCCGTCGCTTTTAGATGTGTTCTGAAGAAATTGTAACCGTGTCTTAAAACTAAAATAAAAATCCATTTTCTGTAAGTACTAAAAAATAGTCAGTATAACTTCCCATTTTTCCTTACGTGTCATTTAATCGAACAAAACTAATATTTTAATTGAGCCTATCTATCTATGGCGGCTGTTGCCGCGGCAGTAGACTCATTTTCTGTTTAACCTATTAAACCAGATTCGTCGTATTTTTACCGAAAAACTAGAACCACGCAGTTTAATGGCCGATTAATAAATTCGTAAAATCTAAAGCATTCATCCTAATCAGACGTGTAGTCTGAATAAGAAATGCGAAGCATTAGTATCATTCAACCGAAAAACAGTTTAAGGTGCAAGTCTATTGATCTCTTTGTTGAATGAAATAAATATGTGATGAATCAATAGATTAAGTATACAACACTTAGCCCTAATTAGTTTTATGTTAATGTGTGTTAAAAATAATAATTTGAATCACACAGATGAGCTCATCAATTATGCACCCTCCGACGTTAAATAATGTTTATATAATATTTGGAAAATTACTTCGTTAAATCGCCCATGACATGCACATCCTCTTAGAATTAACAAAAAGTGAACATCTGATTCCTCAATTTATATTCATAACTAAGTAATTCTTATTCTGTCTGGGGATACATGCATTTTTAAGCGTTCATAGATAGTCGTTGCATGAATTTTAATGTATACAATTATAACAACTGCGATTGATGCTGATATGATTTTTGAATAAAATGGAATCCCAAAACTTAATTGTAAAAGCGACAATTTATGTGGCACCGTAGCGCAAGTGGTTAGTGCGTCGGACTACTGAGCCAGCGGTCTTGGGTTCGAATCCCGCCGCAAACACCTAAAAGTTTTCCACAGTGCCCACCTCTTTCGAATGTCTGACAAGCATCAAAGAGTATCATTTGTCACGATTGAGCTTCTCAACTCGCCGTTCGGAGTCGGCAAAAAACTGTAGGTCCCTTCCATTCGTGCAAAAAAAATATAACACGCACACACAAATGGTTGCGAGAAGCAGGCCCAGGTTCACCTCGAGCTGTAGCGCCAACTAACTAACTAAGACAATTTATGTAGATTATACTCGTATAAATGTAGGCATTATTAATTAAAATTGCACAAGATGAATTTAAAATTACTGTTTTTCTTAGAATGACATCAATCATTTGTTGCTTCTAAATTTATTCAAAACATGCATTTTACGTATATACATATTGTATGTACATTACATACATATGTATGTATTTATGAAATAAATATGATGTTTCAAAAAGAATAAAATAATTTATGTAGGTATGTACATAATGTGTAAAACGATAAAAAGCAAATTTATAGTATACTTTAAAATTATTTTAGCGCAGAACTAAGTATTTTCATAATTATAGTCGTCATAAAGCCCACTTTATCGTTATCGCCTCGTGTTAAAGTTAAATTCACCCGAACCTCGTATTAAATATTTAATATGTAGTTAGACTGATATGCCATCTGTCATTTTAAAAAAAATATATTAGAATCCATAGGCAGTTGCGAAGTAGAAATTAGTTAGCGGCATGTTAAAAGTGTCTATTATTGAACAAAAGTTAAAGTATGCTTTTAAGTTTAAAGTTGCGTGTAACTAGTACGGAGATAAACTGAAAGAGTGGAGTTGACTATAAATTTGCGCCAATAAATTTATTGTCTGTGCTACGAGTATGTTTACATACATACATACATCCATACATACAATACATACATACATACCTATATGCATATATGCATTTGTACTTTCCCTTATTACAATTACATTACCCAAGCTGTGTTTTTTGGTAGGCTCAACCATACTGACACATGTTCAAATCCCAGTAAATTTTTAGAATGTCTGGAAAACCTCAAAGATTATAATTATGAATTATAATTTTTTACGTGAATGTTCGTTACTGCCGGTTGAACATGGCAACAAAACTAAAGGTCTTTGCCATTCGTGCCACAATTTAGAACGAGCAGAAAGCTAGCATTTAGACAGGCTAAATTTAAACCATCCCATCCATCCTGATAAATATTCAGATTAGGTGTTAACAAATTGTCAACAATAATAAGAGAAGAGTGCAAATCGTCACTGCTCAAGGACATTCTCTCTCTTTGGACATTTCATTTGTTAATACCGTAGAAGCTCGATATAGGTAAAGAATTAAAACCGGGCCTGTTCACTGGAGCGAGATTGTTCATTGTAACGAACATTGGCTCCTTGAAGCAAATTGCATCAAAATGTGAATGTGTTTCCATACAAAACACAGAAAAAAGAATATACATAGTTACAATTTTTCTGGTCAGTTTTCATTAAAAAGAACAGATTACATACTAAAATAAAAAAAAAAAACAATTCATCCGTAGGTATTTAAAAAAAAATCTTTTTGAATACTGCAAAATTTGATAACACTATCAACAAAAGCTATTTCACAGATGGAAGTAAAATTTCTACTGACTCTTTGCAGTTAAAAATTTGCATTTAGAAGTATAGAAAAATATTATTTAAAAATTAGCTATTCGTTTAATACCTTAAAACTCAAAAACTAATCATGTGATTGAGCTGATAATTACTTACATATATTAAACAGACGAAATTTAAGTTCGTTCAAATACATTTAGGTTACACGTCCGATTCCAAGCTACTCCAAACGGACGACGTCATCAAACGAATTATGGATCGAACTATCTAGGGTAAAACGATCCGGATTCGACGATGATGATGATACGCTACATGTAAAACAAAAACTATGGACACGGTCCCGGTGAGCCCGCGGGCTTAAATTTCCATTCAATGTCTTCTTCTCTTAAAAATTCATTGACCTTTTCCTTGTGTTGGGAGAAGTAAAATAATTTAAACAGTGCCTTGATCTCTACTTTGGCTCCGACAAGGTTAGGTAAGGTTAGGCTAGGTTAGGTTGAGAGGGGTTGAGAGGCTGAGCCATCCAAAAACACTAGGCGCCAGAGTGGGCCCATCACGATCCCCTAATGCATCCAAGGATGGCACCTAAACCGCCATAATTTCCTCAAAGCATCTTATCAATTTTAAAACGAGTCTGTGGTTGATTCATTCGGAAAGAGGATTTTAAGTAGGAGATTGCAAGTATTCTTTATGATCGGCTAATCTATGAAATGCGGAATTTGTGTTGCTACAATGGGAATCTTATTACTGTAACGATGGACTAACTTGTCCCATGCTTCAGCATAGTTTGCATCGGATACAATGGTGTGTTTTAATAGGGCAGCTGGCTCATCCTTTACTCATGTACGATGCTTATAAAATTTGTTTCTCTTCATGGGAAAAATCATCTGCTACCGAGGAATTCTCACCTGTACTAACTACACCAATACCCCGGTTTGCGTCGTTTCGAAGTTGCGTCATTTAAAAATGATCGTGATTTCGAAGCTGCGTCGTTCTTATTTCAGTTTGCGTCGTTCACAAAATTTTGTGGTTTCGAAGTTGCGTCGATGTGTTTTCGGTTTGCGTTTTTATTGTTACTTTTATTTATTTATTATTATTTTTTTTGTAAAAAGGGGATTCCCCAAATTATTTCACAGGGATTGGAAATATCTTCTGATAATGATGCCAACGAAAACCGTAGTTTAAAAGTAACAAAATCTGTGACAGACGCTACCAGTTGTTACAAAGAAATTTACTTGGAGAAAAAGGCAGAGAAAATTCAACAAACTATGGACGAATTTTAAAAAAAAAACAACACAACAGCAAAATCAGTCGACAGAAACGTCCATTGAAATTTTAAAATGAATTAAATGTCACATAATAACAAAATATTGAAGTTATATTTTCTGTAGAACTTATTGTTTTGATTTTTGAAATTAAATATATGTACCAATTTAGAGTAAAAAAAAGTTTGGTTTTTTAATGATATATTTTATTCTGCTACCAATTAAAATAAATGTAGTGCAAATGCATGGGAATCGCCAATTTAATTTGCGTCGTTTCGATTTGCGTTGTGTTTTCCTGGTCCCAATTAACGACGCAAACCGGGGTATTGGTGTATTATTATCTGATACTTGTTCTGAAGACATCTGAATCTCTTCCCTGGAAAGCCTGCGATCATTCTTATCATCAGCTTAGAATAGTTAATTTCCGTAGAATTTGTCCACGTTGTTGACGTAAGTTAGGTAGCATGTCCACATCGAGAAATCAATGTAGATTTTACTTACTTGAGTCACGTTGCTTGCAAGTAATTTCTTGTGATACAAACCGTAATGTGCGGTACGCTGCAATTGCTTGTATAGCGAAACAGTTGTTCACTTGTATTGTTCTTATACGTTGAAGTTGGATAACTGTTAATGCCGACGTACGAGATCGTATGTTGTTAATCAATAACTCATTAAAATTAAAACGTAACAAATGTTGTTTAATTTGTTTCACGCATCGCCACACAGCACCGAATCGAATTGTTTTATGCTTCTTTTCCATCACGGGCTGGTTCTGAAATGTTGCAATTGGCAGCTAAGCAGTGTTGCCACCTTAACAAGGCCTGAGCTTATACTTTTTCACAGGAGAATTTTGAGGTTTTTTCAGAAAATTAATTACCATTCCTGGTAAAAAGACATTTAAGCCATTAAACGGTTTTTCCGAGTTGGTGTCACAAAACTAATCATAAAAGTTTATTACTCATTCTTTAATTGTAAATCTTGATATAATTATGCTAAAGAAGTACCTAACATACATATGTATGTATACATAGTGCTGTATTCGTATTTAATGTACTCTTCAATTATATTCGAGGTATAGGTCTGTTGTAACACGAGTTAATTCCCATATAAAATTTGTAATTCAATAAATGCAATCCAGTCAACTCATGCTACAGCCAAGGCTGTCCAACCCGCGGCCCGCGGGCCGCATGCGGCCCAAGACAAGTATCAATGCGGACCAAAAATATTTAAAAGTTACTGAAGCACGCCCATTTGACAAACAACAGAAATAGGAACAGAACAGAAATGTCTTTCATTCTGGAGTAAATTCTCTTTCTGTGTACATTACTCACTTAGGTACAGTGTTCCGTTTTTGGTCACTTGGCGGTTTAAGTGATAATTTTCTTAAAATTCAATTGTAAAAAACAATGTTAAATGAGTTTCCTGTTCTGTTTTTAATAAATTTAAATTTAAAATTACTTAAACATGAAAACATATTTTTTCGCTCGACAGCTAAACGACAGGTTGGGGCAAAACTAATGTCATAATAAGAATTGACTCCCATTTTGTGAGAAAAATAAAAAATAAATGGGCTCTGTTTTCACAAAAAGTTTATTAGAAGGTGTAAGATTGATGACACCCATTAGCGCTCAGAGTAATATTTTGGTCCCAATTTTGTTAATTTTTTAGTATTTTGTTACTTACCGATAGACAATTCTTTAATCAAAAGGCAGAGGCTTAAGTCTATTTTAAGCATTTTTCAGGAGAGCAATTTTAAACTTTGAAAAATTATGCAAATGTATGAATTTTGTTGAGTTAATCCGTTTTGACATCACCAAAAAAAGGAGTTCTAGATGGAATAGAAACACGCTGATAAGACCGAAAAAAACGTATTTTTTTAAAGGGTTTGAAAATGTAAAAAAATCATTTTTGGCTTAAATAGACTTAAGCCGCTTTGCCTTTTGATTAAAGAATTTAAGAAAAAATATTACAAAAAAAAATATTGCAACAGAAGTTCCAAAACTGTGTGTCCTATAAATAGGACGCTGGGCAGATAGGAGGTCTAAAATTTGATACATTTGTAAATAATTTTCAGTTATTTTAATTCTTTTTTTATTTTATTTGAGGAGTTTTTAAATGTCTGTTGACCAAAAAAACGAAATAAATGCCAGGCGAAGAATTAATTAATTGATAATTAGGTTAAAATTTAATTAAATAAAAACACAGTGAACAAATATAAATCGGAGTTGAGTATAAGAGACAAAACTTTTTCGTTCTAACTGCAGCAGCGATGATTATTTCTATTTGTCTGGTACCAAAAACTTGTGTATAACCCAAACATTCACCTTAGCCATATCCTAAGCTCGGGTGAAGTGCACCAGTACCATTTTTCCCCGCTTATTGCAGTATTGTAGTTGGAGGCAAGTCATACATACATATTTATCAACTTCACACTTGTAAGGGTTGTACTGCTTTACCAACTGATGCTGAGGCAATTAACTCAATTCGTTTATTTTCTTTTTGTGAGTAGTGCGAGCAGGGGCTTGCAGGTTCAATATGATCAAAATTTGATATGATAAAAAATATAATATGATATGATCAAATTTTGATTAATCACTAATTGAACTATGAAAATCTCCTTTGCAACGTCAAACATGTGGTCAAAGAAACCACGATCGTTTTCTTCATTTCAGCAATTCATAATAATTGGACAGGATCTTAGCCTAGAGATTTTCCGTTATCGTTTCCATATATAGGTCATTTCTTAGAATATATGGAAGCTAGAGAGTAAATTAGTTCTCTTCTAAACCTGGAATTCTCATCAGTTACATAGTCTAAAGGCGGAGGTAAAACTGCAACATTTGCATCTTCGACTTTTGAATTACGTTGAAGTAGCTCGATCATATCGGCAATTTGGTCAACAGTCGGACCAACGATTTTTTTTTTAAAGATGGGGGATGTGAATTGCAAAATGAATCAATAAAGGAAAAAGTAAGAACTACTCCATTAAACTCCACTATTCAGTTCAGAGTCCTCCGCATCACCTTCTGATTGCTACAGCTAAATAGTATTCTTTTTACCTGACTATGGCAAAGCCAAATGGAAGGGTTGTAAGTCTCAATGGCTTTGTATGTATTTCATATGTATTACGTCACAGAAAATTTACCCTCAGACTTTAAAATTGAATATAATGTATGCTATATAGTTAGTTCAGCGAATATTTTACAATTATAATGCAACGAAACTTAAAAAAAAACGTATCAAAATTAACATTCAACCTACAACCATATTTTTGTTTAATATTTTTTTTTTATTTTACCCTTCAATTACATAGACAATTGATTAAACTTAACGTTAGAAATGCAGATCTTGTCTTTTAATTATTTTCTTAGTCACTGGAATTTTTCGTCCTCAGCTGTCCTATAAATAGGACGCTGAGCGTTAATGGGTAGTTAAAAAAATGATATCGGTCAAATGACCACCTCCTGAGTTGATGCACATTTGTGCTCATTTTACGGCTTTTCAAATCGCTAAAACGGGAGATCGGAAACGGCCCGGAAATTGGTGATTCAAAATCTTCATCGTTGCCCGAGCTGTGTGAGCTGTTGCTACATTCTACCAACTGTAACCCAACTTTCGGCAAAAAAAAAATCGTTTAACATCTGTTCTGTAGCGCTCACTATTTGGTGGTACCATCGGCGTCCTTAAAAAAATAAGATCCAATCACCTTTTTACTGCAAATGCCACACCAAGCAGTCACTTCGATTGGATGAAATGGATCTTCGTGCATTTCATTCCGATGCCGCAGAAACCCAATCTTAGCTTGGGCTTCGGCGCCCATTGTGATTTAGATACGAAATCATTCTCTTCTTCCACCAAGTTTAACAGAGCATGGGTGTGAGTCAGCAGGCAGCAATTGGTGAATGGTTTACACTTGATAAGAAACATTTTTCAGGTTTTTCATAAAAATTCAACGCAACGGACGTCTGCTGATGCCAAATTGTGTGCATCAATGTCTCGTCGATGGTTGTGGACTCTCTCGGACGTCCTCGGCCACAGCAGTGATATTCTCGGTCGAACGACCAATACTTGGCCGGCCACTTCTTTCGACATCTCTAGCAGACCCAGTTTGCACGAGACGCTTAGCCAAATGCTTAATTGTTCGCGCACAAGGTGCAGGGCGACGAGGAAAATGACGACGTAATTTCAAGCTGCGTTAAAACAACAGACCGGAAATTGGTCAACTAAGCAGTAACAATAATTCCACGTTCTTCAGGCGTGTATCGTTCCATTGCTTATTGTCAACTAATTCTCTATTAGCCTTAAACATAAATCTCAAAGCACAATGACATTCGACATCAACAACGAAAATTTACGAAAAGTCACGAAAACCCGTTCGCGTACGTAAAAATTTCGAAGTTTTTCGCAGAAGAGAGTGCTTACGAGAGAGTAAGAAATTTCCCCATGCTACGAATTTTAGCAGAAGAAATTTCTTTGGGCTAATACATATGTATATGAAAACTTTCAAATCTGTCATATCACATTAATTTTTAATTTTTTGTTCTTTAACGGGTTTTTACTTTTTCGTAGTTTTCCCATCTTTGAGATCATTTCTTCCCCACTCTTCAAACAGAAAAGACATATTTGGTGCAAAAAGTACGCGAACGGACCGGACCTTATGGCCACATTCACATTATGACAATATTTTTGCCTCACCCTGTACTTGTAGCCCAAAACACGATGTATTCTTCCAATGTGGCCCAGTGAATCAAAAAGGTTGGACACCCTTGGCTACACAATAAAATACAAAGCACCCTCCCGAGCTAAAAGCAAAACAATTTAGTTAAAAAAAATATCAAATCGATTGAAATTAAAACACCAAATGACCATGCTTGACGAGCACATTTAACCGCTATGCCTAATAAAACGCCATTAACTTATGCCATTGTTAATTGCCTCTCCTAATGGCAATTTGAAACATAGTGTCCTCCTGATAAACAAAAAACCGACTACCGTGTAATGACATTCGTCACCATCACATTTGCCGTTTCATTTATTACCACTTGACATAATCGCCCAATAAAGAATTGCCGTGTTCCGCTAAGGTTATTTACCTATTCCTATTGTACGAGTATTTCAGGCTTATTTATGTGTATCACTCGTCGTCGTCGTCGTAGCTATCGCCATTCGGTTGTCTACGTCAGGAAAAATGTATCGCAACAAATCACACATTGTTAATGTTTATTTGATTATACCTACTTGCGCACCACTTAGTACCGCGCTGATGTGGTCTTTTTTTGTTCCAAACGTCATAAGAACAATGCTAATCGTGTGTTTGACCGTCCGCTGAATATGAGTGGTGAGGTGACGGTGATATGGAATGCAATCCGCGACAAGCTAAAGCGGTAATGTGTGCTTGAGGAATGTGGTTGCATTATTATTTCCTCTCGGTTAATAAACTAACAAAAAAATGCAGCGTTTTTGCTTTTAAAGCCGTTGTCGGATTTTATTGGAATAGGCCTACCCACCCAAAACATTTCATTACGAACTTTAGCCCATTAAGGAGTGGAAAATTTCAACATTGGAATTTTATGGTGAAATATTCAGGATCGTGTTATTTTATGGTAAAAACAAAAAAAAATCTGAAAGTAGTTTTCTCTATGCTTGTGTTGAGTTCAATGTTGAATTCTTCTTTCTTCTTCGGATCCGGCTCGGATATTGATGAAAGAGCACTAAAAGAGTTCTGCACACTATAATTCAATTTTCTAACCTTCTTCTTTGAAAATGTACATCGGAATGAATGAAATAAAAACGTGGATTTTACATGACTTACAAAGATGTTAAAAAAAGAGATATAACTAAAGGGTTTTTCAATAAGAGCGCTACAAAAGTTTTTTTTAAATAAAACAAAAACGGTTTTGGATATCAATGAAATTCTTTATTCCTGTGAAAGTACGTTCGATGCCATTATGTATGGAACTCGATTTCTTTTGCATAGCCACCACGGGCACGCTTACAGAAGTCCAGACGCTGAACCCAATTTTCGACGGTTTTCAAGCATAAATCGGCCGATACTGCTGCAATTTCACGTTCGATATTCGTACGAAGTTCATCAATCGTCGCTGGCTTGTTGGTATAGACCATAGACTAGACGTAGCCCCACAGGAAATAGTCTAACGTCAAATCGCACGACCGAGGCGGCCAAGCGACTGGACCATTTCGTGAGATAACACGTTCTCCAAACTTTGTTTCCAATAAATTGATTGTGACATTCGCTGTGTGGCTTGTGGCGCCGTCCTGTTGGAACCACATGTCCTCCAAGTCCATATCATCCAATTGGGGCCAAAAATATTCGGTTATCATTGAACGGTAGCGATTCCCATTTACAGTAACGTGCCGGTCTTAATCATCACGGAAGAAGTACGGCCCAATGACGCCGCCGGCCCATAAACCACACCAAAACGTAATTTTTTCGGGATGCAATGATGACTCATGGAGTACGTGTGGATTGCTGCCTGACCAATACCGCATGTTTTGTTTATTGACGAAGCCATTCAGCCAGAAATGAGTCTCATCGCTGAAGATGATATTTCGATGAAAATCGGAATCATTTTCAAGTTGTTGCTCAGGTCAAGCGGCTTCAGTTCTTGCGTCAATTTAATCTTGTAAGGATGTAGGCCAAGATCTTTTCGCAAAATTCGCCACAACGACGTCACAGAGATGCCCAACGCTTGAGAACGACGTGTGAGAGACACATTTGGGCTTTCTTCAACTGAAACCTCAGCGGCAGCAATATTCTCGACACTACGGGCACTTCTTTGTCTCACTGGCACGGGAACATTTTGTACCGTGCCGGTGGATTCAAATTTTTCCACTAGACGCTCAATTGTTGATCTGCTAGGATGATTATGACGACCATAAATTGGACGTAGCGCTCTTAACGTTGAGGCCACTGACTCCGAATTTCGGTAGTAAATTTTAATAATTTCGACTCGTTGTTGGCTCGTATATCTTTCCATTATGAAATGGCAAACCTTACTGAAGAGAAATGTCAAAAGAGCGGCAAGAAATATATATATATCTTTCCATCATGAAATGGCAAACCTTACTGAAGAGAAATGTCAAAAGAGCGGCAAGAAATATGGCGTCGTTTGCTGTCCCTGTCGCTCTACTTTTGTAGCGTCCCTGTTGAGAAACCCTGTATTATAATGATGAATGAAAGAGAAAACTAGTTATAGTGGTTGTTGGTGCGTAGAGTTCAGAGATCTAACAGTTTGACTCTTTTTCAGTATATTTTTGTTTGTTTGTTCTGTTTGTAAATGGTAAGTACATATGTACAAAGGTAGACATTAAGAACAATATTGCAGAGTAGGTGTAGGTAATCTGAGGTACATACATACATACATATGTACATATAAGTCCAGTTAAGTCTAAAAGCTAAATTTAATGAGTTTCAAATATTTATTTGACGAATGTGATGAAATTAATTTCATTAATATTCCTTTTCAAATACCTTAAACACAACATATTCGCTGGATTTTTTTGTTGAAAAGGTTGTGAAGAGGGCAGTGTGCCTAGGCCAGGTAAAAATCACGTAAAATAATAAATACATATTAATATGTGTATTTCTCTTGCATAATTGATCGAATTTCGACCACAGGCGCTACTAGTTAATATAAACTTATATATTATGTATTTACTCTTTAATATTGCTTGTTTACATGAAATATTTTGAAGCAGATCTCTGCGTGAACGTGAACATTGCATTTTTTACATTATATAATATAATATGAAATTTCCAGGCATTTATCACATTTCCAAGATACAAAACCAAATTACAAGCCCAACAATCTTTTAACTACATTTTTTAACAATTTTAATGTTAAGCCAAAGTAAGCCGTGTGGTAGATTACAGCTTGGTCCAAAAATGCATACTCGTATATGTATATATGTACATACCACATACATACATATGTAGCCAAATATTATTTTTTGGTTTTACTCCTTTGAAAGATCCAATCTACAAAAATAAAGATGACTAATTGTAAAACGCTGTTTAGCACTGAAATGCGGTTATCGTTGCGAATATACCATAATGTTAACCCTCTAACACCTAAGAGTGTCTCAAGACATTTATCATATTATTTGAATTAACGAAAAAAGTAATAAGTTTTATATCATTTGAATATTTTTTGGCTGTTACTAACAAACACACCAACATATATACAAAAGCTTTGAAAGTTATACGAAGCTTTTAGCGGAGTTTTTATTTTAAATTGCGGAGGCAACGTGTTTTGTCGCGAAAAAAATTTGATTTGATGCACGTCGTTATTTTGCCGCGTCAATAAAAGTGAAAGTTAACAAATCAATCCAACTCATAATTTTTTTCATCAAATGTATGTTTATTTGCTAATAAAATCAAGTGGCATATTTGTGAAAATATAAAAATTGTGCGTTGTAGCAGTGAAATAGTGATACAGTGCCTTGAGATATTTTCAGAGGCCCCAATTTACCTTAGAAAAAATTATCCGACTTATTTTCTTCCACCATGTAGTCTTAGAGGGTTAAGTATGCAAATAATATTCTTTCTATATTCTGTCAAATCTTTTATAATGATATGAATTTCCTGTAATAAATCATAGGAGATTTGTTATAATACGTATTATAGACTTAAACCTGTAAGGAAAACATGTTATACATGTAATAGAACTTCGAAAATCATAATTTATTACGAAACTGCTTGTAGATGTTACTCCACTAAAGTTGTCCTCGTTTTTAGGGTACCGTACCCATATGATTATACGGAACCATTATAAGTTCGCTCTTACTCAAAAGTGTAGCTGAAAAATCAACATCATTGGAAAGGCCTCGAAACAAAGATTCCAAAAATGTTTTTCATAATTCTTCCTGTTAGACACTAAAAGCCCCCTTTTTTCCTCGTAATAGGCAGTAATCGATTTTGCTAAAGATAGGACCGATAAAGTAAGGAGATTGAACATGGCGGATTTAAGATTTAAGATGGCGGCCATAAATGACGATTTTTACAAAGTCAACCGATTTGGACCAAACATGCTATCAACTGTCATACCAGGTTTTTGCCTAAAAAGTTGTACAACGGTACTTGACTTTTTAACCGATTTTCTAAAATTGGATACTTTTCGGATATTGCTCAGTCGATCGGTATAACAGATTTTCACATAGTAGCCGTTTAAAAGTGAAATAGCAATAACAATACGATGTAATGTGAAAAGAACGTCAACGTGTTTACATGTTAATAGGTATGTACATATGTATATCGCTGGCATAATTTGCTCCTCTTGCAATACAATTAGGTATGGAAGTGGAAGCGTATGAATTAGGTTAGATTAAAAAAAACAATCCATCTTATAAATAAATTTGAGGAAAAAATTTAAAATTATTCAAAAGTGCACACGGAAATTTTCAAAAATATATTTTTTGACCTACAGCAAATAATAGGTCTGTTCCCGTACTGTTGCAAACAGCCGAAAACAGCCGAAAACTACACGCTCTTCTGTCAAAACATATGAAAAATCTTCGTACGGGAACACGATTTGACTGATTTCGGCTGTTTTGGACAGGTACGGGAACAGACCTAATAAGGCTGAAAGTGGGTACATAATATAAATAAATCTGCCGCGCATACAACGAAAGCATGATTTGCACCAGAAGGAAATGTCGAAAAAAAAGAACATGGTAATATTGTGGGCCTAACGGATGATGGTGCTGTTGTTGTCTTTTTCTTTCTTTCAGTTCTCCCAATTCAATTCTGCGTTATAGCTATGAATTCAAATTCAGTTTATACGGCGCGGCGCTTAAAAGCATGCGAAAAGGTTATACGAGTATACATGAATAGCGAATTACTTATCTGCAGAGGTAGCCATTGAATCTTCTAACTACACTGAGCTTTTATTGGTAAATATAATTCACACAGTTATTTTCTTAACTTACATATATGTATGTATATTTTTGTCCCTTACAGAGCGTAAAAATGTTCATCGTTTTCGACAAGGGTCAGCTAGTACACACATATTATGTTTATTCATTAGGATTCATGCTGCTTGTTATTTGATAAACATTGTTGAAAGATAGAATTTTAAAAGGTAACTCGGTAGGAATCGGGTTGTATGGACTAGTGATGAGCATAAAATCACTACCAGTGAATTATTCACCGTGAACGAAAAATAACTGTTAACGTCTGTTAACGACTTGGAAATAAACAGTGAATCGCTTAATAGTGAATAGTTTCACGTCACAGTTTGGAATTCGCAAATAACGATTTCACAACAAAAGTCGCGGTCGCGAGTATGAACGTGAGGTGCGAGGCAGTGAATGATACGTAGAACAAAGCAGAACGCGGTGAACGATATTGTGTATACTATACTGAATAATGCTGCGTTGCGCACACAAACATGTATGTATAGTGTGTTATGTATATTGTTCGCTGGGTTGCATTGAGAATTGCCGCTGAAAAAAGGGATGAAGGTTGAACTTCGTAGCGGTTCTAAGAATTTGTGTGTGCTAGTTTAGTTCTGTGCATGCGAATATGTGATTTTAAGGAAATTTACATGCATTTGTTTGTTTGGTGTTTAGGACTACGTATTTACAAAAAAAAAATACAAAAATGCATCGTCGTGAATTTGAATTCACGTTCACTGGTTATATTCACAGTGAATAAAAAATCACGTTCACAGTTATACCAGTGAACATAAATTCACGGCTTAGCCCAACTCTAGTATGGACGCCACGCCACTGATACCTACTTATTAAGGAATCATCAAAAAAAGTTGCGTAAATTTGCGGTTTTGCAAGATATCGTCAAGTAAAATTTGTATTTATTTATACGTTATAAGCGATGAGAAATTTTTTTTTTTGTTTATAATTTATTTAAATCAAGTTGAATTATTTTTTCTTATCTTTATTTATAAAATCTATAAATATAAAAATGGTGTAAAAAAATGTATAGTAATTCATCAATTGAGAACAGCTGGGCCGATTTGGCTCAAATTTTTTTTCAGTTGTTCGCAATTGCCAGGAGAAGGTGTCTACGAAAGAAAATTTTGGGAAAACCCTCCGGAAAAGTCGGAAAATTGGAAAAATCGAAATGTATGGAATTTTGAGTGCAATTATTCCGGTATGGTTTTTCGAATGGAAAAATATAAAATTCTTAGTGGAAAACTCGGAAAAACGCGAAAAAGTTTAATTTTTTTTTCGACGAAATTTTGCATTTCATCGCATCAAAAGGTCGAAAATTCGTTGTGAAGCTTGAAAAATTTCGGATATTGTGAAATTCATTGTGATAAAAGACGTTTTGCGTGCATTTTAGGTGGAGAAGTTAACGAGATAAATAATAGATGGCGCTGTGCTGCGACAATGCCTCAACCCGATAAATGGTGTTTTACGTTGATTTAGGCTGTGCGCAATTTGACAGGTATTTTTTTCGCATTGTCATTTTCTATTGAGCAAATGTGCTATTTTTATTGCTGCAATTGATTCGAGTTTTGCGTATCATTACACTGATTCCGGATAGTCGTATATCGCGCATCACATCCGCAAACGGTACAAGCATTACGATAAATTGAAGTTCAATGCGATATTTATCAATTCGATCATTTTTCCAGAAAGTAAGTTTGAGTGTAAAAAGTGAGGTTATCCAATTGGGTTGCATTCATTGAGAAACATTCATTCCGTAAGTTTTTTTTTTTTTTAATTTCTTTTGAATGGGATTAGTCAAAAACGACTTTGTGGTTTTTTAGGGAGAGTTATTTGTTTGGCTAATGCCTCCTATTAGACGATCAAACCTTGGACGACGTACAGGAGATGATTTGATGTGGCTATGATATTGCTCTCCGGAGATTTTCGTCAAATGTTTCCCGTCATTCCGAAATCTACTGCTGCCGATGAACTTAATGCATGCCTGAAATCGTCGTCTTTGTAGCGGCATGTCAAGAAGTTGAAATTTACAACGAACATGAAGTCGCATTGCAGAACAACCCAAGGGCTGCTGGATTCTCGAGACAACTGCTGGCGCTTGGCAATGGCAAAATTCCTGTTGATGTTTCGACTGGATTCATATCGTTTGAGGGAAAAAGATAGACAGGTAGATAGACATATAGATAGATAGACAGACAGAGACTTACAGACAGACAGACATACAGATAGACATTTCATTTTGATTTTTGTACATTTATGAAATTAATTCATTTTGAGTATTTATTTTACCTTAATAAAGAACTGAATTTAATTCAGCTTATAAGTTGACACAATAGTTATTAATTTTGAAGCGGTACGAAATTCACCGGGTTAGCTAGTTGTAAATAATTTTGCAGTCAATATATGTACATTGTAATAGGGACTTCCGAACTTTGACAGTTGATAGCGGCCAATTTGTTGAAGCTACATGTATCAAATTGGCTGTCATTTATTCAGTCTGTTTTGCCAAATCACCATGGACGGATATAGCGTTCGACAATACGTGCAAATAATAGAACTGTTTTATCAAAATGGGTGTTCTGTTCGGACAACGTTCCACGCGCTTCGCCCATTTTACGGTCCTCCTTCCGAGAGGACTTTTCGCAGTGTGGTGGAATAATTTAGTAAATGATCAACCAACACCTGTACGTCGACGAAACCCAAGATCTCCCGAAAACATCGCCGCTGTCCGTGAGAGTGTGCAGGAGAATCTGAGGCAGTTGATTTCGCGTCGCTCACAAGAACTCGGCCTTTCGCAGACCACAACTTGACGAATTTTGCGGCGTAACTTAGGCCTGTACCCGTACAAAATTCAACTGACTCAGGAGCTGAAGGTAAACGACTATTCACTGAATGGGCTCTGGAGCAGTTAGAAACTGATCCTAATTTTCATCGAAAAATCATCTTCAGCGATGAGGCCCATTTCTGGATGAATGGGTACTTCAACAAACAAAATTGTCGAATTCGGGACAACACCAATCCACATGAGATCCAAGAGCGTCCAATGTATCCCGAAAAAGTCACTGTTTGATGTGGATTTTGGGTTGGCGGACCATATTTCTTTGAAAACGACGGTGGCCAGGCCATCACCGTCAACGGCTATATGTCTATGATTATCAACTTCTTTTGGCCAAAATTGGATCATATGGACACCAACGACATGTGGTTTCAAAAGGACGGCGCTACGTGCCACACAGCTCACGGCACATTGGAAACTCTGCACGAGCGATTGGAGGGCATTGTCATCTCAAGTGGAGGTGATGTGAACTGGCCACAAAAATCATGCGATTTGACCCCGTTAGACATTTTCTTGTGGGATTTTCTGAAGTCGCAGGTTTATGCGAATAAGCCACAAACCACAGCGGTCCTCAAAGCCAACATAACCCATACCATCGGTCAAATTCAGCCTGATTTATGCGCCAGAGTCATGGAAAATTTGACATTTCGGATGAGCGCCACCCGGAGAAACCGCGGCGGACATTTGAACGATGTTATATTCCACACATAATGGCATCCATAGACCTTTCAAATGGATAAAAAATTTTATTTAAATTTAAAGATAGGAAACGCTTAGTGAAAGACCCTATACATACATACATAATATATTGTAATGAAAATAATTGTGTGTGAATGAAATTTTCATATTTTGTTTGTCTTTTTTAAGAAAATGCTTTTTGTAGCGCTTTTTGGTAGGCAACTCTTATTTGTTATTCTATCTGTTGTGTAAATGCCGATGATTTCATATGGACACGTGACCGTGAGCATGCAACATAAAGCTGACATTTTGATACTCGAAACTGATACCGCAGACTTCCACAGTTTACATACGTTCTAGCCGGCCTCTTTTCGAAGAGATGTGGACTGCCGTTATATTTCCATACGTGTGCTAGATGTAGCTTATTTGGTCCGTATCTATCTAATAATGATAATCAGCCTTATTGTGAGTTTCACCCGAACAGCATTCCGCCTGAAACACATCACATTTCACTTTTCCCCTATTATGAACCACCATTGACAGCTGAATTTTTTACTTTACTTAGAGTAGGCGAAAAAGAGAACAACAAGGCGGAAAATGTAATTTGTTTGTTTATTACGGCAAGAATAGTAGAAACTCTAGTAGAAATTGATATTTTGTAAATCTCAACAAAACGAGGTAAAATTTTATTGGGGCGAAACAGATAATAGCTTTTAAAATTCCGGGTGAAACTCTCAATAAAGCTGAATGCGTTTAAAATGTTTCGATAGTATAGCGAATTGTAGGCTGATTATGTGGCACATAAGCTGCTCTAAACGCACGAAACACATTCCTAGTGGAACTCTGATTCGTAAACAGCTGAACAAATTTGTAGACGCCGCGGCGTGCCATGATGAAATGTCAAACAATACTGAATAAAAATACCTCATGCGAAATAAGTTTTTGGTTTAAGATCTTTTATAAAAAATTAACCCTTTACTCACTCTTTGACTTAAACTGTGTTCTTACGAGTATGTAATTCTGACATTTTCGGAAATTTCTAACAGCGCCACCTACCGTAAATAAATCAAACTATAGTAAGAACTTTTCACACACCGTATTTCTGTAGTATAGGCACGATTTGTGACTCTCACACTTAACCAATCTTAACAAATGAGGTGTCAAAAGAAAGAAAATATCCTGGACCAGTGACAAATTGCACTTTCACTTTATAAATTTTAACAAATTAAAAAAAACCTATCAAAACAAATTCTACTCAAAATTAACTCCCAAAAGAATAAACACTTCCCGTATGATTTCCATCTGTCAACTGATGGAAATGAATTCCTAAGAGTTAATTTTGGTTGACATTTGCTATTGATCTTGATGCAAGTGGTAGTGGACAAATATATGTATATGTCGACCAAAATGAAGTTTCAAAGAAACAAACACTTCCTATATGGTTTCCATTGGATTTCCACGAGTTGACAGATGGACATCATATGGGAAGTTTGGATTTGGGGGGTTAGATTTTCTCTTGCGAGAGTTCTCGCACGGGCACACCAGTTTAATTATAATTTGTCCAGCAATCCGCGAATCTATAAGGACACACGAACAACGTTTCATTTTGATATGCATATTTTTACATAGATTGGTCAATGTTAAAAAAATAACCAGAAAATAAACAAGCATATTATGTATGTATTCATCACTTACCAGCAAAAACTGACGTGGAGTTGTGTTTTGGATCATATGGACAGACCGCTTGTCCACTTTTTGTAGCCTCCACAGAGTAGTTATTCGCATTTATAACATAAGAGGTGCATACAGGTCGAAATGAATTTGTACCGCAAGCAAGCAACCTTCCGGGAGATGTCACGACCAAAATTCGAATGTAATTTTGACAAACTTCCTGCAAATTGAAAACAAAATATATTTTATATTGAGCTACACAATATATTTTTTAACTAAGGAATATTTTGGATACGAGTATAATTGTAGGTGTGTACGTATAGTTTCTAAAGTTTGTATATATGTGCAAATCGTGAAAATGTTGAAATTCATTTGAATTTTCAATTCGATTAATGAATTAGCTCAAATAAAGCATTGACTTCACATTTATTAGGCGTTTTCTTTGTAACCTACCTATAGAGGGTGTTATGAAGTTAAATGTCATTACTTTAGGGACTGATTCTTGAGTATAATCGAAGAAAAAAATCGTTCTACAGCAAGGGTCTATATCCAATGTGAACATCATTTATCGAGAATTTAAGAAAAGACACACTTTGGTCATGCTATCACAAACATATCCTCTAATACTTATTACAGAAACTTTATTTAGGGCTTTAATTTTAAAAGAAATAATACCCTTTTTTACTGCGTTTAAATAAAATTGTTAACTTTTTTTGGCTTTCCATATATTTTATTTTTAAGTCAGTTTCATTAATGTTGTCCAACCGAATTTTTAACTTTCAGGTCGTTTTATTTACAAAAAAAAATTCGAAACAAACATACCGTTTAGAAATCGTTTTCTTAATCATATAACAATTGTAAAAAAAAGTCTGCGATGAATATGCTGAAAAACCCACAGATTTTATGATACTTGGAAAAAAGCGCAGCAGGTAATATGACTTTTTACCTACTTTTTTAACCGCAGTTGACAATTAGTGCGATTTTTCAACTAATTCATAATTTTGCAATATTGTTTAACTCATTTATTAGAATACCCGTCAAAACCGTAATTTGCATCTCATTTTGCCTTTAAATCCGAGACTCAAACCTAATTGAATTAAGAATAGAAAACAAAATTCAATTCAATTCAAATCTAAGTTTTCCATGTTTTCTTAAAAATAATTTTTTTTTTTTAAATTTTGTCAACTCAGCTCAAGTGTAATTATCTGTCATAAATATGTAGTACATATGTATGTCCGTGCTGCCAATTTTTTGTGCTGAATCGTTAAGCGGCGATAGGCGTTTTTTGTGCACTTTTATATACGCGTGCAAAAAAAAAAAGTCTAATATTAAGTTTAATTATGGAATTCGATCTCGTTCATATGACCACTCGGATCACGTTTGCAGCGATCGATTATGTGGAGCTAATTTTCCACCACTCTTTCACACATTTGCAGAGTCCAATCGGAGAAGTTTCGGCTTACTTTGATCGTTGCGTTGTCTCACTAGAAGAGGAACATTCAAATGTTAATATGTTGAATCGAATTTATCCACTATAGCACGCACAGCCTGTCTGGTGGGACGATTACTACGACCGAAATTGGAGTAAGCGCTCATAAAGTTGCGATCACCGACTCAGGATTTCGGTAGTAAGTTTTAATAATATCCAAGCGTTGCTCGTTCGTACACTTCACCATGATAAAAATATGAACATAAACAGGCGATTTGACATTGACAAATCATAAAAAACGTTTCAGCGTGCGTTTGTATTTAAATACAAAATTGTTGTCTCTATTGAAAAACTCTTTACAAGAATAATTATAATTTCGAATTGCTGAATGATAATAATGACAATAGTGGCCATCCCCTATACAGTACACTGACTCTTAAGTTGAAGACTCATCTGTTGATGTTCGGCAAAATCTATTTAATAATAGGTTAAGTTAGGTGGCTATTCACCGTATTGGCAAAATTGTGTAAAAATAAAGTAAAATTGTTTTTTATTGAAAATGTTGATTTCTGCAATTCTATCTTTGCATTTCCTATGAACAACGCACGATGTTTGTTCAATAATTTACACAAATAACAAACAAGACCGTTAACACAGAAAATAATTATTAGTAATTTCGTTTTATATTCTTTTTTCAAATCTGTGAAAACAGTTAGGTAATTTCAGAGTTCTAAAAAAAATCGTACACTAAACGTACCGTACCTCAGAAGAATACAAACGCTACGTATCGAACATGATCAGAAAGAAACTCTATTTTTCGATTTTAGCGAACGGTACGGTAGTCCTAGACAAAAACTCAGGGTCTAAGACAGGCGAAGAAACTGCTGGGTAATCACAGCCTAAAGAGATTCAAAGCTTGCATCATCCTTGACAAAAACAAACTACGCATACTGACTGCGTTTCTTACGGGACATTCCAAACTCAGGGGACATCTCAGGATGCTAGGTCTATCAGATGAAGACTCATGCAAATTTTGCAATGAGTCCAGTGAAACTCCAGAACACATACTGGTGGAATGTGGAACATTAACCCAGAAAAGATTCAATTGCTTGGGTAAATAACGAGTTACAGCAGAGGATCTATCAAACACCACTATCAACTTAACCTAACCTAACTCCCAAACCAATTTTGCCAAAAACGGCGACATATCATACAAATTGTACATATAGGGACAAGGGGAAACGTCCTGACCTGGCAATGAAGGATTTTTTTCTTTTGTGGTATAAATTGATAACTTTTCTACATAGTTCAGATTAAGTTCAATGCACTTTGCCACCGTTTCTCTAATAAATCAATGCTGTCCCGGAAGTGCGATTCTGGACGCTCTGCAGAATGCCAATCTGATAGTTATCACTTCTTCCATATGAAGAACACATTAAAATTTATAAAGTGCATACTTATCTCAGAAGTAGATTTTGAAATCTATGTACATCAGGGCTGGGCAAACGGTCGATCCCGATCGACCGGTCGACCGCCCAGTAATTTTCAGGGAACCGCCACGCAAAAACACGGTCATATCAGATATGCTCACTTACGTTAAGGCTTTTAAAAACAAATTGGGTCTTTTATCTTCTCAGTTAATAAAAGATGATTTAAGAAATTTTAAGAATTTGTCCAACGAACTGTTGAAAAAACATACAATAAAATATAAGAAAGAAAAATATAATAATGAAATAAGAGCGCTATCGGCTGATTTTGAGCGACGTTTTCAAGAATTTTACAAGCTTGAACCTATTGCTACGTTCATGGCCAATCCATTTGGAAGTGTTGATGTCGAATAAGTTGCGAGAAAAATTACCAATTTGTTTGCACTAGATTTAAATGAAATTGAGAGTGAAATTCTGCTCCTTCAAAGTGATGTGCTCTGCAAGGCTTGAAGTTCGGATCCCGAGGAAAGCTTCTGGAAGTTTATGAGCGAAGAAAAGTATGCGAACTTAAAAAAAGTTACTTATTATTCAACGTCATTCTTCAGTTCAACCTATTTACGTGAATCAGCATTTTCAACAATGAATGCCATTAAAAACAAAACATCATAACTGCATATCTGATGAAAACTTGAAAGCCTGCCTGTGATAAGCAATAACTTCTAAGAACTGCTGAATTTCTTCATTTTTTCTGCTGATCAGAAATGATTTTTGTTTTAATTGTTAAATAAACTTTTTTTTGTAAATTTTTAGAAATCTGATATAAAAAAAAATAGTTAAAAAAATACCATTTCATTGTTAAAGATAAAAAAATAAAAGGAAAAAGAATTTGAATAAAATGTTAGGAGCAATATTGCAAAGGGGACCCCGACGTTTTGTAAAAGGTTAGTAGTAGTCCGCCCCATGAAAAAGTCTGCCCACCCATGATGTACATGATCACATTTCACAGGGACGTGCCGTGATGTTCTAAGCAGGGTGTTCTACTTTTTTTTTTTTGTTCGATAATAACGTCTATTCTCGAGGACGTAAAGTAAACAAGGCCAACAAAATTATTTTTTAAGAACGGGGCAACCACACAACCAAAATTTTCCTTCATAGCTAGGAATCTTAAAAATGTCTACTAAAAGATCCACTTTTTTATTTTAATTTTATATTTTTCTCTTATATGATTTGGCTTAAAAGAACGACATCCATATCTAACTACTGCCAAAATGCGAATGATCAATGAAGAATGGACATGTTTCCGCAACATGTTTTCAATGCAAAGATTTGAAAAAAAACACGCCTATTGATGTGTTGCTTTTTGCTTTCGCTTCAGTCGATATGGAGTTCTACAAAAATAGAGCACATCGAAATCGAACAATAACAAATATCAAGAGAAGAAAACCCAACAAAATTCAACCAAACAAACGCTGGCATGCGAAATAAAACAGAATATGACAAGCAACACAATACCCACAGCTAACACCTTCATCGCTAAAGAAAAGGGTAGAAAATGTGTTGTATCGAGCCTCGGTGCGCAGTTTGCTGGAGAACCCAAATTCATGTTTTTGTACAAACGATTATTGGGACTTTGAATGTGGTAGAACTTTTTTGTGTATGGATATTTCCTTTGGTTTGGTGCGCTAGTAAGTGGAGAACAACGGTAAACTAAATTTAATAAAAAGTTGGTTTGGATAGGTTGCCCGATAGAGCTTTGCAAGTATGAATGTATGACGGCGAAAAGTGGAGAACATTTTGTTCGACGTCAATTTGTGTTGAATGGTTTATGTATGTAGATTTTGGTATTGCGATTTTGACTGCGGTGTTTGGTTTGGTTGATTTCGCTATGAAGGTGCGGCACAACAGATTGAACAGAAGTAGAAGTGGATGTTAAAGCAGTATTTTTAATTGAGAATTTTTGATTTGCATCTCAATTAGATATTGTTAGCGCATGTACATAAACAAATAAATTTTTCATAAAGATTGATTTCGTTGGGGTGTGCGGAGAACACCTGCGCTATGCGTGTTAAAACGAATCGGTAATACTTCAGTTAACCTTTTAGCTTTAATGATTTAATACTTTTTCGAATGAAAACTTAATTTTACCAGGTTTTAGATTTAATGAAGTACCAGTACATGATTTAAAATAAGTTATTCAGTGCAACAAATAAGAGCTCTCTGTACAGTCATTTGAATGAGTACCTAATAAGGGGGATTTGTCAAGAACTCTTGTAATCACTGGGCTTAAGAATTTACCAGTTAAGGAACAGCGTAATAATATTGTCCTTATTTTAAAGTCTTGTCTTCTGTAAATTGAACGGTTATTGCTTATCTGTGAAGTTTTCATCGTCCATCTGATTCTGTTCCAAGCGACGAAAGTCTGCTTTGTCCAGAACTAGCTCGATAATATTAGCAAATGTACAGCCAGTTAACACATTAGTCTTTGAGCTCATTGTTTGCGATTGCCTGTGGTAAATGTACATATATTCAGGCAACCTGGACAACCCATTCATACCATCTAGAGAAGAGTGTCAATATTTACATTTATACGTGTGATTTGGTTGAAATCGTTAGAATTCACCTTACAATGTTATTTTGGACTTTTAAAAGACTATAAATATTTTATTAATTTAGGAGTAATCAATTATTTGGGAACAAGTCTTTTACCTTTCGTTCTGTACCGATCGTTGAAAAGGAATTATCGAGAAGCCTTGGGATTACGTGGTCAATTATACAAATGCACCAGCACGAAATTGAAAAGGTAGCAAAATCGTTACAGGAGATGAAAAATGGAGCATTTACAATGGCTCTTTGCAAATCGAACCCCTAAACCAAGCTTACCACTGATAATCTTATTAAGATTTCAAAATAATTAATTACTTAATATTAATATTCCTACGGACTCATAGAAATAATATTTGTGTGAAAACATGGACAGTGCCGTTCGAAAATTAATACTCAAACTATTTTTTTCTGAGTTAAGCGAATTGGTTGCAATAACTACATAAGCAAAATGGTCTTATAGCGAAAAATGGGCCTTTTGGGTAGTTGGCTCATTTTTAGAAATGAATGAGAAGTCTTAATTAGTGTGGCTTTTTTTTTATTTTTTTATTGCTTCCCAGAAACATTGTCCATTCAATCAATACTTTGTTAGACCTACTCTTCCTTTTATTATTATTACTGCTGCACATCTGCGACACATTGACTCAGATTTTCAGATTTTTATATGTGGATGCAGGTAAGGTGTTCCAGGTCCGGATTAGTCAATTTTTTAGAATGTCAATTGACTCTGGACGATCTCTTGTAATCTTAAGATTCATGATCGACCAAGGGCTTATAACACAACGCGAAGTCTTAATTCACTTGTCGAACTATGCTTGTCCGAAAAGTACAAATTAATTCTGTAACATAACTCAAACTGTTGCACTTGTCAAAAGAATTAATTTCCCTTGACTTGTCAGCATTCTTCGACAAGTGTTTTATAAGTGAAAATGGCGAAAATCACGGCGGACAGAAAAAAATGCTACTTTAAGTAGTGGGCTGTATTTTATTGTTTAGTCTGGTAGCAAGATTATGTGCAGTTGATTGAGATAAATGAAGTTTTTCAATAAACAGATGATCACTTACATTGAAATTAATTCTTGGTTTAAAAACTTTTAACTGGTGACGAGGTTCACTGTTATCACTGTCAAACTTAGACTCAAGAAAGTACATTTTTAGTTAAATATTATTTTATTTCTTTATTTGTATTCTGCTTTTTCAAAGATATTGCATAAAAACTTGTCAACTTTTGACAATATTTCAATCACCTGTCCTAATTGAACCAAAATTCTACAAGTATTCCCTCGAAAGAGGGAAATTATATAATTTTATATTTACAATTTTGGCTATATGGCCAAGAGCACTGTCCAGTTGAAAAATGAGCCTGCATCCCCAGACCATCACACCTTTAGTTTTGCAGGCATCCGTAAGAGGCATTTAGAGGTCAGTCTTTCCTTTGATTCTCTTTGCGCACCAATCCTTCTATCTCCAATATGCAGCGTAAACTTGGATTTGATGGAAAAGATAACATTGTTCCACATGTCTTAAATACAATTAAGATTGTTCTCAGCCCAAATTAATCGTTTTTATCTGACTCTTATTGGAAAATCCGGCTTCAGTACTTGCTTGAGTGCTCTAAGTCCAGCTTTTACGAGCCTTTATCTCACTGAGCTTGCTAAAATTATTTATTATTTAGCTCGAAATATGTAGATCATTTTTAATATCCACCGAATTCTTTAACTGATAGCGACGGGCTTGGGGTACCAAGAAACGATCTTCCACTGAGGTCGTCTTTTTGGCCTCTCTGAGCCTTTTCTTCTGCTACTAGCTTTCAGAAATTTGACGGGTTGTCGAATTTAGACGTGACAGACAGAAAATATTTGATTTGCACTCGGAAATGATTTATCCCATTATTTGTTTTTTTTAATCACTTTGGTTCGTTTTGTGCGGCTATCACGAGCTACATACATAATTACATCGACTCATGCATAATTATATCGACTTCTGTTAATTAATTGAACGATATTTTGCTACCCAGTGCAAAAAACATCGTAGCTCTCATAAATTCCAAGAACTCCCATCCGAAAAAGTAAGAAAACGTTTTGAGGAACATTTTTCGAACTGGCACTGTATGTACGGCACTGGCACGTATTTACGAGTACATATTTGTAAACTATTAAACAAAAGAAACGTTAGTCGTAAATGTATATGCAGTGTGGTGGATTAATCAAAGAGTTACAAACATAAGTGTCATCTATCTATCTATCTATATAATTAAATCGGTAGCGCAAGAGCTTGTGACTCCTCCTGAGAGTTTATATCTGCACCGATTTTAATTATTCTAAAACTGATCGAAAGATTATCAGCTGAACTTTGTTCATCAGTATAAAGAATTTTGAAAAAGTGCATATAAGTAAGATGAGATGAGATGAGATGAGATGAGATGGGACAAAATTATATGGAGCTTGGGCCAACAGCGTACATCAATGAAATTAGTATCAAAATAAAGCTGATCTTCAGTACATTAAAACTGCAAAGTCTTATGAAAATCGTATGTGGGGATTTTGAGATTTTTGTGTGTGAAGTTCGTATTGCGGATAGATCTTCTGATGATTTTTGTCCGTTTATATGCATACTAGCTGATGTACCCGCTTCGCTGCGCATACAAAAATATTCTCTTTGTATGTAGGTATGTGTATTTGTAATAAATTGTCTACTCCTACTGGAAGGAGACTTCCATCTAAATGCTACACTTGTCCTTGCACCTACTGGAAGGAGACTTCCATCTAAATGCTACACTTGTCCTTGCACCTTAAAAGATGACATAAATACTTGCTTCACAATTTGAATGACTGAATGAATTGCTTGGATATAAGATTTTCCATAGACTATTAAAGAAAAAAGTGACGCAGGTGGGTTAGCAATTTCTTCCAATCTGAATTTTCCGATTTCTTTCAAAACGTCAAAACACAATACATACATATCTGTATCTGTTCCAAGCCCTGCGTCTACTTATCATAAATGCAACCAAATTTATCCAGTTATTGGATTAGAGTTCATCGAACAATTACAATACATATACGTTAGTACAAAGCAATCCCAATCACTTATACAACACGCATGTATCGCATACACGCATACCCGCTGCCGCAGGTGCATTGACGGTGGCAATGGTCTCCGCTGATCTTTGTCGCGAAAGCATACAAACAATATTTCTTTATATTATTACTTTTCTCACAGAAAATGTACAAAGAAGATATATATTTTAAAATCTTCGTTGTGAAATAATCTAAACAAATATGTATATTTTATTTTAATACGTTATTTAAGAACTAATATAGAGCGAGATAAATGGCTAAAAGTAAAATATAATATTTTCTTTTTCTCATTTAGAAGTTTTTTATTTAAAAATATTGATTTTTTTTTATCCATTTTATAGATTTAATCCAACCAGAATCGATTGCAAAAAACCGCATTCAAATAAGTTCAGTAGTTTTTTTGTTTTTGCGGCACATACATACACACTTTTTTTTAGACTTCATTTTATAAAAGTAGTGATGATAAAGTCATAATACCTTAAAAATCGTAATGCGCATATATATGCATTTAGTATGAAATGAAAGGTGATTCTACTATCTTTCTTATGACCCCAAAATAATGGGCCTAAGATTTTCAATTTTGAAATAATCAATTAATCTCTGAAGACTTCAAAAGTAAAGTTTTTTTCTTTGAAAATTAACTAATTTCTGAAAAATCTTCAGCGACAATATACCCCATTTTTGATAGCTATTTGAAAGAGCATTTTTCAAGCTTTAATTTTATGTATAATAGTTTAAGATTTAGCCATTATTAACTAAGAAAAACACTTTCAAAATTTTACGTGGTGCAAATCAATCACCAATGCTCAGTAACCAATCCCCAATGGTGAGTTCTTAGAATGTTGTATTGTTTTTAACATATTAAGATATTAACACAAGAACTATTACAAACATAATATAGAGAAAATTAAGAAAAAATACAATAATATTACTTTTTTAACAAAAAGGATGTTTTATGTATAAGAAACCGTGTTTTAATATTTAAATAAAAAGTTACGGCCCATTATAATATTCTTCATCATCTTGGTTGTCTATTAAAATGTTATGCAGAAAAGTGCAGGTGGTATTTCTGAATTTGTTTGATAATGAGCATACCCAAGATACCAACAACAAAACACTTATAACGTGAGCACAACATCCAACAACTCTCAATCCAACCAGACAACTGCAGCAATAATATACATTGATAGAATTGCTTGTATTATAGCACTATTTTCCTCATTGCTAACAAGTATGTATATATGTACATATGTGTAATATACTCTAGAATTTATACATACATAAGTCGAGATTTTGTACGAACTTTTTATAAGTAATTGTTTCCTTTTAAACCCTGGCATCCTGTGGTAATTGTACCTATATTTGGACACACTTCTATTTGGTAGCTTCCATTTGGCTTCAGATGTTGTCCACAGTATGAACCAGCTTTCTTTATTTGATAATTTTAAAACACTGCCCTTCTTCAAATAAGGTTATTTTCTATCACAAAATCATCTAGGTGATTGGGAGTATTTAATCTGCTTAAAGCGATTTGCAACAGCTCATAAGCATCATCGGTGTCTTCGATCAGTGGGTGAAACTTTTTGAAATAGCTGAAGTTATTATAAAATCATCCGTCAAGTGAGGAGAGGCAAGGTTGAAGAACTCCTGATGGAACAGTTTAAAATCCTTTTTACAACTTCTACAACCCACCTTTACATCGTTTTACATCGCGATTTTTTTGTAGTGTTGTTAATTGCTGATATCCTTCCAGCAGAGATTCGGGCTTATGCGCTCTATACCCATGCGATTCTAGAGTTGAAGTAGAATCTCTAAAGCCTCTGTTGAGAATGAAGACCCTTCTAAAAAACTGCCTCAGCGCCCGACTTTCGCTTCCGAAGAGCCTGTTCATTTTTAAATTATCCGAATCAGTGGCAGCATACGGACCGAATACTTCAAGAATATGCCATTACAGCACGTTATAAGAAATAGTTTAACCAAGTTCTGATATTTATGTAAACCGTACGTTTGCTTTTGAAATGCGTTTGGATATAAACATAAGTGCTGTTACAAATGACTTTAGTTGGTCTCTCATTTCGAGATATTTCAATGTTACCAAAAAATCCATCAGAAATGAATTTATTCTTTTTAGCAACGTCTTAAACGCTCATATGTTCCAACCCCAAGTAGGATGGTACGAACTGTCTCGAAAAGCAGCTCCCAACGGCCGACAAATGACATTGTAGTATCCTGCAGGATCATCATCATCTTTGTTAAAAAAGTATTATTATTGTTTTTTTTTTCTGAATTGTCTCTATATTATGTTTGTAATAGTTCTTACATAAATATCTTTATATGTTAAAAAGAAAACAACAACATTTTTTTCAAGTGTCTGTAAAAAAAAAAACCTGTAATAACTCACCTGTTATTGAGCATTGGTGATTGATTTGCACCAGGTAGAATTTTGAAAGTGTTATACTTAGTTAATAATGGCTGAATTTTACATTATTATACATCAAATTACGGTCTGAAAAATTTTCTTTCACATAACTGTTAAAAAAGGTATGTTGTCGCTTAAAAATTATCAGAAATTAGTGATTTTCAAAAAAAAAAAATTCTTTTCATTTAAAGTCCTAAGAGATTAATATTTTTTTTAAGCCTGAACATCTCATTATTTTCAGGTCATAAGAAAGATAGTAGAATCACCTTTTATTTGATATTAAATTCATGTATGTATGTGCGTCTTACAGTTCTTCCGATATTATGATTTTATATGCATATAAACGGATCAGAAGAACTATCCGCAATACGAACTTCACACACAAAAATCTCAAAATCCACACATACGATTTTCATAAAATTCATAAAATGCTCTATTTTGATATTGATGATTTCATTGATGTACGCTCTTGGACCGAAAGTGCCCCGTCTCCTTTATTACGAAAAAACGTCATTACCTATACCTACGCTCTCTTTATTTCATTCGTAAACCTTAAACGGGTATAGGGTTTATACATGCGAGATTTCTCGCACTGGTCCACTAGTTTATTATTAAAACAGTCCACTTGCCATGCAATTTTAATAACTTAATTCGGAATTTAACAGTTCACTTTTGTGGCCTTTAACAATTAACAACAATAGCGTGCATACATACATACATACATATGTAGATGAAATATTTTTTTTGTGTAATTGCATTTTCACACAACCGAACAAGCATTATAAAGTTCCCTTGCCATCAGCCATTGTTTGTTTGACCTCGGTGAAATGTTAAAATAAATTTTGCTGTGTGCTGCGGAAAAATCCATTCCAATTCAGCAGAGGTTTGTACTACATGCGCTTGGTGGGTTAGTTAGTCCTCAATTGTGTGTACACCTTCAGGAAACTGGAATTGTTGTACTAACGCAGAAAACGAATACACGGTTATTTGATCCTGGTTAATCTCTAGGTTTTCACAGAAGTCAATTTGAGCTACTGCACATTTAATTTGGTTTAGGAAAAATATAGCTCAGCTCGCATAAATGTATGAACCAACCTGCGCTACCGTAACTACATGTGTATATTATTTTGTGAGATCTTTTGCATAGAGACAGAAAAAGTTGAATTAGTATTTCGTACTCATTTAACATGCATAAATCCTTGTGTTGCAAATTGGAAAATGGAATTAAAGAATTTATCTTCGTATTTAGACAAATTAGATTGAATATTTTAAAAATGTAGCCTTGCGCTGGAGAGGACCTCTGGTGGTCGAAGTAGAAAATAATTCTAACAACAGAAACTCAATAATCAATAAAAACAATAAAAATAAGTTTTGATTTGGTTCTTTTAATGATAATAATGATGAAGATAATATTATTAATGTTGCGCGCATACGAAAATCTATCCGTGACCCATTCCAACACGTTAGAATTTAAAAATGCAAAGTAAAGAATATGCACTTGTCCTATTGTTCATTTCGTTCATGAACGCCTTACTTTCAGATAATATTTATGATATTTTCACATCAACCTAACCACCTACAAAATATTTTTACTTATCCTAGTTGGAAGTTTGAGTCAATTCCGCAGTATTTATTTTTCTCAGTTTCCAACTCATGCAACCCTTTCAATTTTCAAAACAAGAACAAAATACCTGCGACAGCACCATTTCCCACTCATTCGACCACCAACTCGTTCAAATGATTTGGAAACGAAATGACATCCCTACTAAGAGTACACACTACACACACACAAAAACAAAAGTCGCAGATTCGTACCAACCGATTCGTACCAACCGATTCGTTCAAATTAGCTATGAACGAAATCAAGCAAACGGTGAGTTTTGCTCACGTTTTTACACTCAAATTGTGTTCGAGTGGTGTTCGTTCGGATATTGGGTTGTTGTTGTTTCTTGTATTTTGCCTTTGTTTTTTTCGTGCTAGAAGAATATGAACGAAATGGGAAAGAATATGAAAGTCATACATATGTTCGTGGATTGAGCTTTTTTTCAGTAGAGGTATAAAAATGATTAATTATTTAATTAGATTTAAATTAAACTTTCCTAATTCTCTTTTAAACGAACTAAATACTTTATATGTATGTTAGCTTGAAAAAATAAATGTTGTTATTTATGAACAACAAAAGTTTTTTGTCAAATTTTAATGCTAGTCAGTTTTTTGATAAACTTCGGAGTGATGATCTGGTTGCAGTTTTTTCTCAATTAGCTACACATACTCGTATGTATAAAGTGACTGAACTTACAGTCAGCGTCAAAAGTGAGTAGACAACAATGCAAACATTGATAACATTCACTTTTCCTATTAAAACAAAAAAGATATTAAATTTTGAAAAACGGTTAATCAAAGTTTTATTCATGTGTGACAAAATAAAAAACAAAAAATTCACAAAAAACAACAACAACTATTTTTTTTTTAATATTAATGTTAAATAGTCCATAAATAACGCGTCAAAAGTAAGTAGACACTGTCTACTCATCACTCTCAAGCGTCTGATAGTAGACCGCTAACTTTACTGTTTTCGAAAGAAGATCAGCGAGAGATCAATGCATTTGGGGAAAGGAGTTACTCATTCTGTTGTGTGTGCTTGGTTTGAAAGCGAGTATAAATTGAGAGCAGTGATAGAAAAAAAATTACATAAAATCAATTAAATGAAACAGCAAAATGCGAAAAGAAATATCCTTAGAAACAGGTAAAATTATTGTGGACCTGCATAAAAAAGGAAAAACATTAAGAGAAATAGCGGAGACAGTGGAAAGACAGCATTCATCAATCGCGAAAATAGTTAAAAAAATTCATCTTTGCAACAATAAACAACTTTAAACGTCCGGGGCGACCAACGTGGCTTAGTGTACGAGAAAAACGAAATATCGTGATTGAAGTGAAACAAAACCCTGCATCAAGTGCAGTTAAAATTGCGGAAAATATTTTATCAACATCTGAAATACCTGCAAGTGCAAGTACTGTTCGCCGAGCCTTACATAAATCTGGACTACATGGCAGGGTGGCTAGAAAAAAACCTCTTATTTCAAAAGTCAATAAAAGAAAGCGATTAAGTTTTGCAAAGCAGTATAAAGATGCTGATATTTCTTTTTGGAAAAATATACTTTTCTCCGATGAAAGTAAATTTGAAATTTTCGGAAACCAAACAAGGAACAAAATTTGGAGAAAAAAGAATGAAGCATTTAAGGAAGTGAACTGCAAGAAAACAATCAAGAAGGGAGGGGGTCATGTGATGGTGTGGGGATGCATGGCGGCGTCAGGAGTCGGGGATCTTGTATTCATTGATGGTACAATGAAAAAGACTGATTACCTGAAGGTTTTACAAGAGCATCTACAGCCAAGTGTTGAAAAGGTGAGGTTGCCTAGGCATTGGATCTTTCAGCAAGACAATGACCCTAAGCATACCTCTTACCTTGTAAGGGAATGGTTGCTTTACAGAACCCCAAGCCAGCTCAATCAACCCCCCACAATCACCTGACCTTAATCCCATTGAGCACCTGTGGGATCACTTGGACGGAAAAATTAGGCTAAGGAACATTAGAAGCAAAGAGGAGCTGAAACAAGCATTGACTGAAGAATGGCAAAATATTTCATCGGAGGCAACGAATAATCTCGTCGAATCGATGCCGCGAAGAATTAAAGGAGTCCTAGAAGCTAAAGGAGCACACACAAAATATTAAATTTAATTTATAATCCTTTTTAAACCAAATGCTAACATGATCATTCATTGTGTCTACTTACTTTTGACGCGTTATTTATGGACTATATAACATTAATATTAAAAAAAAATAATAGTTGTTGTTGTTTTTTTGTGAATTTTTTGTTTTTTATTTCGTCACACATGAATAAAACTTTCTTTAACAGTTTCTCAAAATGTTATATCTTTTTTATTTTTATAGGAAAAGTGAATGTTAACAATGTATACATTCTTGTCTACTCACTTTTGACGCTGACTGTACATACTTTTCCTTTAACAAAATTATCTATTGAAAGAGCATTTTTCACACTTAAAAGATTAAAGCCATATTACAGAACAATAATTGGAGAAAGTAGGTTAACAGACGGTTGAATTGAAAAAAAATCCTTTGGCGAGAAAAGCAGTTGTAAAGGCCCCAACCCATAGAATCCGTTGTGCGTTTATTCATCCTTTTTAACGGACAGCTCGATAGAATACACGTTTTCTTATGGAAGGTGGCCCATAACCAACGCACATAAAAACGCAGCGCAGAAAGTAGGTTTACTTTCTACTTTTTTCTCTGCGCTGTGCGTTGGGTGTTCACACATTAACGCATTGAAGTGCACACCTTCACATATTATAGTTCACGCATTTACAAATTGAGAGTATGCATTTTAATTGGTGGAAGCATAGAGAAATATAGAGAAACTGTCATCGATGTTGACAATCAGCTGACATCAGCTTGAAAAGAAAACACTTTCAGCCAGTGTTGTCGGTCGTATTACAATAGTAGTTCTGTATACCCATCTGCAGTCCGTACTACAATTGCCTTATGTCGTTTTTATTTGGGCTTTGCAGAGTTTGCTCTCAGGTCTTAGATTTTTCGTGCTGAATAGAGAACAAATGAATTTGACTTGTTTTTCTGCAATTTTATTAGTGTGTCATTTGACATTTTGTTCGTAAAAGGAAATAAATAAAAAAAGAAAAATAATAAATACAATTGTAAATACACTTTTTTTCTAGTTTTTTCTGATAATATGTGTGTTAATTAATAGCATTTTGATGTGCTGCGTTTAAATTTCGTATAAAATGTTTTGGTATTAGTGCATGTAGGTGTAAATCTCGAGTTGAATCCGAAATTCACAAAAATTGATCTCGAACAAAAAAAAGTGCTTTTTTAGTCGGTTGGAAAATGATAATATGTACTGGAGCGATAAAAACTGCTGGAGATGAAAAAAAGTGATTGCAATGTCAGGTCCTTATACCAAATAATAGAACTCTATTGGTAAGACATTGGTAAGAAAACTCCTAAGGCCATGATAAAATTATGTTTGCATTGAAAAACCAGCCGGCAATCGATAGGAACATACACTGAAAAATTCAAAAAAGAAAAAAATCGAAACTAGTGAGCTTCAGATAATTTTGTTTCTGATTCCAAACATTTTGCCATTTTCATAATTTTTCTCATATGTGAATATTGGTACTATGTACCTTCATCCTAAAAGTACCACCATGTTATCAAAAATTAAGCACCCAAAAGATTACCGAAACGACAACTCTGCTTTCAGCAATAGCAAAATGTCATCGGCTGTCATCCTTTCAGCGCTGGTATGCGACGGATTCTATGGGACGGATCTTTCCGTCATGCGCCAACGTCAGCGTCAACGTTGAACGCAGCGGCATTGACGGATTCTATGGGTCGGGGCCTTAAGGAATGAAAGTGTAATAAAAATATTTTTGAATAAATTAAGAAGATGTGAACAAGAATATACATAAGTAATAGCAATGTAGGTACATCAAAATGTCAAATTGCAATATAGGAAAAAATAGAAAATAAATAAACTGAATGACTGCATTTTTTATTCACGCATCGCCACTAATTAAGTAATTATTACTAATATTAAAAGGGTTTTTATACTGAGCAAAGAAGCATTTTGCTACGTTCAAATCTAAGTTAAAGATTTCTGAAAGCTGTATAGACACTCGACTGCAATACCACTAGCGCTTCCGAGTGCTGGAGATGTAAAACCATTTTCTCCAGCTAATGTGGGCTTTTAAACTGCACAAATATTTTTAATGATGCCATTTGGAGCCCTGCATTCAAAATTCACTCCGATTGCCTCAAAAGAATTCAAAAGTGTTTTACCAGAATAATTTTTTTTAAAATGCGATGGAACTTCAGGCCTGAGTATTAAGCCAGATGCCAATTGCTTGGAATTACGTCCTTAAAATCTAGGCGAGCTATTCATATCATGATGTAATGTTTGTGAGAGATATACTTTGCTATCACATAAGATACCCACCTCTTCTTTCTAAGCTTCCGATCTATGTACCTGGTAGATCATTATGAACTAGAGATTTTCTTTTTGAACATTTACACAGAACGAAGTACGGTAGTAATGAATTTTTGTCTAAAACAATTGTATCTTTCAATGAAGCTTGCAGTAACATTGATCTAAGTTTATGTATAGATAAATTTAAAGCTGCACTATTATATTTTATTTATTTTAACTTTTTTATTAAATACCTGAAATATCTGTTAGCTATAAAGCTACGTGCAGACGAGCAATCATTTGCAGCAAATATTTGCAGCAAGTATTTGCGTGCCTGATCACACCTATGCAAAATTTGCTTGCAAAAAGTTTGCTGAAACTTATTTGAAGCTTTCATACAAATTGTTTGCACGACAATTTGCCTCAAAATATTGCACGGTTGTTCACACCGCATGAAAGTGCAAGCAATAGTAGTTGCTACAAAATATTTGACATTTGCTGTTTCTAAAATTTGTTTTTTTTTACTTATTTTTGTGTTCAGGAATTCTAAGGATTTCCGATGTCCGTACACTGAAATCGCTTTTTGTTACCATCGTTCGTCCCATCCTTGAATATTGCTGCATAGTCTGGTCCCCATTTTACAAAAATTAATCGAACCGTATCAAAAGAATACAGAAAAGGTTTACGAAGTATTCACTTCGGAAGCTAAATTGGACATTGCCACTACCACCTTATGAAACACGATATCACCCAAACCTCTTCAAACTAGAAGAATCTATTTTCTTGTCTCATTTGCGAGAGATGTTGTAATTGGACAAATTAATTGTGCTCCCTTTTCATCACTGTTTAAGCTTTATTCACCAGCTCGATCCTTAAGACCGAGGGCTTTTTACTTCTTTTCAATACCTTTTCACTCAACAAACTATGGCTGTAATGAGCCAGTCACTAAAGCCTGTTATTACTTTAATAAATATGCCGATATAATTGATCTAAATTGTCCTAAGGAAATATTCAAAAATGTTATCATGAACGGAATTGTGTATGATTGAAAGGCATTTATAGTTATGTTATGCACAAGTACATATATATCTATATTATACTAGTACCATTAGCTCTAAGAAAGTAAATTATACCAATAATTGTACTTATAGACTAAAATAAATAAATAAATAGTTGGAAAGTGTCTTGCCAAAAAACTAAAATAGCAGCCAGCAGATATGGTGATGATACTTTCATTAAAACGTAAAAATAAAAGAAAAACGAAAAAATGCATCAGTAAAAGAAGATGTTGGGTTAAAGATTGGATTGCAAAACAATCAGAGCTAGGATTTCACCACCAAGTTTTAAATGAGCTGGAAAATGAAGAGGAAATCTATTTTTGTAATGAGGCGAAGAAAAATCAAATAATTCGGGAAAAGTGTCATATTTGTAAACCAAATGTATTACTACGCAAGTGGTTACGGCGTCGGACTACTGAGCCAGCGGTCTTGGGTTCGAATCCCGCCGCAAACACCTAAAAGTTTTTCACAGTGCCCACCTCTTTCGAATGTCTGACAAGCATCAAAGAGTATCATTTGTCACGATTGAGCTTCTCAACTCGCCGTTCGGAGTCGGCAAAAAACTGTAGGTCCCTTCCATTCATGCAAAAATATTCACCTCGAGCTGTAGCGCCAACTAAGTAAGTAAATGTACTACTCCGATTTCCGTGCAATATTGCGGCAAATTGCGAACAATGAATGCAAACACGCAAACAAAATAGGCAAACAAAACTGACATGTTCACATCACACGCAAAAATATTGCCGCGAATATTTGCCGCAAAAGTTTTTGTTTGCAGCAAACTGCTTTTTACACCGTTCACACAGGCAAATTTTATTGCAGGCAACAATTTGCTGCAACTTTAGAGCCCCCGCACACTACAGACTTTTTGTCGGCCGACAGTTTAGTCGGGCTCTTAATCAGTATGAAAATATATGAGAGTGCGCACACTACAACGATTTGATATCGGCCGATAAATAAGTTTGATAGGCTACATGATTGCCTTCAAACTAAAGTATCGGCAAACTATCGGCCGACTACTTAATCAGTACGGCGCTCTTCTACGTGCGCACACTACAGACTATAAGGTCGGCCGTTTTTTTTTTTGATAGCTCAGTTTGCTCTGAGTTTTAAATTAATTTTCTTTAAGTTCTGGATATTTCGTCATATTTAAATATGAAATTATGGACATATTTGGGCGTAGAGCAATGATTACCTCTCTGGAACATTTTGTACTAACTACCATTAAGCGACTATTCTCTGCAAAATGTGTTTAACGACTAGCAAAACCAAATCGTTCGAGAACAGTCGGCCGATTGTTTGTCTAGTGTGCGCACTCACTACCAACCCGACGATTTCATCGGCCCAGTGTGCGCACTAACCGGCCCAACCCGACCAAACTATCGGCCGATAGAAAGTCTGTAGTGTGCGGGGTCTCTTATTGCTCGTCTGTACGTAGCTAGTTAACACGCGCCGGCAGCCACCTGTCGTACGGTAATGCGAGAACACCCAGCAAGGCCATTGTACCGGACGCATCGCTTGCATTTCCTGCACGCGCGGACGGCTATCGTGGGAACCAAGGTCAAAGCGAAATTAGGTTTAAGCATATCAATATTGTAAGTTCAGTTCTAATTGGGAACCGGACGGAATAGCATCGAATTTGGCATCTGAAGTTGTGGATGGAATAAATATAATTTTATAACGTGGAACTACTAGTTTTTTATTACGAACAAGTTGGGCCAACCATAGGTTGGCGTTCGGTTTTTTTTTGATTCATAAAGACGAAGAGCTTTTACTGGCGCCCGAGCAGGGACCTGACGAATCAAGTCAGTCTCTTAGAGAAAAAAATTAACCTAAAAGTGACTAAAGAAGAACCAAATAAAAAGTGAAGATCGTGTATTAAAAAAGAATAATGCTGTGTGCATGAAACCAAGTTGAATGAATTGTGTAACAGAGAAATTAACGTAAAGTGACCAAAAGAACCCAATAAAAGTGAAGATCGTGTAACGAAAAAGAAAAGAAATGCTACGTGCATAAGCAAGATAAATAAGTGAAAATCGTGTAACGAAAAATGCTTGTATGTGCATGATCTAATAGTGAAACAAGTGGAAAAAACCACATGCAATAGAAAACCCAGAAAAGTTTTAAGGAACTGGGAGTGAAAATATCTTACGAGTAGAAGTGATTAGAAGCAGAACAAAAATTCCAATTGGATGCCCAAAGAAGACCAAACGAGCACTTAATAGGCGATTAAGTAATCAGGATGCAGGCTACGTTCTTGGGACTGTAGTAAGATTAAGCTTAAGAATAAAATTATATTAATTAAGGAATTTAATATTATCACTGCCCTTGCAGTTAACTAAGGAATAAATTAATGCTAAACAAATAATCGAAAATAAACTGAAATGTTTGATCAAAGAATCACATTTTTATAAGAAAAGAAAACACTCATGCCTAGGGGCCAACCTCTCACGAAAAAAGGGGCCGGTTCACCGAAATTTTAATAAAATATCCGTGTGAAGACCCTCGTACCATTAGTAGGTCGCTGCAAAAATAACTGCATTACGACTAAAGAGGATTTATACGAGCCTTCCGTCAGGACGGTGACTACCCCGAAATATTAAGAGAGCGCGCTTAGCAGGCATCTCGGTAAATTAATTAATATTAAACCGAAAACCATAAATTGAATTAAAAATTTAAAGAAAGTTGCTAAAAAAGCGACAACAAAAATAAATAAAATACAAACGACTAAAAGAATCTGTATTTAAAAAATTTAACTGAGAAATTTTACATAAAATTGAATCCGAATTTGCTTCTGCCACTAGGTGCTAATTTATTTGATATAATTAAAAATATTTAAAAGGTCATTACATTAAAATTTACACGTTTCACTTACACACTCGGTTACTATCTGACGCGCTTAGAATGGACGAGCTAAAGAACTCGGTGACACAACTCACCGGTGCGATCAACTCCGTCCTCGAGAAAGGTTTAAATTTTACCACAGATGCCTCAGACTACGCTATTGGTGCAGTCTTATCCCAGGGTAAAAATAACCCATTGTACCGAAAAGAAATTATCGCAAAGGACAATCGCGTAACAATAACGACAGCTAGTGGCAAAAGAATTCATAAAGCTCACTTAAATACCATGAACAAAAACTAAAAAAGAAAAAAAAGGAGAATGATTCCCTTGTCTTATCCAAATTAAGAAATAAACTAATTTTAAGAAAAAAAGAAATAGAAATAATCAAATTCTAAACTAAGCAATAAGTTAATTTTAAATATAATTGTATTGCAGTCTAGCTTTCTTGGTTCCCGTGCAGACCCTGCACATTTTTGAATACAAGTCACCAATTGTGACCATTAAAGAAGGCGACGCTTGGGTGATAAATGGTTATTTTAAGCTGATCCATGTTATCGACTTGAAGAAGTATAACGCTTTCATCGAGCAAACCGAACAATTGGCTGCAAAGCACGTAGCTGATCAGGAAATGCGACTGGTTTTAACCTACCACTTAAACCAGGTAAAGGCCCGATTAAAAGAACTTGGTGAACCGAAATCGAGACGAGCCCGATCTATCGACTGGATAGGGAGTGCTTAGAAATGGCTGGCTGGTTCCCCTGACGCAACTGACTGGGGTAAACTTTTACAAACGCAAACAGACATAATAGAAAACAATAATGACCAATACAAAATCAACGAAAAACTTTTTGAGGCGACGCACGAGGTTATGAGCAAGGTTAACAGGATAATCGACGATTATAATAACGCTGTAGAGGAAGGAGAATCGGACAGACTAAGACGCGACTTACTGAACAAAGTACTTATACTAAAGGAAGGGGTTAACGAAATAATCAGGGCCTGCCAAATGGCCAAGACTGGAATTGTTAATAGCAACATACTAGACTCTGAGGAGATAAATACCATCATAAACGAGCTAGAAACTCTCCCTTACCAAAACTTCATAGAGGCAGTGGAGTATGGACGACCGTCTGTGTATAGCAATGGAACTCTATTGCTGTATGTCCTAGCAATCCCTAAGGTTGGAACTAACATCTTCCATTTGATAAATGCTCGTGCTGCAGTCAAAGACGGGAGACAAATCGACTTGGACTATACGAAACTACTAATTAACCACGACACGACATACGGACTCAAGGGTGACTGCTTCCACATAGGGAATACCTCGGTATGCGAGAGTAGCGTCTTAAAGAAACTAGCAGAGGACACATGCCTACCCAGGATCCTCAAGGGCGGCACCGAGTCATGTGACTTCAAAGGCACTAACGAAGAGGTCATCGAACTTATTGGGGACAATACGATCTTCGTGACAAATTTTAATGGTTCAATTTTAAATAAAAATTCTTCTATTCCTCTAGAAGGTACATATCTCATCCAACTAGACAATGACAAGGTAACCATTAAGGATCAGACGTACTGCAGTGTCTCCACTTCAAGCCTACAAGCGCTTCCTGCTGTCCTGGCCAATGTTACTAGCAAGAGGATCAAGCCTAACCTGGAATTCGTGCATGATATCAGTGTCAAAAATATTGAACTAATTAAAACCCTAAAAGAAAACTTTGATTCCTCTATAATTACAGAAATCCTGGTCGCCGTAGCTATAGTTATAGCCATCTGCCTACTGTGGAAGAAGATCTACGGGAAGGTCAACATCCCTGAACTCCGTTTGTCTTTTCGCCGGAGGCGAATTCCTCGTCCAGCACAACGTACAACAGGAGTTCAACAACCCAGCCAAAGTTGTCCATCATGTTCGGTCATTGATCTGCGGGACGCAGATATTTGAAAGGGCGGCAGTTAACACGCGCCGGCAGCCACCTGTCGTACGGTAATGCGAGAACACCCAGCAAGGCCATTGCACCGGACGCATCGCTTGCATTTCCTGCACGCGCGGACGGCTATCGTGGGAACCAAGGTCAAAGCGAAATTAGGTTTAAGCATATCAATATTGTAAGTTCAGTTCTAATTGGGAACCGGACGGAATAGCATCGAATTTGGCATCTGAAGTTGTGGATGGAATAAATATAATTTTATAACGTGGAACTACTAGTTTTTTATTACGAACAAGTTGGGCCAACCATAGGTTGGCGTTCGGTTTTTTTTTTGATTCATAAAGACGAAGAGCTTTTACTTAGCTTAAGTCTTGTAGATAAATAAATAAATAAATAAGTAATTACAAAATATACAAATGGTAGGTATAAAACATTATACATATGTACGTATGTATGTACATTATATTTCGCAGCGTTTCTGATGACTTCAAATATGTGGTCATTGCAACGTAGGTTGACATTAATATGAACACTGAGAATAGAAAGTTTTTTTTTTGTTTTTATAATCTACACACGCTAAAGGGGATATGAATACCCTTTTAATGTTTACACGCAGCGCGAGCCCATGAAGGACGAGAACGAGAGACAGACTGATCCACGTAGTGGTAGGAAACTCAGATGATAGGTTTCAATTTCAACTAACTCTATTTGTGGTGTCCAGGATAACTGGTGAGTTGTGTATTGTTTTTGTACTTGCTTATGATTCACAGTTTTTTTTCAGATGTTTCTTATTATAGTTTGTGCGATCAATTTCTACAGCCATATTCAACATCCTACTGCCAGTGTTATGCCTTCGCAGTAGGTTTCGATATTAACTTCTGAAACTGATCAACTTATATTTATTTCGTGAGAAATAAATGCTTCGAAGACATCTGGATTCGAACCATGAACCTTTCGCATGACAAGCGACGACGACTACCACTACGCCACGGCCACCCAGCTTTTCGGTTTCAACAATGCAAGAGCTATTCATTGATAATAATGGCTGACGGGTAAGTTTACGCTGTAACCACAGAAGACAGCATTGGGATTTTAAAGCATTAAACTCCACTCTATTGTTGATACCCCATTTGATTATGCTATCAAGGTCGGAATTTAATGTATTGGATTAGATGTGGCAGACAAGAGATCAATTATAAAAACTTGAATTATTTTGATATACCACGTTTTTAAGACGGACTAGAAAGTATAAAATAATTTATCCTAGCCCCATAAAGATTCCTAACCCCATCAGATAGTCAGCGTCCTAGCTGGGGTCATGGGCGCCGCTGACCAGATTTGAATTTTGCGCCCCCTAAGACTTATTTTCTAGGAAGAGAAACAGCACAATACGTTTGAAAGTGTTGTTTAAATTTTGTATACATTGAAGCATGAAATTAGTTTCTACTTACTACTATGTTGAAAGGAAAACAATACAACACAAGTTCGTTTATGAAGGCATTATAAAGTCTCGTAAAGCTTACTTTTCAGGCTTTTTCTGAGGCCAATTTATCAATAATATGGTCTGTCAATCTCTAAACACAACTATGTAGTGTGCTTTCAAATCATATTTGTATTTTAATGCTAGACAAGCAGCGTCTTCAGTAAAGGTTTCCTGTAACGAAAGTCCAAAATCAGAAGCTACGGCTGCTAAACCTTGAAATCTCCGTCCCATTTGCTGAATAAGTGTGTCTTGTACGCAGTAAAGCTGAATTTGTCATTACGGCCGCATCATCATTGGCTCTTTCGTCGAACAGTTTTTGACCTTTCGTTTACGCTTTTCAGAAAATATTGGTTCTATCGACAGCTCGATTTTTTGCTGAATCAATACACAGCTCTATTTGATTTTTTCTGAAATCATTAAAAAAAAAACCCATAAGGCAAGTGATGATGAGGTCTATTCTCATACCTGTCCAAAACTGGTAAAACTACGAAATTCTACCAAACTCAGTCAAATCCTGTTACCGTACGAAGATTTTTCGTAGTTTGTCCCAGAAGGGAGACCTGCCCAAGAACTTTATTTTTTCCATTTTTTGTTGTTCAATGAGTTACTGTAGTTTTTCACACTCTAACCTCTCTCTGAGATTTTTACCCCCACTGTTTGAAATTTGAGAATCTGTGAATTTTGGGGCAGAATTTACGGGAAGACACCCACACCACGGCGCACAGTGGGGCAAATTGACTTTTTTGGTTGCAAAAATCCTAGCTCCTTAACGAATGAAGATATCGGGATTTTTTTTTTGTTTGAAGGAAATTTCCAAGGCTATACAATTTGAAAATGTTAAAAAAAATATGTACAGGGTGTTTCAGAATCTTCTGCTGAAATACAACTTTTTCCCATAGGAAATGGTCTTAATATTTTGCCTTAAAAATTGTCAAAAGTAGGTTACTGAAGTAAATACAGTTTGTCTAAAAGTCAAACAAAGTCACAGTGGTGCATAAAAGTAAACGAACAAGAAATTTTTTAAATATTTTTCCAGGTGTATCAAAAGCCTTTTTTTTTATTTTGCTGCACATTAAAAACTCAAAAAAGTATGTTAAGTGGTTTATTGCTATAAAAATGATAAAATTTAGGAAAAATGCTGTACAGGGTGTTCCAGAATTTCATGTTAGACAAGAATATTTTTATCCAAAGGGGTAAAAATAGTATTTTACCTAGAAATTAAAATCAAATATTTAGGTTTGTAGTAACTGCAGAGTATTTCATAACTTATTCAAGCGAAACAGTGGAGTAAAAAAAATAACCACTAAAAAAATTTATTTTTGTGTTGCAAACATTTTTTTTATTAAGTGACACATCAACTAAACAAACCATTTCAATAATATATTTCAAGTTTAACAGTGGAGAATAAATAAATAAATAAACATTAATAACAAAAAAATTTTTGGAAACATCAAAGTCCGGAATAGTTTCTAATAAACTAATCATTTCTAGAGAGTATCGTGCTTTGAGGTCTTCTGCAGTTCTAACATGCCTTAGCGAAGAAATGAGAGGGTCTAATGAGGCTGCCAGCATATTAAATAGGTCTTCATTCTGCCGATTCCTTGAAACCTTGCACGTATTTTGTACCTCTGTATATTTCCTGTGGTCTTTATTTATGGATTCCTGAGCTTTTTCTGACAATTTCCCGATTGGTAACGACTGATACTCGATTATACTTTGGCTATGAGCCAAAATTTTATGAATTGTAGGTGTAAGTTGTTTTTTGGGATACTTTTCTTTCAATAAATTTGTTGTTTCCATTGCATAAACTCCAAACTTGGCACCTTTAACATTTTCTCTGCAATTTAGAACGTTAAGTATTACTTGAAGCCTTCTTATCACCTTCTTATTGACTCTAGTTATGATTTTATGAAGAGGATTAGGGACTGCCGAAAATAGGCCTGAAACCGCAAAATCCTTATCACAATGAATTGCTATACATTTTTTTACCTGTTAAGTATACACACGTAAATATTTACAAACTTCTTTTCGCCTTAAACAAAAAAAAAAATGTGAAAAACAAAATTGAAAAAAAAAAAAACAAAAACAACATAAAGTCAAAAAAGTATGCTAAAAAAATGTTTTCAAAAACCACTAAATTTCAAAAAAATAAAAATAAGTTGTATTTAAAATAAAAACAACCATATTTACCAAGAAAGTAAAAAACCAATGTGTTTTTAACCACTATACCAAATTTGTACACCCAGAACTCAAACGAAAATATAAAAAAAAATCCATTTTTCGTTTACACTAAAAATAACCTAACTTTAACTAGCTGTACTTATCATACCAATTGTCCAAATTTAATAATTTTTTCGGTTTCTTGAGGTCTAAGCAATTCTTAATCCAGAACAAAAGCTTTTTTTTGCATTATAGACACACGCGAAAATTGAGTTTTGCAACGACTTTTGCAAAAAATTCCCTACAGTGCGGCGAGCTGAAGAGTGGAAAAACGACACAATTTTGGGTTTTGAGTGTAATGTTGAGTATAATCTGTGTAATCTGAGTATAATCTGTGGGGCGTCTCTGTAGAGTGCGCCTCCAGAGGGTCGTGCCCCTGGCCAGCCCCTAGCTATGACGCTGCAGATAGTCCTGAAAATTTGTGATTGTGAATTTGTTATAGCTATGAAAATACGTGTAAGATTTATATTAAACAACGTGGGGTTTATACGATTTATATTTCAATATTGAAAGAAATTAATGCCAGTTATCAATTTTTGAATACATGTATAACTCACTTATAGTGCTAGAGGTCTTAGATGCCGAATTTATTCCATCTCCTTCAGTGCACGGTGTAACGGTGAGTTTTGAGCCCTTTAGATGCTTCAAAAGAAGTAATTTTTGAAGAGTGTTCCTCAAAAAGATAGTTCTCAGCAGGCAAGGGTGGGTATAGCCGATGTAGCAGCTAGAGCATAGTATTGTGTTAACTATCGTGTTTCTTCTTTTTTTTCCTTTTTTTGACTTGCAAACCAGAACGGTTTACAACCCCTCTTCGAACAGGATAATGACGTTAAGTCACAATACAGTGATTGGCGTGTATCCTCAAAAAGGAGTTTATTTACACGAAATCTTTAAAACTTTAGATTCATCCTAAGGCCAAATCGATCAATAACTTTTTATGTTACAGCACGAGCAGTTTTTGAAAATAAAGATTCGAATTGCTCAGTTTAAGCATTCGCCTTCTCCAGGTTTGATAACATCACACTGCTACCCATCTTCAACGCAGGAATCACGTATGTCGAAACTGCTAAAAATCTTGGCATGGTGTTTAACCGCACCTTAACTTGGAACAACCACATAAATACAGTGGTGGGCAAAACATATGGCATTCTTCGAACTATATGGGCAGCACAATCCTTCACCCCCATAAGAGTGCGTATGTTATTGGCGAAAACGTTGTGCTTACCCACACTGATCTATGGCTGTGAAATATACTCAAATTGTGATTCTGTGAGCAAAAGAAAACTCAATGTTGCATTTAACAGTATAGTTCGTTATATTTTCGGCCTAAGAAAATATGACAGAGTATCTAATTTCTCCAAGCGTCTCCTCAACATGACCTTTGACAACTTCCTCAAGTCTCGTGTCCTAACTTTGCTCTCAAACATCCTTGTCAGTCATCAGCCCCAATACCTCTATGAAAAGATTCGTACGGCATCCTCGTTAAGGTCACGAATGCTAACTCATACGCGCCATACTTCACTTACATCCGAGCGTCAATTTTTTATCCATTCGATCCGCTTATGGAATTCTTTGCCGCGCTACTTAAGAGAAATAGACAATGCCGCGAGATTTAGGGACAAAATTAAACTACATTTTTCCCAATAATATGGATATTTTTTTTTTTTTTCTCCCTCTTCTTTTTCTATTTGCTATCCCTTCTGGATTTATACTGTATAGATTATTTTTTAAATTATTATTTATATTTTTGAAAATTGAACGATTGAAATTGTCTAACCGTAGCTTCATACATTAATGAATTATATTGTAGCTTATCACAAACTTATAAGACAATCTGTCTTAATGTGCATAAGCATTTGATGAATTAAATAAAATAAAAAAAAAAAAATCCTACTAATATATAAATGTGAAAGTTTGGATGTTTGGATGTTTGGATGTTTGGATGTTTGTTGCTCTATAACACTTTAACGGTTTAACAGACTTGAATGAAACTTTCGTGAATAGATAGTCTACTTCCTGGATTAGAGATTAGGCTACTTTTTAAACAAAACATACAATTCATTGATTCCATAATTCGAGTTATTTCAATTTCCGCTTTTATTATTTGGTCATTATTTTTGGGTACACCATTGTCATTGATCGTCACTCTGTTGGGAGAGGGTTGTTTTTGTAGATGTTATGCTCTTCTCTTCGCCACAAATCCATCGCTATCGCTTATTCTTTATTTTCTTTCTACCCATACGCGCATTGAAGGATGGGTAAACCATTGCCTTTGATCAGCACTCTGTTGGGAGAGGGTTGTTTTTGTAGATGTTATGCTCTTCTCTTCGCCACAAATCCATCGCTATCCCTTATTTTTTATTTTCTTTCTACCCATACGCGCATTGAATCATTCAATTTGAATGATGGGTAAACCATTGCCATTGATCGTCACTCTGTTGGGAGAGGGTTGTTTTTGTAGATGTTATGCTCTTCTCTTCGCCACAAATCCATCGCTATCGCTTAATCTTTAATTTTCTTTCTACCCATACGCGCATTGAATGAGGGGTAAACCATTGCCATTGATCGTCATTCTGTTGGGAGAGGGTTGTTTCTGTAGATGTTATGCTCTTCTCTTTGCCACAAATCCATCGCTATCGCTTATTCTTTAATTTTCTTTCTACCCATACGCACATTGAATGAGGGGTAAACCATTGCCATTGATCGTCATTCTGTTGAGAGAGGGTTGTTCGTGTTAATAATTAATGCTCCTTTTTGGGATTGTGACTCAAAGTAGAGGAGGGATGATTTTGCTGATTTTGCTACCGACTTTAGTTAGTTGTATTTCTGCTTCATCAGCGTGCGGATCTAGATCTGCAGAAAGGGGGGAATGCAGGTTTTTTTTTACTTTCTTTTTTTTTGTCACTTTACAGCGGTATTTGGTTACCTTAATTCAATTCACAAATACATATATTGTAGTAGTTGTAGGCAGGCGATATTGAGTCTTAAAATTAGTAAATAGTTGGTGATTTCAGACAAACCTCACCAGTTACTCCACGATTAATGCTTACAACAAAGCCTAATATCTTTGGCGTTTACATAATGCTATTGTACTTTAAATATGAACATTAAGTACAACTATTAGAGACAAGAAACCAGAAAGTACCATTATTTGATGCTCATAAAATACATATTATGTACATATGTGTGTAGACGTGTTTGTAGACAGGTATATTACATTTCCATCAATTTTTTATGCAATCGTTTCATCTATAGGGAACAACCACTTAGTTCAGATAATAATGTATTGGCTTCAGAATTCTTTAGAATCTTAATTTAAATAATATCACTTCCTACTACTACCTTTCTATCATACTACAATCAAATGACGCGACTGATTTAAAGCACGGGCAACGCCGGGCAGGCAACAGCTAGTAAATAAATAAATGTAAATGAATCTAATTATGCTTTCCTTTTATTACTTTGATGTTGTTCCAGAATGGTTTTCTAAATTTTTCTAGTGTTTGAAGCTTTAAATCCCACTTAAGATTTCTAAAGTTCCGAATCAGTTTCTCGACGAAAGAGTTCAGAATTTTTGTTTCGGTTAAATATGAGTAGTTACGGGTCGTAACCCATAAAGACCTATATCTATTACGTACTTTAATGAGTTTTGAAATGTAAGCTGGAAGTCTGTTTTCATCATTAAAAATTCTTGCCTTTTTCGGAACCGATAAATCTATGCTATCTAAGATGCATTCGGTATAAAAATTTACAAGGGAATCTATTTGAGATTCCGAAATGTTAACAAAAAGATCAGGATAAGAGAGAAGTCTTGGCCGGACATTATTTTTAAAGCGTCTCCAGTCGGCGTTTTTAAAATCGAAATAAAAATTACTATTTTCTTCTGGATATAACAGAACATAGCATTTTAGGGGTAAATGGTCAGAGCTAAGTTCATTGATCATAACAGGTTGACAAAAGTAAGTTGGTTCGTTAGTGGCTGGCTACACGATCATTTCCATACCGATTCTTTTCAGTGAGACAGGTACATTTTATGTGAGTTAAAATGAGAAGGGTTTTTTGGTGAAATCAACCCTTCTTGTTTTAACTCACAATAAAATCTACCTGTCTCACTGAAAAGAATCGGTATGAAAATGATCGTGTAGCCTGCCACTTAGTTAAAAAAAATATCTAAGACTGATGTGTTTGATATATAGGATATAAAATTTGAAATGGATATCTAACGATTAGATCAGAAAGAATATTCCCCCATGCGTTTGCCATCAGACAGCCCCAGTCCCTGTGCCTGGAATTGAGATCACCACCTAACAGATAGACATCATATAAATTAATTAGTTTTCGTAAGTCATTACGTAAATCGTAACGTTTTGCAGCTGATGATGATCCACCAGGAAAGTAATCCGCAAAAACCTTTATTGAGCGCCCATTTCGAAATGGTATCTCAATACCAATATTTTCTATTAACTTTGTTCCGACAATAGGAAGTAAATTGTGCTTAATTTTTCTTTTAACGACAATGGCAACACCGCCCCCCCTACGCCCTACCCTATCACAGCGATAGCATTTATATTCATCTATCTATCCATACATATAATAAAAGTGTAGATTAAAATCTGTTTGTGCGCGCATCACGCAGGAACTACAAGACGGATTTTGATGAAACATTAATATAGTGATTGCTTATGTTCTTGGTCAACATCATTTATACTTTTTATCTCGGAAAATGACATGGTTTTTAGAAATTAGTGAAAAAATTGCATATTTGAAAGGAAAACTATAATTATTCAGCCCTAACTCAATAATGGCTTATCGGATTGAAAAACAAAAGAAATAGGTGAATTTAGTAAATGTTCCCCTGATTCATTTGAGGTATAAAATATCCTTCTGTCTGAAAAAGGCAAGTCTCTAGTCCAGTGTTACTCAAATGCACTTACTGTTTATATTCGGGCACGAACAGGCGGCAATCCAAACGCACAACAGTTCTCTGATTTGTTACTTACAATTGGTGGAGGAGCGGTTCCGGTAGAAAATGGAAAAGTAAATTTATCACATTATTTGTGCCAAACAATGTCTTCTACCGATGAACTTATCTCATCCGTTTACGGTGATACATCGCAACTAACACCCGGTAATTAGCATGCTATAAAAATAGCTAATGGAGATGGCAAATAGTAAGATAATTGAGATAGCAAGCTATCCATAGCAGGACATTTAGCAGGCTATAGATATCTTGCCAATTTTTGACATTTGAGTGAAATTGCTTAGGCCATTTTGGCTACTAATATTTTTTTAAATTCGCTTAGAGCAAAAAAAGTTCTCCCTAATAATTACAAAGCAGTTCCATATACAGTTTAGATTTTTTTTATATATAATAAATTTTAAAATTTTGGTTCGATCTGTGTACTTAGTTAAATTTTTTTTGAAAATGTGGGTTAGGCCGTTCTGGCGCTGAGCGCCTCAAATGTAAGTAATGTTTGTGTTAAAAAGAATCAGAATTCTCTAAAATGATTTTTTTGGTAAAGTGTCTTATTCAAGTGGCAGAAAACTGGGACCGTGCATTTTGCCGATTCTTGGTTAATAATTTTTTGCTTTTACTTAAAGCTTTAGCAATAAACTTTCCTTCTGGTCAAATTACAACAATTAAATGAACTTTAATTTAAAAAAAAAAGAATTAAGTATTTAGCATGCTTGGTTTAGGAGCACTGGGCGATCGAAAACAGACCTAAGGGGTGTCCTATTCAAGTGGCGAGGAGTGTATGTGGGTCAACCTAAAAAAATTGATACAAAAATAAAAAAAAATACATTTTCTTTTAAACAAATATTAAAAAAAAAATAGCCCAACCGGTTTTAAGGAAAATAACGATTATTATAGAATTTATTTCACGTTAATCGGTGCAGTATTTGCGGAGATTATCGCGCACAAAGTTTTTTAGTTTCATCTTTACATAATAGTAATAATTGGTTGAAATTATATCCATAAAAATTACTATTGCCCAGTGTAATTTGGATAGAAAATCTTTAAGAGTTGGTTACAAAGAGGACAGCTGACAGCCCGTAGAAAATCAACATATCCTTAGTCAAAAACATTAATGCTTTTACGATTTAAACCTTTACAAATGATGTTTCTGGAAATATTAAAACTTTAGACCTAACTAAAAAATCAACAAATTCCTGATATATAATTAACTACAGAATAATATATTTTTGAACTCTCACCTCATCCTTTCCTTTTATCACGCATGTCTTCACGTCAGATTCCGACGAAGACCACAGAAGCCTTTGCTGTTCCGTCAAATCGTGTATGCTCAGATTGTACACAACATTTCTGAAAATGAGAAAAAAAACATTAAATTGTCATTAGAAATCAGAGAAGGTGGTGTATCATGAATTCTAAAATACATATGTATGTCTATGTATGTATGTATATTTGGCTCAAATACTATAGGTATATAGCGGAACGCAGTTTCACTTCAAATTGCAATTAGACTGAACAAAAAGCGCTCACCACGGTACTGCGCCACCACTTAACCACATTTGATTGCATTTGATATGTTAACCTTTTCTGCTTTCAAAGCGAGTCTTGTGTGGCCAGCCAAACCGATCTGAGTTAGCCTCATTTCAGGTAAGGCGTAAGGGGAATACAATATCCGCCAAACTACACTGTGTATCGTACAGCTTAAACGATACGCTCAGGGGCGTATGTGGTTAAACTAATTATTCAAACAAATAATAATTTTCTGAGTTTTTTAAGGGTTGCATCAGGATGCACCATGTTCGTGAATAAATTAGCTGATCACTGTTCATGGTGTAATTTTTCCCGGGTGCCAGTCAATGCACCCGCCGCTTAGTCTGGAGTGTTTCACTGTTAGAGTCGCTATTGGAGTTGGTTGTGTTTTTTGAACTTTCAGTCGACGAGCTTATGCATCAAAGAGATGATGGCAATTGAATTTCATTAAAATTGCAAAGGTGTGTAATGAGTGCTCTACGGTGCGATGGGGTCCCGTGATGGTGGTTGTTCGGTGGGCTTCAGATTGATTGATAATAGTGTTTACCTTTAAGGGGGGGAAATAGGTATACACGCTTTCAAAAATTAAATTTTTTTTATAAATCGATTGTATAACTAACTATTCAAAAATATACTCTGAAAATTTCAAATCAAAATTTCAAGCCGTTTAATAGTTATAAGCGTTTAAGTGATTAAGTCTTAATATTACCTTCACTGCCACTCTTATTTTCAAACGCGTTTTTCTCGAAATCATTTTTTTCGAATTTGCGTACACTCTAACTCGTAGAGTTTTTGATCAATCGTTATCATACGAAAAATTGAATACGAAATCTTTGCATGTATTTCAAGAAACAACACACTGAGGATTTCAAAAAGTCGAAAATTACAAGATCTGCAAGAGGTGACAAACTTCCAAAAGTCGAAAATAGCAATTTCAACATAAAACTAACAAATGAAAAGAAAAAATATATTCTGGCAATGTTACCATACAAGCCAAACAAACAAGACCGACGTTTTTTATTAAAATACTAGGTGATTCGTGCTCGCCTTGCTTCGCCCACCAATTGCCCTGTTAAGGCAAAACAAATTGTATTGGAGATGAGTGCCGAATTATTTTTCCGAATTCGCCCACTTAGAGATGGTATTACAAATAATCCTCACTTAGAATGTACTGTCCAAATTTCAGCTCTTTGGGTCCAGTGCGTAGTCCGTAAGTCACACTGTTTTATGTGTAAGGAATGTAAGGATTAAGGATTTTTCCGAATTCACCCACTTAGAGCTGGAATTTCAAAAAATCCTCTCTTAGCGGATGTCTGTGTCACTATAGGAATGTCCTGTCCAAATTTCTGCTCTTTAAGTCCAGCGGTTTGGTCTGTGCGTAGTGCGTTGCCTGTCCGTCAGTCAGTGAACTGTTTTATAGATAAAGATTATGAGAAATCATTAAATACCTACAATGTAACAACCAGGGTTCGGATTTTGTTGACCAAAAAAAGTCAAAAAAGGCAAAATAATACAGCAGAAAAAGGCATTTATTTCTAAAGGTTTTTATGCATTATTACTAACATTGTAACCCAAAACATTTTGAAGTTCTCTGGTAACATCGCCTGCGATTATCTCTCAGGAAAGCCTTGAATGAAATAAAGGACCTTTCAACATAGGCAGAGCCTAGTGGAGCCAAGATAAGAGATGTCACGTCCTTGACTTTAATATTTGAGTCTAATTTAGAGTTTGCAGCGCCATTTCGTTTATTTTCTGAAAAAACCGCGTACAATTTTTTCATCCCATCTTCAGCTACTGGCCCTTTAGCTTGTTGTAATTTTTCCTCGTGTCCGTTCAAAGTCTTTAATACCTCTTCTTCTAAATACTACGCAACCCACTAAGATCAGGTGCTCAAATTAAAATACATACAACCACCAGGGATGGAAAAGTCGATACAATTGTATCGAATTCGATACAAATGAGTTTGTTCGAGTACAAAAGTACAATTTGCCTTAATTCGATACAATTTATCAATCAATAAATATATATGTAGAGCACTCTTGCCTTCTGACCGACGCAACATTTTTTAGACCTGGGGCCTGTACCATAAAACAACAAGCATTGTACAAAAGACGAATTTTAACAAGTAACCAGAGTTTCTGTACGATAAACCTCTTATTGTTAAAATACGTCATTTGTACAATGCTTGTTGTTTTGTGGTACAGGCCCCAGGTCACTATAGACTGAAATTATGTTATGCAATGTAAAATAGAAATGTATAAATATAAAGTCTAATTACTACTACTACCACTAGAGCACTCTTGCCGACTACAAAGAATTCAGCAATTCAAAAATGACTCAATTTCAGATTTTTGGACTGAAATACATAAAGAATGCGTGTAATGAGTTGATGTTTGGAAATATTTAAAAAAAATGCTAAAGGCGTTCGCTCTATACCACATTTAACAGCAAATTTCGAAACTTGCTCAGCTTTAATCGAAACAAAAAACTTAGTAATAAACTCATCTGTTATGAATTAATATTAACGTACGTATAAGTGGCAATATTTTGAACACAAATGCGCAAAATGCGTCCATCACATTTAAATATAAGTACAACAAGTTGAAACTTGGAAAACTACACGCATGCGCAGATGCCCTCTGATGCGTAGAGTTGTCCCTAAAGCTATTTTTCAAACCTTCAATATAAACAACACTACACAATTACATAAAAGCAGATACACACAGGAAGATTTTGAGTGCGAGAGTGCAAAAATCGAATAGTTGCACTTAGAACTTTGCAATGTGCGGTTTGTGTTGGTAGATAATGTTTTGAGAGTGTATGAGTATTTGAACATTTTTGAAACGTAAAAGCAAGACTTTTAGCTTTGAATTGTTCTACTCTTGGAAACCTGTGACAAAGTGCTAAGAAAGAATATTTAGTGTATTGGATAGAGAAAGAACATATTTTCCACATTTTGTGTTCTTTAAGGCCCGAAGAGCTCATAGACTCAACCATGAACTGAGCATGTGTATAAATAAACTAAAGTATTTTCGTTTGTAAGGTTTTGTTATAAAGTTATTAATGTTTATTTATGTTAATGTATTTGTTAATTTATTTTTGTTTGTTTATGTTTTTGAAAATAAAATATTTTGAGTTTACTTTAGGTATATTAATTTTTTATGCGAAAAATAGTTTTCAATACATTTGGAACCATTTCAGTACAATCTTAAAACAGTTTTCAGTACATCTCCAAAATTTAATTTTCCATCCCTGATAACTACTAGGAGTCACCTGTAATTTGTTAACTCTTAAATATATGGTATGGAATATGAATCTGGCTAAATAGGCGCACAGTTACGAAAAAAATGCTTCCCAGGTGTCTAACGGTTTGATGGTAAAGATGGTTTAAGATGGTAAATAAAACTGCGGCGAATGCCTGAGATTGCACGTATACGGCACAAGAAAAAGCGCATGTATGCTGAGTTGATACAAATGTATTTAGGGTTTTATTGGTGTGTAGGGATTTTTTTTTATGCGCGCTAGTCTAAACAACGCATGCAGTTATGTGCTTGTCCATACGAGAAAAAATCCTGCTCTCATACGTGTGGACACTTAAATTTCCTTTGTGTGAGCAAGGATAAATCGTATAGTTAAGAAAGTACAAGGCTACTTTGACAAATAGTACCAAAAAGGCAGAAAAAAGGCAAAATGAGTAAAAAAGGCAAAAAAGGCAATATGAGTAAAAAAAAAAAAGGCAAAAAAAGGCAAAGTCAACAAAATCCGTTCTTATTTTTTTTTAAGTTCTTGCTTGAAGCAAATTTATATTTTTATTGTTATAAAATGTACCTAACAAAATGCTGTTATTCTAGTGCTGTGACGCTGTGAAAAAGTGAATTAATAAAGTTTTTAAAGTTAAATGTATTCACTTTTGTTATTTAACTATAGTACGTATAGTTAGTATAAAATGAGAACTTAGGCTAAAGACAAATAATTTCTGTTTTGTTTTTCCTTTATATTCAAAGTGTTATTTATTTATTTATTTAGCATCAATCAGAGATTACATCATCTTACAGACTACCGAAACTAAACTAAAGTACAATATCAGCTATAAACTATAACAACATAATGTTTTATTAATTAAAAAGTATAAAGATAATTTATTTTTCAAAGTTATTCTAGAATAGTGAAAGTTAAAATCAATAACATTGGAAATTAAATTAGTTTCCTTGACACAGCGAGTTAAAGGTTCATTGAGAGCATAATTAATTCTATGAACATTTTCATGGAATAGGCAGCGCTCTCTTAGCTGGCGAGAAGGTGCATAAAGGTAGATTAAAGAAATAGGCAATTAATATGATGAGAAAGAATATCACTTATAAACATCACGGATAGCATTTTACGGCGATTTTCAAGTGTCTGAATGCCTATAAGTTGACATCTGATAGTATAAGGGGGCATTCCGATGTTCCAACCAAGTTTCCAAACAACAAACCTAGTAGACGTTTTTTGGATTCTTTCAATACGTTTGGAATGAATGTTGTAGTATGGATTCCAAATGACACAGCAATATTCCAATATGGATCTGACGTAGGCAGTATATAGAGATTTAAACGTATAAGAATCCGTAAAATCAGCTGAATTGCGTTTAATGAATCCCAACATTGAGTTTGCTTCAGCCGCAATGTACTCAACATGCTTAATAAAATTGAATTTAGGGTCAAACACGACACCGAGATCTTTTTTTTTTCAAAAACATGTTCGAGGACGTTATTGCCAATTTTATATTCAAATATTATTGGCGAGGAATTCCGGCAAAAAGAAAAACTTTGGCATTTGGAGACATTTAAAGACAATTGGTTCAACGTACACCATTCTGTCAATCTGAGAAGGTCCTCCTGTAAAAGAAGGCAATTAGCTACGCTTTTTATACATCTAAGAAATTTTAGATCATCTGCAAACAGAAGGCGAAAGGAATTAAGAAGAATATCGGGCATGTCATTGATAAAGATAAGGAAAAGAAGTGGTCCAAGATGGCTTCCTTGAGGCACGCCTGCTGACACCGTAATAGGACTTGAAAGAATATGGTCAGTAGACACAAGCTGAAATACGCCCTAACAGGTAGGACGCCATCCATTTCAAAACATTTGAGTGAAAACCAATTTTTTTTCAATTTCTTTATTAATTTCTTTATTAAGATATATTACATGTGTTAATGGCCTCTTCACCGATTCAATGTAAAAAAAATTAATTAAATATATCTATTAAACTTAATTCTTTAATTTGTGTTATTAATATTATTTAATGAAGTTAAAACAAATAAAATATTTTCGCGATTTTGAATAAATTGCATTAAAAAAGTGACTCAGCAGGCAACATTGAATCACTTTTGCACCTAACTGTACATACACACATATGTATAAAGGCGTTTTATGACTGTCTTTATTTAAACGTGTACACGTGTAATAAAGAACTATATTTGCCCGTATAGTCGTGTAGGTTTTAAATAAACGTGTACTTGAAGAAAGGGCGCTTCATAGTTTACCGGGTAACATTTCATCTAATGCCGACCATTGGCGGCAAGCAAAATTTGTTTCAATGATACTGTATTGCCAAAACCGCTACTCCCAGAATAGCTAAGCCACTTGTTTTTTATATTTTTTGTCTTGCTGCTGACAGTAAGCCAGCTCATCGAGTAATGATGATGATAATTTTTAACGCATTTGGCACTTTCAATCTGCAGTGTTCGCGAGAAGTCGAAAATAATATTTGGTCTTATTGGTCTATCTATTATATGTATACATGTGTTTTTTTGCACGCGTATATAAAAGTGCACGTCTATCGCCGCTTAATGAACTCATCACAAACGATTGACAGCAGAGGCATATTTATGACAGATAATTACAACGTTTACATGCAGGTTTGAACTCAGAGCTCAGGGAAAATATATTGTGAAAAATATTTTTCTTCTATTAAAGCTGCCGCACACTACAGACTTTCTATCGGCCGATAGTTTGGTCGGGTTGGGCTGGTTAGTGCACACACTGGGCCGATTAAATAGTCGGGCTGGTAGTGAGAGCGCACACTAGACAACAATCGATTGCCGATTGTTCTCGAACGATTTGCTATTGCTGGTCGTTAAACAGAATTTGAAGAGAACAGTCGCTTAATGGCAGTTAATAAAAAATGTTCCAAAGATGTAATCATTGCTTTACGCAAAGATATGTCCATAGTTCCATAATTAAATACGAGGAAATATCCAGAACTTAAAGAAAATTCATTTAAAACTCAGAGCAAACTGATAAAATATTTTAATATATTTTGGCTTCAGCAGTCCTGGGTAGAACCAGGCCTAGCTTCCCACAACCATTTGTGTGTGCGCGTTATATTTTTGCACGAATGGAAGGGACCTACGGCGAGTTGGGAAGCTTTACATGACAAATGATACTCTTGAATGCTTATCAGGCATTCGGAAGAGGTGGGCACTGTGAAAAACTTTTTAGGTGTTTGCGGCGGGATTCGAACCCTAGACCGCTGGCTCAGTAGTCCGACGCACTAACCACTTGCGCTACGGTGCTGAAAACAAACTGAGCTATCGAAAAAATCTGCCGACTTTATAGTCAGTAGTGTGCGCGCGTGGAAGAGCGCCGTACCTACTGATTAAGTAGTCGGCTGATGGTTTGCGGATACTTTAGTTTGAAGGCAATCGTGTAGCCTATCAAACTTATTTATCGGCCGATACCGAATCGTTGTAGTGTGCGCACTCTCATACATTTTTATACTGATTAAGAGCCAGACCAAACTATCGGCCGGCAGAAAGTCTGTAGTGTGCGGGGGCTCTTAGTTTTGGTTCAGGTTCTTAATGATCAGTACGATTTTTTCGTATGAGTTTTAAGTCGAAGTTATAGAAATTCAATTTTAGAAAAGGTGGAACCGGGCAAAACCCTTATTTCGGAAATAAAAATAAAAATTTAAGTTCCTAAGAAATTGCGAAAAAAAATAGCAGAACGTGGTGAGCAATTTTATGCGCGGCAAAGTAAACTAAAAAAAAAAATACTCCCACAACAGCTGCGGAAGAGAGGTTAATTGTGCGGTAAGCCTTCAATACTCTCCACTCAACAAAAACAAAAAAAATTAAATCCATAGAGGAAAGAAAATTGTCTAGAGGTAGGCGCCATATTACGTGGAAGAAGGATTGGCAGTTCCGGGTTTTCTCGGACGAAAAAAAGTTTAATCTTGATGGACCGAATGGGTTTAACTATTATCATCACGACCTGAGAAAAGATTAGCTACTTTTGGAACGTCATCATAGCAGCGAGTGTGGTGTAATGGTTTGGAGCGCAATATCGCATTATGGAACAATAAAGCTGCGACAAATTCCTATAGGGGAGTTCTTAAAGGGGCTTGTTCGAAATTTAATAAAATCGTAGGACCCTTGAAATGGAATTTCCGGCCGAATAATGACCATCCATAATCCATACCGCTAGAGCACTGAAATCCCGGAATAACCAGCAAAACAATGCGTTGTTCGAATGGCTTCCATATTCACCGCACCTAAACATTATTGAAAATTTGTGGGATGGCTGGTTCGGGAGGTTTACAAATCCGGTCGACAATTTGAAGACAAAGAGACCCTTACAACAGCAATTAAAGAAGCTTGGAACAACATTTCGTTAAACTTTTTTTTTTAAAAAAATATGTATGAATCTATGCCTAATCGAATTTTTGTAGTTACAAAATATATAGGAGGTACTAATTAAAACTAAGAGAAGAGTTATTAAAAAAATGTTTTTGTTGAAGAAAAGCATTCAAATGAAACATTAAGAAGCTAGTAAAAACTAGCAATTGATAAACGTTTAAAAAACCGTTACGAATGATTCAAGTTTATCTTCTTGCAAATAGGTAGACAATAAGGCACTTCCGAAATGCAAAAACAAAAAGCTTTTCCTTAGTGTATGTATGTATATGGGCATGATGAATGGGATGGGCGACATTACAGCTGTGATACTCAAGAAAAATGGAAATGTCTGAAATGGAGTAGAAGCGACTGTGTCAATTATCAAAATAAAATTAAAATTATAAAATATATTTTGGTTAACATTTTAAATAAAATAAGAGAATTCAATTGAATTTAAAATAGCTCACTACTTTTTTTTTGTGTGAAAGAAAAAAAGAATATAAATAAGCCTAAGATCTATAGGATATGTTATGTACATACAGTTGACTCTCCCTAAGTCGAATTTTCACGGGATACCAAGATTTGTTCGAGTTAGAGAGAGTTTTGGAAACATTCGAGTAATAGAGACAAACATTTATTTTTGCTTTAAAATGTTTGTTTGATAAAAAAAGGTTAATGTATGTACTTACAAAAAAGTTGCACATCAAAGACTACATCAGCTCTGTTGAACTATCTAGATATGTTAGAATCAAGTGATTTTGAAATTTCAGCTGGAATCTTACCAAAACAAGTTCTTTTTATATACATACGCAGATAGATCCATTTAAAAACCTGTTTTGAATGCAACCAACAACACAAAGAAAAGGATAACAATGTTTTTTTTTTGTTTTTGCGTTGCAACTTTTTAAAAACTGAATCTTTTTATGGAGGTACCAAGGATATGAATAGGAAGAAACACGACGAACTGACGATGATTGCACACGCGATGCTACACATATTTAAGGTATACTTAAATACGAATTCCGAAGGGGTAACGTATTTTTATTTTGTTTTGTGCTAAACAAAATTCGACTTAGGAGTGAAACAGACGCCAATAATCGAGAGAATGTGTTCGAGTTAGGGAGAGTTTCGACTTGGAGGG